>OX438649.1:6384962-7652955 GCA_949316285.1 Eupithecia subumbrata
GACTGTAAGTTTCATGTCGATTAAGTCTGGATTTAGATTTGAAAGATTTTGGACATTTCAAGCACTTGTAAGCTATAGCCATGTGGACTTTAGTGTAGTGGCTTTTAAGATAGCTTATTGAATTAAAACTTTTATCGCACTCGAAGCATTGAACCCTGTTAATAAGTATTTCCTTAATATTTTGTTGATCTGGATCTTTTTTAGGTGCATTTAATATTTTAAATTGTTTGTACGCTTCCTTTTGTGAATAAACCTTTTGATTGTCATAAAGAATGTGACTTGATAGGGTGTCCACACTTATAGGTACGTAGACTGAGGAGCCCTCTGGTTTTATGACATTTTGTATAGCTGCATCCAGCTTAACAAGCATTTCTGTCAACGATGTAGCATTATTCTTGCAGATGTCAATAAATGTAAAGCATCTTTCGAGATGTATTGCACATGGTTTGCAGATTTTTTCCACTGTTTCAACATACTTCTTAAACTGGAAAAGAAAAATGCATTTATCTAACACACTTCCTGTTATTTGTATTTGATGTTGGTTCTGTTGTAAGAGGATCTATTGTAAGAGGATCTATTGTTGGTGTTTTTGAATAATAAACATTATTCTCCAAAAGGTTCTTTTGTCTCTAATATTTTTTCCCACACTGAGACATGAGAATTCTGTGATATTATACATGAGATTTGCTCGAACTGAAATTCCACTGGCACCCACAGAAAAGTTGTTTCGCGTGGTTGGAATAGTGGTATGGAATAGTAGCACGTAGCTGGACTGGAAGTATTTACACAATCATGAATACAGAAGCCTTGAGACCTCTGGTACACAGTTACTTACATCATTCCCAAGTACCACTTGTATTAGATCCGATATCATTAATTTCTCAGTATTGTTCAGGCAGATAATATTGGCTTCATCTTCAATAGAAACCAGATCTTCAGCGTCACAAATGTTGAAACACAAACAGCAGAAGTTTTTATTACCGCCAACTATGCTTCTAAGCGCTTCGGATATATTAGTCATGTTAAAACTGCTGAAAGAAGAAATCAGGGAAAGTTATTAGTTAAGAGAAATTCTGTGTGTTTAGTTGTTTTTGTAACGAAAAGAACCAAAACTTCTATAATTTCCTTCTTCTTTTTCTCTTTTCTGTTTGACATTGACAAAGACAAGATGTGACTGTGACTTACTTCCTCTTTTTATTATTTTTTTTTGAAATAATAATGTTTTGCAAGTTTATGAACCACAGATAGCGACAGTTATCAATTTATCAATTTTATATAAAATATTCTACGTTTTGCAAAGAGCCTCCAAAGAGCTCTCAAAGAGGGCCCCCCTCCCCACTCATTCAATCCAAATCAGTCAACAGTCAAGTCAGTCAGCAGTCACAGTCAATCAAACTATTTTTGGTCGATCAATCAATTCAAACCTCAATTCAAACAAACTTGAATGAAAGAAAAAAAAAAATCGTGTTTACGGGAAAACTAGGAAAATAGTAATTTATGAAATAAAACTAAATTCTTTAAATCAGATCAGCGACTACACAATATAATATGATATTTTCATAAAACGTACTCATCGATTTGTGCTGTGCACCGGTTCAAAAACATTTTAAGCCCAGGTGAGCTAAATAATTTGTTACGTGCATTGCTCTGTTGCACTTTTGGTAGTGTTTAGAAATTCATTTTATGAATGGAATACAGATTTATATTTGTAACTAAGTCTAATACTACTATCTCATCGTGCACATTACGGGCCGTTTTGTATGCTTCGATTCACTTAATTTATGTTCACAATCTGTGAAGGAATGTATATATAACTACACCATGTAGATTATACTCCGACATTACATATAACTTTTGTACATTGTATTCATTCTGGCAATTAAATGATGATAGGTTTACCATACAATATTCTACGTTTTGCAAAGAGTAAACCATAATATCGCACCTCCATTCGTAGACTGGCTCAATCCAAAATTCACATTTTTTGGGAAATGAAGAAAACATGTTTCGTTTCTTGACAGGTTTTGGTTAATCACACTATAACTTTATGGAACAAAGAGCTATTTACAAAATTCAAAGTCTTACAGGTTATTTGGTCTAAGGATCACTTATACGGATAAAAAATTCTTTAAAAATATCTAAAACAGTAGGAGTCAACCGACGTGAAAAAAAAAATTCTAATTAGGAGTCACTTTAGTACTGAAAAAACCTTTGAACTTTTGACTTTTATACAAATAGGTCTCTTTAATTCCTAGCAAGACGTTTGATTGGATGATTTATCAGTACAAAACTGACCAAACTTTGTTTAAGTCACAAAAAATTGCTCAGTTTACAGTCGTAAAGTGACTCAAACCAAACTTCGGTCGCTTTACGAATGATATTAACGTTGTAAACTTACCCTAAGTTTTCTACAAGAGTAACGCACTGAGGTTTAGGTCACTTTCTCATTATTAGCTCAGAGTCTCATTCCAACCACTTGACACACAATACTAAATACGTCATCCTCGTAATGACGAAAGGCACCGGACTCGTCATTAAGAAAGAGACACAAGATTGCGTATCTCCTTTTCCAGCCTTATTAGGGCAGTTTCTGATTCACTAGGCGATAGAGCGCGCTTTTTTGAGTCGTTCTGTATACTTAACTCAATTCACCCAAATTTTTGATTGAGCCAGTCTACGAATGGAGGTGCGATATGACCCTGTCATTCCCGTAGGAGTGATATGGTCTTAATTATGACAAAACTCCTATTATATAAATTAACTACCAACAATAAAAGTATTACGGGTATTCATACATATTTATTCAGCAATCTTCAGTAGAATCATTGGTCTTTACCTTTTAATGATATCATGATCTCCTACAAATTAACAGGTTCCCACGTAAACATCTTGTAAATAATCAACGAAAATCTATAATATTAATAAGCCTTTAATTGGACAATACAGTATTTCATTGTTGTTCATTTATTTCTCTTATGTTCCATATTTGTATGTCCGTTTGCCAGGTGGCAAAGGCCTCCTCCAATCTTCTCCATTCTGGCCTTTCTATGGCCACGTTAGCAAGGCAAACGAAAATTTACATTCATTTTAAAGCAATAAGGAACATTCTCTATCTGGATTTTGATAATATTACCTCCACAACTTATATATCTATAACTAACACAATATAATGGGTACTACCTAAATAAAATTGGAAGATAAGTTACCAAAGCTATCTACTCCTAATATGTAACTTTACAATGACATAAAAATTGGTTTGGACTTTGGTCTGCTCCGTTCCAACTGGTTTGGTTACTATGAGTAAAACTTATCATAAGTACCTACCATTGTTATCAATAAGTTGAAATTGTTAATCAAGTTATTATTTAAAGCTCAGTAGCAATACATGGAAAAATTACTAATTGTTTGCTTTCACCAAATTCTGATTTATTCATTATCATGCATGACAAACACAGATCAAATACAATAGGTACAATTACGATGATTTGGAAGTATTTGTCAAAGAAATTCAGAAAGCAAAGTAAAAAGTGTATTTTTAACCAACTTCGAAAAAAAGAGGAGATTCTATTTTACTATAAAACTATAGTTTGATGAATTAATTACGGATGTAAGCGGGTTAACTACGAACCTTCTTGTGTTGGAAGAACACCAACGTTTCATCCCTTAACGAGGGACATCTTCAGGGTGAGTGCGGCTCTAGACGCGCGCGTTCCGCATCTCTCTGAGCACTGAGGAAATTCTAGGTTGGGCTGATACCGTCAGTGTTGTGTGTCGCGATCGAGTTGCGTTCGATAATGAAACCGGTGGTAGTAGTAACATCATCATCATCATCATCAGCCCATATTCAACAAGTCCACTAACAAGTCCACTGTTGGACATAGGCCTCCCCTAATGAGCGCCATAGCGCCCTGTCTTCAGCTTGCCGCATCCAGCATCTGCCTGCAGTCTTTCGCAGATCGTCATCCCACCTGGCCGGAGGGCGTCCTACACTACGTTTACCGAGATGTGGTCTCCACTCAAGAACACTAACGTAGTAGTAGTGGTAGTAGTAACGTTCGTAGCAAAAGACGAAAAATGAGGGTAGATCGATATGTCTGCCAATAACAACTCACTCGCAGTGCCGTCAGTTATTCCGTGATCATGGCGCATGAAACTGTGCCGAAATATTGGAAAGCTCAAAACTCAAATCATGGTAAATATCCCGTTATAAATGACTTTAGTGTTAATAACCATGATGGATTTAAAAGTTTTACATATTTTTATTAGTGAGTCTGTCGATTTCTTCATCTATTATGGACTACTAGTTTATGCCTGCGGCTATGCACAAGTTATTTCTGTAGAAACGTTTAAAGATGATTTCTATCCCATGGGAACTTATTTATGGGATAAAAAGTAGCATATGTTTGATAAGAATTACCAGCATGCAAAATATCAGCCGGATCCGTTCAGTAGGTTTGGCATTAAGAGGTAACAAAATCCTTCCATCCATCTAAACTTACGCATTTATAATATGAGTGTGATAGTGTGATGTTCGAAAATTCTTTGGAGAGAATGTGAATGAACCCAAGGTGGTCATGTAAAAATTGTACATCTGAGGGATTAGTTAATACTCCCACAAAACTTAAAAAAACTCTGGAAATATTAAGGAATTCAATTCTTAGTTTTCAAGACAGTAACATTTTACCTACACGTTTTATAGTTTAACTAACTGATTTAGATAGTTATTCCTATGAACATCTAACAAACCTACACTGACTCTACCTGAGAGGTCAGTAAGCCTTTCTAATGTGTCACTGATGTAAACACAAAGAAAACAACATCCATCAAGTGCGAATGTAACTCGCCGAGGGTTTCGAACATTTATCAATGATACAAAACTGTACTAACCATAGTTAGAGACATCAATATTTGATGAATACCTAAAAATAGTAGGTATAATCAATTATGCAAAACTGAACTAAAGGTATGGTTAAAGACATCAATATTTGATGAATACCTAAAATAGTAGGTATAGGTTCCACCTAGCTACAATTTGTTTCATTCATGTTGCATACCAAAAATACATGATAGCATGATAAATCACTTAACACTGCCAACTATTAAATCCATTAATTGTGTTACATAAAAGAATCTTAATGTCTTGCATATTTGGCACCTAAACAACTTAAAATTAATCATCATACATAAGACCCTTCATAATAACCGTATTTTTTCTAGTATTTCATTTTACCACTGTCTAATTTACACAGTCCACTGCTGGACGCAGGCGGCCCCTTATAAACGCCAAACGCTCTTTTATCTCATGGGGGATATTGCTCATAATCCCGCCCATAAGCGGTGACTAAGGGATAGCCACGGGGGTACGGGCACCAGCAGCGCCCCCTGCAGAACAATTCTACCACTGAAATGCGATCCGTAACCCGCATACCCAAATTACCCAGCGTGGGGATTATGGGATTTGCTCCTTATAAAATCAAATAAGCCGTTTGTTAGGGGAGGCCATAGGCTGGTTTTACAATACAAAACTTTCTCTACACCAATAAACTAAATATACTGAAAAACAAAAGTACAATGAGCGGCCCTATCATTTAGAAGCGTATATGCGTATTGTATTGTTTAGTGCTACAATATCTGGCTTCTTATCTCGTAACAATGCGCGCTAAGTCGCGGACAGAAGCTTGCATTATAAGAAGATAGTAGGTTGGACTCCCGCCGCAAGACAATCAATCGCATAGAAAATCCCTTTTTAGATTGGTTATACTTGGTTAAACAACATGAGTTGTACTATCCAAGTATACCAATCTACATCGACTCTAAATTAAAACCCGTTTCAAAATCCCTTTGCAACATCTTTTCGCTGCAAAATAAAACCGACTAGGTCTCCTTCAACTAATAAAAGGACCGAGATTGTCGTTAAAATAATATCCAGCCATGGAATGAGAATAATAAGTACAGTAAAACCGGGTGAATAGAGACTTAAGGGTGAATAGAAATGGACGAAATACGAGAACAAAACATCCTTTTGCTGATCAGATCGACTGACACAGAAGGTGAACAGTCGTGGACTAAGGATACTCCCACTATTACCAGCCAATGTCTTGCTCCAGCATTTTGTCCACCCTGGAGTTTAAATTCACCCCGTTTTACTGTAGGTATTGACTTTGTTGCTGGGCGAGTGCAATGCGTTCAAGATACCAGCTTCTCCACACCATCGCTCAGCTGTTTATCCAGCCTCTTAGCGGCCAGCTCTGTAGTGGAATCGAACCTAGCTACCGACGTAAACTAGAAGTAATCCCTGATGGTGAAAGTCCGACCTTCCAGTGATATGCGCTTATTTCCGCAAGTACTTAGTACTAAAACACTTAGTCTATCGCACTCATTCTTACAGAGCTTAACCTAGTTACAAAAAATAATAAGCTCTGAAACAGGAATTCAAAGAATAGGTACTAGGAAGACTTTTACTGAGGCTCGGGCCTTATGAGCAGATCAGAAATTGTTCACTTTTTCGTCTTTCATCAATTCATTTCATTCATTCATTACGTATTAGTATTAGTTTATGTGTTGCGTAGTGGCCGTCATGTCATGTGCCAAAGTCCTTACATAAGACGTGTTAAAGTCTTGAGTTTTTCTCGATTTATTATTCACACAAAGTAACAAATATGACCTTGAAATTTATGACAATCCTAGTAGAAACTTGAGATTATTTTTGTGGTACGAATTTATATACGGTCAAAGGTTTCGACTAACACTTAACTACTGTTTAAGTGTAAGAAACGAAGAAATGAACAGTTTTAACAGAAGTATTCTTAAAACTGTTAATTTCTTTTCATTTGTCTGTTTTTAAACATCATTTGACCTGAAGTGATACTAATGATCAAACACACGCGTGACCTATGGTTATTTGCATTATGCAGGACATAAACCACTATTATAATTTATCAATGAACGTGTAGACTTGTATAGAATGCCTAATTAAAAATCACTATTATAAGTCCACGTCTGTTGTGTTGTCACGAGTCCATTGACACTTCATGACTTTAAATTTATTCGCTGTACGTTTTGGCAGTATTTTCTATTCTATTTCAATCACCAATTGGTCTTCATCCCACGGATTGTCATTCCTCCCGTACAGGTGTTTTGTTTGTAATGTCTGTTGTATTCTTGTAAGTGAATAATGAATAGTAATCGAATGTTTGTTAAAATTAGGCGTGGAAATGTACGTTGTGAGTAATCCATAATAATGCTACATCCATTTTCTTACGTTCATCCATTCTGCTATTTATGTAAATTAAAGCTATGTTTATGAAAGAAGTCTCAAAAGCAGTTTGAGTCATTTTAGCTTAAGCATATTTTGCGTTTTTCATCGAAATAGGTATAAACGAACACCTTTGAAAGTTTGCCCCTTGTAGGTCTTTCTTGCAGCATTTCGGTTTTGTAACCTGTCATGCTAGTTTTACCGGTTGGTGATGTTTACATCGTTTTCCTGGACGAAAGGTGTGTTAAAATTCACTAAAATGCAATCGACAATTTATTTCGTGTTATCCAAATCGAATGTCCACTTTAAGTTTAATTTTCGTCAATCGCATTTTATCATTCGCTCGCTGTTTTTAGCTTATTATCGTCTACTTTATTCGACATCCGGAACTAAGTACTTGCAAATTGACATTTTCGACATTACTTTGCTTGGTTGTTTGTTTTTCATAATGTTAGGTACGTGTAGGTGTACCTTTCATCACTTATCATGTAGTTACACGATCAATAATTTCGTGTTTTACGCATCATAAACCACTAAGCAGGTACACCTATCTATCGCCAATCAAGATAACGAATACAATATTTGGCATACATAGCGTAAATTAGGTATGGGATACAAAATACGTCACGATAACAGCAAATCGTGGGTGTGCCGCCGCGCCTCCGCAGTATAGCTGCCGATTTGCGGGGGATCGCCCGCATCGCGTGTTCTTCATTCGAATTTCCCGCGTAAATTATTTTACAAACAGCCAGTGTTGTGTCATGCGATAAATTTTTGAGTGATTGTGTTTGAAAATGGAAGAAGGTATTTTTGGTTTTCACACTTTAGATATAGGCATTGTGCGTGCATCTTTTAACTTTGAAACGACCAAAGACTGCAATGTTAGACACATCACATAAAATAAATAAAAGAAGTTAAAACTTAAAAATCACGTTTGCTACATGTCCTAGTTGACCTTATACGTACCTACGTCTCGTTGAATTAAATAAAAATCTACTTATGTTGCTTTCACCATCAAAATTAACTGATTACAAAATCTGGTCTGAATATAAAATCAATTTCACAGCAATTTAACATCAAAACTGCAAAGAAAAAATTTGAAAGTTGTTTTACTTTAACTGGAAGGACCTTTTTTAAACCATCACGCAACTAATTACCTACTCTTATCGCAAAACAAACAATATTCGTCCCATAGCCGAAACTAAAAAGGCAAGGTCAGTAAAAGTAGGGCGCAGAGTGACCTTGTTTTGCATCGACCTTCCTACCCGGGAGATGCAGAAAACCGTGAATTCCCGGCCTTCATGACGTAATGACATTATTCCGGGTTTTATCCGAAAGAGGACTTTGCAGTTTGGACTCTGTAACTTAGGTAGCTAAGTTATATGATTACGATGACAACTATGAATGAGGATAAACATATTCATATAAAAAAGTTTGATAGTTTACAAAAATAAGCAAATGGAACTTATTTATTATATGTATTATTTATTATATATAACATGGCACATTTATTTTAAATGTTATTATTGTTATTTTTTTGCAATACCTACCTGTTTATAATCTATACAATGTAAATTATATTTAAGAACCCAAAACGTTATGAATAAATAAGCTGAAACTGATTCTTACGGATGGAAGCGGGTTAACTACGAACCCTATTTGTGTTGGAAGATCACCTCCCAACTACGGTAGTTTTAATAATAAAATTGGCACATTTACATAGGATACCTAATTAATGAAAGTAGGTTATCTTTTCATTCCACATATGCATGATTGGAGCTTATTATAATAAATAACATTAAACAGCTGTGTGAACCTGGCAACCGACTTTGAGATATCTATCTTTTTATGGTCCTATTCGATTGTACCGGGTTTGTACCCGATTGTACCGACAAAATTTTCGTTTGTACCCTAAGGGGGTAAAAGTTATGGGGAGGGGGAGGTTTTTCAATAGTGGATTTTGACTTTAGTGTGTAATATGAATTATTTTATCTCGGTATTTAATATTTCGTAGTATTAAGGCACAGATACCGTCAAACCTTGAAAATGGCAACATAATAAACGTGTAGTCACAGGTTTTCAGGAGGAAACAAACGAAACACATGGATATATACCTGAAAATGTGTTCAAAAATAGACATGTTTTGTAAATTGACAAAGTTTTTTCAGAACATCTTAAAAACAGGGCTTAAAAATGACATGTTAAGATAAATCTTGAATTATTTAAATGGTTTTCAGGCAAATCTGAAAGTTACAGATGAGTACAAACGAAACACTAAGACTTGAAACTTCAAAATGTTCACAATTTGACGTTTTCGAAAACTGACCAGGTTTCTTCAGAAAATTAATGCAGTGGTTCTAGAAACGTAACTATAATGATAGGCCTAGAATCAATTAACACGATTTCAGTTAAATCTGGAAGGTACAAACGGGTACAAACGAAAAAAAATTACTTGAATCTCCGAAATTGAGCAAAAGTTCCCGTTTTTGGATAATTGAGAAAGTTTCTTCAGAAACTCATACGTGAAGTTCTGGATTGGCACCAACAATGAAAGGTCTTGAACTAACACACGTGTGTTAAGCCAAATCTGAAAGGTAAAAACGGGTACAAACGAAAAACATTCACATGAAACTTCGAAATAGTTCAAAAGTTGACGATTTTCGGAAACTGACAAGTTTTTTTAAGAAAATTAGAGCAGTGGTTCTAGAAACGCAACTATAATGATAAACCTAGAATTACTTAACACGATTTCAGTTAAATCTGGAAGGTACAAACGGGTACAAACGAAAAACATTCACATAAATACTTCGAAATTGTTCAAAAGTTGACGATTTTCGGAAACTGACAAGTTTTTTTCAGAAAATTAGAGCAGTGGTTCTAGAAACGCAACTATAATGATAGATCTAGAATCATTTAACACGATTTCAGTTAAATATGGAAGGTACAAACGGGTACAATAGAAAAACATTCACATAAAACTTCAAAATTGTTCAAAAGTTGACGATTTTCGGAAACTGACCAATTTTTGTCAGAAAATTAGAGCAGTGGTTCTAGAAACGCTACTATTATGATAAACCTAGCATTACTTAACACGATTTCAGTTAAACCTGGACGGTACAAACGGGTACAAACGAAAAACATTCACATGAAACTTCGAAATTGTTCAAAAGTTGACGATTTTCGGAAACTGACAAGTCTTTTTCAGAAAATTAGAGTAGTGGTTCTAGAAACGCAACTATAATGATAGACCTAGAATCATTTAACACGATTTTAGTTAAATCTGGAAGGTACAAACGGGTACAAACGAAAAAAATTTACTTGAATCTCCGAAATTGATCAAAAGTTTCCGTTTTTGGATAATTGAGAAAGTTTCTTCAGAAACTCACACGTGAAGTTCTAGATAGGCACCAACAAAGAAAGGCCTTGAACTAACACACGTGTTTTTAGCCAAATCTGAAAGGTACACACGGGTACAAACGAAAAACATTCACATGAAACTTCAAAATTGTTCAAAGTTGACGATTTTCGGAAACTGACAAGTTTTTTTCAGAAAATTAGAGCAGTGGTTCTAGAAACGCATTTATAATGATAGACCTAGAATTATTTAACAAGATTTCAGTTAAATCTGGAAGGTACAAACGGGTACAAACGAAAAACATTCACATAAAACTTCGAAATTGTTCAAAAGTTGACGATTTTCGGAAACTGACAAGTTTTTTTCAGAAAATTAGAGCAGTGGTTCTAGAAACGCAATTATAATGATAGATCTAGAATCATTTAACACGATTTCAGTTAAATCTGGAAGGTACAAACGGGTACAAACGAATAAACTTAACTTGAATCTCTGAAATTGATCAAAAGTTCCCGTTTTTGGATAATTGAGAAAGTTTCTTCAGAAACTCATACGTGAAGTTCTGGATAGGCACCAACAATAAAAGGCCTTGAACTAACACATGTGTTTTTAGCCAAATCTGAAAGGTACAAACGGGTACAAACGAAAAACATTCACATGAAACTTCAAAATTGTTCAAAAGTTGACGATTTTCGGAAACTGACAAGTTTTTTCAGAAAATTAGAGCAGTGGTTCTAGAAACGCCACTATTATGATAAACCTAGAATTATTTAACACGATTTCAGTTAAATCTGGACGGTACAAACGGATACAAACGAAAAACATTCATATGAAACTTCAAAATTGATCAAAAGTTGACGATTTTCGGAAACTGACAAGTTTTTTTCAGAAAATTAGAGCAGAGGTTCTAGAAATGTCACTATTATGATTAAGCTAGAATCATTTAACATGATTTCAGTTAAATCTGGAAGGTACAAACGGATACAAACGAAAAAAATTGACTTGAATCTCCGAAATTGATCAAAAGTTGACGATTTTCGGAAACTGACAAGTTTTTTTCAGAAAATTAGAGCAGTGGTTCTAAAAACGCCACTATCGTGATAGACCTTGAATCATTTAACACGTTTTCAGTTAAATCTGGACGGTACAAACGGGTACAAACGAAAAACATTCACATGAAACTTCAAAATTGTTCAAAAGTTGACGATTTTCGGAAACTGACAAGTTTTTATTAGAAAATTAGAGCAGTGGTTCTAGAAACGCAATTATAATGATAAAACTAAAATCATTTAACACGTTTTTAGTTAAATCTGGAAGGTACAAACGGGTACAAACGAATAAACTTGACTTGAATCTCTGAAATTGATCAAAAGTTCCCGTTTTTGGATAATTGAGAAAGTTTCTTCAGAAACTCATACGTGAAGTTCTGGATTGGCACCATTAATGAAAGGTCTTGAACTAACTTACGTGTTTTAAGCCAAATCTGAAAGGTACAAACGGTAACAAACGAAAAACATTCACATAAAACTTCAAAATTGTTCAAAAGTTGACGTTTTTCGGAAACTGACCAATTTTTGTCAGAAAATTAGAGCAGTGGTTCTAGAAACGCTACTATTATGATAAACCTAGCATTATTTAACACGATTTCAGTTAAACCTGGACGGTACAAACGGGTACAAACGAAAAACATTCACATGAAACTTCGAAATTGTTCAAAAGTTGACGATTTTCGGAAACTGACAAGTCTTTTTCAGAAAATTAGAGTAGTGGTTCTAGAAAAGTCACAATTATGATTGACCTAGAATCATTTAACATGATTACAGTTAAATCTGGAAGGTACAAACGGATACAAACGAAAAAAATTGACTTGAATCTCCGAAATTGATCAAAAGTTGACGATTTTCGGAAACTGACAAGTTTTTTTCAGAAAATAAGAGCAGTGGTTCTAGAAACGCCACTATCATGATAGACCTTGAATCATTTAACACGATTTCAGTTAAATCTGGACGGTACAAACGGGTACAAACGAAAAACATTCACATGAAACTTCGAAATTGTTCAAAAGTAGACGATTTTCGGAAACTGACAAGTTTTTTTCAGAAAATTAAAGCAGTGGTTCTAGAAACGGCTTTATTATGATAGACCTAGAATTAGTTAACACGATTTCAGTTAAATCTGGACGGTACAAACGGGTACAAACGAAAAAAAATGACTTGAATCTCCGAAATTGATCAAAAGTTCCCGTTTTTGGATAATTGAGAAAGTTTCTTCAGAAACTCATACGTGAAGTTCTGGATTGGCACCACTAATTAAAGGTCTTGAACTAACTTACGTGTTTAAAGCCAAATCTGAAAGGAACAAACGGGTACAAACGAAAAACATTCACATAAAACTTCAAAATTGTTCAAAAGTTGACGATTTTCGGAAACTGACCAATTTTTGTCAGAAAATTAGAGCAGTGGTTCTAGAAACGCAACTATAATGATAGACCTAGAATTACTCAACACGATTTCAGTTAAATCTGGAAGGTACAAACGGGTACAAACGAAAAAAATTGACTTGAATCTCCGAAATTGATCAAAAGTTCCCGTTTTTGGATAATTGAGAAAGTTTCTTCAGAAACTCATACGTGAAGTTCTGGATTGGCACCATTAATGAAAGGTCTTGAACTATTTTACGTGTTTTAAGCCAAATCTGAAAGGTACAAACGGGTACAAACGAAAAACATTCACATAAAACTTCAAAATTGTTCAAAAGTTGACGTTTTCGGAAACTGACCAATTTTTGTCAGAAAATTAGAGTAGTGATTCTAGAAACGCTACTATTATGATAAACCTAGTATTACTTAACCCCTTACTGCATGAATTATGAAGGAGGTTCGATTAAAAATTGTTTTATGCAAAAAGGTGTTTAATTAAGTTTTATTAGCCATATCAAACCGAAAAAAAAATATTACAGTTATTATATAAGAAGTTAATACATGAAGCCATATAAGGCTTCGTATGCATTCTAGAAAAAATATGTGTAGGCATACATGGCTTCGTATGTGTTCAGGTGAAACGGCAGTTACACTTTATGAAATCCTTGAATGCGTTTCGTTTCTCATTATAGCACAGATACACCTGGCATATTCAGGTTCGTTGACGTTATCTTGGATAGTTTTGATGTTATACTGGTCAACAATTAAATAAACAATATTATGTGCGATAAAAACTTGAAAAAATATGCTGGTGTATCTAATTGATTTATTACTTTCGACAAATCTGTGTTTTCTCTGAATTGAAAGTGTTTTTTATCGTAAGCGTCCATTTTTTCATTCTTCCATATAACCGGGTCTTTCTTGGCTTTTTTACCATCTGTCTAATGATGTTGAAAAATCCTGAAAAGCTATATTATCATCGGAGGTATCCTAATCAGATTCGGGTACGATAACATGCTGTTTTTAGGTGCATGTGATGAATATGGTTCATATTCAGGGTCAAAATCGGAAGCAAGATCATCATCGCTCAAAAAACCATCACCAGGTACTGGATTTACATTCTTGGAAGTATCATAAAAGCGTGAAGAGTCCACATCTGAAAAAAGCAAAAAGAAGTCTCATTGCATACAAAACCATATATGGGTGACAGTGTATTGAATGCAAACGCATACGAAGCCATAGATGGAGTTTGCAAAAAACGGGTCAAAAACCAAACAAAAACAAAAGTAAAAGCAAAAACGAGTTGCACCCCGTATGATGCAAGAATCAAAGAATGTGTAATTATTTCATAAGAAGATCTTACTTACCGTATTACATTTGTTTTTTACCGATGAAAGTGGCACTATTTTATTTTCACTTGACCGTCCGGACGCGCTGCAAAAAACTTCAAAAATATCGACAGGTGTGACACACCACAGAAAAATACAAATACGATCCGTTTCACAAAGAAATGCTTGATATGATTCAAGTGAGTTTTTTTAAATGTGATCTTCAGATAAACTGTAAAAAAATAAGAAACTTTGAAAAGCATATATGGCTTTGTATGCGGTAAGGGGTTAACACGATTTCAGTTAAACCTGGACGGTACAAACGGGTACAAACGAAAAACATTCACATGAAACTTCGAAATTGTTCAAAAGTTGACGATTTTCGGAAACTGACAAGTCTTTTTCAGAAAATTAGAGTAGTTGTTCTAGAAACGCAATTGTAATGATAGACCTAGAATCATTTAATACGATTTCAGTTAAATCTGGAAGGTACAAACGGGTACAAACGAATAAACTTGACTTGAATCTCTGAAATTGATCAAAAGTTCCCGTTTTTGGATAATTGAGAAAGTTTCTTCAGAAACTCATACGTGAAGTTCTGGATTGGCACCATTAATGAAAGGTCTTGAACTAACTTACGTGTTTTAAGCCAAATCTGAAAGGTACAAACGGGTACAAACGAAAAACATTCACATAAAACTTCAAAATTGTTCAAAAGTTAACGTTTTTCGGAAACTAACCAATTTTTGTCAGAAAATTAGAGCAGTGGTTCTAGAAGCGCTACTATTATGATAAACCTAGCATTACTTAACACGATTTCAGTTAAACCTGGACGGTACAAACGGGTACAAACGAAAAACATTCACATGAAATTTCGAAATTGTTCAAAAGTTGACGATTTTCGGAAACTGACAAGTCTTTTTCAGAAAATTAGAGTAGTGGTTCTAGAAAAGTCACAATTATGATTGACCTAGAATCATTTAACATGATTTCAGTTAAATCTGGAAGGTACAAACGGATACAAACGAAAAAAATTGACTTGAATCTCCGAAATTGATCAAAAGTTGACGATTTTCGGAAACTGACAAGTTTTTTTCAGAAAATTAGAGCAGTGGTTCTAGAAACGCCACTATCATGATAGACCTTGAATCATTTAACACGATTTCAGTTAAATCTGGACGGTACAAACGGGTACAAACGAAAAACATTCACATGAAACTTCGAAATTGTTCAAAAGTTGACGATTTTCGGAAACTGACAAGTTTTTTTCAGAAAATTAGAGCAGTGGTTCTAGAAACGGCTTTATTATGATAGACCTAGAATTAGTTAACACGATTTCAGTTAAATCTGGACGGTACAAACGGGTACAAACGAAAAAAATTGACTTGAATCTCCGAAATTGATCAAAAGTTCCCGTTTTTGGATAATTGAGAAAGTTTCTTCAGAAACTCATACGTGAAGTTCTGGATTGGCACCATTAATGAAAGGTCTTGAACTAACTTACGTGTTTTAAGCCAAATCTGAAAGGAACAAACGGGTACAAACGAAAAACATTCACATAAAACTTCAAAATTGTTCAAAAGTTGACGATTTTCGGAAACTGACCAATTTTTGTCAGAAAATTGGAGCAGTGGTTCTAGAAATGCAACTATAATGATATACCTAGAATCATTTAACACGATTTCAGTTAAATCTGGAAGGTACAAACGGGTACAAACGAAAAAAATTGACTTGAATCTCCGAAATTGATCAAAAGTTCCCGTTTTTGGATAATTGAGAAAGTTTCTTCAGAAACTCATACGTGAAGTTCTGGATTGGCACCACTAATGAAAGGTCTTGAACTAACTTACGTGTTTTAAGCCAAATCTGAAAGGAACAAACGGGTAAAAACGAAAAACATTCACATAAAACTTCAAAATTGTTCAAAAGTTGACGATTTTCGGAAACTGACCAATTTTTGTCAGAAAATTAGAGCAGTGGTTCTAGAAACGCAACTAAAATGATAGACCTAGAATCATTTAACACGTTTTTAGTTAAATCTGGAAGGTAAAAACGGGTACAAACGAATAAACTTGACTTGAATCTCTGAAATTTATCAAAAGTTCCCGTTTTTGGATAATTGAGAAAGTTTCTTCAGAAACTCATACGCGAAGTTCTGGATAGGCACTAACAATGAAAGGCCTTGAACTAACACATGTATTTTTAGCCAAATCTGAAAGGTACAAACGGGTACAAACGAAAAACATTCAAATGAAACTTCAAAATTGTTCAAAAGTTGACGATTTTCGGAAACTGACAAGTTTTTTTCAGAAAATTAGAGCAGTGGTTCTAGAAACGCCACTATTATGATAAACCTAGAATTACTTAACACGATTTCAGTTAAATCTGGACGGTACAAACGGGTACAAACGAAAAAAATTGACTTGAATCTCCGAAATTGATCAAAAAATCCCGTTTTTGGATAATTGAGAAAGTTTCTTCAGAAACTCATACGTGAAGTTCTGGATAGGCACCAACAATGAAAGGCCTTGAACTAACACACGTGTTTTTAGCCAAATCTAAAAGGTACAAACGGGTACAAACGAAAAACATTCACATAAAACTTCAAAATTGTTCAAAAGTTGACGATTTTCGTAAAATGACAAGTTTTTTTTTTTTAAATTAGAGCAGTGGTTCTAGAAACGCAACTATAATGATAGACCTAGAATTACTTAACACGATTTCAGTTAAATATGGAAGGTACAAACGGGTACAATAGAAAAACATTCACATAAAACTTCAAAATTGTTCAAAAGTTGACGATTTTCGGAAACTGACCAATTTTTGTCAGAAAATTAGAGCAGTGGTTCTAGAAACGCTACTATTATGATAAACCTAGCATTACTTAACACGATTTCAGTTAAACCTGGACGGTACAAACGGGTACAAACGAAAAACATTCACATGAAACTTCGAAATTGTTCAAAAGTTGACGATTTTCGGAAACTGACAAGTCTTTTTCAGAAAATTAGAGCAGTGGTTCTAGAAACGCAACTATAATGATAGACTTAGAATCACTTAACACGATTTTAGTTAAATCTGGAAGGTACAAACGGGTACAAACGAAAAAAATTTACTTGAATCTCCGAAATTGATCAAAAGTTCCCGTTTTTGGATAATTGAGAAAGTTTCTTCAGAAACTCACACGTGAAGTTCTAGATAGGCACCAACAAAGAAAGGCCTTGAACTAACACACGTGTTTTTAGCCAAATCTGAAAGGTACACACGGGTACAAACGAAAAACATTCACATGAAACTTCAAAATTGTTCAAAGTTGACGATTTTCGGAAACTGACAAGTTTTTTTCAGAAAATTAGAGCAGTGGTTCTAGAAACGCATTTATAATGATAGACCTAGAATTATTTAACAAGATTTCAGTTAAATCTGGAAGGTACAAACGGGTACAAACGAAAAACATTCACATAAAACTTCGAAATTGTTCAAAAGTTGACGATTTTCGGAAACTGACAAGTTTTTTTCAGAAAATTAGAGCAGTGGTTCTAGAAACGCAATTATAATGATAGATCTAGAATCATTTAACACGATTTCAGTTAAATCTGGAAGGTACAAACGGGTACAAACGAATTAACTTAACTTGAATCTCTGAAATTGATCAAAAGTTCCCGTTTTTGGATAATTGAGAAAGTTTCTTCAGAAACTCATACGTAAAGTTCTTGATAGGCACCAACAATAAAAGGCCTTGAACTAACACATGTGTTTTTAGTCAAATCTGAAAGGTACAAACGGGTACAAACGAAAAACATTCACATGAAACTTCAAAATTGTTCAAAAGTTGACGATTTTCGGAAACTGACAAGTTTTTTTCAGAAAATTAGAGCAGTGGTTCTAGATACGCCACTTTTATGATAAACCTAGAATAACTTAACACGATTTCAGTTAAATCTGGACGGTACAAATGGGTACAAACGAAAAACATTCCCATGAAACTTCAAAATTGATCAAAAGTTGACGATTTTCGGAAACTGACAAGTTTTTTTCAGAAAATTAGAGCAGTGGTTCTAGAAATGTCACTATTATGATTGAACTAGAATCATTTAACATGATTTCAGTTAAATCTGGAAGGTACAAACGGATACAAACGACAAAAATTGACTTGAATCTCCGAAATTGATCAAAAGTTGACGATTTTCGGAAACTGACAAGTTTTTTTCAGAAAATTAGAGCAGTGGTTCTATACACGCCACTATCATGATAGACCTTGAATCATTTAACACGATTTCAGTTAAATCTGGACGGTACAAACGGGTACAAACGAAAAACATTCACATGAAATTTCGAAATTGTTCAAAAGTTGACGATTTTCGGAAACTGACAAGTTTTTTCAGAAAATTAGAGCAGTGGTTCTTGAAACGCTACTATTATGATAAACCTAGCATTACTTAACACGATTTCAGTTAAACCTGGACGGTACAAACGGGTACAAACGAAAAAAGTTCACATGAAACTTCGAAATTGTTCAAAAGTTGACGATTTTCGGAAACTGACAAGTCTTTTTCAGAAAATTAGAGCAGTGGTTCTAGAAACGCAACTTTAATGATAGACCTAGAATCATTTAACACGATTTTAGTTAAATCTGGAAGGTACAAACGGGTACAAACGAAAAAAATTTACTTGAATCTCCGAAATTGATCAAAAGTTCCCGTTTTTGGATAATTGAGAAAGTTTCTTCAGAAACTCATACGTGAAGTTCTGGATTGGCACCATTAATTAAAGGTCTTGAACTAACTTACGTGTTTAAAGCCAAATCTGAAAGGAACAAACGGGTACAAACGAAAAACATTCACATAAAACTTCAAAATTGTTCAAAAGTTGACGATTTTCGGAAACTGACCAATTTTTGTCAGAAAATTAGAGCAGTGGTTCTAGAAACGCAACTATAATGATAGACCTAGAATTACTAAACACGATTTCAGTTAAATCTGGAAGGTACAAACGGGTACAAACGAAAAAAATTGACTTGAATCTCCGAAATTGATCAAAAGTTCCCGTTTTTGGATAATTGAGAAAGTTTCTTCAGAAACTCATACGTGAAGTTCTGGATTGGCACCATTAATGAAAGGTCTTGAACTATTTTACGTGTTTTAAGCCAAATCTGAAAGGTACAAACGGGTACAAACGAAAAACATTCACATAAAACTTCAAAATTGTTCAAAAGTTGACGTTTTTCGGAAACTGACCAATTTTTGTCAGAAAATTAGAGCAGTGGTTCTAGAAACGCTACTATTATGATAAACCTAGCATTACTTAACACGATTTCAGTTAAACCTGGACGGTACAAACGGGTACAAACGAAAAACATTCACATGAAATTTCGAAATTGTTCAAAAGTTGACGATTTTCGGAAACTGACAAGTCTTTTTCAGAAAATTAGAGTAGTGGTTCTAGAAAAGTCACAATTATGATTGACCTTGAATCATTTAACACGATTTCAGTTAAATCTGGACGGTACAAACGGGTACAAACGAAAAACATTCACATGAAACTTCGAAATTGTTCAAAAGTTGACGATTTTCGGAAACTGACAAGTTTTTTTCAGTAAATTAGAGCAGTGGTTCTAGAAACGGCTTTATTATGATAGACCTAGAATTATTTAACACGATTTCAGTTAAATCTGGACGGTACAAACGGGTACAAACGAAAAAAATTGACTTGAATCTCCGAAATTGATCAAAAGTTCCCGTTTTTGGATAATAGAGAAAGTTTCTTCAGAAACTCATACGTGAAGTTCTGGATTGGCACCATTAATGAAAGGTCTTGAACTAACTTACGTGTTTAAAGCCAAATCTGAAAGGAACAAACGGGTACAAACGAAAAACATTCACATAAAACTTCAAAATTGTTCAAAAGTTGACGATTTTCGGAAACTGACCAATTTTTGTCAGAAAATTAGATGGTTCTAGAAACGCAACTATAATGATAGACCTAGAATCATTTAACACGATTTCAGTTAAATCTGGAAGGTACAAACGGGTACAAACGAAAAAATTTGACTTGAATCTCCGAAATTGATCAAAAGTTCCCGTTTTTGGATAATTGAGAAAGTTTCTTCAGAAACTCATACGGGAAGTTCTAGATAGGCACCAACAATGAAAGGCCTTGAACTAACACATGTGATTTTAGCCAAATCTGAAAGGTACAAACGGGTACAAACGAAAAAAATTCACATGAAACTTCAAAATTGTTCAAAAGGTGACGATTTTCGGAAACTGACAAGATTTTTTCAAAAACGGGAAATTATCCAAAAACAAAAATTATCCAAAAACGGGAACTTTTGATCAATTTCGGAGATTCAAGTCAAGTTTATTCGTTTGTACCCGTTTGTACCTTCCAGATTTAACTAAAAACGTGTTAAATGATTCAAGGTTATGTACGCAACTATAATAGTTGCGTTTCTAGAACCACTGCTCTAATTTTCTGAAAAAAACTTGTCAGTTTCAGAAAATCGTCAACTTTTGAACAATTTCGAAGTTTCATGTGAATGTTTTGCGTTTGTACCCGTTTGTACCGTCCAGATTTAACTGAAATCGTGTTAAGTGATTCAAGGTCTATCATGATAGTGGCGTTTCTAGAACCACTGCTCTAATTTTCTGAAAAAAACTTGTCAGTTTCCGAAAATCGTCAACTTTTGATCAATTTCGGAGATTCAAGTCAATTTTTTTCGTTTGTATCCGTTTGGACCTTCCAGATTTAACTGAAATCATGTTAAGTAATTCTAGGTCTATCATTATATATGCGTTTCTAGAACCACTGCTCTAATTTTCTGAAAAAAAACTTGTCAGTTTCCGAAAATCGTCAACTTTTGATCAATTTTGAAGTTTCATGTGAATGTTTTTCGTTTGTACCCGTTTGTACCGTCCAGATTTAACTGAAATCGTGTTAAGTAATTCTAGGTTTATCATAATAGTGATATTTCTAGAACCACTGCTCTAATTTTCTGAAAAAAACTTGTCAGTTTCCGAAAATCGTCAACTTTTGAACAATTTCGAAGTTTCATGTGAATGTTTTTCGTTTGTACCCGTTTGTACCGTCCAGGTTTAACTGAAATCGTGTTAAGTAATGCTAGGTTTATCATAATAAAAGTGTTTCTAGAACCACTGCTCTAATTTTCTGACAAAAATTGGTCAGTTTCCGAAAATCGTCAACTTTTGAACAATTTTGAAGTTTCATGTGAATGTTTTTCGTTTGTACCCGTTTGTACCGTCCAGATTTAACTGAAATCATGTTAAAAGATTCAAGGTCTATCATGATAGTGGCGTTTTTAGAACCACTGCTCTAATTTTCTGAAAAAAACTTGTCAGTTTCCGAAAATCGTCAACTTTTGATCAATTTCGGAGATTCAAGTCAATTTTTTTCGTTTGTATCCGTTTGTACCTTCCAGATTTAACTGAAATCGTGTTAAGTAATTTTAGGTCTATCATTATATATGCGTTTCTAGAACCACTGCTCTAATTTTCTGAAAAAAAACTTGTGAGTTTCCGAAAATCGTCAACTTTTGAACAATTTTGAAGTTTCATGTGAATGTTTTTCGTTTGTACCCGTTTGTACCTTTCAGATTTGGCTAAAACCACGTGTGTTAGTTCAAGGCCTTTCTTTGTTGGTGCCTATCCAGAACTTCACGTATGAGTTTCTGAAGAAACTTTCTCAATTATCCAAAAACGGGAACTTTTGATCAATTTCGGAGATTCAAGTCAATTTTTTTCGTTTGTATCCGTTTGTACCTTCCAGATTTAACTGAAATCATGTTAAATGATTCTAGGTCAATCATAATAGTGACATTTCTAGAACCACTGCTCTAATTTTCTGAAAAAAACTTGTCAGTTTCCGAAAATCGTCAACTTTTGATCAATTTTGAAGTTTCATGTGAATGTTTTTCGTTTGTACCCGTTTGTACCGTCCAGATTTAACTGAAATCGTGTTTAGTAATTCTAGGTCTATCATTAAATATGCGTTTCTAGAACCACTGCTCTAATTTTCTGAAAAAAACTTGTCAGTTTCCGAAAATCGTCAACTTTTGAACAATTTTGAAGTTTCATGTGAATGTTTTTCGTTTGTACCCGTTTGTACCTTTCAGATTTGGCTAAAAACACATGTGTTAGTTTAAGGCCTTTCATTGTTGGTGCCTTTCCGGAACTTCACGTATGAGTTTCTGAAGAAACTTTCTCAATAATCCAAAAACGGGAACTTTTGATCAATTTCGTAGATTCAAGTCAAATTTTTTCGTTTGTACCCGTTTGTACCTTCCAGATTAAACTGAAATCATGTTAAATGATTCTAGGTCTATCATTATAATTGCGTTTCTAGAACCACTACTCTAATTTTCTGAAAAAGACTTGTCAGTTTCCGAAAATCGTCAACTTTTGAACAATTTCGAAGTTTCATGTGAATGTTTTTCGTTTGTACCCGTTTGTACCGTCCAGGTTTAACTGAAATCGTGTTAAGTAATGCTAGGTTTATCATAATAGTAGCGTTTCTAGAACCACTGCTCTAATTTTCTGACAAAAATTGGTCAGTTTCCAAAAAACGTCAACTTTTGAACAACTTTGAAGTTTTATGTGAATGTTTTTCGTTTGTACCCGTTTGTACCTTTCAGATTTGGCTTAAAGCACGTAAGTTAGTTCAAGACCTTTCATTAGTGGTGCCAATCCAGAACTTCACGTATGAGTTTCTGAAGAAACTTTCTCAATTATCCAAAAACGGGAACTTTTGATCAATTTCGGAGATTCAAGTCAATTTTTTCGTTTGTATCCGTTTGTACCTTCCAGATTTAACTGAAATCATGTTAAATGATTCTAGTTCAATCATAATAGTGACATTTCTAGAACCACTGCTCTAATTTTCTGAAAAAAACTTGTCAGTTTCCGAAAATCGTCAACTTTTGATCAATTTTGAAATTTCATGTGAATGTTTTTCGTTTGTACCCGTTTGTACCTTCCAGATTTAACTGAAATCGTGTTTAGTCATTCTAGGTCTATCATTATAGTTGCGTTTCTAGAACCACTGCTCTAATTTTCTGACAAAAATTGGTCAGTTTCCGAAAATCGTCAACTTTTGAACAATTTTGAAGTTTTATGTGAATGTTTTTCGTTTGTACCCGTTTGTAACTTTCAGATTTGGCTTAAAACACGTAAGTTAAAATCAAAATCAAAATCAAAAACTCTTTATTTCCATAAATACAATAAATGTACACTTAGAAAAGGTCAAATTATAAAACTATACACTGACACGGAAATAAAGTGATATTTTTGATTTCTGTCGCTTCGGTATGTAGACCAAAGTAAAGAAGCGACGAAGAAACCTTTAGCCTGTTAGTTGTTATTCTTCGAGTTGGAGCAAAACCCGTTCCAAGCTTTTTTATCTTCTAGATAATCTGATATTTTATAGTAAGCCTTTTTGCACAGCAAGGTTTTGACAATTTGTTTGAATTTATTTACTGATAATTGTTGCAACTCACTAGGAGTTTTGTTGTAGAAGCGTATACATTGCCCTTTAAAAGATACATTAATTTTGTGTAGCCTAGTTGTGGGCACAGCGAGTTTATGTTTATTTCTGGTATTAAAGTTATGTTTATCACAATTTTTAGGGAACAGATTTTTATTTCTATGAGTGTACAACAAGTTTTCATAAATATATTGACATGGTACTGTCATTATGTTTATTTCTTTGAATTTATCACGCAGGGATTCTCTGGGACCCATATTATAGATTGCACGAACAGCTCTCTTCTGCAGCACAAATACGGTGTTAATATCTGCAGCGTTCCCCCACAGCAGTATGCCATAAGACATAACACTATGGAAGTAGCTGAAATAGACTAGTCTAGAAGTATCAACGTCTGTAAGATGACGGATTTTTTTGACTGCATACGCTGCAGAACTAAGTCTCTTCGATAGCTTATCTATGTGTGGGCCCCATTGAAGTTTACTATCTAAGGTTATTCCTAAGAATACTGTACTGTTTACAATTTCTAACGTTTCTCCTTTTACGTTTACATCAATCTTAACGTGTTTTACATTAGGTAGAGCAAATTTTATACATTTCGTTTTAGTTTCATTAAGCAAAAGATTATTGACATTAAACCAGTGTACTACTTTTGAGATTGCATTATTCACATCGTCAAATTTTATGTTTCGTCGTTTCATTTTAAAAATTAATGAAGTATCGTCAGCAAACAATACAATCTCATGATTATTCTTGACTAGGTGAGGCAGGTCGTTAATATAAACTAAAAATAGGAAAGGACCGAGGATAGAACCCTGCGGTACACCCATTGTAACTACAGACCCCGAAGACCGTTTCCCATTGATGTCAACTCTTTGTATCCTATCACTCAAGTAAGATGTAAGAAGATCCAAAGAAGTGTCTCTTATTCCATAGTGATGTAATTTCCTGATTTCATGGTGATGTTTCATGGTGTACGCAATCGAACGCTTTTGACAAGTCGCAAAAAACGCCTAAAGCATCTTGCGACTTCTCCCAAGCATCAAAAATATGCGATACTACTTCTGTTAGTTCAAGACCTTTCATTTATGGTGCCAATCCAGAACTTCACGTATGAGTTTCTGAAGAAACTTTATCAATTATCCAAAAACGGGAACTTTTGATCAATTTCGGAGATTCAAGTCAATTTTTTTCGTTTGTACCCGTTTGTACCTTCCAGATTTAACTGAAATCGTGTTAAGTAATTCTAGGTCTATCATTATCGTTGCGTTTCTAGAACCACTGCTCTAATTTTCTGACAAAAATTGGTCAGTTTCCGAAAATCGTCAACTTTTGAACAATTTTGAAGTTTCATGTGAATGTTTTTCGTTTGTACCCGTTTGTACCGTCCAGATTTAACTGAAATCGTGTTAAATGATTCAAGGTCTATCATGAAAGTGGCGTTCCTAGAACCACTGCTCTAATTTTCTGAAAAAAACTTGTCAGTTTCCGAAAATCGTCAACTTTTGATCAATTTCGGAGATTCAAGTCAATTTTTTTCGTTTGTATCCGTTTGTACCTTCCAGATTTAACTGAAATCGTGTTAAGTAATTCTAGGTCTATCATTATATATGCGTTTCTAGAACCACTGCTCTAATTTTCTGAAAAAAAACTTGTCAGTTTCCGAAAATCGTCAACTTTTGAACAATTTTGAAGTTTCATGTGAATGTTTTTCATTTGTACCCGTTTGTACCTTTCAGATTTGGCTAAAAACACGTGTGTTAGTTCAAGGCCTTTCTTTGTTGGTGCCTATCCAGAACTTCACGTATGAGTTTCTGAAGAAACTTTCTCAATTATCCAAAAACGGGAACTTTTGATCAATTTCGGAGATTCAAGTCAATTTTTTTCGTTTGTACCCGTTTGTACCGTCCAGATTTAACTGAAATCGTATTAAGTAATTCTAGGTTTATCATAATAGTGGCGTTTCTAGAACCACTGCTCTAATTTTCTGAAAAAAACTTTTCAGTTTCCGAAAATCGTCAACTTTTGAACAATTTTGAAGTTTCATGTGAATGTTTTTCGTTTGTACCCGTTTGTACCTTTCAGATTTGGCTTAACACACGTGTGTTAGTTCAAGACCATTCATTGTTGGTGCCTATCCAGAACTTCACGTATGAATTTCTGAAGAAACTTTCTCAATTATCCAAAAACGGGAACTTTTGATCAATTTTGGAGATTCAAGTCAATTTTTTTCGTTTTTTCCCGTTTGTACCTTCCAGATTTAACTAAAATCGTGTTTAGTGGTTTTAAGTTTATCATTATAGTTACGTTTCTAGAACCACTGCATTAATTTTTTTTAAGAAAACTTGTCAGTTTCCGAAAATCGACAACTTTTGAACAATTTCGAAGTTTCATGTGAATGTTTTTCGTTTGTACCCGTTTGGATCTTTGAGATGTGGCTGAAAACACGTGTGTTAGTTCAAAGCCTTTCATTGTTGGTGCTAATCCAGAACTTCACGTATGAGTTTCTGAAGAAACTTTCTCAATTATCCAAAAACGGGAACTTTTGCTCAATTTCGGAGATTCAAGTAAATTTTTTTCGTTTGTACCCGTTTGTACCTTCTAGATTTAACTGAAATCGTGTTAATTGATTCTAGGCCTATCATTATAGTTACGTTTCTAGAACCACTGCATTAATTTTCTGAAGAAACCTGGTCATTTTTCGAAAACGTCAACTTGTGAACAATTTTGAAGTTTCAAGTCTTAGTGTTTCGTTTGTACTCATCTGTAACTTTCAGATTTGCCTGAAAACCATTTAAATAATTCAAGATTTATCTTAACATGTCATTTTTAAGCCCTGTTTTTAAGATGTTCTGAAAAAACTTTGTCAATTTACAAAACATGTCTATTTTTGAACACATTTTCAGGTATATATCCATGTGTTTCGTTTGTTTCCTCCTGAAAACCTGTGACTACACGTTTATTATGTTGCCAGTTTCAAGGTTTGACGGTATCTGTGCCTTAATACTACGAAATATTAAATACCGAGATAAAATAATTCATATTACACACTAAAGTCAAAATCGACTATTGAAAAACCTCCCCCTCCCCATAACTTTTACCCCCTTAGGGTACAAACGAAAATTTTGTCGGTACAATCGGGTACAAACCCGGTACAATCGAACAGGACCATAAAAAGATAGATATCTCAAAGTCGGTTGCCAGGTTCACACAGCTACATTAAACAACTGCAAATAATCATCCAAATCGGTCCGTAAACGATTGAGAAATCGGCGAACATACATAAAAAAACGTAAGTACGTACAGCCGAACATAGAGCCTCCTTTTTTCGGAGTCGGGTAAAAAGGGTAAAAATCTTTTCAAAGTAGAGCACCGAGTAGGAGAAAGACTTCATAAAGTAGAATTTCCTAACAATCGATGACAAAGCTAGAGCTTTCTTAGCGAAATTATCATAAAGTTTCGATGCGGTTTTACAATGATGAAATTTAAATATGTATAACAGTAACGACGGAAAATTTTTAATGACAAAGATTAAGATACTCGCAATCTTTACTATAATTAAATACCTACAAATATTTCTAGTTAGATTATGTTTATGCTTTCGATAAGGTAAGTCAGACGGACTTTATGCGGTTAACTGATAAGAACCTTAAAGCCGACTATGATAGTCCGTACTGTGTGTTGTAATTAATTTGTTTTCTATTAATTTATTCACGATAAATAATGATACAGTTTCGGATAAACATGTTCATACTGTTTTAATATTTCGATTACCTCAAGGGTCTTCCTTAGGTCTCATTATGTGTTTAGTCTTCATGATGGACCTCCTTGAATTTTTTTTACCTCCGCCGACGCATACAGTTGCTAAATAGGTGGTTTTAAGTTTAACAGTTACTGTCTGTGGCATCATGATACCTCACAAACGGATGAACATTTTTGAAAATGTTTCTTTAGGGTTTTGAACCTCAATAGGATAAAAGGACCCTTATAAGATCACTTTGTGGTCCGTCTGTCTGTCAATCCCCGTTTTTCAGGAACGCGTAGACGTATCGATTTGAATTTCCCTCGGTATGCGAGTCCGTGTCGCACGTACCGTTTTATTATTATTATTTTAAGAATGTAATTTTTGGTTGTGTTCTTAGCTATGTTTGATGAAAATCAATGCAGTTGTTCTCATGTTATGGTATTGTCAAACTCGTCGAGAGTATTTTAAGTTTTTGAACCATTTGCTTGTATAAGCGTTTTCAGATCGTATTTACTATCTGCACATGTCACTATAAGTGTTCAATTATCTTAATACATAAACGGTCAGATAAACTAGTATTAACTGTAAATGTCCAAAGATCCTTGAGTAGCGGTTAAGGAAAATCTAGTCGTAAAGATAATATCTATTAGGTACTAAGAAATTGTCGTTTACTAGACAGACACGTGCCTGCACTTACGGGGCTAGTCGATCCATACTGATCCTAATATTAGAAACTTGCTAGTTTTGCGACAAAAAGTATCCCATAATTGTAAAAGTGTCGTAAAAGTAAACATACTAATATTATAAAAGCGAAAGTAATTCTGTCTGACACCTTTTTACGCCTAAACAGCTGAACGGATCTTAATGAAATTCGACAAGTTCGATGATTATGGTATCGTGGGGAAAGACATAGGCTACTTTTCATCCAGGAATAAAGCGTGCAAATGCACTGGCAGAAGCTAGTCTAATCTTTGAGCCTGTAGAGTAATCACAACTTTAATAATAAATTAGACTTCAACGACATTACTTCGATTTCTTCAAGCTTAACACTTTCATCGCCCACGACCATAGAAATCTAAAACAATAAGGTACCTAATTTAATATGGTAGGTACTTAAATCCCCACGACGACGGAAATGTCCAGTTCACTGCCAACTTGCCAAGCTTCAGAGATTCGACCCTGGTGAATCAAATCAAAAACTCTTTATTTCCATAAATACAATAACTGTACAATTAGAATAGGTCAAATTATAAAACTAAACACTGTCACGGAAATAAAGTGATATTTTTTATTTCTGTCGCTTCGGTATTATATACTAAAGGAAAGAAGCGACGAAGAAACCTTTAGCCTGTTAGTTGTTATTTTTCGAGCTGGAGCAAAACTCGTCCCAAGCTTTTTTATCCTCTAGATAATCTGATATTTTGTAGTAAGCCTTTTACAAAGGATATGTTTGACAATTTGTTTGAATTTATTTATTGATAATTTTTGCAACTCACTTGGAGTTTTGTTGTAGAAGCGTATACATTGCCCTTTAAAAGTTACATTTATCTTGTGTAGCCTAGTTGTGGGCACAGCGAGTTTGTGAAGGGGCACTTCGTCATGTGTATGCGACAGCGGCACTCAAATTGTTAAACTATTCGATAGAGCTAACAATCGGCTGTTGTTCTGAACCTTAAGTTTTTATTTATTAATTCAAAGTTGACCTACAGAAGTACACACTTTCCAAAACTTCCTGCTGCTACTTTATTTTTAAATTCTTGTTTAACCATTATCTTTTCGCAAGTTCCTGCCTACCACAAATTGAACTGACATAATAACGTTGCGTGCGTTACTACTTATTTGTTTTTTCTGTTATTCGTGAAGTCGTCACTTATAGTATAAATAGACTTTATTTGTTGCGAACTACTTGTGACTTTATGTGAAGACTTGTATTATTTTGAGAAACAATTACAAAATCTGTACACGTGTGATAATGATAAAACACATATACGTTCATATATATTTTATACAGTATTTAAATACCACGATTTATTGTAGGTATTCGAGGTAGTGTAGGTAATATTATCCTTGTCAAAATACACTTTTCCTGTTAATTTGTGAATGAAAAGTGAACTGGATAGGCATACATAGGTTTTTAAAATAATGCTGGACAATTCACACAGCATTATCTAGCCCCAAGCTAAGCAGCTTGTGTTATCGGTACTATATAAATAATATACTTAATACAAAATACTACATCGATAGATATTTTTTATTTTATATATATATATATATATTTTATAGGTACTAGATACCCACGTCTCCACTGATCCAATGGACCCTTTATGGCTTCTTAGATTTTCCTCCTAGTACTACTACTTCGCTTCCTAGTATTTCTTGGTGTAGCCCTGTTTCGCAACACAGGTTCTCACTCCAAATTCATTTTTGCCGTTTTATACCAAAAAATGTCAGCATTTCAACCCACATAAAAAAAATATTTTATCGGCGTTTCTACCCAAAATTCGTTTCCGTTTCTCACCGCAAAGAGATCAAGAGATTTTATACAGTCGGATAATATTTTTTTTTTACTTGGGTTATTATAGGTTAGTGAGAAAATTAGAGGAAATATAACTCTAATTCGCTGTTATACGGTATCCAGCTAAGGTTTACGAATTCCGTCTTAACCGACTTCGAAAAAAGGAGGCGTTTCTATGTTCGGCTGTATGTATGTTTTTTTATGTATGTATGTCCGTCAATATCTCCGTCATTCATGCATGGATTTGGATCATTCTTTTGCAGTTCTATAGGTAGACGATAATTTCGAGGTTCCATAAAAATTGTATTCCAGAGGGATTTGTATTTATCCCGCAAAACTTATAAAACAGTTTCAAAGGGTAGCTAAGGTTTATAGTTATTTCAAAACAATCAATTAATTAAATAAATAAAAATGCAATGTTATAGATTTTTTGACCAAATCTTTTGCGTTTGACATCACATTATTATATTTTGAAATTTTCGGAAGCCTTATGTGTTGGTCTAGGTTAGGTTAGGTACTTACCAGAACTAGGTTACCTAAAACTTTTAAGAGGTAAGTAGGTATTATAAGAAATCAGTTGAATACATGAAAATTATAAATACATGCTCAAGGCTGGTTATTAAGTTTTCAATACAGCTAATTACACACAAAGTAACAATAGGTAATTTCATGTACACGTATGTAATTAATTTTTATGGGGAGAAAAAATATTGTCCGAGTATTTGGTAACTTGATTTTCCAGGTAAGTAGGCACAGGCACCTATTTATGATTATTATCTAAAGTGGGATCTATATCTATAGCAATTGCCCGACATCATCATCATTATCATCAGCCTGTATACCCCGACCTAAGAATGAATGACTACATGCAAACATAAAATAAATAAATACCTAAATAAAAATAAATATACCTACATCCACCGCTGAACATAGGCCTCCCCCAATGCGACGCCACGAATAGCGGTGCAGTCCGGTCAGCCGTCTCCATGCCCCGACATAATTGAACGAAATTTACCAGGAGGCAGGGGGCGAAGTAAGCACTATAGAACATAATCATAGCACACGAACGCCGGTTCCCGCATTAAACAAGATCCGTCAAGTGCGAGTGTAACTCGCGCGCCGAGGGTTTTGAACGTTTGTCAACAAATATGTACCAAAAGTACCGGTTAGAGACTTCGCAATTTAACGAATACCTAAGAATAGTAGGTACCAACCTACATTTCAGATGGATCTCTCTGCATGCTTCGGTTAAATGGGTGGTTCGGTTAAGGTGGGTAATGGTAAATTTTTCGACTTTTTTCAAAATATTTCAAAAACTATGAAACCTACAGAAATTTCAAAAACTGTTTTGAAATGTCCAAACCGATACCTTTCATTTGATACCCCACTCGGTGAGGTAGCCCCCCCTTTTGAAAATTATTCCCTCCCCTTTTTGACCATTTTTCAAAAAGTGTTCTTTTTTCAAACTTCTCTATATTTTTCCTGTAAAATATAGATCCATGTCTATAAACGCTCGATACATTTTACATGGATCGCTCTGCAATCTTCGGAGATAGGGGGGGAATGGGTATTTTTTCGACTTTTTTCGAAATATTTTAAAAAGTATGAAACCTACATAAATTTCAAAAAATATTTTGAAATGTACAAAATGATACCTTTCATTTGATACCCCATATGACTCTGTAGGTATCTTTTAAAATTTCGGCATCACAATTTGTATGGAAAATATTCATTTTCATTTTTCATTTATTTTCATTTATTTTTATATTAATCTGTACAGTCGCACGAAATGTATTATTATTTTAAATTTCAAGTTGATAGCTGCAGTAGTTTTTGAATTATTAAGGAGAGAAAAAAGGACAGACAAAGCGAGACCATAAGGGTTTTGAAACCGATCTTCGATCTTCAAAACCCTAAAAAACGTAACAAACAAGTAAAACACTAGATTTTGTATAAACACCACTAAACCTATTTTTTAACTAAGGGAAGATGCTTGTCCTGGCGTATCTCGTAGATTATTTATAACGTTACCTTCGCGTATCAAACTAGTAAAACACCGTAGATTTTGCTTAAACAACAGCATAAAACATGTTTTTACGGAGGGAAAGCCCCTTGTCCTGGCGTATCACGTAATAACTAATCAAAGATTATAAAACATTACTTTTATCTATACTAATATTAAGAGGAAAGATTTGATTGTTTGTTTGTTTGTATTGAATAGGCTCCGAAACTACTGGACCGATTAAAAAAATTCTTCTACCATTAGAAGCCCACATTATTCCTGATGAACACAGGCTACTTTTTACCGCGGGAAAAATGCTTCATTCCTACGGGAAAACGGGTAATAGGACAACGGGTAGTAAGAATGCAGCTATTTAGGTATATAAAATGTTCAAAACTTTCCGTTATATCTAGGTAGATTAACTAAAATAAAGAAAAAATGGTATCTGAGTTTTATTTAATAGCTGTGGCAATTATATTATTGTTAAGTAATCTAGGTGATAAAAGTCTTCATCGCGATTTGTATGTCTGTAAATATTATCTGTTTAAAGCAGTATAGTAGCAGATAATTCATATTATGTTATTAATAAAACTTTGATTGAGTTGCGTCTTACTTGCAAAGAAAATAATTTGCAAATATGTTCACGTGGGTAGGCCATATCAAATCAAATCAAAAACTCTTTATTTCCTAAATACAATAAATGTACATTTAGAAAAGGTCAAATTGTAAAACTAAACACTGACACGGAAATAAAGTGATATTTTTGATTTCTGTCGCTTCGGTATGTAGACTAAAGTAAAGAAGCGACGAAGAAACCTTTAGCCTGTTAGTTGTAACTTTTCAAGTTGGAGCAAAACCCGTCCCAAGCTTTTTTATCTTCTAGATAATCTGATATTTTGTAGTACCTAAGCCTTTTTGCACAGCAAGGTATTTACAATGTGTGTGTGTGCTCTTTTTGGCCACCATGGTGGTAGTTGTTAGTTGTTCTAATGGTAAGGTCGGGGTAGCGCCTTATGAATCATAAGGCGCTACCCCGACCTTACCATTAGAACAACTAACAACTAACTCACTGAGGGTCTCATTCATAAGTTATGTATGACTTATGAATGATACCCTCAGTGAGTTAGTTGTTATAAAATTAATTATGGACTTTGACTCTTGGAGAATCAGGGATAAAGATTTGGAAGTAAGGGACCCTCCCTTACTTCCAAATCTTTATCCCTGATTCTTAACGTAGAGTCATTATGTTAAATAACGTATATCTGGGTAAATAGAGTCTGTGCAAAAAGAAAACCGTCGTGGCGTTACGGTGAACTAACATTAAGAGCTTCTAGTTCTAACAGTTGGTGTCTACGCGTCTACCAAGTATCAAGCGCTTTTAGTCGTACTGGCAATGACAGAGCGGTGTTGTCAACACAAAAAAAGTAGTATATTGGCACACGCGCAACTTCAATTCCTAAGACGCTTCTCTTTTTGCACAGACTCTATTTACCCAGATATACGTTATTTAACATAATGTAATTTTTTTTATTTCTTTATTTTCAGATAACGAGATGCCTGTGAGAGAGGGTGCAAAGAAACCCCTGATTGGGGTCATAGATGATGGAACGAAAACCGTTAGATTTGTTGTAAGTTACCATATTATTTATAAGAAGAATATATAATTTATTAGAAGCACACACATATATACATGAAAAACGGAGAATAAAAAAAAATTGCTATAATTATTACAATAGAAGCCTTTATTCACAAAGAAAATTACAATCAAATAATAGAAATAAATTAGAACTAGTATTTACAATTGAAACTATTGAGCTAACTGCAGACTGTTGCAAACAGTCTACAGGTAGCTCAACTGGAATTATTACTATATTTGCTCCCCTTGGAGTCCAGACGTCGAGAAAATTATCTGAGCGTCTGGTCGAAGCGACGCGTGACCCGAGAGCCGGTGAGTATCTGGCGCAGCGCATCAGCATTGCCATACAGCGGGGCAATGCATCCAGTGCGTTTTGGGGACGCTTCCGACTGGTATTGATATGGATCAGTTGAGCTACCTGTAGATTGGTTGCAACAGTCTGCAGTATGCTCAATTGTTTCAATTGTAAATACTAGTTCTAATTTGCACTAGTTAACACAAATGAGATTAATACTAATTATTAATACTAAGCCAATTTCAAGGTAAAATGTTTATTAACATTGCCCCCATACTTAACCTAAAATAAAAATCACTTTATTGTTGTTGTTTTTTGACAGTGTTTGCACTATTCGTCGATTTGAGCTCTTTCCTGCAATGCTTTGAGCCTGACAAATATATTTCCAACTCCAACAAAACGAGAATTTAGATGTTTTGTGTTGCGAGTTGCTTACAAACCTTGTATCTTGAGTTTATACTCTCTGATAGCTGCTTCGCTCGTATCGTACTTAGAAGTCTAAGGATCATGTAAACACGCCCCCGTCTATACTTGTTCTTCCACTTCCTGTCCATCCAAAGGTTGCCTGGAAGAGATCGCTCATAGCGATAAGGCGGCCCATTGTGCAACGTTATCTATATTTGTCTTTTAATGTCCTGTGTTTCTGTTTTATTTGGTGTACAATAAAGAGTAAGTATTGTATTGTAGCCACCTATCAGTGAATTTTTTTTTTTCAGAGCTGGACTCCTGTCTGGTTCCGGAGAAAACCAATTATGAATTACTAAATTAACTAGCTTAAAAAAAAATAGTTCCTATAAGTACTTAAAGGACGTATTCGATTTGAAAATCATCGAGAAAAACAATAGCTCGATGTATCTTGACATAATTGATCTGCAAATGACCTTTGGCTCACGTCTATCGACAACAGAAATCGTTTGTGATGGATGTCAAACCTTTGTTTACACATTGGTAAAACCCGATACTCGATAGGGCGTTTCACGTTCACCCCTTCAGATCTGTTTCTATTTTATTTCTTACCGAGAAAACCAATTCGAACAACTCGCGCCAAATTCATGTGGAATGTTTGTAAACAAACCACGACGCAAATAAATAAAACTCACTTGCCTGGCGTCGAGTTTCAGATATGTAAGCAAAATAAGAATGGATCTCAAATCGACATGTAATGTTAATTGCGTATAAAAAGACGCGACAACAGAGTGAATTTTAGGTTAAGTATGGGCTGTTTGTTTACAAACATTCCACATAGAGTTCATTTGGCTAGTGTCCAGTGACATTAATTTCATTATTTCTAATCATATAATGAAATTACTAGGATAGTTGTTCAAAGAACCACGTGAGCCATTTCAGAAGCTAGCTATAATATAACTAAACTAACTAGATAAAATATATAAAAAATAACCTACCTTCTCACTCAGTCGTGTTACAATATATAAAAAAGTGGACCATTAACACCCCTTCATCAGAACCCAAAGTAAGCAGAGCATGTGTTATGGGTGCCTGTGCCTATAGGCTTAATAGATTAGACACTGAATAAATATCCCTATTACAGATATACGAAGCAGAAAACACAGACGAGTTGGCTTCCTCCCAGATGGACAAGACAGAGATCCAGCCTCAAGAAGGATGGTACGAGCAGGATCCTCTAGAGATCATGCATCACGTCAGGCTTTGTGCTGGGAATGCTATCGATCAGCTGGCTGAGTTAGGTAAGTAACTTTACTTATGAAGAAATCCATACAGGCTGCGCCAACGACACATCTTCCCTATACAACGAATATTAATACCTACACTGGCTGCACCAATGTATTTAACATTAGCATAGCTTTTGCGAATTTGATAAAACAGAAGTCCAGCTTTAAGAAGGGTGGTATGAGCAAGATCTTGTAAAGATCACCATCACGTGAGGCTTTGTGCTGTAAAACGCTATCGATCAACTGACTGAGTTATGTAAGTAACCTGCCTAATCGGAAAATCAATACCGGCTGGTCCAATTCCATAAAAATTTACGCAGCTGATAAGCTTTTCTAGAAAGAGGTATAACAGATGTATATCGTCATGCGTATACCTATGTCATGCTAAGCGTAAGAGCGCGTTCCCATTAAGCCGTAAAATTTAATTAAATAGATAGGCAATGGGAACAATGGGAACAGCCTCCATTTAAATAATAATTATAATGCTGGACAATCCACACAGCATCATCTAGCCCCAAGCTAAGCAGAGCTTGTGTTATGGGTACTAGATGATGAAATATACAAGCCAAGATGTTTTAAACAGCACGACATCTGTGGTCATATTGGCAACGCGCCCTAGCGTAGCGTAGCTCAGCCTAATCAAAGAATGTCCACAAAAATCGATTATCTCAGATGCCAGCTGATTGGCAGCGATTCGCAAAATTCTGTTTAGAACTCTGAAATAGAACAATAAATAACAGACAAAATAATATATTTGATAGATAGGAAGATATTTTTCACTGAAGGAACGAGATTGATTTTAGTCAAAGAGAATGTGAAAAAATAAATGTGACTTGCTCTTTGATTAACTGCCGCAGCCGGTATTGATTTTATTACGGACCTGACAAATTCCTATACAAAATAAGGCCAATAACATTGCTCTAAAAGTCTAACAAAATGTTAACTTTAGTTTCTATCATAACTAAGTCCAAAATAAGTGTGACAGTATTGCTCTTAAATTCTAAAGTCCTATCCAAAATCAATTCCATTTTCGTCTATTCCAGGATATTCCAAAGATGACATCGTGACACTCGGCATTACAAATCAACGGGAGACCACGATAGCATGGGACAAGTACACAGGGCAGCCATTGCATCCGGCTATAGGTAAATAAAACTAATTTAGATTATTTATGAGAAGTAAATACTTTTCTACAATATATTTTTGAGAGAGCAATTTTACTTTGCCTTAATGGTCTCAATTCAGGTGTCGCCAAAAGTAAACCAACCTAATTTGACAGCAGTAAAAATATTGCCGTCTCTTTCATAACGATCTAAATAAAAAGGATGGCATTATTTTGGTCCTGATAAATTAGTTTAGTTTTGGCGACATCTGAATTGACACCAATGACGCTTGGCAGGTGGATTGATATAAAATAAAATAAAAAAATAATTTATTCAAAAACTTGTCAAGGCAAATGCTTAACAAAAGAATAATAATAACTTAAATTTTAAAGATTACGTGTGCCTGAACAAGGTAAAACCTGTATCAACCTGAAAAATAATAAAACCTATATTATTTTTCAGGGTGTTCTGAATGTTTTCTATGTATAATAAAAAATATCTATCTATGTACTGTATTTGTATTAAGTATTTCAGTTATCTAGTACCCATAACACAAGCTCTGCTTAGCTTGGGGCTAGATAACGCTGTGTGAATTGTCCAGCATTATTTATTTATTATTATAGTTTATTTATTATTATAATTATGACTATGACAAAACCCTCCTTGTTTCGGGGAGTTTAGCACGATTACATATGCGTGTTGATGAGATAGAAGGATGCCAAGGGAATTTATTTGGGTACAGAAGCCTAAAATTGTCAATTTTTCACATCAAATTCTTGTAATTCCAGCGTGGAACGACATCCGTACAGACACAACTGTAGACAACATCCTAGCTAAAGTCCCGGATAGGAACAAGAACTATCTCAAGCACATCTGCGGTCTGCCAATATCTCCTTACTTCAGCGCTCTGAAGATGCGCTGGTTGAAGGATAACTGCAAGGAAGTGAGACGCGCGAGTAGAGACAAGAGACTGCTGTTTGGGACTGTGGACTCTTGGATATTGTGGGTAAGGTGCATTTTTGATTGCCAGTATTTTAACAGCTCGTCAACGCTAGCTCGGATACGAGGAAATGGTAGGATCGGACTTTTAAATGGCGTATGAGGGAAATCAACGGGGTTAGGACCATACCAGTAGCTCGCTCCAGGGATCCTTGGATGGAGAGTGGAAGCCGGTCTTCTCGAACTCGTCGCTTCTAGCGAGAGTTAGCTAGAATCGAGTAGTCCTGAGATATCTTGTGGTGGAAACCGCGACTCGGCAAACGTAGTTGCTCCTTGTGGTCAGGTGGCGCCTTACTTCAGCGCTCTGAAGATGCGCTGGTTGAAGGATATCTGTAAGGAAGTGAGGCGCGCGAGTAGAGACAAGAGACTGCTGTTTGGGACTGTGGACTCTTGGATATTGTGGGTAAGGTGCATTTTCGAATAGCAGCTTATTTGTGAATAGTTTGCTTGATATAGCTCAAATAATTAGCAAGCTGAAGTGGCAGTGGGCCCACCATATCTCCCGAAGATCCGAATAATGGTGGAGTAAAAATGTTCTTGAATACCTACTGGTTATTTCGGAGATCGCAGATATCTACGAACTTTTTGGAGTATAATGATGCTGTGCTTAATATTTCAGCGCATAACCTCACAGTAAAGTTATTACGTGTTGTACGTGTGTTGTACGTACTTACGTGTTACGTATTAAGTAGGTACTTGTGCATAAAGAAATACAATAGGTAATCGAAGAAAATGACTCAAAAATTGAGTTTTTAAAGGAAAAGCTGTAGAAATAGTCAAAAGTTTATTTGCTGACCAACTGTCTAAAAAGAGCAAACGCACGTCGATCATCAAAGTTAGTTTTTCTATTTAAGTACTATGTTTCATTCAATAAAATGCTCTACCAACATTTTCTTTACCTACAGAATCTAACGGGAGGAGTTTTCGGAGGTATTCACGCGACTGACGTCACGAACGCGTCGCGAACGCTGCTTATGAATCTGGATACTCTGAATTGGGACCCTATGCTTTGCAGGTAAGGTATTGTGGTATATGATATAAAATTGTCGCTACGGTCACCGGTACAATAATAGTACATTATGGTACTAGTGTGAAACATTGGTGATTATCGCCGAGGCGCCATTGAGACCCGAGCCGTAGGCGTAGCCGTAAGGTCTTAAGAGAGCCGAGGACGGTAATCATCAATACACACGTGTATCATACGACGTTTTTCAACACACTTGTGAATAAAATAACAATAAAAACTCATTTTATTACAGAGAAAACAAAAGTTATATTTGAGTGAAAGTTTTATTTATGAAACACGTACGAGTTAAAATTATCTATTTAAATAAGAAGTAGCATGAAATGAGCAAGCAATAGGAACATTAACTTATTTGTTCTATTGAACACGATCATTTTTTGAATAAAACTTTTTTAAGAACAAAGCAACTTAATCAAAAAAACAAAAAAATAAAACTATAACTCACTAGTGAGTTATAGCAATGAAAAAGTCACAGTTTGATTGGGTGTAATTCTTAGCCTAATTGCGGTGACCATAGAGCCACTTTATGAGCAAGTGTGTTAAAAAGTTCATTTCACTTTGCAGCTTATTTGACATCATAACTGGTATAAAATAGATAAGGTTACAAACTTTAACTTTGCCAATCTAACTCATATAAAGTTTGTAACTTTACCATTTACATAAAATGTTATGGTGGATGAAGGAGAGATCTCCAGATCATCTGGTTCGATTCAAAATTTTTACTGCAACAATATCTCTGAGACTCAGTGGTCGGTTGGATAAGAATCGAACTTAAGTTCTTTCTTCTGGCTTCAACGTCGAGCGAGATGTCACTCGCGTCTTGTGTTTTCGCTTTGAGAGACTCGCAGGCCTCTCAAAAGCTGTTCGGTAGCCGACTGGCTGCGATGGTCTTCTTGAGTGAGAGCGTCATTGGGGAGTTCCAGCAGTTCCCGGGGAACTGGTCGCCAGGAGGGTTTTGTGTCTGATGGAGGTGAGCGTGGCGAGAATTGTTCGCACGATTGTACATTTTTCGCGCCAGCTTTACCACAAACTCCTTTATTTAGGGTGTTTGCAGGTCACAGAACCGTGTTTCGCACGTATCGGCCCGCGCCTTTACAGACTCTGCTCTATCTATCTCTGAGACTGACTGATATGTCAAATCTATTTACCACTTAAGCGTAGCCACGGGTAGAAGCTTCATAAAGCCAAAGTGATCCAAAACACCCTATTCTAGACCATTTTCTTCATCGAAACAGACATTCCTTAGTCATGCATGACTCCATTCTTAGACATTCATATTGACGACCTCCGTGGCGCAGCGGGCGAAGGTCCGCCTGCGACGCAGGTTATAGGTTCGATTCACGCCTCGGAACAAATTTGTTTACGATCTGCAGAAATTTGTTCCGTTGGTCTGGTTGTTTTCTATGTATAAGAAAAAAATATCTCTATGTAGTGTATTGTATTAAGTATATCAGTTATCTAGTACCCATAACACAAGCTCTGCTAGCTTGGGGCTAGATAATACTGTGTGAATTGTCCAGCATTATTTTATTTTTTTATTTATTTTTTCCTTGGGCATGTCTAAGGAATTTCTGTTTCGATGAAGGGTGTTTTAGATCACTTTGTCTCTATGAAGCTATACAAAACATTCAAATTGACTCAACTTGCCGTTTATTAGACATGCAAAGGATTATCTAAATTGAAGCATAAGATCACCTCAATAAATTCTATATTTCCTTACAGATTATTCGGCATCCATCGAGACAACCTGCCTCAAATTCACAGTAGCTCGGAAGTGTTTGGAGTTGTGAAGGATAGCTCTGTGCTAGACGGGATTAGAATATCTGGAGTGAGTATTGTTTAAAATATAACATGTGTTGCGTAGTACCCTTTTATTCAACTACGATGCCGGTGCAGCACTAAAAAAAGTTATAAGTCGAGAAATAAAAGCAAGAAGGCAAATTTTCAAAAATAAACATGATGTTTTGAAGAGTTTTCAAAAGGACTATTCCTCATATTTGAACTACAAGCAAACTTGTGCCGCACGATTGAACCTGTACCCATTTACAACGGAGGTGGACTTTCCTTTCTCCCATAGCTATGATGATTCAAATCTACTGAACCGATTACGATGAAATTTGTTAAATATCAAAATCATTATATTTGACATTAAATATCTAATTAAAATGTTGTGAAGGTGAATATCTTACGTTAAGTAATTAAATTTGAAAACACTTTTGATGATTAACATTTGCAAGTGTTTTATCATCACGATTGCAAATTATGTCGGTTCAATTAAATTTATTTATTCTAACCCAAACATTGTATTTTCCAGATTCTCGGCAACCAACAATCAGCCCTCCTAGGCCAAGGCTGCGTGCAAGCAGGCCAGGGAAAGAACACCTATAGAAGCGGGTGCTTCCTCTTATACAACACTGGGCAGCGACGCGTGCATTCCACGCATGGGCTGCTGACCACGGTGGCCTACAAGATGGGGCCGGATGCGCCGCCCGTCTATGCACTAGAAGGTAAGTCGAGTCATTTTAAAGCCCGATGAGTCAATTTAGATCTAGATGCGTCACTCTAAGAGCTCTAGATCTTGCGGTCATATTATGTGGTGTAAAAACACCTTAAAGCCTAGTAAAAACACTTTAGAAGCGGTTTCTTCCTCCTATACAACACGGGACAGCGACGCGTGCATTCCACGCATGGGCTGCTCCACCACGGTGGCCTAAAAGATGGGGCCAAAAAGGGGGGACTCACCGGCCGTCTATGCACTGGAAAGTAAGAAACAAGATCCGTCAAGTGCGAGTGTAACTCGCGCGCCGAGGCTTTCGAACGTTTGTCAACAAATATGTACCAAAAGTACCGTTTAGAGACTTCGCAATTTAACGAATACCTAAGAATAGTAGGTACCAACCTACATTTCAGATGGATCTTTCTGCATGCTTCGGTTAAATGGGTGGTTTGGTTAAAGGTTAATTTTTCGACTTTTTTCAAAATATTTCAAAAAGTATGAAACGTACAGAAATTTGAAAAACTGATTTGAAATTTCCAAACCAATACCTTTCTTTTGATACCTCACTTGGTGGGGTAGCCCCCCCCCCCCCCCCCCCCCTTTTGAAAATTATTCCCTCCATTTTTGACCATTTTTCAAAAAGTGTTCTTTTACAAAGTTCTCTATAATTTTCCTATAAAATATAGATTTATATCTATAAACGCTCCATACATTTTACATGGATCGCTCTGCAATCTTCGGAGATAGGGGGGGGGGGGAATGGGTATTTTTTCGACTTATTTCGAAATATTTTAAAAAGTATGAAACCTACAAAAATTTCAAAAACTAGTTTGAAATGTACAAAATGATGCCTTTCATTTGATACCTCATATGACTTTTTAGGTATCTTTTAAAATTTCGGCATCACAATTTGTATGGAAAATATTCATTTTAATTTTTCATTTATTTTTCTTAAAATCTGTACCGGCGCACGAAATGTATTATTATTTCAAATTTCAAGTTGATAGCTGCAGTAGTTTTTGAGTTATTAAGGAGAGAAAAAAGGACAGACAAAGCGAGACCATAAGGGTTTCGAAACCGATCTTTGATCTTCGAAACCCTAAAAGATACGTGATGAGTCACTTTAAAGGCAGAAGTCACTTTATAGCTAGATACGTAAATTGTAGGTAAATGAGTCACTTAATTTTAAGCTTTCTCTTTCAAAATCAAGTCAAAAGTCATTGACAAGACGACTTATAGAAAAATCTTTAAAATTTCATCATATATTTGGGATTACGTTAGCTAAATTTAAGTTATTTTCGAAGGTAATAATATAATAACGAATAGATCTATTTGTGGCGTCGTTTGGGGAGGCCTATGTTCAGCAGTGGACGTATACGGGCTGATGATGATGGATAACTTAATAATATAAAATAATGTAACCTTCGGTCAGTTTGTGTAAGCATATTTATGTGACCAAAATGTGATTAGTGAGTTGTCAAACCACACAAATACGTCAAATTTAAAAATGATTGATAAGCAATTCAAAAATCCTTTGCAAGCAGGGATAATAACCCCTCTATCCTCTTTATTTTAAATTGGCCTTAGAAATTAATATTAATTATAACTATGAAAAGACTTAGTAATGTGACAGAAAATAATATAATATTTAATTTAGTACGGTCCATCTTCTCAAGTTAATAATAAATAAATCTAATAATAAATCCAATAATAAATAAATTATGCTGGACAATTCACACAGCATTATCTAGCCCCAAGCTAAGCAGAGCTTGTGTTATGGGTACTAGATTACAGATATACATTATATAGATAGATACTTTTAGTATACATAGAAACGATGTTCGGGTGTTCTGCCGAACAAATATTTGTAGAAATCAAATAATATCGCAAAAATTTTCGACCTCGACGGGACTTGAACCCGCATCCTTCCGTCAGTACCGGAATGTGCTAACCAACTACACCACGTGGTCAAGTGACGTGGGAGTTGAAAATCTCTGCGACTTCCTACGGATATTATTAGATTTCTTAGAAATTACCCTGAGTGTGGGGTTACGCACTATAATAACAAAAAACCTTAAATATTTGTAGATCGTACAATTATTGATCCCAAGGCGGGAATCGAACCCGCAACCTCCTGCGCCACAGGCGGACCTTGCCCGCCGCGCAACATCGGTCGCCACATTTATCAACTAAGAGTGTTACTAGTATAGTATTATAATATCTGTGGAATAGTGAAATATTCATGTACCTACTTATAATTATGAATGTAATAAATTAAATATGAAATTAGAATCATTTTCTCTGACAAAAGCTGTAAGTACTATGATTTTATTTTACAGGCTCAATCGCAGTAGCCGGTGGCGGCATGAAATTCCTCCGAGACAACCTCAAACTGATCAAAGACGTCGCCAAAGATACCGAGCATATCGCTGGGCAGGTGTTTTCTACGGGAGACGTGTACTTCGTGCCGGCGTTCAGTGGATTGTATGCGCCTTATTGGAGGAAGGATGCTAGAGGGTAAGTCATTATCATAAGTCTAAACTAGTCCACTGCTGAACGCCGGCCTGCCCTCCTCAACCTTAACCCTTAGATGATCAAGCGGTCGCATTGATCCTCCATGTTCTTTCTTCCTTCAAGCTTCAAGCGGTTTCATTGGTCCTCCATGTTCATCCTGCCTTCAAGCTTCAAGGGGTCTCATTGGTCCTCCATGTTCATCCTGCCTTCAAGCTTCAAGGGGTCTCATTGGTCCTCCATGTTCATCCTGCCTTCAAGCTTCAAGGGGTCTCATCGGTCCTCCATGTTCTTCCTGCCTTCTAGCTTCAAGTGGTCTCATTGGTCCTCTATGTTCTTCCTGCCTTCAAGCTTCAACGGGTCTCATTGGTCCTCCATGTTCTTCCTGCCTTCAAGCTTCAAGTGGTCTCATTGGTCCTCCATGTTCTTCCTGCCTTCAAGCTCCAAGTGGTCTCATTGGTCCTCTATGTTCTTCCTGCCTTCAAGCTTCAACCGGTCTCATTGGTCCTCCATGTTCTTCCTGCCTTCTAGCTTCAAGTGGTCTCATTGGTCCTCTGTTCTTCCTGCCTTCAAGCTTCAACGGGTCTCATTGGTCCTCCATGTTCTTCCTGCCTTCAAGCTTCAAGTGGTCTCATTGGTCCTCCATGTTCTTCCTGCCTTCAAGCTTCAAGTGGTCTCATTGGTCCTCCATGTTCTTCCTGCCTTCAAGCTTCAAGTGGTCTCATTGGTCCTCTATGTTCTTCCTGCCTTCAAGCTTCAACCGGTCTCATTGGTCCTCCATGTTCTTCCTGCCTTCTAGCTTCAAGTGGTCTCATTGGTCCTCTGTTCTTCCTGCCTTCAAGCTTCAACGGGTCTCATTGGTCCTCCATGTTCTTCCTGCCTTCAAGCTTCAAGTGGTCTCATTGGTCCTCCATGTTCTTCCTGCCTTCAAGCTTCAAGTGGTCTCATTGGTCCTCTATGTTCTTCCTGCCTTCAAGCTTCAACCGGTCTCATTGGTCCTCCATGTTCTTCCTGCCTTCAAGCTTCAAGTGGTCTCATTGGTCCTCCACGTTGTTCCTACCTTCAAGCTTCAACCGGTCTCATTGGTACTCCATGTAGTTCCTAGCTTCAAGCTTCAAGCGGTCTCATTGGTCCTCCATGTTGTTCCTACCTTCAAGCTTCAAGCGGTCTCATTGGTCCTCCATGTTGTTCCTACCTTCAAGCTTCAAGCGGTCTCATTGGTCCTCCATGTTGTTCCTACCTTCAAGCTTCAACCGGTCTCATTGGTCCTTGGTTGAGTGGTGCGAATTCTAAGCTTACACCACACAGCCCCACAAGGCTTGCCGTAATTAGCGCAATAGCACCCTGTATCCAGCAACATCCAGCCTCTGCCAGCATTCTCTCGCAATCCTATCTAGGTATTTGGAAGGTGCATCGGTTTCATAGGACGAGCTAACAAAGCCAAATAAATGTGTAATCAGGTTAAGTGAAGCAGTATGGTTGTTATGATTGCAATATTGTTAAAATTGTCCCTAAATGTTGGCGTCGACAGGCCGGCATCGAACGCTCCGCACTGAGCCCATCAAACGGATTTTGGTATTAGTGTAATTCTTTCACAAATTACCTACCCTAGGTGTTAGAGCAACAAGCTGAGTCAGGACCTGTTAGACCTACACACCCGCGCTCGTCGGCTTGCTGAGCGGGCTACTTGTACCAACCCAATGCTTACGTACTTGTGTTAATAGATATACGTATTGTGTTAGTCTGTTCATTAGTGTTTTCTGTACGTGTTACTAAGTAGTCTTTTATTTAATTAGTAGTGTAGTGTTTAATAAATAATATTCTTTCTTTTCTTTCTTTGGTTTGTCATAGAAGTGCGTCTACTGATCCGCATCGCACGGAGCGGACTGTCAATAATGCTGGCGATCCGTTTAGGAGATACCGTCATTATTCTTTTGCAAATGGTAGGCAATCTGGTTGCTGCGATTACAGTGGACGCGCCACTTTGATTTGAAACCATACATACATTTTGTTCTTTATATTTAAACAGTGCATGAGCCGTGTCCCGACCGCCGTCCTGGCCCGTCTACTAACGTTCTCATCGTTCGCTCCAGCCCGCCCCGGCCCGGACACGTACCGGTTTAATATAAATCTTCCCTAATGCTCAAAAAATCCGTCTCGTGCGATTAGCGCAAACCGCCCGATGCCGTCCTGTCGACGGCGTCGACACTAGCCTTAACATGCCACCAAACGAACACTACATAAACCATAAAAACTATGGTAGTTTGACGAATTCATTACGGATGTAAGCGGGTTAACTACGAACCTTATTTGTGTTAGAAGAACACCAACGTTTCATCCCTTAACGAGGGACATCTTCAGGGTGAGTGCGGTTCTAGACGCGCGCGTTCCGCATCCCTCCGAGCACTGCGTTAAGGTTCGTAGTTAACCCGCTTACATCCGTAATGGGCTACATAAACCATCCATCGAGGTAGTAAAATCCAACGATGTGGTGACTGTGTCTCATACAGAATGAGCTAGCAGCTGCATGAATTTTCTTGAATTGAATTTTGTATGGCTCAGGACCGTTAGAGTGGCTTAGAGTGGAGTGGGTTTAGAGTGGCACAAAAGTTTGCAGGCTGTGGGTGTAGTCGAAATGCGGATGAAGACTATGATGATAAATATATTTTTGTTTTGTTACAGGATTATCTGTGGGCTGACCGCTTTTACAACCAAGAACCACATCATCAGAGCAGCTTTGGAAGCGGTGTGCTTTCAAACTAGGTGAGAAATACATGTATACAATAATATTCGGTTATCGGCCATTTTGTACAGAATACTGGACATGCGTAGGCCTTCGTTCCTTCTATTCACTTTTGTACTGTTTATGCCACTAAGAATGTGGTCCCACTATATCATAACGATTAATTTATCGTTGGACGACTATTGTCTCTGGCTGTTCCCATTATATCGACTGTGGACATTGCGTTGATAAATGTATCGTCACAATAAAAATAAAGTATGTAAGTTCGGTGACATGACAATGTCATGGTACCATCGAGCTCGTCTGATGATGGAGACCGAAGGTGGCCATAGGAACTTCTAAACGAAAACCCCGTCGAGATTAGGTTCGTTGAATTTGTCTTCCCAAGCACTTTGGTCCTAGATGATGTAAAAGCTTGGCTTAATTTTTTTTTTATATTAAAAACTAGTTTTGCCCACGGCTTCGCACGCGTTGTTTCTATGGATACGTTTAATGGTGATTTCTATCCCTTGGCTATTGATTTATGCGATAAAAGGTATAGGCTATGTTTGATTCCAGGCCTAGAATTAACTGTATGCAAAAATTCAGCTCGATCCGTTCAGTATTTTTGGCGTGAAGAGTTAACAAACATCCATCCATCCATGCAAAGTATAAATAGTTTAAATAGATGCGCGTGCGAATCCGCGGGCAGTAAGTAGTATATACTAGTTTCTGCCCGCGGCTTCACACGCGTTGTTTCTATGGAAACGTTTAAAGGTTATTCTATCCCATGGAAACTGTTTTGTGGGATAAAAAGTTGCCTATGTTTGTTTCGAGGCTTAAAGCTATGCAAAAATTCAGCCCGATCGATTCAGTCGTTTTGGCGTGAGGAGGTAACAAACATCCATCAATCTAACCATCCATACATCAAAACATCCATACTTTCGAATTTATAATGAGTGTGATATTAGTGTGATTTACTTATGCTTGTTTTTTTTACAGAGATATCCTAGAAGCAATGAACAAAGACTGCGGCATGCCGCTTGCTAAACTTCACGTGGACGGCAAGATGACGTCCAACGATCTCCTCATGCAGTTGCAGGCAGACCTCATCGGGATTCCAGTCCGTGAGTACACCAACCTAATGCTTGCCCACTGCTGGACACAGGCGTCTCCTAATATGCGCCATAGCACCTTGTGTTCAGAAAAAATAATGAAGTTATCACATTAAATATCAACAGTATATTCTAGTCATAGGTTGTGACATGATGATGATGCGCAGGATATATTATAGTGCACAAATGTGTGCACAAACACAGGTGCACAATCTTTTCTCTTACTCTCGTAATCCGATATGGGACCGATAAAACCGGGGAGGGATCAGGCGCAGATGGCTTAGTTAGCCGCTGAGACTTAGGTCTCCTATGATATGCTATAACTAAAAAACTCACATTGACAGCAGCTTTGTCTTATATTTAATCATGTTTTTTTTGTTGATTGAGTTACAAATAAAATATTCTAATTCATTCGTTCTCATTCTCACATAACCTATTTATTATAAATAAAATAAAAAAATATCTGTGCGTCTGGTCGAAGCGCCGCGTGACCCGAGAGCTGGTCAGTATCTGGCGCAGCGCATCAGTATTTCCATACATCGGAGATGCAGCCAGCTTGGGGACGCAACGACTGGTATTGATATGGATCAGTTGAGCTACCTGTACATTGTTGCAAGTCTGCAGTAAGCTCAATTGTTTCAATTGTAAATACTAGTTGTAATTTATTTCTATTAATTGATAGTAATTTACCTATTAATATGAACCCTGAATATATTAGACTTCTTATTTGGGCATTCGTGTTAACAATTAAGTGCTCTTCATCCCACCAGCTACGTTTGGCATCAGAGGAGGTAATGTCATATTCCTCACGCTAGTAGAAGGAAATTAGTTTCTACTTCAAAAAAATTATAACAGCACTTATTTTGAATTTAACCAAAATAATTTGGCTTGTTTTAAAAAACTATAAACCGACTTCAAATTCATACTACATAGTTAAAATTTATATGGGACCAACTTCGGGGTATAAAACTTTCCAATAATAAAAGAATTATCAAAATCGGAATAAATAAATAATGCTGGACAATCCACACAGCACCATCTAGCCCCAACGTAAGCTACTCAAAGCTCGTGTTATGAGTACTAGATAACTGATATATTTAAAACATTGTGTACATAGATAGATTTTTTTATTATTATACATAGAAAACACCCAGACCAACGGAACAAATTTCTGCAGATCTTACACAAATTTGTTCCGAGGCGGGAATCGAACCCGCAACCTCTTGCGTCGCAGGCGGACTCTCGCCCGCTACGCCACTGGGGTCGTCAAGAAAAGTACAAGTCAAGAAGAGTACTCTGCAAAAAGTTAAGCGTGGTCATACATTAAAAAAAAATACGCGTCGACTTGAGTGAGAACCTCCACCGTTTTTCGTCGGTTGAAAACAGGTTCATACGCAAAACCATCTGGACCTCAGATCTTCAGGTTTGGCACAGATATTAATCATTTGCTTTATGCCCACAGTACGAGCCCACGACTGGGACATGTCAGCGCTGGGCGTGGGCGTCGCGGCCGGCCACGGCGTGGGCGCCTGGTCCTTAGAAGCATGGCGGCGACACAACACAGCAAACGATACCTTCTTACCCACCACGACTGATGATGGTAATTATTCAGATTGCATTTTCTCATAGGTAAGATAAGATAAACTTTATTAGTAGCTGAAAAATATAACATGAATATGTATGTACTAAAACTAATTAAATTACTAACACCATTTAAACTACATATTATACATAAAATAATACTCGCTTATAAAATACCTAAAAGCTACAAAATGGTGTTCGACTCAGCATAAATTGTGATAGCTATAGGTTATAGCTAGGTACTACAACGCTGATCTTCCGTCGAAACCATTGCGTTGCGTCACGTACGCGACTCTATATGAAGAAAAGTTATCAAAAATAAAAATCATACGGACTACCTATACCCGAACAATTAATTAGATTAACCTCTATATCTTTAGTCGTTACCTCGACCTCGACTCATCCTCTCCACTAACTCCAAAAGCGTTTCGGTATGCTTGATCCTACAAAATTCTTCCACTCAAACTAACCTTAGAAAAATTCATACGAGTGGAGAACTGTCATTTCAAGGTTTCTCGCGATCTACCTTGAATTCTCCTCAAAAGAACTTTGTTGTTATTTAAAATGATTTTTGGGGACAATGACGACGCACTGACTCGATTTAACCTTATTCGAATGGAGTTGAGATATAACTAAATTAACGACTAAGCTTACGGAACTCGAGTATGTTGGAGGAATGCTCCAGAAACCCTCAGACGTGTTTGAGTGGAGTATGAGTTGAAGAATTGTCTAAAGATAATGGGGGTTAATCTTTGACACTTCGTGGGTTCCCACTGTGTTTTAAAAATAAATAGAGATGTTACAAAATCAAGAGCTGTCAATCATGTGCAATCAAGCAATCAAAATTAATACTAGATACTTCAAAGTTAAATGATTCTCTAATCTTGTTCGTCTCGATTGGCCATAGGAGTTAGTATTTTGCATCAATGCAATGCTTTCAAAACTTTAGCATTTTTGAAATATTCCATTTATTTCATTTTATTTGGTGCAGAAATGTTCGTGTTTGATAGACTTCGCGTATAAAATTTGTGACAAATATCGAACTTATTACAAAATCTACTTTATTGACGTGATTGATTGATTGGCGTTTTCTTCCGTCCACGGTTTGATTCGTCATGCAAGCACTAGTAGTCTGCATGTAGCAACATTATTTCGACTTTTTTTTTACGTAAGCTTACGTCATGTGTGGTAATTGAATATTTGTGCGAGTGTACACATGAGTACCTCGCAGTAGCTAGTAGTAGAAAAATGGCCGCGCGCGATGTTGCAACACATTGAATTGTTTTTGTCCTTTTAGCAGTATAAAGAGAGCTTTAGAAACATAAACTATTCAGTTTATGGAAACGTTTAAAGGTGATTTCTATCCCATGGGAACTGATTTATGGGAATAAACGTAGCCTTTGTTTTATTCGAGGCCTAGAACTACCTGTTTGCTATTTCAGCCCAATCCGTTCAGCATTTTTGGCGTGAAGAAGTAACAAACATCAAAATTTTCGCATTTTTAATATTAGTGTGATTATTTAACTCTATCGTTCTTTTCAGACCGTGACGCGCGCTACACGAAATGGAAAATGGCAGTCCAGCGTTCCCTCGGCTGGGCCACCACCAAAAAATCAATCACAATGACAGGTCAGAAACGAATGAATAGTTTACTTGCCAGCTTCGATACGCTTTCACCTCCCGGTAGCAGAAAAAACTCTTATTCCGACACATATTCTCCCACAAACAGTCGGAAAAGCTCCTTCGAAAATCACGATATTGGCGAACATATACCTATAGATGAAGAAAATACTTACGTTAAAGACTTACTCAAGTATTCAGCTCGAAAGTTCTCTGTATATTATCCTATGAAAAAGAAAGATACAGAACGAACTATATTAGATGATGCAGAGTATTTCATGAGTAAAAAAGAATGCGATTACGGCATGTGCGAGTGTTGCCACGTAGAAAAAAGATTGCAAACGAATTGGGAGTCTATCGAGGAGATTATTGAAAATGATCCGGAAATTATTTTCGATAGTGATGACAACCCTATTGTTGTTGAACCGGTGAAAGAAACGCAGGAATCGATATATTCGGGTGCAACACTAGTCGGGAGTGTTAGTAAAAAACTTAATTCCGATAAGTTGCCGGCTCTATTCAAAACTATAAGCAGTAAGATCTCTGATAGCTCTATTTCGTAATTTTTATGTCCGCCATTTTGGTTTTTCTTATCATTCTATTGGTTGAATTCAGAAAGATTGTCGGCCATTTTGGTTTCCCTCTCTTTCTATTGTCTGAAGTCAGAAAGAGAAAGCAGTATTGCTTAGTATTGTTTATCTCAAATATGTTTTCTTAGGTAGGTTTATTTATTGTACCCTTTTACTAACATAAATAATAAGACTGGTACTTATTAACTTTCTTTATTCAATAAAAGTATTATTTTTGTTCATTGGGTCTTATTTTTCTCCTCTGCATGCAGGTTTTACAGTTTTTTTTTTTTGACCTTTTAAACATTTTTTGCATGATGTTTTGATCATTGGCTTTTTCATTCATTAACTTTTCATGCATTACTTATTATTTCAAATCCTAATCTAGAAACTCAAAAAATCACTTACAACCAGAGTTAGGTACATACTAGATTGTATAATCAAAATTAAACCTTAAATTCAAAGAAATTCATCTCAAAATATCATCCTCACGACTTGAATCAGCTTAACAAAATTGGTATGTATTGTTTTTATAAGAACGTTTTAGCTTCTGGACAAAAAAAACTCTCGCAAAAGAAGGGAATAAAGATACATTTGCAAAAAAAAAGCAAAATCGCTATTTTCGTAGTAGGTACCTATGTATTTTCTTTTAAACTTTTAAGTCATTTATAAATTATCTATTACGAATCACGGGTATACAAAAAAAATTTTCAAAAGGCACAACAGAACTCAAAAACCTATTCGCGCGTAGCTTCAATTTCAACACAAGACGATCTCTGCCCGCCAACCTTTGGATCAATGGGTCCGTCCATTGTAAATAGATAAGTTAACCTGTGATCTCGTCATTTGTTTTACGGCGGGAACTGAATTCACTTCATACAAATAAATTAACCCAAAAGCTAAATCGTTCTTTATTTTGTTTATTTTCCACATTGTTTATAATTATTAATATTATTTTCTCATTTCAGAAGACAGATATAGACTCCTTTCGTCGATTCCCGCCTCGCTGTATCTTCTAGGCAGCTTTGCTATGCTAGTCGCTTCAAACATGCTCGAAAAGAGATAAACGACTCTATTCCATGGACATAAGAATCATTGACTCACCCGTGTTCAAGAACAATACTTATCTAAGGTATCAAGCAATACTGTGTCAAGGCGCTTGTATGCCAAGTCCAGTTTATGATACCTATCATAAGCTATATTTTAATGCCCATACAATAGTTTTCTTTTATTTCCTTTATGCAGAATAGCGAAGTTGCTCTTAGTGGCCACCGAATTCTGTTTTCGCTTCTCTGTCTAAATTATACGAAACTAAACTATTTCAGAGGGATTAAAAAAAAGCTTAGAATAGGTATCTCAAACTGTACATTGGATATTATATGAAAATAATTGTGTTTAACGTAATTATAAGTAAAAATAGGTGGTGGCGCTAGTGTGGGGCGTACATCCGCCTTAAGTACCGCATTGCCACTGCGTTCGTCATGGTAGGCCATTTCAGAAACACTCAAGGGACTCTTAAATAAACGAACACACCGCGTCGATTTAAAATCTGTGATTGGTCCAGTTCTGTTGCTATGTTCTCTTTAATGTTTAGCAGATTTGCGGATGACATAAATGTAACCTATAAAAACCTGCACAAACATAATAAAACAATTTTGTTTCCATAGAAACTGAATATGAATAAAAACAAAATGTCAAAGCAAAGCAAAACTGACAGAACTTATTTAAACATTTGTGACATACTAGTCAATGGTGACATAGCTACACCATAGCCTACCTATATGCATACAGTCGTTCGACGAACGCGTATAAACCAGTAAAATGTATCATCACTTCATCACTTACCTTGATAAAGGTTTTTTTCACAAATAATCGCCAAATCTGCACACTAAATTCTCCAGGCTGGTACGCAACGGACTCGAAAGTTTGAATGAGCCTAGTAGTGAATTTTTTCACTACAGTCAATTGACCGAACCCCGTTTTATCGTTCAATAGTTCAATAACTATTGGTAAAAATAAACAAACATCTCTGTTTCTAACACTTAGAGTTTAAATTTCAACAAATAGTAGAGAGGGTCGTTCTGTCAAGGATCCTGGACCAAGCCAACGACGGTACTGTACAGGATACTTGACTAAACACTGGAGAGGGCGTTCGTGTGCACTGTGAAACTTCAATCAATCAATCATAATCTTTATTTGCATGAATGTATGTACGAAAGTTCGTAATCTTAAAAATATCCATTATACAAACTACCTATTAAGGTGTGCAAAATCTTAGTAAATACAATTATAAATGTCTCTTTAAGTCAATTGAATTAAATAGATGTCCAATAAAATCCAATAAAAATCAACAGAAAATTAAAATCATAGTATTGTTCTTGAATACGGGTGGATATTTGACGTTTTCTCTTATTTATAAATATCTCTCATCTTTTAGCAATGGCTAGGCGATATTTTCTTGAACCCTGATCAAACTTATCAAATGTGAACAAAGATTACTTGGCATATTTCTTCTTTTTAAACGACGCCGAAAAAATGTTCTATGGTCGGCTCAAGTTGGCTGTATGCATTTTTTTTTGTTTATTCGTCGACTTCTCCATCAATAATGAACCGATTTTGAAAATTCATACGCTATTGTAATAGAGAATTCCGTGGCGCGGCGGGCGAAGGTCTGCCTACGACGCAGGAGGTTGCAGGTTCGATTCCCGTCTCGGGACAAATTTTTGTACGATCTGCATAGATCTGTCTAGTACCTACCTATAACAAAAGCTCTGCTTAGCTTGGGGCTAGATAATGCTGTATGAATTGTCCAGCATTATTTATTTATTTAGCTACTTAAAACTAAATTATATCTAAAACTATCCTTAATAATTTAATTGCCTCCTCACTAAAAACCCTCAATACTTAAAACAATGTAAAATTATTTTATTAATTATTTGAAGTCTTTTTTTAGTTTTTTCAAGACAATCAAATTATATTTTCACACGGGTGTCAATTTCAGATCTCGCCAAAACCTACCTAACTAATTTGACAACACTAAAAATGTAGCCATACTTTTCCGAACGCCATCGAAATAATGTGATCTAAATTGTTTTTAATAATAACCAAATACCTTTAATTTTACACTGGTTTTAAGTTTTGCGGGATAAATACTGATCCCTCAAGAATAAAAAAAAATTATGTGTCCAACTGCGGGACTGTTCACTATACAATAGCGTAATCATTTTCAAAATTGATCCATGATTGACATAGAAATCGACGAACATACATACCTACCCTATATATACCTAGTTTTCGCGGCATCTGACGTAACACCATCTTTAAATCAGTCGCTAAGTGTGCATTTTTCGCTAAGCGCAAATCAACCAATCAGAAACCACCTAACTGTTTGAATGAAGAAAAACACGTCATAGCTATTGCCAAAAATTATCAGATTTTCATAAGTAAAAGGGATAGTTATAGTTTTTAGAATCATTGACTTTGATATTGGACTCTATTTTGTAGAAATAAGGATAGAAATAATGCTGTAGAATAAGTAAAATGGCGGATTCATTTAGCCAATCAGATGGCAGTATTTCATTGCGTTTAAATAAATCGGACAAAAATGGACCAATGAAATGTCTGCTTTCAAATGTATCTTTAATTGTCATATTTATTAATACTTTAATTATTTATAATTAGTTTTATTTGTTGAATAACGACATGTTATTTAAAATACCAAAGAGATTGTTTAAAGTTAGAGGAAAAAAAGTCACATATAAAAAACATCTACAACGCCTTTAAAAGGATAGATCTTTCCAAAAACTATTCAACAAATAAAAATGATTACGAATTTGATTAATTATATCAATCACTCGTTAGATTTAAGAATCAAATGTGTAAAAACTATATATAATTCATAACGGATGTAAGCTAGTTAACTACGAACCTTATTTGTGTTGGAAGAACACCAACGTTTCATCCCTTAACGAGGGACATCTTCAGGGTGAGTGCGGTTCTCGACGCGCGCGTTCCGCATCTCTCCGAGCACTCGATGTCCCTCGTTAAGGAACTCGTTGGTGTTCTTCCAACACAAATAAGGTTCGTAGTTGACACGCTTACATCCGTTATGAATCAAATATGTTTTGCGTAGTAATCTTAAGTCATATCAAACGATGTTTGTAACCTTTTGTACCTTTCATTAACTAGTATTTGCCCGCGATTCTTCATATGTACTTGGCATTAGAAGCTTTTTAATATGTCACTTCCTTGGTACATTGAAACGGAGTCTAAAGAATTATTTGAATATTTTGATAGGATATTGAACAAATCACTACAATGTAAATGAAAATGTATTTTCTGACATATCTTAACCGAAGAATATAAACGACTCAAGCAATTGTTAAAAGTGAAGAAGCTTTTTATGTACGAGGGTGTACTTATAAATGTCATTAAGACGTCTTCAACAGCCTGTATTGGTCCACTGCTGGACGCAGGCCTCCTAATAAGCGCCTTATTGGCTTTTATCTCATGGAGGGTAATGCCTATAATCCCATAAGGGTTGGGGATCGCAGTTCGGTAGAATTGTTCTGCAGGGGGCGCTGCTGCCCGCCCCCGGTGGATATCCCTTAGTCGCCTCTTACGACACCCGCGGGAAGGTTTGGGGTGGTGCAAATTCTAAGCCACACGGCAGACCATTTAGACCAATATCAACATATAACATCACTTGATAAGACGGTACCTGTAACATTTCTTTAAACGTTTTGGTTCCACATAGGAATCTGTGAATTGATGCTCTTTCGGCTGATTTATGCCCGTATTATGAAAGCCTGCTCAGTCATCTATGCTTGAGTAACGCTTACGTCTTAAAAAAGCGTTACTCAAGCATAGATGGATGACTAAGCAAGGTTTCATAATACGGGCATAAATCTTCACTAACGTGTTGCTCTTAAGTTGATAGCAACTGAGTTGATTGTAGTATTTTTTTTTGCCGTTTCATAGATATCTTGTAGACTATAGATATACCTTTTAAATGCAGTCATCTTGAAATTTATGAAAATAATTTATTTATTTTTACCATTATGTACCAGTGTAGTTACCAAATATTTTTAAAATTTTGACTTAATAGCATTTATTTTAATGATAATTTTAAGGTTAACGAAAGACGCAGCGCATTTTGTTATTTATTTGTATTTTGAAATTTTATTGTTATTATTGTGATACGTATTGTTTGATAATCTTTTGCTCATTGTGTTGTGAGAGCTTATTTAATTAATTTATTTAGTTGTTAATTTTGTAAATGAGTAAAGGTGGGTTTTGTGAGATAGCGGCTTTGAAATTTCGACCATTCCTTCTGTAAGGAGATTTTACAATACTTTTAAATTATTTTTTCTGTAAATGGAACTTTCGAAGCGGCAGGCGATTTTGAACCTTGTTCTAATTAAGGTTTATACTGTGATAGTCTTAGCTTTTTACATTAGTTATTTGTTACAATGGCCTCTACATTGTTTTAAAACCAAGATGATATTCGTTGAATTGAGATTTTAATGCATTTCATGCCATTTGAAACTAAGTAAGTAAAATTTTCAGTGGTCTTTGATAGTAAATTCAGTCATGCGGCAGCGAAATGGCTGATTTCCGCTAATTTGTACAAACAAGTGGAAACATAAACCTCTAGCTTGTTCCTAGTGAGAGGAAGTACACATATCTAAATCTACTTCGTTTTGGCGAAAACCAGCCTTATCCGTTTCACTTTATCTTTTTAAACATCACAAAGTTAAATTACCTAGGAGCGAACCAAAATATTGTTTTAGCTTCAAAAGACTGCCAAAGCCCAACGAATATTTTCTTTTGTTCCTTGTTAAATAAAATACTTTGTTCTAGCAAGAAAATTGAACTAGAGTTTAACTCGCACAAAATGATTTAAATTAAACCATCTGCTCATAAAAAATAGTAATAGTTATTCCTCTTCTGTAGCTCAATTTTCATGCTGAACTGTTAAAATGACGGGATTTGTAAATTCTTGTGCCAAACTCATTAAATCAATATTAGTGGTTACAATTATTTAAGTGGTGAATGTTATTAAATCCCTTAGATGTTTGTTTCGATGTGCATTATATTATTGCATTTGTTGGGACGATTTTGTTTTATTTTGTCCCACTCTTCACCCCCATAACTATACCTCATCATAATCAGCGACACGTTGGGCATAGGGATTCCCCATACCTCTACCTCAACAGCCCATATTGGTCCACTGCTGGACACAGGCCCCTCCCCTGATAAGCGCCTTATTGGCTTATGGGCATCGCAGTTCACTGGTAGAATTGTTCTGTACAGTACAGGGCTTGAATAACCGGGAATTACCGGTATAAAAAGGTTAAGGTATGACGTCATACCTATATATTACGAAATCCTTATATAACCTCATTGTAAGAAATAAAAGTGCTTTTGTGATTTGTGATCGTCATCTGTTTGATCTTGAACTTTATTTTCGAAAGTGTCGTGAGCTCTTCATTATTTCATCCAGGTTAGGTATATATTTTTATTTATCTACACTAATGTTATAACATTCTACTTATGTTTCCAATACTTGACTTATAATTACTACTGTTATAGCGCAGATAACAAAACACTCAATTTAAGCAATTTCACATGATGGTATAATATCCACATCGATATCGTAAAATCTCATTATAACATCAATAAAACGCGACCAATTAACCTGGCGAGCCTTATGTCAAAATCCTCATACAAGTTGTATAAAATTTTTATATTAGGCTGGCTTTTGAAAACAGTTGGGTTATACGTGAAAACTTCGTCGAAACTACTAAACTTACATACACAAAACTCTTTGGTAAGATCTTATTCAAGTCTCAAATACGATCTTGAACAGTATAGAAAACAAGACGAATGAAGTAATTATAAATATTCCGACTCCGTCTACGAGCTCCACTGCTTGCCTCGCGGCCGCTGCGCAGCTGCTGGATCAATAATTAACATTAACTTTCAAAATTGCACCATCCAAAATTTGAACAATTTTTATAAATAAACTATTGTCAGCTTTTACTCTTGTTGTTTGATTAATTGCATTAGTGAAGATAAAGTAGTGTATGCAACTGCATATAACACGGGTATTAAAACACTCGTTACTATTATGAAACTCGCTGCGCTCGTTTCATAAACTCACACTCGTGTTTTAATACCCTTCATTATATGACAGTTGCATAATAGTATTATAGGTTTCGCTACTCGTATTCCGCAGCGAAGGTGTGCTACTGACGGCGGAACTCATCCAGCGGGTCCGCTACTCATGTTCCGTAGCGGAGGTGTGGTACCGGCGGAAAAGTTACGTGTTACACTCGAGTGCAAAATTTTTTTACCTCGTGCTCTTATGATTCCGAGCTTCGCTAACGCTCAGGATTCTAATTTTTTCAATTTTAGAAACCTTCGCTTGCTTAGTCATCAAAATTGAGCACGCGGTTAAAAAGCATTTTGCACTCTTGTATAACAAATAGGTAACTATTTAACGTTTGCCGAATGTACATCGTTGTGTAAGCAGCACACATTCCCCGCCTTATTAATCGTTATGACTGAACTTTGATAACATCAGAACAATACCCAAAAACTATTTCTCATGAAATTTCAACGAAGTTGTTGGATTGGATTGTAATAATAATCTACCTATTACATCACACTTGTAGAGGCAAGGGCGGCAAAAAAATTCCAGCCTATACCTTGAAAATGTGTAAGTCCGCCACTGTACGTTAGTGACAGTAGTTCAAGAACATACCTAAATACCTACCTGATAACAGCGAAATGCCTAAAGAGGAAGTGTATGAATATATTAAATTAGTCCCATGGGAGTTGGAGAGGCCCATTGTGTGGGACGCTACATGTGCCGACACACTAGCGCCTTAACATCTTCCGAAGACATCCGTGAGGGCGGGTGTAGCGGCAGATTTGGCCGAAGATCTCAAGAGGTGCAAATATGCAGATCTCGACAGAGCCTTCACATTTGCTCCCCTTGAATTCGAGACCCTAGGTCCGTGGGGTACCGATGCTCTTCGGGTTTTTTTTAAATTATATGAGCGTCTGGTCGAATCAACGCGTGACCCGAGAGCTTGTCAGGCACAGCACCTCAGCATTGCCATACAGCAGGGCAATGCAGCCAGCGTCTTGGGGACTCTTGCAACTGGTATTGATATGGATCAGTTGAGCAACCTGTAGATTGTTTGCAACAGTTTGCAGTTAGCTCAATTTTTTCAATTGTAAATACCTACTAGGTAGTTCTAAGTTATTTCTATTATTTTACTGTCGTTTTCTATGAGAATAAAGGCTTCTGTCTGCCTAATTGTAAAAAATTAAATTACTACCTACCTAATATTATCTATTTATTTTGCAGCTCAAAAAAATATTTTTTTGGCTAATAAACAAAATTGTAAAATCCTGCTGATTACTTTATTTATTCTGCTGATCAAAACATTAATTTTGCCGAACGAACAGTTATTTATTTTCTTATCAAAAATAGGTAATTTAGTTGCCGGCCAAGTGTTGCTGGTGGTTTTTATTTTACAGCCGATCAAAACTTAAAATGCTGCCCAAATCGTTTTTAAGCTCACTTTTCCAGCTGAACAAATATTTAAAATAAATACCAATAAATCGTAGAAAGAGTATCAATAAATTTACTCCCCTTAAAAATCAGTAGGCGGGCTGTAGACTGAAACTGTAAACTTAAAACTACCAATCAAACGAGTTGTTTCTTTGTAATGCATTTTATGATTAGGTACTGGTTTATTTGTGCGAGTTTGGCGACACCACCGGTAGCATACTCTTTCTACGGTTGCATTGCACTTCCACTTGCCTAAGTACTAGGTAACTTTCTAATTCTGTGGATTGGACGAACGAAATCACCTACGAATATGATGTTGACAGTGACATATTGACTGACAATTCACAGCAGAAATGTCAAAATTTTCTCTTAGTACTGCCAACTTTATAATTTTATGCTTTATTATGCCAAATATTTTCTTCGTAGGTAACTTTTTCTATGATTCTGAATAATATTAGGTTTTAAAAACTTTGCTGATAATTTATGAACTGCACTTGTAATAGGTATACATTCAGTGAAGTCCATTCCATTTTCCATTTTTTAATTATTATTTCAAATTATAATGAACATTTGCAAAACAGAAAAGGCGTTTGGAGGGCCGGAGAGACCTTTCCCCAGCAGCGAGACAGTATAAGTTAACACTTTCATGATCCAAGACGCAGATATCCTCAAGCCCCATGTAGCTGGGCAGTGAATTCGATTTTCTTATGAAGGGTGGCCCAAACATTCGTTTCTTTTACAAAATCACAGCGCACGCACAGTAAAAAATATATATTTGGATCAATAGAGGATTCTAAAACAGATAAAAAATGTCTCGGAAACCGGACGCAGGACATTATTTATTATATTTTATTTGTTTTAGTGTCTTATGATTATAACCAAATATACAAGTTTTATTGTGGGTGACTAAATTGTTAAAACACAATGGTGCTGATGTTAGTGCTCTAACCCTAAAACTGTATTTCGCTAGGATAGGAGTAGCCTAGCCTAGCCTAGCCTAGCCGTGTTGGCAACTCAATAACTCGTTCGCTGCTTCGCTGCTCGGTGCTCGCGGTCGGTTGTTTTGTGATTGTGTTTGGTTGTGGTGATGTATACAATGTAGAATTTTCTAGTTTTTAGATTAATCAAAATACCTTGTCCACTACCGTGTTAGTGACAAGATTAAAATTTTTACCAGCAATCATTTCATACCACCTTTAAACATTGCAATTTTATCTCAGCTTATAACCTTAATCCTAATCTATCGTGTTACATAAAACAATTTCCTAGTCGATATAACTATGGAAGGTGGTTCTAAGGGTGTTATTAGAGTAGGCTCGAGAAAAAGCGAGGTAAGCATCTTCAACAAGTTATCATAGAGTCCAAAAATATCGTCCTATCATCAATAAAACATTGCACAAAATTTATGTAAATAAATTCAGAATTCTGTGAAAATCAATCGGCTTTTATAAATTGCTTCAAGAGTATTGTTCCACAACTTTTAATTACTTCAGAATGTTCACATTAAAGTCAGCTAAACAAATTATTATCATAGTCATGTATTCATGATAAAAAGTTCAAAAGTTTCTAGAAAAAATGACCTGTTGGGTTGATATTTTTTTTTTATTTCAGCTCGCTCTTATCCAAACCAATCATGTCATAGACTGTCTGAAGAAATGTAACCCTGGAGCTGAATTTACAATAGGTATGTTACAAAGTTTGATACTTAGCTAAGGTATTTTGCCTCCAACCTATGGAGAAGTTTTGAAACGAAGTATTATAGTTAATTTATTCAGAAATCCTACTTTACGACTGTTGGTATTATGCTGAGCCTGGGTTCATAATTAATAAATTAATAATAAAATATTTAATCTTAAATTACACTACAAAATATTTTATTATTAATGTGATAAGTAAGTTTGTGTGTGGTGGTAAATAAATAGTATGTTTAAGTCTACTTAATCTATAGGACTACATTTTATGTAGATTAGTTTGCTATGACAAAACACCTCAGGTAAAAGCCTCTTCAGGGTGGGCAATGGGCATCTAACTAAGTCCCAACTTGAATTGTCTAATATCTATTGTTGTATAAGTAGGTACCTATCTAATGGGCACTATTCGATGGAAGAATTTTGTGACATCAAATTCACGAGCAAGAGCAGTGAACTGTTCTTAAATGCACTTAAAAAATAAATAAACAAAAACAATTAGATGGAACAAAATTTACCTTCCCAAGTTCCCTTAACCCCACCATTTCAAGGCATTAAGTATTTTTACAGTTTTTTTACTGCTTATACAAGGTGCATGTCACTGTGTTCATAAAAAAAGGTTTGTATGACATATCAACTCTTTTCAGTGACAATGGAGACCCTAGGGGACCGTATCCTAGACATATCGCTTCCGAAGATTGGAGAAAAGGCGCTTTTTACCAAAGACCTGGAAGATTCTCTCAGGAATGATACAGTGGACTTTGTTGTACACTCGCTAAAAGATCTGCCGACAACATTACCTGATGGCCTGGCTATCGGAGCAGTTTTTGAGAGGTATTATATTTCAGCATTATTTATTTATTTTATTGTTTTAACTTAATAATAAACCCCACTGCTGGAAAATGCCTTCAAATTGCCCCATCTGTCTGTGAGTTAAGTATATCTAAGTGATTTTATAATGATCAATCGAGGAAGAAGCAGAGGTTTTGTGTTACAAGATCTGTGTAGGTTTTGTGTTCCAATCCATTTTTATCTCTCAAGTATCTTCTTATCATGAAACTTTTTACTTAAAAGTCATTTAAAATTTGTTAAACTAAAGAAATTATCATGCATTTTTTCAGCTGTGAACTGCTTACCTCATTCATATTAAATAAATAATCATTAACATTGATAATGATGCAATCTAAAACATTATTGTTATTATAACAAATCAGCAATAAGTATAATAATTGTATTCACTGTCACAGGAAGTTCAGAAGACTTCCCTTTTTCTCACTATAACTTCCGTCAACATTTTAAGTTTCATCATCACATCATCACATCAACATGCGAAAGACGTCCACTGCATAGATTGGCCTCCCCAGAGATCGCCACAATTACCGGTCCTGAGTTACCCGCATCTAGCGGTTTTCCCGCGATCCGCACCAGCTTCAAACTCAATCACGCCGCATCTGCATTAACCAGCTGGTCGTCTCCAACGGACCATTTAGTGGTCTACTTTCACCAGTTATATACACCAGGTCCTCCTTCTGGGGTCACTGCTCACGTCACGCCTTCTGTTTCTATTTTAAGAGTGGTCCTGTGTTTTTTTTCCAATTGTTTAACCTGTGTGTGTGCATAGTGACTACACCTAAACGTGATATCTCAGTATACCCCCCACTCCCCCTTGCTTGTGATATTTCGTCCCCTTTCGAGCCACACGTGATTAATAAACGATCCCATAACGAGGTACTCACAAATTAGGTTCGTCACGCTTACATTCAAAATGATATCGTCAAACTACGATAATTTTTGTAGTCAAAAAAAGGGTTACATTTTCGTTGCAGAGAAGATCCGAGAGATGCCCTGGTTTTGAGAGAGGATTTGAAGGAACACACATTGGGGACATTGCCTGAGGGGTCTGTCATAGGTAAGTTAAAATCACAATTTCTCATATGCGTGGCGTGTTAGCGGTGTATTTCAGCTAGTCTATGGAGTGTCTTCACACAGAGCGCACGCCACGCGTCGCGGTGCGGAGGCGTGCTACTAGCGGTGTTACGAGTTGTATTAATTTACAAAATTTTTAGCTTGTGACCCAAATAAGGCGCTAAATAAAATGGACTATACCAAAAAAAATATATATGTAGCTCAACCACATCGTTGTTTATACGATTGCCGTATAAAAGATGCTAAAAATGACATTCTTACAATAAAAAAGGACATCTTTACAATAATGCGACGCCGTGATCTACACACACAAGGCTCCAAAACGCCTCCGCGACGCCACGGCTCTCGCACGCCTGCAATGTGAAGACATCCGCATCGCGAACGCCACGCCTAGCTCGGCTACCGTCCGCCACCGCTCCGCCTCCGGCTTCAGTGTGTGACAGCTTTAAGACAGATGAAAAACTTACTAAGGCATTTCGCTATTTAAAAGGTATAGTTTGATTAAAACTGCTGTACCGCTCCTTAACAAAGTGCGGCGAGGTGGGAGCCGAGGAAAAAAGAGCAAGCGTACACAATGAGATTTTACCTATAGAGACGTCATACTCATTAGAAAGAAATAAAAACATGGCGATATTTTACTATAGCTACCTGCATAGGACTATGGAACTTTATTTGTATCACTGAGTACGTTAAAAGATCACAGAGATATATAGGACCCCGTTGTCAGTAGTATATGTATAATACATGCATAATATAGTAGAGGAACACTGATAATTTTAGAGGTTTCTTATGTGATGTCGTAAATAAATACTTTTTTTGCGCTTACATTGCAAACGCTGGCTGAACCCTACGAGATAGATCAAAATAATGTACTACAGTATTGTACACCTTAAAAAGGTCTATAAAAAGTCCGAGTGGTATATATCTATCTCTTAGGGATAACCCACAATAATCAGTTTATATCCTTTACTTTTTACGAGAAATAATTGCTTATTTACGAAGCTATTTTAACATTGTGCATATAATATAGATTCATTTGGCCCTTTACAGCATGTAATTAAAGTAAATGAATATTTTCGAAGATATCATAGAATTAAAATGCAGGGACATGGCGGTTGCAGCGGTACCGGCAGGGAGGCCGATTCTGTAGTATATTTTGTATCAGCTTTGCACCCGTGCGAAGCCGGGGCGGGTCGCTAGTTACTATGATAATAATTTAATAAAGTTTGGTTTGATAGATGGATGGATGTTTGTTAGTTCTTCACGTCAAAATAATGAACGGATCGGGCTGAAATTTTATTTATTTTATTTATTTATTTATCTACAAAGTGCTTGGAGCATATTGTGGAGTATGCCGTTGGCATCCATTCATCGTCTCGTCTTTGGGTTCTAACGACTCGTACCCATTTCTCCCTAATTAATTCGTCTTTAGGAAATCTAAAACAAAATAGAAGCAAATGTTGAAAGTCAAATCCATCTCTTTATTATCCTACTACGAAAAATAATTGGAAAGTAGTGGTGAAAAATAATATTGTTGCATTGCGTGATCATATTACCCATATCACCCTAACCTCCCTTAGCGTCGGTCGAACCGACAACACCGCACGCCATTATCTCGTTCTCTCTGTCACTCATGAATGCAACGCACTACGTCTTGTCTCGTTCGTGTAAATGGCAAAGCGGCAACGCCGCGGCAGTGATTTTTTAATATAAAATTAATGATTTTCCATTTTAAATAGACTAGACAGTACTTACAAATGGAAAGATACATCCTGCCTGTTTTTTACGCTGTCCCAGTATAATTTTTGCACTTTCGAAACACAAAATGTGGCATTTTCGTTTGTTTTACGTTTCTCTAAAATCCCGCAACGCACGTTAGTATCGCGGCGCGACGCAGAGCGGACTGAGTTCAGTCAAGTGAATTCACCTGGTTTTGTCTTGCCGCGCAGACCTCGGTCGATACTCCCCCCCCCCCCCCCCCCCCCCCCCCGTCTCGCCGCACGCATACCTCAGGCGCGGTACAGCGGTTTCTGTCAAACTACCTGGGACTAGGTAATTTTGAATTGCAGTTGATTCAGCTGTTTTTCTACTTTCACAATGTTTTCGTTTAACCTTAGTTTGTTTTTATACAACCAATTCAATAGGTTAATTTATGAAAACACTAAGGTAATACAATGGGTAGTAAACGGTGCTGATAAGATGCGATCGATAAAGCATAAAAATTAACTAAAATCGCGATAAAACGTGACTCGATAACATCTTTGAGTGCAAACTGAACGAAGCCACGGGCAGAAGGAAATCAAGATAATAATAAATAAATAATGCTGGACAATTCACACAGCATTATCTAGCCCCAAGCTAAGCAGAGCTTGTGTTATGATATACTTAATACAATACACTACATAGATAGATATTTGTATTTATACATAGAAAACATCCAGAACGCCCTGGACAAATATCTGCAGATCCTACAAACATTTGTCCCGAATCGAACCCGCAACCTCCTGCGTCGCAGGCAGACCTTCGCCCGCTGCGCCACAGAGGTCGTCAAATAAATACTATAATGTCCTGCGCATTTGGCTAGTCTCTGATGAGACTGGCCGCCGCTGTGGTCGAAATTCGGCTAGGACATCATCATCAAACAGTAGTCAATATCACACTTATATTATAAATGCGAAAGTTTGGATGGATGGATGGATGGATGGATGTTTGTTACCTCTTCACGCTAAAACTACTGGACCGACCGGGCTGACATTTTGCATTTGACATTTTGCAATTCTAATCCTGGAATCAAACATAGCCATACTTTTTCCCATAAAGCAGGTCCCATGGGATAGAAATCACCTTTAAACGTTTCCATAGAAACAACGGGCGCGAAGCCGCGGGTATAAACTAGTTCTATAAAGAGGAAAGATTTGATTGTTTGTTTGTTTGTATTGAATACGCTCCGAAACTACTGGAACGATTTGCAAAATTATTTTACCATTAGAAGCCCACATTATTCCTGATGAACATAGGCTACTTTTTACCGCGGGAAAATGCTTCATTCGTAAGGGAATACGGGTAGTAAGAATCCAGCTAGTTTATTCATAAAGATGTCAGGTCTTATCGCTAAGTAGGTAATAGATTCACTGCATCTTACCCTAGGGCCGTATGAATATGTCTAGATCTGAGCGAGGTTCTACTAATTTAGCTAGGTATCAAAAAACACAGAAATATTATGATGTTAAGAGAAGTTGTACGGTTTCAACGTCGTATAAATAATGCTTTCTTGCAAAGCAGCGAAGAAGAAGCTGCTATTAAGAATGAGAATAAGAACTTTTACTATAAAAACAATCGTAGTTTGACGAATTCATTACGGATGTAAGCGGGTTAACTACGAACCTAGTGTTAGTGTGAGTCAAGTGCTCGGAGGGATGCGGAACGCGCGCGTCTAGAACCGCACTCATCCTGAAGATGTCCCTCTTTAAGGGATGAAACGTTGGTGTTCTTCCAACACAAATAAGGTTCGTAGTTAACCCGCTTACAACCGTAATGAGAATAAGAACTTCTTGATTTGTAGCTATGATACAGTAGTAGTTAAGCATTTAATATTTTACAGTTATGCTACGGCTCCACCTGCGTCCTAACGCGTTAATTAACGCGCTAATTTGGGCGTCACATATATGTGGCCAAGGTTTTTACGTGACCATTTTTAGCGCCTTTATTAACGCGTTAATGAACATTAACACTAACGTCAACGCTAACAATAAATAATTACTACTAACTTACCACAGAATCATTACCATAAAAGATAGGTAGGTATATTTTAACTTGTAAATTAAGACTTACATTATGATATTTGTATGACAAATAAATTATGGATGATTAATTACAGGCACGTCCTCACTACGCCGCACCGCCCAGCTAAACGCATCCCACCCACAACTTCGCGTAGAAAACGTACGCGGTAACCTCAACACTCGACTGCGGAAGTTGGATCAACCGCCGCGTGCGTACTCTGCGCTAGTGCTAGCGACCGCTGGCTTGCAGAGAATGGGCTGGGGTAAACGGATCAGTAAGGTAAAGTCATCATCAGCCTATGATATCCTACTGCTTGACATAGAGCTCCGCTAAGGAGCTACAGAACGTCCTGTCTTCAGCTTGCCACATAATACAAAACGTACGCGGTAACCTCAACACTCGACTGCGGAAGTTGTATCAACCGCCGCGTGCGTACTCTGCGCTAGTGCTAACGACCGCTGGCTTGCAGAGGATGGGCTGGGGTAAACGGATCAGTAAGGTAAATTCATCATCAGCCTATGCTATCCTACTGCTTGACATAGAGCTCCTCGAAGGAGCTACAGAACGTCCTGTCTTCAGCTTGCCACATAATACAAAACGTACGCGGTAACCGCAACACTCGACTGCGGAAGTTGGATCAACCGCCGCGTGCGTACTCTGCGCTAGTGCTAGCGACCGCTGGCTTGCAGAGGATGGGCTGGGGTAAACGGATCAGTAAGGTAAATTCATCATCAGCCTATGCTATCCTACTGCTTGACATAGAGCTCCGCTAAGGAGCTACAGAACGTCCTGTCTTCAGCTTGCCACATAATACAAAACGTACGCGTTAACCTCAACACTCGAATGCGGAAGTTGGATCAACCGCCGCGTGCGTACTCTGCGCTAGTGCTAGCGACCGCTGGCTTGCAGAGGATGGGCTTGGCTAAGCGGATCTGAAAGGTAGCGTGTAGTTAGTCCACTACTAGACATAGGTTTCCCCTAATGAGCGCTATATTGTCGTCTCCAACTTGCCGCATCCAGCACCTACTTGCAGTCTTTCGCAGATTGTCAGCATCTAAAATAATTGTTGAAGAAAAATGTACTGATTTTATTAATGCGGAAGTTTGTGTGAATGTTTGTTACCACGTATCTCGTATCTCCGATGAAAATTGGTACCTATGTAGATACTTAAGATTCTGGAATAACAAAAGGGGTTAAAAAGGGTGGTAAAGTTTCTATGGAAAATTATTATTCCTGAGTTCGATTCACTCAAAAGTCGGTAAAAATAAACTAAAAAGCTATTAATTAATGAGTGTGCAGTAAATATCTGAAATTTGTATGATTTCCACGCGGGCGAAGCCGCGTGGCGCAGCTAGTTGGAAATAAACGACTCCGTAGTTTGTATCTGGATCGACAGCTGCGTCCGACCAGTATGGTAGGGTAGGTGTAACAAAACATTTTAGGATTTCTTTGGTGATGTTTCAATTCAAAAGTAGATCGAAAACTCATCGTACTTACTTTTAGGTAAGCCCATTTGTATGATGAAATGATAATTAATACATTAATACATATTTAAATAAATACATAAATAAAATAAAATTCTTTTATTTCGGACAACATGGATCCATATGGGGTTAGTAACACAATAGAAATACAGTAGTATTATTTATACCTATACTCGGATTTAGAATCATAGATAATTTTTGAGGGAGGACAAAACCAAATAAATATTGGGAGAATGTCTTTCAGAACTCATATCATCGAAGTGTATCGCAGAAGTTATCGGTTTTGACAGTTTTCATTCATCATTTCATTTTGTCTGTTCCATTTTTGAACGCAAAATAGCATCTTTTTCGCACCACCCATGGAATTGTGAGTTCTGAAAGTTTTTATTCTTGTATTTTTGTAATTACCTTGCTGTAACCATGTTGTTTTCTGTTATTAATCTAAGTTTTTGTTTAGTTTTCATACATAAATGTCTATGTTTACATAAAATATCTAGGATTCTAAATCCGGGTGTAACAGCTATTATACATCGAATAGTTACCTACTTAAACCGCCGCCGCCGCCGCCGCCGGATCCAATCGATTGAATGAAGTAGGTTAGGTATACTTATTAAAGGGCGGGTGATTGACCCAGCCAATATGTGAAGGTTGGTTAAATTGTCCTTGCCATCGCGTTATTACTATCTTATCACCAGTTAATAAAAATAAAATAAAACGTCAAGTGGAGTCCGACTCGCGCACTAAGGGTTCCGTAAGACCTTGTGTCTTGCCAAATTATCATGGATAGATAGATAATACTTTATAGATAATACTTTATTGTACCACACAAAGACAAATAACACTACAGAAATAGATGCTAAGAGTAGACGAAGTACAAAGGCGGCCTTATCGCTATGAGCGATCTCTTCCAGGCAACCTTGGGATGGAGTATTACTATCATGATTCTAGGTTAAAGTGAAGTAGGTACCCTGTAGGTTTTATTTTAGTCCATGGCGAGAATATTTTTTTTGTGAATAAACTATATTTTTGCAAGGTTCGGAACCCTAAAAATATTATACTTCAAAGTGATGACTTAACTATTGTTACCTACCGTAAAACGGGGAGAATAGAGACTCCAGGGTGAATAGAAATACTGGAGCAAGACATAACCTGGCTGGTAGCAGTGGAAGTATCCTAAGTAGAAGGTAATACGTCCGTGACTGTTCACCTTCTGTGTCAGTCGATCTGACCTTTGCTAAAGGATGTTTTGTTCCATGTTGGTCCACTGCTGGACGTAGGCTTCCCCCTGATAAGCGCCTTATCATGAGGGTGATGCTCATAATCCCCACGCTTGGCATGTGGGTTGGGGATCGCAGTTCGGTAGTAGAATTGTTCTGCAGGGGCCGCGGCTGCCCGCTCGTCGGAAATCCCTTAGTCACCTCTTACGACGACACTTGCGGGAAGAGTTGGGGTGGTGCAAATTCTAAGCCGGCATCACTCAGGATTATCCAGCATTATTAAATGTTTTTCTTCCTTGCAGATTCTGCCATGCTCCGAAATGATGTACGCAGTGGGGCAAGGTGCGCTGGCCGTGGAGTGCCGCGCCGACAACGAGACCATACTGACTATGTTAGCGCCTTTCAACCACGCCGAGACTTACTGCAGGATACTGGCTGAGAGGAGCTTCCTCAAGACACTAGGTAAGGGAATTATCCCCGAATAGGTACTGAAGCGCACTTTGTACTCTCGTAGAAGAATGCCTGAACAGTAGTGCGAGCATATTGTTGTCTAGGGTAGAATAGAGAAAAATTACGTCACTTTGTCATCGAATGCGTATATTATATGATATTCCTTAAATTTTATTATTGTATGCAATGTATGACGATGTGATATCATTATCTATTCTACCCTAGAGAACAATCCCCGTGCTTGGCCTCGCTGGCCTTTTTTTGGACGCCATTTTCCGCGCATGCGCCTGTGAGTGGGAGGATTCTCAGGTGTCAGGGGTGTCGCGATTTTTTGTCCTTTTTCATGTAACTGTCCTAAGACGTCATAAATAACTGTCTTGAGCGGCCTCCATCCATCAATTCTCTGCGACCAATGTCGTCGTTCCAATAAGCGGACGACGGAGGGAAATAGGTAGAGATAAACCATTCTAAAAATGCACGCCCTTTTACTATAAAAACTATCGTAGTTTGATGAATTCACCATGGATGTAGGTGATGAAACGTTTGTGTTCTTCCAACACAAATAAGGTTCGTAGTTAACCCGCTTACAACTGTAATGCATGCACGCCCCCTCCAAAAAACGTCATAGGTACCTACACTCGGCGTGCATTTTTAGAATGGTTTATCTCTACACATATGTGCTTCGTGATTTTCATCAGCATTATGCTAGTCCACTGCTGGACTGCTGCGGCCTTCCCTAATGAACGCCATAGCGCCTGGTCGTCAGCTAGCTTCCAGCTTGGTGAAAAGGTTTATTTCCCTAAATACAATAAATGTACCTACACTTAGAAAAGGTCGAATTATAAAACTAAACACTAACACGGAAAGAAAGAAAGTGATATTTTTTATTTATGTCGCATCAGTATGCAAGTAAATCCATACTCTTTTTCTCAAACTTTTCTCCTTCCAGGTGGCGGCTGCAGCGCCCCTGTCGGCGTTTCAACGAACCTAAAACAAGTGGACTCCAAGTACAAGCTCTCCATCACCGGAGCGGTGTGGAGCCTCGACGGCACAACAAGACTCAACGAGACCCTCTCACACACCTTCACACAAGTCAGAAAAACAATCAAACACAAACTCAGCCCCGAGGAAGAAAAGGACAACAAAAAAATAAAATTCGACGACAATGTTAACCCCATCGATGTACTTATAAAGAAGACTGATAGAAGTTGCGAGGATGTACGAACCTCAGAAGAAATAGACGGTCTCTCTAAACCTATATACTGTGGGCTTTGCGTAAATACTAGTATGGATATAGATGTTATAGAAAAGTGCGATCAGTTAGGTAAGGACTTGGCTGAGGCGTTAATAGAAAAGGGTGCGTTGGAAGTGATGAAGGTATCGCAGGATTATATAAGAAGCTCTGTTGAAAAGAAAACCTGATTCAGAGGTTCTGGGTTATAATATAATGTAGCTAGAAAATCATAAATTAAATCTGCTGTTGTAAAGAGGGGAGTTTAAGTGGCTTCAATGAAGATAAGAGGGGTGTGGAAAAAGAAGACGTCACGATCACGTCTCGTTATTTTGAAGACGAGACGATTTTGAGACGTGATGTCTCCTTTTTCTATACAATTTGGTACAGCGCCTCCAGCGTGCGGGCAGGGAACTACGCAAATCCTATACAAAAATGAGACGTCACGATGACGTTTCGATACTATCGTCAAACGAAACGTAGGTCTTGAGGGATGAGTCTATTTGGCGTTAGTAACGAGACGGGATCGTGGAAATTCCTTTTACTTTAAGATTTGCGTAGTTCCCTCTCCGCATGATAGAGGCGCTGTACCAAATAGTATGGAAAAAGTCATCATCAGCCTATATTAGTCCACTGCTAGACATAGGCCTCCCCTAATGAGCGCCATAGCGCCCTGTCTTCAGCTTGCCGCATCCAGCATCTGCCTGCAGTCGGAGAATGATATTCTCCGGCCCTACCTCGCCTCTCTGGACTAGTTCAAAAGAATTTTCCGGAGATATAAATTAAATACACTATTATACTGTGTACTGAGGCTACACCTTCCACGCAAACGAAGCTGCAGATTAAAGCTAGGTTGTTTGTTAATACGCTGAAAGACAAGATACAATAAAATAACAATTCTACTATATAAGGCTATAATAAAAAAATAGGGCCTTACAAGTAAGAAAATGTAAAACGAAGGTGCTTTTAGTGTTCATTTACATGTGTACGTCTTTTGTATGTAGCCTTTCTAAAAAAAAAATACAAAAACAAATCTTTGAAAGGAGGCAGACAAATTGTTATGTAATGAATTACATAAAAATTATAAAATTATGTCGGTACCACAGGTTGTTGGCAATAATGTTTTATAATATGATTATAATTGTTAAATTTTTATTTACTGGTTATGTTTTCAGTGGGGCCATCATGTTATATTTTGTTTATGTATATAGCTATGATTTTAGTGAATACCAATGTTTGGTAAAAATGATTGTTGATAATTTTATTTGACAAATAAATGGTGAAATGGGACTTGTGTTTAGTTGATCTCCTAGAATTATATCTAAGGGCCGTTTTATGAGACCTTCTGTGCTTGAGCAACGTTTATGCCGTAGAAAAGCGTTGCTTAAGCATAGATCCATGACTGTGGTTGTATCTACGCTTGAGGCCTAAGGACCGTTCTTACCAAACTAAGCAAGTCCGTATAATCGAGTTTAAGACCCATGACGACCTCTGGCGCGGCGAGCGAAGGTCCGCCTGCGACGCAGGAGGTTGCGGGTTCGATTCCCGCCTCGAGACAAATGTTTGTACGATCTGGAGATACTTGTTCAGGGTGTTCTGAATGTTTTCTATTTATTTATACAATTTTGGAGAAACTTACAGCTAGGTTTAAAAATTACAGATGAACATTATAGAACATGCCTGGATAGACCAGGCATGTTTGTTGACGGCTAATTAAAAGTTTCCGCAGATATATTTAAAAATAGCCTGAAACACAATAAGTTGACGACTTAGAGAAAAAACAAAAACAAAATAAATAGAGAAATACTGGAAAAACAAGAACATAGTTAATTAAGTAGTTAACATAATTATATAGTTAGCCTACACTTGAAAAAATTGATCAAAGTAAGCGAGCTTACTTGTACTGGTGTTAAATGTCTACCTCACTGTTTCTATGTACTAAAGAATTAAACGAGCGAGAAGCTCTATAAACAAATGCATTCTGCCTATAATTGGTCTTCACTGTAGGAACGTAAAGAGTTTTCTTAGTGCAACGTGCAACCGTGCTTGTGCGCAATCCTATCTGCTCAAGGAGATCAGTAATTTCTCTGCGCTTGTGAAGGGGAAGAAAGTGAAATTTGCGACATCTAGTGTCATAATCTGGTAAATAACTACGAGCTCGATAGTAGGTATCGTAGAAACCTCTTTTGAATGGACTCTATTCGCCCGGAGGAGTACACATTATAATATTAAAAATATCTAAGGAGTGGTGTCCGTCAAGGTAGCGTACAATCGAATTCACGTTAGTTGTTATGCCAATAAATAGAGTATAATTAGTGTAAAAGTAAAATAAATGTATTTTATTAAAGAATACCCTTCCTGGGCAGTTCGTGTAATTCCTAATTTCTAAAACGATATCGAAAGTCTTTATTCGATCAATATATATTTTTTCCTATTTCGTACAAAGTACTGATTAGTGCAATATTGATTTTTTCCTATTTCGTACAAAGTACTGATTAGTGCAATATTGACTTTTTCCTATTTCGTGCAAAGTACTGATTAGTGCAATATTGACTTTTTCCTATTTCGTGCAACGCCTAATTGGTGCAGTTATAGGCGTGAAAAAACTAATAAGGTTCTAAAAAGGTTTCACCTTTTTGATATGAAACCTCTTTAAAACTAGGTATTACATACACGTGAAACTCCTCCTTGCGTGAGCACCAGTTATCTAGTTCCTTATTAGTTCCCATGACACAAGCTCTGCTTAGGTAGGGGCTAAGATAATGTGTGAATTGTCCAGCATTATTTTTTTATTTTATTAATTTATGCTGTTAGTTAGCCTTATGTTTACCTAACGTTGATTGCGACTAGACAATAAGTCAAAAACGGGTCCAAGTAGGAAAGAAAATCAGAAAAACACAGAACTTTTGTACAATCTTTTATTTCCACAATAAAATCTCAATCAAAACTCAAGCATCCTTATCCAGCTGTGAAAACAAAACAAAACCTAAAATAACTAACAAATACCTACGCTAGTGTTGAACTTTCATTCTACCCTCAACATTGTGTTCGAACCGAAAAAACGTCCAAGTTCCATATTAGGTTCATGTAATCAAGATGGCGAATCTTTTGAAAAGCACGTTCCTATCACAGCCTACTCACATGATTTTCGCGCCATAAAAAAAAAGCCTAAATTACGTCATTAGTAATTTAATTTTTTTTACACGACATTTTCATTCATTCCTATTAGTAATTTTCGTACACTAAAATGTAAATAAGAAAAATATAAATAACAACTTTACAAATGTTACAGAATGTGCTAATTTGGAAGTATTTTAGCCTGCTACGAAGGCGTTTTCTTAATACTTTCATCGCCCATGGATATCTTCCAGCTACTAGAGCTGCGGCTGCGCGCCCTTTGGGTGGCACCGTAGAGGCTGGGCATTGAATGATTAAAAAATAAATTATTTGACAAAACTGAAAAATTGGAGAAAAATGTGGAGGAAATTGCATTATTACACCGACATGAGCTAGGGTCTTTAATTTATAGATTTATAATACCTGTGTGTCCGTAATTGGTCCTTATGAGGCTGGGACATTATCTTGGAATGTTCAATAATGTTTTAATGGACTTAGACAGTTAGCTTTGTTCGTTGGTTTGTCTATTATCTGCTTTGGTATCCGATTCCCTGGCACTGCAGACCACTGCTGCTTTTTCTGCCCCGTCTACTTCGGGGATTCATATTATAGGAACAAGTTGTAGTGGAATTATTGTCTGAATAGAAGTTAGGGGGTTATAAGTGACAGCCCTACGCTACCATCGCCCTTAATTGAGTTGTGTCATGCTATTAAGACAAAACACACAGAAACCGCGGCCGGGCCGGAGGCGAAGGCGTGCGAGTTCCATGCCACGGCCACAGTTTCTGTGTGTGACGGCTTATAAAGATTTTTAATTTTTTTGAAAACACCTCATTTCCCTACTTGTTTTCGAAAGCACATCCTATAAGTTTTTGAAAAAATTAGGCAGATTTGTTTGTAAGCTTAGAAAGCAAAGTGAAAGAATATGGCTGGAACTATATATTTTGATAGAAAATTACCAAAAATAATTCATAATTTGTGACCTTTTACAATGAGATGAATGTGAAATATCAAAATGCAATATATTCCCTATCTTGTGCTTGGAATATTCAAAACAATCTTTGTGCTGTACATGTACATGAAATTTTTGTATGTTATTGTCTGTTTAAATCGCATTCTTGCTTAACTCTCACATTAACCATATTCAATACACTTCTAATGCAGTCTGAAGCCTAAAAGTTGATTATGAATAACAGCTTTACCTGTGTACAGTACACTTACACATTTTTAGGAGCTGATTATTTTAAATATTACAATTGACCCATATTTAACGACTTGAATAGGGGGGCATAAATTAACGAATATGACGTTTTACACATTTCACAAAAGTTTTAAATGATATAGTATTAAAAACTTACATTCAAATTTACTGAACCACGCGAGTGTGCCAACCCTGCGCCTCCGGTGCCGGGGCGCGGGCGCTAAACAAATCAACCGATTAAGGGCCTTTTCACAATACATTAAAGATGAATGTGTAAGTGGTCCGACAAAGTGTTGTATCAGCTGTAAGGAGTGTTTATTCAACATCCTCTTCTTGGAGAGTGTTGCCAGAAGCCTTCATGGACTCGTGCAGTCGCTCAGACACTTCTGGAAGCTTCTTCAGGAGGAGGTGGAATATGGGCGCTGGCATTGTTTGTTGCAGCACCTGAGGGAAAAAGGTTATTTGGTAAGACTCAATAATAATAAATAAATAATACTGGGCAATCCACACAACTGCTAGCTTTGTGTTGCCGGCTTAGAATTTGCACCATCCCAACTCTTCCCGCGGGTGTCGTATGAGGCGACTAAGGGATATCCACCGGTCCACCTGTCGGCACCTGTCCGCAGCGCCCCCTTTAGAACAATTCTACCACCGAACTGCGATCCCCGACTTGCATGCCCAGCGTGGGGATTACGGGCATTACCCCCATGAGATAAAAGACAATAAGGCGCTTATCAGGGGGAGGCCTGCGTCCAGCAGTGGACCAATATAGGCTGTTGTGGTGAGGTGAATCCATACAACATTATCTTTCATACAACATTCATCATTGTTTTTTTGGGTACTAGATAACTGATATACTTAATACATTACTACATAGATAGATATTTTTTACTAAATATAGTCATACAAATTCATTTATTGCAGTCAGCTATTGATTTACTGCAGTGAACAAAAGATTTATAATAGTAAGTTATTGATTAATTGCAGTCAGATATTGAGTTATTGCAGTAAGTTATTGATTTACTGCAGTCTGTCGGTAAGCTATGATGAAGTTAACAGTTCTATAGCATTAACTGACCGGCCTATGCGGTGCGACGCAAACGAGCGCGCCGCAGATAAGGAGGTGAAGACGGACATGTGCGTGATGCGTGGGCACAGAAAGTATTAAATAGGAGTTTATATCGTGAAATCGCGTTCGTTGTAGTTTATAGCTCTCCAGAAAGCGAACGTTATTGTCGAAATGAGCGTGGTTACGCAAGACTGCCTAGTAAACGGACGAGCGCGTTATATGGCGTAACTTAATCAATAATCCTAAAGCAGGTACAAACGCTAGTTCCGATTCGCTGTATGATGCAAATTTTAGTTACCTACTTTCGTTATGTGTCACAGATGTACAAAACTCAGGGCTTGACATATTGAACTAAAAGCCCTTTAAGTAGGTATGTCAGAATAATATAATTAATTGGGAATTGTCGCAGGGACTAATTTCTATAGGCAATTTACATGATGGTAATCAGAAAAAAAGTGGGTGTTGCAGTCTACTCTCTATTCACCACAGTGGGTGATGGTGCTTTTTAGGGTTTCATACCTGAAGGGTGCAAACGAAACCCTATTACTATGCCTCCGCTGTCTGTCCGTTCGTCTGTCAGAGGGCTCTATCTCATGAACCATAAGAACTAGTCAGTTGAAACTATCACAGAATGTGCGGAAAGAGGAATACTCTTGCCGACAACAATATTAAAATTAAAGAGGGCTCTTATACAAAAAACACGAATTTTTTAGCTATTTTTGATCTACTTTTGTCATGGTTGTATCTCTTGAATCAGGAAGACACATGAAACTTTCTCTATGTAAGTAACAGTTTAACTTTAATACCCACAAATACTAAAATAAAATAAGGTGGAAAATTTAGGGGGATCTCCAAACAATTGTTGTTTTTAGAGTTTCGTTTGAGAAATAGATTTGAACGACGGGACGAAACCCTCCGTGTGCGAGTATACTCGCACTTGGCCGGTTTATTACAAATCTTGATTCATCTTTTGACCACAATCTCTAGCAAGTGGCCGACGATGCGCGATGCTCCACGAATACCTAGCTAGAAGACACAATGTCACACTTGTCTTGAAACGAACCAGGTTGACTTTATGTTGCGTTGTATTTACGCTGAGTAGCGATGTTATACTATTGTCTTGAAGAGATCTTTTCACTCTTGTCTTGAAGAGACTGAGGTTGAGCAGAATGCTCCCTCCTCTGTTTAAGCTGAAGTAGTGTTGTACTTACGCTGAGTAGCTGCTGCGTCTGCCCACAGACGGCGACGGCCTGGCCGAGGTGCTCCACGCCGGCCTCCAGGTCACCCGCTGCTAGCAGCTCCTCGCCCAGTTGGATCTGACACAGACATGTTGAATAAATAACTGCAAAATTATGGCAACGACGGCCAAAGTAGACAGTGTGAAGTCTTCAATATCTAGCAATTAGCTGGCCTTCATAGTAGCTCAGTCAGACAAATATAAATACATGTATTTGAGAACCTGGCCAATAGATATAATATATAATAATCACACTAATATTATAAATGCTTAAGTTTGGATGTTTAGATGTATGGATGTTTGTTACATCGTCACGCCAAAACTACTGAACGTTTGGAGCCGAAATTTTCATTATAGGTAGTTCTAGGTAGTAGTTATAGGTAGTACCTTTAAACTAGGTAGTATAATATAATGCAGGATTAGGTCAATCCAGAAACACAGCATCATCTAGCCCCAAGCTAAGCAGAGCATGTGTTATGACTTAGACAGCTATTGGTTTTCATTTTATATAGATTCAGTTAAATGAGTGAACAAAATCAAAAAATTTACTCCATGTCAGTAATCTTAATTCATAGTCATACCACAGTCCACAGATAAGATAATCCAAATAAGGCCCTAGGTTTTGCTGTGCTTGTAGTAATTTATCTTACCTGTTGTAGGAAGAACCTCTGCATAGCCTCATGATCGCTCATGTCAGGCAGCGGGCCACCCAATGTGCTTGATCTGCAAACATTCTGCCGGGACTTCTGTCTGCCTGTAGTTACATACAAATACATTTGATATCAAATTTTCTTTATCCATTTATTATTAATTTAGAGGGATCTCTCACACCTCAAGATAATTTTTATAATTGCTTTACTACAACTATTTTTTACGGCTTATTGTGGATTCCGTGTCTGTGCCATGCTAGGCCTATTATTATTGTCACATATCTAACAATCTTTTTACCCCACTACCAGGAGCAGTTATGTGGTTGAAACGTGAATGAAGTCAAAGGCTAAAGCTTGTTTGAATATTAAATAAAAATAAACCTCATCCTCAACCTCAACAGTCTGTATTGTTCCACTACTGGATGCAGGCCTCCCCCTGATAATTGCCTTATTGGCTTTTATCACATGGGGGTAATGCCCATAATCCCCTCGCTGGGCATGCAGGTTGAGGATTGCATTTTGGTGGTAAATAGTTTTGCAGGGGGCAATGCTGCTCGCCCCCGGTGGATATCCCTTAGTCGCCTCTTATGACACCCGCAGGAAGAGTTGGGGTGGTGTAAATTCTAAGCCGGCAATGCTGGACAATTACACAGCATCATCTAGCCCCAAGCTAAGCAGAGCTTGTGTTTTGGGTACTGCGACTGATATACTTAATACATTACATAAATTTTTTTTAACAATGGCAGAATCCTTTATTCACAAAGAAAATTACAATAAAATAATAGAAATAAATTAGGACTAGTATTTACAATTGAAACAATTGAGCTAACTGCAGACTTTTGCAAACAATGTACAGGTAGCTCAACTGATCCATATCAATCCCAGTCGGAAGCATCCCCAAGACGCTGGCTGTTTTGACCTGCTGTATGGCAATGCTGTTGCACTGTGCCAGATACTGACCAGCTCTCGCTATAATATCAATTACATAGAGCACTTTTTTTTTTATAAAAAAAATAATAATAAAGAAATACCCAGAACCCGGAACAAATATATTGGTTGAAGTGAGTAATTTATGATACAATTTGTGCAACAAATAAAATTATAACTTTACTCATTATTTGCCTGTTGCTTACATAATTTGGTAGTAAAATTGCATGTTACATCAATGTATTTTATTCATCCATGCAAAAGTTCTTGCTTGTTAGGCCAAGGAGAGGGCATCACTCATTCATCAATCACCTGTCACCAGGGTTGTTTATTTCGGTCTCAGTTTCTAATATGCAGACTATGCAGGTTGACATTGTGTCAACCACAAAAGGCATTGCAATGTTTATGGTGGTTGACTGCTAAGGGTCGGGACAACAGATTTGATATGCAGATTTCAACAGAGCTCTTGTTCCGCTCTTTAGGTTGCTTATTCAAGCGACAAATTCGTAAGCAGTGGAAGTAAAAGCCGCAATATGGTATGTTTTTTTAGAGGTTATAGCCTCTCGCCCGTGTACGAACATAAAATACATGCGAACTAAATTAATCTGTGAGGATGATTATTGAATATTGTCTTCACAGAGTAACTACTACTCATGCTTGAATAAATGAAAAACAATTGTAGTTTTCTTACGATCTCGCAACTTCTTCTTGAACAGAGGATCCTTGCGACGTTGTTGGTCAAAGTAAACACAATATCCAAGAAACAAAGTTCCAGCTATCCCAGCTGCAATTCCTAATGTAGTACGACTCATCTCCATCATATTATTGTACACTGTAATCGGAGTAATTCGCAAATTAACCAATGATTTCTTTCTGTTATAAAATTTGGTGATCCGCCATAAAATGGAAAATCGGGAAAATTGACTGAATGAAAATGAATGAATGTCTGATCGATTGACTTGACTGCAAAATGCAAATGAATGATGTGTATGAATGATATTTTTCTATGTTGGCAGAATCGGTTTTAACTTTGTCTTCTACCATGGTCTTGTCTATGGAACCGCGCTGTGCTCGTGTTTTTAGTCTGTGACTAAAATCACGTAATCGATTGATTGTAAAATCATCGCAACGCAAGTAAATAGTGTTGCCAGAAAAAAAAAATGTCATTCAATGTACACATGATTGAAATTCTCATTAATTCGTAAATATTTCCTTAGAAGGTTCTTTGTTTTACCTATGTCGTTCGATCCCTGCAAGAAATTCGCATGTGCACTCCAGAAATGCCTGAATGGTGAGTTTTTTCAGTAATAATTTAGTTCATAACCTGTTCACGACAGCCGACTCAAAATCGACCGCCATCTTTGCTTGAATCTTTCAATCGCCTTCACGATTCGCGGGCGTTTCATCGCCGTTTTTCAATGTTTTGCTCAAATAATTCTTCATTGTGCTTGTACAAAACCACCTAATAACTCTCCAGTGATACGCGTAACAGTACAGTGTGAAAATGAGTTTTTTCGGGTTCGGTCAGACTGCGGATATCGAAATCGTTTTTGATGATGCTGACAAACGGAAGGTTGCCGAAGTGAAAACTGATGACGGCAAAAAGGAGAAATTACTGCTGTACTACGATGGTGAGACGGTGTCCGGGCGTGTGAACGTAACACTCAGGAAACCGGGCTCGAAACTTGAACATCAAGGAATCAAGGTCGAGCTAATAGGTCAGATCGAATTGTTTTACGATAGGGGCAATCATCATGAGTTCATATCGTTGGTCAAGGAGTTGGCGCGCCCAGGCGATCTGCTTCAGCACACGTCCTATCCGTTCGAGTTTGCGAACGTCGAAAAACCTTACGAAGTGTACACTGGCGCTAACGTCAGGCTTAGGTATTTCCTGCGCGCTACGATAGTCCGCCGCCTCACGGACGTTGTAAAGGAGGTGGATATCGCAGTGCACACACTATGCAGCTATCCTGACGCCCTGAACTCGATAAAAATGGAAGTGGGCATTGAAGACTGTCTACACATAGAGTTTGAATACAACAAGTCCAAATACCATCTGAAAGATGTTATTGTCGGTAAAATTTACTTCCTACTGGTGCGTATAAAGATCAAACACATGGAAATATCTATAATCAAGAGAGAAACAACAGGCTCTGGGCCTAACACATTCACTGAGAATGAGACTGTAGCTAAGTATGAAATCATGGATGGTGCTCCTGTACGGGGAGAGAGCATTCCAATCAGAGTGTTTCTTGCAGGATATGATCTGACTCCCACAATGAGGGACATAAACAACAAGTTCTCAGTCCGGTACTATCTGAACCTCGTACTGATGGACACAGAGGACCGACGCTACTTCAAACAGCAGGAAGTTACACTTTGGAGGAAGAGTGATAAATCTCGATTGCCATTACATAACCCACACCTCCCCCAAACATTGTCATATCCTATGAGCCAGTCAATGGCAAGGCAACCTAGCGCTTCCAGTGAAGAAAACTCAAGAGCCATATCTCCCAACCTCGAGAGCACTATGCAAAACTCTATGCAAAGATCTATCTCTCCAGCTATGCCTGATCACAAACAGAATGGCCCCTCTGAGATGGAGCAAGAAAAATCAGAAGTAATAACACAGAAATTATCCAATTCACACATTGAAAATAATGAACAAGAATATCCTAGTGATGTCATTGAAAAACCTGAGGTAGCTGCTAAGCCGGAACCAGTAAAGCAACCAGTTACTGAAAACCCACAAGCTGAGAAACAACTTGTTACTGAAAAGCCCCTAGTAACTGAAAAACCACCAGTAACAGAGAAACCACTGGTAGCTGAAAAACAACTAGTAACTGAGAAACCACTGTTAGCAGAGAAACCTCTATTGGCAGAAAAGCCACAAGTTGCTGAGAAACCTGTATTATCCCGACCAGAAAGTGTAGAAGCAAGTCCAAGTCAATAACCAATACAATCATGCGTGGTCTTTCGGACAGACGCAGACATAAACTGTTTATACATGAAAACTTAATGGTAATAAAGGGTCAAACCTCTGTAGCATCCCCTATAGGCAGACATTCTCTTCTAGCTTTATTATTTAAACAAGTAGATAGTTTAAATAGCATGTTGTAAAAAAATAGTGATTTAACCAGTCTGTTGATAACACTTCAGATAAAAATATTACTCATTAAATAACTCGTTGAATTTGGGTTTGGTTGGGTGTTAGTGTGATATAAATAACAGTGTCACTCAATGGACTGATATAAACTTTCTGGTATCCATTTATCAAGTAAAATCAAAGCTTAAATGGTTACTTCACAATGTTGTGGCTTATCATTTAGAATGAGATTTAGTAATTCATTTTGCTGCATGTTTCTTTAGGTTTTATACAGTTTTAAACATTATTGTATTATTAATGTAAACCAGCAATAGATAAAGCCTTTATTAATATAATTAGCCATATTTTTTATTGTTAAATATGTAAAATTATTATACCTAGGGAAACTAAATTATCACTTTGTGTACTTTAAATATGATTTACTAGTTACTATGACATTCAAGGTAGCTTATCAAATAATTTTTGCCATTATAATTATCATATTATTTTTTATGCAAAAGTATGACTTTAATAACCAAGTAAACACTGATAGGAAACAAATTGTACTCTTTATGTTAATCATTCAGTGAGAACAAAACTTTTGTTGGATGCTTACCTAGGAATTAAACAGAATAATTGTTATAAATATTCAAATCTTTCTCAGTACTTCTTAAATGACTCGCAATTATTATTAATTATTAGTGCTATTGATCACTGTTCAAAATTTTAAGTTTTGTGCCATTTACATTGTTTTAAAATGAAATATTTGGCTGAGATCATCAAATGCATAGCTTTTGTTGATCAAGAATCAAGGTGATGGTTGATATCTAAAATGTTGCTTAGAACTGTATTTTATTCAACTCAGTTGTATCTCGGAGTCCCTATACCAATTGCTATCAATTGAAAGTGTGAAGTCAATTGAATCCATCGTGGAAACTATTATTGTTAGACAAGCACAACACAATGTTAGCCAGAAAAAAGTTATCAAAATTATAATATTTTATATAATTTAACAAATAAGCAATAAATTGTAATCAAATCTTTTTTCCGTAATTGTTTTTTAATTCAGTCCTTTTATTTTCATTTGATAATTGTTTATAGGCCTGTATTTTATCTTGTAAAAAAACTGGAAATTGTTAAGTGAAGTTTGAAAATAGATTAAGTTGTAAAAGATGTAAAGCTGGCTGTGAAAAAATTAATTGGTACAAATATTTAATCACCATTTTAATATACCTTCTGCTGTTATAATATAACAAAGGTTTCGTGTTTTAACTTAAATTAGAAAACTTCACAGCCAGTTTATAATTGTTATTATTTTATGTGAATTTAGAAGACATAAATAAATTTTGTATAAAAATTCTATAAACACACACTGTTATAGCTAATATGGTATGATTTAGTACTCTATTGTATAAAGTTGTCTCTGATGAATTGAGATTAAGATTGCGATATCATATTGTTAATAAAATATATGTATAAATTGCCGAACTTAGTTTTTTATTTGCTATTATCATCTTGTTATTGATCGACTTTTAACGCTTCTTACGGGCTATTGCTTCTCATTATCATTTTCTAAAAAGCCATAAAGTTGATCATTATATTAATTATGCAGGTAGGTATATCGATAGTTTGAGTTTATGATTATGATGAATGACTCATGGTGGGTGTCACCTTAAACATTCAGTCACAGAAAATTATAACACTATACTACTAACTCAGTTTTATGTGCTCAGTACACGAGGTCAAGTAAGGTATACCATACTAAATATGGAGCTAATTACCCAACTTGAGCAAGTTAGGTACAGCCTATCCTTACAGCAGATCAGATTCAGAAGAGGGCGTATCCCATAACTGATGTGATGAACGGAACTCGTAGGCGTAAAATACGCGTTAAGAATGATCAGGTTATTTTTGTAATCGTCAGCCTACAAATTTAATTTTTTCGCTCATTTTGTTTTATTTCAATGACTTGTAAGCTATCGTAAATGTTTATACGTAGGTAACTTTTAAAAGTGGCCCATTTAATTTTTTTTGTACATCCTTTTCTTTAGATGGATGAAACTGTGGTCAAATTTGAATGATCAGTCTGCAGGTAGGTATGCAAATCGCGACCGAATTCGCGGGTACCTACTGGTCGTTGATATGAATGTATCGTCCTTTTCCAAAGGCCAATTATTATAAACACACCTTATAAAATACATTTTTAACTAACGGAACAACCAGATGGTCTACTTGACGTAAAGTGGTATAACCTTCTCATACAACCTAGGCGTGTATCTAGCAGGGCTTGAAAGCGGTATAGGTATAGGGTTAAGCTACCGGTAAAAAATTACGGTACCGTTTTGATTTAAAGGTAGACCTATACCGGTATACAATAACGGTATTGGTACAGGTATAAAATAACGGTACCATTATTTTAAGGGTACCGGTAGCTACCTGTATTTTTCTGGTACCGTAACGTAATTCATTTCGGTACCGAAAAACGCGTGAGTAAACGACGCTAGTGCTCTGTTTACAGTTCGCTGGATAGGAATGCCACTTGCCTTGTCGAACGAGGTTTCACTCACGCACACTTCTTAATTCACAGCTATGACGTCGCGGTCGTTCTTATATTCGTCGATTCGGCTTCTTTCCTTGTAAAAGGGAAGCATGGGGAGAATGCGAAAATATGCTTTTTATTGTTTCTTTTCATTCAGCGTGGAGACTAGATTGTCTACACTAAGTGCCAAATATAAGCGTTATAAGTGCCTTGCATTTTCATTTTTGCATTACAGCTAAATGCTGAATTTACTCCTTTTGTCTAAGTTTATTAGTTTTAATTATGTAGTACGTATATTTTTGTTTTGTGTATTTTCTAAATTAAGGCAATAAATGATTTTCTATTCTATTCTATTCTAATTTAATACGTACTAATAATAATTTTCAAAAATATTAAGCAGTGCCTTTTTTTTTGATTTCATGAAGGTCAACGACCTGTATTGCCAAGATATCTGGCATCTGGTTTTCTTATAACTGTTTGGTCCCTGACTGTGACAAGGCATTTTCACACAAGAAAAACATTTTTTTTCACACAAGAAAAACATTATTTTATACCGGTATACATACTGTTACCGGTATAAATACCGGTATACATACCGGTACCGGTATAAATGCCGGTACATACCGGTACCGGTATAAATACCGGTATACATACTGGTACCGATATAAATACCAGTATACATACTGGTACCGGTATAAATACCGGTATACATACCGGTACCGGTATAAATACCGGTTTACATACCGATATTATTACCGCAATACATACCGCTATAAATACCGTGATTATTACTGAAAAACACATAAATACCGATATCGGTATACATACCGGTACCGGTATACATACTGGTACCGGTTTAAATACCAGTATACATACTGGTACCGATATAAATACCGGTATACATACCGGTACCGGTATAAATACCGGTATTATTACCGCAATACATACCGACCGGTATAAATACTGGTATAAATACCGGTATACAAACCGGTATTATTACCGCAATACATACCGGTATAAATACCGGTATTATTACTGTTAAACATACATAACGATACCGGTATAAATACCGGTACCGGTATAAATACCGGTAAACATACCGATATGATTACTGGAAAACATACCGGTATAAATATCTATCTATCTATCTATCTATAGCTGTCTGGTCCCTGACTGTGAGAAGGCGTATTCACACAAAAAAAACATTATTTTATACCGGTATACATACTGGTACCGGTATAAATACCGGTATACATACCGATAGCGGTATAAATACCGGTATACATACTGGTACCGATATAAATACCAGTATAAATACTGGTACCGGTATAAATACCGGTATACATACCGGTACCGGTATAAATAAAGGTATACATACCGGTATTATTACTGCAATACATACCGGTATACATACCGGTACCGGTATAAATACCAGTATACATACTGTTACCGGTATAAATACCAGTATACATACTGGTACCGATATAAATACCGGTATACATACCGGTACCCGTATAAATACCGGTATGCATACCGGTACCAGTATAAATAGCGGTATGTTTACCGGTACCGGTATGTATACCGGTATTTATACCGTTGCCGGTATGTATACCGTATGTTTTATAAGTACCAGTATTTACACCGGTATGTATTGTGGTAATTATACTGTACCGGTACCGGTATATAATAATATAATAATAATATAATCGGTAGGTAAAATACCGGTATGTATACTGGTAATGATACCGGTACCAGTATAAATAGCGGTATATATACCGGTACCGTTATGTATACTGGTATTTATACCGGTACCGATATGTATACCGGTATTTATACCGGTATGTTTTATAAATAACGGTATTATTACCGCAATACATACCGGTGTAAATACCGGTACTTATAAAACATACGGTATACATACCGGTACCGGTATACATACCGCTATTTATGCTGGTACCGGTATGCATACCAGTATTTACACCGGTATGTATTGCGATAAGAATACCGGTATTTATAAAACATACCGGTAATACCGGTATTATAACTGGAAAGCATACCGGTATAAATACTGGTATACCTACCGGTATAAATACTGGTATACATACCGGTACCGGTATGAATACCGGTATACATACTGTTACCGGTATAAATACCAGATTACATACCGGTACCGGTATAAATACCGGTATACATACCGGTATACAGACCGGTACCAGTATAAATAGCGATATATATACTGGTACCAGTATGTATACCGGTATTTATACCGGTATGTATACCGGTACTGGTATGTATACCGGTATTTATACCGGTACCGGTATGTAATCTGGTATTTATACCGGTAACAGTATGTATGGTATGGTTGAGTGTTTTAACCAAAGTGTTCTATGCCTCTTTGATATTCACGCGCCTTACAAAACCTCGATTATTAAGTCCAAGTCCTACCCTTGGATCACAGATAACATCAAATTAATGAAGAAGTTAAGAGACCAGGCACTAGCAAGCTTTCAAAATGATAAAAGTGACTCAAAGCGCGATTACTATAAATCGCTTAAATCATTAGTAAACTCATCAAGGACTACCGTCCGATCTCCATATTACCCTTCTTATCAAAAATAATCGAAAGGGTTGTTCACAGTCAACTCTCTTCCTTTCTTACGAAAAATAACCTTCTCTCACCTTTCCAGTCTGGTTTCCGCCCTGCCCATAGCACTTCTACGGCGGTCATCAAAATAACAGATGATATTCGCGTTGCTATCGATAAGAAACAGCTTACCCTTGTCAGTCTACTTGACTTCAGCAATGCGTTTAACTGTGTCAACCACGATCTACTTCTAGCTGTGTTGCGATCCTTAAATCTCTCCCTAGACAGTGTACGCTGGTTTAAATCGTATCTAAGTGAGCGCTCGCAGTGTGTCAGAATCAACGATGTCTCATCGAACTGGTGTCCTGTAGGTATAGGGGTTCCACAAGGGAGCGTACTCTCACCACTCCTTTTCTCCATTTTCATTAATACTCTTGTACCTAAAATCAGTTTCTCATCTTTTCACCTGTATGCTGATGATGTCCAGCTTTACCTCAGCTTTGATCCCAAGGAGATAGACCATGGTATTGACACCATGACTAAAGACCTCAGTGCGATCTTTCACTGGACTCAGGAGTTTGGGCTTCTCATTAATCCAAGTAAGACACAGGTTATGCTCGTTGGTAGTAACTACTACCTATCCAGATTAAACACCGACTTGTTGCCGCCTGTAAAATACAATAACATTCCGCTACAGTACTGCCCGGAAGTCAAAAATCTTGGTCTATATATCACCAACAATCTATCTTGGGATTCACATGTTGCCCAGGTAAGCAAGAGAATGTATGGAAGCATGCATTCTCTAAAGCTAATGAAAAATTTTCTACCACAATCTACTAGAAAGACATTAGTTAACGCACTGCTTTTCCCCATTCTGGATTATGCAGATGTGTGCTATCCCGATGTTACAGAAGAACTGCTGAACAAGCTGGAGAGATTACAAAATCTCTGCATCCGCTTCATCTTTGGGCTGCGGAAGTATGATCACGTATCCGTCTTCCGCACTCAACTGAAGTGGATCAAAATCAGGAAGCGTCGTGATCTGCACACATTATGCCTCTTATTCAAAACTCTTTCAGACCCACGGTCCCCAAGCTATCTATCCGAATTATTTTCGCCACTCTACACTTCTGGACGCACTGCACGGCACTCAAAACGACTGCAGCTTGGAACACCGGATCACTGTACTGTGGGCTACCATAAAACCTTTGCCGTCCAGGCCACTCGTTTATGGAACAGTCTTCCACTGGAATGTCGCGAGGTATCCTCAGTTAATGTCTTCAGATCTAGAGTCCTTAATCACTTTCTTTCTCAGGAATAATTCGGTACGTTATATATTTTACTATTATGTATCTGTACTTATGCATTTATGTGAGTAGTATATTTTATTATATCTATGTGTGTATTTTATTTATGTTAATGTTACGATTAATTGTATTTTTCCTTATTCTTTTGTCTAGCACTACCTACAAAATTGTTGTTCACACTACCCAAAGGTTAGCAGGTAGAGAATGCTATCTAGCATTATGTTCGCCTATGTACAACTTTTGTGCAATAAAGTATATTCTATCTATCTATCTATCATTGTATCATTGTATCAAGGTCGCGTACTTCGAACATAGCATTAATAATAAAATAAAAAATATAAAGTCCCTTTGGAAAAATTTAAAATCAACCATACTTCCATTCAAAAAGCAGTCTTTATTACCAGCAAGTTTTACAGATCCAAATAAAATTAACGACCATTTCTTGAATGTTCCTGGAGAATCGCACGTCAAGATTAGCCAGCTGACGTACTTCGAGTATCACAGGTTCAGTAGTGCAGTTTTCAGCTTAAGTACGGTAGGCTTTGACGAGATTTTAAAAGCTATTAAGAAGCTCAAAAGTAACGCCGAGGGGAACGACCATATAACTTTGAACATGTTGTTGATGACTTTCCCACAATCTCTTGATGCCTTGGTATGCGTGATAAACACTTCCATTGCTATGTCTACTTTCCCAGACGAGTGGAAGGTAGCTGTTGTACGACCGTTGCCAAAAATAGATAATCCCGTTGAAACAAAAGATTTGAGGCCTATCAGCATTTTACCATGCTTGTCAAAAATTTTGGAGAAAGTGGTAAACTCTCAGCTTACATCGTACTTAGAAACTAATAGCATTCTACCCGATTTACAGTCTGGTTTTAGAGTAGGTAGAAGTACATCAACTGCGCTTCTAGACGTGACTAACAACATTTTATCTGCACAAGACCAAGGAATGTGTACAATACTGGTACTGCTAGATTTTTCCCGTGCGTTTGATTCTATAAATTTGGACCTGTTGGTATCCAAGCTAAAATACTACGGTTTTGACAATGCCACCGTTAATTGGTTCCACAGTTATTTAAGCAATCGTCGCCAGTATGTAGAACTACGGGATGGCAGCGGTAGTGTTAAAAAATCGGCAACAACTCCAGTCACCAGAGAGGGTTCAATATTGGGGCCGACACTGTTTAGCCTGTATTGTGCCGATCTCGTTAGCTGTATAAAAAACTGCAAGTATCATGTTTACGCCGACGACCTGCAAGTATATTACTCTTTTAAACCAGCTAACTTAGGTAAGGCATCTTTGCTTGTTACAGAAGACCTTAATAGGATCGCATCTTGGTCAAAGGAAAATAGTCTTATACTAAACGCTCTCAAAACTAAGTTTATGGTTTGTGGTAATAAGCAGCAGATAGATAAATTAGGTCCTCACATACGTATCTCAGTTATGGGGGCACCTATAGACAGGGTATTCGAAGCTCGTAACTTGGGACTAAACGTAGACCCGTATCTTCGGTTTGAAAAACACATATCCGATAGTATGCGTAATTGCTTTTACAGGCTAAAGGTTTTATATAAAATCAGACCCTATCTAAGCGAGAACCTTAGACTACAACTGGTGGAGTCCCTAGTTCTATCGAAGCTAAACTATGCGGACACCGTGTTTGGCCCGCGGCTCCTAGCGCGCACACAGAGACTCGTGCAAAGGGTGCAAAACGCTTGTGCTCGCTTTTGTTTTGAGATACGGTACAGGGAACACGTGACCCCGTTTTTAAACAAGCATTTCATTCTGAAAATGAAATCACGCCAAAAACTGCATCTGGCATGTCTTCTTTTTGGCGTGATTCATGTTAAGTCACCTACATATCTGCATGAGAAGCTTGACTGGCGATCAGACTGAAGAGCGTCTCGGAACAGGCAGTGTGTGGCGCCACTCGCTACGCCGAGACATGCATCGGCCGCGTTTCGCGGAAGTTTCCGATATGCAGCGTCAAAATGTTGGAACAACATCCGGGGGGATGTTGTTCCAACATTTTGACTTTTTTTTTGGAATTTCTGATGGGAGGGGTCCCATCAGAAATTCCAGTAGTATCTATGGTTTTAGAACTAAATTAAAGCAGTTCCTAATTCAGGAACAAAGAGGGTGGGACGGCATTAATACTAATGATGCATCGATAATTTGAGGATCAAATAATAATATAATATACCCATTATCTATAATCTATAATTAATATAATCTATAACTAATTGCTATTTATTTTATCTAGAACTATACTAAACCTACCTACTGAACATGCAGGCATATCTAGTTTAGTAGGTATAAGTAACTGTTTTTTTTTTCTTTTGTTGCACCCATACACTGGTTAGGTATGTTTAATCACTTTTTTTACTTATGGTAAACTATCATATTTTGAAGGTATAAACTCACATTACTATTTTTTGGTTGAGCTTGAGCATGTAAAAAGCAGTGCGCATAGGGGTTTGTCGTTGGTGACGTAACTTACTCCACAAGGGTCAACATAATACCAGCGCTGAGTAGGTAATCCGACTTATCTACTCAGCAACATGCTGAGTTGATACCTTTTTTGGCTCGACACTCGGTGGTTTGCCAAGCAGCCTGCGAAAGTACTAATGCTAGCTAGGCCTAGTTCTTCAACGTAAATAATTCTAACGTGCATACTTTAATTTCTAGTTTATTTTTTATTTTTATAAAAATTAAATCTCATATTACTAGCTTAGTCTTTCCTATTTAAGTTTCTTTTTGTGTCGTGCTAAAATAAACCATTTTCATTTCATTTCATTTCATTTCATTTCATTTCATGTATACCGGTATTTATACCGGTATGTTTTATAAATACCGGTATTATTATCGCAATACATACCGGTGTAAATACCGGTATACATACCGATATTATTACTTCAATACATACCGGTATAAATACCGTGATTATTACTGGAAAACACATAAATACCGATATCGGTATACATACCGGTACCGGTATAAATACCGGTATACATACTGGTACCGGTTTAAATACCAGTATACATACTGGTACCGATATAAATACCGGTATACATACCGGTACTGGTATAAATACCGTTATACAAACCGGTATTATTACCACAATACATACTGGTATAAATACCGGTATTATATCTGTTAAACAGGTATCGGTATGTTTACCGGTATTTATACCGGTACCGGTATAAATACCGGTAAACATACCGATATGATTACTGGAAATCATACCGGTATAAATATCTATCTATCTATGAAAGAAAGAAAGAAAGAAAGAAAGAAAATTATTTATTAGACACTACAGTACACAACTAATGAAATAAAATAAAAGATAAAATAAAAGACTACTTAGTAACACATACCTACCTACAAAAACACAAGTGAACAGGACTATCACAATACGATACGTAGGTACCATAACACAAGGACCTATCTACCTATTGGGTTGGTACTAAGTAGCCCACTCAGCAAGACGACGAGCGCGTGTGTGTAGGTCTAATAGGGCCTGACTCAGCTTTTTGCTCAAACACAAAAACCTAGTTTAGGTATTTTGTGAAAGAGCGCTGGTTTTCAGTCAGGACCAGGTAGAGTAGGATGACAGACACGACCTCAGATCCAGCGCAAACAATGGCAGAATAAATATGAAAGAAAACAAAGGAGACGAGGTGGCAGCACTGGATATTTGAAAATTATAGTTATAAAGGTAATAAAAAGATGGCAAAAATAGTAATAATAATAATAATAAAAATAATAATAATAATTATGGGGTGATTAAATGATGCTGACAACTTAGGCTGACAATGATATTATGTGTAAAATATAATTTTGTAGTTAGTAGTAATTAATGTGGCAGTTACTTATAGTTTATAAAAGGAAAAAATAAATAATAATATAAATCGGAGTCTTTGTATAACCTATACAATTCGACACAATGATGATTTGTCTCAAAACGAGACAAAATCAGAATCGCCCCCTAGATCTGTCCCAATCCCAACTTTATGATTTTGTTCTTTCTTTCTTTCTTTCTTTATACCGGTATTTATACCGGTACCGGTATGTAATCTGGTATTTATACCGCTAACAGTATGTATACCGGTATTTATACCGGTACCGGTATGTAATCTGGTATTTATACCGCTAACAGTATGTATACCGGTATTTATACCGGTATGTTTTATAAATACCGGTATTATTATCGCAATACATACCGGTGTAAATACCGGTATACATACCGATATTATTACTTCAATACATACCGGTATAAATACCGTGATTATTACTGGAAAACACATAAATACCGATATCGGTATACATACCGGTACCGGTATAAATACCGGTATACATACTGTTACCGGTATAAATACCAGTATACATACTGGTACCGATATAAATACCGGTATACATACCGGTACCCGTATAAATACCGGTATGCATACCGGTACCAGTATAAATAGCGGTATGTTTACCGGTACCGGTATGTATACCGGTATTTATACCGTTGCCGGTATGTATACCGTATGTTTTATAAGTACCAGTATTTACACCGGTATGTATTGTGGTAATAATACTGTTATTTATGAAACCTACCGGTACAAATACTGGTATACATTTCTGTACCGGTATACATACCGGTACCGGTATATAATAATATAATAATAATATAATCGGTAGGTAATAATACCGGTACGTATACTGGTAATGATACCGGTACCAGTATAAATAGCGGTATGTATACCGGTACCGTTATGTATACTGGTATTTATACCGGTACCGATATGTATACCGGTATTTATACCGGTATGTTTTATAAATAACGGTATTATTACCGCAATACATACCGGTGTAAATACCGGTATACATACCGATATTATTACTTCAATACATACCAGTATACATACCGGCACCGGTACAAATACCGGTATACATATCGGTACCGTTATAAATACCGGAATACATACCGGTACGGTATACATACCGCTATTTATACTGGTACCGGTATGTATATCGGTATCTATACGGGTACCGGTATATATACCGGTATGTATTGAAGTAATAATATCGGTATGTATACCGGTATTTACACCGGTATGTATTGCGATAATAATACCGGTATTTATAAAACATACCGGTATAAATACCGGTATACATACTGTTAGCGGTATAAATACCAGATTACATACCGGTACCGGTATAAATACCGGTATACATACCAGTACCGGTATACATACCGGTATAAATACCGGTATACAGACCGGTACCAGTATAAATAGCGGTATATTTACTGGTACCAGTATGTATACCGGTATGTATACCGGTACTGGTATGTATACCGGTATTTATATCGGTACCGGTATGTAATCTGGTATTTATACCGCTAACAGTATGTATACCGGTATTTATACCGGTATGTTTTATAAATACCGGTATTATTATCGCAATACATACCGGTGTAAATACCGGTATACATACCGATATTATTACTTCAATACATACCGGTATATATACCGGTACCCGTATAGATACCGATATACATACCGGTACCAGTATAAATAGCGGTATGTATACCGTACCGGTATGTATTCCGGTATTTATACCGGTACCGATATGTATACCGGTATTTGTACCGGTGCCGGTATGTATACCGGTATTCATACCATTATCGCAATACATAACATACCCCCATAAACCAGTTCACATGGGATAAAAATCACCTTGAAACGTTTCCATAGAAACAACGCGTGCAAAGCCGCGGGCATAAACTAGTAGTAAATAAACGCAGCCCGCCGCCGCCGCCGCGCCGGCGTGGCCAGTGCGCGGTGTGGCCCTGTGCGTGCAACGCAGTGAGGGATGTGGATATTTCGACCACGGCGGCCAGTCTCATCGACCAAGATGCGCAGGACATATAGTGCACAAGTGTGTGCGCAAACATAGGTGCACTCTCTATGCCCTCACTCTCATAATACGATAGGACGGCAGACCGACACGGCCGGGGAGAGGTCATGCGATAGACCAACGGCTTAAGCCGTCTAACACCGCCAACTTGCTAGAAAAGACCCAATACAGTAGAACTCCAAATATCCGAATTAATGGGGACCGGGACCCATTCGGATAATCAAATATTCGGATAATCGGATTTAAAAAAAAAAAATTGCCATTGGAGAGAATAAAAGCTACGTTTTGATATTGCACAATTTTTTTATTGAATTAAATGAAAGAAACATGAAATTTTCACAGGTTTTAAATATAAATAAAATGTACTTATGTACAAGTTTAGAAATAAAAATCATTGTTTTTTAAACATCTCCGTCAATGTAAGCTGTTTTGCGGTCTTCAACCGTTTTCGGGCAGCCAGGTCACGCATTCGCTTGACGGTGAGCAATTGCAAGTGGTCACACTCGGGCTGACGCTCCATCCACTTCAAAGCAGTTAGACAGGCATGTTAAGACAAGTCAAGTCAAGACTTGACGCGCAAACACTGGCTTCGCGGGGGGAAGAATAATAGCGCACTTAGACTTTTTTGGACAATTTTTTGTGATTCGGATAATCGGCGATTCGGATAGTCGGAGTTCGGATAATTGGAGTTCTACTGTAATACAAATCTTGGCCCGACCCGGGATTTGAACACGGGACCTCATTTTCAGCGGTTGAACAAGCGACCACTAGACCAACGAGGCAGTCGGATAAAAGTAAATGTCCTGCCACAGAAATAATAGATACCTACATTTACGCTACGTTTATTCCAAAATGTTTAAAAATAAATGTCCATCCGTGCGAAGCCGGGTCGGGCCGCTAGTTATTAAATATAATTGCAACTTGGCTCAGCTAAGCAAACGGTTATACGAAATAAAACTTCGAAACGCACGAGTCACACGACTGTCCGGTCTCACTCGCTCGACTAGAACGGAACTGGCTCGATAGAATCTGCAGCTGAGCCGAGAGCTATTTATAGTTTTCTCATTTCGGTACTCTTATTTTAAAATTACGCTACTGCTAAAAATAAAGCTATCGCTATTTTTCGGTATCGGAACATAACGGTACCGTTATATAAGGATATCGTAATATAAAGGTATGACGTCATACCGTTAACCTTTTCATACCGGTATTTTCCGGTTATTCAAGCCCTGGTATCTAGGCAGGCACCTCATGTAAATCGATTCCACCTCTTTACTTGAAGTAGGTACCTATACATACTTGGTAGGTAGGTACTCACTATACGAGCATCGATTTACGCATAGAAATCTAAATAACAGTTATTAAGATTTCTATGCAAGGCACTGTTATTAAGATTTCTATGGATTTACGTATTAACGAAGACCGAGACCCGCAACCCTTTATGGGTTCGATTCCCGTCGCGAGACAAATGTTTGATAATCTGCAAATTTAAAGTAAGATGTTTCTGCGTCCTACAACACAAGTTCTGGTTTACTTTGTGTCTAGGAGAGAAAATGTCTTCTTTCAGAGGCTATATTTAGCCACGGATTAGGTAGGTATTTATTATTTTCCCGGGATAAGGTAAACGCGGCAAACCTAGACAGACACGATAAATTGGCCAACAAATTCTTGATTGATTGGACGGAGAAGGCTTTGGATTGTAATGTCTGGTAAGAATGAAAGGTGGTTTCCCTTTTGGATGGCCAGGATTAAGAAACACCAGGTTGAGGGACCGAGCTTAGTCCATTTAGAACCTTCTAGTGGAGAAATATTGAAATAGTGACGACGACCTCCGTGGCGCAGCGGGCAAAGGTTCGCCTGCGACGCAGGAGGTTGCGGGTTGCAAATTGCAAATTTGTTTACGATCTGCAGAAATTTGTTCCGTTGGTCTGAGTGTTTTCTATGTATAATAAAATATCTATCTATGTAATATATTGTATTAAGTATATCAGTTATCTACTTAGTACCCATAACACAAGCTCTGCTTAGCTTGGGGCTAGATAATGTTGTGTGAATTGTCCAGCATTATTTATTTATTGAAGTGAAGAGAAAATCAATAACACCTTATTTCTTATTTGATAACAATTTTTGTATAAACTTTAAGAAATCAAATTATATCGCAAAAACTGACGGGTGTCATAGAAAAAAGCCTGAGTGTGAGGGCTTACGCAGTAGGTACCTAACCTACAATAAAAAAAAACAATACTTGACTTGTTTATGTGCTTATTTTGCGAGCCTAAAAACATAATGTTATTGAAATCTGAAATTCCCACCATGGGACATTTAATGTTTGATGACCTGCAGGTAATTGTTCCGGGGTCAGGTATTTTCTATTCAATGTACTATACCTTTAATGTCTTCTGGTATCTGTAATACTAAAAGCTCAGCAGAGCTATTCAGACACTCCGCTGTCGTGTCATAACATAACACGGAATCTGACACAGATTCGCGCAAAATTAAAATATTTTAGCGGTTTTTAATATTTTCTACGTTCTGCAAGTAGTTAAACTACCAGAAAAGTAGTTTTCCACAAATCGTAGACCACTTTCTATGAACCCATGTTCCATTTAAGTATGTTAAAGGTACTTATTGTACCTTTTAGTAATATAAAATAAAGCTCTGAGCATAATTGCTCCAAAAGTAGCACTTAGTTTTTTTTTAAAAAACATGAGTTTCAGTTTCAGTTTCAGTTATTTATTTATAAGAAATTTTCTTACATGTCAAAATAGTATAACTAGGTACAAAATAATGTAAACAAACAAACAAATAATTGTCTTTGGTAATCTTACCAAGTTTATAGAAAATCTTTAATTATTTTTGGAAACTACTTTTCTGGTAGTTTAATTACTTGCAGAACGCAGAAAATATTAAAAACCGCTAAAATATTTGAATTTCGCGAATCTGTGTCATTCTGTGTTGATGACTCGGTAGCGAAGAGCCCATTATTGCCCTGCAGCTTTCCTCGTGACACGGACGACAGGGTGATGCTGAGTGATTTAAACAAATGCTTTATTTTTTTTTTTTTTCAGAACAAAACTTCCAAGAAGCCCGTTGCGCGAGTGTATTCGAGTCGCTACGGCAGTGCTGTCTGAAGTACAAGCCTATCTCGGCCTCGCTAGTTTGCTCTGGGTACTCTCTGGAACCGAGAATCTTCGTCCCTGTCACTGACGGGCGTAAGTAGGCTTATTGGTGAGTAATAGATTGTGCTTCTAACCAACTAGTCTGCCCGCGGCATCGCGCGCTTTGTTTCTGTAGAAACGTTTAAAGGTTTTATATCCCAAGGGAACTTGATTTAATGGGATAAAAAGCAGAGTTGGATGAGAAATGGTGAAAAATCCAGGATGAATATGTTCCTTCAGGGAAAGCGTGCTCCATCTTAGGCAAAAATATTATAATAAAAAAATATCTACATATCTTAGTAGTGTATTGTATTATGTATATCAGTTATCTCGTACCTACCCATAACACGAGCTCTGCTTAGCTTGGGGCTAGATAATGCTGTGTGAATTGTCCAGAACTATTTATTTATTCGTTTTCGTGCTAACGCCGACTGATGAAGAAGACGATAGCCAATGAAGTAGCTATTAAAGCGGCATACACTCCGAGGCGGGCCGAGCTAGAGTGTGTACTCGTCTCGCCTCGGGGTTCCTCAGGCACTCCTCTCGGTCAAGTTTGACAACGAGTGTGTACATACATGGTGCCTCTTGTAGTGAGTTCGAGCGCTCGAGATGACTCGCCGAGTTATACTGCCGGCGTTATAGTTACCACTAGCTGTGCTCGCGGTTTCGCCTGTGTAGAATTTTGCGACTTCCCATATCGGATGCTAAGACACCCCTTATAGGCCAGCGCTTATCTTCATGTCTTGGTATCCGATAGGGGAAATAGGCCATAAAAGTAGTAGTAGGTAGCTTCTGTCTACTTAATTCCCACGCGTTTGACCTGGATTACAAGTAGCCATGTTCTTCCCGCGCTGTGTGGTGCTGGCTTAGAATTTGCACCACCCCAACTCTTCCCGCAAGTGTCGTCGTAAGAGGAGACTAAGGGATGTCCACCAGGGCGGACAGTAGCACCCCCTACAGAACAACTCTACCACCGAACTGCGATCCCCAACCCGCATGCCCAGCGTGGGGATTATGGGCATTACCCCCATAAGATAAAATCCAATAAGGAGCTTATCAGGGGGAGGCCTGCGTCTAGCAATGGACCAATATAGACACTTGAGGATGAGGATGTCCTTCCCTAGAACACAACCTCTCTGTCTACCTCTTGCAATAAAATTCGATAAGCCATTTTCTCGTGATCAGACAATATACCTAATTAATTACTTGATTATTTATATTTTTCTCGGATCACTTATTTCATACTAGCAGGGCCTCACGGTTTCACCCGCGTAGTTCCCGTTCCCGTGAGAATTCAGGGATAAAATAGGTATAGCCTATGTGTTATTCCAGACTATAATCTATCTCTTTGCCAAATTTCATCCCGATCCGTTCAGTAGTTTTTACGTGAAAGAGTAACAAACATCCATCCATCCATAAATACAAACTTTCGCGTTTGTAATATTAGTAGGATAGGTACAATTTACCTACAATCTTAACAAATATCCTTTGTTCACAGGAAATGGAAAAAAATCGTCAGCGTAAAATCTTGCCGTTGGGACAAAGAAGTTGGATCTACCGTTACCCGAAGACTTTTCAACTCACCTTCACTACTTTAGGCTTTGGAATTTTCTTTTCCAAGCCTCTGTACGATATTTTCATCGCGGAAAGAGAAGAAATCGACCTATCCGAACCACCAACGACACTCACACCGCGTGGTCTATAATGGAAGCTGTCAAGAAAGCTAAAGAGAGATTTGCGAAATATCCCTTGATATTTGCAAAGTGTTCCAAACAAGCACAGTTGTATGCTCGTTGCGTTTTACTCCACGAAGGATCGGTGAAGAAAGATCACTGTGGGAAAGAGTTCCAAGAATTCAACACTTGCCTCTTATCCGCTGCTAAGACCTTGAAAACTAGGATCTAAACCTTGAAGACTAGTACAAGCTTGAAGGTTATGATGGACTTTGAAGAGACAGCACTAGATTTTCTCAATCTGCCAATGAAGCACCATCTGATCATAGCCACGTTTATGCGTCTATGCTTGATCAGTTACGGTAACTTCCACGACGAAAACTTCGATGTTCCCTACACTGACGTCGATTACAAAGTATTCACGGACGCGGGACGCCATGTCTTCGAAGGAAACTCGCCTTACAACCGACACACGTATCGATACAGCCCTATTATCGCGTACCTAATGATCCCTAATATCTTGTGGAAGGAATTTGGGAAGGTTCTTTTCTGTGTCTTCGATGCTCTGATAACTTTAGCTCTCAGGACATTGGTAAAGCACCAATTAAGGAATTATAAGAATTCAGAGAGCATTGCTATGTATTGCTCGTTGTTTTGGCTGTACAATCCCATGAGCATTACTATCTCGACTCGCGGCAACGCGGATTCTGTCCCTTGCTTTTTCATCATTTTATCATTGCTGTTTCTTCAAACGGATGTAGTTAGAAGCCCTGCAAAGTATATTCTCTCAGGTGTCTTCCTAGGTCTCGCGATTCATCTGAGATTGTACCCTCTGGCGTTTAGTTTCCCTATGTACCTCAGTTTGGGTAAATTTGAAAAGGGTCGCGTGACTTTCAAAGAAGTTCTGTACTACATCATTATCCCGAACAAAAAACAGTTATTCTTAGCTTTGAGTTGTGTCACCACTTTGGTGTCACTGACTTATTGCATGTATGTTTTGTACGGCTATGAATTTCTCTTTGAGACTTATTTGTACCACCTTTTTAGGAAGGACACAAGACACAACTTTTCTGTCCTTTTCTACTACTCGTATTTGACTATGGATCAGCTGTCCTTCGACATCGTAAAAGCGGTGACTCAGTTTCTAGAATTCATAATTTTATTTGTTTTAAGTTTGGCTTTTGGTTGTGATTCGAAGACTTTGCCCTTCGGTATATTCTGTCAAACAGTGGTTTTAGTTGCGTATAACAGTGTTATGACCTCTCAGTATTTCATTTGGTTCTTTTCGCTGTTGCCGTTAGTTCTTCATAGTTTTGATATTTGTTACGTTTTCACTACAGCTTTGGTCGTACTGTGGATACTACCACAAGCAGCATGGCTATTTTTCGCGTATTTACTGGAATTTAAATGTAAGGAGGTTTTCTTTTATATTTGGGTGAAGGGTTTGTTTTTCTTTGTCGCGAATGTTTTCGTTCTTGCTCAGCTCGTCAAGAACTATAAGCCAGGCCATGGTTTTGGTTTACTGGAACCTATAAAAACTGCGCGCAAACCCGTGAAACAGTCTTAGATTGTCATAATTAACATGAATTCTTAAATATTGTAGAATTGGAACTTGTACTCTAGGTACATTTGTAATAAACACCATAGTTTTAGTCTAGTCTGATTATTATGTAGGTTTAGCTTAGAAATTTTCTTATGCATTTAGTATAGTATTATTATATCTGTGGCATTATGAAATAAAAACATGAAATAATTTCTGTTTAGTTTTATTTCAACAACTAACATTCTATTCAAATTAAAAAGCTAAAAATAAACACCCATACTAAAAATAAAATGCATCACGTAGGAGACTGAACACTGAATCCAATCTAATAATTTGAGGTATTTTGTTATTTTAACACCTAGGATCATACAGGAAAGATTCAATACAGTATTATACAGAATGCAGTAATTTAATTTTCCAGTACCAAAATAATTTTCAAACAATAATATTGTTTGAATAACCTATTGTTTTTTATTTAGCTTTTAGCTGAAAATGTACCTCTCGTAAATATTGACTATTTGATCCTTTTACTATTTTTTATCAGGTATGTTCATTTTACCCAAGTCTTCCTCTCCTTGTGACATGTTAGATAGTTTTTTGCCGATTCTCTCATGGACATCTAGGTATTTAGCCACACAGCGGTCTAGGCAGACTGATTCTCCTTTGCCTGGAAATAAAATGGTACTATTTAGTGGTTATGATTACTTTCTGCCTGGGAGAGATTGCTTTTAGCAATCTGGCTGCATTGCACCTTACTGTTTTATTTATTTCTTATTAAGTTCTTACTGGCGAGAGTGTCCATAAATTACTTGAGGCGTTTATGAGGGGTCAAGCCAAATTTCAACCAATCTCATGTGGCACAGTGGATCGAACATATGGAGCAGGCTGGACATAGAAATTTAAATTTTCGTAGTCATTATTTTATAAATTTGAATAAGCCATTCGAAGCAACAAAAAATTTTTATGCTCTTTAGGCCTAGGCCTAGAGTTATAGTTCAGAAGTAATGGTATAAAACTGATTACACTGTATCGGAAGCAACATGCAAACAGAAGTAGTGGGCGTTTTTTGTTCTGGGGTCTATTAGAGCATGTTCTTGGCACTGTCTCGCAACTTTTTTTCAAAGACATGTTGCGCTTTTGGAGTTAAAAAAAAAGAAAAAACGCCTCATGTAATTTATTAATTCCCCCTGAACAATAACGAAATTATATATCTTGTTTTAGGTAATTCTGTGTATTATAATATTGTGTCAATTTATTGTGTATTTACTGCAGCACTAATTGCTCACAGCAATGCAATTATAAATAATTTCCTGCTTAAGTAATAGATCTAAGCTGGATCTATTAAGTACTGTAAATTGAAGGCATATTTCTAAACTAGTTTCTGCCCAGGGCTTCACATGCATTGTCTCTATAGAAACAATTAGGTTATACCTATCCCATGGAAACTGTTTTATTTGATAAAAAGTAGCCTATGTTTGATTTCAGGCTTAGAGCTACATCTGATGCAAAATTTCAGCCCAATCGGTTCAGTCATTATGGGGTGAAGAGGTACATACATCCATCCAATCATCTAAGCATTACAAACTTGTGTTTTTAATATTAGTGTGATATTTTGTAAGTTCTTTAAAACCCATATTTGTGTGCATGTTGGATGTGTGAATGCTAACCTTTAAGTTCTTAAAGTTGGTGGCATCTACATTTGTGAGGGTGTTACTACAGGCCTGCAGATCTTAATTTTATTTTATGCAGCCATCTACTGTTTGGCTGAGCGCAGCTTTTAACTTGTAATAATTAGGTGGCACAGGCAACTTGTTTGAAGCTTGTGGAAGCCATTTTGACAAAATGTATCTAAAAATAATGAGTTGAGTCCATATTTGACATTTTGTATTGCGCGGTTGCAGTGTTGGATGTATGTGCTCAGGCCTTAAGGCTTCATTATTTTATGAATACCAAACCTACCAAGTTCAGCCTCATGGTATTTGATAGGTATACATTTCCTGTAGCACGATCCGACAAGTCGACTGTACATGTCTGACATCATTTCGATCTCCAGCTCTTGCACAAGCTGTAGCTTTGCCGGGTCCAAATTGGGGACTGCCATTTTTTAGATGTTTTTTTCTAAAAACAAAAAGTGAATTGTTAAGTTACAGATTGTGATGGCTGAAGTCAATGAGTTATTTGGTGTGGTTGGCTGTTTTATACCAGAATTTTAGGAATATTGTATGAAAATACAAATAAAGAAGTTTTAAGGTACATCGGGGTAAGATCGTATCCGGGTTAAGAACGGATAAATCTAATAACTCTCTAATCTAGGGTGTTTTTTAGTTGTTCGCAATATAGTCGTAACCGCCATTTTGTCGAGCCCCTCCCATCAGTTGACGTCAGTCGCTAGGCCCGCTTGGACGCGTGATATTTTTGTGAGAATGGAGAAGGTACGTAAAGTGTGATTTATTCAAGATCCGAACTTACCCCGTCGACTTTTTGTTTGAAATTCTGGTGTAACTACTGTGTTGTTTACAAGTTTTATAACTTATAGCCATCATGCGGCAACTTGTTAACTAATTTCAGTGTATTAGACACCCTAAAACCGTCTGTGGACTGAGATCCGATCTTTCCACATTCAAATTTTAATGGGTGAAGTTCGGATGGATTTCATCCGTTCTTTCCCACCTGTATAAAATACACAGGTTCTCAAACTTTTAAAGATCATAAATGCATATAAAATTAGTAGGAAACTACCTGTCCCTGATCTTGTATGTATGATGGTATAATAATAAAGTAAAATACTTGAATAATTTCTTAGGACTTATTTGTTCTTTTTGTCTAATTATTACTATAGGAAAGTAATAACAATTTATAAGTCTGATTATTTCTAAGTTCAGTTTATGTCCTTTTTCTTTGATTGTTTGGTTTTTTTTATTTTGGAAGTTTTAGAATTCTTTTACCAAATTACAATATTACTTAAGAACTTTAAGTTGAATACTCTAAAATGTGACTGTTTGTTGATTTAAGAACCCATTTAATGTGTAGTTTTCGAATTTGATAAACTTTATTATCTTAAGTTGTTGATTTTTAATTTTTAAGTCTACTAAGTAAGTAAATTTTGCCTAAATACTGTGTTACACTATTAGTAAATAACTTACTTTATTAAAAGTTGTCCAAAGAATTAAAAGCCTTTTAATGCATCCATCAAACCTAGAAAGTTAGGTAAGTACCTAAACGAAACAAGTTAGTAGATTTAGTTTGCTTTTGTTTACAATAATTAGATAGGGTAGGAAGGTCTTGTCAAACCTTGGTTGGCGTAAAGTTTGAGAAACCTAAAAACTTGGAATTTTTTGCATTGGGGTAAGATCGGATTATAAAAGAAAAAAATAAAAGTTCTTGGCTATAATACTTTACATGTTAACAATTATATCAAAAAATAGGTATCTCTGTTTTTCTTGGTTAAGACCGGATAATTTTATGTTATAGCGCTTCAGATCAGAGCTACAGAAGCGATTTTAGAAGGTAGTCCGATGTTACCCCGTCAACGTCCGATCTTTTCCTTGGTTTTCAAAATATTATTGTAACTTTAGTCATCACTAACTCTGTCATCTTAACGTTTAGAGAATTGTCAAAAACTCTGGTTTATAGACCTATATTTTAATTAAAACTTTGGTATATTTTTAGTTGGGCTAGCACTTTTAAAGCCGAGAAAAAAAATATTTTGTAACAACTTAATGGTTTTCTAATAAACCATCCGTTCTTACCCCGATGCACCTTATTGTAAAAATAAACACACTTTCAGACAGGATTTCTGGATAAAGTTAACAAAATAAAAAAAATCTTAGCAAGAGGACCTTACAAAGTATTATTTCAGAGCTTCCTGTAAACGTCTTCGTATTCTCCTTGATTGGACTTTCGCATGCGTTCACGTACTTTCATATTCTCTACACGCTGCCCATTTATTTGGTTTTTTGCCACCACGAAAAGTGATAAACTGGTCACAGTTACAAGAAACCTGAAATTTAAAAATAAAAATTAACAAACTACAAATATATATTCTTTACGCTTTTAGTTTTCTGAGAAACAGAAACTTATTTGAGAGGTATATTATAATAATAAGGCATATAATTTTATTTTCAGAAATGTCTGAATCTGTTGGTGAAGTTGTTTTTTGTACATTACATACTGAAATAATGCAGGGCTCACCAAGAGAATTATAAAATCAACTGGAATATGTGTATTATTGATGTAATTACCACGAGATAGTAATTTTTCCAAATTTTCCAAGCGGCATACTATTTAATTCGTAAAATTCTCTTCACAGATAGAAAACGAATATCGAGTTTTGAGGTTATAAATTTAGTTCATCTTTCTTCCATATTACGTCATATTGGATGGCGCTTATATCGCAGCCTTGTTAAAAAACTGAACTAGGGCTGTTCATTACATTACCTCTAATTACTGTATTTAGTCGATACGATTTCGATTCAAACTGTAGTGATCAAGTACTCTGTGGTACAATCTGTCTATCCATGTATCCATGACATCAGCGAAATGACGCTTCCTAAACATATTTGTCTATGGATGGATCCGTCAAATTTTCCATTGTCAATATTCAAAACAAAACGTGGTGGTCGAGTTTTTGAATTATTCTAATATTAAAACTACTAAAATGCCGAAAGCTAAGAAATTACACAGTAAAGGTAAAACCACTACCATTCAGAAGTCATGTAAAGTTGAAAAAGACGGCCCGAACAGCACAGGTCCTGAGGAATCCGTGCGACAATTTCAGCTAGAGTTGTGTTGGTGTATTCAACAATTAGAACACTCTCTGAGCGAAAAAAAAGGAAATGAGAAACAATGTAAGCTAATTGTACAACTATTACTTATGTGTAACAGAATAAAACCACGCTTAGTCATAAGAATCCATAAGAAATGATAACAATCCTTCAAAGCATTTTGAAAGATTGTTTACTATGTTAACTTCGAAAAATACCTACCACCAATAACTGTTTTTGCAGCTTAGAGCTTTCTATTTTTCTAGAAAGTGCGACCACATAATGTCTAAACAATCTTTCTACTTCCTACCCATCTTGAAACATTTGACTACAACTGTATTATAGTAGGGTATATATCTTTGACCCACTCGTTTTCATTTTTTTTCAGTAACCGAAATATGGAAAGTGCTAACAGTTCTCAAAAACAACAATCAGCCAATTATCCGCAAAAGACAACTGATGAGAACACATTTTGGAGATTATCGAGCAAAAATGGCTGCAGAAGATAATACGTTGATGAAAAGTTTGTGTGCCTATTTAAAAGGGATTAAACATCCCCCTCCACCACCACCTCATGTTCATGACGAACATATTGTGTCCACATCATAGGATTATCTCAAGTCCTTTAGATCTGATCTGATAAATACTATTAGAATATATAATTTATCTCATGGGCATACAAGATGTTTTACATCTTGTATGCCCATCATAATAATCCTACTTTAGATTTAACTTTGTTTCTGTGAATTGTGCAGTGCAGTAGTCAGTATTTCTGTTTCTAGAAAATGTTATGCAACTATGACCCAAACCTACAACCAATTGTCAGAAAACTCGCTGAGAGAAGAAATAATATAGGCCAAGATGATGAGTCTAGTATCTTCTTTCCAGTGGCAAGTAAAATGAAGATATCAGAGGCACCAGACAAACCAAAGGCTACATTCTTCCGGAAATCAGCTTTCTTGACCACTGGAGACAGTTCGTTCAAATTCGATTTCGCCCTACCCACAGACACTGTTGATAATGACAATAATTCCCATGGCGATGATGCTATAGCCTCTACAAGTGCTATCAACACGGTCCCAAACAATGACAACACTAATTCTGGTGATAATGACAACACTGAACAGAAACCTGATTCTTACAACACTGATAAAGTGAAGAAAGCCAAAAACTTTAAATTTGCCTTCACTAGCTCTGAGTTTAAGTTTAATTTTGATGTAAAAGAATAACTTTATATTTATTAAGTGCAAGTAGTGTTGTAATGATATGTGAAATTGTGCAATCAGATACATTTTTCGATTCAATAAAGTAAGCAGTAACACTTTGGCTGTGGAGATAAGCTGCTCATGCTCAGATCCACAGTCAAAGTGATTATAATTTATGTACAAAACGTATTTCTATTATTTTTCTTAGCCCTGCAATATTATTCTACAGGCCAATAATAAATGATAATAGGTTAGTTAACAAAAATTCAGCTAGACACATAACATACTTTATTTCTACATAATCTTACTTAATATTATTGATAGTAATTTTCAATCAATGCATGGAATATGAATTACCATAATAAAAACTTTGTTATAACAATATCTTGAATAATAATTATACACTTCTCTCTTTGGGTAGTAAGTGCCAATACCTTACACAAACACTATACCCTTAAACAATTTCATATTTATCAGCATGGAAGCTGATTTCCTGTGAGTAGTCAACGGGAGCCCCATCATCGGCCAGAGTGACCTTCTTCGTGGTCAGCAGAGCTAGCGATGTGTCCGATGTCCAGGTCACGGAGAGGGGGAAGAAATCATTAGGTGTGGCTGGGGTGCATCTGTACAGATAAGTTTAAGGGTTTTTAGGCGCTATTTAATAAATTCAGCTGATTGCACCCTCAAATAATCAAACGCATTTCAGATTAAATTGCATTAACTGCCCAGCTTGTGCGAGCCGGAGGGGCGCGCGTGCGTCTTTGCCATGAAAGTGTTAGGGCTCCTTATACACGGCCGGCACGTCTTTTTTATCTGTCGGCCTCCTATACCATTATAATTATGTATATACATGACGTGCTCAAATTTGATTTGCGTTTGAGTATTCAGAAGATAATCTAGCATCGATTTAAGTACAGCTTGTATTTTAGGAATAAATACTGAATTTTTTCTATAAACCCATAGATTTCAAACTATCAAAGTTTAAAATCTATGGATTTAGTTGGTCTGGGTGTTTTCTATGTATAATAAAAACAAATTATCTACATATATAATGTATTAAATATATCAGTTATCTAGTACCCATAACACAAGCTTTGAGAAGCTTACTTTGGGGCTAGATGGTGCTGTGTGGATTGTCCAGCAATATTTATTTATTTATTTATAGAAAACACCGCGACCCAGAACGAATCTAACAAACATTATTCGAGACGTGAATCGAAGCCGAAACCCGTGTTCAACAACTAACTAGCTTAGTAAATGTTGGTGAAAACGCCAGACAAAAAGCTACGTAACGAAGCTTAAATCTGGAGGTATGCATGACATAAGTAACCGTAACACGGGGTGAATAGAAACTCCAGGGTGAATAGAAATGGATAAAATACTGGAGCAAGACATAACCTGGCTGCTAGCAGTAGAAGTATCCTTGGTCCGTCACTGTTCACCTTATATATCAGTCGATCTGACCTCTGCAAAAGGATGTTTTGCTCCAGTATTTCGTCCATCCATTCACCCTTATGTCTCTATACGCTCCGTTTTACCCGGTACTTTAGGTTGTTCGCTGGTCAGAGGCGCAGTCCTACCTCACAACACAAAAATTTGCATTCAAATATTGGCTTTCACTCGTAATTTTTAGATGCATTTTATATTGACGGCATCAGATGACAGACGTCTCGCGGGCCACTCGTTTAAGCTGATGGGAAGGCATTTTGTCACTGTAAAATGTACGAAAGTTATCGATATACCTAGCCTAAAGAATTAGCAAGCTGAAGTGGCAGAGGGCCGGCCATGTCTTGCGAAGAACCGACAACCGATGGGGTAAACATGTTCTTGAGTCATCGCTTGAGAATCGCGACTAGGCAAACGTAGTGTACGACGCCCTCGAGCCAGGTGGTATGACGACATGCGAAAGACTGCAGGCAGATGCTGGATGCGGCAAGCTGAAGACAGGGCGCTATGGCGCTCATTAGGGAAGGCCTATGTCCAGCAGTGGACTATGCCCTACTTACGATAAACAGCGTTGAGTTATTAGCATATTTGTAATCAGCTAAGCGGCATCTATCTGAATAAATTATCCATTTTTCTGTATGTTTAATAGAAATAAAAAAAAACTTCATATTTATCAGCATGGAATAATGGCATAAACATTGTATGTGCACAATTTTCATTTTCTTTCTAAACATAAACAACGTACCTATTGTCCACTACGCTCAGAGATTCTAACATAGTAAAGACGTTATTGTTCATTTAACTAGTCATAAACATCGCAACGCAACTGCTGCACAAAAAATTACTTATTCTCCATAAATAGTTTTTAAATTTTAATACGCTCAGAGATTCTAACATAGTAAAAACGTCATTGTTCATTTAACTAGTCATAAACATCGCAACTGCTGCACATGCGATGTTTATGTTTAGTATTCCAAAAAAAGTGAAATTACTTTTACTCATCATAAAAGGTTTTTAAATTTTAATAACTCAGAAATAAAAGAGAAAACCGAATTATGTAAGAAATCATAAAATACAAACTTCAACCTCCAATTAAAAGAAACAATTTTGAAAATAATATAATTGGTGTAGTCGTGACACCAAAAATAATAATAAAAACTTTAGGCGCGATTTTCTCGATTTGCCGCGATGCACTTACGCTGTTTATCATAAGGGCAGTATTACAGGATGATGAACTTACCTTAAGTTGGGGTATGATCAGATTGATCAGTCAGTGAAGACCGTATGTAATTAATTTTAGCCGAAATATTAGGAAATATGGCTTAATTCGACTAAAATTAATTTCATACGGTCTTCACTCCGCGTCCGCTCATAACCAATGCCAAGTCATCGAAAGTAATTAAAATATAATGTAATTTGTCAGGTTCATTTGTTGATGATGATGAAAATGTATGTAAAACGAATTTAGCCCATATTTCAATGTACATTTTTGTGCTGCGTACCTACCGCGCAGCACCGTGGCGTAAGATTTAATGTGCGCAGAGCTTACGGCGGTTAACACACTGCCACGCATCACGCTGCGTCTTGCGTGTCGACTGCGCGTTTTCTATACAAACGGTGTTAACCGCCTTAGTCTGTGTCTACGAAACACTCACGTGAACTCCAAAGTGCCTGTCTTGGATTCTTTGTTGATGACGGGAATGCTCCAGACCAGCGTGCGTCCCTTCTGTGTGTAGCTACCCTCCCACGCGTTTACTACCACATTGCTGTAGCCGGTACTGAAAAGGAAAACGATATAATAAGTGTAGGAAGGGTTAACTTTGGTAATGTTCTTAGGTATTTTGATATAAAATAAAAAAAAATTAAAACCCCCGATAGATTTTCGTGAAACATGGCTAAGAACACTCGGGATAAAATTATCTATGACACAAAAAAAACTAAACGAAAATCGGTTCATCCGTTTGGGAGCTACGATACCACAGACAGATACACAGACAAACATGTTAAACTTATAACACCCCTCTCTTTTTGCATCGGGGGTTAAAAATAGAGTAGAATAATTGAAGAAGATGATTGTTTAAAATTGGCTTAAACTTAGTAATTTATATCTAGAAATTACCCTGAGTGTGGGGTTACGCACTATAATAACAAAAAGCCTTAGAATATATATCTAGTTATCTTGTTTTGCAAGAGACTGGTGCCCGAGAGAAGTTTATAAAACCTGTTGTACGGGTCACCAAGGCTTTCAGAGAGAGAGAGAGAGAGAGGGTATAGAATAACAGAGGAAATCCGACAGAAATACAGGCAATATACGGGAAAATAATATAAAAACAAAGTTCACAGCGCGTCTTGCGCGCCGGTATTGGGCTCGGGCAAACTGACGTGAGCGTTGTGGTGCCGGCTTAGAATTTGCACCACGCCAACTCTTCCCGCGGGTGTCGTAAGAGGCGACTGAGGGATATCCACCGGGGGCGGGCAGCAGCGCCCCCTGCAGAACAATTCTACCATTGAACTGCGATCCCCAACCCGCATGCCCAGCGTGGGGATTATGGGCATTACCCCTCATGTGATAAAAGCGAATAAGGCGCTTATCAGGGGGAGGTCTGCGTCCAGTAGTGGACAAATACAGGCTGTTGAGGTTGGCGTCTTAACAGAAATTTTATTTTCAAGGATAGAGTACCATATCATTTATTGTCCAAAGTAAAGACCTCCATACTATAAGGATGAAACAATATTTAGTAACAATTCCGCGCAGAACCTCTTCCGATAAGATTCAACAAAATGTGATCTGTGTGTACCGCCCGCCCTCCCACAAATTGTTCCTACTAACAATAAGAGATAGTAAACAATAGACTTAAAATTAATTAAATTAATTAAATCAAGTAAATTATTCCTACTTACAATCAGAGAAAGTAAACAATAGACTTAAATTTAATTAAATTAATTAAATCAAGTAAATTACCCTCCTACCTAACTTAATTTGCGAAAGAAAAGACCACACCAACCACACAATGAAAAAACTCATCAAAAGTAAGTCGTCAACTAGTTTCGTCTCTCCACGAGACATCATCAGGACACCTCAACAATACTCGACCCTGACACAGAGAGCGCTAAGCAACAACGACAGAGTCCTACCAGAGGTGTTGCCTCTCTGAGCTCCCTGCGTAAAGTGAAGCATTGTCCGCAACACCCCCACTTATATAGTCACGATGGCGTGACGTCACGATGGCGTGACGTCACGATGGCGTGATACAGCGCGTGTTCAGTGTTCCCACCCCTTTGCTCAATCAACAATGTTTTTAATTATTTTTGATACTAAAAAAAAAAAAAAAAAAACAGGTTTTAAATATGAAAATGAATGTAGTCACTGCTGGCGCAGCACGCACGCAGTGTTACTACCATCACTTGTGCTGCTGCTACCGTTCGTGTTGTTATTTGAGAAGATTCGTAATAATGGTGACCTAGGCAAACCTGTACTAAGTTCATTCAACAATGTGTTGTTGCTACATTTTGTAATTTCTAAATTTTCTAAGACTAACAACCTAAAACCTTTATCACAAGTATGTAAAATAGAAAAACAATGGTTATCATTTAACGAATGACCCGATTCTAATAAATGTTTTGCAAAGTTTGACTTTTCTGGATAATTGTTTCTATAAGCGGCTAAATGTTCTTTATACCTAACCTGAAAACTGCGACCCGTTTGACCTATATAAACACCATTACATTCGTCACAAACCAGCTCGTAGACGCCTGATTTTTTATTTTTATCTAATTTATCTTTACCGTTACAAATCTGTTTTAATAAATTGTTTGTTTTGAAGGCTACACGTACTTTATTTTTAGACAGAACCCTTGAAACTCCTTCACTTAATTTTTTTTTTTTTTTTTTGTATCAAAAATAATTAAAAACATTGTTGATTGAGCAAAGGGGTGGGAACACTGAACACGCGCTGTATCACGCCATCGTGACGTCACGCCATCGTGACTATATAAGTGGGGGTGTTGCGGACAATGCTTCACTTTACGCAGGGAGCTCAGAGAGGCAACACCTCTGGTAGGACTCTGTCGTTGTTGCTTAGCGCTCTCTGTGTCAGGGTCGAGTATTGTTGAGGTGTCCTGATGATGTCTCGTGGAGAGACGAAACTAGTTGACGACTTACTTTTGATGAGTTTTTTCATTGTGTGGTTGGTGTGGTCTTTTCTTTCGCAAATTAAGTTAGGTAGGAGGGTAATTTACTTCATTTAATTAATTTAATTAAATTTAAGTCTATTGTTTACTTTCTCTGATTGTAAGTAGGAATAATTTACTTGATTTAATTAATTTAATTAATTTTAAGTCTATTGTTTACTATCTCTTATTGTTAGTAGGAACAATTTGTGGGAGGGCGGGCGGTACACACAGATCACATTTTGTTGAATCTTATCGGAAGAGGTTCTGCGCGGAATTGTTACTAAATATTGTTTCATCCTTATAGTATACAATGGATTTCCGCAAAGTAACGCCTGAATCTATTATTTAAAGACCTCCATCAAAATTGTCCTTATAAAACCTAGGGCGCGGCACAATACAAGAAAGAGACAGATCATCATTCTATGGCCCTTTCCCCGCTAACGTGGGGTCGGCTCCACACAATATGTTTTCTTCTTCCTTTTGCTTCCATCATTCGTCATCTCTTCAGCACTGCTTTCTTGCTCGCGTCTCGTCATCTTTTCTTAGGCGTTTGTGTCTCTACGCCTGTACCCATTCGTATTTCACATTCGTATCTAACTAGCTAACACTCTACGTACGAGGGGAGGTCCAAAAGTCCGCGGAATGGAGGAGTTGTAATGAAATTAAAACAACGAAACTATTTTTCCTTTTCGATATAATTACCTTTGAGCTTAATACATTTTTCAGATCTAGAAATTAGCTTATGTATACCATCAAAAAAATATGTTTTCTCTTTGCCCTCAAAATGAGCCAAAATCGCCGCCTTAACTTCTTCATCGTCTTGAATTTTTTTTCCCCTTAAGTCTTTTTTCAAATTTGGAAATAAATAATAATCGCTGGGGGCCAGGTCCGGGCTGTAAGGTGGGTGGACGAGTGATTCAAAGCCGCACCGGTCTAGAGCAGCCAACGCAACTTTACTCTTGTGAACTGGTGCGTTGTCTTGCAAAAGCAACACACCGCTTGACAGTTTTCCCCGCCTTTTGTTTTTGATGGCTTCCTTTAATTGCTCTAGTATTCTTGCGTAATATTCTCCGGTAATGTTGACACCTTTTTCTTTGTAGTCGATCAACAGGATTCCTTCACAATCCCAAAAAATCGTAGCCATAATCTTTCCGGCCGACTCCGACACCTTAAACTTCTTAGGGGGTGGTGTGCCCTTTTTATGCCACTGCATCGACTCCTGTTTGGACTCAGGTTCAAAGTGATGAACCCAAGTTTCATCACCGGTAACAATCCGCTCCAAAATAGGGGTAGATTCTTCGCTACACAGCTCCAAAAAGCGCACGAAACTCAATTTGGTTCATTGTTGCAGTTTTTTTCCGGATTGACTTGTTTGCAGGGCGATATCTCGTAAACGAATGATGTCAAAGGGCTAAAAATTAACATGTACACCTTTAATGAGTATCCAATTAGCGACATACCAAAAAAAGGTAGCTACCTGCGTCCCTTCCCCCCCGTTCCGCGGACTTTTGGACCTCCCCTCGTAACACTCTTTAAGAAAGAGACATTTAAATCGTAGTTAATTTTTAAACATTTTGGATATTAGAATATGGATACTTGTATAGACACACTGTCCATTATACCTTTTTACAGTGCATTATTTATAAGACATTGAAACTGTTTAACTTCTCATCCTACTAATATTAGAAAAGCGAAAGTGTGTGAAATGTGAAATTTTTGTTACCTAGTATCTCCAAAACTACTGAACAGTACTTAGTATACCGAAAATACGTGAGAAGCCGCTAGTAACATCATAATATTTCTGTGATATGATAATAAATACCTAGATAAATTTTTTAGTAGAACCTCGCTCAAACCTAGACATACTCATACGGCCCTTGGGATGCAGGGAATCTTATACCTACTTAGCGATAGAAACATCTGACATTGTATACCTGACATCTTTATGAATAAATAAATTAGAATTAGAATCTTAAAGTACATACGGCGGCAACGAGATGAGAATGTTGACATCAGACAGCACCAGATGGTCCAGTTCTAACTCGTACTCGATGTTGACGTCACAACTACCGTTTGCTCCCTCGGACGGCCAGCAGTTTACTGTAAGGAGAATTTACATTAAATAGCACTTCGGAACGAAAGTAGCTGAGCAGAAATTGATTTTATTATGCCTCAACGGTGTTTCTCTCCATAAGTAACTGAACATATTAAGTAACAAGATTTTCATAATTCCTTGTGTTATATAAGTTGTCAACCTCTTATTCCATAAATTGCTGAACACTAAGAAATCAAGAAGTGTATAATATACCTACTTAATAATGCACATGTCGATGACATGAACTCAATTGTTCGCAAAAGGATTGCGTCCCTGATGCGCCGCACCTGCGCCAGCACCCACAGCTTACTTAAAATTGTAAATGATAGTTTTAATTTCAATTCTGGCATCATGAGTCAATGGGTTGTAAATCAACATCGGCCACTCGCCCCACTAGTAACCCAATAACTTTTGACATTTAAATATAATTTGCTCACTATATTAACATGACATCATATTTGAAATTATTATTATTATTGTTATTATTGATTGATTTATTTTGTTTTGTAATTGTAACTATTAACTAACCATTCTCAATTTTAATAATATTGTGTTACTAACAAAATGGATGAATGTCTGAATAAATAAATTTTCAATTTCAATTTCAATAACTACTTCAGTTCAGACCAAGAAAGATAGCAGGCACACTTGTAGTGTAAAACCACTATTAGTATTTAAAGAAAAGGGAGCCAGTTTGTCGTCGCTAGTGGCGGCGAGCGTCCACTTGAGCACGCCGACGACGACGTCACTGTTCAGCGGGAACTGAGCCCTAATGCATCATACCTACTAGTTCAATTTTTTAAGTTTGACTCCCATAAAAAAAAAAATTTTTGAAGCGAAAACTTGAATAAGTCTCACTATTTTGTCACACTTTTTCTGAAATGAGGAAAAATTTAATCATCACGCTTGGGTCGGTTACACTGAGTCGGGTATACTCATTTAAGAATTAAACTGCATCGTCACGCTCGGATCAGTGACGCTGAGTTTGGCATACTCACGCATCACGCTCGGGTCGGTTACACTGGAACAGGTATACTCCTCTAGAAATGAAACTGAACCGTCACGCTCGGATCGGTGACGCTGAATCATAGGTTCTTGGCTCCAGTAGGCCGGTTATTCGTCGCTCACATACCCACCTACCTGGGTATAGATAATGTAAAATATTTACCAGACAAAGGAGCCAGTTTTTCGTCGCTCGTGGTGGCGAGCCTCCACTTAAGCACGCCGACGTCACTGTTCAGCGGGAACTGACGCTGCGACTGCTTTAGGCCGATCACCCCGCTGGAACGGAACGCTTCTTTGTCTACGTTGGGGTGCGTCTGAAACAACAAAATTTCAAACAATCTAGTTTCCCCAAAATATCTCTCAATAAAATAGTAAAGAGAATACGACAGAGAGATCGTATTGTTAATAATCGAACCTACTTACTTCTTTCTTCTAATATTAAAAGCGAAAGATTGGGCACGTGATTTTATTTAAAAAATGTCATATGTCAAGCCCAAAACTACGGAATTTAGACAGGGTACAGTAATCAAACGTCAAGTGAAAAACAATTTAGCTTCTACAGGCCTGTCATGTTTCTCTTGGGTAAAATGAACTACGTATCTTCATTCGGGGTTCTTCCCCCAACCATCCATGAACTAGTAACAAATGACATAGATAATATCTTGCACCAATAATTAACAAACATACAGACGGTTTAACTCACTTGTAGCTGTAGAGGCCGCGTGTCTTTATTCTCGACGTGAACTTGAATCCGGCCATATTGCTCGTTTGAGATGTTCAACGTTAGCAGACCTGACAGGATAAATAAATTAAATATCACAACAAGTCTAATTGTAGTAAAGTAGGGATGTTAACCATGATTTGAGTTTGATCAAACTCATATCATGGTAAACATCCCTTTGTAAATGACTTTAGTTTTAATAACCATGATGGATTTAAAGTTTTAACTGCTGAACATTTTCTATTTTCAAAATTACATACACATTTTGTATCGTCGTTTTTTTTTTTCATTTTTAATATTCACGAAAGATGATTTAGCATGAGTCTGGTAAATAAAACTACACGAAACGTTCAGCGATTTTCATTGTCAACAACTTTTCGCGTTATTTTATGTATACTTATAATACGAACAAACGGATGTAATTTGCTGCAACCAGTGAAGCCTATAGGAGTCCTTGATGAAAATAATTACATCATAATCGTATTGTAATGTTTTAATTTTGCAATTATTACATTAGGTCTAAACACGTACCTGAGAGCTCAAAGCTCTGGATATCGCCATCCCTGCCAGCCACCAGGTTGAGACGCTCTTCGAAACGCAGGTGTATGCTGTCGAACAGAAATAAGTAATGAACTTATGCTGTTGTATTAAACTTCAGTTTTTTCATGTATTTATTGGAAAGTTTCTACAACTTTTTGAAGCTTGAAGGTCTCCCCCGCACCCTTCCAAACTTTTCGGTCTTTTGCAGATTCCCACCACTCTTGGTCAAAAGTTACCAGATAGTCCTTCGGTCCTTAATATTTCGGTAATCTTGGCCTCGCCCTCATGTCCGAGCCGAGACACGAAGGAGTCCGTGTCCGCACCGCGAGATCCAAGCTTCATGGCGGAGCGACCGGCTGTGGAGGAGACAGTATACTCACTCCTTCCTGTTGACGTTAACAACCGGCGCGAGGCTGTCGGCAGCGGCGCCGGTGGCGGCGAGCGGCGCCACGGCCTCGCCTTCGTGTCTGAGCCGAGACACGAAAGAGTCTGTGTCTGCGCCGCGAGATCCAAGCTTCATGGCGGAGCGACCTGCTAGTGGACGGCTGTGGAAGAAACAAACTGTTCTATAATATAGGGTACATACAGAATGAAGGCGATTACAGGGTCAGCTACACATTGACACGCAATGTGTAATGTAATGGCAACGGTAAAACTCTCGCCAGAGCTTTCGGTCAGAGCCCCGCTAAAATAAAATTGTTTTATTGCATAAAAAGTACATGACACTCATGTAGGGCTTACCAATAAGCTATTCTTAATAAAGAAAATATACCGTCTTGCCCTTGCTTCCACTATCCAGAAAATAGTGGAGCCCTTAAGACTCTCATACTTTTTTTTTTTTAATTTATTTATTACAATAACAATAACAGTATATTCTATATTTGTACCATATAAACCTTGTGAGGTTTGTCGTGGTACTCACATTCGTTTTAATTTTATTTGTAATCTAAGTGTAAGTAATAAAATAACTAGGTAACTATAATTAAAGGCCTACTCATGCTGCTGGATCATACATTTCTACTAATCAAGGCAACCGTGCTTTTCCGTGTGCAATACATATTATGAAAGGCATACCGTAGGCCCGAATATAAAATTGCGGTCAAAACTATCGCCTCTATCAATGCGATTCGTATCTCTCGATGCCGTGCCATGTCGTGCCTGTCGATCAGATCTATAGAACATACCTATCTCTAGCCGGAGTGGTGGGTATCTTCTCAACGGTGGGTTCCATGGATGAGGCCGTAATAGACGAGCTTCCAAAACCACCGCTGCTGCCTGCAACCACACGCTTAGTACAAACAAGACTTAGAATCAAAGGATATTTCCATAAGACCTTACCTGACATAGGAACGTCAAATATTTGAAACTGAATGAAACGCCAATTTCATTTGAAGAACGCTTTTAATATAGGACGGAAGGCCATCGTCGAATATTGATTTCCATCCTTGGATTATTGCAATGTTTCAGAAACTTATAATTTTCCGGTACACAGTCATTCCAAGACAACATCAATGTGTAGAAAAAATTCACTCTACAATATTTAATAACCTTTGATTATTGCAATTTTTCAGAAACTTCCGACCACAACAGTATGTAGAAAAAGTTTACTCGAGAAATAGGAATACATAAAATATACAAATTCTTACCAAATGACATCTGCGAGCGCGGCGGTAGTCCTTTCTTAGCGGCCTCCAATCTTTCTCTCTGAAGTTCCTTAGCGCGCTCGCGCATTCGGTTAGCTGCTTCACGCTCTTGTGTCTACGGAATAAAAATTTGCTTTCATTTTATATTTTTTTTTAAATTTTTATTTGCATTTCAGACATACAGAAAATGAGCAACGAAAGTCGCTAAACACGATTTGATTTCCAAAACGACCGTGTTCAGCAATTTATGGACAGTGTTTGGCGACTGTTGTCGCATAAATGTTATGCTATTTTTGTTCCTACCTAAAAATAAATATGATTGAGTTACTTTTGGAGAGAAATACTGGTCAGGTAATATGAAATTCGTGTTCAGCGACTTTCATTGCTGACTGGACAATATAATTATCAAAAATAAAATATTATGAAATATCAAATACACAAAGATAGCTAAATTATCAGTAATTTACTTTCAGATTTAACAAATACCTACTTAATATAAACATCCAATTACATAAACAAACCTGTCTGACAGCTTGGAAGATCTTCTCTTCGTGAGAATCCATCTCAACAAAGGAACGAACCTGTAAGGGCAAGAATTTAGTCGTGTATATCACATACAAATTACATGTCATAGTTTAAATACAACAAATTGTGGGTACTTTATTTATACAGTTATGCATAAAAAATTAGAAGGCTTTGCTGGGCCAACTGCACCAAGACCAATAGATACTTAGACTTAAGCTTAAGACGCGCAGGTATGGACCTGCGCGTCAAACACGCGGGACGCGAAGCGGGAGCTTCCACCGCGCGGCGACTGCAGTGGCGCCTTGCACACCTACGCAACCGAGGCGCGGAAACGTTTTAAGGCTGAACGAGTCGCTCATCTCTCCATACAAACGTGGAAGGGTAACTACAACGCTGTTTGATGCTGACCATTCAAAACTAAGGATAATATCAATTTATCTCGTCATTATCTATGTCTGTATGCACCCGAAACCGTAAAAAAAGAATGTATTAAAAAATACAAGCTTCTAAACTTTCGTATTTTAACACCAATTTTAGCCCAACTTTACATACGTACGGAGAAACATACGGAGAAAGAAAACTCTAAAATAAAGCCCGTATAGACATAGTTGAGTTATTCAAAAGTTGAAATAAATTTATTTTGAAAAGATACTCTCATTAGTTTTTCTATAATAACCCTTGTGCTAAAAGTCTTTTCCCATTTTTTTTACGCAACCATTGAACGATTAAATTTATTTGCCTTTCATCAAGCGCGCGAGAATGTCTATTATGTCAGATGAGATGGCATACATTTAGGCCGCGCCCACTAATGAGTTGGATCGGACGACTCGTGCAGCCTTAATGGAAAAGTTTCGCGTTGTTGACGCTCCCGCTTCGCGTCTCGCGTGTTTGACGCGCAAGATTGGCCGAAGCTAAGCTTTTTTATACAGTTTGTTTTTAAAATAACTGTTAGTTCATACTTGCGCCAAGTTAACACTCTCCCTGTACCCGAGAGCCACGATTTCGTCAAATGCAAACAGCAAGTTGAAAGCCTGGTTCAGCACCTCTGCTTCTGTCAACTGATTGCAGTACTCAGGCACCTGGAAAGGAAATTATATTTGGTATCATCACTCAGCAATAAAAGCTGCCAAGAAATGGTAGCGATTCGAAACCTGGGGAAACCCTACTCGGAAAAGGAAATTCGAAGTTTCATTTTCGTTGTCACGAAAACCAACAATGTCGCTTGCATAAGATTAGGGTTTACCTACATGAAAACGAATCAGAAACAATTTAGTTTTTAAGAGCCCTGATGTGTAATCACATTTCTAGTTAGTTTTTTATGTATTCTAAATTGCTGCATGTTTGTATTTGCTTCTAAGTTTTTTTTACATTACTGTTGAATTCTTTAAATCTTGCATCCTTTTCTAAGTAATAAATAAATAAACTAATCATCATGCTGGACAATTCACAAAATGTCATCTGTAGTTTCATCATATTATCTCTGAATGCTCTATTGAAGCCATCTTGTATACAGGTATTTATTTATTTTAACAATATTCTGCAGTATGTGAGCAAAGCTGCAGCCAGTAGATAAAATAGTAGAAATCATTTAAAATATTACCACTCTGCTGAAGAGCCGAAGTGTCTCCAAGTCCTCAAGGATGTTGCTGGCCTTCGTAGTGATGAGCAGCATGTACAGCTTGTCCAGAGGCTGGTACACATACCTGCAGAAACATAATGGTTTGTACAGGGAATCAGCCACACTTACCTGAGTTCTGAACATTCACTTTGGTAAGAAATTAAATATTATCGCAAAAATTTGGACTTGAACCCGCATCCTACCGTCAGTACCGGAATGTGCTTACCATATACTTACTACACCACGAGGTCAAGTGATGCAGGAGTCGAAAATCTTTGCGACTTTCTATGGACTGTATCGCCGTCAAGTCCCGACGAAGTCAAAAATTTTTATGATATTATTTGATTTCTTAGAAGTTAGCCAGAGTGTGAGGCTTACACACTATAAAAACAAAAACTTTAGATTCACTTTGCTAGCTCTAATACAAGAGTTTTTAACTTTCTTGCTCCTGTTAACTTATTTTTAGTTAGTGATATACAAATAGGGTTTACAACCTTGAATTATATATAAGTAGCTGCGCATCGCAGCTTCATCCATGTGGAAATTTATGTTTCTCCTATTTTTTTCGTTGGATTAGTAAAATTGGTCAGCCAGCCATTAACATAAGGATTCATATTTATATATAAAAAAAAAGTAATAATGTGTTTATTTTGTAACCAATACATATACATGCAAAAGATAATAGATAATAAAAAAGTAACAAGAAATAGGTCACAAAAATGGCCAACACTCAGTAGATGCTATGGCAGGATAAATCCTGCCACTAGTGCAGTTTAGCAGTGCAGTGCTGGTCTTCCATGGAGGCCAGAATGTAATGGGTGAGTCACGGTGTAACTCACATATAAATAGGAAAAAATTTAAGGATATAAATATTGACTAGCAGCCCATCTCGGCTTCGCACAGGTAGATATTTGTTTTTAAACTTGTAAATATAGCCTATAATACTCACGGATAATGTAGCATTGTGTAAGTTAACCCCTTACTGCATGAATTATGAAGGAGGTTCGATAAAAAATTGTTTTATGCAAGAAGGTGTTTAATTAAGTTTTATTAGCCATATCAAACCGAAAAAAAAATATTACAGTTATTATATAAGAAGTTAATACATGAAGCCATATAAGGCTTCGTATGCATTCTAGAAAAAATATGTGTAGACATACATGGCTTCGTATGTGTTCAGGTGAAACGGCAGTTACACTTTATGAAATCCTTGAATGCGTTTCGTTTCTCATTATAGCACAGATACACCTGGCATATTCAGGTTCGTTGACGTTATCTTGGATAGTTTTGATGTTAGACTGGTCAACAATTAAATCAACAATATTATGTGCGATAAAAACTTGAAAAAATATGCTGGTAAGTAATAAATAATTGATTTATTACTTCCGACAAATCTGTGTTTTCTCTGAATTGAAAGTGTTTTTTATCGTAAGCGTCCATTTTTTCATTCTTCCATATAACCGGGTCTTTCTTGGCTTTTTTACCATTTGTCTAATGATGTTGAAAAATCCTGAAAAGCTATATTATCATCGGAGGTATCCTAATCAGATTCGGGTACGATAACATGCTGTTTTTAGGTGCATGTGATGAATATGGTTCATATTCAGGGTCAAAATCGGAAGCAAGATCATCATCGGTCAAAAAACCATCACCAGGTACTGGATTTACATTCTTGGAAGTTTCAAAAAACCGTGAAGAGTCCATTTCTGAAAAAAGCAAAAAGAAGTCTCATTGCATACAAAACCATATATGAGTGACAGTGTATTGAATGCAAACGCATACGAAGCCATAGATGGAGTTTGCAAAAAACGGATCAAAAACCAAACAAAAACAAAAGTAAAAGCAAAAACGAGTTGCACCCCGTATGATGCAAGAATCAAAGAATGTGTAATTATTTCATAAGAAGATCTTACTTACCGTATTACATTTGTTTTTTACCGATGAAAGTGGCACTATTTTATTTTCACTTAACCGTCCGGACGCGCTGCAAAAAACCTCAAAAATATCGACAGGTGTGACACACCACAGAAAAATACAAATACGATCCGTTTCACAAAGAAATGCTTGATATGATTCAAGTGAATTTTTTTTAATGTGATCTTCAGATAAACTGTAAAAAAATAAGAAACTTTGAAAAGCATATATGGCTTTGTATGAGGTAAGGGGTTAAGAATTTTTTAAATTGGTCCAGTAGTTTTCGAGTTTATTCATTACAAACATACAAATCTTTCCTATTTAAAATATTGGTGTAGATCAAGACTAAATAAGCAGGAAACTTCTCCAGTGTTGGACTTTTTCATTTAGGGTACTTAAAGCCAATAAAATAGTTTGAGTTTTGATCATTTGGTAAGGAGGAATTGGTACCATAAAAAGTGTATATCTCTTATGGTGGTCTTATAAATAATTATTGTGAAAGGTAGGTGATGGGTTACCTGACTGATTCCGTCTCCACGAAAGTATGCTGGCGCCCTGCAGTCATGAGCTTCGGAAAGGCGGCCAGCAGGCCTTCGATACGGGCCTTCGTCATTTCGACGAATTGCCTCGACACTAAGGCTGAAACATAGGAGGAAGGGACCTACTTTATTACCGAACCTGTGAAACACATCATCAAAAGTTTGTATTCATTTTAGGCTAAAAACGTAGTCATACGCCCAAGAACTTGTGCGTAGACACTAAGAATATGTATTATTTTACCTTTTCCCGATTTTGTGCATACTGTAGCGGCTATTAGCACCTGAAAAAACATGAAAACAGCACTGAATTATTGTAAACATAAGCCGAACACTTCATGGATTTTTTTTATAGAATACACAATTATATGTGAAAAAATTTTGGTAGGAATTTGTGCAGTAATGTTTTCTTCACAGGAAAACGCAATTACCATTGTAAATTTTGGCTTTATTTCACCAAAACATTAAAAATTTCGGAAATATTGACAATTCACATACAAGGAGACGGTGACGTGTTGAACCACAGATATAATAAAACTATCGATTTTCTCATTGCCGATTATCGAATAAATGAAATGATTCGACTAAATGATGTTCAAAAAACTTGCGCAACAACGAGACATCACTAGACAAAACGAAACTCTCATTGTCTATGGATAAAATAAATGTCAAGTCGTCACAATGTTGTCATGTCAAAAATTAGGGTTGTCAAAGTAAATTACGCTCGCTGTGTAACACATTTTGTGTTCATTTTTTATTTCCAAAAAATAGGATTATTTGAATAAATTAGATCATCCGAACATTTCTGATAATTAAAATTCACAATTATGATATCAACAATGGAGCTTGTTATCTGACTCCTCAGATAACTCCTATGGAATACGTGTACTTACCAGAGGAACCTTTTGAAAGTGGTAAGTTTTACGTAGCTATTTTAATTATTTTGGTTCTGTTTCCAATCTGGCTTATTAGGTCACAATCTCGCATTAGGCGTGCGATGTAATATTCAATATCTTTATTATAATAGCGAATGGTCAACACATGATTTGCATACAATGGTATTTTCATGTCTTTTCAATACATTTATTACTTCTACTGATACGCTAGTTTATTGTCAGTTCTTATTGTACGATCATATAGTCGCTAAAGGCGGTCGCAGTTGTACCTTTTATTTAATATATTCTTAGTGTTCTTAAAACTTTAAGTTTCTTTGTTATGGACCAGACTTCATTGATAGATAGTGATGAAGAGGTAGGTTGTACCTTAGCTAATTTATTGGATATTGATAGGTATGCAACAAAGTGATTTCTGATATTGGGTTACATGCCTTAGTCTGTTTACAATAACATTGAACTTATTATTTTATTTACATTGCCTGCTCCATTTACTTTACTGTCACTATCTACATTAAGTAGGTATTATAATAAACTGCGACTGCCATTGTTTAGGATTTATTTATCCTATAAATACAATTTCTAAAGTCCATCAACTCAAACAAAAGGCTACTTTTTAAATTCTGTCACAATTATAAGTGTTTATATAACACAAAAGCTTTGATCTTAGAAATCAAATAATATCCCAAAAAACAACAAACGACTTCGACGGGACTTGAACCTGCATCCTTACCCCAGTAAGGGAATGTGCTACCGACTACACCACAAGGTCAAGTGATGTAGAAGTTGAATTTGATTTCTTAGAAATTACCCCGAGTGTGAGGGCTGATGCACTATAAAATAAAATTCTTAGATTTGATCTTATTCAACGGGTAGTGTAGAAATTGACTGTACATTTGACAGTCCACAGTTATGGTTAGAAATGAAGAGATGTGAAGTGTGCCGGTGTACGAGCTCCAGGAGCCAGGAGGAAGTTCCTCTCCTGAACTCTCCGACGGTGTCCCAAGAGGATCCCTGCGATAGTAGACAATTTGTAAGATTTGTGTTTTTGTGTGTGCCATTCCAAACTGATCACAACTTATGGCTTAATTAACTTAATTTTGGTTGTAACATTTATCTAAATAATAACACTTGTACAGGCATAAATAAAACAGGAATTTGGCCTAATATTTCAGAAAGTAAATTAAGTTCTATAAAAATTTTCCTGTTCTAAGTCTTCTTAGAAGTTATAATAAGAGAAACAAGAATGAAATTAAAAATCTAAATATTTTTTAAAACATATTATTTTTAGTGTTACACTCTAAAACGGTAGTATATCAATAGAGTTACACACAAAAAATAGAAGTTAAAATAACAAATGCAATATGATTAAGAAAAAAAACCATATTGCAAAAAATTTGCACCATGATCACTTTGGGATGTTTACACATTTGCAGTTTAGTAATTCTATTATTAATAATTACACATTATTATTTATGTGATGTCCTAGAATTTTAATCTCTCAAACTTACACAGTATTGATGTATTATATGGCAGTATTTATATTTTGTTGTTATGGTCCCGCAATGGCATGTTGTTATTTTGCAAAATTACAAAAAAGAACAAGGATAAGTAAAAAGTTTAATTTGGCTTATATTTAACTAAGAAAGGTCTTAAAACGATTCTGGCAGGCAAGGCTTTCAGAATAATGCTTTTAAAATAATGATGGGCAATCATTGATTTGTGCCTACCTTTTTTGCTTTTGCCATTTTATGGTGGTATGTTTCGCGAGTGGCGCCATTACCGGCTTGAAATATTTTCTTAAAATCAGTTAAGGTGCTCCGGTTGAGGTACCAAAATGCGTGCGAGATTAAAAATTGAATATCGATTTTTTCTGCGTTCTACAAGGATAAATCTAGCATTCGGAAAATTAATTTGCCGCAAATCGTAAACTTGTTTTTGTTTAATTCTAATTACTCGCATGATTTAAATCAAACGCCCCAAACGACAACTACTCACAGGAATAAACAAAACTATGCATAGGTAATAGCAGCGCAGTATTGCCTTCATTAAATTACCACAATAAAACCGAAGTGACCATATCAAACACACCTTTATAACATGCAGTAAAACTTTTTAAACCATCAAATGCTTCATTAAACAACACGGGGTTGTAAATCGTATCGACCTTGAAATTACGTCGAACTCGGGACCAAGCTCTGCAAACAAAAATTTCAACATAACTGTACTTGCTCGTATCTACCTGAGTACAGCAATAACGAGCGATTAATAAAGTAATAACCTTAAACCAAAATCAAAGATCGATGTTATGCAGTTTTTGTTTTCTTAAAATTCGAGGCCGATACCTTGAATTACTTTTCTCTAATTCATGAGAATTATTATTTATTTTTTTAATGGGAGTGTATGCCAAATACCATAAAAAAGCCCTGTATAGTGGATGCTTTAGCAGGACTAATCCTTGTTTTAGGATAACCGTATAAAACGGCCGTTCCTCAAGAAACTTGGCAATTTTGAATACCAGAAGACCAGTATTAACATTTTATTGTAGGTACAGCTTAGGAAAGATGTCGTTTTAGGCTAGTGCCACATTGAACGGATAATCCGTCGATCTTACGGGGCGGAACGCCAGTACATTTTATTTCATCTAGTTTTTAGGGTTCCGTACCAAAGGAAAACAAGAACGCTTATAGGATCACTTTGTTGTCCGTCTGTCCGTCTCTCAACTCCCTTTTCTCAGAAACGCGTGGACGTATCGAGTTGAAATTAACATCAAATACTCAAGTCCGTAACCTCTTGCAGCCGTGATATAAATAAATCTTTTAAGCCAACGCAATCAAAAGTCACAGGCATTTATGTCCGAATATTTTGAAATTTCCAATGGAATCACATTCACACAAAACCTATAGGGTACTTCCCGTAGACCTAGAATCATGAAATTTAGCAAAAAGCAGGGTCTTATAGCTCAAGTATAGAAAAAAATCCGAAAACCGTAAATTTGTTGTTTAATCACTAAACAATTGGGTAGATACTTAAGATTCTCGCTATGGACCAAAACCTATAGGGCGCCTACTCCCGTTGACCTAAAATCATGATATTTGGCAAGAAACAAGGTCTTACGGACGTCATACGGAACCCTTGGTGCGCGAGTCTGAGTCGCACTTGACGTTTTATTGTTTACGGGCTCACTGCGCGGAATATCGGTTCGAACCGAAAATAGAAACTAAATGAAATAAAATGTACTCACCGGCGTTACGCCGCGTAAGATCGGCGACGGATTATCCTAACCTGTACAAGAAATGTCACTACCCTACCCTAGTACCCCTATTACCTACCTACTGAGTTGTTACCCTGCCCTGAGAATGTCAAATCATCTGATGACCTTTACACCCACGAAAATGAACGAAGAATGGTTTATGTAGAGTTCGTCTGGGGGCACTTACGTAGGTGGCTTGGATATTTTTAAGCCCCGACCGAAAAATTATAACTATAAGTTTGGCGAGGTATATGTGTGTCTATCTATGGCATTGTACGTGGTCCCGAATGGATGAACCGATTTGGATATTTTATTTTGGAAAGGTGACTTGATCGATCAAGTCACTTTTCCACTCGAGTGTTATTTTCTTAGGGTGGTTTTCACCAAATGATAATAAGACAAATATCAGCATCGGCGGATAACTTTGGCGTCTAGAGTATGAAAATTTCTGTCAAAAACATCTTAGCCGAATTTCCAGAAACCCGATCTTTTTGAAGAACAATGGCGTTCAAATAATATTTTGAATTAATGTTGTTGTGATGGTTCAAAGTCAAATTTTATCGATTTCTTTTCAAATTAGGTTGTTGCTCCGACGATCCATTAAAAGTATTTTGTTTTAGCTTTACGTACCCATATATTAAGATCAAGCTATCTCACCGTTCAAACAAAGGGACCATCGATAGACTTTAAATGACTGATAAAAGGATTCTTTCACGATTAAATGAGGATTAAAAAACTCATACTAGTTGATAATAAACAAACCAGCGCGGTAGACCTGTCTGAGACTTGCAAACTGAGGAATAAACTAGCGTTGAAGGCTCTAGGTATGCTGGTTGCGGTTTTTTTTCTGAGATAATTGTAACGTAGTATGTAGAAAACTAACAGCCATTTGCAGAACTGCTATGTTGCTGTGTGGTTGTAATATAAAACTAATTTAGAGTCAAAATTCTCGCAATTTCGTACGGTTTTTGTTGTGCAAATATCATTTGCTTCAAAGTGAAGGTTTCAGTGTCTTCACAAAACATTGAACAAAGTACATAACAAGTAAAGTTAATCTTTGTGATCTGAAGTATGAAGAAAAAGCTCAGGATTACAGTGACTCCTAAAGAGGTACCTAAGTGAAAAATAATCACTATAAAGCTAGCTTTGTTACTTTTATTTAGAGCATAGAAAATTACAATAACAACTAGTATTTACACTTATATCTATTTCTTAAAAATCATCAATTCTTAAAAGTCATTACCTGGGGTGTCTAAAGTCTAAAGTCATCAGTCGGGTGCCCAGAATGCTGGCTGCATTGCCACGTTGAATTGCAATTCTAATTCGTTGATAAAAAAATAAGTTCTAAGCTTCTAGCAAATGGTCCAAAGCTTTAAAGCACTGGCTGAAAATGAATTATAATATAATGTCCTTTCTTTAGACGGCGATATACAGGGCAGTGACAGAGTCGGTTTTGTACGAAAACAAATCAGAAACTTTTTCATTTTGCGAGTAGGCCCGGGGCCTTTATTAATATTATACACTCCAATACGCGATTACGTGTTTCGTTTCGGCCAATTTTGTACTCTAGTTCACCGAATTAGGGTACCAATTTGCACAAAAAAACGAGTAACTTGAGTCGTAAGGCAGTATAACGCTCTACTAAGCAAATCTAAAACTGCGTACATATTTGCTGATAATGTGTCTAGGCTCAAGGCGACCTTAAAAAAGACAGTTTTTGCTCCTCAAACTGTTAATTTGAATTTTCAATTTCAGATAATTTTTTTCATTAAGTACTTGATTGTGTTTAATTACATTTTTAGGCATTTTAATAGTAACTAAATGATTTTTTTACTTTACCGAATGAAATCCAAAAATAATTGTATTTACATTTTATCCATATTTTGTTAATCGCCCATGACTATTTTTTGCATGCTGTCTTCACCTATAAGTACATACTGACACTTGACATGATTTTTATTAAAGTAACTCTAAGCTAGTTTTAGTGTACAATATGTTGGTGATCAATAAAATAATAAATAATAATAATAATAAATCAACACGCAATCAGATATTTTAGATAATTTAAATTGGCCTCCTGCACATAAATATTTCTTAACACTGACGCTGGCCGATTCGTAGCTAAAAGTCGTGTAGATTTATCTACGATAGCATGTTGTCATCTTCAATTCAATCCCATTCTAAAGATGACAACATGCTATCCCCCGTAGACCCTACACGATTTTTTGCACGGCGGCGTTTCATAATATGAGAGACTACGGTTAAATGTGAACTTAATTAGTCGGCAGGTAAGGCAATCGCGAACGAAGTCGCGGGTACAGCTAGTATTTCTATATATAGAGAGTTGACGAATTACGCCCCGGTTTTTGCATATGTTAAAAAGCGTACAAACAAACAAACAAACCTTTTATGTTTTACCCAGTGTCAAGCCACTAAATTACAGGTATCTTCAGATCGGCCTTGCTCGTTTAATTTATTCCTGCATTCGTAGCTAAGGTTTCCTTAATGAAGCCGTTCGGGGCAATTTAATACACTTCGTAACCTAGTCGACCGACAGTTTTCATAACAGCGATCACAATTTAATTTACAATATTAGTTTGTAGAGTTTCTTTGTAGCTTATTTGTAGAGTAAATTATAAAACAAGGTTGTTTTCCAAAAAACTAAAAAACACAACTGCCTTACTTTTATTAAAACTAACTTTAACCAGGTAACTCTTTATTAGTTTTTTTAGGCATCGCCTAAAACTGTAATTAGGTTTTTTCACAATAAATAAATATAATAAAAATGTAGCAGTCCGGTTTCTAAGAACCATTCATAAAGAAAGTCACATACACCCTGAAAACAGTACACTTCTTTTTTGCGTACGCACACATTTTTTTACAATCACGTATATTTGACCACCGATGGGTTTTATAAATTTGACATAAGTTTTACCTGTCTAATCGTAGCTCCTCCCGCCCCTACCCCCCTCCTACCGCTCTTTGTAGATCAAAATTGACTCTAAATAAATAAATAATACATATTAAGTATATAATATATCGCAAGTTCAAAAAAATTATAAACGTGATATTTTTTTCTGAATCCCTCTCTCCCCTTTTAGCCTAACTAATTTTTGATACATCACCTACCCTATTCAAGTAAAATAAACACTTCTAGTTTCAAAAGAATATTGCCTATCTACTATCATAGAAGTTAAATCGGCGTACTCGCTCGTACATCTTGTATTTCAAAGTCGTAGAACTTATTACTTAATAATGTAATGATATTGGATTACCTATAATTTTCCTAACCTTGGAGAAGGCCAAAGCAATCATTTGATAGACAATTAGACGTGCCCTTCTTTTCACATGAATGTTGAATGAAAAATTATTTTACCATTAGAAGCCCACATTATTCCTGATGAACATAGGCTACTTTTTACCGCGGGAAAATGCTTCATTCCTACGGGAAAAGGGGTAATAGGACAACGGGTAATAAGAATGCAGCTAGAATGCAGGCCATAAATAAATAAAAAAATAGGTAACACCGCGGGGCGCAGCTAGTCGACTATAAATACAACTATACTACTATAAATTTATATTAAATTAAGGCCACCTTGAGAAATGTTCCTTTTGAAAATTAACTAGGTTGTTAAATCCTTTGTTTGTAAAAATTACTTCGTAACCAGTTTATACCTTTACAAAATATTTTACGTACGCGTTTACATAAGAAAACAAAATATTTGAAGCAAGTAATTAATTCACAAGGTAACAATTTATAACAATAAGCAATTTTTCTTCGGCAATGGACAAAATCTTAGGTACAGTCGCGTCTAAAATGGATCTTGCTTGACTCGGTGTATTGATTTCGTTATTTTGGGAACGAATCTCGTTGTTATCCATTCAAAATAAAAAAATCCAGGTTTTTAAATTTCGATTAGATAATCGAAATTAAAAGAAAATTATTTTTTACAAAATCCATAACTTATAAATATATATATTTTTTAATTAACACGGTTTATAAAACTAAGTGCGTTAATAAAAATAAAACAGAAACGTTTACATAAAATAGTCGATGCATAATCAAGAATAACAATAAATTAATATTAAAATAAAATTAATGATAACTTGATAACACTGATTTCTTGGACGCAGATCGAATTAATGATTAAACCTTGTTTCTTTTGCGCGTGCCGCGAAGGCTTTACTTATCATTAAAAGCCGTCACACACAGAAACCGTGGCCGGGCCGGAGGCGAAGGCGTGCGGGTTGTAATCCGGGAATTTATATGAGAGACTACACATACACCGCCGGGCGGCGTGTGTGTAGTCTCTCATACAAATTCATAAAAATAGGATGGGTGGTTTTTGCGTATTCGCACAGCCGACCAGACCAATTGATAATCAAGTCTAATCAATTGCAAAAAATATGCATTTTTCGATATTTTTTCAAAGCGATTACACAATCATTGCTTCATTGGTCCACTAATTAATCTATCTATTCAGCGTTTAGAAACCAGCTGTGTTATTAAAATATATATTGTGAAGCGCACTTTTGTCCACGATTGTACCCTTAACTTGTTACATTACAAGGTCTCACGCCACAAAAAATAACTTTTATCGCCATTTAATTTCTACAGCATTTTTGCGTTGCTGTTATGGGTTCCGTACCCGAAGGGTGAAAACGGGACAAAAAAATTGTTTTTAGGGTTTCTCTTGTTTCTTTTGCGAAAGTATACTAAGTATGGTACGGAACCCTTTGTCGACTCGCACTTGGCCGATGTATTATTTTAATTATTACGTGTTAATTGTTCCATTTCGCGCACGATGACGCAAATCCATCTTTATTACCCGGGTGTTTTGTAATTCAGGAAGCTACATAAGACGAGCAGAATATTTAGTGGCAAGAACTATGTTTAGAGCCACGCCCACGCGCACACTGGTCTTCACTGAAAATCAGCGCTGAGTGGACACACCAGTGTGCATCCAGCACAACGCTGAGTGAAGGGCCATATTTGCCATAAACACTGCTTTATGTTGCTATAAACACTGCTTGCTACGCACAAAACAAATCTATTTTGTAATTATTTGGTAGCATTAATTAATTTAGTCGTAAGGCTAATTGTTTAAAGTATTTTTAAGGTAAATAAAAGTATTCTCTCTATATTCTCTCACATTCTCTCACACAACATAAATCGATCCCTTCTGACCGCGATCGCGCTTTTCAAACTAATTTTTGGATTACCCTCATATTTTATGCTCATTTTTGTTGTATAGTAAACTATTTATTCAAGGTTTACAGAGTGCATTAAAAATAAGCTAATGATAGGTATCACTAACAGGCCAATCGCTTTTTGAAAATGCCTTCGTTGAACATAATAATATGATAAAATAGGTGGACGCGCTGATTTGTGTCGGGGTAACGCCTTAATTTATCGGAAAATCAACGGCTTAAACTAACTTAATCAAATTAAGTAAAAACACCGGAGAGCCAATTAAAGATTTAACTATTGTTTGTTCTGTCATTAAAATTGTTGGCTTTTTCGATATTTATGTAACCTTTATAACACGTAGCTTTGCACGTAATTCAAATGATTTGCGTGCTTATTACCTTCAATGTACGTAGGTAAATCTAATTTGGTTCATTTATTGTAATTTTGAATGTAAATTGTATTACAGTATGTAATGATTGTACCTTTTTGTATTATTGTTTCAAATATTTGTACAAATATGGTCAAAATTGTTTATGTATCTATCCCCTTTTTTGTATTCTCCTTTATTTTCGGGCTTTCTGATCTTGCTTTCCGCGCCAGCCTTCCGATAGAGCCGTTTGGCGACGTTGAAGACTAAATAGGACTCACCATCGCTTCCCATCAGGCGAGATGAGGCCAAATTGGCCTTGCGAATAATAAGACAATTTTGATAGAAAACACCAATGACACCAATGACACAATGATCTTTTAGCTCGCATAATATAACTTAGCTCATCATATGGGGCCCAATTCCGCTAAACCAATCGCTTCACTATACATATGCATGGTTTAGACTTAAAAACTCCCACCAGTTTGAGTCATCTTATCACAAGAATGTAGGCTGGACGTAGGCTTGTGTTGGCCGGCGTAGGAAAACCTCCCAGTACCAGTGCATGTGACGACGCGGGGCGCGAAACGGGAGCGTCAACAACACAAATATGTTCCCTTAGGAAGCTACCGCTTCTCGGTCGGACTTGTTCGTCAACTTGCTTGACGTCAGATATTCACGATCGAGTGAGTTGACGACAAAAAATAAGTAAAATCGGAAGGTCAAGCCAACTCGCTCGAACTCGCGAGTTTCACGCAAACGAGTTGACGAACAAGTCCTCGGTCGCGTCGGTGTGCAGGGCTCCATTGAGGCGCCATTGCAGCGTCCGCCGCGCGGCTGACGCTCGCCTGCTTCGCGTCACACGTCCTGCGTGTTTGACGCGCAGGTTTGCCCGAAGCTTAAATCGAAACGTTGGTTGATTCGTTTAGTTATTGAGGTTTGTGGCCGGTACTGTCGGAGTACAATAATTCAGTCAAATCACGATAGTTTTTCAGTAAAATAGGTACCTATGTCAATACCCAACCAAACAAAAGCGATCCGTTGGGTTTGCCACAGGTCCGTTTATCTATGTTGCACATTATCTGGTCGAACCAGAAATGCCTGATAACCAAACGGCTCTGTCGGAAGATCAGCGTTGGTTGTAAATACGATTACGACCAACTTATACCATTTATCTACTGTGCTTACCTATACTGCGTTTTTTACTTTTTTTTCTACTTTTTCTCTTTTACCGTAGCACATTGAGCACCAAATAAGTATTTAAAATTTCTTATTACCAGCAGTCGGGAAATCAGCGTTTATTGAAAACACTTACAAGGAACTTCTCCTGAGACCGGGACAGTTATGTCACTCGCTTGAACTTGTTAGTTTTCTGTGCTATTTCTTTATTTAACTTTAATTGTTTTGAGTGGCAAATAAACCTTATTCAAAATTCAATGGGTAACCCATAGCAAAACATATATTTGTGTATACAACTAATGTAAGTAGAAATATAAGCATTGCGTGTGTTTCAGTCCTGCGACTGCGGCATGTTTCCGTCGTGCATGTCGCTGATGTCGCGCAAGGCGGAGCCCCGGCCGCCGCTGCCCGGCCAGACCGCTGTGCTGCTCAATGTATACGACATGTACTGGACCAACTGGTGAGTGCACATCGCTATCCTGGCTATTTAAGGAAAAGCAGGCGATGCTATATCCTCTGAGAGATTGACAGAATGGTTGACCTTGACACTTCTGACGTTGACCATAAATGCAAGAAACTGTAGATGAAGGGACGCCCCTTCATCTACCGTTTCTTGCATTTATGGTAGAACACCAAAATGTGTCGTTCTGGGACGATGCAATTGTCATGGTGAAGCGACTCATTCAGCAAAAGCTAGCAAGTAGAGCCAAAGACTGAATTATCGTTCTACAAGACAGGAAAAATATCAAATACTTATCCATTTTCGATATTAGCGTTGTTGAAAGTTTGGGTAATTCCCGAAATTTTAATCTTCGGCTCGCTGTGTTTTATTGGTCTCTACTACAACTTGGCCAATGTCGAACCATCTCCATCGTATACTTAAACGCCAAAAAATTTAGAGCAAAAATATTGACATATAGAACTCAACTCTGCTGAAATCTCATTGTCATCATCATCAGTTATATCAGTTACCAAAGCTAAGCGCAGGCGAAAGCTATTGCCATCTTCTCAGCGAAGATTGCAATATCAGTTGCCTATTTTACCGGTTTCTTGCCCAAAGCCCCCACAGATTTCAAAAATCTACCAAGTTTTGCAGTGTGAAGGATGAAAAGGTCATCAGGTCTAAATCCTTTGATACCGATTCAAAACAGTAAGTTGAAACGGAATCGCCTAAGCGGAATGCGGTCAGCTGAGGAAATACCAATCAGTAGATCTATTTATGTAGATACCATATTTTCAGTGTTTTTTTGCTAGCACGATTTTGTTTGTAGCTTGTTTGTAGCTTGTAGTTTTGTTTCTTCCGTCATTGGGGATTTTATTTGTTTTTTTTAAGTGAGCACTTATGCACACTTTCTGTGTGCATAAGTTTTCACTTCAAAAACGAACGTAACTTACGCGTCACGCTCGGGTTGGTTACGCTGAATCGAGTTAAGGAGATTTTGAACAGAAACGAGTGGATCGTATAATTTTCATTTTTATCGTGCAGCGTACTTCCTCTAAATCTTGCAATTTTTGTAAAATGGGCGGACCTTTATTTTTTTCAACTATTTGGTTCATAAACATCGACTTTTGTTAGTAGTTACATTACTTCTTGCGATTTTATGTCTCCAAAATTCTTCATGAGACAGACAAAGTTGTACTTGATTTTATTAGCTCATTTGTAACATTTTACTCATTCTTTTTAGTTTTTTCATAATTTTTGGTTCAGTAACAATTTGAACCGAGAGCGGATCGCTAGTGATTAATATAGGGAACACCTTTCCAGGTACACCGCGAGTGCGGGGGTGGGGGTCTTCCACAGCGGGGTCCAAGTGGGGCCTTCAGAATGGGCGTACGGGGGCCATCCGTACTCCTTTACGGGGGTTTTCGAGATCACGCCGCGGGACGAGCGAGAGTTAGGGGAACAGTTTCGGTTCAGGTGAGAATTAATATAAAATACTTTAAGTAACTATGGAGCTATGTAAAGAGGTATGCTCGGAGTCTCTCTGAAGGATAGAATTCGCAACGAATACATCCGACAGAGAACCAAAGTTATCGACATAGCTCAAAGAATTAGCAAGCTGAAGTGGCAGTGGGCCGGCCATATCTCGCGAAGAACCGACAACCGCTGGAGCAAACGTGTTCTTGAGTGGAGACCACGACTCGGCAAACGTAGTGTAGGACGCCCTCCGCCCAGGTGGGATGACGATCTGCGAAAGACTGCAGGCAGATGCTGGATGCGACAAGCTGAAGACAGGGCGCTATGGCGCTCATTAGGGGAGGCCTATGTCCAGCAGTGGACTAATATAGGCTGATGATGATGACTTTAACTAATGAGTCGCAGGCGGACCATCGGCAACTGCGGCACTTAGTAAAACTTGTTAAATAAGGCTTGTGCAGGACCAGATATTGTGAACCGTACCAGAAGTGTAAAATATTCATAGCTCACGCTACCTATTTACTCAGTTCAGAAGTTAAAAATATACGCGAAAGAAGACGCGGGTTACTTTATCCTTCCATCCAAACTAATAAAACTTATAAACTAGTTCGTGCTCGCGGCATCGGACACGTTATTTCTATCCCATGGGAATTGATTCATTGGATAAAAAGCATGTTTTTTATTCAAGGCCTAGAACTTCCTTAATGCAAAATTTCAGCCCGATCCGTTCAGTAGTTTAGGCGTGAAGAGATAACAAACATCCATCCATTCAAACTTTCGCATTTATAATATAAGTGTGATTTTTATCCCCACGATGTCCCACGATTTGCATACAATTAAGTCTAATCCTGGAATCAAACATAGGCTACTTTTTATTCTATAAATTCTATAAATAGTTCCCTTGGGATAGAAATCACCTTTAAACGTTTCCATAGAAAAAACGAAGCCGCGGGCATAAACTAGTGAAAACATACGTTTTACTGGGTAGTAAATAAATTCTGCATTATTTGTTTTCAGACAAAGCTTGCACATAGGTTATACGGACTTCAGCGCAGAAGAGGTCAGAAGATTGGTCGCAGAGTTAGGAAAACAATTTCGCGGTGACAGGTATGTTATATTATTGATAGCTTTGAGAAAATACATATATTTGTTTAATTAGAATGTAATGTCTAAATCACTGCTGGGTAAAGGCGTCCCTCCGGAAAATAAAATTAAAAAGGCTAAATATATGTTTAATGTGGATGTCGGTTTAATAGTTGTTCTTGAAAAATAGAGTAAGAAATCTTAATCTGAATGAATATGTAGTGTAGGTAGTTTTTTTTTAGTGTCTCCGTCTATTTTGTTCTTACATGTCCAGTCCATCCCAAGGTTGCCTGGAACAGATCGCTCATAGCGATAAGGCCGCCTTTGTACTTCGTATACTCATTTGTTTCTGTATTGTTATCTGTCTTTGTGTGTTATTAAAGTATTATCTACTATATCTGATATTTTTTTCATTAAAAGAAATTTTGCGTTCTGCAACTTTTTCATTTGCTTTGGTTTTATCTTACAGGTACCATCTAATGAACAACAATTGCAACCATTTTACGTCAGCGTTTTGTTTGGTAAGTTTAACTTAAATATTGTACTTAACAAAAATATTATAACCTCTTATGTACTCAAAATTTATTTGAGTCTTCGATAAAAGAGACACAAAACAACAAAACGACATATTATTGACACTTATTTAAAAATCAAAGAATTTCTGAAAATTGCGAAAGAGAGAGAGAAAATTTTTATTACCTTAAAACTACTATACACAATTAGCCTTAGGACTATGTGAATTAATATTACCATATAGTTATAAAATAGATTTATTTTGTGCGTTTATCACACTAATATTATAAATGCGAAAGTTTGGATGGATGGATGTTGGTTACCTCTTCACGCCAAAACTACTGAACGGATCAGGCTGAAATTTGGCATACAGCAGGTAAGTCTAACCCTGGAATCAAACAAAGGCGACTTTTTATCCTATAACTCAGTTCCCATGGGATAGAAATAACCTTAAATCGTTTTCATAGAAACAACGCGTGCGAAGCCGCGGACAGAAGCTAGTGGCAAATATGGCCCTTCACTTAGCGTTGTGCTGGATGCAATGAAAGCGCGACGTTGAATGCACTTTTTTAAGTTTTCGAACGACCCAGTTTTAACTTGGCCGTTCATGAACCTGGCTAAAGACTTGGTTAGACTCTATCATATCAGCATTAACAATGTAAACTATGCCAATTGAAAAGGTCATCACATGGTCAATCCACGTCCTTGATAACGTCGATTCTACGCGTATTTCCTCAAAGAAAACAATAGACGTATAATTATCTATCGATAGTTATTTACTAATTCTACTTAATCGGGGTAAAACTTCATTTGAACTCTATTTTTAAAGAAGTAAGGTGTTATTTTGCTTGAGCTTAACACATGTGGTATTTAGTAACACTGAATAGAGAATAAACCTACTCGGTTTTAGAATTCAAGATATTGTCTGTATATCTGTCTGTGGTATCGTAGCTCCCAAACGGATGAACCGATTTTCGTTTAGTTTTTTTTTGTGTCATAGATAATTTTGTCTCGAGTGTTCTTAGCCATGTTTCATGAAAATCTGTCGGGGGTTTTTATATAATTTTTTTTAATTTTGTTCTTGTTGTAATTTTTTTCCAATTTGGTAAATTTTTATTTCATAAATGTTTTTATTCATATGAATAAAAACATTTATGAAATAAAAATTTACCAAAATGTTTTTATTCATATGGTAATCACAAAGTAACACAAACTTAAAGAACGCATTTCGTTTGAAAACGAGCGATAGACTAATTAAATCCTACTAATATTATAAAGCCGAAAGTTTGTGAAATCTGAATTTTTGTTACCTAGGAGCTCCAAAACTGCTGAACAGATCAAGATGAAATTTAGCGTACGTTTAGAGCAAAGCTTAACTTAGATAATAGGATACCTATAATACCGTAAATAGCGTGCGAAGCCGCAGACAGAAGCTAGTGATGAATGAAAGCAGTTTAAATTGTCTGTCATTTGTTCAGTCATACAAGTATTGTTAAATCAATGTAAACCACAAATATTTCTTGTAAAAAAGAGGGTTTACAAATAGTTTTTGTAAACCCTCTGTTTACAAAAAATATACCTAGGTGAGTATTAATCTCATTTTTGAACATGATTTTGAACCCTACATCGAAGAGAATACGACATAAGAGGTTTATTTTATACTCTTTATAGTAGGCACTACAATATGTCAAGAGTATTTTGAACCTTATAGCATTTGCAATTATAAATGGATTTGTGCCAGGTTTTGCCTTGAGCACGTGTATTGATTGCTTTCATTGTTATACTTCGTTTATCAGAGGGATAGGTCTTCTTTTGTTTTGCATTCTGATTGAAATCCTGAAGCCTAGAGCTTGTCGCACACCTGGAAAGCACCGCTGAATTAGCAGCATTTATTACATAAATACATTAGCATTAATGAATTAACATAGTTTCATAATACGTGCCTGTAATTCTAGTATTAAGCCTCCACCACACAGCCGCGATTTTGGAACGCGTCTTGTGTCCCCTCCGCCGTAATACACTGTCTCCGGCTACCGCCCGCCCCCCGCAAAAACGCAAAACGCAAGACGCAGCTTCAAAATTGCGGCTGTGTGATGGAGGCTTTATTGTTTCAATTGTAAAAATAATTGTTCTAATATATTTATATTAAGTATTTGATTGTAATTTTCTTGGTCAATAAAGTTTTATGTCGTTGGATAACGTTTGTATTTACATATGCGGTAAGATTTTTTTTCAATAAATAAAGTACTTTATATTTTTCCTTCTCACTCTCATTTCAGGCTCTCTGCGACCGAGACATCCCAGCGTGGGTGAATCGGCTCGCGTATGTCAGTTCCTGTGTGCCCTTCCTACAACGATGTCTGCCCAAGTAAGTCACTTAGTAGTCTCCGTGCACACAAAATACTAAAGGTAATTCTAGTTAGGACACTATTGTATAAGAAAATTTTTATATATCTGTCAAAGAATAATAAGAGAGAATAAGAGAAGATCTATGTCTTATTGTTTGAGGTTGTATCCTTATTCCTTTTAGGTACCACTAGTTATTTGTTCAACAAGTGGTCAAAACGATTTTTTGTTAAATGCCCATATTAAATAAGCGAAGCAGTCTAGAATAGAGTCACGAGCGTAGCGAGTGGCGAGGGATATAAAAGGCACGAAACTAAAAATATTTGCCCTCGAGTTAAACATACAACTTTTAACCACAACTAGCGAGAAAATATTTTGTAATTTATAAAAGAGGTCATATTTCAGAAACTCATTTTAGTCAACATCCTTGGAGGGTAAAATTGCAACAAACCTCTTTCAAACCACTAACCGGGCGATTTTGCTCACTGTTTTTGAGCAGCAAACTAAAAATATTTGCCCTCGAGTTAAACAAACAACTTTTAATCACAACTAGCGAGAAAACATTTTGTAATTTAAAAAAGAGGTCGTATTTCAGAAATTCGGTAAAATTGCAGCAAACCTCTTTCAAACCACGAACCGGGCGATTTTGCTCAATGTTTTTGAGCAGCAAACTCACGGTTTTCGAGCGAAAGTGGTGATAAGGATATTTTTATTACAAGGAAACAAAACACCTAAATCTATTTACTTTGTCGGTACCTACCTTTTAGGAGTTTCTCAAGCTTTGCAATAACACACTGTACCGAAATAGGGGTAGAATCAGTGTTGATTATCGGTCTAAAACAATAAAGTTAAGACAAAATGTCCTCCACGCAGCAGACGCGGGGCAATAGTATTGCCTATATATAAAACTTAGGTATAGGGTCCCTAAGGTCCATAATACAACTAGTAGATATAACATGTGATGGCAGGGAGTGGCTGACGCCGGCGGCGCTGCAACAGTCGCTGGCGGCCGCGCACTCGGGCTCCTCCACGCCGCAGACGCCGCAATAGCCGAGTGAGTAGACGAACAAGCTCTTTGTTTACTAACGAACGGTTCCTATAAATTCGAACTCGTGTCTTTCTGCGGGTAGTTTAAAGTTTTGACTATTACAAGTCACACATATTAGTGAAGTCACAGTTCAGTTTATCAAATCAAATCAAAATCTCTTTATTTCCATAAATACAATAAATGTACACTTAGAAAAGGTCAAATCATAAAACTATAAACACTGACACGAAAATAAAGTGAAGTTTTTTATTTCTGTCGCTTCGGTATATAGACTAAAGTAAAGAAGCGACGAAGAAACCTTATCCTGTTAGTTGTTATTTTTAGAGCTGGAGCAAAACTAGTCTGTCGCTGATTTTATGGAGCGCCAGTACATTTTATTTCAACTAATTTATATATTCGGGCACACTACGCAGATTATCGGTTCGAATCGATAATATAAACTAGATGAAATAAAATTTACTGCATTATACGTTAGATGTGGCGCTAGCCTTAGATAAAACTATTTGTCAATCTCGTAATTATATAAGAATGTTATTGTAATGTTCATATTACATGATCGAAGCAAGATTATATAACTTTCATTCAATACACCTTGGCTAACTATTTTTTTGTGGAAGAATATTTATAGAAAGTAACAAATCAAACTCTCTTTTGCACTATCGTGGTAGGTAAATAAAAGGCGTATCAAAACTAAACTGTCCGTAGGCAAAACAATAAGTTGATAGATTATTTATAGGAACCGGCCAAGACATTCATTTTCATAAATTTTATTAACAACAAATCAACAAATTGCATTGTTTTTTGTTCAACTCACTCATGCTTGTGGTTCACTTAATTCATGCTATTTTTGTCTGGTTTTTTTTCACAAATCATTGTGATTGTCAACATGTCACAAAACGCTAAAGTCATAAATAACGGGATATTTACCATGATTTGAATTTTGAGTTTTCCTTTTTTTTTGTGTTATTCCGTGATCATGGCGCATGAAACTGTGCCGAAATATTGGAAAACTCAAAATTCAAATCATGGTAAATATCCCGTTATTTATGACTTTAGTGTTAATAACCATGATGGATTTAAAAGTTTTATGTCACAAAACGGCCTGAAACCACCTGAATAAATCTGAAACAAAAAATGGTGGGACATTATGTTGCCAATTGATTGAGTTAAATATTTATCATAGTTTTTCTATTTGCATAACAGTGCATTATTTTTCATTCACCGTTGAATATTTACTTAGGGCGCTACCACGACGCAAATAAGCGCCATTAACTGCTTTATTTTATTATTCTGTTAAACGAAGGAATTTTCAAAAATCAATTGGCCAGTTTGTGAACTATCATAAGCTTTTTTTTAATGCCGCTGTTAAAGTTTTATTTATTATACTTTAAGAAGAGATTATAACTACTAGACTCTGCCTACACTATACTTTATAAAACATTTATAGAGGCATTAAAAAAAAGCTTATGATAGGCATCACAAACTAGCCAATCGATTTTTGAAAATTCCTTCGTTTAACAGAATAATAATAATAATAAGATACAATAGGCCATGGCGCTGGTTTGGGTCGGCGTATAGCGCCTTAATTTGTTTCGTCAATTGTCACCTCATAGATTTGTTATAATGTTGTAATGCCTCTTCAGACCTAGGTACCTGTATTCGCTACCCAGATCGATAGCGACAGGCAAGTGGACGTGGGTATGCGGTACCTATGGACAGACAGCGTCAGAATTAAGTAACCCCCCTGCAAAACACATGCAGGTCTAAATCCAAACCTGTTAATCGTAGGAGTCTTAAAAGTAGAAAATAAATTATATTTTTATTTAGGTAAGTTAAGAACAGAACGAATAGATAAAAAAATAAAAAATCGCATTCTAACCAGCATTGTGTTGTGCAGGGGGTTACTTAATTCTGTCGCTGTCTGTACATACAAAATGTCCGGCATGATGCCGCGTTAAACCGAGTCAGATTTTTCGCTGCCGCTCTGAGTAGCAAATACTGCGTTGTTCTGAACAAGCCTTCAAACAGTGCCACTGGATCAGAATTGGGGCGTACGAAGCGTAAGGATTCGTTGCTTTGTATTGATTTCTATGGTAAAGCCTGGTCCATAGATGAAATAAAGTCTAGATAGTGCTAGCGGTGCTATTGACACGGAGAGATCAACATTGACACGCGTCTCTCCATCTGTAGTTTCTTTAATCGAAGGAATATCAAAATGTTTCATTCTGTGACGATGCCACGGTCATAGTAAAGCGACTCATTTAGCAGAAGCTAGCAAGTAGGGCCCCAGACTGAATTATCGTTCTATGACTAAGAAAATAATAAAAATTTTAAGATATTATTATTGTTAAAATTTTAGTCACTCAATGAATCACATAACCATGACAATAGTATCGCTCTTGTTATGGTGCAGCGATTAATTTAGTGGAATTCGGCCCCGGCCAATGCCAGTTATTGTAAATAAATACCGGCACCGCCTACGCTACGTAGGTACGCCCGATTCCGATCCGGTAGAGACACAGGTTAACTCTTATTTTATTTGCATAACAAACCCCCCCCCCCCCCCCCATTCATCCATTTTATCTATGCACCATGGACAGCCTAGACAAGTTTTTGTCTAGGTTAGAATATAAAAAAATGTCATACAATGCGTAAGTTATTGAATCTGAAGGAATTAATTACAAATATTCGTCGCTTCGTTAAGAATATTCGATAATTTTTGTCCCTTTCGACGCGTAGTATCAAATTCGCAAAGTGCCAACGCACGCATATGTCCAATTATGCAAAACTCCAACTTGGCAAACGTTAGTTACCAAAACTGTAACACGCAAAGTACCAAATTAATACGCTTGTGTACAGACATTTTTACACTTTTCACCTTGTTACAATGGGATAATCTACTAACACATGTGTTGAAAATTAAATTCATGTTAAATGGCACTTTGCGAATATGGCATTATGCCTAATGGCACTAAGAGTTTTTGGTAATTTGAGAATCTGGTGCTTTGCGTGTAATTTGTGGCAATTTGCTAATTTGGTACTGCGCGTCGAAAGCTTTTTGTCTATTCTACCCTAGCCAAGTCCTAAGGCTGTCCATGCTAAGCCTACTTGTATTTTCTACTTGTGTGTGTAATACTATATTTTTCTTTAATTATTTAACTTGATTTAACGGTGTATTTTGTCTTGTTCATAGGCGCCACACAGCGAGCTAGCGGGATCCTCGAGTGCGTTGTGACTAAAGACAAAGTTTAAGACTATTCTCACTTTGGCGCATTGTCGAACTGAAGGTTATAGGCACGAGAAGCGTTAATATTATAATTTCCTTTCTTTAAAACTCGTTTGATGTCCTTATTAGGTGAATAGGTGAAAATAGCTTAAACCGGCATTAAACCGTTAGGTTTCATGCCCGAATACTAACATACCACCTAAGTTATTTTTGATCAACTTAATTTGATTTTTTTATGTGAGGGCGCATTCCCACTGTGTCGTAACAGTAAATTTTATTGTTCGACGACTGTGTTCTTTAGCTGGTCCAATTTTAACGACTGTTTGTCGTCATTGTGCTTTCGTGAATTTTTTATCGTTGAACGATTATCGTATCTAGTCGTTCCTATTGGATCGTGACGACATTTTACGGTTCACGGCAGTCGCCATGTCGTTTGCACAACAACAACGACACAATATGAATCGTGACGCTTCATTATCGTTAGACGACTGTCGGGCTAGCTGTTCCCATTGTAACGACAATCTATCGTCACAACAAAAAAAGTCGTGGACGACAGTTATCACAGTATCGTGTCGTCCTGCATGCGAACACCTCCATTTAAGTATACAAGCCATGATGCTTTAAACTGCACGACTTTCTGTCGTCCCGACACTAAGGGAACGCGCCCTTAGTCTGCGAAAAATCGTCACTTAAGGATCAACTCCACAGACGAGTGTAAAGGCAGCGTTAGTCTTTTTCTTGTCATGCTATACACCTCCAATGAGCGTGTCACACGGCAATTATTTATTTATATTCACTCGCCGCTCGCTCATAAAGGTGTGACCCCTTAGTGTTTCTGTATAATTTTGTATGCGGGAAAAAGTAACGTCGATTTATTATAAAATTCAGCAAAGTTTTGCAAGTGATAAATCAAAACGATAGTTAAATAACGAAATGAGTCTCCTTCCTTAAATGAACAATTTCTATCTAAAGTATAGCATTTATAGGTTTAATTCATTTGACACCATCGGTCGTGGTTGACCTATTGCTTTTTTTATTAGTCTACACTGTCCCACTGCTGGGCAAAGGCCTCCCTTCCCTCCTTCCACACATAAATCTAAATCTCCTTTCCACATTCCATATTGCTTTTACGGAAGATTATCTACGATTGACTCTTGGTACTTGAATTTTTTTGATATCATTTGCTATCCAATCGTAGATTTATTCTGTCATCCATAACGGTGGTGTTTAATAAAATTTAATGGTTACTCGAATATTTAGGTAAGTCATTTTTAAGTCTTGTTGAAAAATTTCCCCAGTAAGTAATTTATGCAACTATGAGATTTTATACTTAGATTGAAATTATCTTATTTATTATTTACCTTTGATTACGCAGACGTGGACGGTTTTTAACGAAATTATCTATTTACGGGAAATAATGCTTGTATTTTGTGTGTTGATGTCTAAATAGATAGTTTTAGTCCGTCCGTTTTGTCTTTTTATTAGATTATTAAATTATGAAATCTTAAATCTATTTCTTAACCCACGAACGCCTTAGATGTGAGAAATCTCAAATGACAAGAAATTCTCAATAAAAATGACAAAATATCGCCACTCGAGTCATTTCCTCTACAGCTTATATTGGTCCACTGCTGGACGCAGGCCTCCCCCTGATAAACGCCTTATTGGCTTTTAACTCATGGGGGGTAATGCCCGTAATCCCCACGCTGGGCATGCGGGTTGGGGATCGCAGTCATTTGAGTGCTCTATTTAGTAACGTTCGAGTATATGGGATAAACAAGAAATTTAAATTTAAATGAATTGTAGCACTTAAACTACTACTAAAAAGTTAACGTTTGACTGTATGTAACACGGAAACGGATGACGTTTCAGATGAAGTTTTACCTAAAATTAGTATGTATGACTTTGCAAGTGAATCTACAAAGCGAATTCGATGTAAGTAAAAAACGCGAAAAAAAAAACTTATTTTTGTCAATCATTTTTAGAATCTTACTAATGTATGTAGATTCGAGTATTAGATATATTCTTACTAAAATTTAGTATTCGATTTAAAAACAAATACTTGACAATGCGCCAAAATAAGCCTTTACGAGAGAATTTGAAGAACGTTATTGGATTAAATCACGAAAATGTGCCACTTTTCACCTCAGTGTTTTCAAACTAATGACATTTTGTACAAGTAGGGTAAGATTTCATTCATTACTGTGCTAGTTTTGACAAGAACCTATACAAAGGTTAAACTATGCTCGATGGGATACTCCAACCAAATTCGATGTGAAATGTTAGTAAACAAACCTCAACGAAAAAAAAACGAGTTTGGCGTCGATTTTCAGATTATAATTGTTAGCAATATTTATTGAAGGAAAGATCTAAAATCGACGAGGAATTTAAATTGCGTATACACAACAATGTTAATTTTATTAAATTTTAGGATTAGAATGGTGGTTTGTTTTAAAACATTTCACATCCAGTTTGGCTGGAGTATAGGTTCCCATTTAACCTTTTAAATGCATGATCTTTTAAACTATAGTAATCTGGGGCCTTACCATAGACTCCACGCGGTTAACAATAAATGTGATAACACAGTTTAGCACAAAATTTTTGCTTACATATGCTCTATGTTGGTGTCAAAACTAGCTTATTCACATTAACGGTAAAATATACTATATTTAAAGTTACATACTCTGCAATAATATAAATTATAGTTGTAACACAAAAAGTACTTCCGTTAAACTGTGTTATAAAACTGATGATATAACATATACTTACATAATTAATCTATGAAATTAAAATGTTATAAACACTTGTAAATTTAAAAGTTTTTATGTAGGTTATTGTATAAAAATACATAGATTTTTTATTCGTTTACTTTTGTGTAGATTAACTTGATTTTTTTCTTGTAACTACTTAGTCGTTTTGCCATTTCAAAATATGTTTACTTAGTCGCTTATTGGCTCTTTTTCTTGTCAAAAAAGGGCACAGTCAAAAACCAAAGACAATTGGCTAGTGTCGTAAAAAAATCTAATTAGTCCATCTGTTACATTATCATAAGATATTGGAAACTTTTTCTTTTATCGATTAAACAAAAAATTATGCAGATATAGCCAGTTAAAGTTCCGCGTGACGTCACACCTTGCGTACTTTTTAGCAAACGTGTGATGTCATGTCACTAGCCCCACTCCCAAACTTTGACGCGCTTTATTTTTGTCATTTTTTGTTTGATTGGAAGAAAATATATGCGTCCAATATCTTCTGATAATCTAACTGACAGACTAAACAGAATAATATTTTTTTTACTCAGGACACTACCCTATTCATTGCCATATTTACTAACCCCAAAGATTTTACTGCATCACCGAAAGGCGATCTCTTTTATTCATTTTCCTATTTCCCGCCACCGAAGTTAATGGTTTTTTAACTTTATTTATCTCATATTATCATGACATTAATTAATTAACCTAATCAATCTTTTAGCATTCCTTATGGTTAGAAATAAACTTAAAAGCGCAATACCTAACTCCGAATTTAGGTACTTTCTGTTTATCTATAGGGTGTGTATTTTTTACCATGGAATTTGTGTGTGTGTAGTCTTAATTTGCTTTACCTTATTTTATAATCTAGTTTTACTTTGCACGTTTTTTTACTATTATTATACTATATATTATTTTATAAGTCTACATTTACCCTGTCTCTGAATTTAATTACTTAGAAATTTAGCTGTTTAAGTTTGAACTGTTTATATTGGGAATTTAAATTGGTAGTTTTATTTGAGGACTAAAAACAGTTTTACTGTTAATTAAAGACGTTTGATCAATTGTGACGAACCCATGTATTCTAAATCAATCACTTCTGGTACTTACTTTTTTAAATCTGTTTACCGATTTATTCTTTTTTGGTGCACAAAATACTTTATATTTCACATTAATATTTCTTCAGGTTCTTAACGATCGAGAAAAATTTAATACGGTATGTTAGGCCTAAATCTATAGACCGTACTTTGGGTTTTCATAAAAAAAAATCGGTAATTATAAAATATTTTTTGTAAACGCGTAAAGTTTAGAGACAATAAACTTTGATTTGACATTGAGACGAACCTTTGTCAAAATCTAATTAACACTTTGACTGCCACTGATGCACACGGTCATGTAGCTACAACATCTTGCACAGAAGGCGCGCCCCTCCGCTTCGGGTCGTATCGAGAACTTGGCAGTGAACGCGTTACACTAACACTTTCATTTCATGGACGCACTCGCTCATCTGGAGCTCCGTGTAGCGGCGCGCGGTGTGCCCCTGCGGTTCGCAATGACTGGGCAGTGAATGCGTTAACTAAACATATGTATTATAATGAGCGCACTATAGATTTCGGCCTCTCGATTTTATGAGTATACTAAATGCTGCGTGGATCGTCCAGCATTATATATTAATTTAAAAAAACAGTCAAATTGTGAACCTACTCCTTTTTTTAAAGTCGGATAAAAAGCCTTTTGCCCACACCCATAGATTTGTACCAATACCAACAGAGATCAGTGCCTTTTTAACAAAAAACTGCTTTGTACCGATTAAATAGTCACTGTAATGTTCTATGTTCTACGATAACAAACCATGACATGAGCTCACTATCATCATGTCATGGGTTTGTCATCGTTCAGTGAATAGGTTGTTCAAATGCCAATGTTGGACTAAATTGGTGGTAGCTCGTAAGTTTTTGAAATGAATAAATTGTGAAAAAAGTTTTCAATGTATTGTTTTATTTAATCAGCCGCAGCTTCGTTCACTCGTGTAATTTTAAATTACACGAGTGAACTTCTATAGAACTTATAAAGAAGTCACCAAATTGTAAATGACGATTTCATAACATTGGTAAATGAGAATTGTTAACAAAGCTATTTCAATAACAGGTCATGCATTAGATAAATTAAGACCATAGATATATACATATCGTAGATTTTTGGTGTTAGGGGAGAAGTAATGTGTAATGCTAATGTATCACGTTTTGTTCTCAGAATTAAGAAGAATTCATGTTTCATTGTTTTTTTTTTATAAATGATATTTTTTGGGCACATTTACAGGACATAGCGCTCTGATTTTTCATATATATATTCATCGTGATCCGAGTCAACTTGCCGCCCCAGTAACGCACACTACTAACTATACTCTATTCTATAAGTACTATAAAATACATATAAATCCCAACACTAATGTATGGTTTCGTCCCCATACCCCTAGCTAGGGGTATGGTGGGTCCGCAGTGGAAAAAATTGGTGGAAAGTTATCCAATTTGTTCAACTGGTTGTACAGATAGTTGAACATATTGGAGTAGACGCTTTAGGGTGGACTTGCGAAGGGAAAATCTTAAGAAATGAAAAAATAAAATTCTTAGTCATACATTTATTCAATTAGATTCCCACCAGGTAAAAATACCGTTTGTACACAAACAAAAGCCGAGCTTACATTCACTCTATTACTTGCAAGTAACTTGTCAACTTATGGTCTACCCCTGGTTTTATTCTTCACTTTTTTTGTTTGAGTCTTATCTAAGGGTGCTACCACACCAATAGATCGATCATCGATCTATGGTGGAATGGATTTGTCTACTTAGATAGTTTCCACCACACCGATACCAGGAATCGACGATCGATCGATTGGTGTAGTAACACCCTAATACATAAATACTTATAGTACCTAAATTTATTAAAAAAGATAAACTGTACGAATTTATAGTTATTCAAATAGCTATTAGAGATTTTAATAGATAATAAATAATACGTCTAGTGCTTAATTCATTAAGTTAAATGCACTACACATAATTAAACAAATTTTTTAAAACTTTTAATGTGAATGAACATTATTACTAATCAATTCAGTGACATAAAACGGAATATACCACCATAACCCGTGCTAAGAAAACCAAAACAATTAAAACTAACTTATTCCTAAAAAATCATTTACAGGTAGGATTCTAGATTCAACAGTAAATTTGGATAGTTTCAAAGTTCTCACCTGTTTTGTCATCTAAAAATATGGTATCTTAAAATAAACTACTACACAGCGTGTAGATAAAAATAGACGTTTATTATCTAGCTGGAAAAAAGATAGACCATTGGGGATATGCCTAAAGTATTTACAAAAGACTGTGGGCTGAAACTAAAACAGATTCTGCTGAACTTATACTGCTTAACCGCGCGCGCGGGTATTAATTCTAAGGCTGGGTATCCACCGCGAGCGGAGCGGATACATTTTAACTCGCGAGTAAACTGCTTGTATTTCCCCACCCCAACTTTTCCCGCGGGTGTCGTAAGAGGCGACTAAGGGATATCCACCGGGGGCGGGCAGCAGCGCCCCTTGCAGCACAATTCTACCAAACTGCGATCCATGCCCAGCGTGGGGATTATAGGCATTACCGCCCATGAGATAAAAGCCAATAAGGCGCTTATCAGGAGGAGGCCTGCATCCAGTAGTGTACCAATATAAGATGTTGAGGTGAGGTGAGATGAGCTGAAAGCTTTGAAATAAACTCCGCTCACTCATCTCTCCATTACCTGCTCATTTCGCGATGGAAACCCGTCTTGTCAGTAAAATTTTTATAATCTAGCCAAACTCAAGATACAATATTATTAAAAAACAACAGAAAAATCTTCAATTCTTTTTTAAGCATCAAGTTAAAGATATAATCGATATTATACTATACATTTTAGGAGTGATCTCGACTCGACGCGGAGAACAAAATCGTCGGAAAGGAAGTGATTTTGAGGTTATGTATTTTGTATGTTGAGTTTGGCTGGAGTATAGATATCTGTATCTATGACTTCTTGTCGCCCGGTGCTGCGCCGGCGGCGGCTGCCGCTGCCGCGTTACCGTAATTCTGAAAATAAGATTATTGTTTTAAATCTTGTAAAGTAAAATATTGGATTGGAATATATTTAGTTAAAATTCCGCGCCAAAACCTTCTCTGATAAGATCCAACAAAATTTGCGCAAATGGACATGTCATGCACTTAGAGAAGGTAAAACCCACACTTTGCGCTGAGCGCTCATAATGACAAAATAGAATCCAAGATAATTTTCGTCAACAAATGGGTAACAGAACCAAAGAAATATACGTGGTATTTTACGGGCATAAAAGCAAATTATGACTTTGTACATAACAATGCAACGAAAACAATGAATTATTCTATTAGAGCGACTGGTCAAAGCGAGGCGTGGTGACCCGAGAGCGGGCAATTCAGCCAGCGTCTTGGGGACGCTTCCGACGGGTATTGATTACAAATACAAAAAGCTATAGATTGTTTGTAACAGTCTGCAGATTGTTCAACTGTTTCTCTGGTAATGATGATGTTTTTGTGCATACTTGCATCAATATTAATTGTAATTTTTACCTGATAATATTGTGCCCATGCGTTCTGAGCGTCTTGCGTACTTGTCGCCGCCTGGTTTCCTTGACCTTGCGGCTGTTGCTGTTGATACTGAAACAAAATCATAGATTATACTACAATCATCCATAGTGTATTTGAAAACTGAAATTTTCGACATCATCCCTCCTCCCTCCTATATGTGACACTACTAGAGGTCTGCTCTTAAGAGGGCGCAATGCGCGCCATTTTGTGAAAAGGATAGGCATAGGAGCGGGACAGAACATACGTTTTGGAACGACGTAAGCTCATAAATCAAGTTTTTTGCTTATTTACCAATTTGCTGTGAATGCCATTTTTATTGTTTTTGCCATAAAAAGGGCTCAAAAACTTACGGGTGTTTTATATTTTTTGTTTTAATAATATCATGTTTTGATTTTATATTACAGGGCAGGGAATTTAACTTACGAGATAACTTTCGCCTACCTAATAATAGAAACGTCTTTAGCATACTTGTTTTCTTTTTCCCCATGAATTAATTTACTTCATACAGATAAATAACTAAATAATATTCTAACATAAATAAAACATCTTAAGTACTTGGTGGAATAATATATGCACATACAAGTTTTAAAATACACTCTCAAATTCGTATCACAGTCGTAATGAAATAAGTTTGCGTGGCTTCTTCTTACTTATTTTGATGGATAATATACTAAACTCCTAAATACTGTAAATTTACCATTTACAATAAAGAAAATATTTTTTTACTCTAAATAAAGCTAAATAACGTAGTAAGATATTCTCATTTGCAAACACTTGTTGGCCTTGACTTGTAAACAATCTGTGTTTATGCTATCATAGAGTAAAAATAAAAGGCTTTCCATTCACATTATCAACTAGTACACCTATCTAAATTCGACATCAAAATCGGTCATTTGAAACTTTAGTACGCATGTGTATATTTTTTGGTCACTCGTGTGTCTTGTCAAGGATCCTCCGAGTCAGGTGACCGCGTACAGCGCCACCTGTGGTCCATGTTTGATCGCTCGTGTGTCTTGTCAAGGATCCTTTTAGTCACGTGACCGCGTACAGCGCCACCTGTGGTCCATGTTTGATCGCTCGTGTGTCTTGTCAAGGTTCCTCTTAGTCAGGCTTACAGCGCCACCTATGGTCCATGTTTGATCACTCGTGTGCCTTGTCAAGGATCCCGGTAGTCACGTGACCGCGTAAAGCGCCATCATTGGTAGAAGTCAGTACAGCACGTTGTTTTCTTATCATCAGTGCGCTGCGCATTCAGTAGGTGGGCATAAGATGCCTGAAAAACCTGCCTACTTATCAGATTCCTGATACTTTTATTGCCTAAATTTATATGTATGTGGCTACGTATTATTTATATTGATAAATTGACGACCTCCGTGGCGCAGCGGGCGAAGGTCCGCCTGCGACGCAGGAGGTTGCGGGTTCGATTCCCGCCTTGGAACAAATTTGTTTACGATCTGCAGAATTTTGTTCCGTTGGTCTGGGTGTTTTCTATCAATAATAAAAATTATCTATCTATGGAGTGTATTGTAATAAGTATATCAGTTATCTAGTACCCATAATACAAGCTCTGCTTAGCTTGGGGCTAGATAATGCTGTGTGATTGACTTGTCCAGCATTATTTATTTATTTATTTATTCCAGCATTATTATTGATATATACGTAGCAGTACTTATACCTACTTACAGTTCAAAGCTGGAGCTTTTATTAGTGAAATAAAACATACAATTACTTTTAAAAAGTTTATAAAAGAAAAGCACTTAAAACATGTACAAAATATATAAATTTAAATATGACAATGTTATGTTCTTACATAGAGATGTGTAGTGAAGTAGGTAGGTACCTAAATAGAAATAGGTATTATTTTCGAGCAATTTTTAACGTAAAAAATAATTCGCTTTTTGGAAGTCACATGCATAATACCCTATTGTGGTTATCACAATTTGGAACTTCTTATGACGACGAAACGGCTTATAGATAGATAGATAAAAAATTATTTGGTACTACAGACACACATACAATTAACAAAGATAATATACAAATTTTAAACACAAGTACAATATGTACAATTTATCAAACGAGCATTTAAAAAAAAGTAAGTACTTAGGATTAACATAATGTGAGGCAAGTTTGTGTCAGCTGCAGCACGGCTAATACGCCATGGCGCAGGGAAATCTTTTTGCTTATAAAATGTTTATGGAAAGATACACACCTGTAAGTAAAGAATCTAGAACCTGGTTGAAAATAAGACTGTCAATGAAATCAAATATAGTTCATTCAGTGAGATTTTTAACCGACTTCAAAAAAGGAGGTTTATTTTTAAGGATAAAGATGAATTGTCACTTTATTAATGTTGGGTGCGTTACATAAAGAAGAATACCAAAATTGCTGTCTTATCTTCTAATACAATATTTTTGAATATTCGAATATTACACGCGTTACTTTTTTTTTAGAGGCTGAAGCCTTTATTCACAAAGAAAATTACAGTAAAATAATAGAAATAAATTAGAATTTTCTATTTACAATTGAGCTAACTGCAGACTGTTGCAAACGATCTACAGGTAGCTCAACTGATCCATATCAAATACCAGTTGGAAGCGTCCCCAAGACGCTGGCTGCATTGCCCCGCTGTATGGCAATGCTGTGCCAGATACCAGCTCTCGGGTCACGCGTCGCATCGCATCGATTAATTTAATTAATAAAAAAAGCGTACAGTTTGCCCTATAAATTATTTATTAACCTTTTGACCGCCACGCCCCAAACGCATTCTCGTATCCTCTACGCCAAAGCACAAAGTGACCAAAAATACCTACGAAAAAATGGTGCTGCCAAGAGTCGATAAAATGTATATTGTCGATAAACACATGGAGACTTGATTTCGTTGGTTTTTTATGCAATAAACAACTTTTTAAAATCTGGGATGTTTTATTACCTTTTGAACGCCACCTTAAGGCGCTGTGCATAGAAAACTAAGACTGTCAGATTGCATGTCAATATTACCAAATGTGGTCGGCAGAGGCGCTTATTTTTAACATAGACTTATGCAAAATTTATCTGTTGTAGAAGAGGCAAACTTTTGTTTTATTTTGGTTGATAGCACAATCACAAGGTAATAATGTAATGTTAACTAACATTTGCCCGCGGCTTTACTATCGTTGCATGTAAAATACCTTAATAAAACCTATGTCGCTTGAAGCTTCTCAATTATAATAAAAATTACATTCATCGATAGTTATTCATAGAAATCAGAAACACTTAAAAAAATAATATCATCTTCATGCATGTTAAAGTGCCGACAATATCACCGACCATTATGATAATACTTTATACATTAAAAAAATATACTAATTTAGTCAAAACAACTGAGGTCTAAATGGATTACAAAAGTGTCAATCGTTGAAGATATTTCGACTTGGTTTTGGAGGGCTTTCTCAAAAAAAAATTAAAATATAAATAATGCTGAACAAGCCACACAACATCATCTAACCCCAAAGTAATTAGAGCTTGTGTTATGGTATACTTATTTTGATATACTTATTAAATACACTACACAGATAGATATTTTTTATATACATAAGACATCCAGAACACCTGGAATAAATATCTGCAGATGGTACAAACATTTGTCCTGAGGCGGGAATCAAACTAACTGTAAACTCCTGTGTCGCAGGTGGACCTTTCCCCGCCGCGCCACAGAGGTCGTCAATCAAATAATCAGAAATAAAATGAAATATAACAGTGCTTTATTTCCTTTACCCCTTACAGGAGTCTTGGACACGTCAATAAATTCAAATAAGGTTCAAGAGTAAAACTGGGAAATAAAGTGATTACTTTAATTTATTGTTCACTTCAATCTTTTTAAGGTAAAGTAAAGAAGCGAACAAGAAACCTTTACCTTGTTAGGGTGTTAGTTTTCGAGCTGGAGCAATACTATTAGCAATACCTAAGTTTTTTATCCTCTAGAGATAGTCTGATATTTTGTAGTAAGCCTTTTTAACAAAGGATATGTTTTACAAATTGTTTGAAATTATTTTTTGATAACTTTTAACACTTTTGTAGTTTTGTTGTAGAATCGTATACATTTCCCTTTAAAAGATAATCTATAAATCGATACTATAAAAATATATAAATATATATTTATAAAAATATTCGTAAAATAAAATACGTGAATGTTGGAATGCTGAATGATGAATTTCACGGATATAATTTTGTGCACAATCTCAGTACTACTCGCTTACATAATTAATTTTATTTTCCGGAAATAAAACGCAACAATCATGAAGATAGTTTTAGTTTAGATTGTAATTCTACAAAATAATCATAAACCACAACAGACCATGCCTTGCTATCCAAATTGATATTCATACCGATATAAAGTATTCTTTATTATGTTGCTGCCTTCCAAGAACTCATGAGTGATTATGATTAACATGAGTGATTAACAATAATTTTGACAACTGTCATTGGAAATACAATTGTTTTGCATGTTTATTACGTTTTTAGCGTCTTTAAACATCTCCTTTACTTGACTTCTTTGTTACGCTAAAAAAAATATATTATATTGATGTCAATGTACACATATTGCCAATAACAAAAAAGTTATGACAAACCGCTCCGTTGAGGTTTTTCTATGAGTTATTAAAAATTTAAAGTAAATTATTATTTTTGAGTATCTGTCCTTTTGAGAATCTCTCTTCTCTAAGAGAACAAACCGATAGAACTACGAGTAATTTAAATTTGCCTGTAGTTCTACTGGTAGAACTACGAGAAAAAAAATGCAAATGGTTGGTCCTAAGTAAATCAGTTATCTAGTAAGTACCCATAACAAAGCTCTGCTTAGCTTCGGCCTTGGTGATGATGTGTGAATTCATCATCATCAGCCTATATAAGTCCACTGCTGGACGTAGGCTCCTATTTTAATTTTTCAGCATTGTTTATTTATATATAAGGTCATCAAAATCGCCCTACCTATTTAACATATTTTAACTCGACCAATACTTTCCGTGCTGTAAACATGTTGAGTAGTACCTACCTATCTAGCTACCAGAGATAAAACCTGTTCTACTTAATTGGTAGGTCTGTCAATGAATAAAATTCCTGCAAATTTCTTTTGGCTTAGCTTCAATCAAATATAGACTTTATTTCAATGACGAATGAACCATTTAACCCGCAAAACAAAAGTTGTCGAAAATCGTAATTCGTCCGTCGAACCCAGCTGTCATCGCGAAAAAAGTTACATAACCTCACGTCCGTCCGAGGAGGCATCCAGCCTCCGAATGAAGCTAGTGGAAGCTATTTTGAGCATATATTGAAAGGGATGTTTGAGTAATAAGGTTGAAATTCTATTGGCAAAATATTATAATTTTTGCAATTACTTCGCTAAACGCCTTACAAAAATGTGTTTTTTGGGTTTTATTATGTTAATGGTTTTATTTATTTAAAACTTTTTACATATTTCTTTTGTTGATAAAATTTCCTTTCATATAGTATTAAAATAATTAATGGTTGTCACTCAAAATATTGAGCATTTCGAGACGAAAAATTTTTTTCTTGTTCTTTCTTGTGATATTTTTTTTTTCAAGATCCTAGATCATTTTATAAAATATTTTTGTATAAGTCTTTTTTCCATACATTTGACTATACACTGTTTTTTTTTTGGGCTTGTAATATGTCGGAGAACGGCTAACGGTGCGACGAAAAAGTGTACTTTCTACGGTGTCGCTGTTTGGGTAGCGTCTTAAAATGATAAAATCTAACTCTCCAAGCCATCCAAGTTACAAAAAGAAGGGCTTCAGGTTAGAAGCACTACCTTCAATTTTCGAGTTTTACTTGATACCAATTAACTCTATAATATATTAATTGTTACGCCGCAGTTGCCGATGTTTTGCCTATATAAAACCAGAAATCAGATCGACAACAAATATTTTCAAATAACAACAGCACATCACTATTCACCCACGTGACGTCTTCTGTTGTCGTGAATAGCCGACATAGGCGCGGCTGGCACGATGTTTGAAAGCTTGCTTACATCTGAGGTAGTGATGTGGTAGGTTATAGTCGCTGATTATCGATAAGGGCAAGTATATACCTGTCCACTCTTGAAATGAAACTAAAATGGTCATCACATCACATGCATTGAATGCCAAATAACTAGTTGGGTACCTACCTACCTACCTTGTAGTAACTGTCAAACCACTAAAGATTGAAGACACAAATAATATTATCACTACACAATGCAGAGAAAGAAACGGTACCTACCTACCTACCAGTTATACCAACATAGTCCCTACCCATCAGTGTAATAAGTAGGTAGACGCAATAATAAGTACCTACCTACCTACCCTAGTCAACTGCACTTAGGTACCTACCTAGGTACAATACAATACTATACACTTTATTGCAAACCAAGAAAATACAAAAACAATACAGGGAAAGAGAAATAACAGAATTGCAGAATGGGCGGCCTTATCACTAAAAGAAGAGAAAAACTAACAGTATAAGACTAAAGAAAGAATCCCCGTATCGGGTGAATGTTGCATTATTATTATTTAGTGCTAGAATTTGTGTTCTTGGTAGGTAGGTCGAAGTAACGGTCAATGATCTTTCTAACCGTTATTGTACCATGAATGCTATTAAAGTATTTTATACCTAATTATCTTCCTTGCTACTTGCAGAATTTCTTCTCATTAATTATCATTCATGCATGGTACAAATTCTTGCCGCTTTTTAGGAAATTTCACTAGGTAGGTAGGTATTATTTAATTTCCTTCATTCTTTATTCATTATAAATTGTCTTAAACAAATCATTTCTACGCATTACCTATCCATCTAACATCTTTTATTGATTTTCTGTCCACGTAATTATTTCCTTGAGTCGGATACCTATCTCATAATCAAACCGATTTAGGTACCTACACTACCTACTTACCAATGATGAAAGTACCTACCTATCTAGTACACAAAAATTTATCCCGTTCCCAACGTAGGCAGGCACCTACTCTCTTACAAGAAAGAAATAAAATGTAGGTAGGTATGTACCTACCTAGCCACCGAACTACAGGGAACCTGTGTGCTTCGAAGCAGAATCATGCTTTTGTTGAAGTTTGAAACAAGAGATCTATGAACCTACAAATACCTACATTTTACCTATGAATCCAAAATCAATAGCAGATAAAATCCAAAATCAATACCTAGCAGATCGGTCGGACATACTTGGAATGCACTTGCACGTCACTACCATTGTCTTGTTACGCTGATGACGTCACTTACGGTCGTGTAGTCCCGACCGTGGCGTACGCTACACTGATAAGGGATGATGAACCAGTGATGTGCTTTGGTGGGGATTATGAATTATCGATCCTGCTCATGGATCATTTTTATTTTCATTATGCGTTTGCAGAGTTAAAGTTTGGGTTTATTATGATATCATAATAGATATTTATTATTTATATCATGAGAATGAACATGAAATAAATAATAAATATCTTGTTTAAATGTAAATTGTCTATTTTTTATCACCTTCGCTTGGTAGCTGTATACCACAACACTAGCGGTCGTCTCCTGCCGACAATGGCGTGCGAATCACGCCCGCTGACGGGATTTTATTTCAATGTTTCATCATCGAATTTTTTATACAACTAGGGGTTTTTCTTATAAACCTTTAATATAGATGTATAATAACTAAAACAATGTTCCTTTTAAGATAAATAAAACGCAGAACTAACAGTTAAAAGATTGTGTATTTCGTTTTTTTCTTAGAGCAGTTTTGGTCGTCTAATAACGACACTGGCGTAGTAAGCACAATTTGAAATGTCGAGTATAGACGACGGTGGCGGTCAAAAGGTTAACTTTATGGAGCCCAGTAGTGGGAACAACGAAATTATTCTTATTTCTAGTATTGTTATTGTTGTTCTCACATTTTTTATACAACTAGCCTACTAGCCACTTCACTTTAGATTCTCGAGTGTGTGATATTCGCGCCAACATTCACCGAGACAAAGAAAAACATCACACCGACTACAAATTATTGTAGTCGTTTTTCGGACCCCTTTGGCCGCACACCGAACACATCTGTTACGCATAGCCTTTTCGGCTTTGTTAGAAGCTCGATTCCCTTCTTTTTCCTTCTTCTCAGGGTAGTGCGATAAGGAAGGATCGAGCCTTACAGGAGCAGGAGCTGCGTCAGGTGGACGACGTTGCCGCTGATCAGTGCTGTGGCGGTAGAGCTCGTTTAACTTACTGGCTATTTTGTACTGGAATTGCCGGTGTGACATTTTGATTTGGCCAGTCTTGGCGACGTTGGCGCAGTAAATTACGTATGAATTGAATAAAGTTATATTTATGAGGCGCCGAAAAACTTTGATGTACCATTTTAGACCGCGTTTGCGTTCTGAAAGGTACATCAAAAGTTTTTGGTCCTTCAGGTCAACCCCACCCATAAAGTTGTTGTAGTCGTGAACAACGTGCGGTTTGTTCACGCTCCTCCCAACTCGTTGGGCTGGCAAGGTTGTGTCGCTGTGGTAAGTCGACACTGTGGTAACCAGACGTACATCTTTCCAAGCAATAACTGCCACGTCACCACAGTGTCGACTTATCATCTCTCCCCTTCCCACATCCTTTTCCTCTAGATTTTTGATGCATGCGGGGGTATCTACTCTCCTTCTGTTTAAGGTTCCTACCACGTCTGTTTTTTTTGATTTTAAGAAGCGTGTCAAACATGCCGAAGTGTAAAATTTATCCATGAAAAGTGTGTATCCTTTCCCTAAATAATCAAGTAGCAAATTAACGACAATTTTGCCAGGGCCGGTGAAGCCAAATACGGGTTGGGCTGAAGTTGGACTCTTGGCAGTGTTCATCTGAATTTTCAAGCAGTAACCTGTAATCGCCTCGCAAAGTTCATAGGTCTTTATCCCGAAACGTGCTGCTTTGGTTCGGATCCCCTTCCCCTTCCAAAGCAGCAACGATTCGTCAATAGACAGCTCTTGGCGAGGCGAGTACAGGTTTTGAAATTTGGCGTTCAAATAGTCCAACAACGGCTCAATCTTGAACAGTTTTTTGTTCTCGCCCGGCAAAATTGTGTCATTATCCACAAAATGAATGAACTTCATCAACAACCAAAACCGTTTTAACGACATGAGTTTCCTAAAAATCGGCATTCCCAGTACGCCCGTGCTCCAGTATTCTTCGATGCGGCCTCGGACGCACATACCCATAAGCATCATTACCCCGATGAGCATATTTATCTCATTGACCGATGTCTCGGCCCATTTGTGGATTCTGGAGCCCTCAGAGGGTAAAGCGTCATGCTCCACGGCCGCATCGATGGTCTGCTGGGCGTACTTATTTGTTTCCTCAACAATGAGGTTCATAAGAGGTTGGTCCCAAAATTGAGTAAATATCACTATAGGATCTATTGCCTCAATTTTGGGACCAACCTCTTCCCTAAATGTTTCCCGGCGGCCCTGAAAAGTTGTAAAATCGTCGGACCACGTAAATTCCGACGAAGTCGTCCTCTCCTCTTCTGGATAATCTTCGTCATCTTCCAGAAGCTCTAGCAATTCTTCCGTGGTGACGCTCTCATCTTCGTCCACCTCACTCCCGGAACTAGACTCTACTTCAAGAGCTTCTGCCTGGTCCGCGCCCAAAAGAACTTCTTCGCCCTAAAAAATATTTAAATCGAACACCGAAGGCAAACAAACCATGCGTAAACAACACCGAAATAAAAAAAAACAATGCGTAAATACCCGTACGCGCAAACTTGTTATGGCTGGTATCCTTTTAGTTTAGTCGACAGAATGATGCACTTTTCAAATTTTATAAATGTTCTTTGCCAAAAACCTAGGCGACTATAATTCTCGTGTGTATAGTTCTAGTCTCCTAGACAGAACGACCCTCGTTACTATTTGTTGAAAATGAAACTCGTGTAAGAAACAGAGCTGTTTGTTTATTTTTACCAATAGTAACTGAACAAGTGAACGATAAACAGGGCTCGGTCAATTAGCATAGTGAAAAAATTGTGAAAACATTCACTGTCAGGCTCATTCAAACTTTCGACTCCGTTAGGTACCTAGGTGCCTAGAGAATCGAAAGAGAAAAAGAAGAAATACCACTTAAATTAAATGATTTGTTCTTTTTTTTTTCATTGCAATGAAAACAGAAAGCTGTCTAAAATATATAGGGAGTGCCCAAATAAAGCTTCGGTGCACACGCGCAATGTACCTTATACCTACTCCCCTGGTTGAGGATTCAGGGAATACTCTGAAATTTAGAATTTTCATAGTTTCCTTCATACATTAACTCCATCAAGTTTAAAATACTTACTGCAAGATGTCGAAAAACAAGATGCTAAATACCCGTTCTTATTCATAGTTTTATAAATTAAGTTCAAGCATAAATTTTTTGCCAGTAATGCGCATTAAACCTTTGAACATACCTATCGTGCCTTCAAATAAAAACTTTAAAACTAGATAGACCAAAGCGATTATCAAGAAAATATGATTTATATCAAATTATTATATTTTTTTTTATTAACAATGGCAGAAGCCTTTATAAATTTTTTTTTTCAAATTAATCGGATTTTTATTTTATATTTTAAGTAATTATTTTTATCAACCCTGCCCTAGCCTAATGTGATTTTAATGTGACCTAATAGTGGTAAAAATGTTGGTATAGTTACCCCGGCCCAGTTTTGCTGCTGTTGCTGCCACTGCTGCCACTGGTACCACTGCTGCGCGGTGTAGTTAGCCGGCCACTGCTGTTGTTGTTGTTGCGCCGGCGCGTTCTTTCCGCCGCCGCCGCCGCCGCCGCCGCCGCCGCCGCCGGCGGCGACGGCTTGCTGCTGCTGTCCCGGTTGCCCGCCCGCGGCTGCTTGGTTCCAATTCTGCCAATTTTGCCAGTTGTTCCAGCCTGCTGCAGCTGTAATAGGATACGAGATATACACCTTAACGTGTGTAGTACAAACAATAGAAAGCATTGAGGATAACGTCTAGCATGTGTTGGTTAAAGCCCAACTAGCGTTAAGTGCAAAAGTCATTTATTTGCAAACATGAGTCGTAAAGATGTAAGTATGAAAGTACATATTCTACCTAAATCTAGGACATGCAAATACAGGACAATAACGTTTTTCAGGCGTCATACAATATCATTTAGAAAATGAAGTGTTTATTGATTTTCTTGAAGAGAATCTCTTCTCTTCAGCTTTTTCCATGGGCGAAAAAAATGAAAATGACGCCACTAGTGTATAATTTCATAATTTGACCTTTTCGAAGTGTAAATTTATTGTATTTATGGAAATAAAGAGTTTTTGATTAGTGTACTTGTTGACATTGGTGAGTCGATTTTGATTAGTTTGGATTGTTACTATCAGCAGAGAGAAAGTCTGCCAAAATCTGCCTCTAAGCGTGAGCCTGGTAGTGAAGTCGATATTAGCTTGATATCATTGACTCAAAACGCATCGGAAAATTCTTAATGTATCGCACATACAACATTTCACAAAGAAAACAACCAGCCAGAGCCACATCAAATATTTGCAGATAATATTTCTTTCTTCAAGCGAACCTTCGTCATCCATCTTGCCACAGAGGTTATCAAACTCGCACACTATTCAACACCTGTCCCTGTTGTTAGTGTTCTTATCCACATACCTTGTTGTTGCTGTTGTTGGTTCTGGTTCCAGTTGCCCCAGCCGCCCCATCCGCCGGCCCACTGGTTCCAGCCCGGTTGCTGCTGGTTTGGATTGCCGTCCTGCAAACACATATTATATAGTTCGATAGAATAGATCATTTCACGTTGTTAAATAAGCCTCGACCTCCGTGGCGCAGCGGGCGACAGTCCACCTGCGACGCAGGAGGTTGCGGGTTCGATCCCCGCCTCGGAACAAATTTGTGTACGATCTGCAGAAATTTGTTCCGTTGGTCTGGGTGTTTTCTATGTATAATAAAAATATCTTTCTATGTAATGTATTGTATTAAGTATATCAGTTGTCTAGTACCCATAACACAAGCTCTGCTTAGCTTGGGGCTAGATAATGCTGTGTGAATTGTCCAGCATTATTTATTATTATTATTATTATTTCTCAATCAGGTATAAGAGGTGATTTGCTAAGATGGTTTGCATCGTATATTGATAATCGATCACAGGCAGTCGTTCTCAATAACTACATCTATAGTTGGGTTTCTGTTCCAAGTGGGGTCCCTCAGGGGTCTCTGCTAGGCCCCTACTTTTTACATTATATGTTAGGGATATCGACTCATGCTTCAAATCATCAAATCTGCTATGTTTTGCCGACGATATGAAGATATTCTCCACTGTAACATCCAATCTTGACATCGTTGCTCTTCAGTCAGATCTCTCCCGTCTTGAAGACTATTGCCTATTAAATAAGCTTGAATTAAATCCCAGTAAATGCTTCGCTACTACTTTTACTCCTACGCCTCGGGCTATTCCGACGGACTATGCTCTGGCAGGGCAGCTACTTACTAAAGCTTCTGGTATGCGTGATCTCGGAGTCTACCATGACTCAAAACTACTCTTTGACGTTCACATTTTAAAGTAAAGTAAAAGTAAAGTCATTTATTTGTTAAACACGTGTAAAAAAAAGATGACAAATAGTATTTTTTTTTTGATTCAACATGTTTGACCAATATACATTGGTGTACAAAATAATTAATAAGTATGGCAGGTCTAAATGTGATTGTAAATAACATTAAAAAAATTTACAAGATTATTAATTTAAGATTTGAATTTAGTATACGTAGCATAAAATTAGATTAATTAGATTACATCATTTAGAAATTCGTCAATATTATAGTAGCATTTTTCACATAAAAGTTTTTTAAATTTAGTCTTAAATAAGTTTACATTTAAGTCTTTGTAGCTCTTAGGTATTTTTTTATAGATTACAGGTGCCATGCACACTACACTCTTCCTCAACATAGTAGTTTTTGATTCGTGTCTGGCTAATCTATTGTTGTCCCTTCTATTCCTAATTACAATGTCACCCATTTGGGGAAACAGATTGGGATTTTTCCTGACAAATAGCGCAATTTCCAGAATGTACAAGCTTGTGAGTGTTAGTATTTTATGTTTTTAGGGTTTTGAAGATCGAAGATCGGTTTCAAAACCCTTATGGTCTCGCTTTGTCTGTCCTTTTTTCCCTCCTTAATAACTCAAAAACTACTGCAGCTATCAACTTGAAAATTAAAATAATAATACATTTCGTGCGCCTGTACAGATTTAGAGAAAAATAAATGAAAATAAATGAAAAATGAAAATGAATATTTTCCATACAAATTGTGATGCCGAAATTTTAAAAGATGCCTACAGAGTCACATGGGGTATCAAATGAAAGGTATCATTTTGTACATTTCAAAATATTTTTTGAAATTTTTGTAGGTTTCATACTTTTTAAAATATTTCGATAAAAGTCGAAAAAATACCCATTCCCCCCCCCCCTATCTCCGAAGATTGCAGAGCGATCCATGTAAAATGTATGAAGCGTTTATAGACATGGATCTATATTTTACAGGAAAAATATAGAGAAGTTTGAAAAACGAACACTTTTTGAAAAATGGTCGAAAAGGGGGGGAATAATTTTCAAAAGGGGAAGCTACCTCACCGAGTGGGGTATCAAATGAAAGGTATCGGTTTGTACGTTTCAGAACAGTTTTTGAAATTTCTGTAGGTTTCATACTTTTTGAAATATTTTGAAAATAGTCAAAAAAATACCCATTCCCCCCCCCCTATCTCCGAAGTTTGCCGAGCGATCCATTTAAAATGTATAAAGCGTTTGTAGATATAGATCTATATTTTACAGGAAAAATATAGAGAAGTCTGTAAAAAGAACACTTTTTGAAAAATGGTCAAAAAGGAATAATTTTCAAAAGGGGGGCTACCCCACCGAGTGGGGTATCAAATGAAAGGTATCGGTTTAGACATTTCAAACCAGTTATTCAAATTTCTGTAGCTTTCATACTTTTTGAAATATTTCGAAAAAAGTCGAAAAATTTACCATTACCCACCTTAGCCGAAGCATGCAGAGAGATCCATCTGAAATGTAGGTTGGTACCTACTATTCTTAGGTATTCGTTAAATTGCGAAGTCTCTAACCGGTACTTTTGGTACATATTTGTTGACAAACGTTCAAAACCCTCGGCGCGCGAGTTACACTCGCACTTGACGGATCTTGTTTAAACAGGGGTTTACAACTATCTGTAGGTTGGATTTTAAACATAGCTCTTATGCAGCGCTTTTGCATTTTGAAAATTATTTCTTTATCAGTGGAATTACCGTAGAAGATAATTCCGTATCTGATCACCGATTCTACTGTACCATAATAAGCTGTTAATAAGGTATTTTGATTAACAGTTGGGGAGAGCTTAAATAGAGCATAAGCTAAGCTGCTAACCCTTTTACTTAGAATCTCTATATGTTTTTTCCAGTTAAGCCTTTCGTCAATTTGTAAACCTAGGAATCGTGTAGAGTCAATTGCTTGAATAGTATTAGTTTGAAATGTCGATTTAATGTTTAAGGGATTATGAAGTCTTTGGTTGAAATGTATTATACTAGTTTTGTCTAAATTAATTTTTAAATTATTATTATTAAGCCAGCAAATAATTGAGTTTAATGATTCATTTATGTCCGATTCATAGGTTTCCTTGTCTTCACATTTTATAGTCACTGTACTGTCATCTGCAAATAAAGTTATTGGTTGATTTAAGGCATAGGGTAAGTCGTTTATATACAATATAAACAGGAGTGGACCTAGCACACTGCCTTGAGGGACACCGTATGTAGTACTTCTTACTTTTGATTTATATGTGACTTCATGTTTAGTTTTAAGGTTAAGTCTTGTAATTTCAGTTATTTGTTGTCGTCCCGTTAAATAAGATTCAATTAATTTTGATACATTGCCGCGAATCCCATACGCCTCAAGTTTGTTGATTAGGATTTTATGATTTACGTAGTCGAATGCCTGGGTCATGTCACAAAAAATAGAACAAATTGGTATTTTTTTATCAACATGGCATATAACACATTTCAAAAAGTCATATATAGCCATATTGATAGTTCTATTTTGTCGAAAGCCTTTTTGTTCATTGCATAGGATGTTATTTTTCTCTATATAGTCATATATTTCCCCGTAATAGTATTTTTCATATATCTTTGAGAATATTGATATGAGTGCTATAGGTCTATAGAATTCCATGCGTTCCTTGTTTTGTTTCTTAAAAATTGGTTTAACTATAGCCATCTTTAGAGCTTCGGGAAAGTTACCGGTAACTATAGTTAGATTTATTAAATAACTTAAATGTGGACAAATGTATTCACTTACAGCTTTTATTATCTTAGTGTTAACTTCATCATGGCCCGTGCTTTTAGTATTTTTTAACTTTTTAATTATTTTGCTGACGTGTTGGGGTAGACAGGGTGCCATGAACATTGATTTTTCACGTTGGCATATATTAGCTGTTACCATTTTTCCAGCTCCTTGTAATGGTACAACCTTGTCAACGAAATAGTCATTAAACAAATTAGCAATGTCAATTGGATTAGTAATATAGTCATCATTATGTTTTATTTTAAGTATATGATCTCTCGGCACATTAAGTTTAGCTTTATTTATTACCTCCCATGTAGTTTTGGTTTTGTTTGTGGACGTTTTTATTTTGTAGTTGTTTTGTGCTTTTTTAGTTAATACTATTATTTTTCTGAAACGCTTTGTATATGTGTTATATTTTGTTTTGTTTTCTGTGTTAGGTTCTATTCGTAGGGTTCGGAGTAGACATCTTTTTCGTTTACTACAAATCTTAATTCCTCGGGAAATCCATTTCTGTCTAGAAAAAATGTGTATAGTAGAAATTTTTCTCGGAAAACAGAGGTCATAGAACATTTTGAAATGTTGTATAAAGTAACAGTACGCCGTAGAGGCATCTTCAATTGTGTACATGTCAGAGAAGGTATAATTTTTTATGCACATTATAAACTTTCTTATATTTTCTGAGCTATAGTCGTGTGTTACTTTTCGCCAATATGTAAACTTAAAAACTTTCTTAACAGGCAGTTTGATAATTTGTGCTGTGTGGTCGGACAAACCAAAGTCGATCACTTCTGTTTTACAGGTTTTGTTGTAATTATGTGCATAGTTGTCTAAACAGGTTTGGCTAATTAAGCGTGTTGGTTGTCTTATTGCTAAGTTTAGATTATAATTAAGTAGTAAGCATTCAAAATCTAGTGTCAAATTATTATTTTTTAGGATGTCTATATTAAAATCGCCTGTCAATACAATGTTATTAGAGCTCATTTTCGTAATGCACGTCAACGTTTTATCTAGTTTATTAAGAAACGTGTTTAAATTATTTGTCTTAGGAACTCTATATATACAAACAATAATAATTTTAAAGTCAATTAATTCAATGGCACAGCATTCAAAAACATTTGCTAGTGATAACATTCTGATTTCTTGTACTTCTCTCCAATTATAATTTCTTTTAATTAGTATGCATGCTCCGCCTCTTTTGCTGTCGCTTCTACTGTAACATGCCACTAGAATATAATTTTCAAGGTTCAGGTGCTGTTCAAATCCAGTTTGCATAAAATGTTCAGTTATACATACTATGTCAATATCAATGTTTTTATCTTTTAATTCATCTAGGTTTATCATAAGAGCGTCAGCTTTGTTGAGTAGTCCAGCAATATTTTGATGGAGTATATTTATATGTTTAGTCTCGAAAAAACATTGATTCTTCTTCTTTTGCGTCTAGGTCTTCAATATGATGTGTTGTGTTGTTGTCGTTATAGTAGTAGTCTCGAATTTCATCAGTATAGTGTTTAAGGTTTGTAAAAATGACTTTCATACCCTTCCCATTTACTTGACAACATAATTAGTAAGGCTTCGAGATCACTGGGATTTGTCATGCGAATCTCTACCCCCGAATACTCAAACGCATCTCAGATATAAGCACGTCTCAAGTGACGAATTTTTGACACATTTTCATTGAAAACTGTCAAAAAATCGACATTTGAGACGTGCTTAAATCTGAGATGCGTTTGAGTATTCGGCGGTAAGAGTTTTACCAATGTCAAAACTTTTAAACTTCTATATTGCACGTTTGTAAGGAGTCATCTAGAATACGCGTCCAGATATGGAACCCGCGTTACCAGAAGTACATAGATCGTATCGAAAGTATTCAGAGGCGGTTCTTAAGATACCTGTGTTTTAGAGTAAAGATCCCTTACAAATCTTTTACCTATGATGAACTCTGCAAGAGGTTCCATTTCTTGCCACTCAAAAACAGACGGCATACAGCTGATTATCTTTATATTCTTAAGATTATCAACAATGATGTTGATTGTCCAGAACTTCTTAGCAAATTAGACTTCAATGTACCGCGTAAGCAGCTTAGACACAACCCCCTACTACATGTCCAACATGTTGGAAATAATTATAGACAAAATTCATTTGTAGTGCGAGCGAGTAGAACTGTCAACGATTTCAGCAGGACACTGAACATTGACCCTTTCAATACCAGCATTGACAAGGCAAGGCGATGCATGACTCTTAACTTCTTTTGCACATGATGTAGTTTTACGCTTACTTGTTTTTTTTGTTATTAATTTAAATTGGTATAATTTTATTGCTTCACTAGCTGCTGCCCGCGGCTTCGCTTGCGTAGTTCCCGTTCCCGTGGTAATTCCGGGATAAAACATAGCCTATGTCCATCTCCTGGTTCTAAGCTGCCCCCCCACCAATTTTCAGCCAAATCGGTTCAGCCGTTCTTGAGTTATAAATGGTGTAACTAACACGACTTTCTTTTATATACACCACTACAGTTTAATTACCAGAAAAAAAAAATTAGCTGCTGTAAATGAGGGCTACCATTGTAAATGTGAAGTTAGTTTTTATGTTTTACTTTTAATAAGAAAGTTACATCATGTTAAAGTTTTTTCGAAATTCTGGACATAGTACATTGTATAGACAGCTGATCATTCGTTTCTGCACCCACACTACTAAATTTCATTAAACTATCGCGGACGCGTAGATAGGAAAGAGGCTAATATCTTGTACTCTTTCACTCTTATGGCGAGCGCAACCGCTTTCCTTCGTCGGCCGCCCGAGCGCGAGCGGCGCCGCGCGCGCCACCCGCGCCACCGACTACCTACCTACTCTGTTTACGGCGATAGTTAAGTACCTATGTGTAGATATTCACTCGGCACTCACATTTTCACCACTTAAAAAATACGCGCGAACCATTAATGTGTACTCTCGCGACGTAAATTGATAAGCCATTGTAATGATATGCGAAACGATAAGCGATAAGATAATTACGCAACAAGTGCGCCCGTACCACTGAGGCGGGCGCGCGGCGCGCGGCGCGTGCGGTGCGGGTGGGGAAGCGGGGGTGAGGGGTAGGGTCCGGTGGCCAGCAGGTTGAGCTTCGACGCGAGTTTGCTAAAATTTAATGAATGAATAGTTGTAACCGCGAAATTACGCTACGCCTATCGCCTACCACAGAATAGTAAGTATTTAATAGTTAGTATGCCGGTTTATGTTGTCTGTATTTTTAGCGATATGTGGGACAAATCTTTGATTTAATTTTTTATATTTTTTATTTCAAATATGGGTTCAGTAACTGCTACAGATATCCCAGTTTTTTTTTTTCTGGTAATTAAACTGTAGTGGTGTATATAGATTATGTAGTTACGCAATTGTCAACGGAAAATTTTTAGTGTTCACACTTAAGTAGTTTATTATAATTCTATTAGCGAATGCCTATTATTAGCTTTCTGTATCTATTTTAATTTCTATTGTATTTAGTTAAGCTGATGGCAATCCGAATTAAATAAATAAATAAATAAAAAAATATATCACATATACATACATATTCAGATTTTAGCCATCTTATAGTCATTCCACACTAGATCAGTGTGTATAGCTTAGGTATCATGGACAGCGCCCTAAGCAGAGGGTGCATGAACGCAGAGGAGACGGCCGCGCATGTGCCTGTAGAGTCCGATAGTGTAGCGTCTCAACGACTACACTATCTCGGGACACGGAGGACGCCTAGCGCCTAGGGAGGCATGCACCGGCGTCAGCAAGCTCCTTGCTTGCCTGGAGGACATCAGGTGGTTACACTAGCAGCCCCCCACTCAACACGCAAAATGGGCCCACCTGTGGCATAGTTGCGGAAACCAGTCCAGAAATAACAATAGCTTTAGCCATTTACACACTAGAAGAACACCCAAAACAACAAGAAATATGGTACATTCTGCATTTGATCAAGCTCGATTTTCATCGAACATCCTCAGAACAGTTAATTTAATCAGCTTCGGTGTTTAACCATCTATATCGCGGTTCATCCATTTGTGAGACACGGTGGGAGTGACAGACATATTCACTCACTGGCACACCAAGCTTATAAGCTTGCTTTCGCGTGAGAAGTTAGAGGTTCTGTGAATTGTTTAGTAGACGTTACATCGTCATCATTGGGCGCTGTTAGACATAGGCCACCCCTACGGCCCTTTTCACACGCATACGGTCTATGTACGAGTTTAATAGACAGCTGTTACATGGCATGGTGACCGTGCCGTGACCGTGTGTCACCCGACCCATACATTTCTACTTTACACTGCACGACGGCGACCGTGCCGTGACCGTATGCATGCATGTCAAAAGGACCTAACTCGCGCTATAGCGCCCGTCTTCAACCCGCAGCCTAGTGCGTTTAGTAGTTACCTTTGGGTTGCGGTTGTTGCCGCCGCCTCTGTTGCCGGGTCCGCCGCGGTTGTTCTGGATCTGTCCGCCACGCTGCCACGAGCCGCCACCTCCTGTAATAAAAACAACATTAGCTTGTGCATAATCACAGAGAGGCAAGTTTGGAACTTTGGACTTGTCTACATCAAACTATGGATTATCCCTGTGGATGGACTGAGAAATTGGTCCATTATGCGCGGTTTTCTTAACAAGTAGTCTGCATAGAATATTCATAATATCCTCACAGTCACAGGCTTCGCAGTGGCCAAGAGTGGTTAGGGATATCTTGACACTGTGATGCAATTCGAGACTATGTGGGCAGTTGAATCATGTTCGCTGAGAATCGCCTATCTGATACTTGTTATTGAGTTTTCCTGGAAAATGGTACACTGTAATTGACTTAAATATTTGACTCAGTGAGCGAACTCTAATTGTATTATTTCTGTTTAGATTTTAGGGGACATTTCCATTGGAGCCTCCGCAGAGTTATCTGCTATCTTGCTATCTTGTGTAACATTCTCACCGGTAGGGGGCGGTCCCTGCGGTCCTTGCGGTCCCCGCTTGTCTCGCTCCCCTCCCTGCTGCGGGGGCCGGTTGTTCCGGTCTCGGTTGAAGCGGTCCGGCGCGGGAGGCCCGGCCGGGCCGCGCGGGCCTCCGCCCGGCATGGGGGGGCGGCCGCCGGAGCCACCGCGGAAGTTATCGCGATCGCGGTTGTTGTAGTCACCGCCGCTGTGGATAAGAGATCAATAGATTATTGTAAATATTACAACACTATCTATACTTATAATAAAACTGTAACAGGTCCAATTCTGTACATTGAAGATATTTTGAAAATTTTTTTTGGAGGGCATTCTATTATCGATACTGATGCCAAAACTGTAATTTTTTTCATTCATGTCTGTCTGTCTGTCTGTCTGTCTGTCTGTCTGTCTGTCTGTTTCTTAAACGCGCATCACGCCGAAACTACTGAAGGTATTGAAATGAAATTCGGCATGATTTTAGGTCATATTACGAGGAAGGACATAGGATACTTTTTATCCCGGAATTCAGTCAGGTTCCCCTGGGAGAGGGGATGAAAGTAAAATTTCTTCACCGCGCATTACGCCGAAACTACTGCAGTTATTGAAATCAAATTCGGCATGATTTTAGATCATATTACGAGGAAGGACATAGGATACTTTTTATCCCGGAATTCAGTCAGGTTCCCCTGGGAGAAGGGATGAAAGTAAAATTTCTTCACCGCGCATCACGCCGAAAGTACTGAAGGTATTGAAATCAAATTCGGCATGATTTTAGGTCATATTACGAGGAAGGACATAGGATACTTTTTATCCCGGAATTCAGTCAGGTTCCCCTGGGAGAAGGGATGAAAGTAAAATTTCTTCACCGCGCATCACGCCGAAAGTGCTGCATGAGTTGGAATGAAACCTAGCACGATTTGATTTCATACTACAAGGAAGGACATGGAATACATTTGATCCCGCAATTCAGTAAGGTTCCCCTGGGAGAGAGGATGAAAGTAAAATTCTTTAACCGCGCATCACGACGGAACTACTCAATGAATTCGAATGAAACTCGGCATAATTTGAGTTCTACTCTTTGAGTACGAGGAAAGATACATTTATCCTGGAATTAAGTAAGGTTCCCCTGGGAGAAGGGATGAAAGTAAAATTCTTCACCGCACATCACGCTGAACTGCTGAATGAGTTGGACTGAATTGGTATGATTTGAGTTCAAACTACAAGGAAGGACATGGGATACATTTTATCCGGTTCCCCTGGGAGAGGGTATGAAAGTAAGATTCCTTCACCGCGCATCACGCCGAAACTGCGGAATGAGTTGGAATGAAACCTGGCACGATTTGAGTTCATACTACAAGGAAGGAAATGGGATACATTATATCCTGGAATTCAGTAAAGTTCCCCTGGGAGAGAGGAAAAAGTATAATTATTTAACCCCGCATCACGACGGAACTACTGAATGAATTCGAATAGAAGTCGGCACGATTTGAGTTCATACTACGGGGAAAGATACATTTTATACCGGAATTCAGTAAGGTTCCCGTGGAGGGGGATAATAGTCAAATTCCTGGGTCGCGCATCACGCCAAAAGTACAGAATGAAATCAAATGATGCATTTTATCTGGGATATCAGTAGGCACGGTTCTCTTGGGAGAGGGGATATAAGTCAAAATGTGTTCTTAGTTGTAATTCATTAACGCGTCGCCGATTTCATGCATTCTTTTTATTAGAAACAGTGTTGCAAGATCGAATTTGACTAAATCAGTAGAAAGTCGAGTAGAAAATCAGTTCATTGAAACAAAAAAATCAGTAGATAAAGGGTAGGTAAGTTCCTATCCATTTATTATTCCAAGACGCACCCATTAGTTAGGGTTCTACCTTAGTAGGTAGGAACCTAACTAATGAGTGCGTCAATGCCTATTTCAGGCAAAGTAAAATGTACAAATGGTCCATGCAATATTCATAAACATGATATTTGGTGGTTTAGCTGGTCCAGTTAACTGTACCACCGAAGTTTGGTTGGAGTAAGTGGTCCAATTAAAAGAACTGGACCACAGAAAAATATTTTTGACTGTGGTACACAATCAACTGTACCTACCTAATAACGAAAAAAATTACGGTGGTCCAGTCAAATGGATCAGGAGCCCAACTCTGTAATACAATGGCTTCACTATGACAATGGAATCGTCGCAGAATCATTACGTAGAATCTTTAGATTAATAAAACTCCAGATAGTGCGTGCGAGATAAATTAATAGTTTCAAACTTGACGCGCGTCTCTACATCTGCATTCATCATAATTTCTTTCATCTAAGGTAGAATACCAAAACGTGTCACTCCGTGACGTCTGTGACGTCCCTGTCATAGTGAAGCGATTAATTTGGCAGAATAGGGCCCCAGCTGAACGGAACCATGAGTAAGAAGTGAAACGAGTATGACACTTCTTAACACTAACGCTGGCCGAGTCGTAGCTGAAAGTATTGTCGATAAAGAATGGGATTGAAGATGACAACATGCTATCCGCCGTAGACCCCACACGATTTATACACTATTTAACTAGGTACCTAAATAAAGATTCTTATATTAAAAGTGTAACAGGTCCAATTCTGCGCATCGAAGTTTTTTTGCACGGCGGCGTATCATAATATGAGAGAAACTGTGGTTAAATGTGAACTTAATTAGTCGGCAGGTATGGCAATCGCGAACGAAGTCGCGGGTACAGCTAGTAAATAAATAATGCTGGACAATTTACACAGCAGAGCTTGTGTTATATTATAATTATAAATTCGAAAAACTCTTCGTAACTCTGTCTGCCGTGTAAAGGTCGTAGCAAACGTATCAACTCGGAAAGGGATCGTAACCGTATCGCCTTTCGCGTCGCCGTCAAATAGTCGTGAACCTAACGTAAGCACGAAACCAAAGCGGATCAGAAGCTCCAATACTTCGACTCGGCTACGGCTAGCCGACGACGCCGTGCTTACGGCTAGCCGACGCCGTGCTTACGGCTAGCCGACGCCGTGCTTACGGCTCGCCAACCGTTGGTTGACGGCTAGTTCAATCATTTTGAATCCGAACGTTAAGTGTAGCGAAGAGACGTAAGATAGGGTACGGAGAGTCGTAAGATAGGGTACGTAGAATTGTAAGCGCGGGAACGGCAAGTCGACCACGCACCGCACCGCGATTCGTGAGCTTGTCCCGAGGCGAGGCAATTTACGCACACGACGATTCCGATTAGTGTGCGTTGTAGTAGGGAGTTTCATATAACTAATACTGAACGGCTAGAGTTGATACGGTGACGATCCTTTTCCGAGTTGATACGTGTGCTACGACCTTAAGTGTGAAAAGGTAACACTTTTCACGCCTAAACGGATCTTAGTGAAATTTTGCAGACAGGCAGACGGTATCCCAGGGACACACTACTTTTTATCCCGGTCAAGTGCGTGCGAAGCCGCGGGCAAATCCTAGTACTTAATACATTATAATAAAAGGTAGATATTTTTTTATTATACATACATAGAATAAACCCATAACACCCTGAACAAATAAATATCTGCAGATCGTACATTTGTCCCGAGGCGGGAATAGAACCCGCAATCTCCTGCGTCGCAGGCGGACCTTCGCCCGCTGCGCCAATCGGTCAGCCCCTGTTAAGGGCCTTATTGACTTTTATCTCATAGGGGTAATGCCCATACCTAACAGGGCATGCGGATCGCAATCCAGTGGTGGAATTATTATACAGGGGGCGCTGCTCTCTGCCCCCAGACGATATCCTTTAGTCGCCTCTTACGACACAAGCAAGATACAATACCGCTGGTTATTTCCCCACGGCCGGTCGCCTCCTCCGCCTCCTCCTCCAAAGCGGTTGTTCGAGCCGCTTCTGTCGCGTCCCCAGCGGTTGCCACCACCGCCGCCGCCGCCGCCGCCACCTCGGTTGTTGTTGCCCCAACGGTTACCGCCGCCGCCGCCGCCGCCACCCCAGCGGTCTTCTGACAAAAAATATTATTAAGCATAGTACTAATATACCTAACTAGATAATCTTATGGAATTTACTTAGGTTTTTCTTCTTTATTGTTATTGAATTATTATTACTATTTTAAGTTGTTTCGGTTTGTTTCTTTTAAACTTCAAACTATGTGATAGTTATAAATGCGAAAGTTTGGATGGATGGATGGTTTTTGGTGCACATGGTGGACAAAGTATTTTATATTTAAGTTTTTTGTTTTATTGTTTACGGTATTTTGTGACCCAATAATTTGTTTTTCTTTTCTATATTACAAATGCACAAGATTGGCTGGATAGATGGATGTTTGTTACTTCTTCACGCCCAAACTACAAATCGTAATCATGCTGAAATTTTGCCTAGATGTAGGTCTAGACCTGGAATAAAACATAGGTTACTTTTATTCCATAAATCAGTTTCCAGTTGCGCGCGGGCGCTCGTTATCGTCGTACGCGTGCAGTGCCCTTATCGCAAGTCGATTAAGTGTTGCTTCGCCTAGCCGCGCCTTGCGCGCGTATTTCACCACCATGAATAGATTCGCATTATTGGAGGATCAAGAGCAATGCGAAACGGGGGACAGAGTGTTAAATGAACAGAGTGAGACAATACGGAGCAGAGATGAACAGAATGAGAAAATTAGGAGTAGAGAAAACTTAGTAGATACCGACTTGAGCGAGAGTGAAGGCGATACCAACTGTGACATGGAGGAAATGAAGAGAACTTCACTTGCCAAGAGAACTATAGAAATAAGAGATGATGGAAAACAGGAGCAGCCGTGGATTCATCCAAAGAGAAGGGGAAGGCTCTTCTCGAACAGTAGAGAGATTATAACAAGTTCCGAAGACAAAATTGAAATAAGCATTACAGGAATAGAAAAATTGCCCAAACAATTCAAGCTAGCTAAAGCGTTGCAAGAGGAAAATATACATGACGTAACGCGAGTAAAATATATAAACGCATATAAGGTACTACTACAATTTAGTAAAGAAGAAAGCGCGAATACATTACTGTCATCTAAACTTTTCAATGAGAATGGTTTTAAGTGCCAAAAAACCTTTGAAGTTAGCCACTCATATGGGGTAATAAAAGATATTGATCTTGAACTTACGGATCAAGACATCCTGCAAAGCCTAAGCAGTGCCATTCTTATCACAGGCGTGAAAAGACTAAAGCGTAGAAATTCTTATGATGGAAAGTGGGAGGACAGCGAAGCGATAAGAATCACCTTTGAAGGAACTTTTGTGCCAGCCGACGTAATGTTATTTGACATAAGAGCCAATATATACGCATACAGATACCCGGTAACACAGTGCTCGCACTGCTGGCGATTCGGGCACGTCAGCAGAATGTGTCCATCCATCAAACCGGTGTGCCCAAAATGTGGAAATAATCATCAAAACTGCGAGACAAACAAATTCAGGTGTAATAACTGTGGACGAAGGCACATGGTGATGTCAAAAACGTGTCCTGTGTACCTTAAAGAGAGGAAGATCCGAGACTTGATGAGTGAGCTTAATTGTTCATACAAGAGAGCGCTTACGATGTATGTCCCCCCATCTCCCCGCGGACCCTCACCTCCCCGCCTGGAGGAATTCCCTGATTTACGTCAGAAGGCCGCCACCGAGAATGAATCTTCATGCAGCGAAGAAGCACCGGTAGCTAAGGACACATATGCTAACATTGTATCGCAAAACGAATTACCGACCAAGAAGAAGAAGAAGAAAGGTAAAAATCAGAAGACTGGTTCAGATAGAGAAGTAGAAATTTTGACAGAAGGATCGTGGATGGAATGGGCACCGGGTGAGGAAAATGCTAAGTCATCTGATGCTAGTGACTTGCAAGGGGAAAAACCAAACAAGGAGAAGGTTTCGTGGAGGAGACTTGTACAGAAGTTAACAGAAAAGATTGGAGAAGCGGAGGTATCATGGGAGGATAAGATTAAGAGTTGTTTGGGGATCATTTGGAAGGCTGCGTTATCGTTTATGGTTCAGTATGTGTCAGATCTGCCTTTCCTCGCATTTCTGACCCAATATGGATTTTAATGTCCCATTACAGGCAATAAACATTATACAATGGAATTCGCAAAGTATTCGTAATAAAAAGTTTGAGTTTGAAACAGTACTAAATAGAGAAAAGGTCCATATTGCAATTATTAGTGAGACATGGTTCGACCCCGGATCGGAATTCCGTTTAAGTGGATACAACGTGTTCCGAAAAGACCGCAGCGATGGATATGGCGGAATAGCAATAATGACTCATTGCTCAGTCAAGGCACAAGAGTGTGAATTCACACATCCTAATAACGGCATTCAAGTACTTCATATAAAATTATTAAACTCACAGCACCTACAAAATATTATATCTATTTACTGCCCATCTGATGTTCGGACTTCTACAGCGGATTGGGACATAATTTTTTCACGTCTAAGCCAGAACTCGATCATCGCTGGAGATTTTAATGGGCACCACAGTAACTGGTCCACGAAAACCGATCCTAGGGGTAGGAATATATTCGACTCGGCAATTGAAAACGACTTCGTTTCTTTGAATGATGGTAGCCCGACCCGCATTAAACTTGTGAACGGTTTAGTTCAGAAAACAGCGCCAGATATAACATTTTGTTCGACAAATACAGCTCTTAGATATAACTGGAAAGCTACAAATGAGAACTTGGGTAGCGACCATTTGATATTGAAAATCAGCACAGAGATATCTCGCCCTACTCATTATAGAAAACGAAGAATTTACAGTAAAGCTGACTGGACCACATATAAGTTGAAAATTGAAGAACTATTATCGGACTTCAATCACTCGATAGACTTGCAAATAGATTATGATAGTTTTATTTACTTTATAAATCAGGCAGCCGACGAATGCATACCTACCAGTAAAATTCCTAATTGCCCTATTAGATCGGAGAAATTTGTGCCTAAACCTTATTGGTCAGCGGACATATCTAAGTGTATAGCTGAACGTCGCCTAGCTTTAGCTAAGTTCAGAAGAAACCCGACCCCTGGAAACTATAGTTTGCTACAAAATAAGATTAGCTTGGCGCGGACAGCTATTCACAATGGTAAACGTAAGTCGTGGCAGTGTTTTTGTTCTAGCATAGACAGTGTTACCTCAGCCAGCCAGATGTGGACACGTATGCGATGGCTAAAGGGCTATAAAGTGAGTAAACCTAGTATTGACCGCGATAAAGCAGACAGTTTATTATGTAGCTTAGCGCCGGACTTTGTGTCACCAGAGGAACCTAGTTTTAATACGCAAAATGTTCAATTAGGTTGCCCTATTTCAATACAGGAATTAAATAATTGTTTAAAACGGTCAGATACAGCGCCAGGCGCTGATAACATACCCTACTCAATGATTTATAATCTCCCAAACTTAGGTAAGCATGTACTTGTATCGCTTTATAACAGGTTCTTATCACTAAGTTTTGTGCCTAAACAATGGAAAGACGCGCGCATTATTCCCATACCAAAACCTGGTAGTATTAATAGTTCATCGGTGGGTCTCAGGCCCATAGCATTAATCTCATGCGTTTGCAAAATTTTTCATACTATTTTAACTCGTAGGCTGGAGTGGTACATTGAGAAAAATAACCTACTTTCAAACGAAACGATCGGATTTAGAAGGTCAAGGTCATGTTTGGATAATTTGTCTAGAATCGTTTCACGCATCCAAACAGGTCTAACTGATGGAATTCCAACAATAGGTTGCTTTATTGACATAGAAGGAGCATATAATTACGTAAATGTAACTAGTCTGTTATCAGTAATGGATAGTATAGGAGTGGATAAAACCATCTGTAAATATTTATGGGAATTTTTACGTGAGAGAAATCTTTCAATTGAACTAGATAATAGTAATTTAATAAGCCGTACTACAGGGGTAGGTTTAGCCCAAGGGGACCCGTTATCTTCGACCTTATTTAACATTTCAACAGTTAAAATTTGTCATTCTATTAAGAGGGCATTTATTTCGCAATACGCTGACGATTTTGTTATTTACAGCTCCAACAAAATTCTAAGCCAGGCAGTCAGTGATGTTCAAAGCTCTATAGATATATTTTGTAACTTGATAAACGAATTAGGTCTTAATGTTTCTTATCGGAAATCTAAAATTATTGTATTTAGCAGGGGTAGGCGTAATGCACATTTAAATATTACAGTAAACGAGAATTGTCTGCAGCAGGTAGATAGCGTTAGGTATCTAGGAATGTATTTAGATAGAAGTTTAAAATGGGGTAAGCATATCAACGAAACTCGCGAGAAATTATTAAAATTCATAAATATTTTTAAGGTACTGGCTGGGGGTAACTGGGGAATTCATCCTAAGCACTTGAGGCGTCTATATATAGCAATCATACGAAGCAGACTCGATTATGGTAGTTTCCTTTATGATACTAGTGTCAAAAGTCACCTGCAGAAACTAGATATCGTACAAAATCAGGCAATGCGCGTTATAGGCGGGTTTATTAAATCTACACCTATACACGTCATGGAAAGTGAGCTTTGTCTTCCTCCTTTAGACCTACGTAGATATTATCTTGCTGGCAAATTCTGGTTAAGGGCAAGGTCCTTCAAGAACAATGTTACAATAGATGTCATAGAACAGCTTGAATTAAAATGCGAACATGTCTATTGGGCAACAAAGAAAATACCTATTCTAATAGCTTTGTGTAGAAAATTTAGACAATTTATGTTTTACTCATCTGAAAACCTACTTATGTATTCGATGGATACTTGGTTAACTAATTACGACCTTTCACAACAGGTATGTTTACAAATTAAAGGAGTTGAGTTACCTAAAAGAATGTTTAATAAGGTGGCAGTAAAAAACCAATGTGATCTAGTTTTAAATGAGACCTATGGCACCTATTACAAAATTTTCTCTGATGGTTCAAAGGAATCGATAGAGCGGCATTTTACGATCCTCAGACAGAATTACGAGTAAAATTTCAAATTGAAGCAAACATCTCGACAATGCACTCTGAACTTATCGCAATCTCTGAGGCGTTATCTTACGCATTATCAGTCGATCATAGCAATTTTGTTATATTGTCTGACTCAAAGAGTGCGCTTGCACACTTGGCTCGTATATCCTCGAATATTCGAGGACTACCGATTGCCTACAATATTCTGAAATCCATCAGCAGATTAAAGTCCTCTAGAAAATCAGTAACACTACAGTGGATACCGTCGCACATAGGTATCATGGGCAACGAGATCGTCGACTTGGCCGCTAGACAAGCCGTCACTGAAGGGATTCCTTTTAGTTGTCTGCCAGTACATAGTGAAATTTTATACAAAGTAAAAGAGATATGTAGAGAACAATGGAAGGAGCATTTTAATGAGAGATCTAAAGTAAAAGGCATTTGGTATAACACAATTCAGTGCGAACTTCCTCGTTACCCATGGTTTGAAGAATTACCGACTATAAGGAAATATATCGTTTATTTGTTAAGACTGCGCTCGGGTCATATACCATCAAATAAATTTAAACATCTAATGAAACTAACGGACTCGCCGAACTGCTCGGATTGCAATCAAGTTGAAGACGTATATCACGTGTTGGTGGAGTGTGTCCGGGGCGCGGTCCAGCGCGGCATGTTATTTAATAGTAATGTAGGTATGTGCAACAGTTTTCTGGCTGAACCGACTTCCGATAATGCCAAGAAACTGCTTAAAATTTACATCTCCTCCCTAGAGGAGACAAGTTAGGTAGGTAACACTGTATTTTTTGATAGGTTTGGAAATAATCAGCGCGTAAATTTAGTCACGTAATAGGTAGTACCTTACCCTACCTAAATGATAGTGAATAGTTTAGGTTATACATTATCTCATAGATTAGTTTTCAGTTAATTTGTTTAAAAAGTTTGCTTGTATATTATTATAATGTGTTATTGTAATAGGTACCTATGTCACAGATTAGTTTATGATAAATTAATTTTGTTGAATGTACATATAATTTAGATTGTGGTAAACAAGATCTCATAGACTAAGTTTCTGTTAGATTTTTTTTTGTTTCGTTACATAGAATATAATATTATTTTGTTGAAATAAGCACTATTGTAATTAAGAATTACGGGGGTGACATGCCATGCTCGGCAAAACCCTCATGCACCAAATAAATGATTTAAAAAAAAAAAAAAAAAACAGTTTCCATGGGATGTAAGTAGCCTTCAAACGTTCCCATAGTAACAGCGCGTGCGAAGCTGCGAGCAGACAGAATATTTTTGCGCTGTTTTAAGTTTACTGCCCACCACAACACAAAATATTGGAAAGGGCCATGCCCTGCCTCACTCTAGTGTGGCAGCCGTCAGAGTGATGCAAGTTATTTTTGCCTTGGGAGTGGAATACGGCGTTACATGCCGCAGTCCGTTGACCGTCCACAAGACTATCAGCGCTAACAGCGCTCAGTCGTTCCGAATTTTTTGAACGGAGCGGCTACAGACGCGCTCACATCGCTCACGTAAACAAAACCTCGAGTTTATGGTGACTTTGGAAATTTCTTATATCAATTTGTATAACCATATACGACAATTTGACAGATCGTTCACAGCGACCATGCTCGTTTTATGGCGTTGTGAGCGTAAAGAAGGCGTCGTTTATGACGTCATCTACGACTGTAGACGCGATATCGGAATAACGGACCACTTTTGTGAGCGCTCAAATCGATTTGTCGGACCTCAGCTCTAGTGGATCGGTTAGTTTGACGCAGAGATTATGACTTGTCCGTGTAATAAATTCAAATGTTAGTTCACAGCTCGTTGTTAAGTAGAGCCGATACTGGTCCACTGCTGTATGAAGGCTTCCCCTGATAATCCCCATCATCCCCAGGCTGAGCATGCTACTGCTGCCCGTCTCTTGGTGGATGGATATCCCTCAGTAGATTCTTACGAACACCCGAGGGAAGAGTTGGGGTGGTGAAAATTCTAAGCCAGCACCACAATGGCTCCTTTTAAAGCTTAATAATTAAAACTGTAATAAACAATGTAACAACCTCTATTCTCTCTGCTATCACGCGACCGTCCCCTATCCTCTCTCCCGTGTCTCTTGTCTTGGGACCTCTGTCTCTTCGCAGCCGAGGCGTCTCTCCCCGTAGATCTCTCTCTCTTCTCCCTCTCTCGCATCACTCCCGCCGCTTTCGCTTCCTTGTGGAATGCCTCGACCACTTTCTTCGCTTCTTCTTCAATCAAATCTGGGAAGATGACTTCATCTATCCACGAGGATTTTTCCGGTAGGCAGAAGTTTGCTGCGGAAAGAATGGCACGTTATAAGAGGAGTTGCGACTTACGTAGTGTCTTAGGTGAACGACAAACGACGACGCGATGTGGTGTACACATTCGAGAATACAATACATGAACTTATTTACTGTACTGAAAGGTACACATTTCAATGAGAGCGCGAATTCAAACGACAAATGCGCGGACTGCCATTAAAATGTGTACCTTTTAGCCCCGTATTGAAAAAGCTTCCTTAGTCATCGATCTATGCTTGATAAACGATTTTCTACCCCAGTAACTCCCAACCGGTGGTACCACTGGTGGTCCCTGGAAGCATCCGAAGCAAAGCACAAGAAGCAGTTCGCGACGCTTCGAGGTTATTTATTTATATGCCTACTGTTGACTCCTATAACATTGATTGAGCATTCAACCGCGATAAAAAAATGGAGGTAATGTTTATGAGTACTGCAGTGCTCGGTGACGCCCTCCTCCCCCGTCCCCACCAATAAATTTGTGGCTACGGCTTGCCGCTTACGGCTTGACGTTTTCATCTCCAAACAGTTAGTGGTCCGTGACAAACCAGAAAGTGGTCAAGTGGTCATCACAAAGAGGCTAGGAGCCACTATTCTACGGTAATAAACGTCACTCAAGCATAATCTATGACTTCGTAAGCTTACATAATACGGGCCTTAATGTAGTGAAGTTCTGTATTGCTTTCTCGTTCGGTATCGTCGAGTCGTGTCGCGTTTCACGCGCACCTAGGACAACGGGTTAAATTCGAGTGGGAACGGATGTAATAAGAAGTCTGAACGTGAAAGCCTTTGTTGATTTTGACGGTTTACCTTTCATATCCAAGATGGCAGCGTCCGGCACTTCCTTGCCATCAGCGGATTCTCTCTGCTGGCACCTCTGTTTGTAAGTCTCTTCATCGGTGACAATCGCGACGGCGATGCGACGGTACCCGTCAAACTCTCGCAGCTTGCGCCGTTGGGCCGACGGATAGACATTTGTCTGTTACCGACGATAATGTGGAGGAAAGTACTCGTTATAATCCTAGAACACTAGACATCTGTATCGTGTTTTAGTGGACCTCGCCCCAACTTACTACAGGGCTCGGGTCGAGCTTAGATTAGGACGTACCTGGCTTGCGACGGATTACATACGCAAAATAAAAGGAGCTCCATCTGTTTTATTGAAAGCCTGGCAACATAATTTGATCCACAACTTGCATAGCATTAGCAGTATTTTTTGGAACTTGAAAAGTTTTTTTAGTAAATTTGAAGGTGCGATATTAAAAAGACTCAATTGATTTATTTATTTTACAAGTGGACTTACAGTTAAAGCGAATTGTATCGTTATAAATTTATTAAATTATTGTTTAAGTACATATGAAAACACTCAAGTGAGTGTATCTGAGTGAACTCTGTTCTTTGAGAAATAACCCCAAATTGCACATCAAATTATGTTCTCAGTGATAGGTGTACAATGAAAATTGTCGCGAATCTCACCTGGTCCAAGATAAAGTTCCTTCTCCGTCCATGGGCCACCTCCACAAGCTTTAGCACACACTTGGCGCATTTGGAGACCATCGCGTCCCATCTTCCCTCGTAGGCAGCCTTGAAAGGCTTACAGTCCACCTGAATGATAAAAACACGTATGATTATCAAGCAATGGCTGGAGTAAATCTAGGCCTTAGGTCTATAGATATAAGGTTGTTTGATACCAGGGACACTGCTGCTGAGTCGTACGTCGTTCCTCTTCGGGCGACGATCCACTGGTATCAATATTGGACCTCTATGGGTCTATAATAAAAAGTCATGTTTTTAAGTTGATATCTCCTGTTGAAAACACAGACGTGTATTAGTTTCGTAGAGCAATGTATGCTTTCTGAATAAAAATTCAGTCAAACCTTGTACTGAAAGAGAAAGTTATTAGTGTTTTGTGTGTGTGCGTGCGTGTAAGTTTTGATAGAGGTTTTGGAATTTTATATTGTAAAATATTGCGATGTTATTTTACAATTTATTATTCTAAACTAAACATTGTTACTTTGTTTACTTACCATGTCTGTAACTTTCACTTACTTTTTACTACCATTAAATACATTTATCTGCATTAAATAAATGACTAGAGACTATTCATAGCTTCAGCTTAACACCTTAGTCTAGGCTTAGATTAAATGAGAAATAAAAGATGGAACAGTAATTGTTTTAGACTTTAATATTCATAGATAGCTCACTTACAACCGCTTCGGACACATTCCCGAACTTATAATCTAAAATCCTGAAAATTCTGTATAAAATTCTGTAATTTGAATAGATTCAAACATAAATAATATTATATAATAATGATGGACCATTCACTCAACATCATCTCAACATGTTAGTAAATAACAGAAATCTATTTACATAATAAAAACAACAAATGTTAATTCTCTGCATTTCCTTCTGTATTGCATTTTATGTTTGTGTGGTAAAATAAAGAGTTATATATCTATCCATCAAATGTTACTACAGATCTGAAAGTAAGTAATAATAATATCATCGCAACATTTCAAAATATTCCACTTTTTAAAACAACATCAACACATCTTATTCGGTTACAATTTCCAACAAGTGTTAAAAAAATAAAGAACTTTTGCATGTGTAATGTCAAATCTTATTATAGGATACAAACATACCTTCATCTTGTCAAAGAGCGCCCCCGTAGAGAGGACATTGTACCGCTTGTCGGGGAACGCAGCGACGCGATGCTTCACCCAGTGCGACTTGCCCGCGCCTGGCATACCGACCATGAGGATGACCTAGCGAAGAGAGAGATATTAGTTTTGTTGGTAGAAGAACCCATTGCGACAACAGTCGACATTCTACCAGTGTGAACTGCTTTTTGGTTGATCGTTGCGCAATGGGAAGGTTACGAAAAATATGAGTCCATTTACGCGTATGCGTTGTTTCGAAGTCGCGACTTCGAATGTCCAATCCAGTCGCAATTAATGAACGCTACAGTTTATCGTTCATCTGCAGATCCCCTACGTGTTGTGAAGCTATTCGCCACTTCAATCGCCATCTTCAGCCGAAGTTACCTATTCTCGGCGTATAAATCTCCACGATGCCATCTGCGAGTTGAATATCGTCGAATCATAATCTTGCTGCTTTAAAGCATTCAAACATCCGACTGATTTTGTCGCTCCGTCCAAAACAGATTAGTACAATTGTTAAACTAATTGGAACATTACTTGTGACTTGGTGTTCTGGTGGTGCAACGCAATACGAGGCGAGGCGATGTCCGCTGTCGGGCCAGAGGGCGCGAGAAAGCCCCGTCCTGGAAACCAGATAGCCAGATAGACGCATTCTACTGTATCTGTCTGCGCACACGTTAACTAGGCTAGCGCGGCTAGCGTAATAATGTAGCGACTTGCCGTCATGGTACGCCCCGTTGTACGAACCGCTGAATTCGTTTGTTTCTTGATCACAACACATGGAGTCTTTGACTCGTATCTTCAGGCAGTCGCTTGATGCCAATTCTTTTATAAATCACTGGAAGGCACGTAATTTGTGCAATCTATAAACCGACTACGCTCGTTCGAGACACAAAACAATAAATGCATATACGGTTACATTAGACATCAGATATAGAGTAAGTAATAGACAGTATTTAGTAGTAGGAAGTTGGCAGTCATTCTTACCTCACATTCGGCGAGAGAAGCTGGGCGTCTGGGCCCTGGCACTATGGTACCCTGAGCGATCAGAATGTAGCCAGGAAGGAGGCATGCCTCAGCCCCGTCCAATTCTTCGTCGGCTGTGTATCTGTAGACAGAATATCACGAAATAATCATAAAACCTCATGTCGAAATCAGTGTTTTTGTATTGTAATCGTATTCTTCAAAGACGTATCAGGTTTTCGGAACATGGTAGCAGTTGAGACATGTGAAATAAACCACTAACTACTAAAAATCGGTATTTAGTATTGATGAGTTAAATGTGTAGCCTAAATCTTCAGGTAACGCCGAATATAAATAAATAAATAAATAATGCTGGACAATTCACACAGCATTATCTAGCCCCAAGCTAAGCAGAGCTTGTGTTATGGGTACTAGATAACTGATATACTTAATACAATACACTACATAGATAGATATTTTTTATTAAACATAGAAAACACCCAGACCAACGGAACAAATTTCTGCAGATCGTACACAAATTTGTTCCGAGGCGGGAATCGAACCCGCAACCTGCTGCGTCGCAGGCGGACCTTCGGCCGCTGCGCCACGGAGGTCGTTAAATATGCCCGATAAGTACTTTTAATCCTATTAATTAGTTCCCATGGGATAGGAATAACTTTTCCGGAGAAAGAACGCGTCCGGGCAGAAAGTATTTTATGATTATGTTTGAACAAATATTACCTGATAACAAAACTAATCCTCTTGTCTAGCACATGTCCGCCCAGCACTTGCTCCTCCGTCACCTCGGCAGGCGCCTCCGCGGTGGCCGCCCCGGTCGCCTCCGTGGTCTCGGCGGCTTCAACTGAGGACATAAAATAAATAAAATAAAAAAGAGTATTCATCAACACTATATCTAGGATATAAATGATCTTAAATCTTTTAAGTACTAACTTAGACACTTGATAGATACAAAGCAAAGAACGCTTTTAAAATATGGTTATACAAAGAAAGTACTTAGGTAGGTGAAGTGATAATGATGAAAAGATTAAGGACTCAGCATCGCTGATTTTCAGTCCCACCTGGAAATGTCCGCTGTCGCCACAAAGTGTAGGATGTAATGGTATAATACAAATTTTTGATTTGACATACTTTTTATTACAATGTTTATTCCATTCTAGCTGCATTCTTACTACCCGTTGTCCTATTAACCGTTTTCCTGTAGGAATGAAGCATTTTTTGTGTACGATCTGCAGAAATTTGTTCCGTTGGTCTGGGTGTTTTCTATGTTTAATAAAAAATATCTATCTAGTGTATTGTATTAAATTTATCAGTTATCTAGTACCCATAACACAAGCTCTGCTTAGCTTGGGGCTAGATAATGCTGTGTGAATTGTCCAGCATTATTTATTTATTTATTTTCCCGCGGTAAAAAATAGCCTATGTTCATCAGGAATAATGAAGGCTTATAATGGTAAAAGAATTTTTCAAATCGGTCCAGTAGTCGGAGCCAATTCAATACAAACAAACAATCAAATCTTTCCTATTTATAATATTAGTATAGATTATTCCATACTATAATGGAGTATTCGTTCTACGTGGGCTACACCTGGCCCAGACTGGTGCAGGACCGAGATGAATGGCATAAACATGGAGAAGCCTACGCCTAGCAGTGGTCGACTAGAGATGATGATGATTCGTTCAAAAGTTGGTTTCTACAAGATCCTTTGAAAATAATTTTTCATAATGATCTTTTTAATAAGTTTTGCAGGCGGACTGATTTAGACCTAGATCTATTCTGTACGAGCATCAATTCAGCCAGACAGCGACTGACCAGGAGTTACTTTAATAGTGACGTAGGTACTTAGGTTTGTTTAGGTACATTTTATGTACATAGTTATTAGTTATCTTTTTATTCCACGTCACTGTCGTTTGAGCCGTTTTCTTTTTATGTTTACTACATGTTATTAGTTAAATTGTCACTATACGTGAAAATCTTTAATTGGCTCTCTGATGTTATTACGTAGTTTGATTAAGTTAGTTTAAGCCGTTGATTTTCCAATAAAGTAAATAAATAAATAAACAAAAATCAGGAAACTTGATTATGGTAAAACACGTCTTGATTGGGGGATGCATGTTCAGCAGTAACGTATGTGCTGAAAGTAAGGCGGTTAGGCGATGCAGCAACAAAGCGAGCATTTGCAAATAGATATAAGACCAGCAGAGCTATTCAGACTTTCCGCTACCGACTCATCAACACGGTATCAGACACAAATTCGCGCCATTCAATTATTTAAGCGGTTTTTAAATTTTTCTGCGTTCTGCAAGGAATTAAACAAGAAAGGTAGTTTTCCATAAATAATAAAACATTTTCAGTGCTAAAATATTTGAATTCCGCGAGAATTTGTGTGATGTGTGGTGCTGGCTTCGAATTTGCACCACCCCAACTCTTCGGTGTCGTATGAGGCGACTAAGGGATATCCACCGGAGGCGGGCAGCAGCGCCCCCTGCAGAACAATTCTACCACCGAATTGCGATCCCCAACCCGCATGCTCAGCGTGGGGATTATGGGCACCACCCCCATGTGATAAAAGTCAACAAGGCGCTTATCAGGGGGAGACCTGCGTCTAGTAGTGGACCAATGCTGTTGAGGTTGTCAGATTCCGTGTCGATGACTCGGTAGTAGAGTCTAAATAGCCTAGCAGTATCGAATAAAACGATCGAAAAGTATTCCCGTGGTTCGGCGAAAATGGCGAGAGAGGGACACCAGAGAGGTTTTCGTGGGTATTACGTTCTTTTCAGGACGTCGAGTCCTACATAATTCTGATCCCCCAGACCAGTTTATTCGTAAACAAATAAAAAAATGTCCTATGTCCATGTCCATCAATGGCCTATTATCTGATGATGATAGTACTCACCAGGCTCCTCCTTAACCTCAGGGGCGGGCTCAGCCGGCTCGGCAGGCTCGGGCGGCGGCGGCGGCGCGGCTGCCACTTCTTCCTCCTCCGGCGGCTCTTGTTTTACTGCTACTGTGTCTGGTAGTTTGTCGCCATTTGCCTAAACAGATAGAAACAATTTTTATTGCAGCAGGAGAGGATCAGACTGCAAAACGGTCGCACGGCTTTGATGGAGGTGTAATAATATAAATAAATAATGCTGGACCATCCACACAGCCTCTAGCCCCAAGCTAAGCAGAGCTTGTGTCATGGGTACTAGATGACTGATATACATAATATGTATAAAATATAATGCATAAATTATCCGGTATTTACCTGAGCGTCCTTTTCTTTGTTGTCCATCTCGCCCCGCTCGCGTCTCTCGGCCGCTTCCCTCTCTTTCCTCTCGCGATCTTGTTTCTCACGTTCCTGCAAAATATGTATATATTGAGCCTTGTTCTGAGACAGTCACATAGCTGTTGTAATGAGATGCTGTGGAATTACGCAAAAACCACTCATCCTCATTGACATTTGAACATTTGACAATGACTGAGTATGGTGCAGTTAAAATCAGCAATCTGAGGAATGCTCTCCCTCTGGAGAGCGAGCAGCAGACGTGCAAAAACTGCTAACTAAAAAACTGTTTCATCAGCGTTATTTATCCTAGTAAAAAGTTAGACCTTATTTTGTGTTTATGTAAGTTTATTATAATGTTTGTAGGTTATGTAGGTATTATAGTATGTAGTATTAATATAGTTTGCGCACTATATGTCCTGCGCATCTGGCTAGTCTCCGATGAGACTGGCCGCCGTGGTCGAAATTCGGCTAGGACGACATTATTATTATTATAGTATGTAGTGTATTTGGTTTCTTTTTGTAGGTATATAAATAGATTATTCTGAGCCATCGTCTATTTTGTTTTTCATGTCCAGCCCATCCCAAGTTTGCATGGGAGAGATCACTCTCAGAGATTAGGCCACCCTTTATACTTCCTCTATTCTAAACTTTTTGTCTATATCGTTTCCTGTTTTTTTTTTTTGGTATAATAAAGTGTTTTCTATCTATCGTCTATCTATATTTCTATCGTCGTTCTATCATCTAAATCAGGGGTTTACCACATAAGAATTAGAATAGGAAAATCTTTATTTGTAGCTAAGAAATGAATAATGAATACAGTATTTAATAACACTATTATGTCCACTGCTGAACGTGCTTTCCTCAAACAAGGGGGTTGTTCTATAATCATTGTCAGTGATTTTAAAACAAATAAACTTTATCCAAATTGGTTTACCATTTGGGTGCTACAATGCCACAGACCGACTGATAAACAAATCAAAAAAATATCCCCAAAAATTTTCGACTTCGACGGGACTTGAACCCGCATGCTTGCCTCAGTACGGGAATGTGCTAACCAACTACACCACGAGGTCAAGTGACGTGGGAGTCGAAAATCTCTGGGACTTCCTACGGACTCTAGCTCCATTAGCTCCACCTACAGGGGAAACATTGAAGTTTATCCAATCATGTTCAAAGACTAAAGTTACATTTAGTTCGTTTGACGGGAGTTGTCGCGTTGCTCAATTTTAAATTACTTGAGTGTGAGGGCTACCTGGAACAACTCTCCTTCTATTAGTGTTTACCTACCTCTCTCTTCTTCTTCTGTCGTTCCTCTTTCTCAAGTTTCTCTTTTTCCCTTCTCTCCTTCTCTTGCCTAATCGCCTCGTCCTTGGCCCTCTGCAGTTCCTCTTCCCTCTTCTTCTTTTCTTCCAAGACTTGTTTTACTGGGATCTCGAGACGGTTGCGGACAATCTTCGTCTTTGTTAGCATGTTGTATCTGTTAACAAAGGGTTCTTGTTTAACACTATAGCTGCGCCCTGAATTGGATTACAAGGATTTTACGTCATTCCGGTTATTTAAAACAAATCTCTTCATAAGGACTATGGTGGATGGAAAAAACTTTGCGCGTCCTAACCAAGATGTGGGTAAAACTGCTGCGAATGATGATGATGATGACAATTTGTACACGAGTGCTCAACAGCAGTTGTTTGTTAACTTAGAGAAAAATCTCTTCATAGCTAACTGTGGTGGATGGAAAAAACTTAACGAGTCCTAACCAAGATGTGGGTAAAACTGCTTCGAATGATGATGGTGGCAATTTGTGCACGTGTTCAACAGTAGTTGTTTGTTAACTTAGAGAATAGTCAAAGAAAAGAAAACTTTAATAAACTATTGGTTGGCTAGCTAACTGCTGTTATTGCTTGCCTAAATGAAAACTCTTTGGAAGGATGATTCTGTTCAGTGATTTTATACTGATCATAATGTCATGATGGTTTTTCTTGTTCTTCTAATATAATAATTTATTTTCACCACCCCAACTTTTCCCGCGGGTGTCGTAAGAGGCGACTAAGGGATACCCACCGGGGGAGGGCAGCAGCGGGCCCTGAAGAACAATTCTGTCACCGAACTGCGATCCCCAACCCGCATGCCCAGCGTGGGGATAATGGACATTACCTCCCATGAGATAAAAGCTAACGAGGCGCTTTTCAGGGGGACGCCTGCGTCCAGCAGTGGACCAATACAGGCTGTTGAGGCTGAGGTTGAGGTTATATAATATGATTGTTTTGAAAAAACTATATACCGACTTCGAATTCTTTAATTTGTTTCTGTTTTGAAGATTTGCGGGATAAATAATATCCCTCAGGAATAAAATTTGCCACCTTAGAATAATTCTCTATACAGCGAAAGAATTTTCAAAATCAGTCCAAAATAATTGACGGGAGAAATCAATGAACATAAAAAACATACAAACAGCCGAACATGGAACCTCCTCTTTTTTCGAAGTCAGTTAAAATAAATAACGCTCTGAGAGTAAAAGAAATGTATTTTCGCTTGCGATCTCATACACCATAGAACGTACGAGAGTAAATACGAAATAATAATGTACCTGCTCGATACCATCATGATTCAATGATGAATCACAAACAAAGATAGAACAGGTGATGGGATTTGAACCTGCGACCTCCGGATTGAAAGGCGGTCGTGCCACCGCAAGGCCAGAGATGTGTCTAGATGAGAATCAAAATTAAGAGATGCGTGCAATAGGATAACTCTTTCTACTTTTTTTTTTGTCTTGAAATACGCGAATAGGAAGTTGGCGGTGTTACACCCCGTGCCTTCGAAAGCACGTTAAGCCGTTGGTCATGCGCTTCCCCAGTCGTGTCGGTCTGCCATCCCATCGGATTATGACAGTCGAGGGAATAGAGAGTGAACCTATGTTTGCGCACACACTTGTGCACTATAATATGTCCTACGCATCTGGCTAGTCTCCGATGAGACTGGCCGCCGTGGTCAAAATTCGGCTAGGAAGACGTTAGTACTGATATGATGATATGTGTTAGAAGATGGCCTCCTTTAACTATTCTATGGACGTTATTTTTATGTCTGTAATTTACCTGTCATTTCCCAAGTTCACTCTGTAGCACATACTCTTGGTAAGAACATGGGGGAACAGTGCTTGCCCTTCCAACACATCCTTGTCAAACTCGTAAGCAACCCCCAGCTCGACGCCATTCAAAGTGTAGGAAATCTTGCAGGGGTTGGATTCTAGGTCCTGTGAAAGAAATGTTAGTTTGAAATACAATCTCATTGCTTTCGAGACGACATCTGACTGCTAATACACATAGTTGTAATTTTCTTAGATAATAATCAATAATACCGCTCAACAATTTTGCTCGAGCGTTATAGGGATAAGATTTATCCAGGGACCATGTGAGTGCAGCCTTGGGCAGAAGCTATTTTTACTATTCAGAAGTCGAATAAATAATAAAGTAATGGATTCAGTGACAATAGTTCTTGAACCATATACTTGAAAATTATTCTTTAATTCTTTATTCTTTAATTCTTTATTGTACACAATGAATACAAAAATGAACTTATAAAATAGGATATGTACATAGGCGAGCTTAACCCTGAAAAGAGTTTTCTTACAGCAAACCTTAGAGATATAGGAGAGGCGATGCAATAGGTAGAGGAAGTGTACAAATCTACAATAGGTACATACATATACTTATAATAAACATACTTATATTAAAATAATAATGACTAAATAAACCTAATAAATACCTTTATTTAAATATAATATAAATATATATTTATAATATATATATTATAATATACAATACTAAGATACATAATACTTATGATAGTAGAAAGTGCTCTTTTACCTTTGTCTTAAATATGTTAAGCGACGGACTGGCTCGAATTTCATGGGGGATAGAGTTCCACAATCTGGCTGCTTGCGCGGCGAAAGAACCTCCAGGCCTACTGGAAAGACGGAGTGAAATTGCCGTCCTACAAGGCACACCGCGGGGAACAAGGAATTCAAATCGTTCGCGGAGGTATGTCGGAGCAATCGGGCTAAAGAGAATGAAGTAGAGGTAAGACAGAATGTGGAGATCGCGCCGCCGGCGTATGGGTAGCCACTTAAGTTTGGCCCTAAAAGCTGACACATGGTCGAATTTACGCAATCCGTATATGAAACGAATGCCCAAATTTTGAAGGCGCTCGAGCTTATTCCAAAGTTCCTCTGTCGCGTCCAAGAAACAAACATCCGCGTAATCGAGTAGGGGAAGTAGAAGACTTTGAGCAAGGATAATTTTAGTCTCAAATGGTAGGAAATTTTGTAGACGTCGAAGAGAATGAAAAGTGTAATTAACCTTCTTACTGATGTTGTTAATGTGACTAGCCCAAGATAAATTACTTTCAAAGATTACGCCCAAGTTCTTAGCCTTCACAGAGAGTGGAATGGTGTTATCGTCTAAAGTAATAGACGGAATGGGAGAAAGAGCTAAGGATTTCAGCATATAATGGCTACCACAGATCATAGCTTGCGATTTTAAGGGATTGATCAGAAGACCATAGGTCTTCGCCCATGAGTTTATTTTACATAGATCTAGGTTAATGCTATCAATACCTTCAGAGATCTCACCTACTTTAAAATGATGGTAAATTTGCAGGTCGTCTGCGTAGAGGTGATATCTAGAAGAAATGACTTTAGTAACAGAATTAATGAAGATTGAGAAGAGGAGAGGAGAAAGGACAGCGCCTTGTGGTACACCCGCAGAAATGTCACACCAATCCGAGTATGAATCATCAAGGCGCACACGCTGCGAGCGACCTGAGAGATAAGAACGAAACCAAGCGACTGCTGAGGCAGAGACATTAAGAGAAGAGAGGACTGAAAGAAGGATATCGTGATCGACAGAGTTGAAAGCGCTGCTAAAATCCAATAACACAAGTGCAGTAACCTGCCCATTGGAAATGGCCAAGCGTATGTCATCGGATATTTTAGTCAGAGCACCCACAGTGCTGTGACCAGGACGGAAGCCAGATTGGTAACGACTCAATAGGTTATTACGATTAAGGAACAGAGAAAGTTGCCTTTGGACTACATTCTCAAGGATTTTAGAAAGAACAGGGAGGATCGAGATAGGTCTTAGTTGAGAAATAGAGGAGGGATTGGAGACTTTAGGCAATGGGATGACATTAGCAGATTTCCACATACTAGGAAAACAGCTAGTCTCAAGCGAATGATTTATGATGTGGGATAATGCGGGACAGAGTTCAAGGGAGAGCAGTTGAAGCATCTGGATGTTAATACCATCAGTGCCAACAGCTTTCGTTGAAATGGAGTTGAGAATCTTTTTAATGTCTTCCTCAGCAATCGCTTCGAAAGTGAAGGGGAGGCATGGTGGGAGAGCTTGTTGGGCAATCGCGTTAATAGTTGAGGTTCGAACACTATTATCCAGACAAAGGGGAGATTTAGAGAAGTTTTGATTAATAGTGTTCAAGTCAAAAGGGATGTATGAATTATATGAGCCACCACCAAGTCCGATAGATTTGAGAAATTTCCACATTTGTGAAGGAGTAGAATTTTGAACAGAACTATGGATGTGACGTTTTCTAGCATCTCTACACAACTTGCTGCAACGGTTACGAAGCTTTTTGTAAGAACTGTGATTTTCCTCAGTCGGGTGTTTCTTGAAGCACCGTTTAGCCCGATCTCGCTTTGACATCACCTTCTTAATGGCTTGAGTCAGCCACGGAGCCGGAGGATGCTTCACTTTAACTATTTTAATCGGAGCATGAACATCAAATAACTCTGAAATTAACTTATTAAAAGAAGCAACCTTATCGTCCACGCTAACAGCATCGATTATGGGTGACCAGTCTATATTGGAAGCATCGGCCTTAAGGTTCTCAAGATTGATGTCTTTAAAGCTACGCAGATGGAGATACTTCACTTTTTGCCTAGGGGAACGCACTTTATATGAAAGATACAGAAGATCATGGTAGGAGAAAGGAGCAGTAGTTTGTCCATGAGTAGCCACGCGGTCAATGTCAGAAACCAGAATAAGATCCAGAAGAGATGGAGAGAAGAATTATTACACTGATAGATAGCTACATTATCCCTGAGTGTTTATTAGAGAGCTACATTATTGCCGAGTGCTAATATAAGGTATCATCTACATACAGCCTATGATGGTCCATTGCTAGACGCATGGCTTCCCCTGATAAACGCCTTGTTGGCTTTTATCATATTGTGGAATGCCTAATAATGCCTATGCTCCCACGCTGGGCATGGCAGTTCAGAAAGACTTGAGCTGGTCCAAATTGTAAGAGCCTTATTTATCTAAAGTCACGTGAGATACTCACCACATAGGCTCCAACAACGTCCTTCTCAGCCAGCTCCTTGCCAAACTCCTTGAACTCGCTGTTGTGGACGGCGCGGCCGTTGCTCACGAACGCCCAGCTGCGCTCGCCTTCACCTGAAATTGCACTACATTAAAACAAAATCTAAAGTTTTTGTTTTTATAGTGCGTAAGCCTCACACTCTGGCAAATTTCTTAGATTTAAACAAAAGTCCACTCTGTCAGAGAATGTACATATAATAATACTAACGCATGAAATGGACACTCTTCGCATTCCAGACCGAGCTTCCTCACCCCGCCGCGCCGCCGGCCCCTAGTCGTAGTTCGGTTTGCGTTCCAAATGCACAGGTGCACGGCGCTTTTGACAGACGACGCCGATGGTGATTTAAATCAGATTTATTCATGGTGTTTGATGTTTTTTTGGTTTGATCATGGATATACGAAATTTCTTCTGTTTTGAGATTTAATTTCACCTTTAGTGAGAGGAAAATACAAAATAAAGATGTCTGAGTTATTATGCAACTGTCTCACTCGCACAATTTATTCATGAAATGGACCCTAAGCGTCACACGCAGCACAGTTGCGCATGTATGTGCCGAGACGCGACTTGTATGGAGAAAGGGGTGAATGTCCAGGGTGCGCCTCTGAACAGGGTCACAGGCCTCAATGGAAGCAGTTGGAGCAGGCACACCGAACTTTGTAGAAGCAACACAGAACCAATAACGGTTTTTCAGGACCACTGGCTTCTCCAGCTTATAATATCAGTATATTGTGTATTGGTTTACAAACATTCTAAATCGCAAGTTTTTGTAAGTTTAGTGCGTAAGCCCCCACACTTGGGGTAATTTCTAAGAAATCAAATAATTATCTCAGTCGAAGTCGGATTTTTTTTGGGAAATCATGTGAGTTCTTATTATTTAACGGGTATTTGACGCGTTTTTTTTTACCTTTTCGGCGTTTCAACAGGTTTACACACTGTCGTGGTCACGGGGAGACTGGATATGATACTAATAATAATGTTCAGGTCGGGTAAGTTTAAAAAGTTTGGCTAGTTTATAAGCGATAAGGCAGCCCATTGTAAATTTGTGTTTCATGATTATGTCTATGATGTATTTAATTTTGTGGTGAACAATAAAGAGTTATGTATTTGTGGTGACACAGTTCATGATATAGTACGCAGACAATCGCGTTTTGTCGAGTAAGCCTTTTCATAAGATCGAACAGTCACGACCCAGTCCTCGCCTAATTCACATCTTTAAAGCATAGGATATTAGAATATAGATTTAATTTAATTAATACAGTTCAGGTAGTGTCTATTCTCTTTCATTTAATATGATAAGACTGAATTAGTTAAATGCTAAAATATTGTAATGGAAAAGTAACTGTAGGGTCTGGATGATGATGACCTTACATGAAAAATGTACAGTCTAGAATAGTCTCCGCTGAGACTGGCCGCCGTGGTCGAAATTCGGCTAGGAGGACATTATGAAAGATGATGTTGAAGATGTAGATAAGAGACAAGTTGTATGGCACTGCACTCTATGTATCTATCACTGAGTCCACGGATAGATAGTTACTGTTAGTTTTATGCCAGTTAAAATGAGGACCACAAGATTCACTGCTAGTTAAGTTTATTTAAGAGTTATGTTAATACAAGGTGAGGGTGGCAAGTCTTCCCTGATAGTGTCTCTTGCTCTAGCTAAAGTAGGTCACGTACTGTAAAAATTATAATAATCAAAGTAAAGTAGCGCGTGCAAAATGCTGCGTGCGCAAGTTTGCTGATGTATCGTGAAACTGTACAGGAACTTACCAAGATGCAGAGATTGATCTGCGGTGGACCATCCAATCCTCAAGCAGGAAGTGAGCGGTTCCTTCTCGCCCACCTCGGTTGTTGTCATGGGGGCACCTACTTTCACCTGGAACAAATTACTACTGGTGAAAACTAGTTCTATGAGGTATCATGGCCTAAGACGCAGATGGTCAGGTCAGAATTACGAGCGAAAATTAATAGTTTGATTGCCGATTGCCGCCTCACACGCCGTTAATTCTATTACAATGACAATTAAAAAAATAGACAAACCAGTAGGAAGTAAACAAAACATGATAAAACATAGTTATTTAACATGTGTGTAATCATCAGGGCGGATAATGTGGACGTGTTATAATAAAAAATTATAATATTTTATTTTATTTAGACGCACTTTTACATACATTTTCCTCATCTGTTGGAGAAATTCTTTGTTTTTGTTACTATAATTTTTTTAAGGTATGTACGTCGATTTCTCGGTCATTTTTAGAACTATTTGGTACCTTTTGCAGTTTTATAGAGTAAGTAAAGTAAATTAGTTAAAAATTTTTAAACCTAAGGGATTCAAAGTCGGATTATTGTTTTTTCATAACAATCAAATTATTGATGGTGCATTAGAGCCTATTATACCTATTATATCTTTCTACCTTAGAGCAGACGCAGAGAAATAATCAAGAAAATGATCAGTTTTCCTGTGGTCTGTTAAAGAACTCAGAACAAGGTGTCTTCCTATAAATCTTATATAGAGACAATAAGAAAGGTGTTAACGAACATGTTCTTACAATAAGCTATGCTAGCAATTTAAGTTAAATTTTAATTACTCATTAGCCCACGTTGTGGCTAGATTGTAATCAATAATCATACTAGGGTACATTCTTTAGAAGTAATGTGCACTGAATATTTAAAAAAATTTGGTCTGTAATATGTTAAAAACAATGCTCTTACCTCAAAACAGACGCGTCCAGTGGTCACGCCGTGGGATGCGCGCGTGCCGGCCCACGCGTGGGTGAAAGCACCCTCGGTCATGGCAGTCACCTCATTCAGTTCAGGCAAGTGTAGGTACTGGTTTAAGTCGCTGTCATCTGTTAAATAATAAATAGCTTAGAAATTGTGGGACTTTAAAGTTGAGAATTAAAAGAAGAATTCAAACAATTAAATTAAAGAATTATATGGGAGCACCACTCTCTCACATTCACACACACATACAGTGGTAACTCCTGTTGCCCGGACTCTTATGAGACCGGTGTCCTCAGCAGCACCACACTACCACATACCTCCACACTCCATACAAACCACACACACACACACACTACGCACACACACACCACACACACACTGTCTTAAGATTGAACACAATAAATTTCTTAACGGAGGAGGGTGCTGTGCTGACTCTGCTACACAGTTTTTAACGTTTGCGGTAGTCAGCCTACAATTATTGTACTCTATATGTACTATTTTTTCTGTTCCTAATAAAGGTTTTTGGTATTTTTGTATAGTTAGCGTGTTGTGTCCTACAGCTGGGCAAAGGCCTCCCCCTGGTTCCTCCACGTATCTCGGTTGTGAGCCAGCTGGACCCAAGCTTCGTCGAAGGTGTCCAGTTCGAATTAAAAATTAATAAAGAATTAATAATAATTATGATATACCAGCATTTGCTTGCGGGTTCGAACGCGTTTTTTGGAGGAAAATTAAGTAGCGTATCTATATTTTATTCCAGGTCCAATTCTTTTTGTGTTCAACATTTTAGCTCGACCCATTCAATAGTTTATAAACATCTTCACAACGGCACAAACTTTCGCATTTATAATATTAGTAGGATTACAACAGTATTTATACAGTCCTACACAAATTGAGTGGCCATAGAAAGGCCAGAATGGAGAAGATTGTAGGAGGCCTTTGCCTTTAAAAATGGAACAAAAGAGCAATACATTAATAACAAAGAAATATTGTCTTGTCTGACTAAAGGCTTATTATTATTCTACTTACAACAAATTAGGAGAAACCGAATTCAGAGCCAATCTCCAAGAAGTTGATACTTACACCAAGATAAAGTAATCTTGCTATCATCCAGCTCCGGTTCCACAAACTTGATCTCCGCCTGGGCTCCTTCCTTCTTGCCTTTAGCACCTTGCTTCTGCCCTTTGATTGCATAGTCCTCCTGTTTTAATAAAAATAATATTTAGCCACAATTTTTATACCAATGTTTCTTTTCTAAAACCTTTATGCGTTGTTATGTTACTACGTTATCTTTGTTTGCGGTTTCGCGCTTGCCTAAAATTATGATAAGGTAGGTACAAGTTTTACATAAGATTCTGTATGCTGGCAACTACACACTGGAGGCAATGAATGACCAAAGCTACGAACAGAGAATCTTGGAATATGATGGAGGAGGCCTATACCCAAAATGGTGTTCCAATCCAAGAAATTTACATAATCTTATTGTTTTGTAAGGATTGGAAATAAAAGAGGTTATATCATATTATTAACTACACACTGCCACTTCTATGTAATAATGGGTAGTCTCAACCTACCCAACGATAATGGTGTTCGAAATTCCTTTGACGGTTGTTACTTTGGTTGAAGATGACTTCATTTAAATACCTTATTCACAAAGAAATTTACAATCAACTAATAGAAATAGATTAGAACTAGTATTTACAATTGAAACAATTAAGCTAACTGCATTTCATTTAAATAGAACTTAGACCATTTTAAAATAACTTTTTAATACCCAATCCAGAATAACTCGTTTAGGATGAGCACAAATAAACTAAGGCTCGTACTATGAAAGCTTGCTAAGCCATAGATGCTTGAGTGAGGTTTATGCCACAGAAAAGCTTTACTCAAGCATAGATGGATGACTGAGCAGGCTTTCATAATACAGACCTTAATCTTTTCCAATATAGGTATCCGAGTAAGTTTGATTTTAAAACGGAGAGACTTTTCCCAGCTATATGTATATGTGGGCAAACAAATAGTGATGTATGTATAACTTATTGTGGACCTCATTGAACATTTCACATGGACTATCACACGGAGATATAGACATATATGCATTACGGAACAACTTTGGCGCACAAACGTGAGAGTAAACTAACCTAGTTTTACATGTTTACTATACTGATTAAATAGATTTTAGTGTGTTATTTACCTCGGTAGGCGGAGTGAGGATTTCATTGGTGACTTCAATGTTTCGGTAATAGTTGTTCCAACGCTGTTTCTTCTCATACTTGCGTTGTAAACGATTGAACTTGATAGGGTCCTGAAGAATGTGCTAAATGTTAGCCATTACTTTGTAAAGATGGACGAAAAAAGGCATGAGGCCAAAATAAAAACGCGCTAAATTGGCATCTACGGAATGAGAAATTTTGAGGCAAAATAAAAGAACATTCAAAACAATAAAACAAAACCCTGTCATTTGCCCACTCGATATGGTATAAAATTTAAAAAAAAAATGCAAAATAAATGTACATTCAAAAACATAAAACAAAACCCTGTCATTTGCCCACTCGGTGTTATAAAATTTGAAAAACCAACAAAAATGAAACTAAATTTTGTAATAAAATAACACACACACATACACTTGGTCGATGTTAAGATATACAGACGACAGATAGATACTATGGGAATTTGGTATAAACTCAGCTGTTAATTTCCTGAAATATTGTAATAAAAAACCTTGCATGATGCATTGCAGCTTTGCAGCCATGTGGATGGCTATTCTTAAATAACATGTTACCTTTCATCAGTTTGTACTGTACCCAGCATTAACAGTGATTCAAAAACATACCACTTGAAGCTACTATTAAACAAAACTTTCAAACTAGATTTTTTTTATCCAGGTGACGAACAGACATGCGGCCCTTGATAGAGATAGAGGGGTTACCGCATGGATGCGTGCATCATTAGGGACATTACACTCGCATTGCCGACCCTTCAAATATTTTAGAAGACCTTTATAGAAGAACCCCATGTTGTAATCCTAAGGTAAACCTAGAAGTAATGTACTTACGTTAGCGAGCTCTTCTAACTTCTTCGCATCATCTTCAGCCTGTTTTTTCTCCCTCTCGACTCTCTCCTTCTCCCTCTCAAGGAGGCGCTGGTTGAACAGGTCCCATTCTTCTTCCTCGGTAAGTACCGGTTCACGATCCTAAAATAAAAAATAAAAAAATTTTGACTTTCCTGCGCCCTCCACACTAGACAAAGCCCGTATCGCAACGTTAGAATATTAAATGCTTGGTGAGAAAACTATGCTTTAGATTAGAAGCAGTTTTCACACAATCTAAGCTGAATGTTTTTTCTTAGTCACGGGGCCGCCGAATACGTTTATCGATAAAAAAAGCGATCTAGTTTAATACTGTGCAGCAATACATTATTGTTTTTGGCCGAAATATCAAAGCATACCATAATTATTTAGTTTGAATGCCAGAGGAATTTGCAAATATAAGGATTTAGAACAGTCGGTATCACATGCAGATTTGATCATGAAATGAGTATAACGTACTCTCAATTTTATACGCTAAAGCGAAATCAACCGTCTTACATAGAATTGTTTATTTACAGTAATAAATCAGCTTACAGCCCACAACCGAACATACACCACCCCTTAACCCCCGACACCTGAGAATAAATAGGCAAAGCTCCCCCCACTCGCAAGGAAAATGGCGACGGAAAATGATCTGATCAGGCCTTACAAGAGTAAAGAGATCCTTCAGCTTGTTACATCCATCATCAGCCAAAAGTCCTTTGCTGTAAAAAAGAGTGCCATACCGCAAATCGACTCTTGCGCTCCCTCTTTTTATCACCACCAGCATTCTCCGCCTCTTGTCCCGCATTTTCCGGCTTGTTACCCTCTTCAGACTCTTTAGGCTGAGTGGGGGCTTCAGATGTGTCCATTGGTTCTGGTGCTTCTAATGGAAAAATAAATACAGCTGTTGACTGATTGATTACGAGGGAAGGTAAAGTTTGTAACTTTGAATGTTATGGGTGATTTCCTAACACAGGGGCTCCCAAACTTATTTTGTCTACTGCCCACTTTGAGAATGAATAATTTTTTAGCGCCCCATTTTTTCACCTACTTAAAAACCACATAACTTCAAATTAAATTAATTATTGTGAGTTATATTAGCGGAGATTAAATATTCATTCTAAACGAGACTTTTACTAACTTAATCTGCAACAGTTAACTTGAGACCTGAGCGCAGTAGGTAGTACACAACGGCGCTCAGGTCTCAAGTTAACTCTTACGGGCTACACCTGCCAATGAGAATGATTATTGAAACACATCTTTATAGTATTCAGACAGAGTATCTTTTATTCTAAATAAGGAATGCACAAATCGGGTTATTTAACAAAAACTTGTTACTTAAATTTTGAAATGGAGCGACCGATTGACATGATTTTTATTTTATTTATTCAATAAAACAGGACAGATAAATGAACTACGCGGAGAGAAATATCGAACTGTGTTAGAGCAATCTCTTAATTATTATTAGTTGATGTTCACAAGTTGTAGTCTAGAGCTCAGTCGGTGTCTAAGAATCCTCCTAGATGAAATTACAAATCGCCCCCAAGCCTCTACAGTCTACACAACACCCCCATTTTTTTCTGGGTCTCTTACCGCCCCCCTTTAGGCCTTCAGCGCCCACAAGGGCGCGTTATCGCCCACTTTGGGAATTTTTTAGAATCTGACCCATACTACCAAATTGAAGAATTGAAGAATATTTGTCAGGGAGCTAGACAATATTCCAGGGAAATACACGGGCTACTTTATATCTCGGTAAAGTGCGTACTAAGCCGCTGGCAGAAGCTAGTCTGAAATAAATATTATTCTAGTCTTACCATCAACATCCTCCTTGATTGTAACTGGTTCTGGTTCTGGTTCTGGGGGCCTGAAAAACAACAATTTATGAATGCCTACTCATAGTTCTAAGGCAGTATCTGTCCTACACTGATTAAAGGGTGTCTGTTGCTATTTAGCAACACAAACAGCATTACAAAGTAGATAAACCAAAACAGTGCTCCATTTGACATAGCTGCTGTATAACATAGCCCAAAATCGCCGCACGAGAAGCACTAATATTGCTAGCCAAATACGGCAATGGCACCACAGGAGTAGACAGCATGTCACCAATTTCTGTCCTGTGCAGACACCTGGGTCGCGCTCACGGTGTGGTAAGTATTGGCATTACGGTTCAACCGTTAGCAGTTGAAACGTTGTGGTGCGCGTTCACAGGCGGACATCGGACAATCCAGTGACAAGTGCGTCCACTGATCGGCAATCCGAATGACGTCATTCGCACTAAACTGAAAAGTTGCCTTCAAGAATCCTCGCCGGCATTGCCGACAGTTTGCTCCGTGCGGTGCGGATTTTTAATGGCAAACCATTGATGAGGCCCCAATGCGGATTCTCCGATGCCGGCCTGTGAACGCGCACCACAGCGTTTCAACTGCTAACGGTTGAGGCGTAATGCCAATACTTACCACACCGTGATCGCGGCCCTGGATATGTGATTGCGGATTCGTATATGTTATTTTCCTTTTAATTTTATAAAGGCGAAAGTTTGTGAAGATACGAAATAGAAATACGGAAATATCTACTATTTATCGATAGAACCAGTTTACGATGCATGTTTAACCTGAGACAAAGCCAAAACTATTAAAGCAGGCAGAAATTCCGGCAGAAGCTAGTTGAACATAAAAAAACTTACTGTTCAGGTTCATTGTCAGCAAATTCTTCCCGTTTCTTAGGAGTTTTCTTAGCGGGTGATTTCTCCACTGGAGCTTTAGCAGGAGATTTCTCCACAACAGGCTCTTCAACTGGAGGTTCCGGAGAGGGTACTGATGGTTCTGGAGATGGTTCGGGAGATGGCTCTCGAACTGGAGATGGAGATCTGGACTTATCAGGGGTCTTTATCCTCACAGGCTCAGGAGACCTCGACGTTTCGGGCTCTGGAGATGAAGCTCCAGGGGAGTAACGATCTTCTTCTTTAACTTCGGGTATTGGCTCTGGTGATTCTCTGCGGGCTTGCTGTAAAGCAGAATTTTATGTTAAAACTTTTAAATCCATCATGGTTATTAACACTAAAGTCAAATCATGGTAAATATCCCGTTATATATGACTTTAGAATTTTATGTGACTAAGCAGCACAGTGTTTTTCACAGATCAGAGGCGCACAGATTCTACGCAGCACAAAAATATGTATTCAAATATGGACTTCGAGGAGTTTATTTTATCTTATAGAAAGAAGCTCTAAGAAGTTGCTCTTTATGGCCACAATGGTGAACAAAAAGAGCAACTTCGCATCTCTGCCATGGCTATGGTATGACATTCTCTTAGCTGACTGTAAGCTTCCAACCGGTGTTGGCCAGTAGGTACTGGTGCTAGTATACATTCTCCTTGGCTGCTTTAATAAAGATACCAAGCCATTGGCTGCTAATCATAAACACTTGAAGACAAATATTACTTTAACTATCATAGTTTGAAGAATTAATTACGAACACAAACAAGGTATGTATTTAACAGTTATATATTGATAATGAACGAGCACTGACGCGTCTTTTTTAAAACATAGAAAAAACAGAGCACCGACGCGGCGGGCGTCGCAAGAATAGGCGCTATTGTGATTTTCTCAACTGTCCGTTTTTGACCATCGATTTTTTGACACGGCAATATGACTTCTTTCGAAGATGCCAACGATGGGAGGTGGGATGCCCCCTCGCCCCATCCTTTCTATATAATAATGGGGCGAACCTAGCGGGTTTGAATATTGTTTTTTGGTTTGCCTATGTTACATTATTTATTTTGTTCTATTGATGAATGGAGTGGCGTTATTGTTTCAAATTTTTATTTAACAATAGTTTTATTACAAATAAATTAAAATATTGTTTTGTGTTTTAATTTCTCTGTGGTATTTATTGATTTATTTTTCATAAAGATATTGAAAATTAAATAGTAGGTACTAATAATAATGTGTTTAATAATAATAATAATAATAATAATAATAATGCTGGACAATTCACACAGCATTATCTAGCCCCAAGCTAAGCAGAGCTTGTGTTATGGGTACTAGATAACTGATATACTTAATACAATATACTACATAGATAAATATTTTTATTATACATAGAAAACACCCAGACCAACGGAACAAATTTCTGCAGATCGTACACAAATTTGTTCCGAGGCGGGAATCGAACCCGCAACCTCCTGCGTCGCAGGGGACCTTCGCCCGCTGCGCCACGGAGGTTTAGATCATGTAAGTCTAAAAGTATATTTTAAGATCCTTGTTAACTTAAAATAACGTTTTTTTTTTTGTCCCTGAAACAACTCGTGCAAAGCCGCGGCCAGAAACTAGCTTTTTTCATTTAAAGTGTTTATTTCATTGACTTTTGTTACATATTTAAATTATTGTACATCCGAAATGACCCTTTTGTTTAAGTACTATTGAGATCAATTTATAGTTTATTATTTTTATCTGAATTCTGTTGATTAAATAATCTTTATGAAAACAGTGTATTACTTTCAGGTACCTAATAAATTCGACTCCACTTATCTCTTGTACCATATGCATTAAACTTGTCAGGCTCTGTGCAAACTGTCTGCGTCAAAACAAGTCGTAGACAAATGTTGAGTGTCATTTTCTAAGGTTCTAGGTATCTACGGGGGAGGCAGTGGAATACCTTATCGAAGGTATAATCAATAAATAAAGTAAAACAAAGCGATAGTGAAGATTTTCAAACTAACTTCTGCTAACTATGCTAGGCTACATTTTAGGATTACCTATTGTATGAGTAAATACTGATGCTGAAAAACATAAACTATCTTTATAGAAATAACTATTAGTATGTTTACTGTATTGGTACTTTTAGGTGCCTCCTATAAATATAGTCTATTCTGCAATTTTTTTTGCCTGAAAACAGGTCTTGCAATAGGGCACAGATGAATAAGGGTCGTGTCTGCACCCCGTCTTTTCTATCTGTGTGTATTTCTTATTGCAGTAAATATTATTAATAAAATAATAATAATATTTATGCTGAAATGCTGAAAAGCAAGTAAACTTATCTTAAAACACATAAAAAGGAGAGCTAGGTTATTTGTTGCATAGCAAATTTAAACAGTAATTTTGTTGCCTTCCTGAAAAGGCTGAGTCTGTATCAAGGAAGCCATACCATACTACAATTATCTATGTTCTAATGTAGTAAATAATAATATCCTCGGATAGTTAACCTTAGCTGGCGTTCCCGCATGTCTAGCTGAAGAGGATCTTCTCCGGGTTCTGGCAGCAGGGCCAGGACGCTTCGGTGTATCTTCCACATCTTCAGATGAAGTGTCAAGAATTGTTGTATCAGCAATAGCTGTGGAGAATGGGGAGGTATTACAAACATGGAATGTAAGAAGGCCAGATTTTATAAGTTAAACAAATAAAGGGTTTATTTACACACGCACTAGTCTTGTAGAAATAGTACCTACACATACATGATATTGATAACTAATGTTTCAAGGTTTATTTAAAAACTGGCATTTTGCTATTGTATGTTCAATTCATAAAGCAAAGGCAATTATTGCAAAAGTAATTGGATTTTATTTTGACCATGTTTTGAATCTTGTGCAGATTGAAAAAGTATCTGCTCAGGCTTTTTTATGAACAAAACAAGATTGAGTTTACATACAATACACTACACACTCTGCTTCTGATCTAGAAGTACACGGTCGCTTAGTTATGAATGACTGGCCTTCTAGCCGCCAAATTGTGAGCAACATACAAAATATTGTGTACTACCCATGACGTCATGAGAATTTACGGTTTGTTGCAAAACCGTGTAAGTACATTTAATTTGGCTTGGCGTACACGTGTGTCATCGATCGTTATTTCACGAAACTATTTGATAGATTTCTTGTCCTTTGAAAGTGCGTAATTATTTGATTAGCATGATTGAAGGCTAAATTGCTTACCTTTTCCTGATTTTGCTTCTAGCGCTTTCTTTAGCCGTTCGACTAATGCCGGCTTGTTTCCCTTGGTATCCAAACCGAGAGCACCAAGCTCTGATCGCAGATCCACAACCTTCATCTTGGCGGGATCCATGATTGATTGTTTTTATCGTATCCACCACTTTAAATAATTTTCCGTCGTAATAAACCTAAAAACACCAGCGATTACGTAAATTTAACATTACTCGCGAAAATAAAACAGAAGCGCCAAGCGAAAGCGAATCTTCGGTGAAAGATGGCGCCGCCGGAAGTTAATTTGGTTTGGATAGTATAAACAGATTAAAAATATTGTCTTTGGTACGAGTCGATATAAATTTCTTTCGTCCATGGTTCTCGATTGGCGACACTCGTTTGATTACAGTCTTTAAATGACTTCCGGTTACGCACGTTCATTCCCGAGAATCGTGAAGCGGAAAATTCAAATCTCAAAAAAATCAATTGTCTCTAGGATACGGCACTCATGTAATTTTATAAATTCGATATTTTCTTTAGTTTTAAGTTTAATGTTTGATATAACATCCGAATCTCTCTAAATTATTGTAATATGGCAAGGAAAGAAGAACCTAAAAGTAAGATCCTACAAATTGCTTCACAAACAGCTAAAAGGATAACATAAAATAATTTCGTAAAAACTACTTTGCAGTTTTTCCAAGCAACGAGTTGGAGAGGAGAATAATAGAAGCTTTCGAGGTTTTCGATCACTCAGGAAAGCAAGTGGTTGATGTTAGAGAACTTGGCACTATTCTGCGTTCTCTAGGTAAAGTTTTACAGGTTTTTAGATAGGTACGCCGCAACATTCAGAGATTTCATTTTACATTTTTTTCTAGGCTGCTGCCCAACTGAAGCTGAAGTCCAGGAAGTCATTAATATTACAGAGAATAAGGAAGCAACGGGCAACGTCCCGCTTGTTAATTTTCTACCTTTTATGTTGAAAGTCATGGTAGAACACAGGTATTCCGTTTATGCAGTTTCTAAGTTAAGAATAAGCTACCTTAGCACGCGTATAATAAAATTCCTATATACAGCTAGTCTAGCTAGGCATAAAACTACGTCACTGCAAAATTTCAGGGTATGTTTTGCAGGACCTACTACATGTTGATCTTGATCTTAACAACTTGCCCCTAAGACAAATAATTTTCTAGCTATTAGACCACAGTGTCAAAACTTCCATTTGGTATAAAATAACGCTTTAAAAGCAATTTATCACTGGACCCTGGGAGATGGATAGCAATAAAAAAAACAAACCGATCCAATTTAGGAATCGAAATTAATGTGGAATTTAAATAAAGTGGATATTTGTTTATTAGGTAGGTACTATAAAATGCATAGGTATTAGGTACCCAAATGAAAAGAATTTAAACATTCGATTTATTTTACCTGCTAAAAATCTATTCTGTCTTGCTAACGTTCAAGATTATAAAATTATCACAACATTCGGTTCAATTAAAGCAGGTAGTTTATGCATAGTTATTTTCTGACTAACACTTTATGACCTTTTTCAGTAGGTATCACCTTGACGACCTCCGTGGCGCAGCGGGCGAAAGTCCGCCTGCGACGCTGGAGGTTGCGGGTTCGATTCCCGCCTCGGAACAAATTTGTGTACGATCTGCAGAAATTTGTTCCGTTGGTCTGAGTGTTTTCTATGAATAATAAAAAAATATCTATCTATGTAGTATTGTATTAAATATATCAGTTATCTAGTACCCATAACACAAGCTCTGCTTAGCTTGGGGCTAGATAATGCTGTGTGAATAGTCCAGCATTATTTATTTATTATTAATTTAATATTTATTATTTTATAATTCAGTAATATCCACCTACTTACACAAGATGGTCCTTATTAGGTACTTACACAAGATGGTCCGTATAAGGTTGCCGGCTTAGAATTTACACCACCCTAATTCTTCCCGCGGGTATCGTAAGAGGCGACTAAGAAAATAAACCGGGAGCGGGCAGCAGCGCCCCCTGCAGAACAATTCTACCACCGAACTGCGATCCATAACCCGCATGCACAGTGTGGGGATTATGGCCATAACACCCATGTGATAAAAGTCAATAAGGCGCTTATCAGGGGGAGACCTGCGTCCAGTAGTGGACCAAATACATATACACAGGCTTGAGGTTACAGGCTGTTACAGGCTGTTGAGGTTGAAGATGTCATGTAGGTACGGTTAAGTAGTCTAAGTAACCTTACAAGTCTATTTCAGATTCTATCCCGCCAGTGCTGACATGCTGCTGGCAGCATTCAGATACTTCGACAAGGAAGGTAGAGGGTACCTCACTAAGGAGAGGTTTACTTCGCTCATGCTTGAAGAGGGAGAACCGTTTACTGAGGTCAGTAGCTTCAAACTGACGTGAGGAGTCATTTATTGTGAGGCAGCCAGCGACAGCTTCCTAACGTAAACGCCATTATCATCATCAGCCCGTTTACGTCTACAGCTGAACATAGGCCTCCCCTAAACGACGCCAGGAAAAGCGGCCCTGCGCCGCCTCCATCCATCCCCTACAATATCGTTAGTCTTGTCACACTCCGTGTCGTATTGCATCGCGGTCGGCATTCGGGAACCTTTACTCCCCAACGGTTTTCGGTCTGCCTGCTATAGGTATGGCCTGTTCATCGCCACTTCAGCCTGCTAACTCATACTCATAATTATCTATAACTAGCTGCTGCCCGCGGCTTCGCTTGCGTAGTTCCCGTTCCCGTGGTAATTCCGGGATAAAACATAGCCTATGTCCGTCTCCTGGTTCTAAGCTGCCTCCCCACCAATTTTCAGCCAAATCGGTTCAGCCGTTCTTGAGTTATAAATAGTGTAACTAACACGACTTTCTTTTATATATATAGATATAGATAACTAGCTGCTACCCGCGGCTTCGCCTGCGTAGGTCCCGTTCCCGTGGTAATTCCGGGATAAAACATAGCCTATGTCCGTCTCCTGGCTCTAAGCTGCCTCCCCACCAATTTTCAGCCAAATCGGTTCAGCCGTTCTTGAGTTATAAATAGTGTAACTAACACGACTTTCTTTTATATAAACAGATATTAGTTTATGAGGAAATATTTGATTGTTTGTATTGAATAGTCTCCGAAACTACCGGACCGATTTGGAAAATTATTTTACTATTAGAAGCCTACAATATTCCTGATGAACATAGGCTACTTTTTACCGCGGGAAAATGCTTCATTCCTACGGGAAATATGACAACGGGTAGTAAGAATGTAGCTAGTCACTATACTAATTAAATAAACCATCATTTCATTCAGCCCATTCCACAGATGAACATATGCCTCCATCAAACGATGCCATAAAAAGCGATCCAGAGTGTGATGCTGATGACCAATTACGTTACAAATTTCCTATCTTTGACTGTAGTCAAAGATAGGAAATTTGTAACGTCATTGGTGAATGATAAATAGTCGAAGAGGAACGGTCTTTCTCTGAAGAAACCCCCGAAGGCAGGACGGGAAGGCAAGAATCAGCGGGCTACCCAGCCAGCTTATCCCACACAATCGACCATGGACCGGATATTCGGCGTAGGCTTCGGCCGGAGCGCCGGATATACGATTAATTTTGTTAATTCTTTCAGGAAGAATTTGAAGAGATGATGCATATAGCACTGGATCCTGTCACGAACACAATCACCTACGAGTTCTACATCAACCAGCTTTTGGTACGTATTTCTACGTCTTGAGTAGGTACTCCCAAGGCTTTGAGTACCTATGTTTTGACACAAGATGGATGGATAAATATTTGCTTCATTTATTACCCGCCAGGTTAGACCCGTATTTACCAGAATGAGAGGTAGTTTTATGAAGAAAAAAAAACAGATTTAGTGTGTAGGTATTTATTTCAGCTCAACCAAACCTCACATCTACATTAATTTAGGAATAAAATTAACCTAATGAAATTAATTTGAGGAAACTCACAAAACATAAGTAATGCATTTGAGAATATAAATTTTCTACAATAAATAAATTGTAATTCACGGTAAAAGTCACCGGCATGGCCAAATCTAGTAATTATTATCAATAATCATCATGAGAAGAATGTGCGCTATTTTATTAGTGAAGATAATGTCAAGTACTCAACTGCTTACAGAGAATAGTCACACTATAATAGTAGGTGCATATCATGTATGTCTATATTACCAAGTTTAATAAAGACTCATTGCTCAGCAATGAGCAGCGTCATTGAAATGTGCTGCCTGAGCTACGTGCCTATAGGTAGCTACGGTCTTCAACGCCGACGTACAGCGTAACTCATGTGCTGAACAGTGGAAAGCCGACTTTCAGCAAGACTCATAAGCCTAAGCGTCATTTGTTACCAGCCTGCTCGCGCGCCTCGTCTGAATCCGGCTAGGCGTGCTGGCAAGCCTAGCCGACGTCCTTACCGGAGTGCCCATTAGCTTAGCATCGGTAATCTCCGGCACCGCATCGGCTTTCTCCGCATCTTCGTTTTGCATCTCTGGTTCATCGGCTTTCTCCGCATCTTCGTTTTGCATCTCTGGTTGTGTCCCGTTAGTATCTTGGGTGTTTGTTTCTTCAATGTTATCTACGGCTTCGTCGGTTTGCGGTGTGCTGTTTTCGTCAATGTTTTCATTGTTAGCGTCAGCATCATCAGCTTCAGTGTTTTGCGTATCAGCGTCAGTTTCTTGATTGTCGGTGTTGGCATTGTCAGTTTTTTCTGGTTCTTCAACTGTACTCTCTTCATTTTGAACATTACGCTCTTCTTTAATCTCTTGTTGTGGGTTCGCTCCGGCTTCCAGTTGACCTTCGGAATCCTTTTTAATAGCACTTAGCAGGTCGGTTATCTGTTCATCTAGCTCTGACCCTATGATTTTGTCCTCTGAGGATGTAGAAGTGTTTAACTCTGCATTTGCCTCTGAGTTTTGCTCTGCGCTTGGCTCTTGCTTTAGCGCGTTCTGATTGATAGCTTGGTTGCGCTCACTTTCTCTAATGACGAGTGTGAATTTTCCTGCAAACAAACACTGCTGGTCAACTATGTTATATCAAGACTAACGCTAAAGTTTTTGTTGATTCTAAATCCATAGTATATAATAAATTCGAAAGTTATTCTGTCTGTTAGCTTTCAGGCCTAAACGGTTTAGTGAATTTTGGCTGGGAGGTAGACGGTATATAGGTAATATTTTTTAATGCGTGTCGTTGTTATTAATAAATAATAATGGACTAATTTGGCTGAAAACTAAAAATATTCATTCATTCATAGGCTACTTTTTTTCTGTAAAAAATAGTGCAAAGCCGAAAAAAAATTGTACAAAGGAAACTCCTAGACCCAATACAAATATTTCCAGATCACACAAACATTAATCCCACGGCAGCTTATATTCTAAACTGCGTGGACCTTTTCATAAAATTCATTTGAAATTATATCTAAAAAGCGCTTATCTGCAACTTACCAATCTTAGTTCCATCCGCAGCGATCAGCTTATCTAAGGACTCCTTGTCTTCAAATCCAACAAACAGCAGGTTGTGCACAGATCTATGCTTCTTGATGGATTTCGGCTGGTAGTCTTCAAAGAATACCTGCATCAGGTTACGTTTTGGCAGGCCTGGTTTTCCCATGAGCTGAAATAAGGTGTATAAAATAAGAAATTACTATTAAAATCCCTGGGTGCTTTCAGATAAAATAACTTTTAGGTAACTTTGTTAAATGTAACTGTACTAGTTTCTGCTCGCGATTTCGCACGCGTTGTTTTTACGGCAACGTTTAAAAGGTTCGCAGTCCCGAAGCAAGTTGCGATCTTCTTTGTACACATTCTTGTAGTAATAATGACACCTAACATTCATGAAGTAACGTTCATGGACGTACCAGTGAAGTCACCCATGCATGAGGCACATGTGGTGGGTGCCTCATTGGACTGCGAACCTGTTAAAGGTGATTTTTATCCTTTGAGAACTGGTTCATGGGATAATGTATACCCTATGATGATTGATCCCAGGCCTAGAATTACTTGTATGCAAAATTTCAGCCCGATCCGTTCAGTTGTCTTGGGTGTGAAAAGGTAACAAACATCCAAATTTTCATTTATAATATTAGTGTGGAGTGTGATTTCTTGCGATGTTATATTCAGGAGTTTTCCATCTCAGTCTTTTACTGACCTTAGCAAAGTACGGCAGCGGTTTATACGGCGACCTGGGAGCCTTGGGGGTCGATATAGCTTGCAGAGTCGCATCAGCGATATCCGCCGAGAAATCTTGAGATACGTCTACAGGCTTCTGCGTCAACTTCTTAATTGTCTCCGTTGCAATCGTGTTCTTCAGTTGGTTGAACTTTGCGTCCATGTTTTGTATGTGGATGATATGCTGAAAGAAATAGGGTTTATATGTTACATGTTCACGTTTTAGAGTCTAGAAACCGCGCTTACAAAAACGCAGCTGTGTGTAAAGAATCGCGCTACAAAATCGCAACAAATCTCGCGACACAAGACGCGCTTCAAAATTGGCTGTGGGGTTAGGGGCTTAAATCCGCTTGTCGCTTGTAAATCACAAATCTGGGTAGTAAAAATGTGAGAAATTTAAATTTTAACCTTGAGCAGCGATATTTAATCCATAGCTAATAACGTTCCTTCCCAGCTGAGCTGTTTCCCATACATTTCTGTTTGGCATTAGATATTAGTAAAAATAAATAACATTGGTCATTTTACACAGCATCATCTCGCCCCAAAGCAAGCTGAGCTTATGATACCAGATAACTGTTATACTCGTACCTGCAGATATCATTCAAAAATTTGACTAGCGGCGGGAATCGAACCCGGAACCTTCTGCATCACAAGCGAACCTTTGCTCACTGCGCTACTGAGATTGCCAATACAGAATTTCTTCCCTTTCTACTTACCGGAATTTGTTTCTTGATTGATTGAAGAATTCGGTGCATCATATATTTTTCCAAAGCCACAAACATCTCGGTCTTCTCGATTTTCTCCAAAACTTCGTCTTTGGGCTTCTCATCTGGTTTGGAGTCTGCATCTGCAGTGGCAGCAGGTGGCTCTTCCGTTTTTGGAGTTTTGATTTTGCCACAGCTTATTTCTTCAAGCTGTGAATGTTAATGGATATAGTACACCAAAACCACACAATCACACATAAAAAAAATGTGGCTATGACAGTGAGTTTATTATTTTCGTAAAATGATATAATTTCTACAACAGCTGCCAAAACAGCCATTGAAAAGTCCAAATTGCTTTTTAGCAAGATGAAAGATATTTAGTAGTGTAAAAATGGTGTGATTTACCTTTTTCAACATATCCTTCAGCCTTGATTCCACGATTTTATTCATATTGATCTTAAAATATTCCTCAGGGGACACTGAAATTTATTAGAACAGATTAAATTCTTGGCTTAATTTATTTTGACCCCTGACATCAAACTCATTCAATACATTCTGCAAAAAAATTATGTAAAGCTAAATTCATAATTTGGAAAATAGGGACGAATCTTACAATTCATTGGATTATCTATTGCTATGTGATGCAAATCAAACATAGGTACCTAATAGTCAACATTATCTGGTCATCAGATAAACTTGAGAACAGCATTGATGAAATAGGCGAAAGAAAATCCACAATAATGGATTTGAAGATTAGAGTAAAACAAATATTGATAATTTACTTTGTGAAATTCATCACTAAGTAAGAAAATATTATACACAAATGCCACAATACCAATAGGATGTGATGGTTAAAACTTGAAGGTTGGTTTGTCTTTAGTTTTCTTGTGAGCAAAAGGTAAAGACATTAGATTGTGTCTCTATAATGCAAACAAAAAAAGATGGTTGCATGTTTGTTTGCATCACATAGGCACAGGTGGACTAATGGTCAAAATATTGTCATCAAGCTGTAGCTGCATTGCTAATGGTGCAGCCGCTTTGACAAATAGAACCAAGTATGTGAACTGGGGATCACATAATAGCATTACCTATTTTCGGCACGTCAGTTGCCGCAGACCGTTTACAGTCAGCTTTAGCTTTCTCCACAATCTCATTATCGGATTGCACGTCATAGACCTGCCGGTAGCGAGCCTTGATAGCATCGCCCGGCCCGACTATCTGGTCCATCATGACCTCCCTGATGCGATCGCGAACCGTCTTTTTGATCTGCCGCATCACGGACGTGGATTTGACCGCATCCGTGTGCACTGGGTTCGACTTTATATCTTTGATGATGCTGCCCAGAGCCAGCTCGAGGCGGCCCGTCATCTGCGCGGAAGGCTCGCGGTCAGCGCGCAGTTTGGGCAGTTTCGCTATGCCATCGGCTGTACCGTTGGCCTCGCTGATGAGTTTCTTACGCTCCTCGACCGGGTACGTGTCCAGTTTATTAATTGGCGGTGTGTTTTTAGTCACTTTGGAGTTGTTGAAGTTTTTTTGGGGGGCCTTTGTTTGGGGGGGTTTGTTCTGCGGAGGGCGGAAAGGGTGGCGGGGCTGCGCGCCTTGAAAGCCTGCGTTAAACACTGGCCCGGAGCGATGCGGCCGTGCCCGCGGCGGCGCCCTGCTCGGCCCAGAGAACCGTTTGTTGGGTATGTCCTCCTCCCACACAGCGATAGACCGTTTACGACTGGGGTGGTCGTACGTGCGTATATCATCATACAACTTTGAGTAGTCGTCGAAACGCGAGCTCTGATTAAACTGTGGCTCATGTCTCTGAAAATTAATACTGGTATTATTATCATAAATGAGAATCAACAGTATAGGTATGGAAACTGCAGTGAGAATAATTTTGTTTGAACAAAAATGTAGAATAAACTTATTCAAAACCATTTAACTAAGCAACATACACACAGCAACATACAGAAGAGCAATATCTTCGGTATGAAAGTGTTAAAATGTCTGGCAGTTCTGGCAAATTTTAACAAGATATAACCACAGCATCCATTGATGTCTATAGCAAAGTGAACCAATTAGCCATTCAGCAAATATTGTGTGTTCTTAACTTTGCAGAGAATCACTTGGAAGCAAGAAGTATTCTTTGAATTTGAACTGCATATAAGTCAACAATTTTGTTTTGAAAAAGTTTAAACATTCTCACACTTTGGCAGTTTTCTGGAAAAGAATATAAACATTAGCATAGAAAATGGAATGTAGTTCTCTGCTATGTTATTTTGTCCACCTACATCATTCAATAACAGGGTCACAGCAGCGGCATGAATAAATAGCTTCAAATGTATTTTTGGGAGCATAACATTACCAAGCATTCATTTATATCTATCTATGTAATGTATTGGATTAAGTATATCAGTCATCTAGTACCCAACACAAGCTCTGCTTAGCTAGCGGCTTGTTGATGTGGATTTTCCAGCATTATTTATTTAAATATGAAGTTTTGTGGTGTGACTGAACACCACTGAGTCTGAAAGATTTATTTGCTGTACAGTGTACATACTACATAAAGTTGATTATTTTAAAAATTATGCTCTACATATTTTAGAACTTTAATTAAAATATTTCAAGGTATGACTTTTTTCCACAATGTATCTTACCAGAAACTCGTGGGAGAGTATTTGCTGCTGCTGCTCAATGATCTCACGCTTACGCTTCAGAAGCTCCAACTCCTTGTCTATATCCTGGTAAATCACAAATAAAAATGTATACCTACTTTATAATTTTCTATTACCCCTCCCCTTAAACAGGGTTGGTATACCTATACATTCTACATCAAGTTTAGCTAGAGTTTAAGGGTGTTTTTCCTCCTTAACTTCTGCAGGTCATCATCTCTGAATTCACTTCTATCTTACTCATTCTGAGTCATGAGTACGAGTTGTGAAATGTGATTTTTTGTTACTTTATGATCTCCAAACTACTGAACAGATCAAAATGAGATTTGGCGTACATTTAGAGCATAGCCTAACTTAGTTAATAGGCTACTTATTATAACGAAATTACGCGTGCGAAGCCCTAGGCAAAGGCTAGTCTTCTATACAGCTTTAAATTTTCTTGTATAACTTTAGGTTTCTAAATAATATGATTTACATACGACTCGATGCCTGATCTGGCATTACCTGCCCAGAGAGGTAAACAGAAAGGAAGTGGGGTAGGTATGACTTAGCAGTATTTTTTCTGTGAAACTATCATCTCATTTCTTTTGATAAAAGTGATGGCATTAAACGCCACTGAGAGTCACATCAATCGGCAACGATACTGGTACTGGTTCCAGTCATAAAATGGCCACGCATCGGCTTGAAATATTTAACTTGCGATGGCCATAATTTAAAAAATTTTAGCTTTTAAACACACAGAAATTAAATAATCCCTTACAAGTAATCATGATCTTGCAAGAAAACTTGGTAAAACGTGTATGTAAGCAAGACAAAATGGCATACCTGAAGCCCGAGATGATCGGTCATCAAAGGCCCTGGGGAGTGCAAGGGGGCATTGTTAAGCCGCTGCTGCTGCCAGTGCTGACCTCCACCCCTGGGGCCGCCGCGATGCATACGTCTCATTTTGGCAAATAAGCACGGAGAGAAAACGAATTCTAAATAATTTTTCTCAACTCAACAGTAGACAAAGCGAAGAGACGACTGTTCTCCGGCGCAAACATGAATGAGTGAGTGAATGAATGAAACGCGAAAGAAAAGAACGAAACATTCGCACGTTTGACTTTGATTGTTGACCACACAGAGTCACAGAGTTGACCATAAGCTATTTGCTGAGTTGGCAGCTCTGTGCTCGTCTGTTCTACTTTTATTTCCGTCGAAATCTATATTTTCTATGATCAAAGCGCGGCAAATTCGTAAAGTCCACGGGTGGACGCACTTTGCCGGAGGTATGATCCCTTCTGTCTGTCTGCGGTAATATACTAGGAATTTCTTTGCCACAAATTTACTTGGAATTTTTTTAGCAGGCAGGCTTAGCTGGTTGCATCATAATTTTAGTATGGTTCATCTTGAGGATTGGTACCTACTCCATTTTAGGGTTCCGTCCCTCAAAAGGAAAAAAAGGAACCCATAAACGATCACTTTGTTGTCCGTCTGTCAATAACCTTTTCTCAGGAACGCGTGCAGGTATCGGGTTGAAATTAACATCAAATACTCAAGACCCCTCGAGAGCCTCAATATAAATAAAATTTCTAAGAACGCAATCAAAAGTTACAGCCGTTTAAGTCCGTAGGTATATTTTGAATTTCCACATGCACACAAAACCTTTCTGAAACCGTAAATAAAAAAAAAAGACGGGTTGCACTCCGGGAGTGCCGGCAGAAGTGAAAACTTGATTATTAACGTTGAGCATGTTTGATATTTTGGAATGGTTAGGGAATAATTTTGCACCAATTGCTTTATCAGTATAAAAGTACCATCATTCATGTGGTAGAATACAATATTCATTTATTGCGCTATCGTACACAAACATGACAATTTATATTACATTAAAAATTTAACACTTTAAAACTATTACAATTATTTTACAATATTAAATAATATTACAATTATTTACAGCCGGTTGCGCGCAAACCATTACCCGCTACAAAAATCTGATTATTTTAAAGTCCAAAAATAAATTCCGTTTCCCAGCAATTATTTTTGCGCAGTGTTACTTAGTTTCATGTACAGAATGCTTGGTTGACGGCTTCGTGAAGGGTCTGTTTACACCCGTTAAGCAGTACGATAGACTCGATCGAAACCTAACCTTAATTATAAAATTATATTAATGAATAAATGAAAATTTTTGTCCTTGTCTTTCTTTTCGATTCGTTCGAGAAATTAATTATCTATAGATACATAAGTAGGTAGGTATAAGCGAGCCGGACGCTAGCAACTATTACGTAAGCTAGGGCCTTACTTAAACATGACAATTTATATTAGGTACATTAAAAATTTAACACTTTAAAACTATTACAATTATTTTACAATATTAAATAATATTACAATTATTTACAGCCTACCTTATTTAAAATCTACAGGGTTTACATGGTACCTACTTCCCGTTGACCTAGAATCTTGATATTTGCCAAGACACAAGGTCTTACAATTATACGGAACCCTTAGTGCGCGAGTCTGACTAGCACTTGACATTTTATTTTTCATAGGACCTAAAATTAGGTAGTCTCTGGACCATAAGTCGGGCGCTAGTTGTAAATATACCTAAAAGCAGAAGTAAAAATAACGTAAAATTCTCGAAATCATTATACAATTTCAACTTTTAACCACTCTTCCTGTTCTACTTGTCCCATCCAATTCCACCTCTGATCCAGTGTTCCTTTCCTAACCCATCCTCATACATCGCAGGTAGCACCAAAAGATGTCTACGACATATCAGATGTAATGGAAGCAGAGAGAAAGAGGATAAAAGATGAAATCCAGAATGAAGAAAGAATGAAGAAGAAACTGTTGGCTGACCTATGATGTACGGGAGGCCGAATGGAGCATTCCAGAAAATTCGTTAGTTATGCAAACTAACTTCCGCAGCTTCTTACGCCCTTTTCCGGGATAAAAACTAGCTTATGTCAGATAACAGACAAATAGACAGAATTGCTTCCGCTGATTCTGTGGAATTTACTTATGCGTTCTCGGAAATTAGCGTTCACTAACGATAGGTAGATAATGCATTAACGTTCCGTCCTACAATCGGTCAAAATAAGCGGGAAATATATTTCACGATAATATTACTTATAAGTTTAGTTTATGTAGTATGTAGGTACCTTAAAACTTTTTGATTTGTTGATGATGGCATTAAATAGATTTTTATTATTATATTTTATAACTCCACTTAGACCAACAGTCATTTCATTCCAATCTATTTCAGTGACCAACATTCAAACAATTTTATTCAACTATATTTTTATTTGCAGGTTGAAGAAGAGCCTATTGAAATGGCAGAGCCGCCGAAATAAATTTGTAGTTCATGTATTCGACTACCTAATGATATTTCATAATACTCAATAAAATGTTGTACCTACCTAGGTACTTGATAAAAATCTGTTTGTGTGAGAAATAAAAAGTACTTGATGAACATAATACAGTTTTATTATAAATTAATCAAATACGTCAGTATCGTGTACCATAATCCTTCCAAAACGTGTACAATAAATCTAATAAAACTTTAAAATCCATCATGGTTATTAACACTGAAGTTATTTACAACGGTACGAACAACTAACTGTATCCAATGAACTTGTGCCGAAATACTGGAAAGCTCAAAACACAAATCATGGTAAATATCCCTTTGTCAATGACTCTAGAATAAATCTAATGTACATAACAGGCTTATGAAAGTATAATGGGATAAAGCCTTTATTAAAAACAAAGAAAATTACACCTGACTGAAGACTGTTGCAAACAATCTACGGGTAGCTAACCTAAAATAAAATTCAAAAGTATAATTAAATTAATACAAATAAAATTATGCTCTAGGTTTGTGATTGCCCCTATCACTTTTCTATCACTATACTACACACAGTCTACACATAATAATACAATTAGCCACCCTTTACGATTCGACGTATTTCCTTGGCTTAGTCTTCATCCGATCCACTACAAGTATCTAACACGATACCGCTAGATAGCAATGCTAGTATATCATGGTCATCTAATTCATCAAAATCGTCTGCGTCATTTTTAGCTTTAGCATCAACAGCTTTCTTTTCTGATGGTTTTGGTGTAACGGTTTCTTTTTTAGCAGGGGCTGGTTTGCTAGCAACGGGTTTAGCTTCTTTAGTGACTGGTTTTGTTGATTCGTTAGTCACTGGTTTAGCTGGTTCTTTAGCGGTTGGTTTAGCTGGTTCTTTAGCGGTTGATTTAGCTGGTTCTTTAGCGGTTGGTTTAGCTGGTTCTTTAGCGGTTGGTTTAGCTGGTTCTTTAGCGGTTGGTTTAGCTGGTTCTTTAGCGGTTGGTTTAGCTGGTTCCCTATTAGCGGTTTTTGCTGGTTTCTCAGCAACGGTTTTTGGTGGTTCTTTAGCAACGGTCTTAGCTGGTTCCTTGGTAGCAGTTATGGGGATAGCTTTAGCGACAGTTTTACTTGCTTGTTTATTTTCTTCACCCTTCCCCACTACTTTCATTACAGCGGCTTCGGTACGCTTTGTGTTAGTTACTTTAGGGTCAGTTTTTGTTGAGTTCTGTTTTAAAGTTTTATTTTGAACATTGGTTGTGTGTGATGGTTTAGTAGCAGAAGGTTTTTTGTCTTCAGCTTTCGGTGCTACATTTTCAGGAGATTCTTCATTATTAGTTTTCTTAGGCTCAGTTTTATCACCCGACTTTTTATCTGAAGCTTTCTCTTTAGAAATAATTTCTTTCTTAACTTCTGTTGTCTTTGCGTCTTTAGCTAAAACCTTATCGGCTGTTTTAATAATTGTACCTTCGAGTTTATTAATTTTTTTGGCTGCTTCTTTTTCAATTTCTTTCGATGCGTAATCTTGCTTTCCGTCGAAAACGGTCTTTAGCATCGGTGGACATTTCAAAAAGTTGTATATTGGCGTAATCGTCACTTTGGATTTACCTGGAAGAAACAGAGCAAGTGAGAACTTAGAAGGAGAAACGTTCCTTTCTAAGCGGGCTGAAAGTGTGCATAGTTGTAGATCTGTATTAACATTATAGACTACTTTTAAAGAAGCGCGCGCGAAGTAGCTGGCTGTACCTTGTCTTAATTAAATAGGGGTGGAAAGAACAAAAATGTCAAATGATAAACCCGAAAGCTAGCGGCGTTGGATTGCTGTGCATTCAAATAAGGGCTAATTCGTTATCTTTAGAAAAAATTGACAGTGAGAAAATGGCTTCCCACAAGCTTCAAATGAGTGACCCGCGAGCTGTCATTATACGATGTCATCAATTTGAAATGCATCTAAATGTTACGAGTTAAAGCCCATATTTGAATGCACTTTTTTGTGTTGTGCGGTAGCGGTGGGCCTCTGATCTGCGACAAACTTAAAAGCGGGCCTTCGCCTCGGTTGGCAACCGCATTTTGTTGGTGGACTTTCACACGAGCATACAAATAAACTTTCTTTTATTTATATTTTTGTTATTTATATTATTCTCTTATAATTCTCGAACTTTTAATCCGTAAGTTATCCTACTAATATTATAAAGCCGAAAGTTTGTGAAATGTGAATTTTTTGTCGATCTCCAAAACTACTGAACAGATCAAGATGAAATTTTGCTTACTTTTAGAGCAAAGCCTAACTTAGATAATAGGCTACTTATTATACAGAAAATACGCGTGCGAAGCCGCGGGCAGAAGCTAGTATAATATAAATAAACTAGTTTGTTTGTATGCTCCATAACAATAAGTAATTTAAGCCTGCGACGCAGGAGGTTGCGGGTTCGATTCCCGCCTCGGGACAAATGTTTGTACGATCTGTAGATATTTGTTGAGGGTGTTCTGGATGTCTTATGTGTATAATAAAAAATATATATCTATGTAGTATTGTATTATGTATATCGGTTATCTAGTACCCAAAACACAAGCTCTGCTTAGCTTGGGGCTAGATAATGTTGTGTGAATTGTCCAGCATTATTTATTTATTTATTTAATGTAACATACCACAAGTCAAGTTCTTGACTGCGTAAAGCTCGTCTAAATGCGTCCAGTTGCGAATGCGTCCTGCGTACGTACGCATCTGGATGTTTTTCAAGTTACTAATTTGGTAGTTTTTGCAGAATTCCTGCACATCTCGAAAGCTTTCTGAGCCGTGCATTTGTATCTGTGAATTAAGATAGAGAAAATTACAATCAAATAATAAAAACAAATTAGAACTACTATTTACAAATGGAACAATTGAGCTAACTGCAGAATGTTGCAAAAAATCTACAGATAGCTCAACTGATCCATATACAGTGGTGGACACATAATTAGAGACACCCCCCAATTGATCACAATAAACTTGATTTTGGCACTACCATTAGCCAATGCAGATATTTAATATAATGTAATTGTTACTAAATCATACATGACGTTGTATTCTTAAAATGGGGCACAAAAAAAGTTGTGTTGCTTATTAGTTAAGACACTGCTCACTATCCAAATATAATACAAACTTTTTTAACGTACCTGTAGCTGGCCAACTAATTAAAGACAGTGAACGCAGTGTTCTGAATTTAAAAAAAAAGAAAAATAACTGCATTCGATTTTTCATTGTTTTGCCGCGTATTTGCATGAAACGTCGACATTAATTAAAACATTTTACTTTTTGTATTCAAATTAATACGTTTTATAACAATCAATATGGGAAAAAAACAAGAGTTGCGAATCGTCCACTAGAAAGATAATCTTAAACTTTCATAGCAAAGGTTGGTCATACAGAAAAATCGCAAACCATTTGAGCTGTTCTAAGGACATGGTTATGAATGCAATAAAGCATTTCAAGAAGTTCAATACGACCGAAAACGTACCCAGAAAACCGAGACCTAGAAAAACCACTCGGCGAGAAGACTCTAAGATGGTGTTGTTGGCAAAAAAGGAACCGTTCAAAGGATCAGAACTGATACGCTCGGAAATATACGGGGCAGGAGGGTCGACGGGTGTGTCTGCAAGGACAATTAGACGAAGACTATGTGAGGCAAACTTGTACGGAAGAGTGTCTCGGAAGGTGCCACTATTGAAAAAGCAAAATGTTAAGGCAAGGTTAGCGTTTGCTAAAAAATATGAACACTGGACTGAAAGAGAGTGGAAAAATGTGCTTTTTTCAGATGAAACAAAAATAAATATGATTAATTCTGACGGAAAACAATATGTTAGACGCCCCCCGAACAAAGAAATGGATCCGAAGTACACCAAGAAAGTAGTGAAACATGGAGGGGGAAATATCAAAGTGTGGGGCTGTTTTTCAGGACTTGGTGTCGGACCTGTCAGGAAGATAGAAGGCAATATGGATAAACACCAGTACAAAAATATTTTAGAAGAAACCATGCTGCCCTATGCTGAGCAAAATTTACCGGTCATTTGGACTTTTCAACAGGATAATGATCCGAAACACACCGCAAAAGTAGTAAAAGATTTCTTAAGGAGCCAGTTTGTGACGGTTTTGGATTGGCCCCCGTACAGTCCGGATTTAAATCCAATCGAAAACTTGTGGTACCAGGTGAAGAAGACAGTGGCGGCAAAGCGTACATCAAACGTCGATCAACTTTACACAGCTTTTACAGAAGCGTGGGAACAAATTCCGGTACAAGCTTGTACAAAATTGATCGCTTCCATGGCTAAGAGATGTCGTGCTGTTATTGCTGCAAAAGGACATGCGACCAAGTATTGATACGCATCGGAATGATTTATAAAAATGTGTTAGAAATAGTAGGTACTATGATAATTTCAATGATAATTCATTTTTTTTAATTTCTTGTAACGAAATGAAGTGTCTGTAATTATATGGCCAGATCTTACTAATCTTATTTTTTATTTGCACTGCTTACATTTAAGTTTTACCGAATAAAAGGTTAAGTTTTGTTGTAAATGTTTAGTTTTAACATTACACAATAAACACACATAAAAAAATTATTGTGCAGCAAGTTACAATGGCAGTCTGATAAAATATATACAGAGGAATAGCTTAGTTATTTCAATATGTTTCCAGTGTCTTTAATTCTGTGACCACCACTGTATATAGCGTGCCACGGAAAGGATGTACTAAGCTGAAAGGGTTGATTCGCGCTGACGCGCTCCAGCCAGGTGGGATGACGACCTGCGGAAGACTACAGGCAGATGCTGGATGCGACAAGCTGAAGACGGTATGGAGCTTATTAGGCGAGGCCTATGTCCAGCAGTGGACTAATATTGGTTGTTGATGATGAAATTTTGATTCCTTACCTTAATCAGCAATCCTTTGTGAGAGGAATCATTGCTTACGTTAAGAAGTCTCTTCGTAACATTCAGCCCCATCGTCTGTAAACATAAATAATAATAAAAATATGTATTGAAAACAGGGTTCGAAAACATCCGATTTTTATAATAAATATCAAAAACCCGATTTTTTTATATGTATCCGATATACATATATCCAGGCTAGATAAAGAAGCGAGTTTCTTTATGTAGGAGATTAAACACATTAGTGATATATATCATGATATTATATCCGCTGATATATATCGGCGAACCCTGATTAAAAATATAAATAATATTCTAGTGGACACTTTATAACAGGGTATTTTACTCTATATGAGAAAAAATCTAAAATATATTATTGAGATATCTTAGGCAAAAAGCAGTCGGAAAACGTTAGATTTCGTTCATAAAACAGCATAGTAAATTTTAAAACTCAATTTAAAGGTTTTAGTTTTTTTAATCTGTTTCATAACACCAAAATAGTAGTCATCATGTTATTACGTCATACGGCTATGTAAACTTAGAAGTGTCAACTGTCAACTATCAGCGTACTTTTAGCATACAAAATATCACTGCATTTGTTTACACAGCCAACTGACGTCATGACCACAGAGCTATATGGCGTCCACTGCGTCCAGCGTTTTCGTCAAATTACGCGCGAAATTTGAAAATGCAACATTTAAATGCATTTTTATGGCACATAACGATTTTATAAGAGTTTTTGTGAATTTTTTAGTAGTTCATTAGCATTATAGAATCTAATTGAGACACTTTTCAAAAATGGGTGTAATACCCTATTATATGATATACTAGTTTATTCCCGCGGCTTCGCACGCGTTGTTCCTATGGAAACGTTTAAAGGTGATTTCTATCCCATGGGAACGGATTTATGGGATAAAAAGTAGCCTATGTTTGATTCCAGGATAAGAATTACCTGTGTGCAAAATATCAGCCCGATCCGTTCAGTAGTTTTGGCGTGACAAACATCCATCCATCTATCCATCCATCTATCCATCCATCCATCCATCCATCCATCCATCCAAACTTTCGCATTTATAATATTAGTGTGATGTGATAGCGTGATGTATGTGCAGCACAGTTTATATGTAAGTCCTTATTTATTTTTTTACTAGCTGCTGCCCGCGGCTTCGCCTGCGTAGTTCCCGTTTCCGTGGTAATTCCGGGATAAAACATAGCCTATGTCCGTCTCCTGGTTCTAAGCTGCCTCCCCACCAATTTTCAGCCAAATCGGTTCAGCCGTTCTTGAGTTATAAATAGTGTAACTAACACGACTTTCTTTTATATATATAGATTTAGAAAAATCAAATATTTTAAAACGAAACAATACTAAGAAATTAAAACCTTTATGAGATTCCACTCACACCTTTCAACCTTTTAAGCCAAACATTAAAAAATATTACAAAAAAAATATTTAGTAACAATTCCGCGCAAGTTTTGCACGGAATATTTTTTATCCAAATATTTTGCAATGGAATTCCGTAACGTAACGCCTGAATCTATTTGTTTTAAGCTAAAGTATAGTGCAAAGGCCTTTTATTTAAAATAGAAAAGGAATACCAACATATATAGAAATTATGAACAACTTACATTTCGTAAATCATTGATAGCTTCGTTCTTCATTTTATCAAGCACAAACTTATCAACGTCATTAGGCGCGTCATCGGGCAGTGTTTGCCAAATCTGTGAAAATACAAGTTTATTAATTAAGACAATAAATAAATAAAGAGCTCCTCCTCATGTCAACAGATTCGATTCGAAAAATAGCGTTTTAAAGATCCGTCGGATTAGATTCGGAAACGAATCGGTGAATTAAAATACCCCTGCAGTACTCTTAAGTCGCCTGCTGAACGAGCCTTCCCAATACAGGGTTGTTTTTCCATAATCATCACACTGGGCACGCGGATTGATGATCACAGTGGAGGTGTTAAAAAACCAGAGTGGCGTCGCTCCGACCGGACCAAACTACTTGTTGCGTCCGGTCGTGCCTTCAACATAGCTCTACGTGTCTAGGCTTCTATACCACAAAGGTGGAGGAATTCGTGGAGTATGTGAAGTGAAGAGGAAGACCTTTGTGAGGGTCGAGCGGTTGGAGTCGCGTCATAATGAGTTTAAATCATTTGTGGTGCGTATTCCAACTGAGAAGTTCCGTAGTTTTGGCGCGCCGCCGCTACATAGAGGTGGACTTGACGATCTGCGTCTTGGGTCATGATAGTATTAATCAAGCAAGATTAGATGGTTAATGATTTTATCGGGTACTAGCGACCCGCCCCGGCTTCGCATGGGTGCAATGCTAATACTAAATATAGTACAGAATCGGCCCCCCGGCCGGTACCGCCGCAACCGCTATGTCCCTGCATTTTAAATCAGTAATATCTTAAGGGCCATATTGATTTATATTAAATGCACAATATATTTAAGGTACTTAATTGGATAAGGATTAATGCTGTGTTGCTTAATTTCTTGTTAAAATTAAAGGATAAAAAATGGTTATTGTGGGTTATCCCTAAGACATAGACATAATAAAATCTCGGACTTTTTTGTAGACCTTTGGAAGGTGTACAATCTGTAGTATATTATTTTGATTTCTTAGGGTTCAGCCAGCGTTTACAATGTAAGCGCAAAAAAATCTATTTATTTACGACATCATATTAGAAACCTTTGAAATTATCCGTGTTTCTCTACTATATTATGCATGTATTATACATATAAACTTTCCTTTTGAATCACTCTATCTATTAAAAAACCGCATCAAAATCCGTTGCGTAGTTTTAAAGATCTAAGCATATAAAGGGACAGACAGACAGAGGAAACGACTTTGTTTTGTATGTAAAGATTTATCGCTTACCTTTTGTTATTATTTCCCCTACATTTCTAACGCGTTACTAGCGATCATGATCACGGGACGCCCCGTGACCGAATGAAATGAATGAATAATAACAAAAGGTATGCGATAAATACCCGATAAAATCATTAAGTATGTTAACAAATCGCGAAAGTTTAAAAAGTTTTAAGATTAGATAGATATTAGATAGTGGCCAAACGAAGGTGTTTTGGTGTCTAATTATCACAATTAACACTTGTTAAATTAGAAAATTATATTCGTTGCAAGCATCGTTCCTTCCTGCCTGATTTTTACCAAAGTGGCTTTGCCAGATTTTATCTTCTTTATTACCTTAAATTAATAGGTAATTACGCGATATCTAGCACTCAAAGATAAATAATTAATAATGCTGGACAATTCACACAGCATTATCTAGCTCCAAGCGAAGCAGAGCTTGTGTTATGAGTACTACTAGATAACTGATATACTAAATACAATACAATACATAGATATATTTTTATTATACATAGAAAACATCCAGAACACCCGGAACAAATATCTGCAAATCGCACAAACATTCCCGAGGCGTGAATCGAACCCGCTACCTCCTGCGTCGCAGGCAAATAAAAAACTAAACCGTTTTTTCAAAAAGCTTTTATAAAATGTTGGGCTAGTACTTACTTTTATCATCATGTTTTTAAGTTCATCTTCAACCATCGAAGTCATTAAGGGGCTGAGTTCGTTAAATCTAAAAGGCCGCGTGCGTTCGGCGACACTCAGTTGCTTCTCTTCAGGCATAGTTTCATCTACTTTAACATTCTGAACTTTAACTTCCTGAACTTTAGGATTAATTTTCTGAATTCTTGGCACTTTAGACTTGTGCGCAATGAATGCAGGATGGTTGTCTATATTTTCATGTTCGTTTTCTACGTAGGCTACAGGTTTTGATTCGTAGATTTTTGGTTGTGCGTAAATTTTAGCTTTTTCTTCTGAGTGCTTTTTGGGTTGGTTATCATATGCATCTAGGTATTCACTTAAAGCTGGGGCCACATATTTTCTTTCTTTATAAGTCGGGCTGGAAATACGGTGACCTGTGGAATTGTACAAAGTATTAAAAATATGCAAGAATAGCCTAAAACTATAAAATATCAAAAAACATTTTGGAACAAACAAGAGCTTTTGATATTCTGCTAAATCATTTTTGAGCAGTTGTGGGATAAAAGCATTGGAATTCATAATATTAAACGTCAAATTCAGAACTATTAGTGGGATTGAAATATCAATCCAAGTAAAGCATTTGTCTATAATGGAGTACCTCAAGGCTCATAGCGAGTCCTGTATTATACGTGATGTACGAACGACGTCCACGGCTGGACATAGGCCTCCCCTAAAGACCGTAAACCCGCCTGCCAAGCGTGACGATTATGGCAAATCCTCTCTAAACATGGGCACGTCCCAACCGGTAGGTACAGTGGATAGACCCCCCACGCAATGGACCAACGACCTGGTGAAGGGAAATTGCTGGATGCGGGCGGATTAAACTCGGTTACAAGAGGGAAGCGAAGCGACGCGTGACCCGAGAGCTGGTGAGTATCCGGCGCAGCGCATTAGCATTGCCATACAGCGGGGCAATGCCAGCGTCTTGGGCACGCGACTGGCATTGATATGGAGCAGTTGAGCTACCTGTAGATTGTTTGCAACAGTTTGCAGTTAGCTCAACTGTTTCAATAGTAAATACTAGTTCTAATTTATTTCTATTATTTGTTTTTTTTTTGTCAATAAGGTGTTACAAGAGGGATAAAATGTTATTATTCTTACTTCTGCTAACGGCGTGCGAACTATCTTCTGTTCTGATGATTTTACGAGTCCCTGTTGAACCCTTCTTCACATCCCTGTCATCTCTCTCATCGCGGGTGCGTTTACGAGAATCATGTTTCAGCCGAGCGCTGCCGTGCGAGCTGTATTTATCTGTAATTAATTAAATGAACGCGTTTCATTTTCTGAAGATGGCTAGAAGATTGGTTTAATCAGTTGACCAAACGTTTAATGGCGGTTCTCAATATTCAATCTCGTGCCTTGCCTACTAAAAGCTGAATTTGAGATTTCTTGTTTAAAAATTCGACTCAAGATGCACACGATGTATAAGTAGATTGGATATTGAGGACGGCAGTAAGTCCACAAAAAGCAGACTCAGGTTTAATTGTGTTGTGACGTCCTGAAATATACCGTGTAGATTTTTTTTTACCAACGTTTTCGAGAAAATAAGTGTTGAAGACAATGCAGCATTCAATGCCTGCAAAAGAGAAGGTAAGAGACTCTTATTTTTTAACATATCTTACCAAACGAAAGAAAATACTGTTTCTCGGGTATTTGTAAGATATCTTCGCTTCATATTTGATGACGCGCAAGCAAAGTCACCTTGATTATCCTTAACACAGAGTGCCCATGACGCAAACGGCCATTATTCGAGAGTGCCATCATCAGCGGTGAGGCCTTGCTGGTCGCACCGCTCAAGCTGGGCAGTGAATGCGTTCTAAGTGGGGACAGCAAACAACACCGATTTTTACATCTTACCATTAAATTAAGTAATCGTAGTTTTGGCGATACCAATAGCGGGCTTACGGATTCGCTGAAATATTGCTGGACGAAACATACCTTAGGATATATTGAAGACTAGAATTCTGCAAACATGTGCGGTTACAAAGCCATGTTGTGGATTGATGAAATTCAGCAAAAATCGAAGTCCTGAAAGACTATGTAATTTTGAACAAACCCTTTGATGAAATCAATAAAATTGAGGAAAAAGACCCGCTGATAAGTAAACGAAAAATTTGAGACACCTTTAGGTCGTAGTAGTATTTAAGACGGGGCTGAACATCAAAAGTCAAAGAACCATTTTTTCCATAAATACAATAAATGTATAATTGTACACTTGAAAAGGTCAAATTCTTAAAAAGTAACGCCGACATGAAATTAAAGTGATATTTTTGATTTCTGTCGCTTCGTTCTGTTGACTAAAGTAAAGAAACGACGAACCTTTAGCCATTAGTTGTTACGTTTCGAGTTTGAGCAAAACCCGTCCCAAACTTTTTTATCAGTATTTATAACTACAGTAAGCTTTTTTGCACAGGAAGGTTTTGACAATTTGTTTGAATTTATTTACTGATAATTTTTGCAACTCACTAGGAGTTTTTTTGCGTATACATTGCCCTTTAAAAGATACATTAATCTTGTGTAGCCTATTTGAGGGCGGGCACAGCGAGTATTATGTTTATTTCTAGTATCTAAATTATGTATATCGCTATTTTTAGGGAAAGGATTGATATTTCTATGAGTGTACAACAAGTTTTCAAAATTATTGACATGTATCAGTATGTTTATTTCTTTCAATTTATCACGTAGGGATTCTCTGGGACCACTATTATAGATTGCACGAACAGCCCTCTTCTGTAGCACAAATACGGGGTTAATATCTGCAGCGTTCTCCCACGGCAGTATACCATAAGACATTATCATTAATCTTTAAATTGTAATCATTAACGTAGGTTAACGTACTTACATTTTCACTATTTCTAATTTTCGACCTAATTTGATTTTGCTATTTGCTCAAAAATGTTTAAAAAGCTATTTAAACATATTTGATTGATTTTTAACATTTTCTTTGAGTTCCTGGCTACAATTGTATTGTTTTTCACTATACAGTTTATACAACTCTTGTCTAGTCTTATGTATACCCTGTTGCCTACTACTACTGTTGCCCACTCACTAAAGTTATATTTTTCTGAAACCATGATTGATTTGGGTGTGATTATTGTAACTCATTTGGGTTGTTATGTGATTGATTAGGTGATGGTTTAGAATCCCAATCCAATTTCAAGCATTCAAATCGATTTGTATCTATTTTATGTCTTTTTATAATTAGGTACAAATAAAATTGTCTATCTAGTACTGAGGGAGTAAACTTTTAAAAGGTCAATATTAAAGTCTTCCCATGATATGTTTATTTGATTAATAAAATATCCTCCATAACATTTTCAAATATTTCAAAAGACGCTGATAGTGGGCTGTATACGCTTACTACAATAATTTGCTCCAGCTCTACGCATGCTATTTTGATGTGGCTTTCAACGGATAAGCATAATTATGTCCATAGGGTCTTTCAATTTTATAAATTTGTTAAGTGATATTAATTAGCCTCACGAATAGCATGTGATCTACAAAAAGAGCTACCAACCTGATGGTTACTGAAATTGAACATGAGCTCGGCTTTTCAGCCAGTGTTCTGTTAAGCATGTGATGTCAATATGTTCATGTACAATTCCAACTCTAATAATTTACTTTTTAATCCTTGAATATTGTGATGCACCATTTAAGTAAAATTTGCATTTATTTCACAGGATTGGTTTCTTTGATTTTTTATGTGACCAATATAATTTGACTGTAAAGCTAGCTTTATACTTCGTATATTGTCGTTATATCTTATTTTAATGGCTTCCAAGGTCTTGGCTGTACTGTAACTAATAATATAATTAATAATTGATTTATTTATCGGGTACCTTTTGTTATTATTTTCTAACTTTCCTAGCGCTTTACATCAACCCGATAAATAATCATTAATTAACAAATCGCGAAGGTAAAAAAAATATTGTTTGTAAGTTTATTACAATGCTCAAAAGAAGCATCTTGTTTAGTAAAACTTTTGGCTATACAATAAAACATTAAAGTAATAGGATAGCGAAACAACTAAATGCTTTTGCAATAATTTGAAAGGTTTTAATTGAATTTGTCAAGAAATACAGAGTCCATCGCAAGGTTGCCTGGAAGAGATCGCACAAAGTTGTAGGGCCGCCCTTTATACTTCCTTAATACTCTGCATTTTCTTCTGTATTATATTTTTGTTTGTGTGGTATAATAAAGAGTTTTCTATTTATCTAATATTTTTTTACTAATAAACCTGTTAGTATCAATAACATGTAAGTACATTGTTATTGCATGAAATAGTATGCAATGCCATGTTGAACTTATATCTAATAATATTTTCAATTATTGGCAAGCTGTCGCTGAACATAACAATTCCCACGTTCAAATATTAGATATGAAAACAAATATTTATATAGACACCACGACATTTATAAAATACCGAAACATTATTAAAATTAAATTAAATAACCACTTTCTTCAGCATACGGGTAACAACGAAGATCCCTCGTGTTTTGAACTTGCTGACATTCACAAATCCAGGAACCAGGAATAACCATAGTAAACAACACACATTTTATAGAATCTGGAAAACTTAGTCTAAGAATACAAATTTATAATTATAAAACTGTTCTGTGTCACGGAGCATAATACAAACCATGTATTTGGCTGCTTGCACCTGAAAAGTTTGGTGTAATTTCTGATTAACTAACCTGCTAGACCGGCCCAGTCAAATTTTGCATCTTGATTGAGGGACGAATTGCAAACATCAGATGCAGAAAGAAGCCTTGTCCAGCACAGATTTAGTTCAACCCCTGTTTGTTGAAACACCAGTTGAAATCTTCAAACTGAAAGTCGTAAGAGACAATGTAAAATCTTATTTTATTTGTAGAAAAATATATTTACAAGCTGATTATCGTATGAAACATGCAAATGCAAGCAACATTGGAATTTTCGAGAACCTTACCTTTACAGATAATTTTATTTTTCTTCAAGCTGAAAACAATAGAATCAAATAGTAAGACCATGGTACCAATGTTACCTTTTAATCCAAGAAAAAACAACATTTGCAAATTACATACTACATATTTTAATCTAACTTGTCATTTAGGAAATTTGAAATGAAACAATATAAAGTGATCTTCCACGGAAAGAATAAAATAAAACATAGGTACTTTATGTCTATTTATATCTAATAAAATATTGGTAAACAAAGTATAGCTTACAAAAATGTAGGTAAGTATACACCAAGTCAATATTGGCTAGGCTACCTTTATTAACACACTCATTATCTTCGAAAACACCAAACCAACCTTCGCCAGAGAACCTTCGATCGCTGTAGTCAAAATCGACATAAATAAGCATTTAGCATGTACTTTAAAGTTACCTGATATATTTAAATTCATCGCACCACAACGATCTTGTCAATGTTTATGTTTGAATAGGTATGGAGTAGAGATCTTAGGTACAAGAGTTTTGCTCTGCTAAGAAACATTAAGTAATTGTTTTTTTTATTGATCAGAATCGGACCCCAAATCCATATTAGCAACATCGTAACTGTCAACTTGCTCAGCTTTCCATTTCCTTATCTTTTCCTGAAGCTTAGACAACGAATAATCAGATTTTAATGACAAAGTACGCATATTGTTCTTACCAGATGTCATATCTAATTTGAAATTTAGTCTTATAAGAGTTTCTACGGATTCTAAATCCATATCGATTTCTAATTCACCTTTGTTTCGGTTAATTTTCCAATACTGGAAGTTAAGGCCCTTTACCCCCGTGTTGCTAGTCTTCAATGTTTCCATAAAACGAGGCAGGTTTACAGGACTGAGGCTGGAGTGTTGAGATGCGAGTGTTATCCTGAAGTATTTAGTTTTACTTTCATCGCCGTCTAACACTACCACTATAGCTTTTTTATTTAACTTCCCGAAATCTCGGCCCATCAACCATCGTTTACTTTCGCGATTCTCCGGAACAAGACCGACACTATCCGGCTGACAAAAACCGTACTTGAGAAAGTCCGTTTTCGATCTACCCTCCTGCTCGTGATATTTGAAAAGATTATAGATTACCATCTCTTTTATTTTACCCGCTTGTTCGATGGTCAGATTTTTCGCGCCATTGAGAGTGAGTTTTACTACTCCTGATTCATGTTTGGATATCGTCGGCATTACCGTGTTCTGTATCGCGGAGAGCAGCTGCGACGGGTCCGTTATAGAATGCGCTTTCAGACCGGTATCGAAAACATCCTTATCGACTGCAACTGCTTTTAAATAAACGTTGACTTTACCTAGCTCGTAGCTCAGCATCATTTTCTTCGTCTCGAGCGCTCGGGCTGACGACGGAGGCATGTCAACGTACAGTCGAGTCCCGTTCGCCGTTACGATCTTTTTAACGCACTTCCACTTACCTATATTGATGCCCTCGACGTGCTTGTTCTGCAAGCGAAGTTTTTCCAGCGGCTCTATGTTCCTGTACCTGGAATGTCCAGGGAGCCATATAGCAGCCCGCTCATACCACAACTCCTCTTTAGTGTACACGAGAACGTTGAAGAACTCAAAGTCGCTGAAATCTAAATTCATAAGCCACCTTTTGGACTGTTCGTCTGCTGTCGATACTTCGTAGCGAATGGAACTGTTAAGACCTTTGAAAGCAAAATCAGGGGCCCAGCCGTTGTTTATCTCAGACGCTCTAAACATTTGCGAGACCAAGAATGCCCTAAGCTTATCTGCTTGGTTATCCGAGAAAGGTTCGAAATCGTCCTGACAAAGATATAAGTCGTAAATGTGTTCCGCGGGTTCCGGTTCTACGTCTGGTTCTGGTTTGTACATTTTGGAGTGAATATGAGATTGCATTCTGGATTCTATCTCCTTCATGTTGGCTTCGAAGTCTGGCTGCATGCGGGAATGCATTGCGGCCGACAGCGCTGAAGGCATCGGCATTGCTGGAGACAAGTTGAACATGTGGGGCATTGGAACGTAGAGTGACTGTTGTAGCATCAGATTGTTTATAGCTGGATTCACCATTGGAGCAACGGGAACCATCGGAGCGGGCAGCGGGAGATTAAGAACTTTCGGCGGATCTATCGGGATCGTCCAATCTGGAACTATATCAACGCAGTGAGTATACAAACATCCCGTTGACATCCTTATGGAGTCTACACACTAAGTCGTCAACACAGCCCGGCGGATCGTTGTTGGCTATATTATTTTTAGAATCGTGTCGGCGACAGTGCCGACTTCTTGCTGCATATGTCCTCGACATGATGGCATGTCCGCGACCCTCCACGTCATGTTAAAAGTTGCAGATTTATTGCCGCTGATAATGTTTACCAACCCGGCGGCTTTGGTGTGTTGACTTGTAGATGTGAAGTTGCCAACGTCCAACCCGGCCGGCAGCGTTGGCGATATAGGTGTGTAGACTCCATAAGAAGCTAGGAACTAAACACCAACAGGCAAACGACCAATCGAGAATTGTAATCGACTTTCTATCTACAGAACACATGTCATGCATAGAAAAGTATACTTACTGACGGAATCAGTAAGCTTCGCTCGGGGTGGTACTGAAATAATTACATAAACAAATATGTTACAAAAATGCTATGTCGACAATTTTACGAATGAAACATTCGACATTTTTAAAATTAATTTAGGAAAATAGAACCAACCTGCATCAGAATAAGCTGGAGTTGGTCTTGACATCTTCGCAGTTACTTCTGTCATATCTGTAAACGATTAGCTATTCAATGATAATGTTTATTTACACAACCAAACTGGGAAATATTGAAGAAATGATGTCTTGTAAGTTCGTTAGTAGAGGTAAGAAAGGAAAATTATTGAATGTTTCGAAGGCAAAACTTGGCAAACTGAGGCATTGATCAATGAACATCAAATAGTAAGAGTTATACGAAAACAATGCTACAGAGATAAAAACATTGTGAACAAAAGACTTACCATCGCCTTTCCTCTTCAAGGAATTCTTGTAATGACTTGGCATGCACGCGAGAACATCCATCAATATCTTCTCCTCATCCTTCGCGCCATATTTAGCTCGAAACTTGATCACCAGCTCAATATACGACACGTCTTTGTCTTTGAACATATCTAACATAATATTGAACACGCTGAACTTGAGCTCATCCATGACCCTCAACCTTTGTTCTCCAGTGAAATTATGAGGTTCTAGAATCTGTATTGCGATTTCTTCTGCCGCTTTGTCACGTTTCTCTTTTACCATCGTTTCAAGTCTTGTCCGATTTCTGTCCTTCTCAGCAACTTTGTTTTGTGGCTTGGCTGGTATCCAGGTGGGTTTAGCTTTCTCCTGCAATGGGCTCTTATCTCTTCTCTGGTCTTCACTGTCGTATCTAGTTCTGTGCTCGTTGGTTTTTTTCAGCTCTTCAGTTTTGCGTCTGAACTCCACAGCGCGTTGGTATATGTCATCAAATTCTTTGTCTACGTCAGGGAAGAGTTTCTTCTCGTCGCGCGGTGATTTTCTATACTGGCCTTCTCGGTAATCACCCAATTTGTCAGTATATTGGGCGGTGTCTCTTCTCGGGCTAAATCTTGGAGCGCGAGTACCGAATTTCTCTTCGTTCCTGTGCTTATCGTCGAAGCGTTCTGGTACGTGGCGCTCCCAGATGGGATGTTTGGGTTTTTCTTCTTGTCCGGGCCACAGCGGGGGTGGTGGGGGCAGTATCTCAGGGCTGCGTCTTTTCTCCAACGCCCAGGAGCGGCGAGGCGATCTTGGAGAAGGCGAGTGTCTTCTAAAGCGGTCTTTTCCGGGAGAGCGGGATCTAGAACGTCTCGGAGACAGCTTCTTCCTAGCTTCTTCGAGCGGATTGGCTCTTGCTTCATCTTTCGGCGGATACTCCTTATCGGTCTGCCATGGGGATATCTTAGAGTCGTTACGAGCCGGCGCGGAGTATTGCGCCTCGATCGGGCGGAAACCAGCACCTGTGTATTTCTGTGCCTGCAAAGTGAAATTATATTTGCAAACACGTTTATGGACATTCGGAAACTTTCGATATAAATAACAAGCTGTAGCAAGTCGCATTGTCTGTTTGAAACGACGAATGCATAGTAAAATATAAATGATACAGGTTGTTTATAATGTAAAATAAATAAAATATTCTTGATTTAAACAGCTTGTCAATTTTGACTTATTAATTGTGATTCCCAAATTGTAATCACTTGAAGTAATCAAATGCGGCGGTCTCTTTTAATTGAGAAGATTCAGATTTTCTATTTATATTTGAATACAACCGGCAATATCTATGGTTGTATTTTATTATCTATGCTTTTGACAACGAGATGGGCTGTCTTGCTAGCTGGTACAATCAAGGGCTTCTTCTGATGATGTTGATTTCATCTTCTTTATTCGACTTTATTTGATACAAGGCTGCTAGTGCTCATGAAACATTGGTCGGCCTGCTCACACGAATTAAGTTTGGTAACTCCTAGTTCAGTTAACCGACTCTGCTTGAAAATTGGCTTTCGGTCGCCCGAACTGGAATGGCCAACATCATATCATCGGCAGTTCTATGTCCAATATCTTCACTGAATTTATACCGCTTCATTGTTTGTGGTATTTTTAGTTCTTGGTGGTACTACATACTTGCGCCTTCCCATCTTCCAAGGACATCCGTGAGGGCGGGTGCGGCGGCAGATTTGGCCGAGGATCTCAAGGCACAAATATGCAGGTCTCGACACAGCCTACTCATTTGCTCCCTTGGAGTCGAGACCTTAGGTCCGTGGGGTCCGTGAGGCTCGCCGGGTTTTTAAAAAAATATCTGAGCATCTGGTCGAAGCGACGCGTGATCCGAGTACTAGTGAGTATCTGGCGCAGCGCAACAGCATTCCCATACAGCGGGGCAATGCAACCAGTGTCTTGGGGACGCTTCCAGCTGGTATTAATATGGATCAGTTGAGCTACCTGTAGATTGATTGCAACAGTCAGTTAGCTCAATTGTTTCAATTTTTAAATACTTCTTCTAATTTCGAGTATTTGATTGTAATTTTCTTGGTTAATAAAGGTAGTATGCATTTCTATTGATTGTTTCGAAAAGGAGCTCTCGCCTATTGAGGTTCTTTATGTTTCTGTTTGCCTAGCTTTCGATTGTGTGTGATTTTTGTAACTTGTTAATGAAGCTCGTCATAAAAATCTCTATTTTGCATCCTTTGGGGATTAAGGTGGAATTTCCCCCAAAAAGTTACAAATCTCCTCTGAACCGAGCCCAACCTATCTGAGCCCGGTGGTCTTTCGACCGACAGTTGATGTCGGATGGTCGTATATGGTCAGTTGTAACTGAATCAAGCGTTTGCCCGCTCTAGAATTGGTTCACTTTTTGCATTTTCTGATAATGTCGGAATTTTGTCGTAACAACATCAAGCGGAGATTCATTGAAGGGCTTAAGTAGGTTTACTAGCTTCAGTTTTTCGGTGTTAGTTTCATTGGCGCCTCTATTGAAGTTAGCCTTGTAATTCAGCTCATGTCGGCCTAAAGGTCACGGACACATCCTTTTGGCTTCATTGTTTAAATCTTGGATCTCGAAAAGTTGAACAAATCTTTACTTATTCATAATCTGAGCAGGCTTAACCACGAAGAGTCCTTCTTGAGGATAAACAGTCATTTATCAAGAAACCACTGTCTGTCGAAATGTTTCAATGTAAACTTCTAACAAAATATCATCTACTCATCCATCAGGTGGTATTTTGGTGATGCAAGTGGTAAACATCTTTGCAGAACAGGAGGATATTTAAACCTGTATAATTGAACAAGGCTTCCTTCTGATACCATAAGATTATGTAGATTTGTAGTAGCCGATGAATCGAAGCCGAATACAAAAGCATGTTTTAATTTTTCACGGTAAATAAAGTCATCGAAATTATTTATGTAATTGTGTATCCACCTAATGGGACGCACGTTTCTCAATACTGTGGCTGCATATGTTCTTCCCGTGTAGGCTTTAAAAGTCATCTACGTAAGTGCCAACAGAGGAACACTATTACACTACATAAACCATCCTTCATGGGTTTTGAAGGTCATTGATGGTGATGATATCCATAAAATATTTTGTCCCAATTTATCAAAGAAAAATTAAATAACAAGATCCATTTTATCTATGTTTGTGGAGGGTGCCATAGCAAAGATACCCTTGCCCATGTATGATATGCCCTGCTAAAATGTTAGGAATTGGCTGACAAGAGAAGTCATGCCAAAATTGTGGAATTTGTCTAAATTCCGATGATTCCAGTGAAAAGTCGGCCTGTAATATAACTTACCTGTTTCGCTTCGTAGGCAGGACGATTCTGCATTCCTTTGGCATCTTTATCATCATGCCCATAGTTCATCTGACTTGGTGAATACCTGTAAAGAAAACACTGCCACATTAGAACAGAATATCATTTATTGTTAAAAAAATTTGAGGTATGTGTTTTGTGTAACTAATAAAAGGTTTTGAAACCCCTTTTTTAAAAAATATCTAGGCTTCAAGGAGCCACAAAACCGGGTACAGTAAAAAAATTAATAAAATAAATAATGCTGGACATTCCACACAGCACCATCTAACCCCAAAGTAAGCTTCTCAAAACTTGTGTTATGGGTACTAGATAACTGATATATTTAATACATTATATACATTGATAGATATTTTTTTACTATACATAGAAAACACCCAGCCAGACCAATGGAACAAATTTCTGCAGATCGTACACAAATTTGTTCCGAGGCGGGAATCCGCCTGCGACGCCCACTTGCGTCGCAGGCGGACTCTCGCCCGCTGCGCCACTGAGGTCACAGTAATATTTATTTAGGGGAAAACCTCAGGCTTAAAATTACAAATTAATAAATACCAGAAAGCTTATTGACGTATTTCACGGATAGGTGGTGGAATAGTACAATGAAAAAGACTGAACATGATGTGACTAGTCTACATGCATCATCTATAAAACATGTAAGTTAAGGATATCAATGTTACTTAAAATTTTAAATAAACATTTATCATTAATATCATCATCATTTTTCTTCCAGTTTTAGGCTCTAAGTGATGATTTTAGTTTTAGATGGTTAAAATTCATCTTTACTTTATTTTATTTTATTTTTTATAAGTACTATATTCATTTATTTTGTTTTGTAAGGAGTAGCTGCAACACTTCGCTTTTCTAGATATATTAATTTGTAATTCCTCGGTCCCATAGGCACCAATCCCAGCAGAAAACCAGCGCAGGTTTTTAACACCTGCATATGCTGAGTTGGGATCATTTTGTAGCTAAAACTGAGTTTAATAGAATACTAGATCGTATATTGTCATTTTGTATTCTTTTTTAGTTAAGTAACGGTTTATTTAATATATGTTTTAGTTGCAAATAAACGTTTTTGATTTGATTTGATCATTGGCACCGAAGAACTCTCCGCTGAGCCGGCTGACCGAGCTGACACTTGTAATACAGTAATAATATTGCTTCAAGCTACCTGCCAGGACCTCTCGGCGGCGACCTCTTGGGCGAATAACGACGGGGAGGCGATTCTCGCTGTCCCATTCTGCGATCACCTGAGGAAATAAGTTAGTGTTTACAATTTGTAGTAATGTTAGTAAGGATTAATATTAATACTAGCTTCTTCTCACGGCTTTGCACGCGTATTTTCATTCTATAGGTTTTGTGTGCATGTGATTCCCTTGGTTTTATTTATATCGAGGCTCCAAGAGGTTACGGACTTGAGTAGGTATCCTCAACAGCCTGTATTGGTCCACCACTGGACGCAGGTCTCACCCTGATAAGCGCCTTAATGGCTTTTATCACATGGGGGGGTAATGCCTATAATCCAAATTGAGTATGTATTACATATGATGTTAATTTCAACTCGATACTTCTACGCGTTCCCTAGAAAAAGGGGTTGACAGACGGACATACAGACGGACACCAGAGTGATCCTATAAGGGTTCCTTTTTTTCTTTTGAAATACGGAACCCTAAAAACAGACTCGCGCAATATTAAATTACCAAGTCCAGCCAACATTTTTTGTCAAGCACAAACACAATTTAACTGTAGGAGGACGTCTTCCTATCTTAGAGAACTCTAGTGTCTTGATAAACCAAATGTAGATATGGATTAGCAGTGTATTGCTTGTACCTTAGACCATAAATAAGTTAGTACGACTTAAGGTTTTTTTGTTATTATAGTGCGTAACACTCAGAGTTATTTCTAAGGAATCAAATAATATCACAAAACTTTTACCTTTTTAACCTGTATTGATGTTATTTTCTCAACAAATAAATATTTTTAATTCATTTGGAGTCATATTTATTTATAGTTAAAAATGAAAGAAAATTACATTAACAGAATAAAACAATCACAAATAGTACAAACACTTATATCTATTTCTTAAAAATCTAAGCGTCACCAGAAGGCAGAATGTCCAGAATGCTGGCAGCATTGCCACGTTGAATGGCAATGCTAATTCGTTGAAAAAGAAGCCAGCATTCCGATCACCTGTGGACTCTATAAGAAGTTTGGTAAGATCTTTATAAATTGCGCGTACCCCAGGACCCAAGGACCAAGGGTTTCAACCACAAACGGTCAAATAGGTATCCTTGGTCAAGGTTAGCGTATTTTCGCCGTTTGAGGGACTCCGCTGATCTAATAAATAAATAATTTAGAATTTACGACCTTAGATTGAAGATCACTGGCCATAGATATGAAGATTTTATAGAAGGGCAGAGGATAATATGCATGCAACACAATCATACAACACAAGCATAGAATGTCGAAATTTTTAAAAGCTGTCGCGTTCCTTTTCTTTTTCGTAAGCCTGGATTTCTGGCGTGTAATAATAATAGGCTAATGTCCTAAAAAATTCTAATTAGTCCGTCAGAATATCAAAAGGTATTGGACACGTATTATTCATTTGTCGATTGAACAAAAAATTATGAAGTTATAGCCAGTTAAAGTTCCGCGTGACGTCACACCTTGCTACACTTTTTAGCAAGGTGTGACGTCACTAGCCCCCACTCCCAAACTTTGACGCGCTTTATTTTTGTAATTTTTTGTTTGATTGATAAAAGAAAACATTTATTATGTGTCCAATGTCTTCTGATAATCTAACTGAGGGACTAAATTACACTAATATTATAAATGCGAAAGTTTGGATGGATGGATGGATGTTTGTTACCTCTTCACGCCAAAACTACTACGGATCAGGCTGAAATTTTACATACAGGTAATTCTAATCCTAGAATCAAACATAGGCTACTTTTTATCTCATAAATCAGTTCCCATGGGTTAGAAATCACCTTGAAACGTTTCAATAGAAAAAAACGCGTGCGATGCCGCGGGCTTATACTAGTAGAATAATATTGTTATTCCCGGACACTACCCTATTGTACGAAAAAAAAACGATAAACGCGTAAGCTTTTAAAATTTTTCCTTACTATCTATGTCCGGTGGGAGTTAAACAAATAAACCAAAACTGTTAACAGGCATTACCTTCTACATAATAATCATATTTCATCATACTTGGCGACGTGCGGCGCAGCTCGTCCCGTTTCGGTGAAACTCTGCGTCCGGGAGACATCTTCCTTCCGAAGGGGGAGATCCGTCTCTGGCCCGGTGGGGAAGCTTTCCGACCGAATGGGGAAATATGCCTTTGCCCGGTAGGGGAAACTTTACGCCCGAAAGGGGATATACGTCTGGTGCCCGATGGGGAAATTTTACGACCGAATGGGGAAATTCTTCGCCCTGAGTCTTTGGAGGGTGAGATTCGCCTTGGTGGTGAAATCTTTCTGCTGAACGGAGAAATCCGTCTTGGAGATCGTCTTCCTGGGGAATGGCGTCTAGGGGACATTTTCTGTGGGGAATGTCGTCGTGGGGACAGTTTTGGGGACATATCCCGTCTGGTTGGGGAGAAGCGGCTTGCAGCGTGTCGGTTTGGGGATAGACGGAATGGTCTGGAAGGGGAGACGCGGCGGTCGGGGTAAGATTGGGGGCGGTTAGTTGATTGTATGTTGCGAGGCGGTGATCTCCTGTGAACAATGAAATTACAACGTAAAATTACAGAGACCACCTGTATGTCCTTCCCAGAGTACTACACATACTATCACAATCACACTAATATTATAAATCCGAATGTTTGGATGCTAAGATGTATGCCTCCACCACTAGTGCCATAAAGATATCTATAAAATAAATGTTTATAACATGTGCATCACTATTTACAATGAATTATCGAAAAAATTAAAAGAACAAACTGGAAATATATTTAGGACAAAGTTAAGAGGATGGCTACTTGGAAAATGTTTTTATAATGGTGAACGAATATTTGGAAATTTGAATTGTTACTTAAATGACTAAGTAATATAATTATAATAATATGACTCACATAATATTTGCAGGCCTGCGTGCAGGCCGAATACAATTACTAATAGATATAGATAAGATAGGTAGTTATAAGATCTGACATACTGTATGTAAGTATCTGAATTATGTATTCTTGCAAATATTCGATTGATTTGATTTGATGTGGATGGATGGATGGATGTTTGTCTCATCACACTGCTCTCACTCGGGCTGAAATTTTTCATACATGAAGTTCTAGGCCTCGAATAAAACATAGGCTACTTTTTATCCCATAAATCAGTTCCCATGGAATAGAACAACTTTTTAACGTTTTCGGCGAGCGAGCCCACCACTCCACACACTCACCGACCCCATTCTTCCATCACGTTTACTCCCCCGATTAGGACACAGACAGCGAAGACACATTTTTACACGTTGGAAACGCGACAATAACCTACGTACGAGCGTCGCAGGTCAACAAAAATCTCCTATGACGACTATATGACGACCTCCGTGGCGCAGCGGGCGAAGGTCCGCCTGCGACGCAGGAGGTTGCGGGTTCGATTCCCGCCTTGGAACAAATTTGTGTACGATCTGCAGAAATTTGTTTCGTTGGTCTGGGTGTTTTCTATGTTTAATAAAAAATATCTATCTATGTAGTGTATTGTATTAAGTATATCAGTTATCTAGTACCCATAACACAAACTCTGCTTAGCTTGGGGCTAGATAATGCAGTGTGAATTACCCTCATTATTATTATTATTATTATTATTAATTTCACTAACCTTCCCGGAGAACCAGGCCTGCCGCCTCTAGGCGGTGAGAAGCGCCGTTTATCGTAGTCCTGGGCCTTCGGCAGCGGCTTCTCCAAGTGACGGTCGTCGTAGGGCTTGTCGTAAGACTGCTTGCTTTGCGGAGCCTGCTGGAAACACAATAAGAGTAAGCATAAACGCAATTTTTTTGTATATTTTTTACTACTTACTGCCCGCCACTTCGCACGCGTTATTTATTCTTATTCTTAGTGGGTACACAATGCATAAAAACCCTGTCAGGGCGCTACAATTATTTTGGGTCAAATAAATTCTCATAAAATAGGTGTATGTCATGATTAGGTAGGTAGGTACTTACTTTCTAACTTAATCTATAGGTGATAGTCTACGGAAACGCTTAAATGGTTATTTCTATCCTATTATATTTATGGGATAAAGAACAGTTTTACAAAATCTTTAATGCAGGTAATGCTACCAGCAGATAATGAACCAAGGAAAATTATTTTTCTCTTTTTAACCACCTCAAAGGTTAATTTTTGAAAATTAAATTAGCCTATGTGTTATTTTAGAACCTTAACTATATACAATACACACCATATTTAATCTTAATTGGTTAAGTAGTTACGTGGTAACAAACATTCACACAAACTTTCGCATCACACTAATATTGTAAATGCGAAAGTTTGGATAAATGGATAGATTATTGTTATTGTTACCTCTTCACGCCAAAACTATTGAACGGATCGGACCGAAATTTTGCATACAGGTAATTATAATACTGGAATCAAACATAGGCTTTTTATCCCATAAATCGGTTCAGATGGGACAGAAATCACCTTTAAACGTTTCCATAGAAACAACGCGTGCGAAGCTGCGGGCATAAACTATAACAATAGAAGGAAGTAGGATAGGATTAGCGTTGCCAGATGGTTACATTTCTTAAATTTTTCGTAACTTTTGACCCCCTCGCGTAACAAGTAAGTATTTTTTATATTTAAGGCAATTCTCGTCACGTTTGTGAACGAGATTCGTAATACTAGATTACAGCATCCAAATTGAACGTACCTAAAACTGGCGCGTCTAAAATGTATTTCACTCCGTAGCACACTCAGAGATGGCTCTGAACAAAGATTTAAATCGTTAGATACGCCCCTGACACTGAAAACTGTGGCATTGCCTTTGAATGCGTGTTAAACAAAATGCCAACGCACGCACACTATGAGTACCTACTTAAAAATAGTATTTATTGAGCAATAATTTTGCACGAACTTTTGTGAAAAGACACACCACAAAAACACACAATACACTGATTCCAAATGAGCGAGCTATCTCATTTCGCTTGCACGCAACAAAACGGCGCGGTCTCACTACGGAAAGGGCCTATCTAACAATTTAAATCTTTGGCTCTGAAGGCGTATACAGGGCGTCCAACGGGTATGCCACATGGAGGGAAAGTACCTTGAATATTGTAGATGGGACATTTTGCTGAAAGAAGACATTATTTGAATTTAAAAAACAATTTAAACTGCATTCATGGATATTTAAATAATTACATGGTTGAACCGGGAATCGAACACGTTACACGAGAAAAACAATCACCTGTAGTTTTATCACACCGATCGAAAGGCTTCATGATAAGGATTATTTTGTGCGAAATAACATAGTGTCAGAAATAAAAGGAAGACCATGAATTTTATCATTTTTAATACAAAATTAATCTTTCTAATCGCGTCTTTCGGCTCAGGATATGCTCGATTTGTTGCATACAACCAGGTATGTACCTACAAATTACGGATCTCTTTATCATTTTATCATGCACTAATATATAATAGGGAAATGATGCGTACTTCTCAAATGGGTACCATTTATTAGTAATAGGTAGGTACTTATGATAATGTCAGTTGAAGAAAACGAAAAGCTGGCATTGCCGTAAGGACATTAAATATCTATGAATGAATGCAGTTTAAATTCAAATAATGTCTTCTTTCAGTAAAATGTTCCATCTACAATATTCAAGGTACTTTCACTCCATGTGGCATATCCGTGGGACGCCCTGTGTAGGAATCGCGGCTAGCTCTTCCCGGGATGATGGATGATATAAAAGTCGAGTATATGGAACAACAGCTGTATTGTATAAGACTACGACTAATATGATGTTATAATGAGTGCGGTTTGGATGATCGCTGCTGATGCACTGACCTCCGTAGGCGCCCGGTCCGCGCTCGCGGCACGAGTAACCTACTCAGGTCAAACTGCTGATGATGCTAATAACCTACCTACGTGATCGATGTATCGAACACCCTGTATACCCCGATACCAGCGCCACTACATATTTTATTTTCTCATAACGTTATACAAAGGAATTATCAAAAAATCGGACCGCGCGTAGACGATACCTATCACAAGCTTTCTTTTAATGTATCTGTAATAGTTTTGTATTGTATTATTTAGGCATATACTTGTTTCAAGAGTTTAGTTCCTATTGGTGGCCACCAAGCTCTCCATACAAGGTATCTGACTGAATAACACAAAACAAAACTATTACAGATACATTAAAAAAAACTTGTGATAGGTATCGTCTACGCGCGGTCAGAATTTTTGATAATTCCTTTGTATAACGTAATGATAAAATAAAATATGTAGTGGCGCTAGTATCGGGGTATATATACGCCTGAATGGCACGCGCCGACTCAAGGCGACTCAAGGGCCTTGGCAACACTGGATAGGATATATTTGAGCTGACGAATCATGCATAACCCAAGCCATTGTGGTATAGTCGGCAATGAACAGGCAGACAAACTGGCTAATGAGGCTGCGGAGACCTTTTCCCCTACAAAAACTTTTAGCAAGACCTTCTTGCTCTACCCAGGATTTATTTCAGGTTTTTATCTAGGGTATAAATGTTTCCCAAATTTTTTGTTATAAACAAAACGAAATATGGCAAATGCTAACACTAGCGAACCCAAAAAAAATCATACATAAGTTCTTACCTGTTGGCTCCAAGGCTGCGGCGCCCCCTGAGCCTGGTAGGCCGTTGAAAGTGGCACCCCGCTGACGTTGTACTGTGTCGGGCCTTGGAAGTTGTCTTTCATTATAGTCATCTGTAAGAATAATCACACCAACATTATAAATGCGAAAGTTTGGATGTTTCGATTCCCGCCAAACAAATGTTTGTACGATCTGCAGACATTTGTCCAGGGCGTTCTGGATGTTTTCTATGTATAAATAAAAAAAATCTATGTAGTATATTGTATTAAGTATATCAGTTCTCTAGTACCCATAACACAAACTCTGCTTAGCTTGGGGCTAGACAATGCTGTGTGAATTGTCCAGCATTATTTATTTCTTATTTATTTATTTTGTTTAGATTGGAGGGATGTTTGTTACCTCTTCACGCCAAAACGAATGAGCCAATCGGGCTGAAATTTTGCATAGATGTAGGTCTAGGCCTGGAATCAAATATAGGCTACTTTTTATCCCACAAAACAGTTCACATGGAATAGAAATAGCCTTTAAACGTTTCCATAAAAACAATCCGTGCGAAGACGCGGGCAGAAACTAGTAATAATATAATGTAATGTTGCGCGTTGTTACAAAAACGATGAATTAATTTTATAAAATAAAATAAAAAATTACAATCAAATAATAAAAACAAATTAGAGCTAGTATTTTATTTATTAAACAATCTTCTGTTACAAAAATTAAAAACCAACCAAAATTTTTGTTAGTAAGTTTGTAAAAGTTGAATATATTTCATTTCATTTCAAGCTGAAGCACGTAGCAGCGCGTTGATATTCAGGTCCTGGTGTAAGATAGCAACCAAGTGCGTCCCATGAGCGGGTTCCGTTTACAATTTGCGGCAAATTGGGTTTCCAATTGTTTTATTCAACTCTGTGCTAAGGATACTTACAGGATTCTGCCTCTGCGGGTAGTTTGTCTGCGCGCGCGGCTGTATCGGCGTGTCTACGATCTCCACGCTGCGTAGCACGTGCGAGCGGGACGACGCTAGCGGCTGGACAAAGAAATAAGTTACAAAACGTAACGGAAACATATACATCGGTATATCCGAAATTATGTAGGTAGCATGTGGTGTTTGTAAGTCAGGTCGAGCTTAGCAAAGGCAACATAATTTATGAATATCATAAATTATTTATTTATGAAGAATGTAAAAGATAGATAAAAGCTCGGTGTTTTCGTCTGCTCTATTTTTTTACAAATGAATAGCCACATCATCTCTGCATGCTTTATTTCGTTTTAGGCCTCGCCCATACAGACGCGTTTGTCTTCGAGGCTTTATCAAATCAAATCAAATCATTTATTCGTAGGAATGTAGGTACAAAAGTTCTTAATAAAAATGGTAACTCCAATACATCCTGCTTCGTCGAGGCATGCAAAATTAAAATTTTAGGCTTTATTAAAGTAACATGTCATAGATTCATAGTTAAATAACTAAAGCATTATACATTTCAAAATGTGTGTCAAAAAATATTGTCCTACGTCAAAAAAAAGTTTTAAAATCAAAATATTCCTTTATCCAGCGAAATAAAATAAAACATAAGGTTTATTTTTCCTTGCAAGCTAGTATTTTAAACATCTAAGTAGGTATAAATAAATAAATCTAGTTAACTATTTCCATAATACGTAACGTAGGTTAATTCAGCTGCCGCATTGAATTTTCACGCCAGTGCTGCGTGGAAATTTAATGCGGCAACAGATCTTATGATTTTGGAAGAAGGTTCTCAGTTTTTGTCGCATGTTTTGTTACAGAAATCAAAATCTTAGGATAAATAATATTTAGTAACAATGCCGCGCAAAACCTCTGATAAGATACAACAAAATGCGATTCGCGTGCACCGCCCGCCCTCCCAAGAATTGGTATGCCATGCAATCAGAGAAGTTAAAAAACAGACTTACGCAATATAAAAATTGCCAAGTAAATTACCCTCAAACTTTAAATGGAATTGTTACTAAATATTATTTATCCTAGTATAATACAATGGAATTCCGCAAAGTAACGCCTGCAGGGGTATTTTAATTCACCGATTCATTTCCGAATCGAAGCCGACGGATCTTTAAAACGCTATTTTGTTTTCGCCTCGGGTTGATGATCTAAAATTCGAAGCGAATCTGTTGCCGTGTCAATGAGGAGGAGCTCTTTATTTCGATCATCAACCCGAAGCGAAAACAAAATAGCGTTTTAAAGATCCGTCGGATTTGATTCGGAAACGAATCGGTGAATTAAAATACCCCTGCTGAATCTATTATTTTTTACAGGAATAAAAACTTACCCTTTCAGGAGCAGGAGCAGGTTTTGACTGCTGCTGGTAAGTTTGAGTATGGGGCCCTCTGGTGGGAAAACCACCTTGCAGAGTAGCGATTGACTGTGGACACAGGATACTTATAGAGCTTTCACAATGGCGATTTACAAGCGGGAAAGCTTGTTGCACTCTCTGCTGCGCAAACGCCTCGCTTTTATGAGGGCGCATTGCGCGCCATTTTGTAAAAAGGATGGGCATAGGATTTTGCGTTCATATTAGCGGGACAGAAGTATACGTTTTTGGAACGGCGAAAGCGCAAAAATGATGTTTTTGTTTATGTACAAGAAAACTATACAACTTATGAAGAAACTGTATTAGGGAATCAAAAATCTTTTCTATAGACCGCAGGGTTCCTGAGATCTCGACCAAATTAGGTGCAAAACAATGTGCTGTTAATGATTTATTTTTATCCTAATTTGTTTTCGCATCGTGTTTTCACAATTAAGGAACCGATGAAAAAATGTTGAATTTTATGTAAACTAGTTTTTTACCACGGGGATTCCGTGATCTAGGCCTAGTTTGACAACCCGCTAGGTTCGCCCCTTAACTCGCTCGCAAATCACCAGTGCGAGCACCCTTAATAGTTATGAAGACAATGTTTCAAAATAGTTGTACAAAGAGACCAAAAAAAGACCTTTTCAACGTCTGGTTTCCATCAATATATCTTATTTGGGGGGCTACACCCCAGCCAAAGTAATGTGATGATACAATATTTTATCATAGATTTTTTTTATGTGATTTTCTCTCAAATATTCATAAATCAATATCTTGAATTTGTATAGAATTATTTCAACTAACATTCTACATCTATAATAAATTCATCAAACTACAATAGATTTTATGGTTAAAAATACTTTAACAAAATTTTAAAACAGACTTAGCTCTTTATTCAATAGTGTAGTATATATTCAGAGTAACATACCTGCTGTCCATAACCAACATTCCCCTGTGCCTGTGGATAGTTATATCCAGAGTTCTGATTCTGCATCGGGCGGCCAGCATCAGACCACTGATTGTTACCCCCTGAACTCCATTGCGGCTGACGGTTCATATCAGGATTCGACACTTGTCTATGGTCAGGTTTTTGGTAGCTAGGATCTCCTCTCATACCTACATCAGGCCTCCCTGAACCATCCAGAACCCTCATTCCTTGTCTATCTGAACCATGCATACCAGGTGTTTCGGGTCCCCTAACACCATCCTGACCTCTTATACCAGGCACATCTAGTCCCCTAACACCATCCTGGCCTCTGATACCGAGTCTTTCTTGACCCCTCATGTTACCGTCAGATGGCATATTACGGGAATCAATATCATGTACCAGACTGTTTAATGAAGCTGGTCTTAACGTTGGAGGTGCAAGAGGTCCTCTATTAGAGTCTCGGAAGTCTGATCTTGTGTCTTCTCGTCGATGACCTGACTCATAGTGATCTCTGGAATCTTGCAGATGATTTGAACCTTGTGTTAGGGATGGTCTTGAGTCTATTATGTCTCGGTCATTATGTCTTGCTTCACCCATATTTCTGGCACCACGAGGAGAAACATGACTTGCAGGGTTGACAGTGTTAGGTCTGTTGTAGTCACTTTGGTTGCCGTAGGATGGTGTTTGGTTTGGGTAGTCATTTCTAGGTGGGTTTGAGAAGTTGGATCTTTGGTCAAAGGTAGATTTCGGTTGGGATACCTGTGAAGCAAATAATCTAGTTTACTGTTTCGAAACAAGTAGTTTTCATTGTGTTTTTTATGTATCCCAAATTATTCTGTGGAGGAAGGCCCTGGTGACCCGTAAAACCGATTTTATAAATCTCTCTCAGGCACCAGTCTCTTGCAAAACAAGGTTTTTTGTTATTCTAGTGCGTAACCCCACACTCAGGGTAATTTCTAAGAAATAAAATAATATTGCAAAAATTTTCGACTTCAACAGGACTTGAAACCGCATCATAAAAATTTAAAAATAAAATAAAATTTAAATTGAAAAACAAATCCTTCTCAGTTCAGTACCGGAATGTGCTAACCAACTACACCACAAGGTCAAGTGACGTGGCAATCGAAAATCTCTGTGACTTCCTACGGACTCAAGTGCCGTTAGCTACAGGGGAAACATTGAAGTTTATCCAATCATACTTATAATGCAGTTTTACAAAATTATCAATTCTTAGAGAAAATCAAATTCAATGGAAAGTTAGAAGACTAGTAAATTTCAGGAAAGGTCATTGCATAATTTTCATCAATGTAAAGTGCATGCGAGTACACAGTCAGATATAGTAAGGAATAATATTGTGCCCAGACTCTTATGAAATCAGTGTCCTTGGGACTACTAAACTGAACTAAGTTTTTAAACATGTACCTACACTACAAACAAACATGTCCAAGCATAGAATTAAATTTATTTATTTTTATTTTTCTTTTAAAATATTTTTTTCCTTATTGTAAGGTTCGTTAAATAAATTATTTATTTAACGAACCTTACAATAAGGAAAAGCCGGGATTCTCTAACAAGAGAATATTTATTCTTTTAAGAGAACCCCAACCCATAGAATTTACCTGTGTACAAAATTAAACATTTTAGGTACATTTATTTTTTTCAATAGAAGAGAGATTAATGTACGCACCGGAACAATTCTTAGAACATGTGAGCCTGACATTCTGAATCCCTCCAAGCACTTCATCAGCCGATATCCATCGTTTTCATCCGTGAGTCCAATGCGAACTTTCTTAGAATCGTACCCATCATCCACAAGGTTGTCCAAAATAAATTCGGCTATATTGCACTCCTGTTTTATCAGTGCCTTTACGTCTTGGAACTTGGTCTGTAAATAAGTTATGTTATCGATATTGCTAGATTTATCCAAAGAAACATTTAGGATATCGTTGAGCACAAGCACTTACTTTGAATGGAAGTCCATGCACTGTTAACATCATCTTATGAGATTCTGTAGGAAGCGATTTTTATGTAGTGATTTATTTTTTCATTTCTCGCGTAGAAACTATAGTCTTCCCAAAATAGCAAGAAACAAATAAAATATTGCAAAGCAAGCAAATTGCATTCATCTGCTTTGCCCACAGATCAAATATAACTCTTTCTACGGCTTTGCCAATGCCAAATGCCAATTTAATTTACCATAGATTATATCAACTTCAACTTTAACTTTTTGTTAGATGATAGATTATATATTAAATCAATCAATTGCTTTGTAACTGATGGCCATAGAATATAATAATACATATAATTTACTACTTATCTGTTGTGCTCACAGATTAAATATAACTCATTAAATATAACTAGCATACTCTTTCTCTAATTAAATATAACTAGCATACTCTTTCTACGGTTGTGCTGCTGCTGCGAGAAAACTATAATAAACATAGGTTGTTCGTTTCACGTTACTACGAGGTATTTTTTAGAAGGAGAGCTTGAATAACTCATCAAAAAGAAAGTCATCAAAAAGATCACGGTCTCTCCGCATGGTGTTGCTTGCTTGTCATTTTGGACAACAGTCAGCGGCTGCAAAGCCTGAAAATTATGTGTTGCTCACTACGCACACTTTGCAGCTCTTTCAGTTTGCCATTATCACTCATGGTCATGGTTTTCTTGCCGTTTTGGCCGATTGCCACTTAAGATTGAAATTTTTATCTATTGTTTTTGGTTCTTTGTCATTGAAGATAAGTACCGTTTTAATACTAAGTATGACTTATCTCTCACCAGGTAAATTAGACTCAATTTTCTCAAAAAAAAGGTGGCGACCCTATAAATAACGGTAACACAGCGACGGATAGACGGGATAAACAGGGGACGGATAGACTCTTAAAACGAAATCATATTTAGATTCGTTTTCGTGCTAACGCTTAACTTATGCAAGCGACGTATAAGTTGGTTTTGCACGACACCGAAAATGAAACTTCTATTTCCTTTTTCCGATTTAAGAATACGCAAATGCACTACGCACGCGGCACTCCCGAGTGTTTCCGAACCCTATAACTTTGTCATTTTGTTAACCCGAACGACGTAAACTTGTATGGATATATCGCGCGAACTTATAAGTTTGTAGCATTTTATGCACATCGTAGTTCTAAGTTTGGTGTTTTTTTATTATAATCGAATATTCGAATTTTGCAATTTCAGTATTCGAATATTCGAACCAATCTAATATTCGAATATTCGAATGCAAGCCCTAGTCGCAGGCGGACCTTCACCCGCTGCGCCACGGAGGTTGTCCATTCGTAAGGTCGTATTGATATGGATCAGTTGAGCTACCTGTAGATTGTTTGCAACAGTCTGCAGTTAGCTCAATTATTTCAGTTGTATATAGTTCTAATAAATTTTTAAAATAATAAAAATATATTAGAACTATTATGTATTGTAATTTTCTTTGCGAATAAAGACTTCTGCAAGACTAAAAAAAGTTTTATGAAAACACTTATTTAGATTATCTAACACTGAATTACATTTATTTGATTACATCCAAAGGCTCTCGAACATTCAGGATGTAGAAGTAGCGACAATACCCGAACGACGAGGATCGGTTACGCTCGGGCTGGCATTTTTTCGTTTCAATCGACCAATCAGGTGGAAGCGATGCAACAGCGAGCTGCCGGCCGCCGCCCGCCACTCGCAGTGCGGGGGCGCGCGCGGTGGTCGATTGGGGTGCTGGCGGGCAAATTCAAATGCCTTGGCGGGCCACTTCCTGGCCCGTGGGCCTAGCTTTGGCCGGCCTTGTGCTAAAGTATATTTATTATTTTTAAGAATAAATGAATACGAAACTTGTAAACATATGAGATTACTTTTGTAATCGTAAATTAATTTAGTCTACAAACAACATTCATAAAGAGTTGCCAGTTTACAGTAAATTCTCGTTCCTTGATAATTAATTTCTACACATTTCGGTCGCACTATAAGTACAGATATATGGACATCGCACTAGAAAGAGATGAACTACTACTTGAGATGAACTACTACTACTCTCACTCGGCTCGTTTTTATGAAACACGTGCACAGTCCGGCAGGGCTATCAGACTGCGAGTCTAGAGTCGTCGACACGGAATCCCACACAGATTCGCGCGAAATTCAAATATTTTAGAGGTTTTGAATATTTTCTGATTTCTGTAAGTTTTATACTTGTGTTTTTTATACTTGCGCACTAATAACCTATTGATCCTATTCTGTTAGGATTTAAAGCAAACTTTTAACTTTTTAGTGTATTTGGTTAAGTTTAATCGTTCCAGTTCCAGTAAAGTAATTTGTTTTCTAGTAAATATACAGGGTGTTTGGTGGAGGGTTGGACAAACTCGGTGGGTGTGTAGGTGGACCTATTTGTGAAAAACAATTTGAAGGAAAAGACCCTAACTGTTTTAAATTTTTTTTAATCCTGTTTTTTGTATTTTTTTAAGATTTTCCGAAATTTTACCTCTCTACCCCTAGAACTTTTTTTTGGAACGTGTTTTCTAGTAAATTTATTACTTGCTTTTGGTCTCCGATGTATCCTTCGTCTTTTGAAGGCATTATTTATTTGAAAGAACTTGTAAATAATTAGTTATAAGCTCTCAAAGTTAAAAAACGTAAAAAAAATAATCAAGGTCAACTTTGCATCGTTTTAAAAAAAATCAATAGCGATCGAGAAGTTCAAATGCTTTTAAAAATTTCTCTAAACATCGCTTATTACAACGGTATACCACATGTAGCCGAAAAGTCTATAAACTTGTCAATAATTAGCACTTATAGGGAAAATGGGGTAAAAACGCTAAGAATAAAACATTGTATTAAAACAATTTTGGTTCAAATATCACTTCCCTATTTCTAATACAAAGGTGGGAACGCTAAATTAATTTAAAAAAACCTTTTTTTATCATACCTAGGTATCCGACTAATTCGAAGATTTGAAATTCGAAATCAGTATTTCGAATTCGAATCAATATTTGTAATCGTTAAATTTTGTTCTTATTTTGGTTATTTGTCATGTTTTGATAAACTGTTTGTTGTTCTGTTTTGTTATCGTTGTTTTTGTCACAATGGCGGAATTCAGCATTGAAGAATACGCTGATATTATTTATGCGTACGGTCGATGCGATGGAAATACACGTACAGCACAGAGACTGTACAGAGAGTTGCATCCCAATAGACGTGTGCCACACCATAGCACATTTTCTAATACCTTTCGGCGACTTCGAGAAACGGGTAACTTAACTCTTCGAGAACCACGAGTCAGTGCAACGCAGCAGCATGTTGGTGTGTACGAAGCCATATTCCAAGCGTTCAACGAGGATCCCACTATCAGTACTCGAAAGGTCGCCAGAGATCTGGGTCTTTCCGTATGGAAAGTATGGTCTGATGTCAATGCAGACGGAATGCATAGTTTCATTTGACGAGATGTTTGATGTATTCACCTCAAACATCTCGTCAAATTAAACTAAGACAAAGATGAGCTACATTAAATTAGATAAATTTAGCAATTTACCTTGCACCGGAGTGTAGTGGAAAGGATGCCTTCCACTACACTCCGCACACTTATATGAACTGCGGCTGTAAATGTGAGAAGGAAGAAAAAAAGAAAATGTTGGATCAGGCAATATCTCCTTTTAAGAAACAAAATGTGTAATATGAACATCTTCCATTCGTTAGAGTCCGAGGATTTTGTTTGTTCCATAAGTTAGGCATGTCTTTATACAGTTCTAGAACATTGGACAATACATCCTTTTCCTTTTGGGAAGTCATTTTTGCACGCAAGGCTCGCTGATGCACGTCCGCTCACAATAAACGCCTCGCGCGACTGAGCGGCCGGTCTCTCTCAGCGTTACATTTGCCGGTGCACCGGCAATTAGGAATTAGGTCTTCCGGTATCAGCATCCTTTCTTCCTAACAGCGTTATACCTTCCGTTTTAAGCTTCCTAACTCTTACCGTTGACGGTGAACCGTAAAGTGTAACGAGCGTTTTGGCATAAGTTGTTCTCTCTTTATAGCTCTTTAGTGTGACTGCGATAGCATTGTGCGTGTTCTATACTCGTTCTATAGCATACTCTAGCATACTCTTTCTACGATGCTCTATCTATCTATGGTTGCATTGTTTGTTCACTCATTCCATTTAATTTTCATTCAATTTCGCGCATGTTGGTTGTTTGTTTCGTACAACGATTGGTTGGATTATTTGATTTATTCCTAAAAGAAGTGAGAAATGAGAATACATTTTTGGAATCCTCTTTGCTCGCTCCGTTTGTTTAGGCCAAAGAGAATTTAAACATACGAGTTAGTATCGTTAGGTACATTCTCATTGTTTGAAAATCATTTAAACTTTTACATCTGTGCTCCTAAAGAGAATACTGTGTGCTCCGATAAATCAAATTTTGGAGAAAAGGCTTTAAAACATATTTATTTACATGTAACATTCATCGAATACTTTCAACAAGGATGTTACTCACTATACACAACCTTCCGGCTGCGGTAAGTACTTCGATTATTGGGTCCACCAGTCAATCATTGCGGTAAACTTACGGCATTGTTTGCGGCTACAAATACATACCTAGATGTAGTTCCATTGGGTTGGAGTGGAGTTTACTGGACGCAGCCAATTACAAGGCAAAAAGACTATGACGAAAATTATTATGCTTAGATTTGACATATATTTTTTTTATAGAATCCTGGAGCGGGTCACTAATGGGGGATCATTTCTTAGTGACCTTGACCTCTTAGTTCAACAGTCTTGGCTTAGTTGCTTGTGTTAGTAAAAACCAACGTTTTCCAAAAAAGGTCAGTACCTTAGAGGGCATTGACCTTGGTCTCCATACACCTTCTAGTCATCGACCCTGGTGAAAACCAATGTTTCCCTGAAAATTTAACTGACCTTGAGGTCGAAGGTGATTGACCTTTGCCTCAAAACTCAATAATTAACTTTCGGTCATCAACCCTAGCAAAAACTAACCAAAAAAGTCAGTGAGCGGTCCTTGAGATCGGTGGTCAAGGTCACTCAAGGGTCTTTGGGGTCAACCTAGAAAAAAAGTTGATTTTTCCTTGCGTCTCCACGGTGACCGATGTTTTTAAACCGACCATCTTGCCATAATTTAGCTCGAACCATTAACTTGCAGACCCGGTACGCAGACGTAAAATCCTTACTGCAGTCAAAATGTGGCATTCGGCAAGTGATTCTAGACAACCTGGTCAGCGAAGGGAACTGCAAGAAGGTGACAGTGGGGGTCGCCGAGGATGCTGATGCAGCAATTCTTACGAGGAAGATCAACGGAGTTTTCTTTAATGGACAGCAGCTTTATGTTGAAGATGTGAGACAGCAGAAGGTTAATTTTATTGTAATGTACCTATCAGGTTCTGATTGGCCCTTTTCATATGCATTGTAAAGTACCAACCAGAACGTATGCATGAGCTAAATAGACAGCTTTCACATGGCATGGCAAGTGGCAACCGTGCCATGACCATGTGTCGCTCGTTCCATACATTTTTACTTCATTTCATTTAAAAAAAAAAAAAACAAAAAGGCAAAGGCCTCCTCCAACTCCTTCCACTTTACTCTATCTCTCGCCAACCTTATCCAAGTTTTACCTCCTATGTCTTTTAACTCGTCCTCCCACCTTTTAAATTGTCTCCCTCTTTTCCGTTTACTATATTTTGGAAACCAGTCCATCAGCGTTCTGCTCCATTTGTCTGTTCCTCTTGCACTATGTCCAGTCCAACTCCATTTCAGTTTCTTTACTTTAAGTGCAACGTCTTCTATTTTAGTTCGTCTTCGAAGAGTTTGATTTCTTACTTTATCCAGTTTCCTTTTTCCAAGCATGCTTCGCTCCATACCCGATTGGCAGACTTCTAGCTTCTTGGTGTGAGCTTTTATTAGAGCCCAGGTCTGGCACCCGTATGTTAGGACTGGGAGGAAACATGTATTGTAATGCTTCCTTTTGAAGTGCATGTTAATTTCATTTCTACTTAACACGCCATAAAGACCAAGCCGTGACAGAATGCATGTGAAAAAAGCCTTAGTGTCTGCGTTATGTTATAAATAATAATAAATAATAAATAATGCTGGACAATTCACACAGCATTATCTAGCCCCAAGCTAAGCAGAGCTTGTGTTATGGGTACTAGATAACTGATATACTAAATACAATGTACTACATAGATAGATATTTTTATTATACATAGAAAACACCCAGACCAACGGAACAAATTTCTGCAGATCGTACACAAATTTGTTCCGAGGCGGGAATCGAACCCGCAACCTCCTGCGTCGCAGGCGGACCTTCGCCCGCTGCGCCACGGAGGTCGTCCTGTGTGTGTGTTGTTCAGCAATTGCTATAATTGATAAGAGAGCATGTTGCATTTGGACAGCATGTAACTTTTTGGAAATCTGTTAGGTTTTCTCCTTTAGTTTCATTCATTCAAGTTATCTGTCATAATAAATTTTGTGTCTTCTAGTATCTTCTTAATCTCTCTACTCATGTAAGGCATTTTCCATCACCATTTTCCGCCTATGCTCCTGCGTGCGAGTGGGAGGAGTTTTACCTACCCATTTATTCTCAGGTGTCAGGGGTAAAACATGTTTAATTGATTGTCCATAGGTAATATTAAAATAGATCAAATTCTATTATTATTGACGACCTCGGTGGCGCAGCGGGCGAAGGTCCGCCTGCGACGCAGGAGGTTGCGGGTTCGATTCCCGCCTCGGAACAAATTTGTGTACGATCTGCAGAAATTTGTTCCGTTGGTCTGGGCGTTTTCTATGTATAATAAAAAATATCTATCTATGTAGTGTATTGTATTAAGTATATCAGTTATCTAGTACCCATAACACAAGCTTTGCTTAGCTTTGGGCTAGATAATGCTGTGTGAATTGTCCAGCATTATTTATTTATACTTTGTTATCAACCCAGAACAAAATTGCAACTTCAGTTGTCTTCCTAATTTCTAACTCAATTCACTTTCTTTCAATTGGATAACATTATTTTCCCTAGTCTCTTACAGGAAGTAAGGTTAAAAATATTCATAATTCCACAGGGTCCATCAGACCAACCTTACCGTTCCATGAACCCTCAACCCAAGCCTCAGGCAGAGCTCCCCTATAGCTCCATGAACCTGGCTCAGAACAGCAGCCATGACATGATGATTGCGCAGCAAATGATGAGTCCGATGTACTACATGCCGACACCGACATATCCTAATACTGAAGCTTACGGAGCCAATGTCATGGATACTGCCCTCAGTTACAGGCAAGAGGTATGTTTCTTTACATATTTAGATAATCTGATGATTTTGTTTTAGGATTGCAAACAAAACATTACTCAGATGATCATCTGTCTCCTGCATCAATAGCATAAACAGAACAACCTAGACATGGCCTAGGCTAGGATAAAGATAAATTTCATATCATTTTCAGTGGCTGGAATGAATTTCAATTAATTTACACATTTGATGATGATGCTAAAGTCATAAATAACGGGATATTTACCATGATTTGAGTTTTGAGCTTTCCAATATTTTATGACTTTAGTGTTAATAACCATGATGGATTTAAAAGTTTTATTGATGATGATGATTTGATTTCAGTGATGTCTACAGAAGACATCACTGTCTATGGTGACCATGCTAAGCTTGATGGTTTAGGCATGAGAATCATGATCTTTGTAAGTTATATGAGCAATATCTACGCTTATGACTTACACAATTCGGACTGAGCTGTTGTAAAATAGTATCAGATTAGTCATGTGAGGATTGACTGGTATTGCTTCTTGCATAAACTTGTTGACCTCAATGCTAGAGAGAAAAGAAAGACCCTTGTGGTCTAGGTCTCCCTGCCAGACTGATGCCACTTAAACTATATAATACTATAATATTATATAGAGGAAAGATTAGTATTATTGTATGATTGTAACGAATAAACTCAAAAACGAATTCTTTCACCATTAGAATGCTACATTATTACTCAGTAACACATGAAAAAATTGGGGATCCCTACATAAAAAAATTAGTTATATAAATTCTTTCATCGCAGGCGCTGCGGAAACTATAGATGATAAATCAAAAAAATGTTCTACAGTATTAAAGATCATATCAATATCTACAGAAAACTTCATGATACCATTCGTCCAACTATTGTAGTTATGTCACTATATCTACGTTTTTACATTTTAAAAGTTGATAGAAATACCGATCAAAATCTGACCATGTTATCCATACCTTTGTATTAGGTGATCCTTATTTAAATAAATCATTTCGTATTTAACACTATTTCAATACCTGTAGATTACTTTTTGAATTATTCAAATCTGACATTCCATTCAAAAGATATTACGAATGTAAAAATGTCAGTCCCTGCATTTTAAATCTGTAATATATTCATTTAAAATATATGCTGTAAACCTCTAAAATTATCATTGTTTCTCTACTATAATTATGCATGTATTATACATATAAACCTTCCTTTTGAATCATTCTATCTATTTAATTATTTTTTTGTGTATTTGCATGTCTACTGAGTCTAATTTTGATAAAATCTTATATCATATATTATGTAAGATCATGTTCCTATGTATGTATAATGTAAAATCTGCAGAAATTTTAGGGCCCACCAGTGATTTCATTAAATCATGCACTGCAAAACACGATTGTTATACCATGCTGTGGAAGATTTTAAAATCTACCCTTCACAGCACATTGTGTAGCACAAAATCACTGTTATGCAAGCTATGCATACAAGTATTAAAAGTCATCTGGTACCCATAAAACAGACATTGCTTACATGTGGGCTAGGTTATGCCCTGTAAAAAGGTCCAGCATTATTATGCAAGCATCTTAGGTGGTTCTACATATCTGTTAGTTTGACTACCAACCACAGCCACTTTCATTCCATAAATTACACCATCTAAGATCTTAACTTCTGTGACAACAATCAAAGACTTCGAACATTCTCTATGATGCTTACTTCACGTTGTGGAAGTTGAAGGTAAACGCACTTGACTGTTTTGGGAATTAATATTTGTACAGCGACTTTCGTCGCTAACTGCATAATTTACCACAGACTGATACATGGTCTGATAAAGTTTAATTCATGCCCTTGTTGGCATAAAATAACCTAAGACTGTTAATTCTGAAATGCCTTAAACCTAGCACTATTAAAATCTTGACTCCTCAAATACAAGTTCTATTGGACATAATAGGTGTGTTGTTTTAAAATAGCTTGGTTTTCAGAAGGTCCAGAGTGCTTATCCGGGCATCAGTGGGTTTGCCCAGAATGCATCGGCGGCATTCCAATACGGAGCAATCGACAGTCAACAAGACTACGGCCAGCCTGCGAAACGCTCCCGCTGGGAAGATAATAATGAGGATTCAGCGAATGAAAAGTCAGTTTACGGCCGGCGCTTCAACGAAAATCGGGATTGGCCAACCAACAGGGTGGCTAGCCCACCGCGAGATCAGTCGCGCGATGGTCGCAAGGCGGATTGGCAAACGGATAACGACGGCCCCAGTCATCCAGACTATAGGGCGAATGTTCGCCCAAAGCGCCCTGATTATAGGTCTAACGCAGGGCCGATTCAACCTGACTTCAGACCCAATGTCAGGCCAACCGAACCCTACTTTCGGTCGACCATTCGGCCGGAAGAGCGCTCTGATTTTGTAAGGCCTGCCTTACTCGATAAATCAAGGTGCGAATTTGGACCGAACATTCAAAGAAGGGAGAACGAACGCCAAGAGAGATCGGATGAACGAGATATATTTTCTAGAAGACCGAATGCAGATAAGTTCTCTAAAAGACCCATCAGTGAGTTTTCTAGAAAACCTAATGATGAGTTTACTAGACGACCCAATGATGAGTTCTCTAGAAGACCTCATGATGAGTTCTCTAGAACACCCCGTGATGAGTTCTCTATAAGACCCAATGAAGAATTATCTAGAAGATCCAATGACGAGTTTTCTAGGCGACCCAATGAACGTGCGGAGTTTTCTAGAAGACCGAACGTTCCTGACCGTTCAGACGAGCGTCAAGGAACGAGTCAGTTTTCCAGAAGACCAAGTGGTCGCGAAGAGCCTTCTAGAAAACTGAATGAAGAGTTTTCTAGGCGACCGAATGAAGAGTTTTTAAGGAAATCGAATGATCGCGAAGACCGTCCAAAAAGACCAAACGAACAAGTTATGTTTTCTAGAAGACCGAACGTTCCTAACCGTTCAAACGAGCGTCAAGGAACGAATCAGTTTTCGTTAAGACCCAACAAGTTTTCCGAGCGCCAAGAAAAACCTAACCGATTCAACCAGCCTAACATTAGTCGCAATTATACCGGTTTCGACCGGAACGAGCGATCCAACGTTTCTAGGCAAGCTCCCGTCCACGACCAGAGGTCGATTCTCGACTCAAGGAAAAGGAAGTTCGAAGAATTCAAGCCTAAAACCTCGCAACAGACGTCTGCCCCGCCGAAACCATTCAAAGAGCCATTCGCCTCCCAACCCATCGCTGCACCACCGTTGACAGATCAAGCAAAGGTGAAACTCAATAAAAGAATGCGTATGTCAGGAATAAATAATATTTTGCACGACATTTACAATGGTCTGAATCTCCTAGACCCCGAACCGATAATGCGCAGAACGTTTAGACAAGTCGTTAGAGAGAGGGTGGATGGTTTACTCGGGGATAAGAAAATGGTGACATCAATGGAAATACTTCAGATTTATCGAACGCAGTATCCGAAATCTGGAGACCAGGCGACGCATGAACTGGTTGTTGAGAGAATAGCGCAAACCGTCGCCGCGCAAGAAAATGGAGGTAATCAAGGTAATATATCCGAGAAATTTCTGTTACAGCTAACATGTCCGACCAACTTTGGTTGAACATGATATCTGTAAAGTACACACTACTGACCAGTCAGTTTGTAGTGTGGTATGGTACTGAGAGTGACTTCAGCGAGCCACGCTAAGATTATCTTTTAGTGGATTTGGATGTAATGAATTCACAAACAATTCCTAGGGTTGTGGAAATCAGAAAATGCCTACTTGGGATGGACACACACACTGGGAACAAATATCTGCAAATCTTGCAAATATTTGTTCTATGAGTTTGTTGTGTACCTAACTACCTACTGCTACCTCAATGGATATTGACCATAGATTTAGTTCTATGCTCAATGCTAGTGACTACTTAAACTGAAATATTGCTTGCATGAATGTAGCATTCATTGTCTTCTTGTTTTATATTCCTTTATAATGTGATAGAGGAAACAAAAAGCTTTATTGGCATTTACTAAATGAGGATGAACTAAAGGACGTCTCAACTGCTGCCTCAAGACGAGGATTATTCTCTCCAGGCATCAATTGCGTCTTGCAATTGGCCTCGATTTGCTTCGTTCCTCCCTTGACAGTCGCAGCCAGACTATCAGGCAATAATGAAACAAAGAATAATGTTTTCTATTTTCTCAAATTACTTAAAAACTTCTATCCACGCACGAATTTCTACAATATTTCTGCTTGAAGATACCATACCAGGAACTCTTACAAGTTTACTCAAAGTCTGAAATTGCGACGCCGACGTCGCAATTTCACATAGTAATTTGCAGCCCAATTTACTCACTGAGTTTGTGACATCCATACGACGTCTATGCTCGGTATATAAACTAATCTACTTACTACAATTACTATCTGTCCAGCCATTGATAGGCAAGGAATTCCTTAACTATCGTGAGGTGGATTAAATATTTCATACACAGCAAGCTGGCAAATCCACTGCTGAGTAAAAGAAATCAAATAATGGTTGGTATAAACGACCACCGTTTATGCACTAAGTGAGTCGTTCCAGTTGCCCAGTTTTCATACAAAAATTACATTATAAGCTGAAAAACTAGTACAATGGAATGTGGTGCAGAAACAGTCCGTAGCTAAGCTTAATTCTACATCATGTAGCCATACTGTAGAACTGGTATTCCTTAACACTTTCGAATGCCCACGACGCATACGTGTCGTATACAGTACGGCTACAGTTCGCCGCAGTGTACGTCTACTATTGGGCGGGCTACGTTAGGAGTAAGTTAATGTTGACCCCCCCCCCCGCTTCGCGGGGGTGGGACGCCTACAGGTCGGGTCATCTCAAGGAATTGCTTTAATCGAATTGTTATTAGTGGAATTGTTTTTTAGTCTAATTGTATTAGACGAATTGTTTTAGTCGAATTTTCCGTAGACGGAGTCAACTGGCATCTTTCTAGGGAAACGCACGCTGCGTTTAATAGACCCTATCAGGCGAGATAAAGCAAAAAATCTGTCGATTTTACTGGCGTAAAGACAATTTATCATTATCTAACCGTTTGATCGTGTTTTTCAGAAGTGAAACCAGCGGTGCCACCTGCGGAGAAACCAGTGGTGAACCCAGTAGTGCAGCCGCCTCCCGCTGCGACCCCAACGCAAATGGCGGCGCCCACTCGCCCTCCGCCTCCCAAGCCGCTGACAAGGGGCGAAAGAAAAGGTATGATTCTTGACAACACTAATGGTGTAAGATTGAGTATGGCAATGAACTTGAAGCTTGTGATTTTTTTATTTAAAACAATCTTTATAAGTAAAGATAGGGTCAATTGTTTATGCAGTCTATTAGGTATGTTACCTAGTGTAGTGCCTAAGGCTCGATTCACTCTGGAACGGCAGCGATACGAGTGTTAAAGTGGTGTCAAATAATTTAAAACTTTATCAACATTATGTATAAAACTCTAATCTCGAAAAGCTGCCTTCTTCTGCCGATCCGGTAAGAATTGAGCCAATTAATGAGGTGTACCAATTTTTGGTCTTTATGTAAATTGATACGATCATCTATCACCCTAGTTTGTTTCAATTTTTAATTTCTTGTCCCTAGCTCGATATAATTGGTATTTATATTACAGCATTTAAAAAAATGAAGGAGGCTAAACAGCTGATGGCGCAGGGAAAGTTGCCGAAGTTCCCTCTAGGAGGTGAGTTCTTTTATAACTTTCGATTGGTTTGATTGTAAAGGCAATAGTGCCGAGACACCTCGAGACATGGTCGAGACGGCCGAGTATAATTGTCACCAAACTTCTTGGCCTCTGGCGAACCACTGTGCCGAGACACCTCGAGACATGGTCGAGACGGCCGAGTATAATTGTCACCAAACTTCTTGGCCTCTGGCGAACCACGTGACAAAGATGTCTTCACCTCACCTCACACCAACGGCCAAATTGGTCTACTGCTAAACGCAGGCAGGCCTCCCCCTGATAAGCGCCTTATTGGCTTTTATCTCATGGGGGTAATGCCTATATTCCCCACGCTGGGCATGCGGGTTGGGGATCGCAGTTTAGTAGAATTGTGCTGCAGAGGGCGCTGCTGCCCGCCCCCCGGTGGAAATCCCTTAGTCGCCTCTTACGACACCCGCGGGAAGAGTTGGGGTGGTGCAAATTCTAAGATAAAGATATTTATTTGCAAAAACTTGTGTACAAAAAAAGGTAACATTATACTCGGGTAGAAACAACATCCTTGACCGTTTACGGTATGCAAAATTAATTAGAGAGATGACATGCAACATTAAAAACTATCTACAATTTATCAATCAAAAATTCGTCTAAGCTATAGTAACATTTTGATATTATTAATATTTTAATTTTCTGTTTAAAGGTTTGAACATTCAGGTTTCTGTAAAGTTTAGGTAATTTGTTATAAATTTTAGGAGCAATACTAACAACACTTTTCTGCATTAGTGTTGTTTTAACAGGATGTGATTGTAAACTAGTATTATCCCGCCTGTTTCGACTTACAACATCAGATAGCCGGGGAAACAGATGGGGATTATTTTTTACAAACAGAACGACTTCTGTTATGTAGAGGAACGGAAGTGTCAGAATTTTGTGTTTTAAAAATAGTGGTCTACAACTATTAGTAATTTAATCTTAAACATGGCTCTCAAACATCGTTTTTGTAGCTGGAAAATTATATCTTTATTGGTTGAGTTGCCTCAAAATATTAACCCATATCTTAATACAGACTCTACCATACCGTGATATGCTGTCAATAGAGCATCTGTGTTCTAAGCCGGCACCACAAGACGGACGAAGATGTGCAGAACGTAATTCTTAGGATAAATTGATGACCGGTTACCTTCGACACAGTCGCGTCGATTATTCACTGCGAGTTTTTCTTTCAAACGATGAAAGAGTGAGACAGAGCTATACGAAGAAGCTGTACCTATCTATTTCCCCTGCTGCGTTATCGGTGACATATGATTCATATGAATTATATGCGTGAGCGCGCAAACTTGACAAGATGTTTGGCGGCAACTATACGAGTATGTACTGGTGCGCGCGTCTCGCCTCGGGGTGCCTCGTGGGCTCCGTCGGCCGCTCCGATACATGAAGAGACAATCGACCGGTGCGTACTGCTGTCATAACACGCTTCAGTCTACGGTTTCGCTAGCGTGATTAATTTGTGATTCTGGCCTACCACACTTAATTTTTTTTTTGTCATTATAAAACAGTTTGACGAATTCATTATGAATGTCAGCAGGTTACGAACCATGTTCCAAAATTTTGTTGGTTACCAATCAGTAGAATAATAAATAATAATTCCCATTACATACCCCTATACAAACATTAACTTAAGGTAGGTACCTACCTCTGCATGCTATTAAGTAACAAAGAAAATTAAAAAAAAATGCTATTGAAATCATTAAACCGTGATTTATGTGTAGATTTATAATCATGTAATTCTTAATTGTTACAGATAAGAGCAAAGTTACACGTAAGTAATCATAATTATGATGTAAATTGTGAACGGAGTAGGTACTTTATGTCTCACTTGTGGGCATTATTGGGTAATTATAATGAGCATCGGTAAAAGTGTAACAATTTCAATAGAATTAGTATCCACGTTATTCTTTATGACATAAGAATGACACAAGATTTTTGTTTTGTTTTTTTATTCGATGTGTCTCTCAAAACTGAGTCTATCTGGTTCTATTATTTTTTTCCTAAACTTATAGTTTCGGAGTAAATCACTAAAAACTGATATCTGCCTGCGGTTAACGGGCAGCCTCCGAGCGAGTGACGTCACACTCACCCGCGGCGGTCACTCGGTGAATTTCGCTAGTAATTTGGTCATAACTTCGCCAATTTTTGTCGTAGAGCAAAAATTTTTGCACTATGTATTATGGATTTCTTAGCACTAAGCTCAGTAATTTTTGCGCAGCAGCGCCTCACGGTTTCCCCCGCGTAGTTCCCGTTCCCGTGAGAATTCCGGGATAAAATGTAGTCAATGTGTTATTCCAGACTATAACCTATCTCTGTGCCAAATTTCAACCAGAATGCTGGACAATTCACACTGCATTATCTAGCCCCAAGCTAAGCAGAGCTTGTGTTATGGTTAGAACCAGTAAATACAATCGAAACAATTGAGCTGACTGTAGACTGTTGCAAACAATCTACAGGTATTTTACTATAAAAACTATCGTAGTTTGACGAATTCATTACGGATGTAAGCGGGTTAACTACGAACCTTATTTGTGTGGGAAGAACACAGAAACGTTGGTGTTCTTCTAACACAAATAAGGTTCGTAGTTAACCCGCTTACATCCGTAATGAATCTACAGGTAGCTCAACTGATCCATATCACTACCAGTCGGAAGCGTCCCCAAGAGGCTAGCTGCATTGCCCCGCTGTATGGCAATGCTGATGCGCTGCGCCAGATACTCACCAGCTCTCGGGTCACGCGCTTCGACCAGACGCTCAGATATTTTATTTACGCGAACAGCCTCGTTACCCCACGGACCTAGGGTCTCGACTCCAAGGGGAGCAAATGTATAGGCTCTATCGAGACCTGCATATTTGCGCCTCTGCCAAGTCTGCCGCCGCACCCGCCCTCACGGATGTCCTTGGAACTAAACTTATTTGAGAGCGCAGTAAAAATAATGCGATCCGTTTTATTCCCATTGTTATGAAAGGGACGGCAATAATTTTTGTCCTAATAAGTCAAATTACTTTAGTTTTGGCGACATCTGAAATGATCAATCAATATGAAATCATTTTAAGGTAGGTCCATATTTTCATAGCCCATTTCCGTTCCTGATTTTTACCTTTCATTATAATTATATATTTAATTTCAGAGCAAAGAAAAGAAGAGAAGCTGGGTATTATTCCCGAAACTGAGCCCATTATGACAGCGGCTCTCACAGACGAAGTCGATGCTCTCATTCAGATTGTGAGTAGAATATGAAAAACATGTATTTTCACCACCAATTTTTTCCTGGGATGTAACGTTCGGAATCGCACCACGGAACTAAAATCAAGCTGGGCAGGACACCTTGCACACGGAGACAAGACGACAGGGGGCGAATTCTGCTATCTAAGGCGGTTAACACACTGCCACGCACTCGCTGCATGTTGCGTGTCGACGCACCTACGTGCGTACTTGCAGATTGCATCATCGTGCGGGTTTTTTACGCACTCACGCGTGTTATTGCCAAATGTTTATTGCGTGTTAGTGCCATTGCTCTGACTCATTTCATTCAAGCTCTTCCAAAATCACGCACGGCACTGCGGGACTCGTTGTGCCATACATTGCGTCTCGCCCGCACCTACGCGCGGGGCTGCATGTTTCTCCGTACTTGAGCGCGTGATCTGCATGTACGCGCGTGGATGCATTTTCTGTGTGCTGGAAACGCTAATCTTATGCAAGCGACATAATAGTTGGTTTTGCACGACAACGAATACGAAATTTCGATTTTCCTTTTCCGAGTAGGCCCCCAGGGTTCTTATGATGGAGCCGGAGGAAGGCCATAGGGACAACTAAAGGATCGACGAAACCTATCGAGCTCCTGAGATTCGTCTTCCCAAGCACTTTGGTAAAATCTTGTTATTAAAAAAAGTTCTTTAAAAATCTTAATAATATTTTCAGTGCACTGATGAGTTGGTGAACCCCCCTGATGATACTACCCGAGACATATACAAATCTGTGTGTCCTGAGGAATTTATCGGCGACATCAAAACGGTAACTATTCATATCGCATCTTTTTGATGCGATCTTTATATCCATAAATACAATAATTGCACAATTAGAAGAGTTCAAATCTATAAAATTAAACACTGTCACGGAAATAAAGTGATATTTTTGATTTCTTTCTCTTCGGTATGCAGACTAAAATAAAGAAGCGACGAAAAAACCTTTAGCCTGTTAGTTGTTATTTTTCGAGTTTAAGCAAAACCCGTCCCAAGCATTTTTATCTTCTAGATAATATGATATTTTGTAGTAAACCTTCTTGCACGGCAAGGTTTTGACAATTTGTTTGCATTTGTTATTGTAATTTATAGTGTAAATCTCTACTAGGTATAATAATAATATTGTTGGAAGTCGTACAATTCATATCTTACTGTCAACCTCTCGACAGACAAACAAACGGAGGTACATGCTTAGTATTAGCAGAAAAGGTCAAATGGTACAATGTAAATAATAGTTACTTTTGGCAATTTTTTTGTTATTGCTGCATTATTTTATTGATTAGAGTTCCAATCTTAAGTATCTTCATGCTTGACGTTCGCCATACAGTTACGCGTAAACTTGCCTTTTGTACAGAGTAGTGAGTGGCCTAACTAAACCTCAAAAATTACTCAAATGATATCACAAATTGAGACGCCTGTTTCCGCTTTGTTAAGTTGGCCAACGAAGATGAAGGCCTGCCATCTGCCACTGGGGCCGACGTAGAGGCCACTACGGACACCTCTTCAGGCTTGGCGACTGTCTCAGCTGAGCTAGGCACCTCATCTACGACGATCCCAACTGGACCAGTGCAAGAGAAGAAAGAAAAGTGGAAGAGAAAGAAACTAGCGGCAATGGCTAAAGCTACAAGCACTGAAGGCACTGTGTTGGATGCTGGTAGTGGAAGTACCAATCGCGATACTACAGTGCAGACATTACCTACTGCGAATTTGCAACTCCAAACCGTCATCGACCTGTTACCTCTAACAGCTACCGTCCCACCAGAACCAAACTGGAATGTGATTTCTAACAAGAACAAGAAAAAGGGCAAGAAGAAGCCTTATCATTCCCCCCAACGCCCGAGCGAGAACCAACAGGCGAAGACACCAATGGGGAAGACGGCCACTGAAAGTGGACAATGGCTCGTACCCAAAGCAGAGTCCAAGGCTGAAGTAGAAGGCGCTTGTCCCAAGGAAAATGCCCAGACATCGACTGCGCCAACTTCTAGCAAAAGCGACCTGATCCCTCGCCGATCGTTCAAGCCCAGAGGGAAACGCGCGGGCAAGCTAGTGAAGGCCCGGCTCACACTACCAGCTCGACCACAAAGTTTCAAACGACCCTGGCACGAAGACAATACTACGCCTGCTGGCGATAGTAAACGTCTCAGGGCGGAGACCGGTCAGAAGAGAAACTCTGCGGCAGCCTTTAGGTCGCACGATCTTTGCGTAGCCGTAATGGTCGAGCCTTACCAAGACCTGACGGAAGAGCAATCCTCGGAGGTGCATGACAGGTTGGCAGCAAGATTTATAGGAGAACTCCTCGAACCTAGCACCTCGCTCCAGACCTCGAAGGTCCGCTTCCGAGGCAAATCGCATTTCAGTGAAGGCGTCCTCAAATTCTGGTGCGAGGACGAATTCACGCTAGCGTGGCTCCGTCAGAAGGTTGATCAACAAGAGTCGCCGATCGCTGGAACGAAGCTGGTCCTGAAGCGGCAAGGGGAACTCGAGCGAAGGATCCTGTGCGGATTGTGGGTCCCGCATATCTCGATGGACACTGATAGTATGCGCAAGATCCTGGCGGCTCTTAACCCGCAGCTGAAGGTCAACTCGTGGAAATTAATCCGCGTCGCCAAGCATGAGGGAGAGGAGAAATCCGGTACTCATTTGCTTTTCCGGGTTCTTGAGTCTGAAGTTCGATCGGCCAAGCTTCGGGACTACCGACTGTACTGGCTCCTTGGTCAAATCTACCTCCGGGTTCTGGATAAACGTTTTCCGGGGGGCGAGTACAGCGGCTGTACTGAGGCTCCCACCACAAATCGTGGACCCAACCCCGGTTCAGAGTCTAGTACCTTGTCGGGATTCAAGGCTGAGCCTGATCCACAGCCTGGTCCCAGTTCAGAATTCGCAGTGGACCCTTCTCCGGTCCACAACTATCCCAGGAGACCGATGGATGTCCAGGATCCACCGATACTATTATCCGAGGAGGTCTGCTTGCTCGATACGGAGTGTAGCTACAATAGCGAAAACGACCTCGGCTCCTCTCATATCAAGCTCTCCTTCTAACCTACCATTTGCACCACCACCTGATCCGTCACCCGCCAAACTCCAGCGCTGACTATTGTCATTTATGCCGCATATCTCAACTATATTAATTGTTGATGGCATAGGATTCTAATGCCAACAAGTAAAAGTAGAAAGTATTTTCAAAATGACAAGCAAAGATAGTACAAAGAAATATAAGTTACCACCGTGACATCAAAAAGGCTTGTCTCTCAGCATTATACCTAGTAACGTTGAAGCTACTGTGCGCTGGTTCAAACCTACAGGGCGCAGCAGCAGCAGCTGTGACATGCGCGAAAAACAAGGACAAAGGTACACAAAAATAAAAATATTTACAAGGCAAAACGAAAATAAAGGAAAATTATAAGTTAAAAGAATATCAAAAGTAACAGGTACATTTTTATGGTACTTAATAAATCAGTATCGACAATCTTTCGACAGACAGACAGACGGAGGCTTTGTATGTATTAGCAGACAAGATCAAATGGTTATAGGTAGTCAGATACTAAAGTCCGTAACCTCTTGGAGCCGTGATATAAATCGTACTTCTAATTCAACTCAATCAAAAGTTGCAGCCGAATATTTCAAAATTTCCAAAGGAATCATATGTACACGAAGTCTATAGGGCTCTTCTTGTTGATCTAGAATCTTCTCGTCGACCTAAACCTGGCTCGCACTTGTCCTTTTACAAGTAAAATCTCTTGCTCTCCCACCCCGCTAGCAATATCGAGGTCGACTTTAGTTCCAAACGAAATCAACCTAACGTACAATAAATTCACGCGAGATGTTCCACTTACAGTTGCACGTATAACTTTTATGTAGTTCTTGCATAACTAACCCTAAAAAATTCCTTACAGTAAATCATAAATTTTGACGTCAGTTTCTGCTTTGTTAAGTTGGCCACCGAAGTCGAAGTTGAGGATTCTCAGATTCTCTGCCATCTGCCACTGGGGCTAAAGTAGAGCCCACTACGGTTATTTTTTCAACCTCATCCTCGGCGATCGCAACTGGACCAGTGCAAGAGAAGATGGGAAAGTGGAAGAGGAAGAAACTGGCGGCAGCGCGGAAAGCAATGGCTGAAGGCACTACAAGTACTGGCGGAACTGTGTTGGATGCTGGTAGTGGAGTACCCATCGCGATACCATAGTGCAGTCACTACCTTATTCCAACTGCGAACTTCTAATTCCAACTGGGGCAGTACAAACGAAGATGGAAATGTGGAAGAAGAAAAGATTGGCGGCGAAAGTGCGGGCGAAGGCGATAGCTGATGAAAAGGCAGCTGGCATTGATGGCACGGAGGCTAGGATAGATGGCACGGCGGCGGCTAGTAATGACGGCACGGTGGTAAATGTGTTGGATGGTAACAAAAACACCGCGCGATCTACACTTCTCAATGCGGTAGCTAAGTCAGAACAGCTTCACCAAAAGACAACGCAAAGAAAGGAGAGAAAGAATATCCGCTGCAACGAATGTGCCTGTCCAAAATAGCGTTGCGGGAACTTTACCAAATCCCACCTCAAAGTGCGTATAGTAGAGAAAACAGGCGTACGTATGGACGAATTTCGCGCGACGCTCCTTCGTAAACACCTTGATGAGCGTGTGATAGCGATAGATCTGAACAGTCAGAGAAACAAAACACATGCAAGAGCACACAGCTCCGTGGTTCGAAGCTTTGCCAAAGTTTGAGGTTTAATCATAACAGCGGATGATGATTATTCCTTAAACTGGCTGACGACAACAGTGGAAAGTCTTCCGCCTCTATGGCCCGGATCTGAAGGTCTCAAAGTGGACCGACAGCACTCGCAATATCAGAAAGCCGTGGTCATAAGGCCCAAAGAGATTCAAAGTCTCCTAGCCTGGTGCAATCGACAGTGGTCCCTAGATCACTGACCGATCTTCAGTACCGAGCCAGACAATGTCATGGGATTCTTGATTCCGGTGGAAGAGCTCTCGGCGCTCGCGGTTAGGCATAACAAACTGTCATATAAATTTGGTCAAATTCACGTGCACTTAAGAAAGCCCGAAGCATCTAAAAGTAAGTAGGGTATATAAATATAGATTACCCAATAGTTTCGCTGCCGGCCATAAAGACAACCACAACAACGACACCAAAAATAGCAATTTAATTTTGCAAAAACATAATAAATTATTGATCGTTTGTATAATGATCGTTTACACATAAGCTTCCCTACCTATATTTAATATTTAAATCCATTTCCATTCCCAAAGGTTGCCATATCTCTTTTTAATGTTCATTTTCTGGTGTACATAGCATTTTTGAATTGTATTTTTCAAAAACTTTTTGAAAATAGACGATTTTACATTGAACCGATGATTTTTCACTAGAACGGTTACACAATTTTTTATCAAACATGTTATTATGCTAAAACATTCAAGCTAAGATGCTAAAAACATTCAAAAAAGTCACCTAAACTAAATTAAAATCGGATAGTCCAGAAGTACAATTCTACAGCCAGACATTTTAACTTATAACACCCCTCTTTTTGCGTTGGATATCAAAAAATAAGGAACATGTTAAAAACCCCATAGCTCCTACCATCCAACACAGCGTCACAGAAGGCGTTGCCTCAGAAGAACGTCGGAAGAGCAATCACATTGCACTGGTCCAGAAGCGTTATATCCTCAGGCGGTGATGGGTAGGTTTCCTTGACTCTTTTATTGTTAACAGATAGCAAGTCTTGCACTTTGCTAAGATGGTGGTGGTATAAACTGACCAATCGGAAATTAATCTGACAATTTTTATAGCGCCCTTGTTATTGTCTTTGTTAATAATCTACCAAAGAATTTTAGATTAAGTTCTTAATACTGCCGTACGTCCTTGGGAAAAATCGTACATGATAGAATAAAATAATGTTTGAATTTGGTATCTTCACTAAGTTAGGTGATGATTAAAACTACAGCACTAAATGCTGTAGTTTTCATCATCATCATGTTCAGCCTATATTACTCCATTGCGGGACATAGGCCTCCCCTAACGAGCGCCATAGCGCCGTCTTCAGCTTACTGCATCCAGCATCTGCCTGCAGTCTCGTTTTAATACAACGTACAAAATAAAACAAGATCCGTCAAGTGCGAGTGTAACTCGCGCGCCGAGGGTTTTGAACGTTTGTCAACAAATATGTACCAAAAGTACCGGTTAGAGACTTCGCAATTTAACGAATACCTAAGAATAGTAGGTACCAACCTACATTTCAGATGGATCTCTCTGCATGCTTCGGTTAAATGGGTGGTTCGGTTAAGGTGGGTAATGGTAAATTTTTCGACTTTTTTCGAAATATTTCAAAAAGTATGAAAGTTACAGAAATTTGAAAAAGTGGTTTGAAATGTCCAAATCAATACCTTTCATTTGATACCCCACTCGGTGAGGTAGCCCCCCCTTTTGAAAATTATTTCCCCCCATTTTGACCATTTTTCAAAAAGTGTTCTTTTTTCAAACTTCTGTATATTTTTCCTGTAAAATATAGATCCATGTCTATAAACGTTCCATACATTTTACATGGATCGCTCTGCAATCTTCGGAGATAGGGGGGGGGGGGGGGGAATGGGTATTTTTTCGACATTTTTCAAAATATTTTAAAAAGTATGAAACCTACAAAAATTTCAAAAAATATTTTGAAATGTACAAAATGATACCTTTCATTTGATACCCCATATGACTCTGTAGGTATCTTTTAAAATTTCGGCATCACAATTTGTATGGAAAATATTCATTTTAATTTTTCATTTATTTTCATTTATTTTTCTCTAAATCTGTACAGGCGCACGAAATGTATTATTATTTTAAATTTCAAGTTGATAGCTGCAGTAGTTTTTGAGTTATTAAGGAGGGAAAAAAGGACAGACAAAGCGAGACCATAAGGGTTTTGAAACCGATCTTCGATCATCGAAACCCTAAAAATGACACTTTAAATATAGATTTCTATTGTGAATTCGGTGTATGTACTTAAAATGAGAATTAAATGACGACCTCCGTGGCGCAGCGGGCGAAGGTCCGCCTGCGACGCAGGAGGTTGCGGGTTCGATTCCCGCGTCGTAACAAATTTGTGTAAGATCTGCAGAAATTTGTTCCGTTGGTCTGGGTGTTTTCTAAGTGTGTGTAATAAAAATATCTATCTATGTAGTATATTGTATTAAGTATATCAGTTATCTAGTACCCATCATAACACAAGCTCTGCTTAGCTTGGGGCTAGATAATGCTGTGTGAATTGTCCAGTTATATTTATTTGAATTATGAAATTAAGTCACGACAAGCGTGGGTAGATAACTGAACTTAGTTAGGTGTATAATTACGGTTTACAGAACTTTATTCTCAAAAAGACACAATGTCACTTTCATGATACAAATAATTAACCAAAAGATGTCAATGCATTTACTCTTGAGATACGAATCCTCAAAATTTTCTTATCTTTCCCCCCAGATCGTTACCCAAACCCTAGCCCGGCGCGTCACAGATTCCGGCCTCAAAGTTGTCCGTGTATACGGCCGCCCCAAGCTTCCCAAACGGGAGGTCCTCGAGAAGTTACTGATAAATTTCGGCGTGCAGTCGCTCCGCAAGTCTGATAAAGTGAAGATGTTTACAGCTGCTGTGGAAACTTACGAGAAGTTCGATAAGCTGTGTAATACTACTTTCGAAACGCCAGGTAAATCTAAATGAATTTATAGTAAACTAGCTTCTGCCAGCGGCTTCGCACTCGTTGTTTCTGGGTTTAAAAGTATAGCTATTAATACCAACGTTATTCCAAGTCATCAAAGATCTAATTATTTACTATAAAAATTATCGTTATTTGACGAATTCCTTAGTCTTATATAAGCGGGTTAACTACGAACCTTATTTGCGGTCCGTAACTAACCCGCCTTTCGGACACATGCGACTTGTTTTCCAGGAACTGAACATCAATGTTCTTGATGTAGGCTCCTTCCACCAAATACTAGCTTACCCCAATAACAATGAGGCTGGTTTGCTATTTGATTTAGCGAACTGTGCTGGCTCAAATGGCAACTTAGCTTCACAAGTAGCAAAACGTAGGTAGGTAGTTAAGTAGTGATTAATTTATGTACCTAGGTACTTATGTAATATAGGTAAATTTTCTCATAGGTTAATTTAGTTTTGTTAATTTATGAAGTGTTATGTTTTTACTTTTTAGTTTATTTTTTATTGTTACCTAGTCAACCGACATAAACATTTGTAAAGGTTGTAAAAACTAAATAAATAAAAAAATAACCCGCTTACATCCGTAATGGATATAATTATTTTTCTACTCTGTTTTTTCGGCCAATTACAACCTAGCTCTCAAGACAATGAATAGGTGTCTTGACGTCGTGTATAACCTTCGTGATACACCGTCGGCCACAACGTCACTTTCCTATCATAGTTATTAACAATATAGTCATTAGTTGCGTTTCCAGGGCTCTGAGCCGTATATGATAAAGTCACTCAACATAAATTGAACTTTCAGATGGAATCAGTATTCACTTCAAGCCGTTCCACGTGGCTCCGAAAGTAAGGGCCGACCAGAAGCTCCTGAGAAAAATCAGAAAGCAAAATCTAAAACAAATGGTTGACAGAACCGAACTCAATTTGCTAGACAAAGATTGGCCGGTGAAAGAAGAAGAGATAAAAGCCAGAGAAGCAGAGAAACAGGCAAAATTGGCAGCTTTCGAAGAACCAAAAGCGCTTGAAGATAGCCAAGCCGTGACAACAGAAAATGTGACAGGAGAACCTACTGGTGATAATAATACGGAAAATGTAGACGGAGAGTTAGCAAATATAACTATAACAGAAGACGATTTCGAAGTAGATCAAAGCAATACCACGGCACATGTGAGCAATGATTATTTCCATGATGATTTCCATGTCATTGATGAAGTTAATGAAACTGATTCTGATCTAGAATGCTTTGGCGATTCTACTAATCAAGTATTCTATATCGATGAGGATGTCCAAAATGCTGTTGCTAATAAAGAAGGTGTAAATAATGATAAAGATAACACTGTTGTAAATAATGATGTTCAAAACGCTGTTGGTGATAGCCTCAATGATAATAATGACGATAAAAATGATACAAACATTGAAGATCAAAATGACGAAAACATTGGAGACCAAAATGATACAAACATTGAAGATCAAAATGATGAAAACATTGGAGACCAAAATGATACAAACATTGAAGACCAAAATGATAAAATCGGTGAAGATAGTGAACACAATGCAAACAACGCTGTTAATGAAAGTGAAGATAATCTACTTGATGGTGACGGTGATTTTGAAATGGGTGATGCTGATTTTGACAATGTAGACGTAGATCTTGACGAGTTAGATGAAGGTGATTTAGAAGATTATTAATTTATAATTAGATCCGAACATTTATTATTATAAAAAGTGTAAGCGAACACAAAAAATCTGCCATAAGCCCAGGAAACAGATTCATTAGCTTTTAATTCTTCAGCTGACTTCAATAGGGTAGATTTTAAATTCGGCACTATGTTTTTTATGTAGGTACTTGCATTGTTTCACATTCGATATCTTTCTTTACCGTGGTGTTTGCAAAATAATGTATTCCTGATTACTATTTGACTTGTAAAAATTCAAAAAGAGTGTATTAATCGAAACATCCTTAACATCAAATTATTATGGTATACGCAAAAACAAAAGCTTATACTTCGTCCACGCATTTATTTTCTTTGACTGAAAGTAGTATTATGTAGTAGTACTGTCACAGATATTATAATACTATACTAGTAGTACTAGTAGTATCTGTGAAGGAATGCAATTTCATCGACACGTAATCTGTCCGTCTACGGAAAATACGACTAAAAGAGTTCGACTAAAAACATTTCGACTAGTATCAATTCAACTAAAGCAATTCGACCTTGAGTTGAACCGACCTGTAGGCGTCCCACCCCCGCGAAGCGGGGGGGTCAACATTAACTTACTCCTAACTAAGCCCGCCCAAGTGGGGAGGCGGGTTCGTGGCGACTTTGTGACTGAAAGGGTGTGTATATATATGTATAATTGCACTCAGAGCCATAAATGTTGACACAATTTTTTTTGTTGTTGAAACAATTTGTTTTAATCGTTAATCGAATTGTGTTATAGTCGAATTCACCGCAAAGCAATCTGTCAGCTCGATAAATATCGAAGCTCTCGTTACTCCCGATTATTAACACTTTCATGGCCCAAGACGCAGATGTCCTCCTGTGGCTCAGTGGTGCGACGGCGCGGAGCGCTACTGCGCGGGTCGCACCGCCGAGGCTGGGTCTGCCCAGAACAGAGACGGAACAACAAAAAAAATTGTGTCAACTGATAAAGATTCAACGCATTCACTGGAATGCGTTGAATCTTTATCAGTTGAGCTACCTGTAGAGTGTTTGCAATGGTCTGCAGTTAAATAAATAATAATAAAGTTTGCTCAATTGTTTCAATTTTAAAGTTCTAAATTATTTCTATTATTTATTTAATTTTCTTTTGTGAATAAAGTTAAGTATTAATCTTTTAAGTAAACTATTGGTTCATGGTTCCAATATTTTTCGTTTCTACAGATTCACATACTTCATAAAAGAAACAGTCTGAAATAATGGATGCTTTCATTCAGCCAAAGAAAATAAATGCGTGGACGAAGTATAGGCAATTATAGGTAGGTACCTACTACAATAAATTTATGTTTGTATCTGATATGTATCCAAGTAGGTACCTAACAAAAAGTAAAAAATGAGCCCAATCTTTATAATTATTGTATAAGGATTGAATGATTTTTAGCATGAATAAAATAAACAATTAAGTTATAGATGTGTTGGTTTTTTTATTTCGCAAAAGTAGATAGGTAACCCAAACCGTTAACTTCTGAGTTACCTCTGCACCTCTTAAAACATTTTGCTAAACTCTGCGAACATTCTATCCTAATCATACAGCTCTGTTAAGTCCTCAGAGGGTGCCAAGGTATTATTTCAATGAACACTTATATGTACCTAAAGGGTTTTCTTTTCTCTGTATAGGTAACCTATTTATTTTGTTGTATAATAGAGATGTATTTTGCTGATAAAGGATCTTCGAAAATTTTGACTCTTCGAAGTAGAGGGGGGGGGGGGGGGGGGGGGGGGTACGATTGTCTTTTATTTCAAAATCCAGGCCTGGGGATCGCGCCAGCTTAAGAATTTACTTAGAGCCTTATCAGTTATCACACTAGCGGTTTTCGAGCGGCTGCGGGGCGGAGCGCGCGCGCAGCGAATACGCCGCGGTTGCGCAGCGAACACGCCGCGGACAGCAGCGTGGACGCCATTTTGTACTATCTCGTACAAACGTTTTAGTACATACATATTTTTTTTTCGTTTGCAAAACAACACAAAGTAGTCGCTCTCTTCCATTCGATTGATTGATAAATTTGATAATGGATCCTCCCAAATTCGTCGATGCTTTAGAAGTTTTGAAGCCGCTCAAGCCAAGCTTATCAAGCTGTACTTGGGTTAGATCAGGATTACCTCTGCAACTCTAGAAAATTTTGCTAAACTCTGCGAACATTCTATCCTAGTCATACAACTCTGTTTACAAGTCCTTTAATAGAGGGTACCTAGGTATTATCTCAATGAACACTACCTAAAGGGTTTTCTTTTCTCTGTATATCTAGTTATTTTGTTGTTTAATAGGGATGTATTTTGCTGATAAAGGATCCTTCAAAATGTTTTACCCTTTTCGAAGTAGAGGGTACGATTTCTAAGAAATCAAATAATATCGCAAAAATTTTTTACTTCGACGGGACTTGAACGCGCATCCTTCCGTACGGCAGGATGTGGGTTTCAAGTCCACAAATTTTTGCGATATTATTTGATTTCTTAGAAATTAGCCAGAGTGTGAGGCTTACGCACTATAAAAACAAAAACTTTAGAACGTACGATTGTCTTTTGTTTCATACAAAATCCACAGGCCTCCAGTCCAGTAGGTATAAGAAAAGCAAAAGGGGATCGCGCCAGCTTTGTATTTTTGTATTTACATAAACGTACCTACCTACTACACCCACAGAATAAAAACATGTGCTCTCTGTGCTCTAATAAAAGCAAACGTCAGACTAACGTGGTTTCGTTCATTCTATGTACTTAATACGTTATCTGTGCCTTCCTAGAGTAAAATAGCAAAGTTCAATGCTCTACCACAGAATAACTTTATAGTAGGTGCCTTGGTACCTACTCTACCATACCATAGCATTTGCTCTCTCTCATTGTATGACGACATAGGGTATGAGTCAATCGTTATCAAATCAACCTTGTGTGCTGCCGCCGCTCGCGGCCATTCTAGTCATATTATTACGTCGGTCGTCGTGTGAACTGTGAAGTATACCATCCTAATTCTAAGTTTTAGTGCTTATATAAGTAGGTACCGTACCTACATCATGAAAATAGCGACATTCGTAGTTATCGACCTTGAAACGACGGGGCTGCCTCAGCTAGAGAACAACAGAACGAAAGTAACAGAGATATGTATGTTAGCCGCATACAGAAAAGACATCAGGAACACTGATAGAGGTAAAGTACCGCCCATCGCTAAGCTTACTTTTAACCTGAATCCTGAGAGAAAAATAAGTTCGGGTGCGGAAAAAATTACAGGAATTAAAAGTGATCACGTGAAATACGCCCAAACTTTTAAAGAGAAATTCAAAACTATCAACTCTTTCCTACAAGATTTAAGGAAACCGGTGTGCTTAGTGGCTCACAATGGAAACACTTTTGACTTTAGAATTTTGTTAGCAGAGTGTGTAGACATAAATCTTTTTCTACCAGACGACTTGCTATGCGTTGATTCACTGCCTATTTTTAGAAAGATATTTAAGACTAAGAAATCTGATGATGTTATCGACAAAGGCATTATTTCAAACTCAAGAGCAACAACTAAAAAAGAAAGGAAAAGTATGAACTCTACCAAAACTACGAATAATTCGGAAATATTGACGGACGATGACGACGAATGGCCAAATTTAAATGTGACTCCAGAAGAACTTCAAGAAATCGACGAGCTATGTTCGTCTTTCAACAAAATGATACCCACACAAAAGAAAACCATAAAACAGCCGAGAGAGAGTTTCAAATTGACTGAGATTTACAAGAGGTGTTTCGGAAAAGTGGATTTTAATGCCCATCAGGCTGAAGATGACTGTCTTATGTTGTTGAAATGTATGGTTTTTGCACAAGATCAAGGCGATCTTGACTTCCTAAAGATCGCGGATAGCGATTGCAAATTATTGAAAGACTGTAAAGCTATAGAAAGAAAATAGTTTTTATGCAGAGATCAGAGATGAATGACATCATTTTATGATTCATAAGTATATTTTTTTATTACTCATATTTTGTAACTGACCATCACACTGTTATGTAAAAGTAATAGGTATAGTTTATTCAACAATTTTATTAAAGTAAAGATATCTGTACCTTTCTAGAGCTTAAATTTATTAGTCTTTAAGTTTAACTTTATTAAGGTCTGCTTACCTTGGCGCTAGATGATGCGTTATGCGATATTTTCCGTTGATAGCAGGTTAGAAAGTCTAAGGTTTTTCGTTATAAAAAATATTTTTAAGGTATTTTATCCATCTGACCCAGTGACCATTATTTGTAGAGGTCAGTGACCTGACATCATCGATTAATTTTATCTTCGATATCTGGTTGAAAAGCAGAATGTAGGTAGGTATATTGACGACCTCCGTGGCGCAGCGGGCGAAGGTCCGCCTGCGACGCAGGAGGTTGCGGGTTCGAATCCCGCCTCGGAACAAATTTGTGTACGATCTGCAGAAATTTGTTCCGTTAGTCTGGGTGTTTTCTATGTATAATAAAAAATATCTATCTATGTAGTGTATTGTATAATGTATATCAGTTATCTAGTACCCATAACACAAGCTCTGCTTAGCTTGGGGCTAGATAATGCTGTGTGAATTGTCCAGCATTATTTATTTAGTTAATAGTAGGTACTTAACAGTTTCGCAGTCTACAGCCCATATATGGGCTGCAGGTAGCGATAGCGTCATGAGTCCACAGCCCGCATATGGGAACAGCCCATATGCGGGCTGTGGACTCATGTCTACTGATTTTTAACGGGTCGTATGTTATTGGACTCATAGGGATGTCTTAATTAAACGTGGACTTGGTAGAATAAACACTGAGCTAAAAAAAATATTTTTAAATATTTGTTATATTACTCTAATATAATGGATCAAAATCTCTACCGGGCTTGGGAGGTACTTTATACTCTCGATGCTGGACTGTGAACCTGTTAAATGCTATAAATAAAAATAATATAAAAATAAGAAAATCAGAATGTAAAATAATAATGTAGAGAATGTACAATTTTATTCTGTGGAGACTCATCAATAAAACAAAACAAACTTTCTTGAATTTATTTTATTTTAGATCTTATGTGTAAATATATTTATCTTATGATATTATTCTTGATTTTTGTTCATCTTCATCAAGATTAAGCTCATCTTCGATATCGTCATTAATCGACATTATATCGTCTCGCGGTCCTCCGAGGGCGCACGACATTTCGGAACGAAGCTCCTCTGACGCGCAGTACGTTGGGTTGTCGCTACGTATCACTAGTTTAGCACCATCTGGAAGAAAAATAATTTAATTACAAGACAAATCGTTCTTTTTAGTATAAAGAAAATGCGAGGAGTGTTTTGTTTGCAACCGACTTCAAAAAGGAAACTAGTTATAGCGATTTTCTTCTTGTACGATGTTTCCTAAAGCACTGAACAATAATTTTAATATTATTAATTAGTAACCTTTACTGTCGCCTAATAAATTTCAAGCTACCTAGCTACGACAAAAACTCTACTAACTGTAATAATGTACTCCTATCCGAATTTCGACCACGGCGGCCAATCTCATCGGAGACTATCCTACTCAGATGCGCAGACATATTATAGTGAACAAGTGTGTGCGCAAACACAGCACTCTCATAATCCGATGGGACGGCAGACCGACACGACCGTGGAGAGGTCAAGCGCAGGACCAACGGTTTAAAATGCTTTCCGAGGCACGGGGGTGTTATACTGCTAACTTCCTGACTCCGGGAAGCTACTGTGAATTTTTCTTGCTAAAAAAAATCCCCAATAACAACTATCGGCCTGACCCGGGATTTGAACCCTGGACCTCATTATCAGCGGTTGAACAAGCTGACCGCTTCAGTTGAGCATACATCTGCTGCGATATCTTTACAACAGTAAGTTATAAATGCGAGGATGTCAAATCCTGAAGTTGGTACACTACACCTGTTTTCAATCCGTCCTGGCTTATTTATTTTGTATTTGGTTATTACTATACTACTTTGTGGTCAGATGATCCTGTTGAAATTTATCCACTGTCCAGTATATTATTATGTCCAGCCAATATTATATTATTTCTGATTATAAATAAATATAAATAATGCTGGACATCCACACAGCACCATCTAGCCCCAAAGTAAGCTATTCAAAGCTTGTGTTATGGGTACTAGATAACTGAGATATTTAATACATTATATACACAGATAGATATTTTTTTATTAAACATAGAAAACACGCAGCTATCTATCTATGTAATGTATTGTATTAAGTACCTATATCAGTTATCTAGTACCCATAACACAAGCTCTGCTTAGCTTGGGGCTAATTAATGCTGTGTGAATTGTCCAGCATTATCTATTTATTTATTTTATTTATTTATTGTAAAGTTTAATTAAAATCCATTCAGTAGTTTTTACGTGAAAGACTAACGAACATCCATCCATCAATACTTACAAACTTTCGCGTTTATAATATTAATAGGATAAATAACGATACTTACTAACTATAGTTCCGTCCATAGCCATCAGTTGGGCATACATCTGCTGCGGTATCTTGAACAGCAGTAAGTTGTACATGCGAGGATGGCGGATGACGCGGGAGGCGGAGCCGTGGTAGCGATGAACGAATGGAGACATCGCGTCTTTTGATGGCAGGAATGGTTCGCCGTATATCTGCAGATTAATAATAAAATTAAACTGTTTAAAACTTTCGCGATTTGTTAATATATATAATCATCAATAATAATAATAGAATAAATTTAGCTGTGTGGTGCCGGCTTAGAATTTGCACCACCCCAACTCTTCCCGCGGGTGTCGTAAGAGGCGATAAGGGATATCCTCCGGGAGCCGGCAGCAACGCCCCTGCAAAACAATTCTACCACCAAACTGCGATCCCCAACCCGCATGCCCAGCGTGGGGATTATGGGTATTACCCCCATGTGATAAAAGCCAATTAGGCGCTTATCAGGGGGAGGCCTGAGTCCAGAAGTGACCAATAAAGGCTGTTGTTGTAATATAGAATAAAATTAACAACTTTAGTAAACGTCAAATAAAAAAGTTACATCAATATAAAAATACAAGAGTTATAAAACTTAAATCTATAATATGACCTCTGTGGAGTCTTTGGCGCAGTGGGGTCCGCCTATGACGTAGGAGGTTGCGGGTTCGATTCGAGTCTCGGAACAAAATTTGTACGTTCCGCAGATATTCGTTCAATGTTCTGGGTGTTTTCTACGTATAATAGAAAATATCTAATTGTGTTCACAGATACTATAATACTATACAAGGTATTGATGGGTTTTTTTAATAGATTAACCGCCGAATACTCAAACGCATCTCAGATTTAAGCACGTCTCAAATGACGATTTTTTGACAGCTTTTAATGAAAATGTGTCAAAAATTCGTCACTTGAGACGTGCTTATATCTGAGATGCGTTTGAGTATTCGGGGGAGAGTGATTCAAGAGGAAGGTATATATGTATAATACATGCAAATGCATAATATAAAACTTTTAAATCCATCATGGTTATTAACACTAAAGTCACTTATAACGGGATATTTACCATGATTTGAGTTTTGAGCTTTCCAATATTTCGGCGCAGTTACATCCGCCCTCAGTTATTCCGTGATCATGCGCCATGATCACTGAGGGCACTGCGAGTGAGTTGTTATTGGCAGATATATCGATCTACCCTCATTTTTTGTCTTTTGCTACGAACGTTCTACTACCACCGCTTTCATAATCGAACGCAACTCGATCACGACACACAACACTTACGGTATCAGAACGCGACCCGGTTGGTACATCAATTCTTCGGTTTTTACACATTCTCACAACAGGGTTCCAGGTTCCTGATAATTGGAAACCTTCTTCTCGGTTGAAGTTCCTGTGTTTGGTAATCTCAATGGTCTCCTGTACCAATCTTGGTATGTAATGTCGCTCTGTTGAGATTACTTGTGGATTGTGTAACTCGATCCAGTGGTTTGAACCAGACTCGAGAAGGTGCTCCGGTATGGCATGGCAGACTTCTCTGTTGCCAGATTCTTTACCGCTCGTATGTGTTCCTTGACTCTGCAGGCAATAGTGCGCTTCGTCTGGCCTATATACGAGCTACCACAGCTACAGTCAATCTTGTACACGCCTGGTTTCTCTAGTGGGAACATGTCTTTGGGTGTACGCAGGTAGTGTGTAATCTTTTTGATCATGGCGCATGTAACTGGACCTTTGGAAAGCTCAAAACTCAAATCATGGTAAATATCCTACTTTGCGTACCTAGCTGCATAGCTACATTTTTGCTAAAATATGTGTTGTCTTAGTCCTAAACAATTTTATTCACTTACAGATTTTATAAATTTAATTAGACTTGACAAGTAGGTACTACTCACCTTAGTACCTACATATTTTTTTTATCAAAAACAACCTCGGCCTGCCTTCTACTTGTTGCAACGCCCGACAGGGTTCACATTGTGATACTAACCCATAGATAATTACTTACTTTACAACCAATGTGATGACAACAATAAATATATTGAGTATTGAGTATTGAGTATTGAGTATCCCGTTATATGTGACTTTAATGCATAATATAGTAGAGAAACACTAATAATTTTAGAGGTTTCTAATGTGATGTCGCTTACATTGCAAACGCTGGCTGAACCCTACAATATAGATCAAAATAATGTACTACAGTATTGTACACCTTAAAAAGGTCAACAAAAAAGTAAAGTGGGATGGTATATGTCTATCTCTTAGGGATAACCCACAATAACCATTTTTTAACCTTTACTTTTTACGAGAAATAGTGGCTTATTTACGAGGCGATTTTAAGCAATACAGCATTAATCCTTATCCAATTAAGTACCATAAATACATTGTGCATTTAATATAGATCAATATAGCCCTTTACAGCATGTAATTTAAATGAATATTATCGAAGGTATCACAGATTTAAAATGAAGGGACATGGCGGTTGCGGCGGTACCGGCCCGGGGGGGGGGGGGGCGATTCTGTAGTATATTTAGTATCAGCATTGCACCCGTGCGAAGCCGGGGCGGGTCGCTAGTGATGTAATAAGTTATTAGTTTTCCACATAACACAAGCTCTGCTTAGTTTTGGGCTAGATGATGTTGTGTGAATTTATTACTGCTATTATTATTAATAACAAGTATTGTTATTCTCAAAATTGTAATAACAAAAACAAACATTAATAGCTACATAATAGGATGCGTCAATGGATGAAAAATGACCTGAATACCAACTTACACGGATCCGATGCATAGGCTGCAGCGAGGGTGTGAAGTGTTTCGTTATTACTTGCTTTGCAATCTGCAAAAAACAATAGAGAATTACATATTATATATTGCATTAGGAACCTAGCCCTGTAAAAATAGTGTAAGTACTTTTTATAAATAAATAAATAAATATTTTTAAGTATAAAGACAATTAAGCTAATTCGTTTGATAGTCTGGAAACTATTTATGTTATATGAAGGAATTTTCATAAAATCGAACTTGCAGTTTTGTAATACCAATTATAAGCTTATTTTTAATGCTTCTGTAAAAGTTTTATTTTTTAAAGTTCGAAGTTGCTCTTTTTGGCCACGATGGTGAGCAAAAAGAGCAATTTCGCATCTCTGCATGAATATCAAATGCAATTAAATACAAACCGCAATCCAACATACTTAGCTAATAGATAATATAATAATAATAGATAATTATTTATTTATATATTTTATTTATTTATTAATATCTTCAAGCTATCCCATTCACACAACTATACAACATCGTTGAAAATAAAATGTAACAAGAGATCATTCACATTCTCCTTAGAAAAAGGAGAAGTATCAATTCACATCCCTTTCTAAAAGAAGAAGAAAACAAGAACCAGTCTCAAAAAGAAAAACAAAGAAAAAACGCCGACGGTGTAATAAGTAATATTTTAACAGTCGCTAAAGACAGGCCGCTATGGCGCTCATTAGGGGAGGCGTTTGTCCAGCAGTGGACTAATATAGGCTGATGATGATGATCCAGCGAAATGGTTGATGACCCTTTCTTTAAATACTTGGACGTTGGATAAATAAATATATAATGTTGAACAATCCACACAGCATTATCTAGCCCCGAGCTAAGCAGAGCTTGCGTCATGGGTACTAGATAACTGATATACTTAATATAAATTGACTAAACAATTGACTAAAAACTGGCGCAGCGGGCGAAGGTCCGCCTGCGAGGCAGGAGGTTGCGGGTTCGATCCGGCCTCGGAACAAATTTGTGTACGATCTGCAAAAATATCCGTTGGTCTGGGTGTTTTCTATCTATAATAAAAAATATCTATCTATGTGGTGTATTGTATTAAGTATATCAGTTATCTAGTAGGTACCCATAACACAAGCTCTGCTTAGCTTGGGGCTAGATAATTGTCCAGCATTATTATTATTATTGTTATTAATTACAATACATAGATAAATATATTTTTTTAGTTATACCACAGATATTATAATACTATACGTTATACCTAAATACTGGGGCTTAGCGACACACTAACCTCTGACTCTGTGAGGCGGAGGAAACGCCTCTCCATTTTCTAGGAGAGTGCAAAGTAATGATGCAAAAACTTAGCATTCATTTAGGCAAGCACCTTCACAGCCCAGAAGACGAGCTACGAGACTCACTCCGAAGAAAATCTTACAGTTCCTAGCAGCTGCAAGGGTTAGTGGCGAATTATGAACGCCGCTGCTACGAGGCTGAATACACAAGGCGGCGATCGCAATAGGTCTATCATGGCCGCAGTGACACGAAAGCCACATAAAGCAAATAAAATATATCATCATCATCATCATCAGCCTATATTAGTGCACTGCTGGACATAGGCCTCCCCTAATGAGCGCCATAGCGCCCTGTCTTCAGCTTACCGCATCTGCCTGCAGTCATTCGCAGATCGTCATCCCACCTGACCGGAGGGCGTTCTTCACTACGTTTGCCGAGTCGTGGTCTCCACTCAAGAACACGTTTAAATAAAATAAATAATGCTGGACAATTCACACAGCATTATCTAGCCCCAAGCCTAGCAGAGCTTGTGTTATGGGTACTAGTTAACTGATAGATATTTTTTATTATAAATAGAAAACACCCAGACCAACGGAACAAACTTCTGCAGATCGTACACAAATTTGTTCCGAGGCGGGGATCGAACCCCAGCCCCCAGTTTGCCCCAGCGGTAATAAAATATATGCCTAAATAAAATAACTTACAGTTTGCAAATAAGGCAGCGTTTTCTTCATTTCCTCCCTAACTTTCTTCCTAGCAACCATCGCTTCAGCGTCCCCGTCCACTATTTTGGAGTCCAGAGCTTTGATGTGAGCCGTCATCCCGCTTAACACCTTCGCGGAGTATTTTGCGCACGCTAACTTCACTCTGTCGAAGGGTATGTTGTCCATCGCTATAAAATACAAAAACAAAATAAATATATTTAAAAAAATATATATATTGTTCAAGTAGCCGAGGCTCTTAGGGATTTTAAAAAATTATCCGAATGTATGGTCGAAGGGACGCGTGACCCGAGAGCTGGTGAGTATCTGGCGCAGCGCATCAGCATTGCCATACAGCGGGGCAATGCAGCCAGCGTAGCGGGGACGCGACGACTGGTATTGATACGGATCAGTTAGCTATCTGCAGATTGTTTGCACCAATCTGCAGTTAGTTAATTCAGTTAGTTAATTCAATTGTCAATACTAGTTCTAATTTATTTCTATTATTTGATTGTAATTTTCATTGAGGATAAATATTTTTACCCATGAAATTGTGAATTCTACGGTTACATCAGCTAGTCAGATAATTAATTAGAATAGTTTCCCAAAAGTAGTCGCATAGCTTATTGATGATATTGAATGATTGAATGATGATATTGATGATGCTAGTGTCCTAAAACAATTTAATAAGTCCGTCAGATAAATTATTAATTATTTTTTAATTTTGTCGATTTAACACAAAATGATGAAGATATAGCCAGTTAAAAAGTTCTGCGTGTCGTCACGCCCGTTTTAGCAGGGTATGACGTCACTAGCCCCCACTCCCAAACTATGACGCGCTTTTTTATAATTTTTGTTTGATTGACAAAAGAAAAAATATGTGTCCAATATCTTCTGATAATCTAACTGACGGACTTAAATATAGACGGAAATAGAATAATATTTTTTTAGCCAGGACACTAGCCTATTGTTGACGGCCGATGGCCGAAGGTCCGCCTGCGACGCAGGAGGTTACGGGTTCGATTCCTGCCTTGGCACAAATGTTTGTACGATCTGCAAATATTAGTTTCAGGTGTTCTGGGTATTTTCTATGTTTATTAAAAATATTTATCTATGTAATGTATTAAGTATACTAAAATTAAGCAACGCGACACCTCTCGTCAAACGAACTAAGTGTAACTTTAGTCTTTGAACAGGATAGGATAAACTTCAATGTTTCCCCTGACCTACAGGGGAAACATTGAAGTTTATCCAAGGAGCTAACGGCGCTAGAGACCGTAGGAAGTTCTAAAGATTTTTGACTCCTACATCACTTGACCTCGTGGTGTATTTGGTTAGCACATTCCCGGTACTGAGGGAAATTTTTGCGATATTATTTGATTTTTTAAGTATATCAGTCATCTAGTACTCATAACACAAGCTCTGCTTAGCTCGGGGTAGATGATGATAATAATAAATAAATAATAAATAATGTTGGACAATTCACACAGCATTATCTAGCCCCAAGCTAAGCAGAGCTTGTGTTATGGGTTCTATAGATAACTGATATACTTAATACAATACACTACATAGATATATATTTATTTATTATACATAGAAAACATCCAGAACGCCCTGGACAAATGTCTGCAGATCGTACAAACATTTGTCCCGTTGTGGCGGGAATCGAACCCGCAACCTCCTGCGTCGCAGGCAGACCTTCGCCTGCTGCGCCACAGAGGATGACGACTGGATTGTCCAGTTTTTTATGACTTACAGGTCTTCGCAGGCTGTTGGAGGAGCTCTTTTTCGGTGATCTGCAAGAGTGGGGCTCCGCTCTCGCTCTGAAAGTAAGATGAAAACATTTGTTTTTAGTATTTTAGTCACCCTTTAAGCCTCCACCCCACAGCCGCGATTTTGAAGCGCGTCTTGTGTCGCGCGATTTGTTCGCAGTTCATTTTGTACTAAGACGCATAAGATCTTACACACTGCTGTGATTTCGCATTTGGCGCGCGGCATTTAGAATTCGTGCTTACAAAAACGCAGCGGAATCGCGGTATAAAATCACAACAAATCGCCTGACACTAGACGCGCTTCTAAATTGCGGCTGTGGGGTGGGGGCTTGAGAAGTACTCGTTTTTAAATCCAAAATATTAGTACTTTAAGAAAACTATGAATGAAAACTTGATAAAAAAAAGACCTTCTCGGCCAAGGTTGTCTTGAGAGATTGGTCATAGGCGATAAGACCGCCAATTGTCACGTATTCCATAATTATTCTTTTGTAAATTATTTCTGAGTTAAGGGTGCAATAATGTATTATCTATCTACCTTCTTCATAAAGGCAAATGATAACACACTATCTTTAGTGTTTTGTCTATTTTGTCCCTCTGCTGGGCAAAGTTTTCCCCCGCACCCTTCCAAACTTCTCGGTCTTCTGCAGAAAAAATTAAAATAGTATAAAAATGAAAATATGACAAATGTAAATTAATTCGACCAACAAAATGTTTTCCTGTATTTGAAATCTTACTTTTCTATTTTAAGTTTATTGCTTTTATAATTTCATCGCCTATATTAATCCACTGCTGGACATAGGCCTCCCCTAATGAGCGCCCTGGCAGCTTGCCGCCTCCAGCATCCACCTGCAGTCTTTAGCAGGTCGTCATCCCACCTGGCCGGGGTGGTCCTACACTACGATTGCCGAGTCGCGGTTTTGTAACCGACTTGCCTGTAATTCATGCAGCGTGGTCAGTATCATCTCGAAGTCCCCAGTGTGCGGGTGGTTCTTACGATAGTTGCTGCTTAGTTTGAAGCAATTCTCTCGCGTCTCGATGTTGACGCCCATTATGTTCTTTACGCGGTCGAATATTATCTGCAAACCAATTCATTAAGAATGTTAGTAAGTAGCAGTACAAGGAAAAAAAAATCACATTTATTAAGATCTTGTCTAATGTGATCAGGATCACGCATCATGAATCCATGAGCCTGATAAGATCTTGTCTTCTGTGACTATGAGAATTTAGTTAAATCGTAATAGCTCCTACTTCCAAGTAATGAATGGGCCTTATAAAGTGTATTTGTTTAATTTTATTCAGAGATTAAACGCAAAAAATTTGTTTGCTAACCCCGTGCAAATAAATGTTTAATATGACAAAGTGAATATTTATTTTGACTTAGAGATTTGATATGTCAAAAGATGTGCCTATTTTTTATTTTAAACAAATTCGATATGTTGCAGCTACCATGCATTCTTGTTTGTATTGAATGAGATATTTATCATTCCAACTATTTTGACAACTAAGATAAAATGCGTCTTAGTTGGACTATATTTTTTCAGTGTTACTACACTGTAAGTAGTAAGTAACAGTTAGTAGTACTCAATCATTTATTGCGTTCTATAGGTGTACGTACAGAGGTGTTTATGATTTTTATAATTAAGTATCAGCATAGACCCTGCTGGGCACACTGGAGTATGGAGAGGGGTATGGAGAGAGAGGAGGACGTATGTAATGAAATGAAATTACATACAGATATATGCAAACGAGTTACATATTCCTAACTAATGAGATTAGGAATATGTAACTCGTTTGCATATTTCTTATTTTTCATTTAAATATTCGTCAATGGTGTAATATGCTTTGTGATTAAGAAAAGCTTTAATTGTTTTATAATTTTTTTGTCGTTTTTCTAATTTTTCAACGCGTCAGGCAGTTTATTATATAATTTAATACCTACTCATTAGATACATAGGGGCTCGATGAGTGGTTTTGGAGTCTGGTTTGTTTGTATATCATAACTTCATAAGGAGCGAGAGTTATAGGTTTCTTCACGGGTTTTATAAAATCCTTTAAAACGAATTTACACATTTCAAATATTAGGAGTAAGTAGTAGGAATGCAGTTAGTTTAATTGTTTCAATAGTAAATGGTTGCGCGCATATTCGACGTTTATATATTACCAGCGTAAGAACGTTATTTGAACGTTATTTGTGGCAACACACACCCTTATTCCTAGTTGCATATCCCATCCTGTTCCCTCGCACATAAACCGCTACGAGTGAGTGAGACGCATACACTCCCCGCGACTTACCACTGCCACCTAGGCAAGCAATATGGACGTTGTCTCCGTGTGCAAGCAATCGGTCGGTGTCGCTTTGCATCCAGAATTTGAATCCCGCTTATCCCGAAGCGTCCCGCTGTGTCCCTGCTACTGCCAAAGTGTGCTGCGCGCGCGCCGCGAGTGTCGCTAGTGTCAAATTGGAGGAAGTCCCGGAAACAAGGTATGTGCGATTCCCTCCTTATAGACGGCTGACTTCTACCGACCCCCGTTGAACCCCACAGCCGGCATTTTTCCAACCTTTAGACACAAATAACGCAGAAAGGCTATTTGGCGTATCCAGTAAATAATAGCTTTAATTTTTTTTGGGGATCTCTGTGGCGCAGCGGGCGAAGGTCCGCTTGCGACGCAGGATGTTGCGGATTCGATTCCCGCCTCGGGACAAATGTTAGTACGATCTGCAGATATTTTTTCAGGGCGTTCTGGATGTTTTTAATAAAAATATATTTATCAATGTTGTGTATTGTATTATGTATATCAGTTATCTAGTACCCATAACACAAGCTCTGCTTAGCTTGGGGCTAGCTAGATAATGCTGTGTGAATTGTCCAGCATTATTTAATCATTTATAATTTGTTTCTATTATTTGATTGTAGTTTTCTGTGTCAATACTAAGCTGTAGGCGACCTCTAGGCGACAACGGCCGAACTACAAGGCTACCGAAAAACTGAAGCTAGTAAACACCTACCTAAGCGCTTCAATGAACATCCACCAGATGTCGTTAAAACATTATCGGATAAAGCAAAAAGAGAGGCATTCCTAGATCGTGCAAACGCTTGATTCAGTTACAACTGACTAATAAATAATACGACTATCCGACGTCAACTGTGGGTCGAAAGACCACCGGATGGGTCGGACCCGGTTCAGAGGAGATCTCCATCTGTCTCAATTTGGGGAAAATTCTACCTTTACCCGCCAAAAGCCTAAACAAAATTCAAAAGTCGAGATCTCAGGAACTCTGCGGTCTATAGAAAAGATTTTTGTTTTAATTCGTAGGCTGTTCATAACTAATTCTTTGTTTCCTTAATACAGTTTCTTCATAAGTCGTGCAGTTTTCTTGTAAATAAGCTAAAACATCATTTTTGCGCTTACGCCCTTAAAAAACCGTATGCTCCGTCCCGCTGCTCCTATGAACGCAATGCTATGCCTATCCTTTTCACAAAATGGCGCGCAATGAGCCCTCTTAAATTGCACTTTACCTTAGCAATTTCCTCCAGTAGCTTATGATTGGTCTTGCGACTGAGGTTGTACAGCCCGGGGTACTTGTATTGTATCTCAAGTAGCAACTCATGGTGTCCAGCTTGTATCACCTGGAATCATCACACTAATATTAAAATTAAGTTTTTATATTATTAATTAAGTTTTTTTATTTTATGTAAATACTAGCTGTACCCGCGACTTCGTTCGCGATTGCCTTACCGGCCGACTAATTAAGTTCACATTTAACCATAGTCTCTCATATTATGAAACGCCGCCGTGAAAAAAATCGTGTAGGTTCTACGGGGGATAGCATGTTGTCATCTTCAATCCCATAGATGAAAGAAATTATGATGAATGCAGATGGAGAGACGCGCGTCAAGTTTGAAACTATTAATTTATCTCGCACGCACTATCTGGAGTTTTATTAATCTAAGGATTCTACGTGCTGATTCTGCGACGATTGCACTGTCATACTGAAGCAATTGTATTGCAGAATTGGGCTCCTGATCCATTTGACTGGACCACCGTAATTTTTTTTTCGTTAGTAGGTAGGTACAGTTGGCTGTGTACCACAGTAAAAAATATTTTTCTGTGGTCCAGTTAGTTTAATTGGACCACTTATTCCAACCAAACATCGGTAGTACAGATAACCGGACCAGCTAAACCACCATATGTCATGTAAGGTAGGAACCTAACTTATTTTTCCAAGACGCACCACCTTAGTAGGTAGGAACCTAACTAATGGGTGCGTCTTGGAAAAATTAGATAGGAACTTACCTACCCTTTATCTACAATTTTTTTTCTTCAGTCTACAGATTATTTCATCAGTCTACTGATTTTCTACTCGACTTTCTACTGATTTAGTCAAATTCGATTTTGAAACACTGTTTCTAACAAAAAGAATGCATGATATCGGACGACGCGTAGACCCGTCGGGTTGCGCGGTTCCCCTGGGAGAGAGGAAAAAGTAGAATTCTTATTCTACTTTTTCCTCTCTCCCAGGGGAACCTCACTGAATTCCAGGATAAAATGTATTTCCATATCCTTCCTCGTAGTATTAACTCAAAACATGCCAAGTTTCATACCAACTCATTACCTATGTAGTTTCGGCGTGATGCGCGGTGAAGGAATTTGACTATCATCCCCTCTGCCAGAGGAACCTTACTGAATTCCGGGATAAAATGTATCTTTCCTCATAGTACGAACTAAAATCATGCCGAGTTGCATTCGAATTCATTAAGTAGTTCCGTCGTGATGCGTGGTTAAAGAATTTTACTTTCATCCTCTTTCCCAGGGGAACCTTACTGAATTCCAGGATAAAATGTATCCCATGTCCTTCCTTGAACTCAAATCGTACCAATTCAGTCCAACTCATTCAGTAGTATCGGCGTGATGCGCGGTGAAGGAATTTTACTTGCATCCCTTCTCCCAGGGGAACCTTACTAAATTCTGGGATAAAATGTATCTTTCCTCGTAGTATGAACTCAAATTATGCCGAGTTCCATTCGAATTCATTCAGTTGTTCCGTCGTGATGCGCGGTTAAAGAATTTTACTTTCATCCTCTCTCCCAGGGGAACATTACTGAATTCCGGGATGAAATGTATCCCATGTCCTTCCTTGTAGTATGAAATCAAATCGTGCTGGGTTTCATTCCCACTCATTCAGCACTTTCGGCGTCATGCGCGGTGAAGAAATTTTCCTTTCATCCCCTCTCCCAGGGGAACCTGACTGAAATCCGGGATAAAAAGTATCCTATGTCCTTCCTCGTAGTATGACCTAAAATCGTGCCGAGTTTCATTTCGATACCTTCAGTAGTTTCGATGTGATGCGCGTTTAAGAAACAGACAGACAGACAGACAGACAGACAGACAGACAGACAGACAGACAGACAGACAGACAGACAGACATGAATGAAAAAAAATACAGTTTTGGCTTCAGTATCGATAGTAGAGTGTCCTCTAAAAAAAAATTTCTAAATATCTTCAATGTACAGAATTGGACCTGTTACAGTTTTATTATAAGTATAGATTACTATGGACCGTAGAAGGTTAATGTAAAATAAGATCTATAACTTTTCTATGGTCTGAATTAAATGAATTATTAATATTATAAACTAGCTTCTACCCGCGGCTTCGCACGCGTATTTTCGGTATAATAAGTAGCCTTTTATCTAAGTTAGGCTATGTTCTAAATGTACGCCGAATTTCATCATGATCTGTTCAATATTCGAGTTCGTAAGGGCTACATTGTTTAATTTGTGCTATGGTAAATAATAATTATTTTTTACGCTACAAATCAAATAATGACTTAAATAAATAAATAAATAATGCTGGACAATTCACACAGCATTATCTAGCCCCAAGGTAAGCAGAGCTTGTGTTATGAAATTATTATGACTTATATTTTTTGCTCATTGATTATTGATTTGTTTTGCTTATTGACATTTGTATATAATAATTTTACTTATTGTTTTACTGAATTATTGAATTGTTTTTGCTTAATGACATTTGCATTTAATTATCCCTACGTTATAAATTCAAAGAAATAAATATAATGACAGTACCATGTCAATATATTTATGAAAACTTGTTGTACACTCATAGAAATAAAAATCTGTTTCCTAAAAATTGTGATAAACATAACTTTAATACCAGAAATAAACATAAACTCGCTGTGCCCACAACTAGGCTACACAAAATTAATGTATCTTTTATAGGGCAATGTATACGCTTCTACAACAAAACTCCTAGTGAGTTGCAAAAATTATCAGTAAATAAATTCAAACAAATTGTCAAAACCTTGCTGTGCAAAAAGGCTTACTATAAAATATCAGATTATCTAGAAGATAAAAAAGCTTGGAACGGGTTTTGCTCCAACTCGAAGAATAACAACTAACAGGCTAAAGGTTTCTTCGTCGCTTCTTTACTTTGGTCTACATACCGAAGCGACAGAAATCAAAAATATCACTTTATTTCCGTGTCAGTGTATAGTTTTATAATTTGACCTTTTCTAAGTGTACATTTATTGTATTTATGGAAATAAAGAGTTTTTGATTTTGATTTTGATTTTATTTACCTGCTTGATTTACATTATAATATAATTATTTAGATGACTACCCTATTGTATTAGGTCTGACCTGTACTAATAATGTAATGTTTTAAATAAAATACAAACACTTATATTTTTAGAGATCCTAGGTAACAAAAATTTTACATGTCACAAACTTTCAGCATTATAATATTAGTAGGATGCGAAAGTTTGGATCTGTCCTTCCCCTCTGACCAACTAAACCGACCAACTGGTTGTGCAGTGCAGAAAGGAACTCGATGAAGGGTTTTTTTTTTTATCGAACCAACTGGTAGATCATATATTTTATTTTGGGTATACTTATTCCAGTAAGACCAACTAAATGACAAATTGGATCGGATAAGTTTGGATGTATTGTTTGGACGAATGTTTGTTACCTCTTCACGCTAAAACTACTGAATGGATCAGGCTGAAATTTTGCACACAGTTAATTCTTATCCTGGTATCAAACATATGCTGGGCTTTTTATCCAATAAATCAGTTCCCATGGGATACAAATAACGTTTCCATAGAAACATCGCGAGTGAAGCCGCGGGCAGAAACTAGTAATAAATAAATCATCTTATCAGCGACCTACTAAGTAAAAGTAAAAAAAAACATTTATTGCCTGAGAACTTCTTGTAATAAAGTTATTGTATACAATATGTGGACGAAAGCTAGAGATCGAAATTACTGGAGATCCTTTTATCCTGGAGTTTACAGTGCTGCTACTTTTCCAGCATGAACCTTAGATCTCTATTTAATAGAAATAAATTAGAACTAGTATTAGAATTAAAACAATTGAGCTTACTGCAGACTGTTGCAAACAGTCTACAGGTAGCCCAACTGATCCATATCAATACCAGTCGGAAGCGTCCCCAAGACGCTGGCTGGATTGCCCCGCTGTATGGCTATGCTGATGCGCTGTGCCGGACACTGACCAGCTCTTGGGTCACGCATCACTGCGACCAGACGCACAGATATTTTTTTAAATCCCGGCGTCCCTAGTACACGATAATCCGTGATGAATGATGACCAAGCTGTTCGACAGCAGTACCGCACATTGGCATTGATGAGGCGCGCAACACCTTGCACCCAACCGAAGACATGTTGCGATACGATTGCGTTGCAATTTAGTATTCTTAGATCTCTATTTTGAATTTGGTGTTTTAAATTTAAAGAAATATAAAGTTTTTATTTTTGTCATTTAATAATGTTTCATAACTTAAACATATTTTCTATTACCTACATACTGTTTAACTTCAATCTCATTTATTTAATTTATTTTATTTATGTATATAGTTTATTGAATTAAAAACAATACTGTGTCCGCCTATTATTAGCCTGCTTAAAACTATAAGGATGCTTTATGTATACGATGTTGGCGTTCCTTTTTAACCCCCGACGCAAAACGAGAGGGGTGTTATAATTTTAACGTGTCTGTCTGTGTATCCGTTTGTAGTATCGTAGCTCCCAAACGGATGAACCGATTTTCGTTTAGTTTTTTGTGTCATAGATAATTTTATACGCAGTGTTCTTAGCCATGTTTCATGAAAAGCTGTCGGGGGGTTTTTAAAATTTTAATTTTGTTCTTGTTAATAAATAAATAAATAAATCCTTGGAGGAGGCGTACACCTCCAAGGATCTCCAGTAGTTTCGGCCCACAACGTCCTCCGTTGCAGGCGGACCTTCGCCGGCCGCGCCACATCGGTTATTATTATTAAACAGGAGAGGAAGAAAATACGTGGGCAATAAGGTCATATAGCCACAATAATTAAGGCGCTACCCCGATCCAAATCAGCGCCCCCGCCTATTTCATCCTATTATTCTGTTTAACGAAGGAATTTTCAAAAATCGATTGGCCTGTTTGTGATGCCTTCGCATCTCTGCCTACTCTATCCAAACTAATACTTTTAAAGAGGCATTAAAAATAAGCTTATGATAGGTATCACTAACTGGCCAATCGATTTTTGAAAATTCCTTCGGTGAACAGAATACTAAGATCAAATAGGTGTGGTGCTGATTTGGCTCGGGGTAGTGCCTTTTTAACCAAAATTTAAATTACCTGATTAGGTTGCATCATTGCGCCGCGCTGGTTTTTATTTTTTCCTTTCCTCATAGTTGATAAAGGCAACTGAAAATGAAGAAAAATATGTAGGTCTGACTGTTTTTTGTTACTGCTGTTGCAATATTTTATCAAAATAATGGAATCTATATGTACCTTCACAGGGTTCATGTAGATTCTACCTCTAAATTCTAACCTCACCCTCAACAGCCTGTATTGGTCCACTGCTGGACGCAGGCGTCCCCCTGATAAGCACCTTGTTGGCTTTTATCACATGGGGCAAATTCTAAGCCGGCACCACACATCTAAATTCTAACACACCTTTCTTATGAACATGAATGTAATAAATAAATCATCATCATCACCCTATATAAATCCACTGCTGGACATAGGCCTCCTCTAATGAGCGCCATAACGCCCTGTCTTCAGCTTGCCGCATCCAGCATCTGCCTGCAGTCTTTTGCAGGTCGTCATCCCACCTGGCTGGACGGCGTCCTACACTACGTTTGCCTAGGCGCGGTCTCCACTCCAGAACACGTTTACCTTATCGGTTGTCGGTTCTTCGCAAGACATGGCCGGCCCAGTGCCACTTCAGCTTGCTAATTCTTTGGGCTATGTCGATAACTATGGTTCTCTGTCGGTTGTATTCATTACAAATCCTATTCTTCAGATAAACTCCGAGCATAGCTCTTTCCATTGCTGGCCGAGCAACTTTGAACTTTGGACCAGCCCTACAGTGAGTGTCCGCGTCTCAGCTCTGTAGGTCATGCCGAGTAGGACGAACTGATTGAAAACTTTCGTTTTCAAGCATTGCGGTAGGTATGGACGAAGAATAAATCAATAAACAATAAAATTTAATGATATCTTTCTAGACGATTTTCGGCTGCTTAGCCTGCTAGTCTCAAAGAAGACTAACTATGTGCACAGAACATATTATAGTGCACAAGTGTGTGGGAAAACACAGATGAACTCTCTATTTCCTCATAATCCGATGGGCGACCACGATCGGGGAGAGGTCAGGCGCAGGAAAGGTGTAACACCGACTCACATTGGGAAGACTTTCTAACATATTAAAAAAAAAACTGTCGGTTACCTAACCACAACTAAAATTATGCTGGTCAATGCACACATCTATCTATTTTTTTTTGGATAGGACGCATAGGAATATTTATAAATAGTTAGTAGCTTTTTGGTTTAATTTTATTAATGTTAATGTGTGTGTTTTTCTCATTGTATCACTTTTATATTTCTTTGTCGATTTGGTGATACACTGTTATGACAATGTTAATATATTACTTAATAAATAAATAAGTAAATAATTTGTTGGTAGTATATATAAAACTAAATAACTATATACCAAACTTTTTGACGTGAAAAGGTAACAGACAGACAAGCTAACAGGCAGAGTTATTTACGAATTTTTAATATTAGGGTGGATTTTTTTTTCTAATATTGTTATTTTATTTTTCTCACATTTTACAAGTATTTTGAATCATCATCATCGTTACAAGTTTTGTTTTATATACAAGTGTTATTAATTAATGTCTGTATAAAAAATAAAATGTTATTTGTGATATAAATAAATGAATAAAAATTAAATGTATTAATAATCATATAATAAGTGTCGAACTCACATCTGGAACGTGTTTTGGCACAATAGCTTGCAGTCGAACACCCCGAGGGAATTGAAATCGAGTTATGCTGTCAACAGCCAGCATAGGGTCGATAAATTCAGAAAGCCGTATGTACAGGGTCTTGATGTTCTTTTTCCCGGGGGAAAAGTTGAGCCCTTCAAATTGTCCTTTAATTACTTTGTTCAAGCATTGAACGGAGAAAACTAGGCTCCACTGAAAAAAAAATTTTTATGTCAAATGATATTAATAACACATGAGACATAATTATACAATTCAACATAGAGCGTATAATAATTTATTTGCCACCTCACACACAATATAAGTGAGTATAAATTCACTGATACTAAACAGACTTCTAGCAGAACAATTTTGTTAAATTATAGTGAACCAACTCTTTTATTAAATTGAATGTGTTCTTTACTTCTAGGAACCTTTGAATAAGCTTTCTAATTCTAAGTGTATATTTATTGTGCTAATGGAAATAAAGAACTTGTGAAACCAACCAAGTAATTTTTTTTTTATTTAAATTTTTTGAAGTCATCTTATTAAGTAAGAAATGCCTGTACAACACAATCACACATTGTGCATGTGTCTCTGTGAATAAATAATAATTGCGCATGCATGACATACAGTGTCTCATAAAAATGTTTTCTGAACAAAATTGGATCTAGCAGAACAATAGTTTTGCCAAATCCAATTATTTTTTAATATTATTTGAATTTTTAATAACAAAAATATACTTATATAAATTATAATATTTGAAATAGGAGTGGGAGATCGGTATTCTGTAATTAAGTGGGTGACGGACATTATTTTGTATGGGAGGTGTTTTACAAAAAAAAGATAAAATTAAGACCTGGGGTCTTCATAAACATGTTCGTGGTGATGGGCAGAACCCGCAGTTTACGCAGTTTCCGTGAATTACCAATAACCCGGTATATTTACAAAAAATATAGGTAATATTAGACATTTTCTATAGGCCCGGTCTCCCCCCAGTGTGTCGTAAAAGGCGATTGTCAGCCCCCTTGTGTGTGGTAAAAGGCGATTGTTGGATCAACCAGAGGAAGGCAGCAGCTTCTTTCTATATATATCTATAGGTAGACCACACAACTGTCAGATCTCTGTAGAACCTTGTCACAATAAGAAAAAAAACGCCAAACACAGTCGCAAACGCCAAAAGTACTGTGATATGGTTCTACAGCGACCAGTTGTGTGGTCTACCTATAATACCACTATTGTGATCCCCAGCACATGCCCCACGTAGGGATTATATTATGGCACTACCCCTAATGATAAAAACCACCACTTATCAGTTATCACACAGTATAGGCTGTTTTCAGTGTGTGAAAATTTTCTTACAGCTTTAACTGTCTGTCTAGCACTAAAGCTACAACACCAGACCTTAGTTCTTCAATGCATGCACTAGCAATCACACCATAGGACATACCTTACCTTGTTTTTTGACAAATTGTTTAATGGGAATATTGATTCCTTCGCACTCTTTGTTATGATATGATCCTTTCATGCTCCTACTCAACTGCCTAGAAAGACCTCATTTATGTTGGTAAATACTGTTTGCTGCCAAGGCTCTTTAGACAATAAAATGCCCTATCAAAGAGTTATGACTGATCATTTATCATTCTCTTGCCCTTTTCCCACTTAGGGCAAAACCTAACTGATAAAAACCCAAAATTCAAAAACAGCCTTCTTAAAAAATTTTTTCCTATAGCTACTTAATTACCTAATTGCTTAATATTAGGATGAAACAATATTTAGTAACAATTCCGCGCAGAACCTCTTCCGACAAGATCCAACAAAATGTGATTTGTGTGTACCGCCCGCCCTCCCACAAATTGTTCCTACTTACAATCAGAGAAAGTAAACAATAGAAATCTATATTAACAATATTAAATTGATTTTAGAAATTTTTAGCAATTAGGTAAATAATAGATTCAGGCGTTACTTTGCGGAAATCCATTGTATAATATTAGGATGAAACAATATTTAGTAACAATTCCGCGCAGAACCTCTTCCGACAAGATCCAACAAAATGTGATTTGTGTGTACCGCCCGCCCTCCCACAAATTGTTCCTACTTACAATCAGAGAAAGTAAACAACAGACTTAAAATTAATTAAATTAAGTAAATTATTCCTACTTACAATCAGAGAAAGTAAACAATAGACTTAAATTTAATTAAATTAAGTAAATTACCCTACTACCTAACTAAATTTGCGAAAGAAAAGACCACACCAACCACACAATGAAAAACTCATCAAAAGTAAGTCGTCAACTAGTTTCGTCTCTCCACGAGACATCATCAGGACACCTCAACAACACTCGACCCCGACACAGAGAGCGCTAAGCAACAACGACAGAGTCCCACCAGAGATGTTGCCTCTCCGAGCTCCCTGCGTAATTCACTTTACGCAGGGAGCGCGGAGAGGCAACATCGGCAAGTCGGCTAAAAATTTCTAAAATCAATTTAATATTGTTAATATAGGTTAAAATTTGATCTCATTTTCAGAACATTGTCAATGTAGTTCCTTCCTAATTTTTTCTCTCTACCCGCGGAAGCGTGAACAGTGCTTGAAACCTCGTCGTATTTTAAAATTTCGCTAAAAATATATTTAACGTGAATTCAGTGTCGTTTTATAGTGAACCAGTGAAATAACCATCAATAAATCGACGAATAATCATTGACAGTGTGGTCAGATCGCGAACTTTAGTGCAAAGTGCAAAAACGTCGGACGCACTCCGTAACGGCTTTTTCGTACCAGTGTTGGGCAAAAAAAATTATCAAAATGAAGTGTTTCGAGTGCGATATTGATCAAAACTATGATAATACAATACAATGTGATGGATGCAAGCGAAACATCTGCTTGAAATGCAGTAATTTGACCAGTAGTGAGGCACGCGTCATGGGTCTAAAGGGCAAGCGTACACTCCTTTATCTGTGTCCCCCGTGTCGGGAGGGTCTCTTCCAAGTACCTAAACTGATTAAATCCTATGATAGCCTTCGCGAAGAACTAGACGAAGTGAAAAAAATGATATTAGACTCTCAAAAATCCCCGCCGCCGACGCCGACCGCCGCCCCCGCCGCTGCCCCGGCGGCTACGACAGAGTGGAACTCGCTGCCGCGCGATACGAATACCTTACTGGAAGAAATTATGGAACGGGAACGGAGGGCTAGCAACATTATAATTGTAGGAGTACAGGAGAGCACCTCTGAACTAGGCACGGAAAGAAAAACACATGATGAAACCTGTATCAAACAAATCATCTCCAACATGAGCAATAGTGATTTTACTGAAAAAGTGGTTATGGTGCAACGTCTGGGCCGTCGTGACCCCGACAACCGCAAGCCTCGACCGGTGAAGGTGATCTTCAAGTCCAGAGACGATGCGGTCTGGATCCTAAAAAACAAGAGTAAGGCGATAAAAGAGGTAAGAATCTATGATGATAAAACACCACTTCAACGTGATGAACTCAACAAGCTTCGCGAGACACTCAAACAAAGAATCGAGAAAGGTGAAATGGGCCTGACCATAAAGTTTGTGAAAGGCTGCCCTAAAATTGTACACCAAAAAAACTTATAAACTCCTACAGAGAACCGTACACTGACCTCACGTTTATGTACACAAACCTATTCTCGCTATCTCCTAAATTCGACCTGCTCCTACTCTATGTCAACTCAAACAAACCTTGTATTGTTATCTTGACTGAAACATGACTAAACAGCAAGGATCGGAGCAGCTCTTACAATATACCTGGATACACACTATTCAGACATGACCGTAAACACAAGAAAAATAAAATAGAAGGTAAAACGAGGGGTGGTGGTGTAGCTATGTATATTAGAGAAAACGTAAATGGTTGCCCTATCATTGCAAAATTAAACAAAAGGTACATGCAGGACGATATAGAGGCACTTTATGTTGATATACAAATTGAAGCACACCACTTTTTAATAGTAGGTGTATACCGTTCAGAGAGTATAGATGAAAGTGTATGGAGACCCTACGACACCAAATTACTGACTAATCTCATAGCTGCTTCAGAAAACAACACGGTCATAATTGCTGGCGACTTTAATTACCCTACCCTCAGATGGCCAAACCTCTCTACAGACCTTAACCAACCTGGTCCAGCCGATCTTTTCCAAAACATGTTTATAGAAAGTAATTTACACCAACTAGTAGTAGAACCTACGCGTTTCAGAGATGGTCAGACCCCATCGCTTTTGGACTTAGTTTTGGTGAATGATGAGACACTCCTAAAGGGTATAAGCCATAAATCACCCATAGGTAAAAGTGACCACTGCATTTTGGAGTTTAATCTCCAATGTCTTATACAAAAAGTAAATGAAACCAAGCAATACAAAAGACATTACCAATCTATTGACTATGATAAATATAACATTGACTTATCAAATAATTTTGACATTTTAAATCCTGACATGAATACCGAAACCTTATGGAAAGGCATCCAATCTGCCATTAACTCAACCACTGACATTCATGCTCCTGAGCGAAGAACCAAATCCAAAATCCATAACAAGCAGTGGATCAACAAGGAAATTTTAGAAATGGTATCCCATAAAAAGCTACTCTGGGACCGATATAAGAGCACTGGCGCTGTGATAGACTATAAACATTTCAGAGAGGCTAATAACAAATGTGTGAGCTTGACAAGAAAACAGAGAAGTAATTTTGAAGTTAGAATATTAGACTATGGAGACAAAGCTTTTTATTCTCATATCCGCCGCTGTACAACCTTCAAAGTTAGCATACCACCGGCAGTAAGAACTATCAATGGTGACCTCGTCACAAAACCTGAAGACATTGCAAATACCTTCGCTGATGAGTTTGAAGGAGCTTACTCAAGGGAACCACCACTAATTGACCAGCAAGCAAACATATTTCTTGACAATAACCTGAGTGATATCAAGTTCACGGCAGAAGAAGTGGAAAAAATTCTTTCCAGCCTGAAAACTCAATCCTCCCCAGGCCCAGACCAAATACCAAACTGCATCCTGAAGAACTGTGCGAAGACACTCTCCTCCCCCCTCGCTGTACTCATGCAAAAATCATTTGACTCAGGTTACATACCCCAAGGCTGGAAGCATGCAGTAGTGACTCCAGTTTACAAAAAAGGTGACAAAATGAGGCACGGAACTTGGGCGTTATCTTCGATAGCCAGCTTAGGTTCGAGAATCACGTACTTAGTTTAGTGAAAAATTGTTTTTATCGTCTTAAAGTGCTTTATAACATCCGTAATCAGCTCTCAGAAGCCTCTCGCATAGCTCTCTGTGAAGCATTGATTTTGTCTAGGTTGAATTATGGTGACGTAGTGTATGGTCCACGATTGCTGGCTCGGACTCGGCAAGTGGTACAGCGTGTGCAGAACGCATGTTGCCGTTTCTGTTTCACTATCCCGTCTCGGTGTCACAATACTCCTTATTTGAACAAAATGTCTATGCTCAGTATGGAATCGCGTAGAGAGTTGCACCTTGGGGGGCTGATTTTTGATGTTGTCAAATTCAATAAACCTGAATACCTGTACTCTAAGCTAAAATTTGCAAATACGACTCGAGGCCTGCGGGCAATTAAATCAGCACTCTTGTATCATAGCCATAAAACAGCAGCGTTTAAAGGTAGTTTTCGATATCTGGCAACGAAGTGTTGGAACAATATACCTCCACCCTTACGTAATCTCAACACTAAATTCACTTTCAAATCACATCTCAAACTTTTACTGTTACACAAACAAAACGAGGGTATTCCGAAACGCTTCGTTTGCCAGAGATAGGAAACACTTGGCAGCTACTTCTACTTCTTTAATGAACACCGACCCATATCTATTCTCATGTGCTCATACACTGCATCAGTCGAGTATCCAACATGACTTAAGTACTAAATTGCATGCAATCACACATTATTTGTTTTCTTAGTGTTTCGTTCTTCTGGTCGCTTTAAAAGGGTAATACTGAAAATCAGTGTTTTGCTCTTCGAGCAAAGTTTTTCGCTGAGCTATTGCCTTTTTGACAGACTGCAGCACACACACAATTTTTACAAATCCGTACCAACCTCTTAAATTGTTTAGTATTATTTATTGTTCCCAAGCTTTATTCCATCGAAAAATATTACTTAAGTGTCTGTGTTATGTTAAGTAGTGCCTTAATCATAGTGATATTTTTGTATTATGTGCTGCAGTGTCGAATAAATCTTTTATCTATCTATCTATCTATCTAAATGGACCCTAGCAATTTCAGGCCAATCAGTCTCACCAACACAACTGTGAAAATCATGGAGAAAATTATCAGCAAATATCTTACTACGTACCTCAATAGACAATGCATAATATCCCACAAACAGCATGGATTTGTAGAGAAGAGATCAACCGCCACTAACCTTATATCATGTGTGCACTCTTGGACCAAAGACCTTGACAATCGAACCCCGGTGGACATCATCTACCTAGATTTTGAGCGCGCCTTTGACAAAGTTCCACACCAACGGCTACTATTAAAACTAAACCAGTTTGGGATCCGTGGCAAACTTCTCCAATGGATTGCGAACTACCTCAGTGGCAGGACCTTTCAAGTAAGAGTAGGTAACACACTATCTAGGCAAAAACAGGTCCTGAGTGGTGTTCCTCAAGGATCGGTCCTTTCGGCTCATCTGTTTGGGATTTACATTACTGATCTTATTGAATGCCTAGAATCTGAATCAGTCTTCTTTGCTGATGATGGGAAATTCTTTGCCAACCCAATTACTCACTCAAGTCAACTACAAGAAGACTTAAACCGTATCCAAACATGGACTAAAGACTGGATTATCAAACTTAATGTATCCAAATGCAGTGTTCTACATCTGGGGCAAACAAACCCCAAGATTACATACACTTTGAACACCCCTATCCCTTCAGTTAACCAACAAAAAGACCTAGGCGTTACTGTTACTACTAACCTCAAATGGGAAGAACACATCACAGGAATAGTAAAGAAAGCTAATTCCTTTATCTATGTTATAAGAAGAGCTTTCCAGACAATGACAGTGGAGATATTCCTAAAAATCTATAAAACTTATATTAGACCTCTATTAGAATATGGCTTTCAAATTTGGAGCCCCTATTTACAAAAAGACATAAACCTACTAGAGAGTGTACAAAGGAAAGCCACAAAAATTCCCAAAAGCCTTCGCCGGATGTCCTACCCAGAGAGACTAGCCACCCTACGCCTCACTACCCTAGAGGATAGACGCCTCCGTGGTGATCTAATAGAAACATTTAAAATTCTATCCCACACCTACAACCTGCCCGACATACACAGAATATATACCCCCAAGGTGCCATTCAAAACAGCTAGAGGCCATAGTCTCAGAGTGATCCGCTCACCATCAAACTCTAATATTGCTCATCACTTCCTGAGTAACCGAGTGGTGCACAATTGGAACCGGCTTCCTGAAGAAGTTGTAACAGCCCCCTCTGTGAACAGCTTCAAAAACAGACTCGACCACTGGTTACGAACGCATAATCTGACCACAACAAAGACAAACTAGTGTAGTGAAAAACTTTAAAAGCACTATGATATAGACATACCAGCTCTCAGCTGCTCGTCTATAATCCAAATAATAATAATAATAATAATAATTTTAGATTTATTTTTACACATGCAATGTAAGCTAACATTTAGTAGACCCATCATTTACATACACTGTGACACCCTGTAATTAGAAAACACTAGACCATAAGACCAGTTCATATGTATTATTAAAATGTAATTTAATTTATCTGTTAGGAGTCCTCAAAATTAAGCAGAGCAGTATATGTATGGCTAAAGAATGTATGGGTTCCATGTTATGGTTATGTATGAATGTATTCCATCCAACTTGCGTTATGGGTATGATAAAAGCTTGCAAGTAAGCTAAGTACCTAAAAGGTAAATTAAACTAATCAAAGGTACGCCGGTAGATAAAAACTTGAAGTGCTGAAGGAAAATTAGGCACTCAGAGTAGGTAGGTACGATGTTTTCTTACTTTTTGAGGTATCCCATTTACAGCAATAATAGACATCAGGTAGCGTTGGCACTTAAAACTAAGCAAATATACCTGGATGCCGAATATTTCACAAAATATTGAAAAAATTCAAGATATTTGTAACCGTGAACCAATCGATACAACACCCAAACAGAACGAATGAGTGAAATGAATGAACAAAAATTTATACCAATGAATCTTTCATTCATTCAATTCATTCATGTTGCCATTTCTGTAATCTCGCTCGAGTACCTACCGAAAGAAGTATAGTGGTAAGGTAAGTCTTGTTTGTTCATTTATTTACTACAGCAGCTGTCCGAATTGCATTTCGTTTATTTACATTATTACCAATATTTAGTTATTGGCTTCATTTAATGTTAGCAAATTGCAGAATTTACCTTTTTTCTATTTATCTACTGTTAAGTTTATTTCAAAAATTTACCTACCTACATACCTACTCCATATGTTTAGTTGTTTTGTGCCTCGACTCTCGATTCATTCATCATTAAACATAGTGAGCTGTAGAGCTTCAAAGGGTAGAGCACCTAACTACAACAATGTGAAATACCTAACAATTAGTTTTTTTTTTTTACGATAACTACAAGTTTTTATCAGATAAGATTTAAGGAATGCAAGATCGTTCCCATAGAAAGTATCTATCTAGGTAGGTATCTCTTTAATGTAGGTAATGACTAAACGTTTATGCTGGTAAATTAAACATAAATATAGGTAGGTAGGTATCGATCTTAGCAATGCGATTAAATACGCTACTAAGTAGGTATTTCTACAAGGTCAACGCAATGGTAATGCACTTACGCTTACATTTTATCTAAATTATTTCATTGACTAGTCCGTAGGTACAAGAAATTTTTAACCATAAAGGTAAAACTGCTCACTAGGTTTATACAACGTTATTCTTAATATAGTTAGGTAGGTAGGTATATTAAAACTGGACTGGCATAGGTTGGTAGGGTAGGCTACTATAATAGGTAGGTATGCAGGACCCTATCAGGGCTCTCTGAAGGCATCAATTGAGTTAGGTAGGTTTTATCAAAAGTGCTAACTAGGTAGGCACCTCTTAATTTAACTAAAATAATTACTTAATTACTACCTTAGTTACTTAATGTTAGCGATGCTTATGACGAGGCATTGGCTGCGTAGTTAACACTCCCCAAAAAGGGAGTGCCGCCGCAAACGCAATTTATTCCTCATGTTACAAATACCTACTACCTACATTAGTTACGACGCACCCAATGTTTTGCTGAAAAATTGCTAAACTCTTACAAATTTTGTGTACCATTTTCATAGTTAAACAGTCATCTGTGACAGTTTTATATTTTGTTTTTATATTCTAGGAATATATATAAAAATTATTTGCTAATCGTTTTGTCTCGCTAAGAGTCGAGAACAACGCCTGCACCGATCAGCTTAAATTTAGAAAGCGTACAGTTTTATTGGTCAGTTTTATATTAAGTGAGGCATAAAAATATTATCTCGTCTTAAAACTAGTGAAAAATTTGATTCATGACCAAAGCAGATGTCAGATCGACTGATAAACTAACGCAAGGTCAAGCTCACTCGGTGTCTAAACGGTTAGATTCACTCTTCTGTTCGCCAAATGTCCATTTGAAGTGGTACTTACCTACTTATTACGACCTACCTACTATTTCATAATTCACTGGTTTAACGTTTGCATGGTTGTTTTTCTTATATTTTTAAAAAAAAATCTATCTATGTAGTATATTGTATTAAGTATCAGTTATCTAGTACCCATAACACAAGCTCTGCTTAGCTTGGAGCTAGATAATGCTGTGTGCATTGTCCAGCATTATTCATTATTTATTATTATTATTATTTATCCTAACTTCATGATGAGGTGTAAGTACCAGAAGAGCGTGAGAAAAATTAAAAGCCAACCTACTTACAATTTATTATCTGAATAAAAAAGGAAGGTCAGATTAAGGATATCTACGAGTTATGATGTCCAACCGAATAAACCAACTGAATAAAAACCAATGAAAACAGTTGTATTACTATTATTTTATTGTAATTTTCTTTGTGAATGAAAACAGTACAATAGCATTCAGCTAGGTTTGTCTTTTGTCGAGTTCAGAGAATAAAATCATGCGGCTAAATGACGCTGACAAGAATAGGTAAAGTTCAATAGCTTTAGTCATCCATCGACCCGAGAAAAAATATAAACTTCTGTCTCTCCGTACAGTGCTATTTTGATCAAGCGCCAATATTTACGATCGTCATAGTATTTCAAATTTTTTCCCTTAATCTGAATCATACATAACACTCTTAAGGAAAACACTTTGTTACAGATTTCCCGAGCTATCTGCGATCTCATTCAGTGCTAAAACTTTCGCGAGTGAACACGTGCAATGTCTGTGTTAACGTATTACCCTAAGAACTTACGGGCGAATGGTTGGGGATGGCATCGGGGCTCCAGTGCTGCTGCTGCAGTCTGTGGTTTCCTCAAAGGGGAACGTGGGCAGGGGAGCTCTGAACCCTTGCTGGGTGGAGGGAGCATCTACCCGTCTTTACCGTCGGAGGATGATACGGTGTTCAATGCTGGTATCAGCAAGCTGTACCCACAGCTACCGGCTGAGGAGTACGAGAGTGGTGCTGTGGAGGAGGTCGTGGAGGAATCATGTGCGGTGGTCAACGTGAACATGGTGGTGAGTTGAGTACCACATCTGTCCTTATATATTACCGGTTTTCGAGTTACAGTCACCTACTCTACAAATTTCTCATTCACATCACGTCATAATAATCTGTATTATTGATTAACAGATAGGTAGTCTTATCCATAATCCATACTGATATTATAAATTCGAAAGTAACTCGTCTGTTATCTTTTCACGCTGAACGGATCTCAATGAAATTTGGCAGGGCACACTTCCTTGGGGGACTCCATGATTTACTGTTCTCAACTTAGACGTGTGTGTAGTTTCAGAAGGTGTTATTAATGGACACACTTTGGATATTTCAGTTACTTGTTGTCTGTTAGTCAAGTATGATTTACTGAGATCTTTAACATTTCCTCGTAGGCCGTATCTCTCAAGTTTATCAAGGAGTAAAATATGGTTAACATGGTCAAATGCTTTCGTCATATCCATATATATATAGACCAATGGTGTCCCCGGGACGGACTTAAGCTACTAAAGAAGTGCGTGCGAAGCCGCGGGCAGCAGCTAGTTGATACTAATTGATAATAGGCCAAGTAAACATAGGTAGTGTAGGCTGCAACAATAATTATTGATTTGATACCTATAGATAGATCTTTAGTAAAGGCTTTTAAAATGTGCTTCTTTGCATACGTATTGCTCATTCTACGACTATGCGTACCTAAACATAAACTGTAAAACCTGTTATTATTTATTCATAATGCGTGAGCTAAGATTTATTGAAATAATTGCACTTGTCTGTAGAGTTTATATTTTTGCTCACGGGTGGTTTTTTGGTGCAGTGATTCGGTTCGGTCGTGTAAACAATGGTTGACCTTATTTTACGATTGTTTGCTATTGGCTGTTGTTTGGAGAAATGCGTGTCGGGGTCACAGGCGAAACACTAGTCTGATTAGTGATTAAGTATAACGTCATCACATCAATGACGAATGCACTAACTACACTTTAACTAGTATTAGTCATTTATTCTCCATTTCTACGGTCTTGATGTGATGGGTAAGGCATGCAGAGTAAGTAAACAAGATAAGCTGATGACAAAGTTGATAATTATTTGTGTCATGATCATGAAGCAAAGTGCAGCAGTAGGTAGGTACTAATAATTTCATAACATTTTTGTTATGTCCAACCATTTTATTGTCACAATAGGTCCTTGCATAATGTCATCGATCAATAGGTATCGATGATGTTTGTCAGAAAGAATTTTGTAGATTAACGGAAGGAACACAGCCAAAGGCTCGCGCGATCTTCCATCGAGATGAGTGGAAGGCAGGGTAATCCGTTAAAAATGAAACAGTAGTAGGTAGGTACTACTTACAGTTTGTTTTACTTGTGGTTGTTTGGTTTCGCTTGGGGCTAGGCTTATTTCGAATTCTATGAATGACTCCGCTTCTGAATCTGTATGCAAAACTAGGAAAACATCCAGATCGTAAGTGCAACAGCTATGTGCAACAGCTATTTCTTATTGTACTGAGAATCTTAACTCCGGAAGTTTTTGACCGAACATAAAAAAACTTGACTCATACAATGACGGCGCTTATTATAACGTGGAAACTCAACTCAAATATAAACTCCTACGCAAGTTTACTCATTACAAGTTAATGTTATAAACAAGAAAGGAAGTGGCGAAATAAACCATGAATAGTTAAGTATTATATTAACCACCGGTATTAACCTGCCTGCCTATGGTTAGATAGCTACCTTCTCTTCTCCAAACGAAACGCTATTGGTTTAGTTTTTTAAACGTACCTATATCAATATATACTAATGGTACCGAACACTAAAAAAGTTTAAGATATAATTCTTTGTCTAAGATTCAATTAACTCTATTACTTAAAGTTTTAGTTTTTCGTACTTAACAAACTAAAAAAAAACTAAAAAATACTAAAAAATTCTGCGGAGCTAATTTTTTGTAAAATTTAGCACTTGACGTTGAAAAGCACAATTGAACCGGTTATATTCGGGTCAGCAAGTGGCAAAACATTCTCGAATCACTGACATTACTATTTTTGGGCATGGCGCCTTTTACCTGTTGCCTGAGCTACGTCCCAAAATGTTAACTGACTTTTTTTAAAATTTTTAATGAATCAGGAAACGGGCAAACAAAAAAATTACCTGAACCTAAATAATGTTAAACATCACAGAAAAGTAATCTGTGTTTCGGAAGGGCGAGTGCTAGCAACTTTATATTTATAGCTGCGATGAGAATAGAATGGACTGAAAAAATATTAACCCAAGCGTTTACTGGAAAGCTTTCAGTATTTCTTGTTTATTTTTCTTTACGGAAAAATGTTGTCGAGCTGTATTCCGGATCATTATATCAGTTATTGAGTTTATTGTTTTTATAGTAACTTAACTCATTGTTATAAAATATAAGCAAGGTAGTACAAATATAATCAAGGGACTTTAATAAATTTTAGAACATCGCTACCTAGGTACAGTTTGTAAAATATAATAAGGAAAGTATAAATAACTGATAGTTGAATAAATATTTTTAGAGTAGATAATTATGGGAGAGAAAGACATAATAGTTGCTTCATTCAACTGTAGGTAGGTATATTTCACTTATCCTATTTCCAGCGATAAACAGATGTTGACGCTTGAGGCTGAGGCAGGGGAAGTCATAAACAAAATGATTCTACGAATGCAATTACATTGCTGAAACCATATGTCTTAGATCTCGTACCTACCTATAAAAGCTTTATTACTACCTACCTACTAGGTTTATGTAAACCAGACACGAGGTAGGACGACTTTTTACTCAAGAGTCTCAAGACGCCAAATCTTTCCTCAAATCTAGCTTCAAAGATTCACATGACCCATCGAACGAAACATTTTTGGGGCAAGGTCAAGGTCATGGCCATACCAGTAGGTAAGTAACACAGTCAGATAAATTTAGAATTATAAATGACATAGGTTTTTATTTGTTACATACCAAGCTACTTTTTTAGTATGTAGGTAGGTAGGTACTATGCTTAGTATTTTTTTATGTATTTATCTCACATAATTATGTAGATAGGCACTTATCTTAGTTCCTACTAATGCGTACCCCTATGGTGATTGATGCCTACCAGTATGCTACCAGTTAACGTTTTAAACAATTGTTTGGGTGCTACTATTTGGCTTATTGCCCACGTCCATCCATCGGATGTGTAGTTGCCTGGGAGGTGGATACCTACATATAGGTACCTATATTTAACAGTTTTTTGTTTGACTATTTCAACCCGGTCACATTATTAATGATAACTGGTTTTATTGATCTACTTACATTTATACATACCTATAAACTTAGTTACATATGTTGCGATGCTATTACAGGGTTCATGTAGATTCTACCTAAAAATCGTAACTCCTTGTAATGGACATGAATGCAATAAATAAATATGTTTTCGTAGAGAATGACTATTGAAGATTGTGCAAAATTCTTAGTAATATGGTTATAACATTTTACCTTAAATGTTTCGACCTTTTCTAGGATTGCAAGCAAGGCCGTTTCCCGAAGGCATTTCGAGGGCACGTTGGTTGGCCATGTGCCTTGGCGGCACTTGGTTCAAGCAAGTCCAAGAAATCCGTTACAATATTTGAATTTCGCGCGAATGTTGTCGGTGATAGCCCCCTGTCATAGCCTATAAAAGACTCTAGGCTAGGCGCAAACGGACCACCGACCCCAGCCAGTCACCGGGGTGGTGGTGACAGTCGCGCGCTACCGCCGCCGCCGCGCCGCCAATTTGTTGCAGCCGTCGAGGAAGCGCGCGACCGGTGGTGTTCCGTCCCCACCCCGGGGCGCGGCGCGGCGGCGGGCGTGTTAAAGCGGCTCGGATTGCGATGCGAATCACGGCAAATCTGCCAAGCATATCTTACGAACCCTTTGTCGTGGGACAAAAAACCGATCAACGTAGCCGATCAAGCAAGGGAACAAGCCGCGAAAAATAATTATGCAAATGGGATCCACACTCATGGATCACGGGTGGTTCACGGTTTTGCACTTGATTCGCGCGCGAGTGTGGAGAGGCTTGTAGATTTATCGTATGAGATATAATTTTAACTTCGAATTTCTTACCCATTTTGAAATGTGTATCGACCGACCAGTTTTATAGTCAGTAGTTTTATTGATGGATTAATTAAAATTGATCTAAGCGGAAGCCATATAATTATCATGAGGTCATTCAGCACAGCAAAAGGCCTCGACTCGAGTAGTAAACTTACAATACAATAATTGACGTCATAGTTGTGCGCTGGCAATCTTTTATAATATAATACGACCGCGTAAAATGTTTCGTCATGAATGTGAATCATAGACACGTTTCAAAGCTTTTTGATTTGGTTGGGCAGTTAGGTTGTCCTTCCGTCTGTCTACTGTCAAGTCAAACCGTCAAACGTCAAATCAGTTTCTAAGGAATTTTTTTCGATGTGGTTGGTGCTCGTCCGGAAAATATTTATTTTTCTCTATTTTCCGCGATTTATTCCAATAATCTACTAACTTCATTAATTACTGATTCATTTTTGTGCTGTGTTTGTTCGTAGTTACAAGAATAGTGCTATTTCTTTGGTTCAAAGCGATTAATTCACGCGGTTTGGAACATTCCCCGCCTGCTAAGATTCTTTGAGGCGTTTAACGATGATCTCATCTGGTTCTTGTGATTATTTCGGAATTTTACACGATAAATTCTTCATTAGGGCATGTGGTAGACATAGACAAGCGTAAGTGTCTGTAAAGATTTGGTTTCTATTGTGACTTTCAGATGTGACCTGAATACTTAATTTATTAGTTACATTCCTTAGATACTCCTTGAAAAAACTCTAAGCATTCTAAAAACAATATCTTTTGATACACATCACAGTATAATATTTGTTTACATTATTATCAGATAAGATTATCGATCAGTAAAAAATACTATTCACAAGCTTATGTCATTTTCATATCAACAAACTGACTTCTAATAATAATTATCATTGCCAATTGCCAAAAAGTAAAATAAATCCTACTTTCTGTGTTATTATTATTAACTTTAATCTGATAATATAAGGTTTTGTTAAAATTACCATAAAAATCATATAAGTTTTTATTTATTCATTTAAAAAAAGGGCATCCTAAGTGAAAATCACATGGCTTAATAGTACATTATGGACGAACAATGATAAAAAACACTGGCAGGTAATTAGCACAATCTGGTATGATGTCACATCAATGACCTTCCATTCCATCTAACCATGCCCATTAATTTGGATGCTTTTGGTTGAATAAAGGTTAACCAATACTTACTTATATGACTATAGGAGAGTTTTACAAATGTATACAGTATTTTTATTTCACTTTGCCGGTTGACCTTACAAATCTGTAACAAGTATTAATAAAACAGGTTTTCAAAACAACCTGTTTGATGTTCTAGTTTAGGTATCTTTGAATACCATAGCTTAAAAATAATTCAAAAACATAAATATCTTGTTTTGACAATATATTCAAGTTTAGGTGTTCAATATTGTCTATTATATGGAACAAATCTGAATGTCATGCATGATGAACAAACACAGCACACAATGAGTCGCTAAGCCTCTCAGGCTTCACGGTATAAAAACTTCCTTAAATGCTATTTATACTGATGATTTAGCTTCATATTTTTTTACTCATACAGTAAAATCGAAATACTTCCGAAGAAAAATGCTCTAGCCAACAGTACTGTTAAGTGAGTGACCGCAAAATGGCGGTTCAAAATGGGGGCTCGGACTTCAGTGCCCTGATCTCAGGAGCTGGACGTCAGCTCTTGAATCAGGGAGGCCAGGCCCTGATGCAGTATGGGGCTCAGGCTCTCGGAAACATCATCAATGAGGTTTTCCAAAAGAAGGAAGTGGAACAGAAAAGGTTTCTGCCGAGCATCAAGAATTATAAAGTGGTAAGTACTTGCTTATGCATCCACGCCAATATACAGTAACAGCACAGATTTGGTAATCGTTCTTCCTACCATCAAAGATAACTCTGTTTATCACAACTAATCTCAGGGAAGATCATGAGACATTGCTTGAAAATGACGTCTTAGACTACCCTTTTACTATATAATTACCAGATTACGTTTTCGGGTTTTCTCTTGGCTATGTTTTCCAGTTTTGCTATAGGAACAATCTACTTCACAGTAGACCATGTGTAGTAGTTGTAATTGAGTTTACCATTTGTAAATCTTATCTAACATGGATCCAAAATTATATCGCTCTGCCTCCTGACATTGCTCTTTTTTAGTCATCTCAATATTTTTATGGTAATCTGTGAGCTGGGGTGGGATCTTTATGATAAATTAAAAAGTTTTTCAACATAGCTGCTAGGGCATGGCAATATTTAGCTAGGTGGTGGTGCCTACATAACACAACTACATTGTTTCATAGATAGATAGAAAATACTTTTATTGCACACTTAAAACTAAGAAACAATTTAATAAGAAATAATTATAACCTAAGTGACAATTGGCGATCTTATCGCTCAAGAGCGATCTCTGCCAGACAACCTGGTATGGATAGGATCGTCGGATATGTACATGGGGTCAGATCTGTGTGCATCTGTTATTATGCATATTAGTTATATATTCATAGCAGATGCTTAGAACTAGGATAGGACAGGAATTTGACCTTATTAAATTAATCAGTGGGACCACCCAGAAGCAGCCTGGTCCTTCCTGATTTATTTACTAAACTATGTTTTAAGAAAATGCGTGGATAACTTTTTGGCAAGCAGCCAGTTATCTCCACAAAGCTGTCTTAACTGTTTGATCTATCTAGCTGAAAACTGATGTGGCAACTAGGTCTTCATAATATTTCTGCAGACATAATATGCTACATGGCGACTACTCTCTTAAATGCGCAGCTTGTCTCATATTAAGTGGCTAATATTAAGATAGAATTACATTGCAAGTCTCGTCCTATTTCGCGACGATTTCTCGTAATCCATCTGCCATCTTGTAAACCTAGACTTAAGGATAGAATGGTTTTTGTAGCGTAGTGTTAAATTACGATCGAGCACATGATCAGACTTTGAACTAACAAAATTGCTAGTCTTTGTTTGGATTTGCTTAAGAACTAACATTAAAATTCATGTTTTTTTCCCTTCACTGACTGTTCTTCAAATCTTCGTAACCTGTTCCTGTTGTTTTCAAATTCGTTGTTCCAAAATGTTCCCATGTGAGTAAGGTACAGACGAATTAATATTTCATGTACCTACCTAAGTAGTTTAACTAAAGGTTCTCACGATATCGTTTCCAAGACTATGCAGGTGCCTGACCTTACATTTTCAATTTGGTCTGCGAGACCTTGGTTCACTGCCCACACAGTTAAATGTTTTGTTGGTTCATCAGTTAAATACCAGGCTCCCCTACTCTTCGGCCATTGGTTGATCAATGATCGCCATGATTATTGTGCGAGCAGCCACCTACACTATTATTTAGTACACCCAACTCATTGTTAAGCTAGGCGAAATTGCAACTAAGATGATACCAAATCAAGTAATTATTTGTAAACTATGAGCAAATCCTACTCGGTCCCAGCATTTTCACTTTTTTCCTATAATTGAAATTACTTATAACTTTATTTGAAGTGACGAAAGCCTACGAAACATTGCTAAGAACACTCCCGGAATTAAAAGGACTGTTTTAATACCTTTGATTATAATCTCTTTAGCCGTTTTTTTGCGTTTGAAGTAATAAAGAGTCCCACCAGCCAACCATATGCATACCTAGATACACGCGAAAAAACATGTAAAACGGGTACATGTTTTTTCGTGGGGAAATCACTGGTTTGTTTAATACGTACTCCGTAAGAGGTTTTAACCTACACAGGAAGGTAGAGGTTCCGTTACTCTCTGACGGTTAACTAACTAACAGGTCATTCATATAATACTAGTAATTATTGCAATGACAATAAGTACAGGAATTTCTTATCTAAGATGGCATAGTCATAATTATGAATCACCATGCCGACATCAAAGCCATAAAGGCAATTGGTAGTGGTAACTACTCGTAATTAGCCCATTTCGCTTCACTACGCTCGTTTTAAGGTTTTTGTTATTATAGTGCGTAAGCACGTGAGGGCTACTCATGGTAATTTCGAAGAATTCAAAGCAAATTCAAAAAAAAATGACTTCGACGGGACTTGAGAACCCGCATCCTTCTTCGGGAATGTGCTAACCAACTACACCACGAGGTCAAGTGACGTAGGAGTCGAAAATCTCTGGGACTTCATACGGACTCTATCGCCGTTAGCTCCACTTACAGGAGAAACATTGAAGTTTATCCAGTCCTGTTTAAAGACTAAAGTACAAATTACTTTGGCTCTACCAAAGCAATTTGTGCCGATCAGTGGAGTTGAAATACCGCAAATAGATTGTAAATTGAAGGGGCAGGCAGGAAGTATTCTTTACGAAGTCTAGCATACAAATGCTGTGTATAAAACCGAACACTTACTCGATCGAGGCCATTGTTTCGGCATTCAGGATTCTGCGAAAATAATAAATCAATCAGTCTCTTCATCCACGAAGAATGGTTTGGTTTATAAAGTGTTGGTTTTTCGGACTTACGTAGATAACTTGTAAGGCCCATGAAGGAACGGCAGCAGTATTGATATCCCTGCGCCCCGGTCGATGGTGGGTGTTCTACGGCAGTCGCTGCAGCCCGTTGATGCATAAATACTTCTTTTATAGTATTTGAGACCAGGCTTCGTCAAGAAAAACCCCTACAGCTATTTGGCGCCACCGATCACGGTTTGAAATAGTTAGCTGTGTGGTGCCGGCTTTGCACCACCCCGTCTTTTCCCGCGGGTGTCTTAAAAGGCGACTAAGGGATATCCACCGGGGGCGGGCAGCAGCGCCCCTGCAGAAAAATTCCACGACCGAACTGCGATCCCCAACCCGCATGTCCAGCGAGGGGATTATGGGTGTTACCCCTATGTGATAAAAGTCAATAAGGCATTTATCAAGGGGAGGCCTGTGTCCAGTACTGGACCAATACAGGCTGTTGAGGTTGAGGATCACGGTTCTCCGATAAATAGGCATTAAAATTTAGCCCGTAACATTTCACCGCTTGGCAAATGTGTTTCGTGAACCAGTTTCACAGTTTTCATAGGAGGAACTGTGAAACTGAAACCTCTACATTAATGTCACGTTTTACGTTTACGTGCTTCAGATTTGTAAGCGCATTCTAAAATAGCTCCATCTAATATTGACTGACTGCCAACATCTAACAAACATACTGCGGTATTGGGTCGGCACTTGAGGCAGGGGCTTACTATGTAAACTAATCAATATTTTAACCAGTTACTCATCGGTATAATCAATAGAGGTTTTTATCCTGAATTTTAACTTACGCTAAAATAGTCTTGACAATTAACTCAGGCTGATTTTCGCACCACGGTAGAACCACCATTAAGGTAGAATATGGTATATGTATTCTACTTTCATGCTCTCTAGAAGGCGCCTGAATTTATTTAATACTAGCTGTACCCGCGACTTCGTTCGCGATTGCCTTACCTGCCGACTAATTAAGTTCACATTTAACCATAGTCTCTCATAGGTATTATGAAACGCCGCCGTCCAAAAAATCGTGTAGGGTCTACGGGGGATAGCATATTGTCATCTTCAATCCCATTCTTTATCCACACGAATTTTAGCTACGACTCGGCCAGCGTCAGTGTTAAGAAGTGTCTTACTCGTTTGACATACTCACAGCTGGGGCCCTATTCTGCTATACTAATCGCTTCACTATGACAGGGCTATCGTCACAGAATGACACTTTTTGGTATTCCACCTTGGATGAAAGAAATTATGATGAATGCAGATGTAGAGACGCGCGTCAAGTTTGAAACTACATATTAATTTATCTCGCGCGCACTATCTGGAATTTTATTAATCTAAGGATTCTACGTGATGATTCTGCGACGATTCCATTGTCATACTGAAGCAATTGTTTTGCAGAATTGGGCTCCTGATCCATTTGACTGGACCACCGTAATTTTTTTTCGTTAATAGGTAGTTACAGTTGGCTGTGTACCACAATAAAAAATATTTTTCTGCGGTCCAGTTAGTTTAAGTGGACCACAATAATTAATTAATTTAATTGTACACGAAGTTTGGTTGGAGTAAGACTCCAACCAAACTTCGCTGGACCAGCTAAACCACCATATATCATGTAAGGCAGGAACCTAACTTATTTTTCCAAGACCCACCTTAGTAGGTAGGAACCTAACTAATGGTGCGTCTTGGAAAATAAATAGATAGGAACTTACCTACCCTTTATCTACTAATTTTTTTCTTCAATCTACAGATTATTTCATCAATCTACTGATTTTCTACTCGACTTTCTACTGATTTAGTCATATTCGATCTTGCATCTCTGTTTCTAACAAAAAGAATGCATGAAATCGGACGACGCGTAGACCCGTCGTGATGCGCGGTTAAAGAATTCTACTTTTTCCTCTCTCCCAGGGGAACCTTACTGAATTCCAGGATAAAATGTATTCCATGTCCTTTCTTGTAGTATGAACTCAAAACGTGCCAAGTTACATTCCAACTCATTACCTATGTAGTTTCGGCGTGATGAGCGGTGAAGGAATTTAACTTTCATCCCCTCTGCCAGGGCAACCTTACTGAATTCCGGGATAAAATGTATCTTTCCTCATAGTACGAACTAAAATCACGCCGAGTTGCATTCGAATTCATTAAGTAGTTCCGTCGTGATGCGCGGTTAAAGAATTTTACTTTCATCCTCTCTCCCAGGGGAACCTTACTGAATTCCAGGATAAAATGTATCCCATGTCCTTCCTTGAACTCAAATCGTACCAATTCAGTCCAACTCATTCAGTAGTTTCGGCGTGAACGTGATGCGCGGTGAAGAAATTTTACTTTTATCCCCTCTCCCAGGGGAACCTGACTGAATTCCGGGATACAAAGTATCCTATGTCCTTCCTCGTGGTATGACCTAACATCGTACCGAGTTTTATTTCAATACCTTAAGTAGTTCCGTCGTGATGCGCAGTTAAAGAATTTTACTTTCATCCCCTCTCCCAGGGAAACCTGACTGAATTCCGGGATAAAAAGTATCCTATGTCCTTCCTCGTAGTATGACCTAAAATCGTGCCGAGTTTCATTTCAATACCTTCAGTAGTTTCGGCGTGATGCGCGTTTAACAAACAGACAGACAGACAGACAGACAGACAGACAGACAGACAGACAGACAGACAGACAGACATGAATGAAAAACATTGCAGTTTTGGCTTCAGTATCGATAATAGAGTGCCCTCCAAAAAAAAATTTCAAAATATCTTCAATGTACAGAATTGGACCTGTTACAGTTTTATTATAAGTATAGATTTCATTTATTGCATCGATAATTATAGGTAGGTAGGTAATTACATGAATATATTACTAAATAATTGCACATGGGCTAGGCTAGAGCCCTACCGCAGTGTACAACATATTTTGGCGATGGTGCCATTTCAGGTCATTGTCAAGCTCTCTATTATCATTCCTGAACTGAATCAATGAAGTTGACGTTACAAATCACTTAAAATTCATCACTCTTCAAATTAAATCAATGATGCCAATTGCCAAATATTAGATGACTTCACCTACTTTGATAAGCACCACAAATAAATTGTTTTTAAGTAGCTAGAAGATATGTCCCCGTAAAAGCTCAGGCCACGGCCGCACTGCAGGTTGGTACTAGCTTGGATAGTGGATGAGAAAACAACTGTATGATAATTTGATTGTTTTAAAAAAACTTTACTTCAAATTCCATAATATTAACTTTATTTAAGTTTTGCGGAACAATTTTTTTTTTATTTAAAAAAATTAAGTTTAGACATAATTAGATGTGGTCTTGGGTGGAATATTCTGTTGCCATTCCAGTGAATAGCACCATCTTAAAGGTTGAACAATTCAGTTCCTTTGGTCCAGTTCGAGTATATGCCATCTTTTAAGGCGTTTTATATGGACTTGGTCTTCAAGCAAGTCTTTTGCTAGCGAGTTGCTGTGGTTATTCAGTCTTTCTTTGTACTTTTTGCTGTAGTTGTTTACTTCTTCTCTTATGGTTGGCATTTCCAGGTATTCGTGTATCTCAGAGTTTCTCACAAACCAGTGTGCGCTGGAGACTGTTCTTAGTGCGGTGTTTTGGAATCGCTGGAGAATCTCTAGGTTGGAGTTGCTAGCCGATCCCCAGAGTTCTATTCCGTATGCCCAGATAGGTTTTATTATAGCTTTGTAGACAAGCAGCTTATTGTTAAGAGAGAGTCGTGATTTTCGACCCAATATTCATTTGCGGAACAATAAAAAAAAACATTTATTTCAGACTTACAAAATACTTATCCCTCGGGAGTTAAATTTTCACTGGACCATCTCAGAATCATCTTCTATGCAATAGCGAAAGAAGCATCCAAATCGGTCTACAATTGACGGAGTAATCGAAAAACATACATAAAAATATATATATACAGGGTATCCCATGCTACCTGTACCAGCGAAAGTCTGTGGTCTGGGGACACCAATACCTATCGATTGCGAGTTTTGGTAGTATTCGAGTTATGAAATTTTTGGTTTTATTGTCAATATTTAAAATTTTTGGATAATTCTACCTTTTTTTTCTGTGACCTGTTTCTTTAAGATTTTTTGTACACACTAAACAGTAAACACTAAAATTCGAACTACAAGTAGCTCAGATTTTAAAATTTCTGTTTGAAAGAAATTTTTACTTTATTTCAACTTAAAAAAAAATTGTATAACTCTGACTGAATAACATCTTGGTGATTTTAAAAACTTTATGGGTTCCTTAGTAATTACACAAAAAGCTGGCATTAATTAAATAACCATCGAAGCAACCCGCTAAGCTAAGCTACTAGTATAGTATTATAATATCTGTGGCTAAGCTATAGCAGGAACCCGCCAAGCTACACTATCTACCATAGTGCAATGCGGACGGCGCGGTGACCTACAAAATCACAACAAAGTTCTCCCATTATGTCAACTCTACGTGATTCAATGCCCGGGGAGAGACGCCATCTAGTCTAGACATTGAGATGCTGGCTTGTGGCACCCTCCGGCGCTATATATTGTTATGCCATGCGTATTCACGCAACGATCGACAAAACACAACCCCCTCCTCTTTTGGACGTAAAAATAGGCAGGGCAAAATTTGTACGCCATACTGAACGTATTAATTTATCTGCAAAAAAGATAAATATCTACCTAAAGTTAACTTTCCTGTTTTTGATTTTTAAACACAATTTAAAGTACTTACTAGTGGATTTGAGGCTCTTCTTCAATAAATATTGTTAATTATGTATATCTTTATCTCGACTCCAAGCAAATTGTGAATTTTAGTTATTTTTTGTTCGGATTTGTTGACATAATTTCCAGCGAACAAGCTCGACTTTAGTTTAGTTTTTGTACCAACAGAATCTATACCAATGTTTTTCTTGTAAACTTTCTCAACATATATTTTGTACATAAGCTAATTTCTAACCTCATATATATAATTAAATAATGCTGGAAAATCCTCACAGATCAACTTTTTTTAACTTTAGGTCATCGAGAACGCAAGTCATGGGTGGGATTTTACTAAATATAGGAACGTTGTCAATCGATGACTTAATCTACCCGTACTGACTAACTTATGGTCATTTACAGCTAATAAGCGTAATTTCACCCTTCCCTCTACAGTTACCCTCTGCATAATACCTATTGTTAATTCAGTAGAGTTTCAGTTAATAACATTATATCTACCTGTTGATTTATAGCGTGTCTCGTAGCTTCAAGGCACGAATTGCGTGATCCAAGCTAATAAAATACTATGAAATTATCAACTAAATTTATATGTTTCATTCTGTGGAAATTAAAAAATATATAAGCAAAGCGAGTCTTTGTTGATATTAAATAAATACAAACGAACGAACTTGTAATACTAATAAGTAGAAGATAGATTTTATTTCTCCCTGTTCGTGTCAGTCTGCCATGCCGTCCCAACGGATTATGAGAGTAGAGACAGAGTAGAGAGTGCACCTATGTTTACACACACACTTATGCAGTAAAATATGTACAGTGGGCATCAGAGTTAAGTATCCCCCTTGTCTACAAAATATGTTCTATAACTTCTATTCGCTTGTAACCAATTTTCACATGCAAAAACTAATCACGCCGTTCAGGCTCGAACCACCCACCCGTATACATTATAGTCTCGAATTCTGGACAGTAAACCAACTGAGCTATTTAGCTGTTGAACACAGTGTCCAATTTTGTCTACAGGTCTAATTAGTTCCCAGTTTCAATGCCAAGTCTTACCAACATTTTATTTATTTTACGAATGCGGGTAGGGTTTGATTTGATATCGTTTGTAGCGAACAAAGTAATTGTCACTCGTCTAATTTCGTGTGGTTTGCTTTGTGCGTATCTCCGAAAGTTTTGAGCATTGAATTACTATTACTAGCGTAGTTTTGAGTGTTTTTAACGATGCATCATTTGAGTAACTTCATAAGAACAAAAATTGCTGTTCTTTATGAGCAGATAGTCAGCCAGAAAGAAATTGCACGACAACTTGGCATTACAGTAAGTGTAATTTTCTAATCAAGATTATTATTTGTTTGAACAGTTCAGTGACAAATTTTTTATTAAGTATACGCTTTTTTTAGGTGAGAACAGTAAGACTATGGGTGAACCGATATCTGTCTACTGGTGATGAGAAACTTAATAAACCCGGCCCCATCTGAACGGTTTATACCTCACAACGCCACCGTGATATTGTGAATCATCACATCATCAATCATCATGCAATGGAACCTTTTGCATCAACTGGCATCACTGCTCAGCAGTACAGCATACCTCAGTCAACTGTGAGGCGACACTTGCATGCGGAGAATATACAATACACAATTATCGGCCAGCAAGAAAAGTTGAGCTCTCGGAAGATCACCGGAGGGAAAGAATTAATTTTGCAAATGAATACCTTAACTTTGATTGGGAGAACAATATAGTCATATTCAGTGACGAAAAAACATTCAGATCTGACACCGGACTTGAATCCAATAGAAAATATGTGGGGTCAAATGGTTCTCAATTGGGACTCTAGTGAAGTAAGATCAAAGTCTAACTTACAAGAAGAAGTTCTGAGGACCTGAGAAATAAAGCGTGGTAGTGAGGCAAGCTGGAATATGGTCAACCATATGAAAAGTAGATTGCAGCAAATTATTTTAAACGAAGGTCATCCGATCCGTTATTAAAGCATTTTGTTTTCACCAACAAAGAAGCGTAAACACACAGCATTTTGATTTAAAAAATATTTATGAACATTTGGCCCCACATTCTCCTTAAAAATTTTAGTTTACCAACGAAAGATCGAAATTGTTATACTAGTTAACATGTCTGTTCTTTCGAGTAAACAAATATACATAACTATCTATTATGGTAAACCTTTCACTTTTTACAAATATTATTTTGTTATTAAAACTATTATTTCGTTACTTTATCTCCTATATACTTAGTATTTATTGTATAATGTTGTAGGCGTTTATTTAATAAAAATATTTTTAATAATTTGTGTTTTTTCATTAACTTGCCATTAAGCCCATAAATAATAATATTAATTAAAACTCTTGCATAATGCAACGAGAATAGATAGCATTTGATAAAATACAAAATCAAAAAGAAACATCGCTCACGAGATTTGAACCCTGTCACCTCTAATCTTGTATTAATTTGCCTGTTACTGCCGCTAAGCCAAGATGTTACTTATAGACCTTCTCGAAATTATGAGTGCAATTACCAAAACAAAAATGAAATAAAATTAGCAATTATAAAAACATTACATTTTAGAGATACAAAACAAACAATTTTGTTGGAATCGTCAAAAAATATCAAAAGAAAATGGAAAATTATTAATAACATGTAGTTTTAATCTCCCAATGTCCAACGTTCGCCGGCAGGATTAGAACCCACATACATAGAGAGAGGGGGGTACTTAACTGTGAAGCTGTCTGTACCTACTGAGCACATCGCTAGTCTCAGTTGAAAAAGGCCCGTGGGCGAAGTTGGGCTAGGGTCCTCCAAACCGAATTTCGGAAGTCATCAATCATATAGTGTGTTTTCCTTACGCAAACCGCACCAGGGATGTTGCGAATATTCGCATTCACAATCGCGGAACTTCCGCATGGATGACATCTGCATCCAATTTCACATTCGCAATACTCGATGCGGATGTAATGCGAAAAGATGTCCGGCACTAAAACAGGAATTGTTCTCTTACCGAAACAAAAAAAAAGACCCACGTGAACGAAGACCCCTTAAATGGCGGAGCTTACAAAAATAAATCCGAACTTAAGCGTTTATCCACAATAGCTAGACATTATTTGTCAGTGCCACCAGCAAGTGTGCCCAGCTAACAACTATTTAATAAAAATAGGGAAGAGTCTCTTTCGTACTTTTGTCTTTTTTGATATCCACGTATAAATTCTTAAAATAGACATCCGCATCCGCAACATCCCTGAAGTGCATACCGTATTATGGTGGGACATAAACGTGTAGATATCGGTTTCCGTGAGAGAGATGCTCACAGGGACCTGTAAATTCTGCAATCCTTAGGCGATAGAATATGACTAGCCCCTATCAATAACATTGAAAGCTGCCCTAGATTGCAAATTCAATATTTATCTTGGTATCTTATCAAATAGCAATATTTACACATGTGACACGGAACCGTTACACCCACGTTTATTTATTTATGGGTTCCTTAGTAATTACACAAAAAGCTGGCATTAATTAAATAACCATCGAAGCAACCCGCTAAGCTAAGCTACTAGTATAGTATTATAATATCTGTGGCTAAGCTATAGCAGGAACCCGCCAAGCTACACTATCTACCATAGTGCAATGCGGACGGCGCGGTGACCTACAAAATCACAACAAAGTTCTCCCATTATGTCAACTCTACGTGATTCAATGCCCGGGGAGAGACGCCATCTAGTCTAGACATTGAGATGCTGGCTTGTGGCACCCTCCGGCGCTATATATTGTTATGCCATGCGTATTCACGCAACGATCGACAAAACACAACCCCCTCCTCTTTTGGACGTAAAAATAGGCAGGGCAAAATTTGTACGCCATACTGAACGTATTAATTTATCTGCAAAAAAGATAAATATCTACCTAAAGTTAACTTTCCTGTTTTTGATTTTTAAACACAATTTAAAGTACTTACTAGTGGATTTGAGGCTCTTCTTCAATAAATATTGTTAATTATGTATATCTTTATCTCGACTCCAAGCAAATTGTGAATTTTAGTTATTTTTTGTTCGGATTTGTTGACATAATTTCCAGCGAACAAGCTCGACTTTAGTTTAGTTTTTGTACCAACAGAATCTATACCAATGTTTTTCTTGTAAACTTTCTCAACATATATTTTGTACATAAGCTAATTTCTAACCTCATATATATAATTAAATAATGCTGGAAAATCCTCACAGATCAACTTTTTTTAACTTTAGGTCATCGAGAACGCAAGTCATGGGTGGGATTTTACTAAATATAGGAACGTTGTCAATCGATGACTTAATCTACCCGTACTGACTAACTTATGGTCATTTACAGCTAATAAGCGTAATTTCACCCTTCCCTCTACAGTTACCCTCTGCATAATACCTATTGTTAATTCAGTAGAGTTTCAGTTAATAACATTATATCTACCTGTTGATTTATAGCGTGTCTCGTAGCTTCAAGGCACGAATTGCGTGATCCAAGCTAATAAAATACTATGAAATTATCAACTAAATTTATATGTTTCATTCTGTGGAAATTAAAAAATATATAAGCAAAGCGAGTCTTTGTTGATATTAAATAAATACAAACGAACGAACTTGTAATACTAATAAGTAGAAGATAGATTTTATTTCTCCCTGTTCGTGTCAGTCTGCCATGCCGTCCCAACGGATTATGAGAGTAGAGACAGAGTAGAGAGTGCACCTATGTTTACACACACACTTATGCAGTAAAATATGTACAGTGGGCATCAGAGTTAAGTATCCCCCTTGTCTACAAAATATGTTCTATAACTTCTATTCGCTTGTAACCAATTTTCACATGCAAAAACTAATCACGCCGTTCAGGCTCGAACCACCCACCCGTATACATTATAGTCTCGAATTCTGGACAGTAAACCAACTGAGCTATTTAGCTGTTGAACACAGTGTCCAATTTTGTCTACAGGTCTAATTAGTTCCCAGTTTCAATGCCAAGTCTTACCAACATTTTATTTATTTTACGAATGCGGGTAGGGTTTGATTTGATATCGTTTGTAGCGAACAAAGTAATTGTCACTCGTCTAATTTCGTGTGGTTTGCTTTGTGCGTATCTCCGAAAGTTTTGAGCATTGAATTACTATTACTAGCGTAGTTTTGAGTGTTTTTAACGATGCATCATTTGAGTAACTTCATAAGAACAAAAATTGCTGTTCTTTATGAGCAGATAGTCAGCCAGAAAGAAATTGCACGACAACTTGGCATTACAGTAAGTGTAATTTTCTAATCAAGATTATTATTTGTTTGAACAGTTCAGTGACAAATTTTTTATTAAGTATACGCTTTTTTTAGGTGAGAACAGTAAGACTATGGGTGAACCGATATCTGTCTACTGGTGATGAGAAACTTAATAAACCCGGCCCCATCTGAACGGTTTATACCTCACAACGCCACCGTGATATTGTGAATCATCACATCATCAATCATCATGCAATGGAACCTTTTGCATCAACTGGCATCACTGCTCAGCAGTACAGCATACCTCAGTCAACTGTGAGGCGACACTTGCATGCGGAGAATATACAATACACAATTATCGGCCAGCAAGAAAAGTTGAGCTCTCGGAAGATCACCGGAGGGAAAGAATTAATTTTGCAAATGAATACCTTAACTTTGATTGGGAGAACAATATAGTCATATTCAGTGACGAAAAAACATTCAGATCTGACACCGGACTTGAATCCAATAGAAAATATGTGGGGTCAAATGGTTCTCAATTGGGACTCTAGTGAAGTAAGATCAAAGTCTAACTTACAAGAAGAAGTTCTGAGGACCTGAGAAATAAAGCGTGGTAGTGAGGCAAGCTGGAATATGGTCAACCATATGAAAAGTAGATTGCAGCAAATTATTTTAAACGAAGGTCATCCGATCCGTTATTAAAGCATTTTGTTTTCACCAACAAAGAAGCGTAAACACACAGCATTTTGATTTAAAAAATATTTATGAACATTTGGCCCCACATTCTCCTTAAAAATTTTAGTTTACCAACGAAAGATCGAAATTGTTATACTAGTTAACATGTCTGTTCTTTCGAGTAAACAAATATACATAACTATCTATTATGGTAAACCTTTCACTTTTTACAAATATTATTTTGTTATTAAAACTATTATTTCGTTACTTTATCTCCTATATACTTAGTATTTATTGTATAATGTTGTAGGCGTTTATTTAATAAAAATATTTTTAATAATTTGTGTTTTTTCATTAACTTGCCATTAAGCCCATAAATAATAATATTAATTAAAACTCTTGCATAATGCAACGAGAATAGATAGCATTTGATAAAATACAAAATCAAAAAGAAACATCGCTCACGAGATTTGAACCCTGTCACCTCTAATCTTGTATTAATTTGCCTGTTACTGCCGCTAAGCCAAGATGTTACTTATAGACCTTCTCGAAATTATGAGTGCAATTACCAAAACAAAAATGAAATAAAATTAGCAATTATAAAAACATTACATTTTAGAGATACAAAACAAACAATTTTGTTGGAATCGTCAAAAAATATCAAAAGAAAATGGAAAATTATTAATAACATGTAGTTTTAATCTCCCAATGTCCAACGTTCGCCGGCAGGATTAGAACCCACATACATAGAGAGAGGGGGGTACTTAACTGTGAAGCTGTCTGTACCTACTGAGCACATCGCTAGTCTCAGTTGAAAAAGGCCCGTGGGCGAAGTTGGGCTAGGGTCCTCCAAACCGAATTTCGGAAGTCATCAATCATATAGTGTGTTTTCCTTACGCAAACCGCACCAGGGATGTTGCGAATATTCGCATTCACAATCGCGGAACTTCCGCATGGATGACATCTGCATCCAATTTCACATTCGCAATACTCGATGCGGATGTAATGCGAAAAGATGTCCGGCACTAAAACAGGAATTGTTCTCTTACCGAAACAAAAAAAAAGACCCACGTGAACGAAGACCCCTTAAATGGCGGAGCTTACAAAAATAAATCCGAACTTAAGCGTTTATCCACAATAGCTAGACATTATTTGTCAGTGCCACCAGCAAGTGTGCCCAGCTAACAACTATTTAATAAAAATAGGGAAGAGTCTCTTTCGTACTTTTGTCTTTTTTGATATCCACGTATAAATTCTTAAAATAGACATCCGCATCCGCAACATCCCTGAAGTGCATACCGTATTATGGTGGGACATAAACGTGTAGATATCGGTTTCCGTGAGAGAGATGCTCACAGGGACCTGTAAATTCTGCAATCCTTAGGCGATAGAATATGACTAGCCCCTATCAATAACATTGAAAGCTGCCCTAGATTGCAAATTCAATATTTATCTTGGTATCTTATCAAATAGCAATATTTACACATGTGACACGGAACCGTTACACCCACGTTTATTTCATTCATGCATGACGCAAATGATTAGATGCAAAATTCGCACAAATTGCACCCTAGCACTGATAAAATAGTTGAAATATCGTTAAGTTATTGAATGTCCTTGAATCCTAGGGCCTTTATGCTGGTGTGCTGAAACATCCAGATGTGAATAAATTACCTTCTCGATGTTTTTCGCTCGCTTGATTTGTATGATACCAAAATATTCGCGAACATAACATGTCACTACCACTTGGAATTCTAATAAGCATTGGACTGAGTTGACCATCAATTCCCCGCTCTTATTAGCCTAAAAGCCTCGTGAAAAGTAACACAAAGGATAGTAATTATCGTTATATGACTTCATCGATAGACGTACTGATAAAAACGGTGACATTCGCCACCACGCCCCCTATGACACTTTGCGTCGCGCAAGGTAACCACTTGGGACCGAAATTGTTTCTCTAATTACTTAAGTAACGAGGTTAGGATAAAGCTTGTTGCTTATTGTTTAGTTTATAGAGTTATTCGTGATTTGTTGGATTCGTAGATAAATAAAAACATAACGTACGCAATTAATCTATAAAAATCTGAGATGGTTTTAGATTAAGTGTTTCTGGTTAAATAGTACTTAAACGGTTTTAATAATACTTAAGTACGCTGATTTTAATTGATTCATATCGTCTATTCATGGACATCATTGATTGATTTCTATTATTTGATTACTCATAACATAACGTAAAAGAATAAGTGTATCAACGAAGTTTTGTATACAAATTTATATATCAATTTTCTCAAAAAATGGCCTCGTAGTATTTACCTATCTTCCATTAGGAATATTATCGTATGTTTTCAAATGTTACTTCAGGTAATGACTATTTGAGTCATTAATAAAACAAGATCAAACCAATAAGGGTGATAAGGGTGGCTAGGTTAGTCAGACGTAGTAATTATGTGGTAGAACTATTTACGTTGTAAATATAAACACCATCTATGCATTGTTGTTGTTTAACGATTATCAAGCTCGGTAAACTTTAATATCGCATAGCTTTCAGTACACGGCTAACTTTACCACAGTATTGTATCCTATCCTCATGGGTTTCCGACATACACACACACATACACGACATTTAATAGGGGGTCGTTATCAGTAGTTATTCAGTCAATACCTTCAGCTTTGGCCGAGTGGACATCGTTCATACTGTTCATTTTATTTAGACAGTTTCTGTGTTCAACTTTGATAAGTTATTTAAAGTTTTTCAGTTATTCAGTGAACTCTAATAAACTCAAAGTGACATTTAGCTGTTGTGGGAATCAACAGTTGTGTTAGAAACGTGTAACAATTGGATTGATTTCTTGAAGACAATTTGTAAATCAATTCCTGATTGTTTCAAGGACGTACAAATCAAAAGCTGTTGTGATATATCGTGGAAAATAAAATATCACATTTATCCGAGTTATTTTTATCAGAATAACTTTTAAGGAAACGGTTATACAAACCTATGTTTATCGCACATCCGTTTAATATAAAACGACCTTGATCCAAAACTGCAAGGACTGATTATCTCGAACAAAGGAAAATCAAATAAAACTCATCAGTTCCACAAATTACTTATAACGCTCACAAGTGCATGCGATTGTGAAAATGCCGAAGGAAGTGGAAGAAGAGTTTCAGAGGTTTCGGAAAGAAGAAGTCGGATATTTGTTCACGTTCTATGCTTCTGACAACATCGTCAAAGCAGCCGGCAAGTGGAAAGGCAAGTCCGTATCATTCAAATCTCCGAAATCAGGAAGAATTCTTCGCATAAAAAAGAGTTCTGATAAAGGAGACCCGAAAGCTAATGAAAAAGAAAAAGGAAAAGACCGGTTCTCTCTGAACAGATGGTCGAAGCTATTCAATGACTTTAACAAAGCTAAAGTCGCCGATTTCGAATACCAGCAGCCGAAAGTCCGCGAGAGTAGTTCATACAAACCCTTCTGGGCCACGAAAGTAGTCCAAGCTTTCAGAAAGTCTAGCAATGACCTATCAGTTGCCAAAACTGACAAATTAGTTGGGAAAACTGACCAATCAGCGAAAAACTCTACAATCTCATTCATGAAAAACGAAAAATACTCATGCAAAAAAAGCTCTTCAATGTTTCTGCAGGAAGAGAGAAGTCACAGCATTTTCGAAAACGAAATTGAATCTCTTACGATCTCGAAACAGGTGTCAACAGTTGAAAGGAACATAGAAGTGACCAAGGGCTTTTCGTTCGCTAAAGATAATGTTACGACTCCTAAATTTACCTTAACCAATAAAGGATTTACCTTCGTGAATGACGCGTCCACTACTCCAGGCACTGCTAAAGTGAAGGTTGAAGCGAAAGTCGAAGCAAATGTGCCTTCTCCGAATAAAAAGTTGTCGAATGTCGAGTATCATCCCGAGCACAGATTGGCTTTGCCGCCTTTTTTCAAGGGCAGCGAAATGTATATGCCGACTGGAGAACGTTTGTATTGGGTTGGTGGTTTGTGATTTTTGATTCTTGTGAATTATTTGTTATATTATCCTTGTTTGTAGGATAAATATTGGTGGCACGTTCCTTTTTAGGGTTTTGTATCCGAAGGGTGTCAACGGGGGTTTTTTGATCGTATTAATAAAACAACATAGTGTTAATCGTGGATGATCGTACGTACGGAAGCACATTAAGGGTTCTGTTACTGAACCCTTCATGTGCAAGTCCGATTCATGAATTTGTACGAAAGGAAAACATAAAGCGGAAACCTAATAAATAAATTATGTCATATTCAAAAGCGGGAAAATTATTGTTGGTTATAATCGAACTCATAAATGCACATAAAAGGCATTTATGTTATGTTCATCGTTAATTTTATATATATTATTAATTTCATAAAAGTCACACCAATCTGAACCAGTGAGTTATATTGCAACCTCTATTTTTTACCTACTTTACTTTATTTCCATATTTATAATAATTACTAGCTTCTACTCGCGGATTCGCACGCTCTTTTCAAGTAGATACCGATTACCAAATTTCATAAAGATCCGTTCAGCCGTTTAGGCGTGAAAAGGTAATAAGCAGAAAAACAGTTACTTTCGAATTTATAATATTTGTAAGGATAGCCTAATGATGCCAGGAATAGGCAGCCAGATCTCCTATAGTTAATCTTCTCAACATCGACACGATGAACCGACTATGAATAAAAAGTTATTTTGTAAAATGAGCTTATATTTGGGAGTGCTTCGCTATATTTGATGCATGTGAAAGGTCTCTGTCCCCGATTTTCTATGTAAAATCGTTAGTATAGGAACAAAGTAAAAAACATTTCTCTTTATGAGAATGTAGGTATAAACGTTGTGGGCACCACCCAGCCTCTGTGGTGCGAAGTGCGCTACGCCGCGGCAGCTACACGAAAAATAAGAACGAATCATCGGGATTTACAATTTTCATTATTATCCCAAAACTAGGCTCTACTTAAATTTGAGGGGAGTTGGCCCCTCAAATTTAAGCCTCATAGAATTTGCATCACCGCAACAATTCCTACGGGTGTCGTAAGAGGCGCCTAAGGAATATATCCACCGGGGGGCGGGCAGCAGCGCCTCTCGCAGAACAATTCTACCACCGAACTCCGATCCCCTACCTGTATCATGATTAGGTGATTAGCATTACTCTTTATTATGAAAGCCATTAAAGTTCTTATCAGGGCGAGACCTGCATCCATCAGTGGACCAGCAGGGTCCACAGGTATTCAGACTCTCCGCTACCGAGTCATCGACACGGCATCTTTCACAGATTCGCGCGAAATAATAATTATAATACTATACCCACCTTTATTGACGAAGAAAATTACAATCAAATAATTATAAATAGAAATAGTATTGTATAAACTATAAAATTTAATAATTGAGCTAACAGACTGCAGACTGTTGCAAACAATTTACAGGCCGGCCTACTGTCTGGATGGTTCAGGATGAACGGGTTGGCTCTGAACCTGAGTAAGACCCACTACCTACATTTCTGCCTATCTGGCAAAGTGACTAGACGGCTTGTAGTCTATGTGAACGGAACAGCCATTAGCCAATCTGAAGCCACGACGTTTCTTGGTTTCGAAATGGACAGAGCCCTCACCTGGGAGAGCCACATAGACAAGATATGCGGGAAGATAGGTAGCGCATGTTTCGCGCTCCGACGGGTGGCTCGTGTGGTTCCGGCGGAGGTGGCACGAAGCTGTTACTTCGCAACTGTCCACTCAGTGCTACAGTATGGTGCTGAGCTATGGGGGAGTGCGCTGCTGACTGGGAGCGTGCCTTCCGGATGCAAAAACGAGCCATACGCACCCTAGTTAACATACGTCGTGACGTCTCCGCCAGACCACATTTCAAAGAACTAGGTATACTTACACTGCCCAGCATTGTGATAATGCAAGTGGCGGTGTATGTTCGTCTGAACCTAGATAAATACATGAAGAACGGCGACACTCACTCGTACGGGACGCGGAACGCAGGAAAGCTTTCCACTATCGCCCGCTCCCTCTCGAAGTCCTCAAAGTTGACTCACGTTATGGGTCCGGCAGTATACAACAAACTGCCAGAAGCTGTCACAGCTGATAGCAGTCTAACTAGCTTCAAGTCCCGCCTGAAACGTTGGCTTGTCGAGCAGAATTTTTATTCTGTAGCAGAACTACTCGAGAAAACGGACTCTAATTTTAATAAATTCTAATATTTTTTTATTTTATTGTGTAATTTCCTATTTGACTTTTATTAACTTATTCTTATTTATTCAATTACAAATTTATTTGTATTGTATTTTGTGTAACTAAAATTATTTAAAATTCGCATACCTACCTATGCTTTGTATACATAGGTACAAAGATATTGACATGTAAATTGGCTTTATGAATAAATTGTATTTCTGTATTTCGGTAGCTGAACTGATCCAAATTAATACGAGTCGGAAGTGTCCCCAAGACGCTGGCTGCATTGCTGTACGGCAATGCTGATGCGCTGAGCCAGATACTTACCAGCTAAAACTACGAGTATTTTAATCTATAACTATTTTAATTAATTATAATATATTTAAAACTGCAAATATTTTAATTTTGCGCGAATCTATGTCAGATTCCGTCTCGATTACTCGAAAGCGGAGTCTGAATAGCCCTACAATATAGGCTGTAGATGATCTGGGTTAATTGCATCTATTTAGTCATTTATGTAGGAAATGTAAATAATATTAAGAAACCTATCCAATGCTCCATGGTTCTTAATGATATCTGAGCTGCACAACGAACTGGACATGAACACCGTCAATGACGAAATAAAGCAATTCTCAGCTAAATACAAACAACGCCTGAACCAACACCCTAACCAAATGGCGTCACAGCTGACCACTATAAGCTACCCTAAGAGGCTGCGCAGACAACACATCATAGAGCTTGACGTATGACAAAAGCAAACAATGGGGAAATGTTCGCTGGACCAGTTCATTGAAACGACTCTCACCTACATCAAATTTGCTCATAGTCTGGAGACAGATAGCAGATGATAAAGGAACAAAAAAAAATATGTAGGAAATTATTGCTGTAAACTCAGATGTCTCCAAAACTAAACAATTCGACAGGACTAAAAACGTTGCCATCCCTTTCATAACGATCGGAATAATAAAGATGCCATCATTTGTAGTGCTCTCAAATTAGTTATGTTTTGGCAACGAAACTGATAGCAACGTTAGCAATCCTCGCTACAAATCATCGATCAATATAGCAGTTGAATTCTGTTCCGAATTACTTATTACCTTCGTACTAAAGTTAACTTTCTCTCTTCACAGCTAGGCGAGACCCGTCCGTCCTCCTACGGTCCTGCGACCTACCAGGACTTCAAAGAGATCAGGTCTCGCTGCCTAGCTGAAGGCAGGCTGTTCGAAGACCCGGAGTTCACGGCCTCTGATCGCAGTTTGTACTACAAGGAGCGACTGGATCGGCCGTTGACATGGCTTCGTCCGAACGTAAGTGTTGTTGATATTACTTCTAGTTTTAGATTATTTAGAAAGTTTTTTTAAAAAATAAATAATGCTGGACAATTCACACAGCATTATCTAGCCCCAAGCCAAGCAGAGCTTGTTTTATGGGTACTAGATAACTGATATACTTAATACAATACACTACATAGATAGATATTTTTTATTATACATAGAAAACACCCAGACCAACGGAACAAATTTCTGCAGATCGTACACAAATTTGTTCCGAGGCGAAAATCGAACCCGCAACCTCCTGTTTCACAGGCGGACCTTCGCCCGCTGCGCAACGGAGGTCGTCAAATAAAAGTAACAGTGGAAAGGCGAGCTGAGGAAAGAGCTATGCTCGGAGTCTCTCTGAAGGATAGGATTCGTAACGAATACATCCGACAGAGAACCAAAGGTATCGACATAGCTCAAAGAATTAGCTAGCTGAAGTGGCAGTGGGCCGGCCATAACTCGCGAAGAACCGATGACCACTGGGGTAAACGTGTTCTTGAGTGGAGACCATGACTCGGCAAACGTAGTGTAGGACGCCTCCAAAGACTGCAGACAGATGCTCGAAAACTGCGTATCTCATTTCCACCAGAGATGAGATACGCAGCTTTCCCAACAGAGGTCACCTAGGCAGGGTTTCCACCAAAGATGAGGTACCTTCCAGATAATTAGCGCTTACACTGTAGGTGGGTCCAGTAACCTAGGCAGGGTGTAAAGCAGAGAATAGCTGGGCAGCGTTTCTACCAGGGGGCCTATTATGAACTCTTAATTCCAGACAATATACGCTTAAACTGAACTGCCTGGAACTTGGATGATTAATAAAAAGTTCGTATTAGGCCCCCAGAGATGATTAGCTAGCGCTCCACCAGTGAATAGTGATGTGCCAGGCAGCTTTTATATCAGTGAAGTCAGGTCTCGCTGCCTAGCTGAAGGCAGGCTGTTCGAAGGCCCTGGTCACGGCGTCTGATAGCAGTCTGTACTACAAGGAAAGACTGGATCGGCCGTTGACATGGCTTCGTCCGAGAGTTAGTGTTGTTACTTCTAATTTTGACCGGGTGCCGAGAAGCTAGACGTATCGCGAGCCAAAGGAGTAAGTGAAGGGCGGGTTTCTCGAAAATCCGCACCAGTTTAAACAAATTGTCAAAAGCTTGCTCTGTAAAAAGGCTTGCTACAAATATCAGATTATCTAGTCTACACTAGATAATAAAAAAGCTTGGGGCGGGTTTTACTCTAACTCGATAAATAACACTAACTTAAAGGTTTCGTCGTCCGTCGCTTCTTTACTTTAGTCTAGGTACATATCGAAGCGGAAGAAATCAAAAATATCACTTTATTTGCATTTTTTAATTTTAAGAATTTGACGTGTGTCATAAGTACTTTATCTTTTGTATCTTTAACAACTTCGATCATCTATCCGCCGGCAATCGGCGGATACCTTTCTTCGGTGGTTGACAACCTTAAATGCACCCAGGGCATCCATTATTCAAGGCACTAAAAAGTCAGTTACAAAATAGGCGATAAGTTTCGACGCTCTTTAATGTAGATACTAAACTTTCTTGTTCGTTTGGTATATCGAAAGTTTGTTCGAGTATTTTTTGGGCGAAAGCAACGCTAAAACTAGTGAATCGATCGATCTGAAATTAATTATTTCTATACAAATTCGGACATAAAATATGATATTTCAGATATATGTCTAAAATAATAAAAGGTTATTTTTAGGCTGCTAAGGCGCATACCCGACCGGCAGAGATGCGAAGTTGCTCTTTTTGGTGACGATGGTGAGCAAAAAGAGCAACTTCGCATCTCTGCCTACATTGTACAAAATAAAACTTTTACAGAGGCATTAAAATAAGCTTATGTTATGTATCACAAACTGCAAAATCGATTTTTGAAAATTCCATCGTTTAACATAATAATAAGATAAAATAGGTGGTGGCGGTGGCGCTGATGTGGGTAGGGTAGGTGCGCCTTAAATGCGCGCCAAACTGCGCTCAGAAACCAGTATTAAATAAATAATAAAAAGTAAAACGTTAAACCTCCCTTAGGTAGCTTTATACTTGATTCTCTTAGCTTTGAGCACTAGATGACATCCCAAATTTGTTACAGGAAATTACCAACGATCCGCAGTTGTTCGTAGAAGGCTACAGTCGCTTCGACGTGCAGCAAGGCGAGTTGGGAGACTGCTGGCTGTTGGCAGCCGTCGCCAACTTGACACTACACAGGAAGTGAGTAACACTATGTTAGTGCTATAATGATGTGGACTAAATTATATTCCGCCTAAGAGTAACTTTTTACAACATCTCAACTAAAAGTGTAAACTTTTTGTTCCAGACTGTTCTTCCAAGTGGTTCCAGATGACCAGAGCTTTGATGAGGATTATGCTGGTGTCTTCCATTTTAGGTAAGCACCTTTCAAAATCATGAAATAGGCTTTTAAATAGGTATTTCGGATATTATGTATGCATGATGAATAAATTTACTTTCCTTTCCTGTATTTTACTCTATGTTGAATTGAAACATACATTTAAAACAATAGTTTAGAAGTATAATAAGAATGTAATGAAATGGGTGTTTTCTATGTATAATAAAAAATATCTATCTATGTAGTGTATTGTGTTATGTATATCAGTTATCTAGTACCCATAACACAAGCTCTGCTTAGCTTGGGGCTAGATAATGCTGTGTGAATTGTCCAGCATTATTTATTTATTTATTTATTTATTTAATGAGAATAGTTATTTATTCAACAAGTGGGCAAAACGAGTTTTTGTTGAGTGTGCCGATATTAATTCCCGAGCTAGCGAAGCAGTCTAGAATAAAGTCACGAGCGTAGCGAGTGGCTCTAAAGTAGACTGCTGAGGAGCGAGGGATTTAAAAGGCACGAAACGAAAAATATTTGCCCTCGAGTTAAACATACAATTTTTCACCACGACTAGCGAGAAAATATTTAAAAGAGGTCGAACGTCAGAAACACATTTTGGTCAACAACCATGGAGGGTAAAAATGCTACAAACCTCTTTCAAGCCACAAACGGACAAAATATTTTTTTCTGTGATGGTTTGCATTGTTCCGAATTCAAATTACTTTCTTGAATAATATATAATTCTTTATTCCACATGTGAGCAAAACCCGATTTGCTCACTGTTTTTGAGCAGCAAAGTTACCGTTTTCAAGTGAGAGTGGTCTCGGGAGCGTCCCTCCCCCTTCCCGTAATTTACTGTATGTAATTTAGTTAATACTGTCGTATCCTTGCAGATTCTGGCAGTACGGTCGTTGGGTGGACGTGGTCATAGACGACCGGCTACCAACCTACCGAGGGAAACTCGTCTTCCTCCACTCTTCAGAGACCAACGAGTTCTGGAGTGCTCTGCTAGAGAAGGCCTATGCTAAGTGAGTATCTCCTACCAATGATTTCTACAATGTCGTCGGTCCATCGAGTGGGAGGTCTTCCTACACTCTGTTTCGCATTGCATCACGGTCGCCACTCAAGAACCTTTACTCTCCAACGGTTATCGGTTCTGCGAGCTATATGGCCTGCCCATCGCCACTTCAGCCTGCTAACTCTGTGGGCTATGTCGGTTACTCTGGTTCTTCTACGGATCTCCGAGCATATCTCTTTCCATAGCTCGCTAAGCGACTTTGAGCTTATGCACGAGGCCCATAGTCAGCGACCTCGTCTCTGGTAACATACATTGGTTAAAGACAGAAAAAAGTCAATAATGCGCTTATCAGGGGGAGGCCTGCGTCCAGTAGTGGACCAATATAGGCTGTTGAGGAGGTGAGGAACGAATATTAAGACTGCTGCAAGCGAGATTCAAAGAATTAGCTGATGTTGCAGTGGAACCGGTAAGCGCTGTGGTAAACGTGTTCTTAAGTGGAGACTGCGACTAGGTAAAGGTAGTGTAAGACGCCCTCCGACCAGGTGGGATGACGATCAGCGAAAGACTGCAGGCTGATGCTGGATGCGGTAAGCCGAAGACGGGGCGCTGTGGCGCTCATTAGGGGATGCCTATGTCCAGCTGTGGATATGCTGATGATGATGCTTCATAACAAACCCTTATTCCAGACTGCACGGCTCCTATGAAGCTCTAAAGGGCGGATCCACCTGCGAAGCGATGGAAGACTTCACTGGCGGAGTGACAGAAATGTACGACATAGCGGAACTACCGCCAAATTTCTACACCATCCTACTGAAGGCGTACGAGCGGAACTCACTTCTTGGCTGCAGTATCGAGGTATTATTATATTATGTACCTTATTAACTTAAGTAAAATAAATGAATTAAAATAGTGATAGGTAGGTGTCGCCACACTCGACACTGCTGCCATCTCTAATCACTCCATAAGATTAGGCTCATTTTTAGACAAAAAATTGCCTATGTCCTTTCACGGGGCACCATCTATCTCCTTATAAGTCACGTAGATAAAGAATGGGATTTAAGATGACAGCAGAACAGCATGCTGTCCCACTTTGATCGTATTTGATCAGATATGATCTAAACCTGACAGCATACTGTCTCGCTGTCATCTTCAATCCCATTCTTTATCCACAACTTATACCAAATATTATTAAGATCCGTTACGCTGTTAGGCATGAAAAGGTAGCAGACAGACGGAATTTCTTTTTCTTTTTATAGTATTAGTTAGTAAGTATGTATGTCCACATCACACCACATCCACATCCGCTATGTCGTACATTTCTACATAGCGGAACTAAAAAAAAGCCAAATTGATATGGTGGTATGATCTCACCTTGACTTTATACTTCACTTGACAGCCTCATTGGTCTAGCGGTCAGCTTGTTCAACCGCTGATTATGAGGTCCTGGGTTCATATCCCAGGTCGGGCCAATAGTTGTTATTGGGATTTTTCTTACAAGAAAAATTCACAGTAGCAGCCCGGAGTCAGGAAGTTGGCGATGCCTCCGTGGACCGGCGGACCCCCGTGCCTCGAAAAGCACGTTAAGCCGTTGGCCCTGCGCCTGACACCTCCCCGGTCGTGTCGGTCTGTCGTCCCATCGGATTATGAGACTGAGGGATTAGAGAGTGCACCTGTGTTTGCGCACACACTTCAGCACTGTAATATGTCATGGGCATCTGGTTAGTCTCCGATGAGAGTGGTCGCCGTGGTCGACTTCATACTTCACTACATATATCTTCGCCGTGATCGTGGCGTGAGAATCGAACCCACCAACTCAGCCCATAAATGTCGTACCTGCCGACTAAAGGAACCTACCAAAGGAAGGACAGGGACTTTCTTCGGTGTATCATCTACGTGTGCAGCGGAGGGCAACAAAAAAGGTCCCTAGTCTTAAGACGAAGTGGGATCGGTTTTGCGAGACAATTTGGAAACATATAGGTAATTAAAAGATTTTTTTTCTCCGGAAATGTCGACTTTAGTGAGAGAGTCAGAATAAGTGTCTTATATTTCGTTTATAAATAAGATTCCGGTGAAAAAAAAACAAGATTTTAGAGAATTCTAGAATTCCCGGGAATTCGGAGAAATTCCCAAGAAGAGGTGGTTTTATCCGCTCCATATTGTGTCTTGACGCCAACTTTAGGTAAATAAGCCGAATTTCCGATCACTGGTTATGGTAAGTCATAACTTATGAGGAACATTGTATCACTTTTGACTTCCTTTCTGCGAAAATTTAATTCTGTAATCTTCGTCTTTCCAGCCCGATCCCCACATACTAGAAGCGGAGACCCCGGTCGGCCTGATCCGGGGCCACGCGTACTCCATAACCCGGGTCAAGTACGTGGACATCGAGACCCCGGGCCGCGCCGGGAAGATCCCGTTGCTGCGGCTCAGGAACCCCTGGGGGAACGAGGCTGAGTGGAACGGACCATGGAGTGACAAGTAAGAAACAAGTGGATTCTTTCTAAAACGTCACGCGTTCAAATTTTTTTGAATTGAAAATTCAAATTGTTCTGCGGGTTGCACACCGAAAGCTGAGCTAACTTAGTTTAGCTTAGCTCGCATAGCTGACGTAGTTTCATATTACACTAAAAAAAAATATGTTAACATTGATTAAGATCTTGTCTAATGTGATCCGCATCATGAATCCATATGAGCCTGATAAGATCTTGTCTTCTGTGACTATGAGAACTTACTACCTACCAAGTAATGAATTGGCCTTATAAAGTGTAGAGTTATAGAGTGTAGTTATTTAATTTAATTTGGAGATTAAACGCAACAAAGTTGTTTGCTAACCCCGTGCAAATAAATGTATAATATGGAAAAGTGAATATTTATTTTGACTTAGAGCATTGATATCTCAATAATGTGCCTATTTTTTGTTTTAAACAAATTCGATATGTTGCAGCTACCATGCATTCTTGTTTGTATTGAATGAGATATTTATCATTCCAACTATTTTGACTCCAACTAAGATAAAATGCGTCTTATGTATATATTTTTTTTTCAGTGTACATAGCTTAGTTTGCCTGGTTTGCATTCTGCACACATGTATGAAAAACTGCGTCAGGTATGCAAGCTAAGTCAAAACTAAGTTTAGCTTTCGGTCTGCAACCCGCATTCACGTTCAAATTGTTAACTCCTATATTGATTAGGGTTTCAAAATTTGACGTGATTAATGGATGACCCCTTTAAAAACAGAGTAAAACATAACAATATTTTATCATACATAATTATTTGTCTGTAAACAGGTCACCGGAATGGCGCTACATCCCGGAATCAGAAAAAGAAGAGTTGGGTCTCACGTTTGACGACGACGGTGAATTCTGGATGTCTTTTAAAGACTTTATCGCGCATTTCTCAAGGTAACCTGACCTTAGCACTCGCACGTCTACTGCTGAACATGCCTCCCCGAAACAAGGGTTTTGACAAAATTAACACACTTAGCAGGTGGATTGGAAAATCAACACACTTGGCAGGTGAATTGGAAAATTATCACACTTGGCAGGTGGATTGGAAAATTAACACACTTGGCAAGTGGATTGGAAAATTAACACACTTGGCAGGTGGATTGGAAAATCAACACACTTGACAGGTGAATTGGAAAATTATCACACTTGGCAGGTGGATTGGAAAATTAACACACTTGGCAGGTGGATTGGAAAATTATCCCACTTGGCAGATGGATTGTTGATCGCGTTAGAGGTGTTACATACACAGACGGAAGCTGCTGCCCTTCCTCTGTAGGTTCCATTAGTCAGCTCTTGTGAAATCCACAGTCTGAGTTGGAAGGGTAAATTTTTACGCCACGGCTAAGTACGGCTAAGGTAAATGTTGTGATCTTGTGTTTCACTTAGTGAATTTAAAAATTCACTTAAAGTTGCTTCTAGTGTTCATAACCATGAAAGACTCGAAAGTTTTTAATAATTTTGGTTGGTTAACTTCTGCCAAAAATGATGTATAAAGTGAGAAAACATGTGGCAAACCACACAAGTGCCCAATAACAAAGTCACTAACCCACGAAACGAACACAAAAACGAAAAGAAAGAGTAGAACAAAGCTAAAATATATAAATAATAAACATTTAACACAGCATATTCTTAGCTGGTGTCTAAAGAGGAGACTAATGGATATCCACGGGGGCGGGCAGCAGCGCCCGCTGCAGAACCATTTTACCACCGAACTGCGATCCCCAACCTTATCAATGAGATCTAATTTATTGAAGTTATAACAAAGAAATATGAAATCTAAAAAATCATGTAAAGAATAAAAACTATGTTTCATGATTAGCAATGTTTTCAAGAGAGACTTAAACTTAAGAATTGAATTATATATTATATATAATTATTTATCAATTATTAACCGATTGGCAACCTGACCAGGCGAGAAGGCGACGCGGTAGACCTAGACGGAGATGGCGAAATTTGTCTAATTCGTCCCGAATTAGACAAATTTCGGGCCGACTGGACGGAGCTGGCCAGTGATCATGATGTCTGGAGAGCGTGGGCCTTTGCCCAGTAGTGGGATGAACTCTGCTAATAATAATAATAATATAATTAATTATGGACCTTAGAATTACAAATTCTGGTGACATGGCGTAGTATGTCCAATTTCACCGATCGCTGCCAAAACTTACTTCAACAAAAATGGTTCAGCTTGATCGCGTTCACATTTGTGTGACATGACAGCTCTTGAACTGGGTTCAACAACTTTGTCGGTGAAATGCGCTGATCTCGTTTAAAGCGTTGAATTGAGTTTATCTTATATTGAACGCGTTCAATTGCAACCTGAACTCGTTCAAATGCAACGGTGAATTTGGACCTAACCCTTCAAAAAGAACTTTACTTTAGTATCAAGAGCGACACTGCGATACTGCTTGGCCGTGCTGCAATTTTATAGAAAAACAAACTGAGTATTTTTGTGTTTCAGAGTGGAGATCTGCAACTTGAACCCCGATTCCCTGGACCCTGAGGAATGTCCGGAGGGATGCACCAAGAAGTGGGAGACATCTGTCTTCGAGGGAGAGTGGGTCAGAGGTATACAATTTATCACACTTCACACTAAAGATAAAACCGCACTTGTCCGAGAGAATATTTTGCCGCGCCGCGCCGCTAGTGCGATAATAGCTTACGACGCGGCGCGGCAGAATATTCTAGTCGATATATACGATTAAAGTCAGTTATACGGAATCAGAATCAATCGTTTATTTGCAGAATACAATAATTACATGCCAAGATCTTAAAGCTAAGTGTTGACAATGTATTCGACCCGCAAGCAGGTGTGCAAATATTAAATATATCATTATTATAGGTATATAAATTATAATTAATAATTCGTCTGGGTTATAATATAACTATCTCTCCCAGGCATTATGGCCTTTGAACTTAAGAGTTACAATTTAGCAATAGACTTTTACTTGTTAATTTATATTATTATTTTAATTTATATTATTAATTTATATTGTTTTAATTATTATTATTACGACATCCACGTGCTGAGTCTGGTCGATTCTACGTAGCGAACGTCTTCGAGCGTGTGTTAGGCATAAGCTGCAAAAGCTTTTCTTACAACCTCTCACCGCTTAGTATCGGGTTTACTTGTGCTAAAACCAAGCATAGTGTTAAAAGTTCTATGTTTTCGCAGGTGTAACAGCAGGCGGTTGCAGGAACTACCTGGAGAGTTTCTGGCGCAATCCTCAGTACACCGTCACTCTGACAGACCCGGACGAAGGAGATGACGAGAACAAGTGCACTGTGAGTTTATACCAACATTAGCTGCATTCTTACTACCCGTTGTCCTATTATATTACCCGTTTTCCCGTAGGAATGAAGCATTTTCCCGCGGTAAAAAGTAGCCTATGTTTATCAAGAATAATGTGGGCTTCTAATGGTAAAAGAATTTTTCAAATCGGTCCAGTAGTTTCGGAGCCTAATCAATACAAACAAACAAATAATCAAATCTTTATAATATTAGTATAGATTATATCTCTACTAGCTTCCCAGATAAACTCCTATTCTTGACGACTTTAGCAGCGCAACGGGCGTAGGTCTGCCTGCGACGCGGGAGAGTGCGGGTTCGATTTCTGTCTCGGGATCAATGTTTGTAGAATCTGCAGTTATTTGTTCGGGGCGTTCTGGGTGTTTCTATGTATAATAAAATAAACAATATCTAATAATCACACTAATATTTTAAAAGCGAAAGTTTGGATATTTAGAAGTATGGATGGATGGATGTTTGTTACCTCTTCACGCCAAAAGTACTGAACGGATCGGGCTGAAATTTTGTATACAGGTAATTCTAATCCTGGAATCAAACATAGGCTAACATACTTTTTATCCCATAAACCAGTTCCCATGGTTTAAAAAACGTTTCCATAGAAAACAACGCGTGCGAAGCTTCGCCTGCGGGGCAGAAACTAATAAATAATAATAATTCCCCCACCCTCATCAGCCTATGGCGCCTTCTTCGGATAGCTTTTCTTGAGTTTCGGTTGTCAAAAGCGTTCGATTGCGTATACCATGAAACATTAATCAGGAAACTACATCATTATGGAATAAGGAAAACCTCTTTGGATCTTCTTGCATCTTATTTGAGTGATAGGATACGAAGAGTTGACATTAATGGGAAACGGTCTTCGTCTGTAGTTGGGCGTACCGCAGGTTTCTATCCTCGGTCCTTTCCTATTTTTCGAACGCTGCAGATATTAACCCGTGTACCTATGTGCTGCAGAAGAGGGCTGTTCATGCAATCTATAATATAGGTCCCAGAGAATCCCTGCGTGATAAATTCAAAGAAATAAACATAATGACAGTACAATGTCAATATATTTATGAAAACTTGTACACTCATAGAAATCAATCGGTTCGGTTAATACCAGAAATAAACATAAACACCTGTGCCCACAAATAAATATACAAAATTAATGTATCTTATAAAGGGCAATGCATCTTACAAAGTATGTAAAATTAATGTATCTTACAAAGGGCGCTTCTACAACAAAACTCCTAGTGAGTTTCAAAAAATATCAGAAAATAAATTCAAACAAATTGTCAAAACCTTGCCTTGCAAAAAGGTTTACTACAAAATATCAGATTATCTAGAGGATAAAAAAGCTTGTGAAACTTACCAGTTTCCCAGAAAATAAGTTTTCTGGATTTTAATATTTGAATTTCGCGCAAATCTGTGTCAAATTCCTTATCGATGACTCGGTAGCCGAGAGTCTGAATAGCCCTGCTGGGCGTATTGTGACTAAACTGTTATTTTGTCTACAGATAATCGTAGCGCTAATGCAGAAGAACCGGCGCTCGCAACGGCACGCGGGCCTCGAGTGCCTCACCATCGGGTTCGCGGTGTACAGGCTGCCCGACTACGGGCACGTCCCCAAGCCGCTCGACGTCAACTACTTCAAATACAACGCCTCCGTCGGACGCAGCCAGGCCTTCATCAACCTGAGAGAAGTTAGCGCTAGGTAAACACTTTTGAGGTTAAATAATCTTTATTTCTCACTAGCAGCGCCTCGCGATTTCACCTGCGTAATTCCCGTTCCCGTGGGAATTCCGGGAAAAGATATAGCCTATGTGCTAGTCCAGACTACAATCTATCTCTGTGACAAATTTCAGCCAGATCCGTTCAGTAGTTTTTGCGTATCAGCGCCTCACGGTTTCACCCGCGTAGTTACCGTTCCCGTGGGAATTCCGGGATAAAATACAGCCTACGTGTTATTTCAGACTATAATGTATCTCTGTGCCAAATTTAATCCAGATCCGTTGAGTAGTTTTTACGTGAAAGAGTAACAAACATCCATCCATCCATCCATTCTTATAGTAGGATAAAAGCTATCAAAGTTCATTTACAATGAGAATAAGTAATTCGTAAATAATGTTTAAATTACATATTACCTCTAGGACCTACTTAAACGTAGGTATAGGTAATCTAAATTCATAATATAATACTGTTAATTAACATAATTAAGGATAGATCGGCACAAACAAATATAATAACAAGCCAACAAATAACAAAAATACATACTTTAAGGTCTAGAATGCCTCACCATAGCCTTTATCAACCAGCGAAAAGTAAGCGCTAGGTAAACACTCAGTTTGTACACTATTCTTAGCACGCTAAGGTCTATAATGCCTCACCATCGCCTTTGTCAACCTGCGAGAAGTTAGCGCTAGGTAAATGCGCGGCTTGCTTCGCAAGGGTTTGAAGCCCGCTTCGCATGCTGTACTGAGATGGCATGCCGGTTTATCAAAACTTGAACTACTGTAGACTGCATACCCGAAATAATTTAATACACAATTATTAACCTTTTACTTCATTGTTTTTAGGTTCAAATTCGAGCCGGGCACGTACGTGATCGTGCCTTCCACCTTCGAGCCAAACGAAGAAGGAGAGTTCTTGGTTCGAGTGTTCTCTGAAAAGGATAACAACATGGCGTAAGTAATAACTTTTTATAATAAATTACGGTAATGTGTGTGAGTCTGCAAACGCGATCTAGAAAACGATCTACTTTTGAGCTGGGAATTTTTCTTAGCGACATCTAGCTTATATACCTTGAAACTCTTAGTGTAGATATCAAGCTCCTGTTCGACTAATGAACGATCGAATATGTTCAGGTAGCGCTACAATTATATTCATAACTTGTAAAACCATTTCCAGCGAAAACGACGAAGCCATAGGCATGGGTGACGTCGACGACCGCGTAAAGGAAGTGGCGCCCAACCCAGAACCGGCTGACCCAGTGCGCGAGTTCTTCAACCGACTGGCGGGAGCAGACGGGCAGGTGGACTGGCAGGAGCTTAAAGAGATATTGGACTATGCGATGAGGGAAGGTATGTCATTGTCGTTGGTAGACTATAAGTCGCTATGAGGGAGGTAGACGCCCGCGTAAAGGAAGTACAGACCGACCAAGAACCAGCCGACGCAGTGCGCGAGTTCTTCAACCGAGTGGGCAGGTGGACTGGCAAGAGCTTAAAGAGATATTGGACTATGCTATGAGGGACGGTATGTCTCTGTCATTGGTAGATAGATACTGCACAGTGATGATTTCCTCGCCGAATTTAGATCAGAAGGTTCTAGTACGGAGACTAGCCATGTGCGAAGGACGTATTATAGTACACAAGTGTTCGCAAAAACAGGTGCGTTCTCTATTCCCTCACTCTCATAATCCGATGGCAGACCGACACGACCGGGGAGAGGTCAGGCGCAGGATGAACGACGGCTTAACGTGCTTTTCGAGGCACGTGGATGTTGCAACGCCAACTTCCTATATCCAGGCTGCTACTGTGAATTTTATTGCTTGATAGTAGATACTGTACTTTTTTTAAGAGAAGGTACGATATAACACTATTCATAAGTAATTGGTGAACGTCCTGATTGACGTGAGATGGTGTTGAGCCGGTGCGTATCAACATTAAATAATAATGTTATCATCATAGAAGATATTAAACAAAAAAAAAATACTCCCATATTGCTCCCATACCGTTTTTTAAACGAGTCCCCGTATGATCACTGTTTTAAAAAAATCCATTTTATTTTATAAAGGAGTTCTATTTAGTACAAAGTATGTAGAACCTGGGAGGGAGGCCTATGTTCAACAGTGGACTAATATAGGCTGATGATGATGATGATGTAGAACTACCCAGTTATACAATATTATTTTGTAAGGCATTTATTAGTCAAAAGATCATAAAATCTGCACACGATAATTTCGTGACTCGCTTCGCTCTTCAAAAAATTCCATTATATTATTTATTGTAGTTTTTCTTTTTCTATGTTCATTAAATCATAGCTAATACGGTTTAAGTTAATAAAATAATTTGTTGGTTGCGTTAAGTTGCTCAATTTTATTTTTAATATATTATTAATGAGTTAATCGATTAAAATTTATTAATAAGTAACGTATAATGTTACTTTATACGAATTTAATGCCCATTTTTGTGCTTTCAATATCTAATGCTTCTGTGTTTACTAAAAGCGGCTTTTTCGTTTTTTTCGCTGTCCTTAAGATGTATCTATGTAAGTATGTATAGACAACTTTATCTGTGTAGTATAAACCTCTTTCATAATAATCTGTTAGCTTAAAACAGTTGTTAAGCAGTGTTATTTCTCACTTTGCCTTGTGACAACACAATAAGTTAGAGTGGGAAGTAACATTGCTAAGCTTCTGTTTTAAGTGAATAGACTATGAATAAGGAGGTTAGTTTTTTAAACACTTACATTTTTTATTTAGTAGTACTGACACAGTTTTTTGTTAATTGTTTTCTACACAAAAATGTAACGTTACACTGTTTTTTTTTTATTTTATATACTAGTTATAGGCTAGGTTTTGATTTGCTAAGAATAAGTTATTTAAACATCTGGGTCTCGATTACACCATCTTTGTGTACATAATCAGAATCGGAGCTAAACCAAAACATTGCCATATCTTAGTCATAAAAATAAAACATGACGAAACTATAAGGGTTCCTTGACGTATGTAGATAACTACGAAACCCTAAAAAAGAGAATGACTTTGGTTTGCGTTTGGCTTTGGTTCTGCTTCGATTATTGTGTACAAACCGACACTCAGATAGCATGTATACTACGAAACAGAGCTCGCCATGCGCCACGGCCCCAACGGAGCTTACGACGGCGGAGGAATACCAGGCGGGGGGCCCCCTCCAGGGGCCTACCCAGGAGGGCCCCCTCAAGGGGGCTACCCGGGGGGCCCCACTCAAGGAGCCCCCCAGGACCAAAGCTGCCTAGAACAACTGCTCTGTGCTCTCTGCGCCCCGATCTGCAAGGAGCTAGGGGTGGACCTCAATCAGGTTCAAGGGCAGAATCATGAGCAAGTGCATTTGACGCAGCCACAACCGCAGTCTACCGGTAAGAGAGATAATCACATTAATATTATGTTTATTTAATAAATAAAATAATTTTTTTTTTCAAAGAAACTCATAAATAAATGAATGAGTATAGAAAATTAGCCTTAACTAGGTAATTGTGTTACAGGTGACAAGAGTGCTAATTATTAGATAAAATGATCACTTATTTTTACAATAAAGGCATTAGTTTAATGTTGTTAAAGTTACAAACAATATGTGTATAATATTAAGGTTCTTAACTTAAATTGAGTAAAAACTGATTGGGTTTAAGCCTTTGGATGTGGGACATCCAAAGGCTTAAAATTAACAGAGTTACAAATTGATAAATACCAGAAAGCTTCTTGAAGGTTCTTAAAGGCGAAAATTTAGTTGGATTGAAATTTGTTACTTCTTCGTGCGGTAACTCCTGTAGGCCTAGTACGGGGATTGTTGTCTAGAGTAGAATAAAGAAAATAACGTCACATCGTCATCGAATGCGTAATATGTTTGAAACTTTTACGCATTCGTTTCTTCAACTTCAATAATTTACGCAATGTATGACAATGCGAACATCTCTATTCTACCCTAAACAACTATCCCCGTGCTACAGATTAAGCTGAAATTTTATGAGAAATTTCATTTGGACTAACTGTTGTTTACACCTTATCTTTTACACCGTTTTAAAAATAAATAATCTCTATCTTTATTTCAATCTGGAATCAAACATAGGCTACTTTTGATCCCATAGATGTAAACTAGTCAATAATTAATATGTCTCCCAAAGGACCGCGACACTATGGCCCGAAATCATGGATACACATAATAATAATATTGCTGGACAGTTCACGCAGCATCATCTAGTCCCAAGCTAAGCAGCGATTGTGTTGTGGGTTCTGGATAAGCATTAAGGATTCATCTTCTGAATGTTTTTGAATAGAAAGATGTTATACAAAGAAAAGACAGTTAAATTAAATACAAGATCAAGAATAATGCTAATGTTAATTTATACCTTTGGCGAAAGTACGAGCAGAAGTTAGTAATGGAAAGGTTAATATCCATATATTTCTCGCATCGCCATTGTAACGTAGATGATGAATTTTTAAAAATATGAGGTGGTAAAATGATTATTGCATGGTAAAGTAGTGTTTTAAGTTTTTTAGTTATGTGGTTTTATTGTTTTTTCTAGTTGATTTATTAATATTTTGACTTTTTCAGGAATCGGAGCTGTTGCATGTGTTGGAAATTGTAACATATTTACCGAAATGGAGGAAGATTGTTATTTAAAATGTCTGTTTTAGTGGCACTTGTATTTTATTGCAATTTTACAGGTTTTATTTTCAGTTTTAATAGTTTAGTAAAATTATTAAGTATGTTTTAATTTTACGAAACTATTTATTTTATTTATAAGTCGCTACTAACACTAACGGTGTGTGAAAGAAATTAAAAACGTTTTAAATTCTTTGACACGAAACGCTTTTTGTCAGCATGTTCCACGCACATGAAAATACACAAAAATGGGCATTTTAAATGGAAAATTATTTTAAGTCGAACCTATATCATTAGTACCTCCATTTCTGTAAAACATTATCATTAAGCTAACTTTTTGATAACGGCAACATTATGTTGTTTTAGATTATTTTCATAATGATCTAAAACCACAAAAACTAAGACCGATCGATTCTTTGACAAACTTTTCTAATTATTCTAAATAAAAAACGGTATAATTGTTCCGTAATCAAATAGTCTATCATCCGACGCCATTTTGTTTTACCATGACAACAAAATGGCGACTGATTTTATAGTACTACACGCTTTTACACTATCGAACGTCGACGATCCAATTTTGAAATTCGCTCGATAGTGTTGCCCCATTAAAATTAACGAATGAATGAACGATTTCAATGTATTGCAGAGTTGAAAGGACAAGGTTTCTCAAAGGACGTCTGCCGCAGTATGATCGCGATGCTAGACAAGGACGGCTCTGGTGGACTCGGCTTTGAAGAGTTCAAGACGCTTTGGATCGACCTGCGTAATTGGAGGGTAAGCGGTTTCTTTTCTAAAGCCAGTAGAACTCGATGAAGAGATTTGCTGCCTTAAATAAATTAATAATACTGGATCAGACAGGAAATTGTATTCTGTGTGGTGCCGGCTTAGAATTTGCACTGCCCCAACTCTGCCCGCAGGTGTCGTAAGAGACGACCAAGGGATATTTACCGGGGGCGGGCAGCAGCGCCCCATGCAGAACAATTCTACCACCGAACTGCAATCCGTATTGATGCAATATGTATTGACATAAAAATAGCTGGCATAATCTGTTTTTCAGAGTAAAAGCTAGAGGCGAAATGTGTGAAATTGTCCAGCATAGTTGTTATCTTTTTAACCTAGGCATTTTCCCACTGCTTGTCAAAGGATTGCCCTATTTCCTGCCTCCTCAACCTCATCAGCCTATATTGGTCCACTGCTGGACGCAGGCCTCCCCCTGATAAACGCCTTATTGGCTTTTATATCAAAGGGGTAGTGCCCATAATCCCTACGCTGGGCATGCGGGTAGGGTATCGCAGTTCGGTAGTAAAATTGCTCTGCAGAAGGCACTGCTGCCCGCCCACCAGTGCCCCCCTTAAGTCGCTTCTTACACCCTGAAGGAGTTGGGTTGGTGTTAATTCTGAGCCGGCACCACATAGCAATTTATTAATGTCTTGTGTATAAAATTATGCCTTGTCCACAGGCGGTGTTCCGTCTATACGACACAGAGGGACGCGGCGCCATCCCATCACAAAATCTAAGGGACGCGCTACACTCAGCTGGATATACCGTCAACGCGCACATACTCAATGTTCTCGCTCACAGGTAAAACACTGATCGTAATAGGTAAAGGCCTGTTCAGACCCCGGTATTTGCTACCCAGAGCAGTAGCGAAAGCCCAGTGCGTACGCAGTAATCCTACTTCAAATACTAGGGGGAATACTGCTCGAATCTGAGCGAAACATACTGCTACCGGTCTGGGTAGCGAATACCGCGTCTAAACAGGCATTTTATCATATCAAACTAAATATATTGGTGTCAATTCAGATGTTGCCAAAACTAAAATTATTAAACAGAACTTAAGCTTTGCCGTCCATTTACGTAACGATTGAAAAGAAAGTATGGCATCATATAGTTAAATTTTGGCGACTTCTGAATCAACACCGATAGGTATCTTGAGTTAATACTGCCGTAATGGGGAAAAATGACGTAGTTATCTGTAATTTTTTTCAATTTTTTCAGTCATAAGATTTACTAAGTCGGAAAGACATTTCTGACTGTTAATAAGTTGAAAAAACGCATTTTGGTAGAATTGCCTTATTTATATGCAATATAATCACATCACACTAATGCGAAAGTATGGATGTTTAGATTTATGGATAGATAGATGGATGAATGTTTGTTATCTCTTCACGCCAAAACTACTGAACGGATCGGGCTGAAATTTCGGCTACTTTTTATCCCATAAATCAGTTCCCATGGGATAGAAAACGTTTCCATAGAAACAACGCGTGCGAAGCCGCGGGCAGAAACTAGTCAGATATAATTATTGTAAGCAATGCAAGAAAAATATTCTGTCTCGTTCATTCTCAATACTAATTGAAGGTAGGATCTCAAATCGAAAAGTAATGTAAATAGCGTATAAAAAGACTCGGCAACAGAGTGAATTTTAGGTGGTTGTAGGCGGCTTGTTTACAAACACTCTACGTCGAATTTGGCTAGTGTTTAGTCAAAATTTTTATATACTGAATAAGCTTAAATTTATTTTCAGATACGGCGGTCAGGATGGCTACATTCAATTTGATGACTTTATAATGTGTGCTGTACGATTGAAGACCATGATCGGTACGTATCGTTCATGCATTCGTTCGTTCAAGAATGAACTTTATTTGTGTAGCTGATCGCTAGGTAGCCACATAAAATAGTTTTAGCTTTTAAATAGAAATGTAATGTTCTCATGGGAATATATTGAGACAGTTTATCGCAGGAAATGTGAGGTTACAACCGGATGTGGTTAAAGATAAAAAATAATTTAAGTCTATGATCAGCTGGCAAAATTTTGACGCGCGTTTACAAATCGCGCGTCTACAAATCGCGCGTCTAGACACCCTGGTATATAGGAGTAGGGTTACGGTATTTCAGTCATAAATACATAAATAACACAGTACCTCATAAATAATAGTCCTTTGAAATTATCTATACTAATTTTATAAAGGGGAAAGATTTGATTGTTTGTTTGTTTGTATTGAATAGGCTCTGAAACTACTGGACCGATTTGAAAAATTCTTTTACCATTAGAAGCCCGCATTCTTCCTGATGAACATAGGCTGTTTACCGCGGGAAAATGCTTCATTCCTACGGGAAAACAGATAATAGGTCAAATATTTAAATACTCTAAACTAGAATGCAAGGCATTTTAATGTGAGCAAAGTTTAAGCAACATAAACAGAGAAAGAAAATATGATAATTACGACACTAGTAACATTGTAGCAAATCGCAGAAGCTCGAATGAATTTTTGGTTTTGACAGCTCTTGCAATTTTTCGTCTTTACAATCATTCGTCTCTCGTCCGTTTTAGAATTTGAATGCGCTCCTTTAACACTGCGCGTAGTTATGCGTTGTCGAAGATTTTGGTTTAAGTTACCTTATTTTCTGTTATTGTTATATATCAGTTTTTGTTTTAATCAGTTTACAAACATACATCTCTTCGTTAAAAAAAAATCTTCAATTCTAGATGTGAGAGAACTTTATTAGAGATTGATTTCGTAATACAGCATGATTGTAGGAGTAGCTAATTTGCTCAAGTTTTTGTTATATCTTTATCACAAAAGTAACGATATCGTTATTTTAGCTAACGATAGTATAGAAGAGTAGAGACTTTGAAATAGTTAGAAATGCAACTTAGTAGTTATGCATCAAGAAATATTTAGTATTACGTATTTACTCTGATGGTTCAGCGTTAACCTCCACGGAAGAAGTCGCCATTTTGATCTGTCCGGTTTACCGCCAATTTCTCCGCTTGTAGTCAGGTTTTACTTTAATATTATAACATGTTTTGAATTAAATGTAATAATAATTTAGCCAACAACGAACCCCTTGAGAACCTCGAGCGCGAGCTGCAATGGAACGCGTGAAGCCACGGGCGAATAGCAGCACAGCGCGCCAATCAAGTATACAATACTAGCGAATATGCACTTTATTGCACATTTCATTCGGTCGAATACTCTCGGAAACGATAGCCTACAAGTATTAAAATTTGACAGCAAATTGACCGAATGATTATTTTAAATCAAACAGAATCATTCTGAATTGAATGAATGATTCATTTTGAACGTTTTAGCAATGATAACGTAATATTTTGCAAAAAAATGTGATCTTTGCTCACATTTGTTTCCGAGAGTAATATTTATTAAGAGACGAGTTTGGAAATGATTTATTATACTTAGTACATTGTTTATAGCTAAGTCCTAACCGAACTTACCTGATCTGTTTAGAATTTATTACATGTATCTACTTTAATTGAAACTTTGAAATAACATTGTTTCCAAAAACGTCTTTCTAACATCAGTTGCGACGAATAAAGAACTAAAACAGTTTTTCAACAATAGGTACATAAATACCTACCTATATAATTTCTGTTACCTATCTGATCAAGTAATCGCAACTGGTACCATGTCTAAACCATTTACAAGACATTTTTTATTACAGGTTGATACACAAGGATTCTTATAATTTTTATACCAAAAACTTGTGAATGGTTATCATAACTAACACGCTTACTAAATGTACAGATAAAAACTATAGTTTTAATTGTTTTTAAAAGCTTTTTTGTTTTCGCAGATACGTTCAAAGGGAGGTCATCCGGTGGGGATTACGCCACATTCTCCCTGGAGGAATGGTTAAATCGCACAGTATACGCTTAAACGGAAAAAAACAAATTGTCTATGCCTTAAAGTTGTAATTTATACTCAAGTCTTGTACCTATGCCATATTATCTACCTACGTGTTGTTTATTTTTGAAATAAACTAAAAATGATCTGTTGTAAAAAATACATGTAAAAATTGACGTAAGAGAGAGTCACAAATTATATTACTTATTTTATTTTTTAATAATCGATACGGGTATTTAAAAGAATACTAATATTATGTAAAACTTTAATTTATCATAAAATAATAGAAAAACAGTATTTTTTCCACCGAATTCTCATTCCATGTAAAAAAATAGTTTTTGTTATTACTGTGCGAATTTAATTGATACAAGCTTATCTATGCATTTTACAAAATGTAATTTTTATGTTATTATATTGCACTCACTGCATTTTTATTTGCAATTTATGTATGACATCTCAAATAAATGATTATTTATTGATATGACGGTTTTTAATTATTTCTTTAATAATCCACCTACCCATGCAAAACTAAGGTTTGACCACTTTAAGGGCTTCATAAACAGTGTCCATGTTATGGAATATCTATAGGTGTATTTAGGTGCCTACCAAACCTGTGTTGTTTTTTTACAAGAGACTGGTGCTGGTGCCAGTGAAAAGTTTAGAAAACCTACGTTATGCAGGGTTGAAATACCTAATGTGTTCACTAAATTCAAAAATCATTGTTGACGTCATCACAAGCCCGACGCCCCCGTCGGTCGTCCCTAACACTACTTATCATCAAAAATCCCACACATAAATCTTATATATATAAAAGAAAGTCGTGTTAGTTACACTATTTATAACTCAAGAACGGCTGAACCGATTTGGCTAAAAATTGGTGGGGAGGCAGCTTAGAACCAGGAGACGGACATAGGCTATGTTTTATGCCGGAATTACCACGGGAACGGGAACTACGCAGGCGAAGCCGCGGGCAGCAGCTAGTTTTAATATAAATATGAATGTATGGATGGATGAATTTTTGTTACCTTCCTTATCACATCACCCCAAAACATCTGAACGGATTAGGCAATTTTGAAATTTTGCATAAAGGTAGTTTTAGGCCTGGAATAAAACATAGGCTTGGTACTTTTATCCCATAAATCAGTTCCATGGGATAGAAATAACCATAAACCGTTTCCATAGAAACAACGCGTGTAGCCGCGGGCAGAAACTAGTAATTATAATACCTAGCCACTTATGGACCTACGACAAAAATAAATTTTATCTTATCACACTGACCAATAAACTCGGCATTGAACTTAAATCGAGGTCAAACAAGTTAAGTACCTAATTCTACCTAAGTATAAACCTAATCAATAAATACAAATACCTACAGTTAAAATAATAATAAATTTTTAATCGGTTCACAATGGATACCTGCATAAATCTATGGTCAATATGGTCATACTCTACTATCTTTGGCGGCAAATAGAGTAGGTAGAGGCGTAAAACAATCTGGAAGTTTTAAGTCCCAGGCAATTACACACGAACAATTTATATAGTAGGTAAGATCTTTGCTTGATCAAGTCTCGTTACTGTCATAATCATAAAGGCCAACTGCTTCATCAAACCTCATAAAATGGTCGTGTGTGTCGCCCTACTCAATAAGAAATGCGGTGTTAGTTGCACGTCATCTATTGTTCGCATCGTTCGTGTAGTGCATTATTAATTAATTAGTCATCTACATATTAAATTAAGTTTTACTTTCACAAAATGGCTGCCAAGAAAATGGAACCCAGGAAGCCAATTCAATACTTTGTATTCATGAAAGCTGAAACAACTGGCAGACAATGGGAGGAAAGCAAAGAAGAGAAAACGAAAATTGTAGAGCTTTCTCTGATAGCTGTGAACAGGCAGGATCTGGAGAGGGGAAAGCCGAAAGTCATGCCCGCAGCACACAAAATGAACATGGTTTTCTGTCCCGAACGGGATATTCAGTTCGATGCAACCTCGGCCCATGATTTATCGAACTGCGACGTGCGAAACGCCCTGTCCTTTAAGCAAAGTGCCGGCTGTATCGTCGCGTTCTTGCAACAGTTTCCCAAACCTGTTTGTTTGGTTGCTCATAATGGCTTGTCCTTCGATTACAAACATCTGCAAGGAGAGTGCATTGAAGCAGGAATACAACTGCCGCATGATTTACTTTGTGCTGATGCGAGGTATATATTCCATCACATACTGAAGACTCCAGAAAATAAAAGACCAAGAGTAAACTTCTTACATTTAAACGCAACATTTTTCGAAGATAAAGTGGAACCAGTTTCGGCTGAGGATAAGTCTTTGATGCTCATTGATTTTGCATTGATGAGAATTTCGGAGTTTATTCGTTTGGTCGATACTAATTGCAAGCCCTTCAGTGAGGTTCTACCTGTAGGAGGGTGTAAGCTTAATGTTAAAATAGAATAGAATAATAATTATTCTATTCTATTTTAGCATATTGTACGTCCGAAACGGATAAAATTGCACAATACACAATAAAATAATTTTATTGTAAAATTGTGTTGGGTAGGTACATCAAGGTCTTAAAATCAAATAAATGTTTTATCCGTTTCGGACGTACCTAGTATAATATTTTCTTAACAATTTAAGTAGTTGTAGAGGTACAAATCAAATTATTTACACTTCATAATGCATGAGCCTTATTTTAAAGGTAAAATTAAAACCGATAACCTGTAATATACCTACCTAACTAGTTTAACTAGATAGGTACCTACCTAATCATTAAAAAATTCTTGTAGATTATAGTGCAAGCAATTAACAAGTCATTCATTTAGAACAAAGAGTTAGGTACTGCAGGAAATTATCGACTCTCTCTCTCTCTCTATCATAGCACCTACCAAATGTACCTACTACAGTAGGTCCTTCTATCTAATGTATTCCTACAGAGGCAATCAAAAATCATGTAAGTAACCCTGCCTATCCTATATTGTAATCATAATATTAAATAATGTTATATATATGATTGTAATAATAATAAACTTAATATACGCACATAAAATGTTTCTTTTCTTTACCTACTATCTAGATAGGTACCTATTTTAAATTATAAAAATCCAAGCATAGCCCAAGAGGTACCTAGGTATCCATCAAATAACCTTCCCAATAACAATTTAGATTGCAAGTTTGGATTGAGTTGAGTCACCATGAACCCAATAACGACGACGACGACGCGCACTTCACGCATTGCAAAAACAAAACACGTACCTACCTACTTGTTTTTAGTACGACGATAAGAGAAGTAGAACCAACTTACAACATGCTTACAACTACCATTTACCGAGAACCTAGTACCTATATTATTATATACTCGGAGCACACTACCACCTAGGGTTGCCAACTTATTTTGGGTCTAAATAGGTTAGTGGGTTTGAATAAAGACAGGGTAAAATAATTAGAATGTTTTCCTACTTAAATAATAGGTACTGGTGATTCCCAATAAAGTGCTGGTTGACAGTAGTGAGTGCTTGCTTTTGGCCACAGAACATTAAATATCCTACATTTTGGCGGGAATTTCCTTTTCCTCCTTCAACTTCTTTTTTAGAGCTCTGTATCTTTCTATCCTTCATTGAATGAATTCTACGGAGCTCACGTTTCTTTTCATTCAATGACAATCACAAAGAATCCTTCTGTCAATGTCCAAATCGTGCACTTCAGCATGCCCGCCCGCCCGGTGTTGATTTGATACACAGACAGACACATGCACGTGTTTATTTTAGTCGTGTCGAATTTGTGATTGTGAAAAATGAAAGTTTTATCAGAGGAAAGGACCCGGATACTTTTTGAAAAATTGACCAAATAGTAAGTGAGATCTTCTTTACGGCAAAGAGCACGTCTCCAATTTCTGGCGATAAATCGTTTACATTTTATGGACATTTCCTAACAGAATCTTTCACTTATTAATTTCAGCATTGGAGTAAACGTTAAGCTGCTCATCGACAGGCCAGATGGAACGTACTGCTTCAGAGAGAAGAAAGATCGCGTTTATTACATCTCAGAACGGTTATTACAACTCGCACACACTGTTAAACCTGAGCATCTTATATCTGCTGGCACTTGCTTCGGAAAATTCACGAAGACGAATAAATTCAGGCTGCACATCACAGCCCTGACATACATAGCGCCGTATGCTCCCTTTAAGCTGTGGGTGAAGCCTTCATCAGAACAGCAGTTCTTGTATGGACACCATGTTATAAAAAGTGGTAAGTTTGGTCAACAATCATTGATGCTATGTTACTGATTCTTAAGTATTTTCTTTCCTAGGCAAAGTTAATAGCAAATCACTATTTTCCAGTTAATATTTTGTTACCTGAAAAGACGAAAGACCTATAAGATATAAGAGCGGCAGATGTTACCACATTTTGTACATGAAATTTTTTTAAGGTGTTACCCCGATTCATCCTAGCGTTGAAAACAGTGTGTTGGCCACAACGAGAGAGATGCGAAGAGCAACTTCGCATCTCTGCCTAAACTATACAAAGTAAAACTATTACAGAGGCATTATAAAAATCTTATGATGAGTATCTCAAACTGTCCAATGGATTTTTGAAAATTCCTATTAATGTAAATAAGATTAAATAGGTAGCAGCGCTAGTGTGAGTCAGGTGGTGCCTTAATCTGTAATTTATACACTGATAAGTCAAATAAGTAAGTACGTAAGTACTTGCAAAGCAAAAGAAAATAAGCAATTTCAATAAAAGTTCATTTAATATTCTTTCCAGGTTTAGGCCGAATAACAGAAAACACACCAAAACACCAAGGAGTGGTTGTCCTCACAATGTCAGACATTCCCATTGGCTTCGGAGTCGCCGCTAAAACTACAGCAGAATGCAGAAGTGCAGACCCACTTGCCACAGTAGTTTTCCACCAAGCTGATATTGGAGAATACATTAGATCAGAGGACACTCTTACGTAGATAGGAATAAAGGTAGTTTATTATTCAGTTGTTGTTTTACTTACTATCTATGTAAATCATCTCAACGACTACACTAGCTTGAGGCACGGAGGACTCCTAGGGAGGCATGCATCAGCGTCAGCGAGCTGCTGGCTTTCCAGCACCTGACATGCAGAAATGCCACACCTGTGGCCTAGTTGCAGAAACCAGTTGAATTAGCTATGTAAATTGTCAACTTTTTCACTAGGTATGGCAGGAAGAAATTAATTATTGGATTTTTTAATTTCTGGTTATTACTATTCGTGCAAATAATAATAAGGGATACCTTTATAGAGAATGGGAGAGGAATAAAACAAATAAATAATGCAGAATATTTTACACAGCTGCAGCATCTGGTCCCAAGCTAGGCAGAGCTTGTGTTATACAGGGTGTTTGGTGGAACGATGTAGAGATTGAAGGAACTGAACAAGGGTACCCATGTGAACATTTTAAGCCACATGCTATTATGAAAATGTCATGGTTTCCACATTGTCATCAAAAGTTGTTTTTTTAAGAACGTAATTTTTTCGTTTAAGAGGTTATTAAAATACCAGATAGTGCATTAATCACTTTTAATGTGACTTCTAATTAGTCACAACAACACAATCTTTTATCACAATAAGCTATACCCAATCGTTACAATATAAAAATATAATAATCATATTAAAATATAATAATCATTGAGCAGAAAATCATACACAAAATTAAACAAAACTTTTGGTACTTACTTAAAAATCATCATAACACTTTTCACTATAGCAAATGTGGTTTAAAATTATCATATGGGTAACCTTGGTCAGCTCCTTCAATCCCTACAGCGTTCCACCAAACACCCGATATAAAGGTACTAGATAACTGATTGCATAACAATAGATAGATATTTTATTTATACACAAGAAGACCCTGTCCTGTTCTTTACATCTACAATTTATCCTATCCGTGAAAACCTTCAATAAGCTTTCTGCCACCATCTCATTCTGGCAGTGCCGGCGAATGCTAGGAAGAACATGGGGCCCGACCCAATAATCCCCCTACCATTCAGTCAAGTCCGCTCATGGATCCGTCAACGTACATACAACCAAACAACACCAAGACTGCTGGGCAAGTATTCCAGATTGTAGACAGTCAAAGGAGGCCTTCCCGGCTCTAATCCCGAGATTCTCCCGAAAGCTCCTCAATCTGAAGCGTGACAAACTCCGGCAAATCGTCGGCATTGTCACAGGACACTGCATGCTTAACAAACACCTATTTAATCTGGGTATCACGGACAGCCCCCTATGCAGAGGGTGCATGAACGCAGAGGAGACGGCCGCGCATGTGCTGGTAGAGTGCGATAGCGTTGCTTCTCTACGACTACAATACCTTGGGACACCGAGGACGCCTAGGGAGGCACGCACCGGCGTCGTCAGCGAGCTGCTGGCTTTCCTGGAGGACATCGGGTGGTTAGATTAGCAGCCCCCCACCCGACACGCAAAAAGGGCCCACCTGTGGCCTAGTTGCGGAAACCAGTCCAGAAATAAGTAACAAGTAAGTTAGCTTTCTGGTATTTATCAATTTGTAACTTTATTCATTTTAGGCCTTAGAAAATACTAGCGACCCGCCCCGGGTGCAATACGGACTTTTTTGTAGACCTTTTTAAGGTGTATAGTACTGCAGTACATTTTTTTGATCTAACTTGTAGGGTTCAACCAGCGTTTGCAATGTAAGAGCAAAAAATGTGTATGTATATTTACGACATCACATTAGAAACCTCTTAAATTTATCAGTGTTTCTGTGCTATATTATGCATGTATTATACGTATAAACCATTCTCTTGAATCACTCTAGGTATCTATAAAAAAAACTGCATCAACACCCAGACCAACGGAACAAATTACTGCAGATCGTACACAAATTTGTTCCGAGGCGGGAATCGAACCCGTAACCTCCTGCGTCGCAGGCGGACCTTCGGCCATTGCGCCACGGAGGTCGTAAATTTGCGGTCGTTCTATTAAATTGAAAACCTGATCTTATTCAACTCAATTACCTATCCAATCTTGCCTTTTATAACTACTAATTATTTTTAAAATGACATTCCTAAATTATCTAATTCCATAAATATGAAGTATCAAAGTTGTCAATCTCCTACACCTGAGAACAATACCTGTGTGCATAAAAATACAATAAATGATATGAATATGAATAATATTCACTGCATTATTTTCATCGCATGCTTGTGACGTGACCGTCATCATAACCGCCGTATTCTAGACTATAGATTTTATTTTACACAACAGCTCCTATTCTCTGTGGCGCTGCCTTAGTTTAAACGGCACTACAGGTAGGTAGTAAGGGTAGGCTTAGTATTAAAATAGGGTCCCAACGAGCACCCTTTAGGTGCATCAACCCTATTAGACAGCATCTTTAGAAATTAGAGCTACCTTACTTAGGAAGAATAAAAAGGAACCCTATTAGACAGCATCTTTAGATATTAGAGCTACCTTACTTCGGAAGAACAAAAAGGAACCTAGACAGCATCTTTAGATATTAGAGCTACCTTACTTAGGAAGAACAAAAAGGAAGCCTGCTGAAGTGTCGCGTAATTAAAATGATAAGAGGGTTGGTAGGGACATTAATATAAGCATAGATCAGCACACCCTTTGCTTATATTTATCAGATAAAATTAGTAGGTAGTTATATGTTTTTCCAACTAGACCTACATCTATGCAAAATTTCCGCCCGATCTGTTCAGTAGTTTTGGAGTGAAGAAGTAACAAACACTAAATGGGTATTTTCATCCATGCATCCAAACGTGTCGCATTTATAATAATACTAGTTTCTGCTTCGCGCGCGTATTTTCGGTATATCTAATAAGAAGTAGCCTATTATCTAAGTTAGGCTTTGCTCTAAACGTAGGTGTGCCAAATTTAATCTTGATCTATTCTGTAGTTTTGGAGATCTTAGGTAACAAAAATTCAGATTTCAGAAACTTTCGGCTTTAGGTATAATATTAAAATCAAAATCAAAAACTCTTTATTTCCATAAATATCTACATTAAATTTAAACTTAGAAAAGTCAAATTATGAAACTAAACACTGACACGGAAATAAAGTGATATATTTGATTTCTGTCGCTTCGGTATGTAGTATTAGTTGGATAGGATAGGTCTTTCTAATAGATTCGCATGAAACAACTTAATAAACCGAAGGGTCTGTTGCGTGACGATGGTAAGAGGCCCGACGGAATACCTAGTGGTATCCCGTCGGGCCTCTTACCATCGTATCCATGGGACTAGTGTCCCTTGGGAGTTGGGGAGGCCCATTGTGTGGGACGCCACATTCGTCGACACACTTGCGCCTTCCCATTTTCCGAGGACATCCGTAAGGGCGGGTGAGGCGGCAGATTTGGCCGAGGATCTCAAAAGGCGCAAATTTGCTTGACAGAGCCTATACGTTTGCTCTCCTTGGAGACGAGACCCTAGGTCCGTGGGTACCGAGGCTCTTCGGGTATTTTTGGTTAAAAAAACTGAGCGTCTGGTCGAAGCGACGCGTGTCCCAAGAGCTGGTGAGTATCTAGCGCAGTGCATCAGCATTGCCATACAGCGAGGCAATGCAGCTAGCGTCTTGGGGACGCTTCCGACTGGACTGAGCTACCTGTAGATTGTTTGCAACAGTCTGCAGTTAGCTCAATTGTTTCAATTGTAAATACTAGTTCTAATTTATTTATATTATGTGATTGTAAATTTCTTTGTTAATAAAGTCTGAATAAATGATTGATTATGATTAGGTACCAACCATGAGTGCTGTAGATAGTGTTCAACCCTTAACAAAAGCGGACCATTCACGGCCCAGCCCTCAAGGGCTATATTCAAATATAGGAATTAATTTAGAATTTAGGCTGAGACGAAGAAATATTATGTATTAGACAAAACCGAGTCATGTCACGACTGCGGTTAGGTACCACGGAATTACTCTATTCCGTAGCGGTTACCTACCTACGCTGCTCGTGAAACGAGGCCCGTATCAGAGAATAAACAGGATTTACAGGTTAAGTCGACCTCGATCCTTGAGGGGGTTGTAGTTTCCATCATTACATTACAGACTGATTTTACTATGCCTATATTATTATGTAGTAAGCCCTACTACGTTAACAACAGAAAAAAGAAACAAAAAAAAAAATGCAAACTGCCTACTACCTATGTAAGGTAGTGTTGCAACAATTTGCAGTTAGCTCAATTGTTTCAATTGTAAATACTAGTTGTAATTTATTTCTATTAGTTGATTGTATGTGTTTTCTTTTAGGTTGGTAGGTAGTTTGCTTTGTTTTTTTATAATTAATTACATAAGCTACTGTGGCTATGTGGCTATATCATCATAATCCGATGGGACGGCAGATCAACACGATCGGGGAGAGGTCAGGCGCTGGACCAACGGCTAAACCAACCTTCTTATATAGAGGTTGCAATACTTGCAATTTAGGTGTCTCCCAGACAGTGGCGGCCTGTAGCACAGTAGATATATCTACTGAGCCTGTAGGTACAATTTGACTATTAGGTACCTACCTATTACATATTGTGTTATGTGTAATAAGAATGTACTACTTATGAGTAGGTATACTAGGTATATATTATATGAGTAGGTATATTTATGAGTAGCTAGGTATTAAAATAACTTATAAATATTTTTATTAGGAAGAACTTTATATTAAACTAGCTGTACCCGCGACTTCGTTCGCCATTGACATACCTGCCGACTAATTAAGTTCACATTTAACAACAGTTTTTCTCTCATGTTATGAAACGCCGTGCAAAAAAACTTCGATGCCCAGAATTGGACGTGTTACACTTCTAACATAAGTATCTTTATTTAGGTGCCTAGTTAAATTGTGTATAAATCGTTTAGAGTCTACGGGGGATAGTATGTTGTCATCTTCAAACCCATTCTTTATCCACACGACTTTTAGCTACGACTCGGCCAGCGTCAGTGTTAAGAAGTGTCGTACTCGTTTCACTTCTTACTCATGGCTGTTCAGCTGGGGCCGTTCAGCTGGGGCCCTATTCTGCTAAACTAATCGCTTCACTATGACAGGGGTATCGTCAAAGTACGACACGTTTTGGTATTCTACCTTAGATGAAAGAAATTATGATGAATGCAGATGGAGAGACGCGCGTCAAAGTGTCAAGTTTGAAACTATTAATTTATCTCGCACGCACTATCTGGAGTTTTATTAATCTAAGGATTCTATGTGATGATTTGATGATTCTGCGACGATTCCATTGTCATAGTAAAGCCATTTTATTACAGAATTGGGCTACTGATCCATTTGACTGGACCACCAATTTTTTTTTTTTCGTTAGTAGGTAGGTAGGCTCAGTTGGTTGTTTACCACAGAAAAACATATTTTTCTGTGGTCTAGTTAGTTTAATTGGACCACTTACTCCAACCAAACTATGGTGGATCTTTCCCCGTAGTATGAACTCAAATCGTGCCTACTTCCATTCGAATTCATTCAGGAGTTCCGTCGTGATGCGCGGTTAAAGAATTATACTTTTTCCTCTCTCCCAGGGGAACCTTACTGAATTCCAAGATAACATGTATTCCATGTCCTTCCTTGTAGTATGAACTCAAATCGTGCCAGGTTTCATTCCAACTCATTCCGCAGTTTCGGCGTGATGCGCGGTGAAAGAATCTTACTTTCATCCCCTCTTCCAGGGGAACCTTACTGAATTCTGGGATAAAATTTATCTTTCCTCATAGTATTAACTAAAATTATGCCGACTTGCATTCGAATTCATCAAGAAGTTCCGTCGTGATGCGCGGTTAAAGAATTTTACTTTCATCCTCTCTCCCAGGGGAACCTGACTGAATTCCGGGATAAAAAGTATCCTATGTCCTTCCTCGTAGTATGGCCAAAAAACATTCCGAGTTTCATTTCAATAGGTACCTTCAGTAGTTTCGGCGTGATGCGCGTTTAACAGACAGACAGACAGACAGACATGAATGAAAAAAACTACAGGTTTGGCTTCAGTATCGATAATAGAGTGCCCTCCAAAAAAAATTTTCAAAATATCTTCAATGTACAGAATTGGAACTGTTACAGTTTTATTATAAGTAGGATTTTCAGTCATGGCATTTGTTACAGATTTTCAAAATCTGTGACAAATGCATGAACATAACATTACCTACCTGCCTTTTATGGGTATTTAATTTACGAGTTGATTAATAACAATATTTATTTCGCATTTAAAATGACGTTGGTAATATTCTTTGAATTTTCCGCTTCATTACTTATTTTTTTATACATTTTCAGGATCTCAAGAGGCGCAAATATGCAAGTCTGAAGTCTGTTGTAACCTTAGGTATATAAAGTGACATTTCCAAGTGTGCCTTGTGCTCCCACGGAATAAATGATTATGAGTATGAGTATGAGTATGAGAACCTATGCATATGCTCCTCTTGGACTCGAGTCTCGAGGTCCGTGGGGTACCTAGCTAAGTAGCTACCGAGGCTCTTTTTAAAAATGGGTTTTCAAAAAATTATGGGAGCGTCTGTTTGAAGCGACGCGTGAGCGTGACCCGAGAGCTGGTGAGTTTCTGGCTCAGCGCATCAGTCTTGTGGGGCTTCCGATTGGTGGAATATGGGTCAGTTGAGCTACCCCTAGATGGTTTGCAAGTCTGCAGTTAGCTTAACTGTTTCAATTGTAAGTCTTCTTCTTATCATTTAATATTTATCTTTTTTTTGTAACCTACGTGTGATTTTATTTTAAGATTTTATACTTAACTAAATAGATAGGTAACCTTTTTTTTTTTTTTTTTTGGAGGGGGGAAATGCCCTCGCACTTCCCTTCCGCCATGGGGGTGACGGAAGGGGGTATGTGGGACTCGAACCCACTAAAACCCCCCCGTGAAACGTCCACCGCCGTCATGGGGCGAGATGGGGTCGCGTTGGCATTCACCATCTCGCTCCGGCGGGTGGCCCGGGAACCGGTCCGGGCCTCGGCCTCAAGGAGGAGCAACCCTTTCCCAGGTCACCCCTCAGACGCGTGGAGCCGTGCTAGCCGGCAGAGAGTCCCCCGACTCTCCACCAGTGGCCCTACTACGGGGGACGAAGGAGGCGGGCGAACCGCCCCCTTCGTCTCCCTGGACGTCTGCGCCGGAGCGGGTCAGATTGGGCGTCATCCTCCCTGACCCGCTCAGCGGCCTCCTTCAGCGACATAACCTCTTCGCAGAAGGAAATAATAAGAAATAAGAAATAAGAAATCTTTATTTGTAGCTAATTGTAAGGTTTCAATTTAGACTTATATAAACTGAAGATAAGACTTAAAAGCTACAAAATGGCGTCCGACTCAGCATTTGTTGAGACAACTAGCTGGTGGGCACAGTTATCTCAACGCTGATCTTCCGTCGGAACCAAATGACGAGTCACGTACACTAACACAAAATTATTTAAGACAGAAAAGTCCAGCAAATTACAAATTCTTAATAACTAAGTAAGTATTGTATTATGGTATATCTATGATAGCTTATCTATTACAAACATACAAAATTACAGTTAATGAAAACAGCGACAGGTGAAAAGAGAACGAACAAGATACAAATAAAACAAATTCAAGGGTGTTAGTGGGATGGTGAACTATGCAACAGGGCATACCTATGTGGTTCTATGCAACAGGGTATTTGAGGCCCGAGTTGAGCGTTCTTACTATAGAATAGAGATGTCATTTCGGAGATCTTCAGTGCTTCTCTGGTGTTCTAAAATAAACGTTTTCAATTTAGCCCTGAAATTTTGAAAACACTGTAGGTCTCTTATGGGCGGTGGAATGTTATTCCAGCACTTTGCTGCAGCGTACCGGAAGCTGCCTCTAAAAGCTGCCGAATGATGACTATGTGTCGACAGCTGTTTCGAGCATTTGCGCAAAGATCTCGTTTTGGACATCCAGATAAGTCTCTCAAATAAATACTTAGGAGTACGGTACTTAATCACGCCAAAAAGTAGGCAAGCAAGGTGGAGCTTCTGACGTGCTTTCATTCTCAGGATAGAGTTTTTGTTCAGAAAGGAGACCATGGCCTGCCACTCCCTTTCGCCGTGGAGCATGGCGCTCACCACGCTCGGCAGCGAAAGGTCCCGGCCCAGGAACGCTGAAAGCGTGTGGAGCGCCGTATCCTCCGGCGCCCCACATTCGTGGCAGACCGGGGTCGCCTCCCGTCTCGCGATCTGGTGCAGATACTTTCCAAAGCATCCATGCCCGGAAAGTACCTGCACCAATCGGAAGGTCAGCGACCCGAACCGCCGCCGCACCCACCTTCGGAGGACCGGCCTGATGGCGTCCACCGTCCACTGACCAGGGACCGGTGGTGCCAGGTCCTCCGCCCACCGCCGCAACAAGGCGTCCCGCGCCAGCCGCCGCATGCGCGTGACCTCCTCCCACACTGGGCGCTCCCCGGCAGATCTCCTCGCCGCCACGAAGTGATACACGTCGGCGAGGATCTCCGCCTGAAGAGCCCAGGGGGGATCACCGGCCAGCACGCATGCTGCTGTCCAGGACACCGTCCGGTAACCACGTATCGCCCTCGTCGCGATGACCCGCTGCGGACGTCGCAGCAGGGTCAGGTTCGCGCGACTGAGGGCGTCCACCCAGACCGGTGCCCCGTACAGGGCCATACTCCAGATGACCCCGGAGTACAGCCGGCGACATGTGGCGCTCGGGCCGCCCACGTTGGGCAGCAGCCTTCCTAAAGCGGCCGCGGCTCCCAGGACTCTTGGGGCCAGTTGGGCGAAATGGGCCCCTAAAGTCCACCTCCCATCCAGGATGAGACCCAAATATTTCATCTGGGTCCCAATCCGGACCTGAACCCCGTCCAGAACCACCCTGGTTCCTGGACGAGGCCCTCCCCGAGGCCCGTGGAACAACAGGGCCTCGGTCTTGGAGAGGGCCACCTCCAATCCCAGGGAGCGGATGCGGTCGACCACTAGGGTAGTGGCCATCGTGGCCAACCGCATCGCCTCCCCGAGGTCCCTCCCCTTGACCACGACCAGGGTATCGTCCGCGTAGCACGCCACTCGCATACTTGCGGGGAACGTGCCCCGGAGCACCCAGTCGTAGCCAATGTTCCACAGGAGCGGTCCCAGCACCGACCCCTGTGGAACCCCGCGGACGACGCGACGGTGTCTCAAGCCGTCGCGTCCCTCGACCAGGACCTCACTGTCCTGGAGGTAGTCCGCCAACAGCCTCCGCAGGTACAGGGGCACTCCGTGATAACGGAGCGCCTCCCGTATGGTTCCGTGCGGCAGGCTGTTGAAGGCGTTGGCAATGTCGAGCGAAACAGCCAACGCCTTCCCTCCCTGGCTGACCACATCTTGGGTCCAGCCCTTGAGCCAGAGTAGGGCGTCTATCGTCGAACGCCCCGCTCTGAACCCATACTGGGCCTGGGACAGGTCAGGCCCAGTCCCCGCCAGGTGCCGGATGACACGGGAAGCCACTACCCTCTCCAGCAGCTTCCCCGTGTCATCCAGCAGCACGATTGGCCTGTATGCGGAAGGCGAGTCTGCGGCTCGACCTTCCTTCCGCAACAGGCACAACCGCCCGTCCTTCCAAAGCTTCGGGAACCGTCCAGACGTGAGACAAGCGTCGAACAGTTCCCGAAGCCGCTCGCTCATCTCCCCCAAGGCGATCCGCAGGACCCGCTTTGGGATCCCGTCCGGACCCGGGGCCGTCCTTTTGCCACGCAGGCGTCCAACGGCCACCTCCATCTCCACCTCTGACACAGGTGGGATGAAGGCCGGGTCAATCTCCTCGGGGAGGAGGGGCGGCGCCGCCATCGCGGGCGGGGTGTGGAGGGGGTCGATGTCGGGGAAGAGCCCCTCCATCACCCTGCCCAGAAGCTCCGGCTCTAGGGACTCCGCAATCGGGGACGTCTGGCCCCGGAACTTTTTCCGGGCAGCCCTATATGGACGTCCCCACGGGTCCCTATCGAGGCCCTCCAGAGCCTCCTCCCAGGCCCGCGTCTTGGCCCGACCGACGGCCAGCTGCAGCTCCTTTTTCGCTTCGCGGTAGGAGTTGTACAGCTGGTTCTCGGCTGCCAGCTCCTCCGCTGACAGCGCTCCGTCGGTGCGGCCGTGACGCCGCCTCCGGCAGCGGGCGTAGGACCGCCGCGCCGCCGAGCAGGCGTCTCGGAGATCCCCGATCTCCGAGCTCCACCAGTACACCTCTCGGCGACCGGGGAGGCGCCGGGCTAGGGCATGCAAAATCGGAAGAATACCCAAAACCGGTTTTTGTTCGATTTTTGATTTTTAAAATCGGTTTTTTCGGTTTTTTCGATTTTTATTGTTTCAATACAAATAAAAATACTTGTTTATTTTTGTAGTCATTTAATAAAACATGAAATCTAACCCCGCGCTTGCCGAAAATACGATCTCAAAAAGCTCTTCATCAGACAAATTGTCAAATCGAATATCGCGCTCCCAATCTTCATCTATGATTTTTTTGCACTTATCAACGACATTTTTCCAGTCCTCTGGCGTGACATTTTCACAGGCATTGTGCAGTAATGTGAGCTTTTTATTTGCCGTAAAAGGAGGTTTAGTATTATGTCTGGCTGCGTGACCTTTGACGTAGGCCCATATCAGTTCAATCGCGTTATATTGACAGTGATATGGTGGCAAACGGATGACTGTATGGCCTTTTTCCTTAGCGATCTCATCTAAAATGTAAGTTGGCGTACGGGGTTTGTGTATATTATTAACTAATTTCAGTAATTCATTTTTCAGCATCGTCTCGTTGGCTTCTATGCCTTTGCTTTGCAGATATGCGATTAGTTCCATTTTTCGGTTGCTGGACGTCGGCGGTTTGTTTTTTTGCACTGTGGTACGGAGCGTTGTCCATGATTATCACATGCGGCTCGTTTAAATTATTTAATAGGATCAAAAACCATTTCTTAAATTGATCGAAATTCATTTCTTCATGATATTCTGTTCTGTGGTCTTCATAGACTCGAATGCCAGAAGGCAATTAGGCACAAAACCTGAAGCAGTCCCAGCATGAGCAATTATGAGTCTCTGTCCTTTGCCTTCGGGTACTTTGGTGGTAAATTCCGCTTTCTCATCTGTCCACGATTTTGATACTGTGTGTGTGCGTTGAGCCATGTTTCGTCCAAAAAACCACTTTCTCCCAGTCTATATATACAGTGGTGGACACATAATTAGAGACACCCCCCAATTGATCACAATAAACTTGATTTTGGCACTACCATTAGCCAAAGTAGTTATTAAATATAATGCAATTGTTACTAAATCATACATGACGTTGTATTCTTAAAATGGGGGACAAAAAAAGTTGTGTTGCATATTAGTTAAGACACTGCTCACTATCCAAATATAATACATACTTTTTTAACGTACCTGTAGCTGGCCAACTAATTAAAGACAGTGAACGCAGTGTTCTGAATTTAAAAAAAAGAAAAATAACTACATTCGATTTCTGATTGTTTTGCCGCGTATTTGCATGAAACGTCGACATTAATTAAAACATTTTACTTTTTGTATTCAAATTAATACGTTTTGTAACAATCAATATGGGAAAGAACAAGAGTTGCGATTCGTCCACTAGAAAGATAATCTTAAACTTTCATAGCAAAGGTTGGTCATACAGAAAAATCGCAAACCATTTGAGCTGTTCTAAGGACATGGTTATGAATGCTATAAAGCATTTCAAGAAGTTCAATACGACCGAAAACGTACCCAGAAAACCGAGACCTAGATAAACCACTCGGCGAGAACACTCTAAGATGGTGTTGTTGGCAAAAAAGGAACCGTTCAAAGGATCAGAACTGATACGCTCGGAAATATACGGGGCAGGAGGGTCGACGGGTGTGTCTGCAAGGACAATTAGACGGAGACTATGTGAGGCAAACTTGTACGGAAGAGTGTCTCGGAAGGTGCCACTTTTGAAAAAGCAAAATGTTAAGGCAAGGTTAGCGTTTGCTAAAAAATATGAACACTGGACTGAAAGAGAGTGGAAAAATGTGCTTTTTTCAGATGAAACAAAAATTCATATGATTAATTCTGACGGAAAACAATATGTTAGACGCCCCCCGAACAAAGAAATGTATCCGAAGTACACCAAGAAAGTAATGAAACATGGAGGGGGAAATATCAAAGTGTGGAGCTGTTTTTCAGGACTTGGTGTCGGACCTGTCAGGAAGATAGAAGGCAATATGGAAAAACACCAGTACAAAAATATTTTAGAAGAAACCATGCCGCCCTATGCTGAGCAAAATTTACCGATCATTTGGACTTTTCAACAGGATAATGATCCGAAACACACCGCAAAAGTAGTAAAAGATTTCTTAAGGAGCCAGTTTGTGACGGTTTTGGATTGGCCCCCGTACAGTCCGGATTTAAATCCAATCGAAAACTTGTGGTACCAGGTGAAGAAGACAGTGGCGGCAAAGCGTACATCAAACGTCGATTAACTTTACACAGCTTTTACAGAAGCGTGGGAACAAATTCCGGTACAAGCTTGTACAAAATTGATCGCTTCCATGGCTAAGAGATGTCGTGCTTTTATTGCTGCAAAAGGACATGCGACCAAGTATTGATACGCATCGGAATGATTTATAAAAATGTGTTAGAAATCATAGGTACTATGATAATTTCAATGATAATTCATTTTTTTTAATTTCTTGTTACGAAATGAAGTGTCTGTAATTACCTATATGGCTAGATCTTACTAATCTTATTTTTTATTTGCACTGCTTACATTTAAGTTTTACCGAATAAAAGGTTAAGTTTTGTTGTAAATGTTTCGTTTTAACATTACTCAATAAACACACATTAAAAAAATATTGTGCAGCAAGTTACAATGGCAGTCTGATAAAATATATACAGAGGAATAGCTTAGTTATTTCAATATGTTTCCAGTGTCTTTAAATCTGTGACCACCACAGTATATAACATAATATAAACATATTATTAACTACAACTTTTTAAATAATTAAGTAACTAGTTAAATCAAATTGCTTCGATTTTCACATTTTCATAATCGATTCATTATAGTCTGTGGTTAAGATGACGCACTACTCTATGGTAAACCAACCCCTACCACCAATAAAGTATGATAATTGTCTTGCGTACATATTGAAGGAATAAAAATATGGAACTTCATGCGCGTGATCACTACGTGTATGTCAACGTCAATGTCTCGCGTATCAAGCTCTATTTAACAAATAATACATAGAATAAATTAGAGTGTGGTGTCGTGTTGCCACTGCTGGAGAATTTATAAAAATGGTAAAGATCGGAAAAATCGAAAAACACCGATTTTGACTTTGAAAACCGGTTTTAACAAATCCAGGAATATTGACCGATTTCCGATTTTTTCGATTTCCGGTTTTCCGATTTTGCATGCCCTACGCCGGGCCCTGGGCATGGCGGCGTCGCACACCGCCGTCACCGCATCCCGAAAGTGGCTCGCCTCTACGTCCACCTCCGGGTGCGTGGGCGCGGCAAACCACGACTGGACGATCGCCGCCTCAACCGCAAGATCGCGGTCGAGGCGACTGACCGTCCAGCGCGGAAAGTCCGCCCGCGCCCCACGACGGCCCCCCCCTTGGACGCCGGAAGTGGATATCTCGAACCTTATATATTTGTGGTCCGAGAGAGTCTCCACTTCCGACATCACCCTCCAGGCCCGGCACGTGCTGCAACAGCGGGGGTGGCGAACGTTATGTCCACCACGGACCCCCCTCGCTGTCGCACGCACGTGTGGGCCGACCCTCTATTAAGAAGGGTCAGCCCGGTGGCAAGCGCCCACTCCCTGACGATCTCCCCTCGAGCGTCAGTAGTGGGGCTGCCCCAGTCCCGGGCCTTGGCGTTCAGGTCCCCCATGATGAGGACCTGACGTGGCGCCTGCCTACGCACCGCCGCGGCTAGGAGGTCCATAAAGACCTCCAGCTCTGCAGCGGTTCTATTGGGGGAGAAGTATGCGCCGACTATCGCATACACCCCCCACTTGGCCACCACGTACCCCGAACCCCTCTCCTCTACTGAGATGGGGGGGACGCCACTTCCCTTCCCTATAATGACCACGGAGCCGTCTAGGTCCCCAACCCAACAATGGTTTTCGGGGGGGACGTAGTACGGCTCCGCGGCGACCGACAAATCAATTTCCCACTGCGCCAGGGACTGCATGAGCAGATCCTGAGCCCTGGCGCAGTGGTTGAGGTTCGTCTGGAGGAAGTTGAGATGGTCGACCTGATCCATCAGTCAGCCATCTCAACCTCCTCGCTCAACGCCGCGTGAGCTCCGGCAGAGGGGGCGGGGGCGGTCCGGGTCCCGGCGGTTTTCCCTTTCGTCTTCGGGGGAACGCAGCTGCGTCCCCCCATTACATGCCCAGAGGGCCTGCCAGACTCTGCGCATATAGCGCAGTGTGGCTGGGCCCTCCCGCAGGTGGCCGCCTTGTGACCTTCGCCTCCACAACGGAAGCACAGGTCACCTCTGTCCGCCGCCGCGGGGCACTGGGGGCGCGTGTGCCCTAGCCCCATGCACCGGTAGCAGCGCATGGGACGCTCCCCCAGCCCCACCACTCGTGCCGAGCTCCACCCCACCAGCAGTCTTCCCTTTTCCAGCAGCACTTTGGCTGCCGGGATCGGGCAGGAAACTAGGGTGGACCCGGTGCCACCAAAGCCGGAGCGGATCTCCCCGGCCTTGACGAGCCGCACATCACAGCGGCCCGCCTCGGCGACCGCTGCGGCCACCTTCACCTTGGTGGCCGTGTCGTCCAGGCCCGTGACACGGATATCCGTGGACTTCACGGGCCTGGTGACGTTAGCCACTTCCGACAGGACCTCGCGGAGCTTCTCCGCGAGCCTGTCGGCCTTTTGTCCGTTTTGGGAGCCAGTGATCTCCAGCATCCTGGCTCCCGTGGCAGTCTGCCGGAACCCGACCCGTCCTATCTCCATCTCCTGGAGGCTCACTTTCTCCTGCGCCAACTGGAGAACGGAGGAGTAGGTCACCCCTTTTTCCGCAGCCCCGGGCTGTAGCGAAAGCACGACAGCCGCGGACTTCGGGGACCTCAGCGCCGCCCTGGGCTTTGGGGGCCGAAGCGGCGGGACGAGCCGCTGGAGCAGGCACAGGTGCAGAGGGGGGAGAAGAACTCTTCCCCTTCCCCTTTCCCTTCTTCGTCACCGTCGCCCAGGTCTCAGCAGACCGGGAAACGGCGACAGCGACAGGGGCAGCCTCCCTCGAGGGACCCGCGACTGGCACAGGTGCCACGGCGGGTGCCGCCCTCTTCCCCGCTTCCGAAGCTGGGCCACGAGCCTGCTGAGGTGGTGTAGGGGCTCGTCGAAGGTGTAAGACTTCAACTAGGGCTGGTCAGGAATGATATCAATAGAAACACTTCAGAACACTTCAAATCGGTATATTCAACCGTATACACACAACTACGTTCTTAATACAAAAGTCACTGCACTGCACTTAATAATTCACTTTCGTTATTTTCCTTGAGACTTGTTCACTGTTAGATCGCTTAGAACTGAATGAATAATCTGCCAGAAGGCTCGGTTTTTATACCTATTTCTATCCTTTCTAGATAATTCTACGCGTTTCCGGAAGCTATACCTATCTCTTTCTTTATTCTAGAACATTTTTCTGTCCTTGTCTTTCTTTTCGATTCGTTCGAGAAATTAATTATCTATAGATACATAAGTAGGTAGGTATAAGCGAGCCGGACGCTAGCAACTATTACCTATTCTGTTTACCTAAAAATAATGTTCGATTTTGAACTCTATTTCAAAACAAAACTTCAAGAAATTTCCTAGCTATAATGAAGATATTGTCCTGCACAATTTTGAGCCTTATTCCTTCGGCATAATGTCGTCGTTGCTAACAGGTGGCGTTGGCCTCAGCGGCGCGGCCACCTCTGCAACCTTTTTTGTGTCCGCCCTCAGTGGCGGACGAACGACTAGAGCCGGCAGGAGGCGCTCCTCAATCCCCGCGATTCTGGCGTTCAACATTGACCCGAACGTTGAGGTCATGCCTCCGTCTCCAGCCGTAGACGGCCGTTGATTGCCCTCAGGCGCCGCGTCTCCTCCGCTTCACTCCGGTCTGCGAGGGCATCAACCACCTCCCGCAGACTGGACGCCGACCCCTTCAGGCGGCCTACAAACTCGCCCTTGAGGTTGCCGGACTTCCTGGCAACCTCCAGGATACAGGCGAGTTTCTCGCCAGCGTGGGCCCTCAACTCTTGAGCGCTCAGCGCGCTGATGTCCCCGATCCGCACGGCGGTATCGGTATCGCTACCGGTCGTCGTGAGATCGGGGACAGCAGCGGCGCGCTCCTTCCCATACTTCCTGCTGAGCAGGACCTCCGTCAAGGCCTCGTCGACCGGGAGAGGCTTCAAAAAGCCCCCCCTGGCCAACGAAGCCTTCCCCGACTTCTTCCTCCCTCTACAGGACGTGTTGACCTTAGCGGCCACTGTCCCCTCGGTCTCCGTGTCCGAGTCTAAATACCCGGGCACGAAGAACGAGGAAGACGGCCGCTTCCGGGCCACCACGTTCTCCAGCACTCCCTCCGCCGTGTCGGACTCCGCCCTTACCTCCGAAGAGGGGCCCTGAGAAGGGCCTTGTTTGGGCGGAGAACCGACGCACACCTCTCCAACAACCGCCACATGTCCCTCGTCCGACTCCCGCGGGGAGGGGCCCTGAGAAGGGCCTTTTGAAAACCTCCCCGCCCCGTCGCGCGAAGGCCTCGGCATGCCTTGGCCTTTCGCGACTCAAAACACCAACCCAAAACTCAATATGTAGCCTGGCACAAGGTAACTTATTATCGTAGCCTAGCGCAAGGTAACCTATTTACTCCCAAATATCCGTCCAAATAGATAGGTAACCTAACCTAACCTAACCTAACAATTATACAGTACCTTGCAATTATACTTCTAAAAGATTACAAAAAATACCTAGTTAATAATAATAAAAATAATAGCAGCAAGTGTGCACGCAGTGAACCAAAAGGTCCCAACTCAGCATAAAGTTGCTCCACAAAAATTAGAGTAACGCTGATTTTTTGACAGATCCTTTGGCGCGTGTCAACACGGGTGGCAGACCACTTGTACACTCAATGACTGAAATTATTCTGAAAACAGTAAAATAATATTCTTACTCCCTTCACCAAGCAAGAGTTCCGAGTTCCCTTGTCCACATTCCCCTTTGAGGAAACCAGATAAGTAGGTATAACTTTAAAAATAGTGAGTTAATGTTATCCAAATTAGGTAATTTCAGTAATATGACGCTACGTACGACGCTACCTACCTTTCCCTTGCGTTTCAATCATAGGGAAACACAAAACTTTTACAAGGTAAAAATTTTGTTCCAGGTTTTCCAAACGTCCTGCCTATATAATGATACATTTCTCCAAACGAACTCATTCAGTGCTAAACCTTTCACGAGTGAAGAGGAACAATGCCTGGGAAATACAAGAGTGTTGCTGTGGAGGAGGTGGAGCTCTGCACGGGGGTTAGCGAGATGGTGGTGAGTACAAATGGTGAATGTTTTCTGGCTAACTTTTGAGGATTTAGTCTCATAGTAGTAAATATGCCAAGTAGGTAAAGCATAAAGTATAAATATACTTATACTATACCTAATGCATAAACTCACTGTAAATTACTGTATTTCTCTGTAAGTCCTTATTGAACAAATGGTTCTGATTTTCAAATAATAATAATAAAAATAATGCTGGACAATCCACACAGCATCATCTAGCTCCAAGCTAAGCAGAGCTTGTCTTATGGGTACTATATGATAATAATAATAATAATAATATACAACAACATAAAAAAATCAAGATGGATTTTTAAAAATAATTTACCTATCGCTTATTTTTTAAAACCCATCTTAATATCGGTTAATTTGAGTGTCTTGGGTACTGGTGTCGAGGTACCACGTAAAGCCTTTGTCAGAAAGTTTTTATTTTAGGGTTTATTTTATTTTACTTTATTCTTCCACTTTTCAGGTAGGGAAGACCCGTCCAACCTTCTACGGCCCTTCGACCTACCAGAACTTCGAGGAGATCAGGTCGCGCTGCCTAGCTGAAGGCAGGCTGTTCGAAGACCCTGAGTTCACGCCGCGCTCAGGAACATGGCGGCGTCCGAACGTAAGTGTTCCTTCTCCTAATACTTGAAGTTTTACACTAGAGATAGTGAGTAGGTATTGTAACTTTTCAACCAGAAATGAGCAGAGTTACTACCAGTGATGAGTTCGGCAGCGTTTCCACCAGATATAAGAAAGGGTTTCAGCACCTAGTTTTAAAGTAGGTAACTTTCTATTGTGTAAAATGTTCATGTGTTTGCTAACTGCACATTATTTTGAAAATCTGAGAATAGGGATGAAAAGTTTTCAAAATCATGGTCGGATTGCAACGCCCCCCCCTCCATTTTTCGGTATTAGATCATTTTCCGGGTCGAAAAAAACCAACCTGTGGGTATATAAACTACACGTGTGACATCTGTACTAGAATTCAGTTCAGAGTTTCAGTTGAGCTACCTGTAGATTGTTTGCAACAGTCTGCAGTTAGCTCAATTGTTTCAATTGTAAATACAAGTTCTAATTTATTTCTATTATTTTATTATATTATAAAGAGGAAAGATTTGATTGTTTGTTAGTTTGTATTGAATAGGCTCCGAAACTACTGGACCGATTTGAAAAAATATTTTACCATTAGCCCACATTATTTCTGATTAACATAGGCTACCTTTTACCGCGGGAAAATGCTTCGTTCCTACGGGAAAACGGGTAATAGGACGACGGGTAGTAAGAATGCAGCTAGTCTTTGATAAAGAGGCACTTCTACCTTTGGCACCCATAAATGCAGGCACTAAAAACCAACTGCATAGCCGTAAAGCTTGCGAGACAATAGAATGCACTCTTTGAAGTGATCAGAGCCTCTTAAACTCAGCGGTATCTTTAACAGGAAGATAAATGTTTGTTACAGGAAATATGCCGCAATCCCCAGTTCTTCGTAGAAGGCCAAAGCCGCTTCGACGTGAACCAAGGGAATTTAGGTGACTGCTGGCTGTTGGCCGCTGTCGCCAATTTGACTCTACACAAGAAGTGAGTCCCATAATTAAAACTACTAAAGAAGCGTCTAATATTGACTACCTACCCAACTAAAACTACATACGTGCGTTTATTGTATGTTTAGTTTGTGACTTTGACAATTGCGGTGATTCGAAGTTTCGAGTTGGAGGGCTGTACTGCAAAATACCGGAAATCGAAATACAGAAACAATTGAGCTAGTATATTATGGGAGTTGGTGAGGCGCTGAGGTTGGGGAGACCCTAGGTCCGTGGGGGTACCGAGGGTCCCTATTCGGGTTTTTAAAAAATTAGTAGTAGTGAGGACACAATATAATGAATCGTGCCTTAAAATGCTATGTTAGCAACACTGTTGTCAATGGTTGCCTACATTTTATTGCTTGGATTATGGAAGCATTGCAGTGGCGAAGTTAGCGAACTACATATAATTTAAATGACCCGACGGATTCAAGGTAGGCCGTATCGGCTAACTCGTTAAACGTTGATTGTTCGACAATCGGCCTAGGCATTTAATTGGATGGGCCGTTTCATAAACTGCATAGCATAGCTACTTAACAAACATTAAAAAATGATTCAACGATCCAGGTGGCGATAATCAAGCTCCTCCCCGCGCCCCTCAGAATAGTTGCGTTCACGCAAAAATGTGAACTTTCTTTTGAGACAGCCTGTATTTGGTATATGCTATTCATAGCATATTTGGTCTAATGCTATCTACGGACACAAACTAAGAAATGAACAAACAAAAAAATGTAGGTATATACAGCAGGCCCATTAAAATATTAATAAAGAATAAAAAAATAAATATAAATTTTCTGCCATGGTTTTTTTTGCTATAGATTTTATTTTTAGAAACTTTTTTATAATTAACTTCATTAGATAATCAGTTGGTAACTATATTATATATCTAAGTACCTATATTTCGTGGAACTCATTTTACCCTAATCCCGGAGGTGGGCATTGAGATCTGCGATACAGTATTTTACACCAAAGTGAATATAATACACAATGGGATATTTACCATGATTTGAGTATTGGTGGTAGTAGTAACGTTCGTAGCAAAAGACAAAAAATGAGGTTAGATCGATATATCTGCCAATAACAACTCACTCGCAGTGCCGTCAGTTATTCCGTGATCATGGCGCATGAAACTGTGCCGAAATATTGGAAAGCTCACAACTCAAATCATGGTAAAAATCCCGTTGTAAATGACTTTAGTGTTGATAAACATGATGGATTTAAAACTTTTACAGTAGTATTTTACTTCTGCAGATCGCATATTCGCTGTCTATTTTTTGTTATTTGCCTCAATATGTTCCGAAATAAAGACTTTTTATATTACGCTGTCTATAATCCATATCCTAATTAATTGATTAATTAATTTTATTAATTTGATTTAAGGTTTAAAGGAGACGGCCATAAAGCTACCCTAGAATAGAGTAGTTTCATGGTTGTGTTTAAATTTAAGAAATCGACGAAACCAAATAATATAACTTAGTTCCTCCCTTTCTATAAATTATTTTAAAGGATTAGCATCAATTATCTTAGAATGTAACATTCTAAAATTTCAGCTATGCACTGCAATGTGTCTTGTACGTGACACGTGTTTTGTACAGTACCTACCTAGACTACTACAGTTACCAACCTATTTGAAACTTAACCGATCAACTGTTCGTAGAATGGCAGGGTGAGAAGAGAACTTAGGAAACAAATAGATGCGGTATGTAGTCATTCTTTTTGTAAAGTAAATATTCCCTATCTAATAAGTTCCTTTTGTAAACTTTATCTCAATGTTGTTTTAACTTGCATAGTTCACTTTGTACTATTTAGTTTTTATTTTCTATATGTACAGTAGGCGTAGGCCACTACATATTTTATCTTATCATTACGTTATACTCGTACAAAAGAATTATCAAAAATTCGGACCGCGTGTAGACGATACCTAATACAAGCTTTTTTTTAATGTATCTGTAATAGTTTTGTTTTGTGTTATTCAGTCAGATACCTTGTTTGGAGAGCTTGGTGGCCACCAATAGGAACTAAACTCTTGAAACAAGTATAGACCTAAATAATACAATACAAAAGTATTACAGAAACATTAAAAAAAAGCTTGTGATTGGTATCGTCTACGCGCAGTCCGATTTTTTGATAATTCCTTTGTATAACGTAATGATGAAGATAAAATGTAGTGGCGCTAGTATCGCCTTAAGATTAAGCTTATACTAGGTATCACAAACAACAAAATAGATTTTGATAGTTCCTTCGTTTTTTTTTGATAGAAACAACATACCTATCTATAGAATAAATGGCGAGCGTAGCGAGCCTCGATTTTTTTTGTGACAATAGGTAAGTGTGGCGAGCTCTCTCAAGACTACTCTTGACACACAACAAAGTTTAAGGTTCTACAACCTTAAACTTTGTTTAGCACCCCTTGCCACCTGGCACTCACACATACTCTAGGGCTACTAATTGTCTAGTACAGTGGTATGGTAGGTATGTTTTTGTGAAGTGATTCTTGAATAAGTTTTCTCTGGCTGTGTGAGCGAGTAGTCTTTTTCAACCCCTTGTGCTTGGTGGAATGGCGGCGAAACGCGGAAGTATTTTTTTTAAAATACATATTTCTTGCCTGGGAAGTGGCATTGCCACGTTTTCTGTGAAACTCGACAATGCCACTATTAATAGTAATGCTAAACAATTCACATTTAATAAGCTGTAGAGTTGTGTATATGTAGCGTGTGTGAATGGGATTGTCACTGCTCAGGGTTGGGAGAAATTCGCTTGGTTGTCTACGTTTTGGGGGCTCCCTGACGATGGAGCCCGTGTGCCCTTATGGTAAAGATGGTACTGCTAGAGGGAATCCTTAAACCATCACATCCATTATTTCTTACTTCATGAAGCAATATCAAACTTGCCTGAGGAGATTTGGCGATGCCTGTGCACGGATTAAACCGAGGTGTTCATCGCACTAACAACCCTATTACCTTACCGAAGCCTCTATTTTGCTTTAATTAGTTGAAATAAAGGGATGCTTTCATCCGAAGTAGAAAGGCTTTTGTCCTCACTTGATTTTGCGTTGATGTTAGATAACGCAACAGCGATGAGCCTATGCCTAATTCACAAGACTGGTTTGGTGACATATAAAATGAAAGATTTTATACACTTTAATTGAACTGTATTATTGAAGTCTTTAGATACACGGAATTACGTTATTTATTACACAAATCTTAACATGTCTACATGCGTCGGCAAAATTGCGACTTCCCATCTTCCGAGGACATCCGTGAGGGCAGGTGCGGCGGCAGATTTGGCCGAGGATCTCAAGAGTCGCAAATATGAAGGTCTCGGCAGAGCCTACCCTGCTATAAATCAAATTATTATGAATATAAAGAAAAAATACAGTACCAAAGGCAATCGCACTACAATGAACACAGCTGTAGCAAGATCAATACAAATTTCGAAAATCGTAAAAATGTAAAAAAAAATTTGGTTGATTCCGGTTGAATCAATTCATTGTCTTTGCTGTGATCACAGATTCAGCTACGAATAATGTAGTTTATTTATTTGACCTGGGATGTCATCTTCGCTGGAATGACCCTTATTTAAGTGTCGTTAATAGATAATTATCTGTACCTTATCGTATAAAACAGGATACAGAATCGTGGCATTAAGTAAATAATGACATTTTGGCGAAAATTTCTATGTAGAAATGCTTTAAACTTTACTGGAAAAGGGACACTATAACAAACTTTTTTTTAAATCTCATAAATAAATATCTTATAAGCGTAATTATAAATAAATTTGAATACCAATAGTAAATTTAATAACCAAATTAAGTAAACACGTTAAACAAATACCAATCTCAGGTGTCTGGATACATTAGATATGAATTTGAAATGTTCAAAACTTCAAACGTCAATACCCAAAAAACTGGTTTTTTGTTTTGTGACGGTTTGAAAATAAAGGTGTGATATGTTGTAGCGCCCAATATTCAATACTATGTAGGTTACTTTTTTGACCTTTGTAACAACATGAAACAACCGAATAAATGATTCTGATCTAAATGATTTATTCCTCAGGGTCCAGGGCATCCGGATTCCAGTTATATATAATAAAATATATTTACTCTGAAATACAAGATAGGCTGCTTAATTTAGGGTTTCAGATATCAGAAATCAATAACGTTTAGGTATTTCTTAGATATAAGCTTATTTCAAGTTCAATTTGAAACAATACCAAAAATAAAGTTTATTTGATTAATTTCATCCACTATTAGATGATATAACATGATATTAAGATACGTTACCCTTGAAAATGCAGAAAGTCCTCGAAAGACATCCAGAAATCACCATCGTTGTTCACCGTAATACCCAGCTCTTTTTTTCCGATTGCGGGACGTTACGTTCCGGTGACCGAATGGGGGGAAGTAAGTACATAACCATTTCATATGGGGGGAAGTATGTAGGTACATAGCATTTAGTTGTCATAAAGTCCCTTCAAAAAATAAATAAATAAATAAAAATTATAATAATAATAATAATTTGAGGAGGCTAGGAGGAGGATCCAGCTAGGCTGGGCAGCGTTTGGGAAACTACGTCGAGTCTTCTCGTCATCCATACCACAATGCTTGAAAACTAAAGTTTTCAATCAGTGCGTCCCACCCGTCATGACCTACGGACCTGAGACGTGGACACTCACGGTAGGGCTGGTCCACCAGTTCAAAGTCGCTCAGCGAGCTATGGAAAGAGCTATGCTCGGAGTCTCTCTGAAGGATAAAATTCGTAACGAATACATCCGACAGAGAACCAAAGTTATCGACATAGCTCAAAGAATTAGCAAGCTGAAGTGGCAGTGGGCCGGCCATATCTCGCGAAGAACCGACAACCGCTGGGGTAAACGTGTTCTTGAGTGGAGACCACGACTCGGCAAACGTAGTGTAGGACGCCCTCCGGCCAGGTGGGATGACGATCTGCGAAAGACTGCAGGCAGATGCTGGATGCGGCAAGCTGAAGACAGGGCGCTATGGCGCTAATTAGGGGAGGCCTATGTCCAACAGTGGACTAATATAGGCTGATGATGATGATGATGTCCCTTCATTATGAGAACTAAATGCTATGGTTATGTAGGCAATAGCTATGGGATCATTATCGAAGAGTAGGTGAAAGAGCTTAATATACACGTCGCCGTTGTATCTTAGAATTACTCTGTTTGTAGAATCTATTGCCATTCTACAAACGGGGTAATTCTACGGTACAAAGCCGTTTACAAAGTGATGCCTTTCAGGTGAAAGCTTATGCCGATCGTTGAACGTCGAACTAACGATCTGTGATCGATATAGGTTAACGTCGCTTTTACACATCATTGTATGAAATAAATTAATTAGGTGTTCTCAAGATAGTAAAAGCGAAATATGTTTCTGAGTGAGATATGCTAAACATATTATCCCTACTCCAGCCAAATTATGTACAATGTAACCTTTACCCAAAAATTACTTCTCGTTTTTTTAACACAATCATGGCCCAAGAGGCTGGGCATTGAATGCGTTAAACAAGAAATTATTCATAACAGCTGCGGAGCGCAGTCGACCGGTGCCGTTGAGCGAACCGAGCCGCAAACTGTAATGATAAGTATGCCATTCTGCGTCGAACGAAGCGAGTCACAAACCTTCATAGCAGCAGAGCGTGGCGCTTTGTGTCAGTGCGGAGACACTGTGTGTGAGCAGGGCCGCGATCACGGTGTGGAAAGTGATGGCATTACGGCTCAAACGTTCAACGTCATCCGACCTAAACGGAAAAGTTGCCTTCAAGAATCCTCGCCGGCGACATTCCTCCCCGTGCTGTGCGGATTTTTTATGTCAAACGATTGATGAGGCCCCAGTGCGGATTGTCCGATGCTGGCCTGTGAACGCACACCGTTTCAACTACGTGATCGAAGCACGGCGTTACGGACTGTCGGCAATGCCAGCGAGGATTCTTGAAGGCAACTTTTCGTTTAGTGCAAATGGCGTCATTCGGATTGCTGATCTGTAGACGCGTTGTCAGTGGATTGTCCGATGCCGGCCTGTGAACGCGCACGCTAACGTTTCAACTGCTAACGCTTGAGCCGTAATGCCAATAGGTAACTATGCTTACCACACCGTGATCGCGAGACTGTGAAGTGTAGGTACTCAACGGCTCAACTGCTCTCCCGTACTCATCCCTGACCCATGGTGTATTTTTCACCAATAAATGAACTTGGACATACGCAATCGATTCCCCTGCTCTTTAGAGCCGCCACCTGCACTGCATGTCAGGCGATACACACTAACAGCGAGCGAAGCGAGCCGCAAGCCTTCACGGGTATGGCACGCTGTGTGTTTTTGGGGTAGCACGTTCTACTCGATATACCCCCCGGGGTAGCAGATCCGCAGAAGAGGGATCTTCCTGGCGGCGCGGTTCGGGGTCTTGATATCAACGTACTTGACCCGGGTTATGGAGTACGCATTGCACCCGGGTAGGCCCTTTGAGCCGGGCTGAGGAAAATAAAAGATCATAGATGAAAAATTCTCGCAAATCGACAATGGAAACTCTAACTCCGATCTTTAATCATAACCTCGATAATTACATGAATCACGTTTATAAATACGAACTCTAGTAAGTTTAATCAGTCATGTACAATTAGTCGAGTGAGGTTTATTACTTCTCGTCCTGGCCGATTTCGCTTTCCAAAACAATACAATACAAGTGAAACAATTGAGCTAACTACAGAATGTTGCAAACAATTAACTATCACAGATTTTTTAATAATTCGTTGAGAATTCGGCTCGGTCAAGTTTAACGTTATTTTACATAACAAGGCTAATGGTATAGCTATAAAGGGTTGTTCCCATTGTATTCCTTTTCTTTGTTATACAAAGATAAAAATCCCATACATTAAACTACTGCCAAGAATTAAATTTGTGCGGTGGAATCTGAGGTAAAACACAGATTTGGTTGAGAAATTATTTCCGCGTAGTTTTATTTTTCTGCAATGCGTAGGTACAGTTTCCCTCAATTTCCGTATGTTGCAGAATCCTGCCCAAAAAAACGCGTGGTGATATTCTGCAGTGCGTGCGAGGTACCTAAGTCTTATGAAAGGGACAGCAACATTTTCAGTGATTTCAAGTTAATTCAGTTATGGCGACGACATCTGAATTGACACCATAGTAAAAGTTGAATTAAATAAAAAAATCATACATAAAAACATTCAGAATAAAATGGTCCAAGCAATATTCCCCTCTGATAAACACAGCAGGGATCGCTATAGCTTAAGAAGTCCCGTTAGTGTCATAACGCGTATTGATAAAACGTGAGGCGGATAATACCTCTACATTTTTATCAGAACTACCAGTAGTGCTTGGCAAATCGGGGTATTATTATGTTTCTCTCAGTATTTTGTTTTTTATCATAAAAAAATTATGAGCGTTTGGTCGAAGCGATGCGTGAACCGAGAGCTGGCGAGTATCTGGCGCAGCGCATCAGCGTTGCTTGCTATACAGCTGGGCAATGCAGCCAGCGTCTTGTGAACGCTTCCGATTAGTGTTGATATGGATCAGTTGAGTTACATGTAGATTTAATATGAATGAACCTAGTTGTGTTCGAAGAACACCAACGTTACATTCATAATGAATTCGTCAAACTACGAAAGTTTTTATAGTAAAATACCTGTCGATTGTTTGTAACAGTCAGCAGTTAGCTCAATTGTTTCAATTATAAATACTAGTTCTAATTTGTTTCTATTACCTATTTAATTTTATTTTCTTGGTAAATATATGTGTCTAATACTTTATCTTGATGAAGAACTATATCTTTTATCAATAATAATTATATGTCGATGTTAGAATTAAACTTTAATTCGGAGGGATTGCTATAATTTGTCCCACGAAACTCAAAAAACCACCGTAAATATAAAGGTCCGTAAATATACAAGTCGGTTTTTGGTCTTTGTAATAATCATCTAATTATTAGGTACGGTGTATTTTGAGTTTCGTGGGACGAGTTATAGTAATCCCTCGGAATTAAACTTTAATTCTAACATCAACATAATAATTATATCTCGATGTTAGAATTAAAGTTTCATGGGGAAGGGTGTTTTGGAAAAACGACCAATGTTACATTGATAAAACTTTAAACAACTTAAAAAAATGGGAATGTTGGAATAATAATACCTTATTTTATTTTATATCATACAAGTAACAAAAATACATTAAAGTGTACACTTTAGGCATTATATCTTTTTTAGCTTATTTTCGACTGTTTCATAAAACATATTATTTTTAGAGCAACGTTTTGACCGGATCTTGGCTGTTTTTGCTCATAATAAAATTCGTAGATATGGTACAAGGTACAGAAAATGATAAGCAAAAAAAAATTTTTTTTTTTTAAATGTGTAAATGTGACGTTGTTTTTCCAAAACACCCTTCTTATAAGAGATATAATTTGATTGTTTTGAAAAAACTAAAAAACGACTTTAAATGCCGTTGTTTTTTTAAGTTCTGCGAAACGAATAGGTGCAACATCCCTCGGAAATAAAAAGTAGTTGGGCTCACCCGAACCCTCTACACGAAACGAAAATAAACTCAATCGAAAAATAGTTCACGATAGGTCTACACTAAAAACAGCTTGTAAAATTTTACATTTATTCTTTTAAGGAGCTAGATAATCATAAAACCTTTCGCTCAAAGGTTACAATCATCGCACCGGTATACCTGACGTTTTCCCGAGCCGATTGTTTTAAGGTGCAGTTTTGAAACAAGTGATTGTCTTAAAATCTAAAAACCGACTTCAAATCCAACGTGTGATGATGTGTGATCTAATGACAGATATACAATCATATATCCGGACCCGGAAGAAGTAAGTCCCTTCAGCTGATACAATATGAATTATGATATTATAATACAATAATAAATTATATATTAAAATATTAATTTAATATGATATTAAATGTTTGAATGCTATTAATTTATTTAATGATCTCCACTTCAAGAAGACTTTTACCCCATATCATAGGCCATTTCGTACAACGAACCGACTACTGCTGGGGTAAACGTGTTCAAACGTAGTGCAAGACGCCCTCCGGCCAGGTGGGATGACGACTTGCAAAAGACTGCATACATGCTGAATGCGGTAAGCTGAAGACAGGCCGCTATGGCGTTCATTACGGGAGGCCTATGTCCAGCAGTGGACTTATATTTTGATGATGATGATTTATATAAATAATGAATGATGGAAAATTAACACACCGTCATCTAGCCCCAAGCTGAGCAGAGTTTGTATTATGGATACTAGATAACTGAATGCGATAGAAACTTATGGGAAATAATAACAAAAGGTATAAATACCAGCTAAATTATAAATAAATAAATAAATAAATAATGCTGGACAATTCACACAGCATTATCTAGCCCCAAGCTAAGCAGAGCTTGTGTTATGGGTACTAGATAACTGATATACTTAATACAATACACTACATAGATAGATATTTTTTTTTTTATGATACATAGAAAACACCCAGACCAACGGAACAAATTTCTGCAGATCGTACACAATTTTGTTCCGAGGCGGGAATCGAACCCGCAACCTCCTGCGTCGCAGGCGGACCTTCGCCCGCTGCGCCACGGAGGTCGTCGTCATCGTGAATTATCATTAATTAGAGGGCAGAAGCCTTTATTCACAAAGAAAATTATAATAAAATAATATAAATAAATTAGAACTAGTATTAACAATTGAAACCATTGAGCTAACTGCAGACTGTTACAAACAATCTAGCTGTATGGCAATGCTGATGCGCTGTGCCAGATACTGACCAGCTCTCGGGTCACGCGTCGCTTCGACCAGACGCTCAGATATTATTTTAAAAACCCGAAGAGCCTCGGTACCCCAAGGACCTAGGGTCTCGACTCCAAGGGGAGCAAATGTGTAGGCTCTGTCGAGACCTGCATATTTGCGCCTCTTGAGATCTTTGGCCAAATCTGCCGCCGCGCCAGCCCTCACGGATGTCCTCGGAAGATGGGAAGGCGCAAGTGTGTCGCATGTAGCGTCCCACACAATGGACCTCCCAACTCCCATCATCAATTATGTTAACAAATCGCGAAAGTTTAAAAAGTTTTATTTTCAAGCCACGTCATATTACGTCCGTCATCAACCGCCAACGCTATCTGCCAACGCAGCCCCTAATCGGCCACGTCTCCTCTAACGTTTATCGGCAGATGTGCCTTGCCTCCTAATCTGAGCCACCTTCCACCTTCCATAAGCGGATTCTACAAATGCCTGTCCGTTTGTACAGAAAATACACGTTTGATTTTATACTTATAAAATCAAACGTCCTTTCGGCATTTTGAGAACTTTCTCAAAACGATATTAACAAAGAAAATTACATTCAAATAATATAAATATATTAGAACTAGTATTTACAATTGAAACAACTGAGCTAATTGCAGACTGAGACGCAGACAGGTAGCTCAACTGATCCATATCAATACCAGTCATCGCGTCCCCATGACGCTGGCTGCATTGCCCCGGTGTATGACAATGCTGATGCGCTGTGCCAGATACTCACCGGCTCTCGGGTCACGCGTCGCTTCGACCTCAAAACTGATCTCAAAATATACATACACCGGAATAATAATAATAATAAGGCTCGCACACACACGTTTTTGGTTTTAGCTATTAATCTAGCTTTGACCCTGTGCCGAATTATGCGTTTGCTCAGTAATATTATGATAGATAAATAGATAATACTTTATTGTACCAGACAGATAACAATACAGAAATTAATCCTTAGAGTAGACGAAGTACAAAGGCTATGAGCGATCTCTTCCAGGCAACCTAGGGATGGACTGGACATGTAAGAACAAAATAGACGATGGCACTCGAAAAAATAAGAAAACAATACATACTTCAATACCTACATAATAACCTACAAACATTATAATAAACTTACAAAAACATAAAAATAAAGTTGTCAACCTTTGCATGGATAGATAACACAGGTGAAGCATGTTTTTGAAGATAAAGAGTGATTTGGCTCGTCTGATGACCAGGGGGAGAGCATGGGGACGGTGCTGAGCAATCGACAATCAGCGCTGTTTCAGCCAAAAACCTTTGTTCACACGTTTTTTTCCTCTCCAAACACGCCACAAAACTTAGATTACATAGGTAAGTAAAACTAGGAAATAAAGCGATCACTTTGATTTTTTGTTCACTTTAATCTTTTTACGGTAAAGTAAAGAAGCGAACAAGAAACCTTTACCTTGTTATCTTGTTAGTTTTCTAGTTGGGACAAAACACGTCCCAATCTTTTTTATCCTCTAGCATAGATAATCTGATATTTAGTGGTAATTCTTTTAAAAATAATTGTTTGACAATTTTTTGAATTTATTTACTAATAGTATTTGCTCTCCGCTCGGTGGTATCCTCTGAAACTGAGCGGAAGCGAGATGTCTGAATGAGGACGTATTATTGGTTGTTTAAGACATCTCTTCTCCTCTCGTCTCCGCTTTGGTGGACTCTGCCCTTTACCGTTAGCTGCACCTTAGCTCAAGCACGGCGTTGTGCATTGTACACATGTAGGTCACCGGCTATCGGCTTCGCTTTGCATAATTGATGACGTCTCTCTTGGGAAGTTACCACTTACCGTCCACCATTCTGCTTGCACACCTTATCACTAATAATTGTACTTATCTACGTAGTAACTATATTCTCGACATACACCTAATTATACTCAATACTCTATATTTTTATTGCAAACATGTTTTTCATGGGGTCATAAAGATAAAGTGTTTCAAACATCCACCCTGATATGGCACGGCGAAATTTAGCTAGGTGGCTAATACTAATAATCTAATGTTTTATTCTAATTATAATATGGAACAAAAATATTAATAATTTTATGGCTTTATTTACTAAAAAATTATCACGTATGAGCATCTGGTAAGCGACGCGTGACCCGAGAGCTGGTCAGTATCTGGCGCAGCGCTGAAGCGCTGCGCCAGATGCCTCGCTGTGTGGCAATGCTGAAGCATTGCCACGACTGGTATTGATATGGATCAGTTGAGCTACCTGTAGATTATTTGCAACAGTCTGCAGTTAGCTCAATTGTTTCAAATGTAAATACTAGTTTTAATTTATTTCTATAATTTGATTTTCTTTGTGCTTCGGCCCCTTTATCTATCTGTATTGCTAATGTGATCTAATTAATTAAAGTTACCAAAGTACAAAATTATAATTAATTAATAAATTATGATTATGATTTTACGTATAGTATTATATCTGAGACTTTACTGACAATCGTTAGGTAATCTCTTAAAAATTTGCCCTTAGCATTCATCCAAATATTTGTAGGTACGATTTGAAGATAATAGTTCCGGGTGTTCCGTCACGCGTATTTGCACACACGCAAGGTAAAAAGAGAAAAATCGTGTTCGAAAAGGTATGAGAGACGAATAAAAATATAGATGAATAATTTGATAGTTTTGGAAAAACTTAACTGACTTCGAATACCTTAGTTTTACTTTTTTTTAAGTTTTACAGGATAAATAGGTACTAATCAAATTTTTATGTCTCGGGATTATTCTCTATACAAGTGCAAAATAATCATCCAAATGATTATTTTGCACTTGTATGAGTTCATTGGATGGAGAAATCGAGGAAAATACATGAAAAAAGATACATACATCCGAACATAGAACTTCCTTCATTTTTCGAAGTCGGTTAAAAATTTACTCGCCGCGGGATCCTCGTCGTTCGAGGTTAAACTATTTGTTTAAAGAAACTTTGATACGGGTAAAGTGGGGGTTTGACAGAGAACTTTTGGGTATTATTTATTTTAGTTAACCCTAACCTAAAGGGTTGAATCTCATTTACCTACTCTTCTGAACGACTGTACTACGGAATACCGGCAGTCGAAATACCGGAGAACGGTACAAGTACACGAAACCGCAGATCGAAATACCGGAAGCACATGAGGCCGCATAACAAACGGCCCAGTCGGAAGCATTTCCAAGACGCTGGCTGCATTGCCCCGCTGACCAACCAGAAGAGCCTCGGTACCTCACGGACCTAGGGTCTCGTCTCCAAGGGGAGCAAATGTGTAGGCTCTGTCAAGACCTGCATATTTGCGCCACTTGAGATCTTCGGCCAAATCTGCCGCCACACCAGCCCTCACAGATGTCCTCGGAAGATGGGAAGGCGCAAGTGTGTCGACTCATACGATAGGCCTCCCCAACTCCCATGGGACTAGTGTCATACCGGAGGGCCTCTTACCATCGTCACACAACAAACCATTCGTTTCGAGAATAGCTGGTACGTTAGCGGTGACAAAGGCCCGCCAGGAGATAACATAGATAAGTTGCTAATTTGCATTGATATGTAGGTTGTTATGTTCGCACAAATGATTCAGATTTTAGAAAATTTACATGTGTACAGAGTATTAGTCTTTAGTTCAGTTAGACATCCAATCCGATTCCCTATTCACAAATAAATTAAAACAATTCTTAATTGACAAATGCTACTATGACGTAAATGAATTTTTAAATGACAAAATAGGCAAACTGACATAATAAAAAAGATTTTTTTTTTATTTCAATTAATTATGTAACAACAATCTAATTTATCCGTACTAACTTTGCGTACCTACCTACATAGTTACATTTTTGCTAAAATACGTGTTGTCTTAGTCCTAAACAATTTTATTTACTTACAGATTTTATAAATTTAATTAGACTTGACAAGTAGGTACTACTCACCTTAGTACCTACATATTTTTTTTATCAAAAACAGCCTCGGCCTGCCTTCTACTTGTTGCAACGCCCAACAGGGTTCACATTGTGATACTAACCCATAGATAATTACTTACTTTACAACCAATGTGATGACAACAATAAATATATTGACAACAATAAATATATTGAGTATTGAGTATTGAGTTCACCACTGAGTAAATTTCAAGATCTATTGAACATGATTATCTGAGTGTACAGGGTGTCCCACTGAAGACTCTTATAGAGGAATCAGACCCGTCCACGCCTACAGAAAAGCTGAAACGAAGCTGTCAATCGCCAAAGGTCCTGCTCCGATATTTTAAGGAGCTGGGCTGGTTAGGGCCTGGTTAGGCAGGGGGACAATGCACAATACACTCCTATGCGAGACGTCAGTGCAGATCCCGGTACCCCCATTCAGAATTAGAATTAGAATTAGGGTGTCCCAAATCCATGGGACATGGAGGGCAAGTACTAGACATATTGGTGACGACCCAGTCAAAATGCTTCGTCTCGTCCAGTTTTGGCTCATTCTTCAAAAATTAGTCAGCTGAGAGTTTGAGTTTTTTACGGACATTATTATTGTACCGAGTGCTTTGAAAAACAGCCAGTATACGACGAACTACGAAACAATCTTCTCGTCTTGAAACCAATAATGTAGCTCAGTAAAAGTTGTAACAAAAGTGAAGTGATACCCTGGACGTTTTTATTCCACCGGAAAGAAAATTTAACATATAAGACGCAAGTAGATGGACGGCCTTATAGCTGAGTAGCAATCTCTTTCAGACCGACAGCAGACGTTTGGATAGAAAGAATTATATGGGTTTATTATTATTTTTTCATCAATGACAAAAGATTCCTTATCCTAAAAAAAGAGCCTGGTTTTTCAAGACTATAGATGGGGCCCCATCACTAACTATTCAGTCCCTTAACATTTGTACTGACATGGGCTTTCCAAATAACCCTAACGAGTCCCTTGCCTTTCGTATTGCGATCACAGGCAATAGTTTTGAATGACATAGGTTCTGTCAAACCAACGCTCTGACTTAGCGTTGATCGTGTTTGGCGAAATTGAGCCTTAGATTTAACGAGTTAAGTAGACATTGACGAGAATGTAAAACATTCGACGTGCTAGTACGCGATAACCGCGTAGGACAGCGCGAAGACATGCTGGACGCAGGCCGTGCTAGCAAGCGCAGGCCACGCAGACAGCATGAAAGCAATGCTAGAGTACACAGGCCAAGCCAGAGAGTGTGCAGGCCGCACTGGACAACGTGCAAGCCGCGCCGGAGTGCGCAAGCCACGCTGGAGCGTGCATTCCGTGCAAGACAGTGCGCAGGCCGCGCTAACCCATGCAGGCGCACCGATTGCTCGCATGTCAATTGACTTTGACATTTGACACATAGTTTGACGTTTGAATGTTCCATTATTGGCTTTTATTTTATTTCTTTGGTAATTGCATCGTTGAAAACGTTTCGTTACTACATTTTTGAAAATATTATAACTTATGATTCCCTACTTCAAAAATCAAGAGTTTTCAGAATAGAAGCCCGATAATCAAATGAATTAATGTTTCATATTTCTGAACAAGTACGGTTCCTCAATCTATTGGGTCGATTTACCTACGCCATCCTTCTTTAGGTCCTCATTACTCTTTTAAAACTCAGTACCTATACAAACTTTACCTCATTAAAATACAGGGTGTTAGCGTAAACAGTCTTATCCTTGAAACCACGTATGTACACCCCTAAAATAAGACGATACAAGTTATTTTTAAAAATAAAAGTCAATTAGTTTCGATGGAATTTCATAATTCATTTCTCTGCTATCCTACGTGATTTCATGGACACCCTAGTAACCTTATCACGCCGCGCCGCCGCCCGCTCTCGCCTGTATCCGGCCGGTGGTGTAGGTATCGAACCACTCGAATTGTAGGTACCTACAACTTGTGATGGAACTTTCCCTTCATACTTTTCCTGGCTTAGGACAGGCAAAAATAGCTACTCTAACACATTTGCCAGTAAGTAGGCTAAAGTAAGTAGGTACTTTTGGCGTATTTAAAAAGTTAATCATCAATCAAGTTTTATGTACCTACAATTCAATTAAAATTTACAGCTTTATGTACAGTTTGATTTACTCACATTAGGCATAAAATGTTTTGAACTGGCCGTAGGCACGTAGCCTTTGTGTAGCCGCTAGGATCGTTTCCCGGCTTGGCACACGTTGTTCTGGGAACCGCTCTGCGTACATCGTACGAGCCAAGTTCATGTTGTCACCAGCGATGGCATAAAGTCACACCATTTCAGGCCACTGTTCATTTGTGAACGACATTCTCTACTTAACACAATAAGCGAACAAATCGGCACATCACAAATTAGCACGGAACGCGTCGCGATGTGCTCACTACCTAGCAGACAGGCCGCGACTGACGAGCGCGCGAGCGGCGTCTTTGTGCGGCGCGCGCGGCGTAGGTACCTATGTAGGCGGCGCCTATAAGTCGGCGCGCGAGCGGGTCTTGGCGTAGGTATAAATGTAGGGTGAAATGCTTTTATGATGTATGAGGATATTTTTTTCAAAATTATGTAAAAAAAAAAGTTTAGTTTTTTCATCGGTTTTGGACTCAGTTCATGATTCTGAACTTCTGGTTTCAAGGATAAGACTGTTTACCCTTACACCCTGTATTAGTTAGATTAATATTGCAACAAGTCACTTGCAGCCGCTACATCAAAGAAAGGTCGTTTCCTTTATGAACCACTTTCATTAAAATATGTAATTACAAACTTCATCATTAATAAAACCGAGACCTGAGACTGAGACTCAGTAGAGGATTAAAGACAGGCAACTTATATTTTACTAGTTTCTGCCCACGGCTTCGTAAGCGTTGTTTTTATGGAAACGTTTTATGGTTATTTCTATCCCAAAGGAACTGATTTATAGGATAAAGTAGTCAATGTTTTATTCGAGGCCTAAAAATACCTCTACAAATTTCAGCCTGATCCGTTCAGTAATTTTGGCGTAAAGGTTAGGCTAACAAACTTCCATAGATCTATACATCCAAACTTTCACATTTATAATATTAGTGTGATGTGATTAGCTTTCGCACGTGGCTTTCCGGGTGTTTCCTTTCCTAGGACAGCAATCAAGTTTTCTTGTTTTATTAAGGTCCGTTCAGCCATTTTTTTGTAAAAAAATAACAGTCAAAGAATTAGCTAGCTGAAGTGGCAGTAGCCCGCCATATCTACCGTGGAATCGAAAATCGGTAGGGTAAATGTATTCTTGACTGAAGATCGCGACTCGGCAAACGTAGTGTAGAACGTCGTTTCCAGATGGGACCTCCTCTAATGAATAAAGCACGCCCTGTCTCCACAGGGCGCACTTTATTCATTAAGGGAGGCCCATGTCCAGCCGTGGACTTGTATAGGCTGATGATGATATAATGAACAGACAGGCAGACAGGTTCCGATCCGACCCGGTAATCTTCTTCTGCCAGTCTTACGTACTTTGTACGTAGGGCAAGTAAATTTATGCATTTCGTAGAGGGTCTACGACGTAGACGATCTACAACGTAGAGGATCTACAACGTACAGGGTCTACGGTTTAGATGGTCTACTAACACTACCATATACAGGTTCTATGACGTAGAGGCAGCGTAGAGGTTCTACGACGTAGAGGGTCTACGGTTTAGACGGTCTACACTACAATGTACAGGTTCTACGACGTAGAGGGTATACAGCGTAAAAGTTCTACGACGTAGAGGGTCTACGGTTTAGTTAGATCGTCTACACTACAACGTCTACCCGTGACAACTTCACGGTATATTCTGCGTTGTACAAGTCATTTAGCTGGCTGATAAGTCGTTTTGCGCACATTGTACAGGCTGTGAATTTCAGTGATACGGTAAACTTAAAGTGGTAATTTATTTTTTGTAATTTATTTTTCTGATCTCTTTGGCAGTCCAGAATCATCCCTTTTTCAGCTTAGCTTACACAATTTACATGTCACCCTTTAGCGGAGTTTATTAGAATTTAATGTTCATACAGTGTCAGAAACTTACCAAAACGCTGCAATAGAGATCTCAAGATCAACCTTGCTCTGTTATTACAGAGCTAGTCCGTTATTAACTGGACTGGACTACGTTTCAAGTGGAGATACTCTACTCAACTCAGGGCTTTAATCCTCTCAGCCGAGTCAGCCGTGGCGTAGAGCAAACAGAGAAAGTAATGAAACTTTATGAAATAGCTAGGCGCGTTGCTTTTCCTTGGTGTGCCTTAGAAATGACTGTATTTTTTAACTAGCCTTGCCCCGCGTTCGCACCCGCGTGGAGTTTATGTTTCCAACTTTCTTATTTTTTTCTTGCATAAGAACCTTTTGACAATAACAAACACAACAAAAAAGAATTAGCAAAATTATTCCAAACGTTTGCGCGTGTCGCCGTGACCAAGGGAAATACGGATTCAGTTTTATATATTACTAGCTTCTGCCCGCGGCTTCGCACGCGTATTTTCGGTATAATAAGAAGCCTGTTATGCAAGTTAGGCTATTTTCTAAATGTACGCCAAATTTCATTTTGATCTGTTCAGTAGTTTTGGAGATCTTGGTAAAAAAAAATTACATTTCACAAATATAGTAGTATAGGATAAAAAATAATAGATAGATTCGAAATGGTAGTGTTTCGTTTTTGTATTTGACAACCTCTAAGGGGCAGCGAGAAATGCTCACACATAAAATCATAAAACTCTAACATTAAGTCAGTGTTCTGAGATTCTGTATAGCAACTAATAATTTTGCGGTTTCATACTCTAGTTTGAACAACGATAGCTCGACGTTCAATACCTCGATGTCTCTACCTCGACGGTACGTTTCGTCGATGGCTCGTTACCTCGAAAGATCAGTACCTACCTCGAAGGTTGATATCGTACCTAACATTTATGATGGATGAGTGTCAATGACAAACCAAACAGCTGTAAGGCGCTAAATACGATTAGCATTATTTAAATAACCATTTTTTGGCATTTAACTTTGAGAGGTTGCTACTTATGTTTAGGATCTTAATTTTTGTAGTGCAGGACAGGAATCGTACTTAAATCATGAAATTCATTCAGCGTCTATTTAAATATCCTTACACAAGCGGCCCTTAAACTACAAATAGTAATCAACAATATTTATTCACTATTGGATTAATGTGCGCAAACCTGTCCCCATTCAAACCCATCTGTCTTAGTTCGAACTAAACTGAAGTAAACTCTAAGTGCGCTATAGATTACCTAAGGCTGGGCGTGAGCGCTCGCTGCAATGGTAAACAGAGTGCTTGTGCTGAATACACTGAAAAAAATAGTCCAACTAAGACACATTTTATCTTAGTTGGCGTCAAAATAGTTAAAATAATAAATATCTCATTCAATACAAACAAGAATGCATGGTAGCTGAAACATAATATCGAATTTGTTTAAAACGAAAAATAGGCACATCATTGACATATCAATGCTCTTAGTCAAAATAAATATTTACTTTGTCATATTAAACATGTATTTGCACGGGGTTAGCAAACAACTTTGTTGCATTTTAATCTCTGAATTTAATTAAATAACTACACTTTTTAAGGCCAATTCATTACTTGGTAGAAGGAGCTATTACGATTTAACTAAGTTCTCATAGTCACAGAAGACAAGATCTTATCAGGCTCATATGGATTCATGTGCGTGATCACATTAGACAAGATCTTAAACAATGTAAACAATTTTTTTTTCAGTGTACGAAGTACGGGGTTGGTGTATTACTTAACTTAAAATTTCATATTGCAATTTAGTATACTAAAAATAAACACAAGTAGACAATAATAACTCAATACGTACATATATTAAAAATAAACACAAGTAGACAATAATAACTCAATACGTACATATATTAACACAAGAACCTACCTAAGCATTGGGTTGGTACAAGTAGCCCACTCAGCAAGCCGACGAGCGCGTGTGTGTAGCTCTAACAGGTCCTGACTCAGCTTGTTGCTCTAACACTAAGACCTAGGTAATTGGGTTTTGGTTCGGACGGAAGATCAGTGTAGTGATAACTATGCGCAATGGCTATCATATTGCTGACTCGGACGCAATTTTACAGTATTTAAGTTATTATTATTATTATTATTAGTAGTGATGTAGTTAGTAACATTAGTGTTGGGTAAGTAATTTAAGAAACTAGTTTAGAGCAGTTTTTGTAAATGCTGTAAATAAAGATTTTCTTATTCTTATCCAAACATATGTGCGGCTCTCTATTCCCTCACTCTCATAATCCGATGGGACGGCAGACCGACACGACCGGGTAGAGGTCAAGCGCAGGACCAACGACTTAACGTGCTTTCCGAGGCACGGGGGTGTAACGCCAACTTTCTGACTCCAGGCTGCTTCTGTGAGTTTTTCTTGCTAGAAAAACCCCAATAACAACTATTGGCCGACCCAGGATTTGAACCCAGGACCCCATAATCAGCGGTTGAACAAGCTGACCGCTAGACCAACGAGGCAGACAATGTAGTACTGTTATATTTTATCCTACAACTTAGTATTATTAGGTTCTAGCCACCTCTGGTGTAGTATAATCTAAGTGTGATCAGAATGGGACGGACGGAAACTTGTCAGACTAAATATCTTTAGTCATACTGCTGACGCGCTGTCAAATTTAATCCAAAATATTTTATGTGAACAAAGGTAATAATTTACAAATTAATTAATTCAAAGCCACTGAATTAATTAAGTGGAAAACCGGTGTGATTTTAAAGTATTTTTTTTGCCTTTGACAGTTTTCATACTTAACATCATTCGTCTTTTGTCTGTTTTGAAATGTGCTCCTTTCCGCTGTGCGTGTGCAATAATACGATTATGAAGTTTATTGTTTTAATTATGGAAGGATGAACATTCAATTAGTATTTACAATTGAGAAAATTGAGCTTACTGCAGACTGTTGTTGTTGTTGCAAACAATCTACAAGTAGTTCAACTGATCCATATCAATACCAGTCGGAAGCGTCCCCATGACGCTGGCTGCATGGCCCGCCCTGTATGGCAAGGCAATGCTGATGCGCTACGCCAGACATTCATCAGCTCTCGGGATAAGATAAATAGGGTTTTTATTTTTTGGAAAACGCCTTGTTGTTGTCGGTTATATTGATAGTTTTAAGTTTCAATCCATGTAAATAATAGATTCAGGCGTTACCTACTTTGCGGGAAAAAAAAAACGGAAGACTTTACTTTAAGACAAAACTCTCGCGTGTGTGTGCGCAACTTGTAAACACAGTGTATCATTGCTCCTTACGAAAATTAAGCCAAATAGTTGAGAATCTCACGTATACTTACGAGAAAGACTAATAACTTGGATAATAACCAACCTGGAAGCTTATGAAGACATCCAACATACCGGCAAGTCCTAGATTTACGTTAAATTCATCCATGAAATATGATTTCTAAAGCTGCTCATTTCGAGAAACACTCACACTAACGCAATATTTGAAATTTTGAGTTTGAAACTAGCAATAAAACTGTATTAGTATGAACTTTTGTAATGTTGAAAAGTTCTAACGATAAGAATAATATAAACAGCTTGGTTAAAGCATTATAAAACGTTGTTTTATTATAGTTTTTAAGAAGTACAAGTTATCAGAATCAGTATTTTCAGAATACACTTCAAAGTTACTATGGCAACCAAATCATAGATTATTATACCAAAGAGGCGACATCCATAGGTACAGTCTCTTTACACCCTCGGAACTTTTAAGAATTTTTAAATTCTCTTCAATCCAATCTGCCCGCTTAAAACTTCCAATCTTGGACCAAAGAGCGGCTTGGTAAGCATATCAGCCAGCTGCCGCACCGACGGTACTTGCTTAACTTCAAGTTCACCGTTGATAACACATTCACGCACAAATAGATGTTTAACTTTGATATGTTTTGTACGTTTGTGGTATTCATACTTCGGATTGTGCGATAGCTTTATAGCAGACTCGTTGTCCAAAAACAGTATTGGTTTCTTCAAATCCACCAAACCTTTCATAAGGCTGTTTAGCCATAAAATTTCTTGTGCAGTTTCACTAGCTGCAATAATTTCTGCTTCAGTGGATGAAATAGAAACAACTGTTTGTCGATGACTTTTCCAGCTGATTGCAGCTCCTGATAATAAGCATACCATTCCAGTTGTTGATCTGCATGTTGCTTGATCTCCGGCAAGGTCTGAGTCAGAGTAACATAAAAGCTGTTGGTGTGACTCTTTTGATTGCTTAAATACAAGACCTTTATCCGTCGTTCCTTTTAAGTAACGGAAAATCCGTTTCACTAGCATGATATCGTTTGTGCTAGGTTTCTCCAGGTTTCTGGAAGCAACGCTCACGGCGTATGCTATGTCGGGCCTTGTACCCACAGCTAAGTATGTAAGGGCTCCAACGGCTTGTCTATATGGAAAAATGGTATCAATATCAACATCAGGTTCTGTATCGTTGATACTTTGTTTGATTATTGGCGTCGGTGTAGGTTTGCAATTAGTCATACCGTACTTTTCAAGAACCTTCTTTATGTAAGCTTGTTGGCATAATGTTATATTGCCTTTTTCAGCTTTGATTTCCATACCCAAGAAGTAGGAAGCAGGTCGAGTTGTTATTTTGAATCTTGTTTTCAATTCCTTGATAAAATCGTCTCCTGCTGTTGACGTATTCGACGCCACAATCCCGTCGTCAACGTAGAGTCCAATCAAAACTTTTGACTTTCCTCTGATTCTAATGTACAGACAAGGATCAGCTTCACTTTGTTGAAAGCCCGTCACTTCTAAGAAACCGGCAATGCATGAGTTCCAGCATCGCGGTGCTTGCTTCAGACCATAAATGCTGCGATTAAGTTTGCATACCTGGTTTGTCCCATCTTGGAAACCTTCAGGTTGTTGCATAAAGATTTCTTCCTCTACTGAGCCATTCAGAAAGGCTGACGCTACATCGAATTGGCGTAGGTTTAAATTTTCTTTAGCAGCAATTGCAATAATAGCTCGTATAGTACTGAGTCGACCCACAGGACTAAAAGTTTTGTCGTAATCGATTCCTTTTTGCTGTGAATAGCCTTTTAAAACTAGTCTAGCTTTGAATTTATCGATTGAGCCATCTGGATTTGTCTTTAATCTGAATATCCATTTGCATGGTAGTGCTTTTCTTCCAGCAGGCAAACTCACTAAGTCCCACGTTTTGTTTTCATTTAGAGAGTTTATCTCGCTCAGCATGGCTTTAATCCATTGTCCTTTATTAGGAGATTCCAATGCTTGTTTGTAAGTCACAGGATCTTTAGGTAAATTTTGAACTTCAGCAACAGCAGCTAGTATAAAGTCATCATACCGTTGTGGTTTTTGTATTGCTGATCTGTCTCGTAGACTGTAGCTATTCGGTTCAGATTCAGGCTCCGTGTTAGCGTGTTCATGAAAAATACTTTCTCGAAGAGTACTTTCGTTAAAAGAATCTTGTTCATCATCAACGTTTTCCTCAACACTTTCATATTGCAGACTAGAATCAGCTGCGTTTTCAGTAATAATGTCGTCTTGTAGACTTTCAGTTTCATTATTTTCAATAGGAAGTTCTTGCTGAGTCTCGTCAGCATCATCGATTTCTATTTGCGTTTTCATCGTTTCTGAAACTGAATCACAGTTAGTGTTTTTATTGTATTCAAAGTTGTTTACATCAGTTGGGCTTTTGTAGTAATTAGCCTTGACTACTTTCACATCTGCGGATATAAAAATCTTGTTCGGAACGTAAACCCTGTATGCTTTGCTGGTGTCAGAATATCCAGCAAACATCCCCGGTATTGCTTTTGGAGCAAATTTATGACCTCTTGGTCCTTTTTTCAAAATAAAAACTTTCGATCCAAAAGGGTGGAGGTGATTAAGACAGGGCTTTCTTAACACCCATTTCTCAAATGGTGTTTTATTTTCTATAGCACTGTTTACACTTCTGTTTGCTAGGTAATTAGCAGTGTTTACTGCTTCTGCCCATAGGTGCATTGGTGCTTTAGCATCAATAAGCATAGCTCTAGCCTTCTCCACAATTGTCCGATTTTTGCGTTCAGCGATACCGTTCTGGTGTGGGGTATAGGGTGCAGATAAGCGTCGTGAAATCCCGTGTTCTTTTAAATAGGCTTGGAATTTCGTATTGACGTATTCTGTTCCATTATCCGTTTGCAAATGTTTAATTTTATTGCCTGTAAACTTCTCCATTTCTTGTTTGTACTCTTTGAACTTGTCTAATACTTCAGATTTATTTTTCAGGAAGTAGACCCGTCCATACCTACTGTAATCGTCAATAAAAGTAACGAAGTATCTGTTTTTGGCATGAGTAGGTGTTCTTATTGGGCCGCACACGTCGCTGTGGACAATTTCTAGACGTTCAGTAGTTCTAGGAGTTGTTCGTTGTGGAGGGCTCGGTACTCGAGTCATTTTTGCTTGAATGCAAATTTCACAGTCTGGCAATGACAAAATCTCATTTTTGTTAAAACTCATTCCAGTCACTGTCTCGTTGTTGAGAGCCAGTTGGAGATCTTTGTAATTCATGTGCCCAAGTTTTCTGTGCCAGTCTAGTATGGAACCTTGTTTTGTGTTTGTCGAATTAGTTTCAGGCGTTGCTGCGAAGCTTTGTTCAATGTTTGGTTTTCTTACGTAGTAAAGACCATTGCTCGACTTCTCTGCAGACAGTAAAAGTTCACCTGACCCGTTGCGAACTAAAGCACGGTTGTTGTCGAACGAGACAGTGGCTCCATGTGAAGTCATTTTAGGTACCGATAGTAAATTCGTAGAAAGGGAGGGTACATACAGGGCGTTTTCCAGATGTATCCGTCGTTTTCGTTCTTGATCAGAAAATGTAATTCTTCCTTCACCCAAAATTTCTGTAGAGTGATTTTCTGATGCAAATTCGAGTTTTCTTGACACAGTCTTCATGTTTTTGAAATGCTCATGGTTATAGGTCATGTGTGAGGTACAACCACTGTCAAGTACCCAGTCATCCTGGTTGTTTCGTGTTGAACTAAGAAAACATTCTTCAGCATATAGGGAATCAGCGTTTTTGTTAGTGTTTTTGTTTTTGTTTTTCTTCCAGCAGTCAGAGCAAACTTTGTGTGTCTTCTTCTGAAAGATTCTTCTTCCCGTTCTCTTACATATTTTGCAAGAAGCGAAAAATGCGTTTTCTTCGTGTTGTTGTTGGCCAGGTTCGTAATTATCATTGTGATGACGAGCGCCGCTCTCTTCAATGATTTTTATTTTTAGTTCTTCCGGCTTTGGCAATATGTCGCGAGACTCTATAGCAACGCGAAAGTTTTCGTACTCTGAGGAAAGGCTGTAGAGCATCATGATAGTTAGCAAATCCTCATTTATGGTGACATCCATGTCAGCGAGCTTATCGATGGTGTCCATAAACTTGTTTAAGTGTGTACGAACATCACTGCTTTCTAGTTTGGTCAGAATAAGTTGCTTTAATAATGTGGCCTTACGAGCCTTTGCTCGCATGTATTTCTTTCAATTTGTACCACAAGTCTTTCGCAGTCTTACATTTCTTAACCTCTTTTAGTTGGGAAGGAGCAATGATTAAAATTAGTTCTGCCTTGGCCTGTTGATCTGCTTCGATCTCAGTCGTATCTGCTTTTTCGTCAAGCGGAGTTGAGACATACTTCCATAGCTTGCTTTTTACCAATACAGCTTCAGCCTGTATTGCCCAAGTATCATAGTTATCCTTATCAAGTGGATCAATGTGATATGTTGCTTTAGGCATATTTATAGCAAAAAAAAACTTACGAAAATATTTTCGCTATAGGTAATATTGCGTCGTGACAACTTTTCATTGTTTTGGAACCACGCTCTGCTACCATATGAACTTTTGTAATGTTGAAAAGTTCTAACGATAAGAATAATATAAACAGCTTGGTTAAAGCATTATAAAACGTTGTTTTATTATAGTTTTTAAGAAGTACAAGTTATCAGAATCAGTATTTTCAGAATACACTTCAAAGTTACTATGGCAACCAAATCATAGATTATTATACCAAAGAGGCGACATCCATAGGTACAGTCTCTTTACAATTAGCAATTTGAAAACTTTTTCAAACCACCACCAATTTTGCCGAAGTCAGCGAAAAACTGTAAACACAAAACTGACGCAACTGACAATTGACAGCAATATGACAGCTATTAACACTCTGTGAGTCTGTTCAGAAACCACTTATGACACAAATTTTTCGTCGAAAAGTGAACATCGATAATACAAATCGATTAACGCTTTAAATCGAATCAAGACGAAAACTAAACCCGAAATGGGTAGTAATGTTTTAACTAGATCTAGAAGAAAGCAAATCGATGACGGGATAGATGATAATTATGAAAATCAACAGAGATCTCAGAAAAATTACTTGATTATTATTAAGGAACTGGAAAAAAAGCTGGTAGCTAAAGATAAACTGACAAAAACGCTTATCGACGAACAGGAAAGTAACGCACAAGAATTCGAAAATGTTTGCAAACAAATAAGCGTTCTGAGGAAAAGAATGTATGAGGAAGAACTAATTCGAATGGAACTTGAGAAACGAATAAAAGATTTAACCGAAGAAAACACACTGATACTGGAAGAGCAAGAAAAATATACTAGTATTAAGGAGTACAGAGAGTTAGAAAAAACATTACATATAAGAAATAAGGAATATCAGGACTTGCAACGAGATCACAGTGAGCTGCTACTTAATCGTCATGACTTTATGACGCCACTGAAAGGATTTACAATGAAGAAGATACTAAAGAAAAGAAAACTGACCATGAATAAGAAACATTTCAAAATAATGCACAGAATACTACAACTAACTACATCTAAGAGAATAATGACAAACCAACTACAACAACAAGAAAAAACTATTATATCACTAGTAGAAGAGAGCAAAAAATTACTTGAAATAATATTTAAAAATGAACAAGATTTAAAGGAACAAGAAGTGACGCTAATTAAGGTATCTTTTCTGGAGCAACAGCTGCTCAAACTTCAACAAATGATTGAATATAAGATGGGAAACACCAATACATGCACAACTGAAGTTAAGACGAAAGCAACTGAAACCTTAATACAAAGAACGAATGTACAGACAAACTATACCAAAGAAGTTTCTATCTATTCTGATGATCACGGAAAAGACATGGCGTACCACATTGGGAAATTTATTCCCTCATATAAAATCCGTAACACATGTTTGCCGGGATGGAGATTTGACCATATCATAGACGAAGACAAAATACACAATTTGACAAGGGACAACAAAATAGTAATTATAATAGGAAACTACACGACAATAAATGGAAACGTTCGACAATATCTAGACACAATCGATAGAATAGCGACTAACCTAAAGAAGAAACAGCAACAACTGATAACGACTACTATCACTTACGGAAAAAACAGACAAATAAACAACAGAATTAATAGCATCAATACTAATTTATACCTAATGGCGTCTATGCACGACAACTTGAATATCGTTGAATTAAACGAAGAAAAAACAATATCAAAGAAAACATACATTAAAAAATATTCAGCAAGACACATTGCCTTTGCTTGCGAGAATAGAGTAAATAGAAGCAACCTGACTATACTGCACGATTCCGAGACGACCGGTAATAACAACAGCGAGGCAGACTCCGTTAACTCTCTGAAAGAGAACGGAAATGAGAAGAAGGAAAATCCCACTAAAGAAGCAAGAGTCAGCATTACGGATAATAAGTCGGAGATTGGACCAGACAGTGACAAGACGGCATGCGGCGTTGAGAGTCCTGAAAAAGAAATAAATTTTCAATCAAGACCACGGGGAGAGGTCGTCACTTAAGTATTCGCCAGCAAAATGTACAAGAAACCAACCAAAATACAAGATGGGATATAACTACAAGCAACACAATTGAAGGAAACGCTGAGGAAAAAGGGAACTGCAAGCAAGAATTTAGAATTATACACCAAAACTGCCGTAGTGTAGGAAACAAGGTACTAATATTGCAGGGAATTACTGAAACTTATGCACCGCATGTATTAATTCTTACTGAAACCTGGCTAAGTACTGATAATATCAAAAACTTTGTAATTTATGGATACGAGCATGCAAATTATTTTGTTAGGAAAACCCGCATTCACGGCGGAGTATCAATACTCATTAAAAATAATTTAAAATTTAAAAAAATACCAATAATTGATAATTTAGCAATTGAATATGAATGCGAATTAGCCGCAGTGGAAATTAATACCAGAATAGAATCAATTTGGATCATAGGTATTTACAGAACGGGAAAGGGGAAAATTAGGATCTTGGAGGAAGTGATGGGGAAACTCTTTGATATGCTGTGCACCGTGATTGGAAAGAAGAAAGTGTTTGTTATGGGGGACTGGAATGTGGATTTTTTACTCGATACCAAAGAAAAACAAACTCTGATAGATATTATGTCTCCGAACGGTTTTAAAAATATAGTTGATTTTCCCACGAGAATAGACCTAGAAAATAGAAACGCTACGTCAATTGACTGTGTCGTGACTGATATAGTAGGCCGAGATATAATTGTAGAATCACTAGCAACAGCTTTGTCTGATCATGATGCTCAAATGACTAAAGTTAGATTGGATATGCGTAGGGAGAAAGCTAAAATTATTGAAACAAGGGCAATTAAATATAAAGATCAAAGGTTCGTAGATTTCTCAAATGCAATGCTCGCATACGATTGGGACAAATTGTTTTACACCGAAGACATTAATAATCATATTTACAACAACTTTATTAATAAACTGACATATAATTTAAATTTATTTTTCCCTATTAAGAAGAAACAATTAAAAGTTAACCAGACATGCCCGTGGATAAACAATACGATTATAAAGCTAAAAAATGACATAAATGATTTATATTTATTCCAAAGACAGTACCCCGATATAAATATAACAAAAAGTGATTTGATTATGAATAAAATTGAATGTAGAAATAATTTAATGCAAAAAGAAAAGACAGATTATATAAAACAAAGAATAGAGAATGCTAAAAATCCTAAAAAAGAAGTCTGGAATATTATCAAAGAAGAAACAAATAAAAACATAAAACAATGGGAGTGGGACATGAGGACTTCATCTAATATCAGAATTGAGACTAAGTCAGTGGCAGACTACATAAATGATCACTTTCAACTATTGGCACTGAATTACAAAAAACTAACAATCCTAATATTGTAAAATCTATAAATTTCGTTAAAAAAAATATTAATTGTCATAATAAATTCTACTTTCAATCAATCACGCACAAAATACTGATAACTTTAGCTAAAAAGAAAATTAACAACTCTGAAACTAAAGATATTTTTGATTTATCTGGAAACTTCGTGTTTAATATGTTACATTATTTAGGTGATCATGTATTATATCTTGTAAATAATGTCCTCTTGTCTAGTGTCTATCCGACATCACTAAAAAAGGTTAGGATAACACCACTATATAAAGGAAAAGGTGATAAATGTAGTGTTGAAAATTACAGACCGATTGTAATTGTCCCTATTTTATCCAAAGTCACAGAATTCATTATGTCAGATTCAATTTTAAAACATTTGAATAGCAATAACCTGTTAAATGATTGCCAGCATGCCTACAGGGAAGGTAGATCAACAACAACCGCTACGGCCAAATTTTTAGAGATAGTCATAGACCTTCTGGAAAGGAATAAAAAAGTAGCTGGAGTTTTCTTAGACCTATCAAAAGCTTTTGACTCTGTGGATCACGAACTTTTGATAGAGAAACTAAATGTTTACGGGATAAGTACAATGAGCCTCGATCTGATCAAATCCTTCCTAGAAAACAGGGAACAAATTGTAGAGGTAAAAATAAACGGAAAACGTTTCAGGTCATCTCCAAAAACCTCAGTGATCGGTGTCCCCCAGGGCTCTGCTTTGGGTAACACCCTTTTTACGTTATTCTTAAATGACATTGCGCATGTTCAATTAAATGGAGAAATGGTCCAATATGCTGACGATACCAGCATAATCCTATCAGCGGAATCTAACATACAATTGGAGAGTAAAATCAAAGAATCTATGACAATATTATCAGAATGGTTCAATATGAATGGCCTTAAACTTAACGAACATAAGACTAATGTAATTTTATTTACCACAAAGATTAATCACCAAAAAGTTTTAAATGTCAATTTATCCAATAAGCATACAATTACCAACTCTAATCTGGTCCGCCTACTTGGATTTGAAATAGACCCGACTTTAACTTGGAAGAACCATGTAGACCTGACATGTAAAAAAATGTCTAAGGGAATATACGCTCTAAAGCAACTAAGACCAATAACATCAAAGGAGTCATTAAAAAACGTTTATTACGCTTACGTTCACTCGGTAATGTCGTATGGTATCATCCTATGGGGCTGCTCTACCGATTATGAGAGGGTCCTAAAATCGCAGAAACGAGCAATACGTGTTTTAGTTAAAGCTCATTATAGAGAGTCTTGCCGCGATCTTTTCAAAGAACTAGGTATACTGACATCGGTCTCAGTCTACATACTGGAAGTCTTAAAATATGTGAGAGCTAATTGGGATAGATACTCAATTCGAGTTGTAAAAAGCAAACGGACCATCAGAAATAACAATTTAACTCTAGAAGCAATCCCCAGTCGCCTTAATTTATCAACGAAACTTCCTCTTCAAATGGGGCGCACTGTTTTTAATAAACTACCACCTGAAATAAAGGATATTAAATTAAATAGACATAACACCTTTATAAATGAAGTGAAAAGACTTCTTCTTCACAAAACTGTATACAGCAAAAAAGAGTTTCTCGAGAACGACTATACTCAGTTTAATAATGTACAAAAAGAGTTGAACAAAGGTTCCAGTACGCACCTACACAATGTTACTAGCAACTAGATTATTTATTTGACTATCGCCCATATACAGCGAATGCGTATTGTATTTTTTTGTATTTTTCTTTAATTTTATTTGTATGTGAATTTGACAAGTCTTAGCCTGTACACAGAAGTGTTGTATACCTACTTATAATTATTCATGTGTTTCACCTTTGACAATAAAGATATTCTATTCTATTCTATTCTATTCTATTCTTTAATTTTAAGTTTTTTCTATACTAACAAAATATGGGTCTTGTTATCCGAAATAAAATATTTTTATTTTTTTATTTCATTTTTATTTTAATCTTGCGCAGGTCTGTTCTTACTTTCTCTGGTTGACTGGCATGGAAATTTTCCAACAAATTTACATGCCATGCAATCAGAGAAAGTTCTGGTGATGCAAGATGGGATAAAGGCAACAACGCGCTTATCAGGGTAAGGACTGCGTCCAGCAGTGGACAAATATAGGCTGTTGAGGTGAGGAGGTGAGGATGCACGTGAATCGCACCGAAATTCTTATTGAATATTTTTATATTCTAACATTTTTCAAAGGTCCTTAATAAATTTCTCTAAGAAATCAAATAATATAAAATTTTCGACTTCGAGGGGACTTGAACCCGCATCCTTCCGTCACACAGTGGTACCGCCCATAGGACATAATTCAAAAAAAAACTTGTCAGCTACCCTCAATTAACCTACCTTTAACGATTAACCGATAAACGAGCTACCCTAAAGTATAAATATTCTACCCATTTTACCTAATAATCACTACATTTTTGACCTCCGAAGTTAACACATTATTACGTTGCACTCGCCTTATCAGTAACTCACTAACAGGCATTGTTTTTGTGACGGTGAATTCTCGGAATTGCATTGTTTTTGAGTGGTTTTGTGACATGGATTTCCAAGATCAAGGTATGTTTTCACTTTTAAGTTATAATAATAAATTTTATTTGACATTATTATGAAGAGTTTTTACGTGCTACGTCATACAGGATTTCTACCAAATTTTTATCATAATTGTAAACTTTACATAGACTTACAATTAACTTGCTACATTAAGCTTCTATTCTCACCTATGTTAAATTATAGATCAAACTGTCTATTTTGAGAATGTAAAGGTTTTATCTGCAGACGTTTGCAGATGTAGCTGCTATACAGCCTCTACGACTGCGTGTACTGGGTGAGGTCGAGAATCTAGATTAGGAATCTAGATTCCAGGTACGGCAGACCATATCTCAAAGATATGCATCCTTGAAAATGTACATTTAATAAAAGTACCTGAAAAGAAAATTTAAAAATTTAAGGTACATATTTCTCGTTGACCGTTCTACGCCATAGCCTACGCAGTCGTAGAGGCTGCATAGCAGCTACATCTGCAAACGTCTGCAGATAAAACCTTTACATTCTCAAAATAGACAGTTTGATCTATAATTTAAGATAGGTGAGAATAGTAGCTTAATGTAGCAAGTTAATTGTAAGTCTATGTAAAGTTTACAATTATGATAAAAATTTGGTAGAAATCCTGTATGACGTAGCACGTAAAAACTCTTCATAATAATGTCAAATAAAATTTATTATTATAACTTAATAGTGAAAACATACCTTGATCTTGGAAATCCATGTCACAAAACCACTCAAAAACAATGCAATTCCGAGAATTCACCGTCACAAAAACAATGCCTGTTAGTGAGTTACTGATAACGCGAGTGCAACGTAATAATGTGTTAACTTCGGAGGTCAAAAATGTTGTGATTATTAGGTAAAATGGGTAGAATATTTATACTTTAGGGTAGCTCGTTTATCGGTTAATCGTTAAAGGTAGTTAAATTGAGGGTAGCTGACAAGTTTTTTTTTGAATTATGTCCTATGGGCGGTACCACTGTGCGTCAGTACGGGAATGTGCTAACCAAATACACCACGAGGTCAAGTGACGTGGGAGTCGAAAATCTCTGCGACTTCCTACGGACGGATTCTAGCGCCGTTAGGTTACGCACTATAATGTAATAATATATAAAAAAAACAGAAGCCTTTATTCACAAAGAAAATTATAATATAATTAGTATTTACAATTGAAACAATTGAGCTAACTGCAGGCTGTTGCAAACATTCTACAGGTGGCTTAACTGATCCATATCAATACCAGTCGGAAGCGTCCCCAAGACGCTGGCTGCATTGCCCCGCTGTATGGCAATGCTGATGTGCTGTGCCAGATACTGACCAGCTCTCGGGTCACGCGTCGCTTCGACCAGACGCTCAGATAATTTTTTGAAAACCCGAAGAGCCTCGGTACCCCACGGACCTAGGGTCTCGACTCCAAGAGGAGCAAATGTGTAGGCTCTGTCGAGACCTGCATATTTGCGCCTCTTGAGATCTATATAATAATAATAATAATAATAATGCTGGACAATTCACACTGCATTATCTAGCCCCAAGCTAAGCAGAGCTTGTGTTATGGGTACTAGTTAACTGATATACTTAATACAATACATAACATAGATAGATATTTTTATTATACATAGAAAATACCCAGACCAACGGAACAAATTTCAGCAGATCGTACACAAATTTGTTCCGAGGCGGGGATCGAACCCGCAACCTCCTGCGTCGCAGGCGGACCTTCGCCCGCTGCGCCACGGAGGTCGTCATAATATAATATAATATAATCGAAAATTATAATCGTCGTATATATATAATATAATAACCTTGATATATAAATATAATAACCTTATGTTTCTGTTTACAAAAAGAATATTAAATTTTAGATAACACTTACCTGTACCACTTACCTGGTAAGTACCAGGTAAGTACCAGGGAGGAAGACCTCCCCCACCGTCGTAAACAAGCGCCATTTATCCTGGACTTTATTCTCTAGGTATGCTCATAAATAAACCAGTCTAGACCGGCACTAAGCGGTCATTAATTAGAGAACTGCAAATATCTTGAATAGTTGGCTGTTTGAATTCTTGACGTGAATTTGTTTACGGATTTTGTTGGTGGAAATAGTGGGGTATTTAGGGAATAGAGTTCTGCACACATTGATCCAATACTTGCGTAATCTATTTAACTAGTGGTTCTACGAACAGTTGACCTCGCGAGCACTAACTTTTTCCAAAAATTATGTTATTACCATTATATTAATAAAGTTATTTAAAACGGGAAATTGAGGTTCCTGTTCCTGTTGTAGGTGGTTTTTGACTTTTTTTGTAGGAAGTACGCCTTTAATCAATAAACCACAACGACAAAAAAAAATATAAAATCGTAGAATCTGTACACCAAGTTTCGTACCGATCGGTTGTAAAATACGACCTGTAGAGGAATAGAATAGAATAGAATAGAATATTTATTTATTTAAAAAGAATACATATGTTTTAACATAGTTGCACCATTGAACCATAGTAGGTTTGTGTGGGTGCACAGACTCGTCTTATATCTCGATATTCCACAATCCAATAATACGATATAACGTTTTACGACAGCTTGTAGGTAGGTAAGTACTTGCCAGAATCTACGTTTTAACCTGGTTTTGCGTTATTTCATTTATGTTTTATTTTATTATAAATCTAGATAGTAGTGATAGTTAGTGTTTTTGTTAATTTTATATAATACAGGAGTACGGACATACTGACAGAAACGCTAATTTTGCTAGACTTGATGCAGAGACGCTTCGCTCACTTCGTTTGCTCGGTCAATTATTTTATGTTATTACCTAATACTTTAATGTTATTCAATTTATTTGACTATTTTAAACGTGTAAGTAACAATAATTTTAATACAATTTTATGTAACTTTTAATCTTATGTAGGTAAGTAATGGTTAACTTGATCGTGTTAGTTGCTAGTTGTAGTGTGAGGCTTACGCATTATAAAAACCATAACGTTAAATACAACTACTTCCAAAATACCACTAAAACACAGCACAAAAACGTATATTCAAATATCGACTTAAACTCGTTATCTTTTGATATATTTTCAGTGATGGCTTCCCACACGCTGTAAACGAGTGGTCAGCGAGCTGTCTGTCATCTGATGCTGTCAATATAAAATTCATCTAAATGTTGCGAGCTAAAAAGTTTTTTCTTACGCGTTCAGAACAGATTAATAAAAATATTCATGAGTAAAAAAAGGTAAATAAAACGCGATAAATACCCGTGAATATTTATAATTATAATAAATAGGTACGAAAGCTAATATTTGAATAACAAAACATTTTTGTGCTGTGCACACCTAGAATTTTCAGGTGTGCTTTAGATTTACTTATCCAATTAAGGAGCTGCCTCCCGTCACACTATTATAAGTTTTTTTTTAATGCCTCTGTAATAGTTTTATTTTGTATATTTTAGGCAGAGAAACGAAATTGCCCTTGGTGGCCACCAAACTCTATTTTCGATTCCCGGTATTTATCGCGTTCATTTACCTATTTTTCCCGACCTTTCAACAGGTTTACACTCTGTCGTGGTCACGGGATGACTGGAGTACTGGAGCTAGTATTTACAATTGAAACAATTGAGTTAACTGCAGACTGTTGTAAACAATCTACAGGTAGCTCAACTGATCCATAAAGTAAAAGTAAGTAAGTATGTAGGCTTAATCAGATCTTATTTGTTGTCAATTTATGTACTAAGTTTTCTCTTATAAAAATCTTTTAACATGGCTGAGCAGTGCTTTTTTCTCTCTCAGTCAACTTGAGGAAACAAACGACTCTTAGCTATTACTTAGTGTTGAGAGAAGTTTATAAGTGGGTGGGTTTATTCTTATTTTTTGTTAAGCACTTACATTGTTTTATTGGTAAATTTTTATTTTATTCATCACTTGAATCTCCATAGCTAATTTCGACCATTGTTTTACTTAACTTTTTTTTTCTAAATTGTATGATTGCTTAGCGTATTTGATATCCACACTGTCATTTTCCCGTGAAGGCCATTAGCTTTTTGTTGCTAGATTCTTGTAACTTATTTTGTAATTTAAGCTCCTTAAAAATTATTAAATAAATAAAAAGTACAGTATTTCACACACACATACACAGCTATGACCACTGTAGGTGAACTGGACATCGACGCCCCGCTGGATCTGAATATAAATTCAATGATATGTAACGCCATAAAGAAAATTGGCCAATAAATATCATACCCGTCGTTTTTATGATGGCCCGTAATGAAAAGATGGCGTCATGGCCAAACCCAAGGTATATGCCTTAACTACAGAATATTATCAAGGCCAAGATTATAGTGGGGAAGATCGCTGTGCGGTGCTGGCTTAGAATTTGCACCACCCTAATTCTTCCCGCGGGTGTCTTAAGAGGCGACTAAGGGATATCCACCGGGGGCGGGCACTGCAGAAAAAATCTACCATCGAACTGCGATCCTCAACCCGGATGCCCAGCGTGGGGATATTTAGACCTTATAGGACTCTTGGACACGTCACAAAATTCAAACGACATCAGTAAAACTAGGAAATAAAGTGATCACTTTGATTTTGTTCACTTGAATCTTCTCAATCTTCAGATTATGGGCATTACCCCCCTGGGATAAAAGCCAATAAGGCGCTTATCAGTGGGAAGCCTGCGTTCAGTTGTGGACAAAATATATAGGATGTTGAGGTTACGCGAGCGGAAGGTCTGTTCCAGCTGTGGGACTCAATAGTAGGTCACTTAAGAGATCTCCTCAGGAGAGTCAAACGCACACACACCCGACGCTCACACACACGCACATTGAGAAACAGTCTTATAATATAAATTGCGTATTTAAGTAACTCTATCTATCTGTCTGTTTCGTTTTCACGCCTAAACGGCTGAAATCAAAATGAAAATCAATAACTCTTTATTACAATAAATGTGCACTTAGAAATGGTCAAATTATAAAACTAAACACTGACACGGAAACAAAGTGATATTTTTGATTTCTATCGCTTCGGTATGTAGACTAAAGTAATGAAGCGACGAAGAAACCTTTAGCCTGTTAGTTGTTATTTTTTGAGTTGGAGCAAAACCCGTCCCAAGCTTTTTTATCCCCTAATCTGATATTTTATAGTTAGCCTTTGCACAACAAGCTTTTGACAATTTGTTTGAATTTATTTACTGATAATTTTTGCAACTCACTAGGAGTTTTGTTGTAGAAGCGTATACATTGCCCTTGAAAATATACATTAATTTTGTGTAGCCTAGTTGTGGGCACAGCGAGTTTATGTTTATTTTAGTTATTAAAATTATTTTTATCGCTATTTTTAGGGAATCGATTTATATTTCTATGACTATACAATAAATTTTCATAAATATATTTACTGAACTGAATTTAATGAGATTTGACAAGGAGGCAAACAATATCCCGGTAAGGACAAAGGCTACTTGAAAAGTGCGTGTGAAGCCACAGCCAGAAGCTAGTCACACTAATATTATAAATGCGAAGGTTTGGATGGATGGATAGATGGATGGATGTTTGTTACCTCTTCACGCCAAAACTACTGAACGGATCGGGCTGAAATTTTGCACACAGGCAATTCTCTAATCCTTGAATCAAACATAGGCTACTTTTTATACCATAAATCAATTCCCATGGCATAGAAATCACCTTTAAACGTTTCCATAGAAACAACGCGTGCGAAGCCGCGGGCATAAACTGGTCATATTATAAAGGCGAAAGTAATTCTGTTTGTTACCTTTTCACACCTTAACGGCTGAACGGATCCAAATGAAATTTGGCAGGGAGGTAGACCGTATCACGGGGACGGACATCGGGTTGGTTGTTTATTATCCCAGAATAGAGCGTGCGAATCTAGGGAGCGAGTATTTTATAAACATTTTAATTGATCGAGAGAACGAAGTGAGCGAAGCGTCTCTGCATCAAGTCAAGCAAAATTAGCGTTTCTGTCAGTATGTCCGTAATCCTCTACAAGTCGTATTTTACAACCGATCGTTACAAAACTTGGTGTACAGATTCTTTGGTTTTATAGAATTATTTTTCGTCGGGGTTTTTTGATTAAAGGCGTATTTCCTCCAAAAAAGGCAAAAAGGGAGCTTTAGAATATATCCGCTTTCAGAGATCTGATTTCGATGATTTTATTTTAAATTGAAAGTAACTTTAAATTGTTGTCATAAAAATTTGGTAAAGATCTGATCTAGGATTTTCGGCAGTACGAGCAGAATATTGAGCGAGCCGTCTCGCTGCAGAGAGCGAGCAGAGAGTTAGGAACATTATTTCTACCCATTTAAGGCAAAAAGTTGATTGGTGAAAATGACTAAAGTAAGAATTAATATTTCCTGTGCCCTAAGGGCAAGTTCTCACTACACATAGGAATAAAAAAAATTGATAAGTACCTACCTAAATATCCTGTTTTAAATAACTCGTAATAAGTAAATTAATTGTTGAAAAAAAGTAAGTGCTCGCGAGGTCTGATCGTAGGACTACTGCTTACTCACTAAATAATGGGCCTATCTAACGATTTGTCAAGTGTAACAAGATTAAATTTTAGAATTCATTGGATGAAATCTCAGAATTCATTCGTCATTGTATGTAACTACACTTGCGAGCTTTAAACTGGAATCGCTTCAAGGGTTTTTCAAGACTAAAAAAAATTGTTTTGATCAACTCGCGATGAAGCGATTCCATTCTATACAAAAGTCGCGTTTTGGCACATACATTTCTCTATAGAAACCTAGTGTTCGGCGTATGACTTGATACACCTTGAGTAAACACGTCAAGGGCAAAGATTTATATCGTTCGTTAGATATGCCCTGACACCAGAAACTATGGCACTGTCTTTGAAAGCGTGCATTAACTAAATGCCGACGCACGCACACTAGGAGTAGTTAAAAATAGTGTTTTTGCCAAGTAACCTAACTGTTATTATTACCATTTATTGTGCAATCATATTGCACGAACTTATATGAAAAAACACACAATACACTGACTCCATATGAGCGAGCTACCTCATTTCGCTTGGCAACAGCACGGCGCGGTCTCACTAAATAATGGGCCTATCTAATATAAGAGTGACGTCTAGGGTCACTTCATGAACATATGTGCGAATGAAATAGATGCGAAATAACCCCAAGGAATTTTTATCCTCTTACAAAAAGTGAAATCGAAACTTAAAACAAAAGAAATTTCGTAATGTCCATGACCGAATAAACAATTTATCGAACACTATCGGCGACGTCTGTTAAAATCATTACCCACCATGACATCTGCGCCCCGTGAGCGCGCCGTACGCCCCTTGCATGTAGACCGCAATAAAACTCAAGAGGCAGGTGTGTCCATTCTATATTACGTTAGTATCCTACTAACTATACTAATATTAGAAAGCAGAAAGTTTGTGAAATCTCCAAAACTACTGAACAGATCAAGATGAAATTTGGCGTACGTTTAGAACTTTAGAGCAAAGCCTAACTTAGATAATGGACTATTTATTATACCGAAAATACGCGTGCGAAGCCGCAGGCAGAAGCTAGTTATTATATATATTCTCTGATCAAGTCGATCCCTCAAAGTAGGTTAGGTTCGCCTTGATAACGTGGCTGCTATAAACTATCATTTAACAGCTGAGGCGCGGCGATCGATCGGCTATTCGATGCAGTTTTGTTGTCTTTTTATCATTATGGCGTAGCTACTTAAGTCCGTTTCAGAGCGGTAGCGAAATCCAAGTGCGAATTGCGGTCAAAAGAAGGTTTATTGAGTATGAAAAAAAATGCGGTAATCCACTGTCACTTATCTACATATATAAAAGAGAGAAAACTTGACTCATCAAGAGATCTCTGAAACTACATAATATAACAATTGAGGTATAGATGGTCTGAAGACTTTGATCCTCATCGGCACCCATACGCCCACTGCTGAAAATTCTTCAATGGTGCATTTGCCATTAAACCACAATCTTGGAAGGCGGATTTGAGACCACAGAGAGGTGAATACAGAAAAAACCCGCTATCCATCTTCTGGTTGGTTCCCTTAGTCGGTACTTACGACAGCAACAGCCTGAGTTTGGAGGGATCTATTCGTCTCTCCGCGATCACTCTTTGGTACAGTTCAGTTGTCCTTCGTTGGGAGTAAGTTAATGTTAACCCCCATCATCAGCCCCAGCATCGCAGGGGTCGGACGCCTAGAGAGCCGCGATCACGGTGTGGTAAGTGAAGTCACCTACTACGCTCAAACGTTAGCAGTTGAAAAGTTAGGGTGCGCGTTCACAGGCCGGTATCGGACAATCCACTGACAAGTGCGTCCATGGCAAATGGCAATGGGGAAAGCAACATTGGGGACCATTTTAGCAGCCTTAATGGTATCTAAATCTTATAAAACTTGAATAGGGGAAGCTTTTTGTCTTAAATATAATTTTAAGTTTCAAAAGATTTGGACAGCGCCAAGGCTGCCAGAATGATCCCCATTGTTGCGTTCCCCATTGCCATTTGCTACTGTTATTGGTGGGAAGGTCGGGCTAACTCGAGTAGGAAGAAGTACGTTCGTTATTTTCATGATTATTGCGTTTTACCTAACTTAGAATTCCTACTGCAGTACATCAACCTCGCGGAGATGTACTGAAGCTGGTATAGCCATGAAATTTTTTTCCGTAGTCCGGTTGACCGGACAACTGAACTGTACCACGGGCAAACCACGGCCGTCTCGCCGAGATGAGGTTTCGCTTCCATAGTTCTACCATGGAACTATAGGGATAAAAAAGTGGTAACAGTTCTATGACGTCACAGTCCTATAGAATAAATGGGAGATGTCGTTGACAGCGATCTGCTGGCTTTGATCCTTGAAAGTTCTTAGTATATGTCTCCATACCTTTGGTGGACAGCGGGAGTTTAAAATACTGGCTAGCCAAGGAAAATATGTTCTAAAAGCTCGTAGAAGCTCCATTGAATACTGTCAAAACTTGCTTCATCGAACGCCTTATAAATTCACGGTCTTAGTAGACAAAAAACAATACTACACCCATAATAAAATCACTCCTATAATAAAATTAGCAATAAATAACAGAGTAAAAACCTGTTAAGGCTCCATTTTCATTAATTCTTTAGCCAATTTCTACTTAAAGGGAGCCTTTTGTTAATTTTAAATGGCATTGTTTGAGATCTTCTGAAAGGATTCTTCCATTAGGGTCTGTTTTAGCAAGAATTAATTTTGTGTCTGTATTTTAAGATGCAGGGTTATAAAAAAGGTTTTTGCAATGAAATAGACTAAGAATCAGAATAGTTGAACTCAGAAATAGTTGTTCTCTGTTCTGTCAAAAGAAAAACGTTTTGCTAATAGGCACGAGTTTTATAAATTTAGCAATCAGCACTTTTGTATTTTTCATTCGGGTATGTAGGTACCAACCTGGCTTACTAGGAATAATTTTACATATTTTCCTTGTGTATTGTTGTTGTGTTAAAATTACAGGAAATAAAACAAGTTTGTATTTTTCTGTTTATTCATTTAATAGTAATACGCACCCTAAAATTTCGCCATAGATAAGATTCGCCATGTTATCAATCTTTATACAAAAAACAACAAATTAAATTACTAAATCTACTCGTACTCGAATATATTTTTATTAAATAAAAGCGTTAAAAACATCAGTAAAATACATTACAATTACAACAAATATATTTTCTATGTTTTTACATTGATATAAATTCTCTAGAAACTTGTACGTGTTTTTATACATTTATTTATCGATTTACATTTTGGTTTCTAAGCACATCGAGAAAAACCTTTACTAATCGATTATTTAATTTATTTACACATATTTGAATAAAATATTTACTTATTTTGATACTTTTTAAAATGAGGGCTCTTCATTTATAGCTGTTTAATTAATTCGTCATTATTTGATTTATATTATTGACAGTTTTTTAATAAGATTGAATATTAATGACCATATAATCAAACAGCTGAAAAAGTATCAAAACATTAAGTGATTTTTACAGATCTTTACACGATTATTCCACGACACCCTAAGTACATTTAATCTAAATATATTTAAGCTTCACATTTATTTTAGGCTATTTACGAGTATTTAACATTTAACAAGCGCGTATATGCAAACAAATCTAACTATCTAACCTATCTAACTTCTAAAACACTACTTCAAAATCCGACATGAAAAATCTAATGAAAAACTATTTAATTATTTAGTTGACCTAAATAATGCTTTAGTAAAATTATGATTAGTTTTTGCGAGTAGTCTCCTAAGCCTAATAACATATTAATGAAGTTTTGAACGAATCCTTTCAACATAAATTTGGTATCTGTTAGAACTTATATACTTTAATAAACAGCAATTTTTTTAATTTTTTTACTCACAATGACAAAATGAGTATGATATACAAATTAATGAAAATGATATGTCTACAGACATACAAAAAAATAACAGTTCAACATCTTAAAGTATTTACAAAAAGATTACGACTTGTGTCATAACATTACTAAAGAAGGAAAATGGCACATAAAATTTTCTCTTGTTTCAACGCGTTTCATAAAACACGGGATAGAACAAGACAAAATACATTGATAGCTTTAGAAGTTTATGCCTTATGCATAATAAGGTTAGAGTACAGTTTCGTTTGTGCAGGTCCTAGGCCCATTTACTAAAGAATACCTACTAGATCCCCCATTCTTTCTGCTGGTAACAGCGCCCCTTATAAAAAGTTCCTTAAAAGTTTCCCTAAACTGCCTCGACATACCGCAATAAATAGCAAAATTAATGGGGTAGGACACTATTATAAAGAAATTCGTGACTAAAATGAGTAAATTCGCGATATGATAATCGAGTATTTCTACTATTGTACTAGATATGATATGCAGTATTGTTACAACTGCTACCGGGATCTCAACCAACAAGAAAACTGTCACAACAACGATAAGCATAAGTGTAGTACAGTTTGAATCTCTGAGTCTTTTGCATTCTGATTTCCTGTTCTCCTTGAACAGTTTCTGTCTGTTTATTTGAGCTGTTCTCATGGCTCTGAAGAGAAGTACGTTAAGGACGACGAGAGATGTGCAAGGAACGAGGTGGACGAACAGAACTCGGAATACAAAGTATGTTATGAAGTAGGCGTCGACTGATATCGACTGTACCCATGGTGACATCTTCACCTGAAACAGAAAAGAGGGTAGTTAAATTATGCTGGACATTTTTAGACCTTCTTTTTGTAGAAGACAAGTTCTAACTGTAAATCATTTCAAGTGCTTAGGTTCAATAGTAAGCAATGATGGGAAGATCGACGGCGATGGAACTCACATGACAACTACAGGCTGGATGAAATGGAGGCAACTCACAGGCGTAATGTGCGACAGAAGGATGCCAGTAAAGGTAAAAGGCAAGATGTACAAAACTGCAGTAAGACCAGGTCTTTTCTATGGGTCCGAATGTTGGGCAACCAATAAACAACACCTAAATAAACTGCACACTACAGAGAAACGCATGTTACGCTGGTCAGGGGGTGTCACATTACTGGACAAAATCTGAAATAACTAAATAAGAGGAAGCTTCAAGGTCGCACCGATAGCCGACAAAGTCAAAGAGAGACGCCTGCGATGGTACGGGCACGTACAGAGACGCCCGGAGGATCATATGCAAGATCAAGCTTGCCCTAAATTTGCGAACAACAAGACGAGGACGCGGAAGACCACCCTCCACTTGGTTGACGACGGTCGAAAAAGACCTAAAAGAAACTCAGCTCGACAAAGAAACCGCACAAAACCGAGCGCAATGGAGAAAAAGGAGAAGGAAGGCCAAACGAATGGGAAAACGGTCGAGGAATATATACTTCTTGCAGAAGACAGGATATATTATTATGTACATACTAACATCAACACTCTCACTACAACTTATTAATGATGTTCGTAAATTTATTACATATTTATTACTCGGATCACGCGTCGCTTCATTAAGCTAAATAAAGTGACGCGTGACCCGAGAGCTGATGCGTATCTGGCACAGCGCATCAGCATTGACATCATACAGCTGGGCAATCCAGCCAGCGTTTTGGGGACGCTTCTAACTGGTATTGATATGGACCAGTTGAGCTACCAGTAGATTGTTTGCAACTGTCTGCAGTTAGCTTAATTGTTTCAATTGTAAATACGAGTTCTAATTTGTTTACATTATTTGAAGTTATTTTCTTTGTTAATAAAGGTTTGTACTAAGATAACGTTTTTATTTATTTTTCTTCAGTCGTGCCTTGAACTTCTAATGGAGGATAGAAGAATATATAGGGTGATACACAACAGCAGCTTTGCTGTGGTTTTATGAGCTCTTGCAGTAGACGCTTGTGGCAGCCGTAATGTTAACATAACTTTTAAAAATTTGTGATCATTTCTTCAATAAATATTTTTAACAATTGGGTTTGTTGAGATAATTTGTAGTTATCGATAAGCTCGAGTATATACATAACTAGACAAAAATTTACCTATTGATAACAATCCTTCTTGATGGTCATGACTAGGTGTTAACTTACCCTGCAAACCTCCTCAAAATGCCCCCTCCAGAAGGTCAGATGAGGCACGTACTGGCGATCGAAGAACCGCGGGAGTTGATGCAAGAAGGCAGCCAGTCCAATGTAGATGAGGCATTTCATCACGTTTGGCATCGTGCACCTATTAACAAAATAAATACAAGTTAGGTATGGATAAACTTATCTGGAAATAAAGTTACAACGATTGATATGTTCCTAAATTACATACTAAAAAGTTGATCTATCTGCAGACGATTGCAATCAATTATACAGGGTGTAACAAAAATAAGTAACCAAACTTTCAGGTGGGGTGTAGAATCGAACACTGAATTCAGGAAAAATATTAAAAAAAATCCCGCCCTTTAGTTTTCGAAAAATTTAATAAATAGGTACGAAATTTTCACAACATTAGGCAATAGACTATAATACATGTGTCTATTTGGAATTAAAAAAAATGGCCTAAGTACCTGTATTCATCTCTTTTATAAGCCCATAACACCTAAACGGTGCCCTAATGAGCGGCCACCGCGGTCATCGACCCGCGACATCATTGCAGCGGAAGCGAACAGGCTGCACGGCGTGCTTAGATATGGAGCCTACGTACAACAAATACATTCCAATTTTCCTCTAGGAATTAAAAAATAAATAAATTATTTTAAGTCTTTACACACGTTCTATCGTGAAAATGCATAGTTAGTAGGTACATTCATTAAGCATGCACCTTCCTACTAAAAGATATTCACTACTAGCTTTTATTTTTTCATATCGTTGACTACCTAAGTACCTACCTTCAAATTGACCTTTAAAAACACGGTGAGTAACTTACAATGAACCCCATAAAAGGTTGTTACAATTTGCATTTCCGAAGCACCAGATTGAGACAAGAAAAGGCACAAACTTTTAGCGCGCGAGAGCGAGATAGGTATACAAACTTAGTTCATCCGAATGTTCACCCAATGCTAGGCTTATTGTTAGTTTTGTCAAACTGTCATACCACAGAAAGTTATCATAGGGTCAATGGCCGTTTAGTTGCATCATTGCAAGCGCAAGGTGAAGGTCGCGGCGGCGCTTATCGGTTTTTTGTGCGTAAAAATGGCTCGTATGCGTTATTCAGATAATGAATATCACGAGATGAAAATTGAAATGGGAAAATTGGAATGCAGTGGCTAGCTTCCTACATAACTACAACACGTGCAGCCCGCCGCCGCGCGCGCTGCTGCGATATCGCGTGTCCGGTCGTGGGTGCCCCCCGTAAAAAGATGTTTATCTGCTAAAAAGGTGTACACAAGGTACGTATACCTTTTAATCATATTTTAATGTCAAATAAACACGTGCATCAGTCGTTTGCGTAATGTAGTGAAAATTCCGTATTTATTTTATTTTTCGAAAACTAAAGGGCAGGATTTTTTTTTTATATTTTTCCTGAATTCAGTGTTCGATTCTACACCCCACCTGAAAGTTTGGTTACTTATTTTTGTTACACCCTGTATAGCAGCTCAAAAGTCAGTCAGGTAGCTCAAATGATCCAAATCAATATCAATCGGAAGCGTCCCCAAGACGCTGGCTGCATTGCCCCGCTGTATGGCAATGCTGATGCGCTGCGCCAGACACTCACGTACCAAAATTTGTCGTCGCTTCAACCTACGTTGGTGCGACATGTCAAAATTTGGCAATTCAATTGTTTTGTTTGGGAAATATTTAATCCTAATCTGACCAGAATTCTTTTATAATTCTGAATTAATCTGATTTTTAAATTATTTTCTTTCAATTCAAACAGTGAATCCCAGAGAATCCCTAAGTGATAAATTCAAAGAAATAAATATTATATAATGACAGTACCATGTCAATATATTTATGAAAACTTGTTGTACACTCATAGAAATAAAAATCTGTTCCCTAAAAATTGTGATAAACATAACTTTAATACCAGAAATAAACATAAACTCGCTGTGCCCACAACTAGGCTACACAAAATTAATGTATCTTATAAAGGGCAATGTATACGCTTCTACAACAAAACTCCTAGTGAGCTGCAAAAATTATCAGTAAATAAATTCAAACAAATTGTCAAAACCTTGCTGTGCAAAAAGGCTTACTATAAAATATCAGATTATCTAGAAGATAAAAAAGCTTGGAACGGGTTTTGCTCCAACTCGAAGAATAACAACTAACAGGCTAAAGGTTTCTTCGTCGCTTCTTTACTTTGGTCTACATACCGAAGCGACAGAAATCAAAAATATCACTTTATTTCCGTGTCAGTGTATAGTTTTATAATTTGACCTTTTCTAAGTGTACATTTATTGTATTTATGGAAATAAAGAGTTTTTGATTTTGATTTTGATTTTGAGTGGCGCAAACGAAGCCTGGTTTCTCGATAGCATAGCGAGACGTCATCGAGACGTACCTTTTTTGTAGGGGATTTACGTAGTTCTATGTACGCACATTAGAGGCGCTGATCTAATTCCATACAAAAATCAAACGTCTCGCCAAGATGCCCGCCCGGTTTTCGTTGCCGCTGTTTCGAATATTTTTGTACACATAATTAAATAATAAAATAAAATATAAAGGTTTTATTTCAGACAATACTAGTTCATAGATTCACGACAAAATACAATCACACACATTTTAAAAGACACTTAACAATAAAAATAGAAGTAAAACAATATCCGTCAAGTGCGAGTGTAACTCGCGCGCCGAGGGTTTCGAACGTTTGTCAACAAATATGTACCAAAAGTACCGGTTAGAGGCTTCGAAATTTAACGTATACCTACCTAAGAATAGTAGGTACCAACTTACATTTCAGATAGAACTCTCTGCATGCTTCGGTTAAAGTGGGTAATGGAAAAATTTTCGACTTTTTTCAAACTATTACAAAAAGTATGAAACCTACAAAAATTTTAAAAACTGTTTTGAAATGTCCAAATCGATACCTTTTATTTGATACCCCACTCGGTGAGATTATTTTCCAAAGGGGCAAAAAGGGGGGGAATAATTTTCCAAAGGGGGCCCCCTTTGGAAAATTATTCCCCCCTTTTTGCTCATTTTGCAAAGAGTGTTCTTTTTAGTACTTTAATTTTCTTTGTGAATACAGTTAAAACATTACAAATTGGCGTTCGTACATGAAAACGGATGGAAAACGGTCATGAAAAGCTATTCAATAATATTATGATAAACCTCGTCACATGAAAATTTGCTTATTCATCGAGCGGTACGCCTGAGGTGCAGTAATAGAATTCATTTAACCACCGTCCTTTTAACTTGGGTCCAGAAATCAACTTAGGATTGATGAGGGTTCTCCAAAATGTAAAAACCGAATGCGGCCAGGTGTTCAGCTCCCTTTGGTGCTCCGTGTATTTTAGGAGATTAAAATGGGGCACTCAGCTTAAAGTAGGACTAAGCATTTGTAGACTGATGCCCAGATCTATATATTGGATATTCTAGAATTGTTTGCACCGTAGGAGCAAGCTGTGTTTTGTTTATGTTGTGCTTTTGAAACAAGACCTTGTTGTTCAATTTTTAGTTTTTGTACCGCACTAAAATGTATTGGACTTTTTGTCAAGATAGACATCTTATTAGAGAGTATGAGCGACCTACTTAAATCTTACTCCATGTACGTATCCGACGATCCTATCCATACCAGGTTGTCTGGCAGAGATCGCTCTTGAGCGATAAGACCGCCAATTGTAACTTGGGTTATAATTATTTAATTTTAAATTGTTTCTTAGTTTTAAGTGTGCAATAAAAGTATTTTCAATTTTCCTTAAATAAGGGAAAATTATAGTCTTAGCATGTACACACCAAACCTTTATTTCAGATAATTTACAGTCCTAAACAAATAATAATTTAAGTAAAGAAATTATATTCTTACTTTATTGCGGAGTAGGAAGGTACTTATTGGCAGTATAGTTAACAGATATTAATAAATAAAAAGTGCGGTCTATGGATGTAGGCCTCGGAGATTACGAATATATTTAAAAATACCCAACACTTCAGAGCACTCAATCATTCCAGCATTATTTAATGTTTCAACAGATACTCTTAAATATTAATGGATTTCTGTTTTACATTAAGAAACGGTGATTTGATTTCATTTAGAGGTCACACTAATTAATTTTATAAAAGGGTGTTGAGTGAGGGTTTCATCTTTTAGGCCGGGAAAAGGTTCGGAAAATTGGGTTAAGCTTTGTCTCGGAGAACTAAGGAGGTTTTGGTTTTACAAATTTTTAATTGGATCCTGTTAACCTCTTTTATTAGACAGTTTGATAAATCATAGCTTTTTTTCTTTGTTTTTTTTAGTCTTCTTTCTTTTAATTTTCTCTAGTAATAAATAAATAATGCTGGACAATCCACACAGCATCCTCTAGCCCCAAGCTAAGCAGAGCTTGTGTTATGGCCCATAACTTATGGGTACTTCATAGATAGACCGTGCATAGATGCAAATCCATGCTTATGAGATCCCATTCTCCTGTCCGCTGATTATCCCCGCCAACTGTAGTCATGATTGGTAAATACTGTGTAAATATCCATTGCGTGGTAAGGAAGTTAGCGGATAAACCGAAGGGATAAACCATAGATCTAAGTAAAAATCTGTAGATAAGGTCCGTTCTCCCAGCGCTAACTCAACAAATGGCCTGTTATGTTACAACTTAACTCAAAAATAAAGCACCCAATCTCCCAAATTTTACTTTTATCGATTGGATAAACATACCGACAGATGCGGAAAAAGATTTTGTTTTTTACTATGCAGACATGTTGTCTACAAAGACCGTATAGTATAATGACCTTCGTTACCCACAAATTAACGATCGAATAAGCGAAACGCAAGTATCGAAATAAAACTGCGATCTTCGTCACGTCTTTAGATAGATATACTATTCAGTAAACAGGACGTAACATATAACTAAGGTTATTTTATTTGACCAATTTTTTATTACAATCGTAAAAACGTTCCCACTTGGGCTCTAAAAGTAAAGTTTATGGGAAGGCGCGAATTGGAATTGAAGAAAGGATGCCGATGGATTAAAATTCGAGAATGGATGGGCTTGGTAGGTGGTCCAGACTTTCAATTTGGTTGTTGAAATAATCAAATTGTTATTCAACATTCAACCTTCTGAGTTTCTAGTCGAGAAAAATCTGGTTAAAATCTGGCACTGGATAACGAACAGAACAGCTCTGGAATTGGATTTTTTTGTACGTTGGGCTCTCTGGGCCCTGAGGGGTTTTAACTGTAGGACCATTGTGCCTAGGTATGAGGAATGGTTGGAACCTTTCGATAGGAAAGTGTAGGTGTGAATATGAGAAATGAAAACGTGAGTTCATTCATGATATGGTAATCACTTTTTCGCCTATTGTGGAAAAAGTGTTTTTTTGAGTTGAACCTGTTTAGATCTAGGGGTGCGATATAGTGTCGGATTTCTCAACACGTAGGTATGTAACTAGTTTATTAACAAAGAAAATTACAATACAATACTATAAGCAAATAAGAACTAGTATTTACAATTGAAACAATTGAGATAACTGCAGACTGTCGCAAGCAATCTACAGGTAGCTCAACTGATCCATATCAATACCAGTCGTCGCGTCCCCAAGACGCTGGCTGCACTGCCCCGCTGTATGGCAATACTGATGCGCTGTGCCAGATACTGACCAGCTCTCGGGTCACGCGTCGCTTCGACCAGATGCTCAGATAGTTTTTTAAAAACTCGGCAAGCCTCGGTACCCAATGACTTGACTCCAACTAGTACTAAATAGACTGTAACTAATACACTTCACACGTCTGCCTCGTTGGTCTAGCGGTCAGCTTGTTCAACCGCTGATTACGAGGTCCTGAGTTCGAATCGGGTCACGCCAATAGTTGTTATTGGGGTTTTTCTAGCAAGAAAATTCACAGTTGCAGCCCGGAGTCAGGAATTGGTGACGTTACACCCCCGTGCGTCGGAAAGCACGTAAGCTCCCCGGTGGTCGTGTCGGTCTGCCGTCTCATCGGATTATGAGAATGAGGGAATAGAGAGTGCACCTGTGTTTGCGCACACACTTGTGCACTATAATGTGTCCTGTGCATCTGGCTAGTCTCCGATGAGACTGGCCGCCGTGAAAGATAGTATTTTTGTTAATGATCAAACACCGCACAAAGCACCATACAGTAATATGCGACAAATTGTTAAATTTTATTATTTAAAAGAAATCAGCCGTCATCTCCTTATTATACACCTTTCTAACCCCTGTCCTCTTTCACATCTTGACTATACTTGACTATTGCAAATCAAATCAAATCAAAAAAAAATTATTTCCTTAGATACAGTAAATGTACACTGAGAATAGGTCAAATTATAAAAATAAACACTGACACGGAAATAAAGTGATATTTTTGATTTCTGTCGCTTCGGTATGTAGACTAAAGTAAAGAAGCGACGAAGAAACCTTTAGCCTGTTAGTTGTTATTTTTCGAGCTGGAGCAAAACTCATCCCAAGCTTTTTTTATCCTCTAGGTAATCTGATATTTTGTAGTAAGCCTTTTTACAAAGTATATGTTTGACAATTTGTTTGAATTTATTGATTGATAATTTTTGCAACTCACTTGGAGTTTTGTTGTAGAATCGTATACATTGCCCTTTATAGGAAACATTTATCTTGTGTAACCCAGTTGTAGGCACAGCGAGTTTATTCTTATTTCTAGTATTTATATTATGTATGTCGCTATTTTTAGGGAATAGATTGATATTACTATATACTATGAGCGTAAAACAAGTTTTCATAAATATATTGACATGGTACATTCATTATGTTTATTTCTTTGAATAGCATCACATAATAATTCGTCCCATCGCCAGAATCGAACCTTAACTATTTTCCGACTCAGGCGGACTTTCACCCATACACAACAGAGGTCGTAGCTAGCACAGTTTTCAATCAGAAGTTTTGTCGAGAAATCTAATCTTATCTCTGCATCTCAGTTGCAGAGTAAACGAACTTTGCAATTAACCCAGCGCTTCAAATAAAATGGCTGCTAGAAATCAGTTTATCGCGAATTCCAATCATCCGGGCACGATCGGAGTCGTAAAGCAGAGCCCAATGGACGTATTTGCACCGAAATCAGGTTCTCGTTATTTATAACTGAATAAATTTTGTATGACATTCACTGAATGACACGCTATTTTCGCCAACGAAAAAAAACCCCTTTGTTGCACGGAAGGGCTATCGTGGAGTATAAAAACTTTGTAATCCATGGCGAGGTCACTCCAACCTTGTTATGCACGCAAATTTTCCTTACGGCAAAAACGGAAATTTTAAAGTTATGGCGTGTCCATAGACTACAAGATCTTAGATTTTCGGCTTTCATTGGCTGCATTCTTAATATGCACAGAAATAACATTTGTAAAAAAAATCTGGGCGAGTGGAAGTTGCAGTGGATGTCGTAAAACCAGCACCGCACCGCAAGATCGATGCTAAGGCGAATTTATTCCGTAACCATTTATTTGACTGAAATTTAGCCATTTTAGTAGACATATGAAAGTAGGAAGAGCAGATGTTTAGCGTGACAAGAATCAAAATTATGATAGCAATAGATATTGAATCAGCCCACTGAGATAAGATTCGTCCCAATTTAATTAACATAGATTTAGATTTTATGCACCTACACAGGACAAATCGACTAAAATGAATATAACCAGAAAAGAAAGTGGTATTTTTACCAATAAATTCTTCTCGAAAAAAAAAGATATAGAAAACAAGCGTCGGTATACCCGGTAGCTACCCGTTTTCTGTCTAGAATTTGTCTGATAGGAAAAAACGCCGTAAAAAAACGTGTAAAATTATTTATAGGCAATGTTTACCGAATCAGCAGGTATGAGGTGTACCTGTTTACTCAGCAAGAGTGTCTGGCTGACCTGTCTTGTTTATAACGATGTGGCTAACGCCCAGGCACGGTGCTGGGGGGGAGGGACCCCACAAAATATTGATCTCCCCCTTGTCTACAAAATATTTTCTATAACTTCTATTCGCTTTTCACCAATTTTCACATAGAAAAAGTAATCACGCCCCGCTCAGAATTGAACCTCCCACGCATATCTGAAGACAGTACATTTGTGTTTTTTTCATTAACTTACCGATAATGTTTGGGATTTATTTATTTTTTGTTTGTCAGATGGCTTGTTCATGATTGTTCTTCTATGTTTCAAGAAAATCGGTGGAGCCGTTTATGGTTCGTCAAATCCTCGTCGTGGTTTACCGATTCTTTATATCGCACCCTCGATAGAACAAGGGCCTAATTGCCATGTTTGTGATTTTACAGGAGAGACATTTTAAGATTTTTTTTGTGTTGCGAAACTTTTTCTTATATTGACCTTGAGGTAATTTCCTTAGTGTGAAATGTAACTTATAGTTTTGTGAATAATGACATGCTCTTTACAATGCTAAAATATTTATAGTTTTCATTATTTTCATATAAATATACAACTTACCGACAGTTAAGCATTTGTTCCGCCAAAATCTTTCCTCTTCAACCAATATAAACCTTTGTAATATGAAATTACAAACCTTTCCTCTTTATAACATTAGTGTAGAAATGTCTGAGAAACAAACTTTCTCTAAAGGATGGTTCAGTGGGTTTTCCTACCACTTAGAAATAATCAATAATCATATATTTCATACTAGATTATGCCCGCGATTTCGCGCGCGTTATTTCTATGGAAATGTTTTAAGGTTATTTCTATCCCATGGGAACTGATTTATGGGATAAAAAGTCGCCTATGTTTGATTCCAGGGTTAGATTTACCTGTATGCAAAATTTCAGCCTGATCCGTTCAGTAGTTTAGTAGGGTAACAAACATCCATCTATCCATCCAAACTTTCGCATTTATAATATTAGTGTGATGTGATAGTGTGATATACATAGATAGATAATATATTTACTTTACCATCAATGTTTATAATAGTAGTTTATGCAACTGTCATATAATGAAGGGTATTAAAACACGAGTGTGAGTTTATGAAACGAGCGCAGCGAGTTTCATAATAGTAACGAGTGTTTTAATACCCGTGCAGTTGCATACACTACTTTATCTTCACTAATGCAATTAATCAAACAACAAGAGTAAAAGCTGACAATAGTTTATTTATAATAATTGTTCAAATTTTGGATGGTACAATTTTGAAAGTTAATGTTAATTATTGATCCAGCAGCTGTAGCGGCCGCGGGGCAAGCAGTAGAGCTCGTAGACGGAGTCGGAATATTTATAATTACTTCATTCGTCTTGTTTTCTATACTGTTCAAGATCGTATTTGAGACTTGAATTTTATTCATTAAAGATTCATCAATGTAGCTTTCAGCCACAGTAGAAGACTTCCACCCCCCGTGTCGTTTCAGTGCGGTCAAATCACCACCGCTATCTATGAGAAGGGTCGCCGAGGTGCGCCGGAAGCAATGCCCCGTGTACAACGCTGGGTTAGGCAGATTCAAAAGTAGTTTCGACGAAGTTTTCACGTATAACCCAACTGTTTTCAAAAGCCAGCCTAATATCAAAATTTTATACAACTTGTATGAGGATTTTGACATAAGGCTCGCCTTGTTAATTGGTCGCGTTTTATTGATGTTATAATGAGATTTTACGATATCGATGTGGATATTATACCATCATGTGAAATTGCTTAAATTGAGTGTTTTGTTATCTGCGCTATAACAATAGTAATTATAAGTCAAGTATTGGAATCATAAGTAGAATGTTATAACATTAGTGTAGATAAAATATCTTACAAACTACTAATTCAATCTAGTATGGCATAATCGGCGGCCTTATCGCTGAAAGCGATCTCTTACAGGCAACCTTTGGATGGGCAGGATCGGTTAGTGTAGAACTTGACGGCGTCGTTAAACTGTATATGATACTACAAAACTACCTATAAATAAATATTTTGGCTAGGATTAGAAATTAGAACACAAAAAGAATATAATTATTTTTGGAATAACATACGACCGGAAACTATACTAAGAAAACTAAAACTAAAGCACTAAAAAATATAAAAACAAGGACTATATAATTATTTGATTATACCTATTATGAGGCTATATTATGATAGGATATATTGACGACCTCTGTGGCGCAGCGGGCGAAGGTCTGCCTGCGACGCAGGAGGTTGCGTGTTCGATTCCCGCCTCGGAACAAATTTGTGTACGATCTGCAGAAATTTGTTCCGTTGGTCTGGATGTTTTCTATGTATAATAAAAAATGTCTATCTATGTAGTGTATTGTATTAAGTATATCAGTTATCTAGTACCCATAACACAAGCTCTGCTTAGCTTGGGGCTAGATAATGCTGTGTGAATTGTCCAGCATTATTTATTTTATTTGCTGAAAGGATTTTAAAGAAACTTTACAATAATATATAGCTTATACATCAGAATTACACATAGACTACAATTTATAAAGATATTGTGTGAATTATCCAAAATATGACGATAATTTTCAAGTAAGTAGGAAAAAATCTACCGTCTGCGAGTTATTCTGGCGTGCGCTGCCAAAACCGCTAGAGTTAAACATATGTAATGTATGATGGAAATGTTTATCTTAAATAGTCCTACAAAAAAGCCCGCCACAGTATATATCAATATATATAATACAATATATAATCACAGTATATATCTATACCTATCTTATGTGTAAGCCATTATAGCCAAAATAGTGAACCATAACTACAATAAAAATTAATAATTTATTTCAAATGCACATTTTTGTAGTAATAAATTGATTTTTAAATGAAAATAGATACTTTTATCGCTTCTGGTATTTAAGATAATATAAGCTACTCGAAATACTAATCCTGCGCAGACGAAGTCGCGGGCACCAGCTAGTATCTAATGTAGTCATAACTTCGTCGTAACTTATCGAGTTAAGGGGAGAACCTAACGGGTTTGGTTGTCGAATTAGGCTTAGATCTCAGTATTCACGGGATCCCCGTGTTAAAAAACTCGAGTTACATAAAATTCCAAAATTTTTATTTGGTTCCTTGAATGTAAAATACGAGTTGAAAAAAAAAATAGGTAATAAAAAAAAAGTGCACTGTTTCGCACATGTTCGTTTTACGCACGTGTCACAGCTGCTACTTCTGCGCCCTCTAGGTGTCGCATAAAACCAGCGCACACCATCGTTACTGTGTATCATGTTGAGCGACGAGCTTCTTTGATGTCACGGTGGTAACATAAATGTGTTTGCACTTTGCACCAACTTTACTTGTAACTTTTGTGACACAGAATAAATACTTTTTACTTTTATTTTACTTTTTACGTAATTTGGTAGAGATCGCAGGAGCTCTCCGGTCTATTGAAATGACTTATATTTTGCTTCGTAGGTTATTATAATTAATAATTATTTGTTTCCTTGAACCAGTTTTTTCTTAAGTTGCGTAGTTTTCTTTTAAATAAACAATCACTTGATTTTTGCGCTAACGCCGCCGTTCCAAAAACGTATGTTCTGTCCCGTTCCTCATATCCTTTGCACAAAATGGAGCGCATTGCGCCCTCTTAAGGCCAGAATACACCTTTAGCGCGGTATTGCACTAACTGGGTTTGAAGTCTCGCTCAGTTCGCATAGCGTATAAAGAGATGCCTTCTATTTTAACGCAGAAAGACAGCTGTCAGCCATTTAGTGCTCTGAAGGAGACTTACTAGCTAAAATGAACTTTTTTGCGTTGAAGCTAGAATCTAAAATTTATTTTTTCACGGCCCATAAAAGTCAGAAATACTGTATATTGACTATTAGAACTTACATAAACCAAACTTTACGAAGTATTACCTAATCTGTGCTTATACAGTTATGTACTAATGAGAAAGTTTGTTACGTTGTTTGTAACTCGTGATCAGAAAAATACTGAACAGATAAAATTGAAAGGCTTATGGGGCTAGGCTACATATTGCTGCCGGCGGTTTCGCACGCTTTTTTCAAGAATAGTAAAGTGGCCTGTATGGTAATCCAAACCTTCAACTAAACACAGTTGCACGTGACATGGCGTGAAAAAAAAAAAACTTAAAACCGTAAAACAAACCTTGAAAAACCCCGTTCAAGGTTTATTTTACGATTTTTTGGATTTACGTTTATTTGGAACGATTTTTACATACACATAAGATGAAGCTTCAAGGTCGCACCGATAGCCGACAAAGTCAAAGAGAGACGCCTTCGATGGTACGGGCACGTACAGAGACGCCCGGAGGATCATATGGTCAAGATTAAATTTGCCAACAACAAGACGAGGACGCGGAAGACCACCCTCCACTTGGTTGACGAAGGTTGAAAAAGACTTAAAAGAAACTCAGCTCGACAAAGAAACCGCAAAAAACCGCGCAATGGAGAAAGAGGACAAGGAAGGCCGACCCTAAATAAATGGGAAAACGGTCGAAGAATATATTTATTTCGAACGATTTTTGGGAGATTATGTGTTTTTTAGTATTAAGAATAGTGTTTTTTTACGCGTTGTCTGACACTGTCAATTTACTATCGTTTTTAAAAATCAAAAACCCATCGGGTTCCTAAATCACCCCCTTTCGGTTTAGTACACATGTTACGTGACATCCAGTTTAAGCAATATAATCAGCCCGATCCATTGAGTAATTTTGGTGTCAAAAGACTAATATGAGAAGGTAAAGGACTTCAAAACAATCGGTTTAATATATTTTTTAAAGCAAAATTAAGTAATAAGCTATTTTTATTTGAAAAAAAGCATACGCGAAGCTATCTGAATCTAGTATTTATTATCAACAAGAACAAAATTCAAAATTTAAAAAACCCCCACGACAGATTTTCATGAAACAGCTAAGAACACTCGGGATGAAATTATCTAAGAAACAAAAAAAAACTAAACGAAAATCGGTTCACCCGTTTGGGAGCTACGTTACCACAGACAGATACACAGATACATAGACAGACACGTTAAACTTATAACACCCCTCTCTTTTTGCGTCGGGGTTAAAAATGAAATAGTAAAGAAATAACCATCCACTCCTGACAGAATAATCAAAAAATGTCCTATGCATGAATTGAGTCGACTATTCCATTATGTATTTCATTTCTATAGGGCACGTGGGGTTTCCCACGTACCCTTAGCTATTATAACCATAACTTAAAGGTAAGCTTTACTGGATATAATATTAGGTTCTAACTTATGAAAGGCGAATAGAGATAAGGCATAAGGTTTCCTATTATATAATGAAAAGGCAGAGAACTTAATCGCAGTGAAAAGGAATTGTTTCTTCTGATTTAGCCAACTAAATCCATTTTACGGGCTAGTTTTTTGGCTAATACAAATTGTAGCCACGCACGATTATAATCGGTGTTCAGAGACACGCTCATGAGTTTCTATTCTAATTTATCAGGGGAGGGTTATGCCCAGCAGTGGACTAATACCTATATTATAGGCTGTAGTTGTGAGAAAATGTATTTATTTATTCAACTAGTACCTACAGAAAAAAGTAATAATATCTCGCCATTGAAGTTGATCTTTCAGGCCGCGTTCTCGGTGAGCAGAGCGGGAAGGGAAGCATAGTGGGACCACAAGTCGCGACCCATATTTTTGACAGTTATCAAGAAAAATCTCGCGAATGGCAATCAATTTAATTCTTTTTTTTTATAAATTATCACTGTCGAAATTCCGCTTCGCCTTCCTCTGCCCGTGGTCGCTGTACTAACCGGTGTTAAGGTAGGTTTAGACAGGGTCAGTGACTGACTCCGAATTCGAGACAAGTCCCAACCCAATGTAAATTGATTTGAAGTCTGTGCAGCGGTGGGAAGTCAGCGCTGACTTGTGTATTCACGAATATTTTAAGGTCAGTCGGCGCCCCCCGCAACCCGCGCCCTACCGCGCCAACGGTAAAAACCCCGTGTAAATAGTCAGTGCTTGGTCAGTCACTGTCGCTGCGTTGTAGGGTGTGGTCATTGATGTAGAACACCATCCGCTTTCTTTTATTAATTTTTCTTTCCCACTGACTTCACACACTTGTTCTCACTACTGACTACATGTAAACAGTTGAAGTCAGTGTCGGTACCGGCACAGGCGCCGCTACTGACTTGTGTGTGTACTGACCCTGTGTAAATCAGCCTTTACGGTGCGTAATGTACAGTGATCGGAAATTCAAGCGCTTATTTACCTAAATTTGGCGAGAAGACATAACATGGAGCGGTTGAAACCACCGCTTTTTCGGGAAATCGCGGAAATTTCCGAGAATTCCGGAATTTTCTAAATTGTTGTTTTACTTTCGCCGGAATCTTATTTATAAACGAAATATAAGACACTTTTATCCTGACGCGTTTTTCACTAACTTCGATATTAAAATTTAGAACATGTAAATAAAAAACTTTTTCTCCGGAAATATCGACTTCAGTGAAAAACGCGTCACAATAAAAGTGTTTTATATTTCGTCTTTAATTGTTTCGAATCCAGTGAAAATACATTAACGTTGGTGAAAATTTCGGAATTCCTTCGAATTCCCGGAAGAGGTGGTTTTAACCTCTTCCGGGAATTCGGAGGAATTCCGAAATTTTGAGGTGGTTTTAACCGCTCCATGTTTTTCACGCCAACTTTAGGTAAGTAAGCGCCCGAATTTCCGATCACTAGATGTACCTACCTTTCGCAGCGAGCACGTTACGTTACGCCGTGTGCTAAAATTCCTCTCGTTGCTCGTTGCGAGCGCCTTCTTTCCCCGTACTGACTGCACGAACGCTCGCTGTGTAACACGTTACATTACGCACCGTAACGCTGATCAGTATCGTAGTATTACAGTAGTAGTTAAGGGTGTGTTGTCGGTGTACAGAGCGGGAATGGAAGAAACTTTGACAGTTATGAAGAAAAATCTCGAGAATGGCACTAGTTTTTATTTAAATAATAATAATAATAATTAATGCTGGATAATTCACACAGCGTTATCTAGCCCCAAGCTAAGCAGAGCTTGTGTTATGGGTACTAGATAACTGATATACATAATACAATCCACTACATAGATAGATATTTTTTATTATACATAGAAAACATCCAGAACACCCTGAACAAATATCTGCAGATCGTACAAACATTTATCCCGAGGCGGGAATCGAACCCGCAATCTTTTGCGTCGCAGGCGGACCTTCGCCCGTTGCACCACAGAGGTCGTCAAATACTTTTTATATTAAAAAACAATAAATATTGATTGTAATTCTCAAAATTCCACCTCGCCTTCCGCTTCCGCTGCCCACCACAAACAGAACCTTAGGTAACTCGTCTCATCTATCCAAGTTGCGAACTTTCAGCGAACTTAGTTCGTTATCAAAGTTGAATGATGAAAGTATTCAATATCAAAGAAATAAGACCGCATTCTGTTAACTTGTAGAAGATGAACTTTGCAAATACTAACGGGATTTATGAATGCGTGCGAGAAGGTGGATGGTATGTTACGGCGCGTAATGTACCATTCGCAGAGAGCATGATACGTTACGCCGTGTGCTAAAATCCGTCTCTTTGCTCATTACGAGCGCCTTCTTTCCCCGTACTGACTGCACGAATGCTCGCTGTGTAACAAGTTACATTACGCCCCGTACCCACCTTTAGGTCATTAAAGGTGGGTAAAACGATATGGTCAATGTGTTTTTATACCGATAATGATTAAGCAGGTATTTCTGTACGATGTGCTCGAAGTTTTTAATGGCTTTTTTTTATCGGAAACCCTTTTTTGATCACAATTGGTGATGTGTCTTATAGATCTAACGGAAATAAAGTAATTAAAGTTATCGGTTCAGGAGGAATTCACCTTGCTCGCAAGATAATTTTGTTTTGTATTGATTTTTTCTGCGTAACCAAAACGCAGAAAAAATTAAGCTTATAAAAACTTCTTTATGGACGTAAACTATGAAATAACTTTCCGTAAATGGTCAAACATTTTCTATGAAACCATTTTAATCCTACACAATGATGCGTATTTAGTTACAGATTATTTGTGTGTTTTAAGAAAAATTGTGTAGCCATAGATTATAATAATATTAAGCCTAGCTTGTCATACGATTAAAATTTAATTATAAACAAACGTCGATTCAAATGATATGTTTGTACATTTGGTAATTCGAGTATTAGAGATTTTATCAACAAACATCAACTAGAAATCCAAAAATACTATTGGCTTTATAAACATAGTAAATCTGAAATATTTCCGTAAAAAGAATGTAATCTTTTCAAATAAAGATCTGTGTGGTGTCTTTTGTATTAAATAAAACACCAGGTTACTTCCTCAAAACATAATTAAATCTTTTCTGCACTGATAATTCTGTATTTTTCTTTAAGCGAATGTATATTCTTTTAAGAAATAAAGTTCTAAAGCCGTAATCTGTAATCTAAGTCAGTTGTACCTTTATTGTATTTATGGAAATAAAGAATTTTTGATTTGATTATTATATAATTTGAAGGTTTTTAAAGCACAAGTAGGTAAAGGGAAAATCAGAAAATCGTAAATTTGTAGTGTATTCACAGAAAAACATTGTTTCTCGCCATGTACACCTAGGGTACTTCCCGTTGAACTAAAGTCATAAAATCATGTGTATTCTTACCACGTCCTGGCGACGGGCGCGTGGCAGACATAGATGTACCTCTGGACAGCCAACGCCAAGGTCAGCCAGATGGATGCCGTGTGGAACATCGCTGGTATCACCTGAAAAAGAAAACAAACTTTGAAGTTGCCGACTGGAGCCGAGTATACACGATCCAGCGTAACCGAGCCGAACGTGACGATTCAGATCTGTTCACTGTTGAAAAAGTAATCCTAAGAAAAGGCTAAGGTTCACTTCAAAAATTGAAATGAAATGATTTAGTTTCGATGTTCTAACATCAAATGATAAATCTAGCTGCAAAGAACCAAAGCCGCAAAAAACATTCAAGTATATAAAAACAACTTAAATTACGTAACTTAAGTTGCTATTTAACACACTAATTCGTTAAACGTCCATTCGCATTATTTTACAACAAAAGTAATTTTAACCTGTCGGCTAGGATGACTCGATTGCATACAAAATCGTTCCCGTTACTCCATTTGCGTAAGGCAGTGTGTAAAGGACAGATTCCCGGAAAATTTATGTACATATATTTTAAATGAATGATAATAATAATAATGAGAAGGCGACGCGGTAGACCTAGACGGAGATGGCGGGACGAATTAGACAAATTTCGGACCGACTGGACGGAGCTGGCCAGTGATCGTGATGTCTGGAGAGAGTGGGGGGAGGCCTTTGCCCAGCAGTGGGATGAACTTGGCTGATAATAATAATAATAATAATATTTTAAATGATTTTTGTGCTTAGAAAATTTCAATAAAATAATAGTAGTAATAAATTAGAACTAGTATTTACAATTGAAACAATTGAGATAACTGCAGACTGTTGCAAACAATCTACAGGTAGCTCAACTGATCCATATACCAGTCGGAAGCGTCCCCAAGACGCTGGCTGCATTGCCCCGCTGTATGGCAATGCTGATGCGCTGTGCCAGATACTGACCAGCTCTTGGGTCACGCGTCGCTTCGACCAGACGCTCAGATATTTTTTTTAAAACCCTTGGTGTGTGTTTAGGCTTATAAATAACCTGATTTTAAATTCTCGCTAAAGAAGATATAAAGCCAAAGAGACACGTTAACAATTTCCCACGGAAGTGGCGCAAGGAAATTACGCAGCACTTGCAGCTCGGCAGCGAAACTGCAGAATTAAGTGTTGGGTATTGTGCAACATCTTGGAACGTGTTTTAGCTGTTTACTCGAGTAGGTAGAGGGTCGTCCATTAATCACGTGGGTAGTGCTTTACGGAACTTTTTAACTCCTCCTCCTGGTGATACGTGGTGAGGTTTTTTACTAGCCCGTCCCCCTAAAATCACAAGATTTTTTTTTCTGAATTTCAGAATATTGTCCCCAATCAAATACAGCTATTTAGCTATTTATTTTGGAAAATTAAGGACCGTGACAAAAATGTCAGTGTGTCCAGTTTAGAAATCTCGCGTTCAACGAAAATATAGATACACGTGAAAGCTCACTATACCCCATCCCTCTTTTGATATTTCGTGATTTTTCCCGAACTCCCTCCTTTCGAGTCTAACGTGATTAATTAATGGACGACTCCTAGGTAGGTACCTTAAAAAAAAAAGCGACCAGACCAGTCCTGAACCTCTCCTAAAATAAAAATTACGTCACTAAACTGAATTTGAAGTTTTGTTGAAAGCAATCATTCGAAAATACTTCTTATATCATTACCGTTATAGTGCAAGAGTACTCCAATGAATTGTCTCTCAAGTTTCTACACGGGCTTTTGAAAGTGTCAAAGTGAGTTTGAGCTGCAGTCGTGCAGTTGTAGATATAGTAAGACGGTTGACGAATTTACACTGAAAGCAGGCTTCATCATCAACATCATCAGCCATTCACGACCCACTGCTGGGCATAGGCCTCTCTATGTTTATGCCATTCGCCTCGGTCCAGTAGTAGTTCCAGAAAGCAGGCTTAAGCTGGTAAAATAAAGGTGACCCCCAGGTTTTTTTAATGTCAATAATCTTTTGCTTAATGAAACTAAAACGAAATGTATAAAATTTGCTCTACCTAATGTAAAACACGTTAAGATTGATGTAAACGTAAAAGGAGAAACGTTAGAAATTGTAAATAGTACAGTATTCTTAGGAATAACCTTAGATAGTAAACTTCAATGGGGCCCACACATAGATAAGCTATCGAAGAGACTTAGTTCTGCAGCGTATGCAGTCAAAAAAATCCGTCATCTTACAGACGTTGATACTTCTAGACTAGTCTATTTCAGCTACTTCCATAGTGTTATGTCTTATGGCATACTGCTGTGGGGGAACGCTGCAGATATTAACACCGTATTTGTGCTGCAGAAGAGAGCTGTTCGTGCAATCTATAATATGGGTCCCAGAGAATCCCTGCGTGATAAATTCAAAGAAATAAACATAATGACAGTACCATGTCAATATATTTATGAAAACTTGTTGTACACTCATAGAAATAAAAATCTGTTCCCTAAAAATTGTGATAAACATAACTTTAATACCAGAAATAAACATAAACTCGCTGTGCCCACAACTAGGCTACACAAAATTAATGTATCTTTTAAAGGGCAATGTATACGCTTCTACAACAAAACTCCTAGTGAGTTGCAACAATTATCAGTAAATAAATTCAAACAAATTGTCAAAACCTTGCTGTGCAAAAAGGCTTACTATAAAATATCAGATTATCTAGAAGATAAAAAAGCTTGGAACGGGTTTTGCTCCAACTCGAAGAATAACAACTAACAGGCTAAAGGTTTCTTCGTCGCTTCTTTACTTTGGTCTACATACCGAAGCGACAGAAATCAAAAATATCACTTTATTTCCGTGTCAGTGTATAGTTTTATAATTTGACCTTTTCTAAGTGTACATTTATTGTATTTATGGAAATAAAGAGTTTTTGATTTTGATTTTGATTTTGATTTTGGTTGTACTAAAAATTATCAAATCAAATCAAAAAGCCTTTATTCGCTGACCCTGTTACATTAGGTACATATAAAGCATAATATTATACAGTAAGTGCTGTTTTTAATCATAGAATAGAAAACTCCTACTAAAAATTATACAATGTTATAAATGTGCAAGTTTGGATACATGTATGTTTGTAAGGTACTTCTTCATGACGAAATTGCTGAATAGATCTGGCGGAAATTCATTGATGTAGGTCTAGATCTGGAATAACATATTCTAGCATCCGTTTTATGAATTCGACACATACACAGCATAATATTTCCAGTCTTCAAGTATTACGTAAGCAGAATTTTAATAAATTTAGACCACCCACAAAGTGTTCGCCTTGCTTACTTTTGCTGACAAGTGGGCAGCAAAAGTAAGCAAGGCGAACACTTTCAGTGTCTAATTGCTGTCAAATAATTTTAAACTTTGGTCACTTACTTAGACGGCCTGCCGGGCTACGATACGCACCGCGACGACTGTTTTTTCGTCCGTTTTGTCGTGATTTCGTTTCATATTCGCACAGAAAAGAGCGAGACAAAACAGTCGACAATTTTTTTTGCGGCGCGCTTCTTAAGTTAAGCTGGTATCGCTTAAAACGCTCTAAAAAGTTGCACGGCCGTGTCGTGTCACTCTGAGATACTTGTGCAAGTAATAAATTCGAACGATCTTATTAATGATTTCGACCCAAAATCAGAATACTTTGACATTTTTTCACTTTGTACCAACTTGCTGTTCTTCCTGGTTTCTATGTAACTGTGGTTGATTGAAATACCTCGAAAAGGATTTCCAGTGATTTTACGGAACTTGTAAAGTCTTAAATGGTATTTGCGAGTTTCTTCTGTCTTCAGCCATTTCGTAGTAGCAATTGAAAATACTAGAGATTTCTAGAGTTCGTTTTATTAAAGAAATGGCCAGCGTAAGGGAATAGAAGTCTTTTCAGACTGAAGCCAATGCTTTAGAAATAAAAAGGTACTGAAAAGGTACGGAATTAGTTCATAATGCTTAAAGCTTTTAACTTATTTTAGTATTAAATTATTTCTTACCACTTCTGTCCAAAAGTACCTTATTATGTTTTTGTACTACAGCGACTTTAGTTCCTTCGTAATCAAATCACACTAATATTATAAATGCGAAAGTTTTGATGTTTAGATGTATGGATAGATGGATGGATGTTTGTTACCTCTCTACGGCAAAACTACTGAACGGATCGGGCTAAAATATTGCATATGGGTAATTTTAATCCTGGAATCAAAAATAGGGTAGGTACTTTTTATCCCATAAATCAGTTCCCTCCCATGGGATAGAAAACGTTTCCATAGAAACAATGTGTGCGAAGCTGCGGGCAGAAACTAGTAAGAGAGTCATTCAAGTAATTACTTATCATTACTTAAGTAAGTAATTCTTTTTTTATTAATTTTAGATAAGTCATTCCCAAAATGCTTTACTAACTTTTTTTTTTAACTACGGTGGTTATTGAAGTTCGAAATAATATCGGGTTTTTACTATTTGCTAGGTTTTTCTACAAGTAATTTAGATAGGTAGCAGCAGATAAGAAGTACCTATTGTGCACATGGTAATCCATTTTCTATGAATCTTTGCTAAGTGTATTGAAAGTATTTATTTTGCAATCCTTTGTAGGAAAAATTCTTTGAATAGATACCTAGGTACTTTTGTTATCAAAGGTCATCTACATTATTTTTCTGCTTTTCAGCCTCACCTTTCCATTCCGTTTGACAAAAAAGTGACAAAACAAACCTATTTAACAAAGTTCCTTCATGAATAGCCTAAGCTTGTAGGAGCCTACTAAAAAGCGAATAAAACATGAAACAATCAGAAATAAAAACAGCGAGAGACTCGCTAAGTAACAACGCAGTTGTAAACAATCGGTAACTCTGTAAAAATCCAAAGACAATGCCCATTCGTTGTAGCTTTCGGATGAATAGGTAGAATTCGCCATTGTCTTCATGACTTTGTTCCGAAATATCCGGATAGCATACTAAAGGCGTTTCTTATTGGCCGATACGACCAAATACCGACTGCCACACTTTAGTTTTTGACCTACCTACCTAAATCACTGCTACCCCCACCTAAATCAGCGCCATCACCAATTTTATCTTATATTTATGTTTAACGAAGGTTTTATATTGTATAGTGTAGGCAGAGATGCGAAATTGGCTTATTGCTCACCATCGTAGCCAAAAAGAGCAACTTCGCGTCTCTACCTACACTGTACAAAATAAAACTTTTACAGAGGCATTAAAAATAAGCTTATGATAGGTATCACAAACTGCAATATTGATTTTAGAAAATTAATAAGATAAAATATGTAGTGGCGCTGATTTGGGTCAGGGTAGGTTTTGGCCGAAGCCCCATGAGTCAAAAGCTAATAATTTATCAGGGGGAGGCCTGCGTCGACCAGTGGAATAATATAGGCTGTTGACCTAACCAACAGGCCAGGGCTGCATCTTCGGAAGCGCCCAAGCTCAATTTCTTCACGGCTGCATCTGCGCCAAATCTACCGACCGCGTCAAGGGCTGCGTCCACAGCAGCGCCGAGACCACAACCACCCTCACCAACGGCGGTACCCCCGGAAGCCCCCAGTCATCTACCATCAACGTCTAAGGCCGCTTCCGCGATAGTACCAATACCGCCGACCGTCTCGACAGTCGGAGCGCCCTTCGGGGCTTCCCCGCGTGAGACGGTCATAGAAATGTCCGACCTTAAGGCCGCTATACCCGATCCAGGGCCAAACTGGAATCTTGTTCCGTCCAAACGGAAGGACAAGAAGAGGGGAAAGAAGCCCCCCCAGCCACCTAGCGAGACCCACAAGGTGCGGGCGCAGACATGGCAGACGGCAACCGACGGTGGACGTAATAAGCTTTTAGGAGCTAAGCCCACGACTAATGTAGGAGGGACTCGTCCCGCCGAAGGAGTCCAGGCACCGGCGCAGCCGAACGCAGCGCCAGCGCCCGTCGACGGTAACCGAACGCCAACTCAGCGGCCCAAACCCAGAGGGAAACGTGGAGGGAGACTGGCAGCTTTGGCCCGCAAGAACAAATTCCCACCAGCTCAACCACAGAGTGTCAAGCGTTCCCGACCCGATGACAGCACTACGCCCACCGGCGATAGCAAGCGTCAAAGGGCGGACACGGAACACAATAGCAACTCTGTGAGCTACGCAGCAGCTTTCAGGTCACACGACCTCTGCGTGGCTGTTACAGTTGAGCCATGCCAAGATCTTACGGCGGAGCAAGCCGCGGAAGTGCGTGAGAAGCTGGAGGTGAATATCGTGGAGGGACTCCTCGATCCTAACACCCAAAGCCAGACTTCGAAGGTCCGTTTCCGCGGCCGTGCACATTACAGCGAGGGCGTCCTCAAATTCTGGTGCGAGGACGACCACACGCTAGCGTGGCTCCGACAAAAAATCGAGAACCAAGAATCGCCCATCGCCGGGACTAAGCTTGTCGTCAAAAAACAAGCGGAGCTCGAGCGAAGAATCCTGTGCGGTTTGTACGTGCCGACACCGGCAAGAATGCCGATGGAGACCGACCAGATCCGCAGGATTCTGGCGGGCCACAACCCAGACCTCAACATCAACTCGTGGAACCCGATCCGAGCAGAGAAGCGGAATGACCCGGAGGGATCCGGTACATATCTGCTACTCCTCGTTCCCGAGTCTGAGGTTGAGAAGTCCCGAGAAAAAGACCGACGCTTGTACTGGCTCCTTGGGAATATCTACCTCAAGATCATCCAGAAAGATGAACCCAAGGGCGAGCACAAAGACACCGATAAGACCAATCCCGGACCCAACTCTGGTCCAGAGCCCGGTCCCTCTTCGGGATCCCGGGCTGACCCTGATCCGCAGCCTGGCCCCAGTTCGGGGCACGCAGCGGATCCTTCTCCGGCCCCACCACAACCCCAGGGGCTGGACCTGATGGATGTCCAGGATCCACCAACTCCATTATCCGAGGAGCGCTTTCTCGATACGGAGGGGAGCGATGTCAGCGTTAGCGACATCGATTCCTCTCCTATCAAGCGCTCCTAAACCTCCAAAACCACACTTACCTTCTACACCTACTCCTGATCCACCACCTCCCGCCACACCCTACATCCAAGCGAACCTCCAGCATAGCCTCACGGCTACCGCGTCTATACGCAGAATGCTGGAGGAACATCCCGAAACCGTGGCCCTTATTCAAGAACCGTGGATCAGGAAAGGCCAAATCTGCGGCCTTAAATCACCAGGAAGCAAGCTTCTCGCAAACACCACTGTAAGCAACCTCAGAACTTGTATTATTGTTCCGCGAACCGCAAAAACACTTCTAATAACCGAACTCTGTTCCAGAGACCTAACAGCTGCTAGATTGTATCTTTCTCCCAGCAACATCAACCCCATACCGCAGTTAGTCCTAGCATCGGTCTACCTTCCAAGCGATGAAGCACTACCCACACCGGAGCTGGTGTCCCTGATCGAGTACTGTGAGAGAGAGAAGCTACAGCTCATCATTGGCACCGACTCCAATTCACACCACACACTGTGGAACAGCCCCAGATGCAACGACCGAGGAGAAGAACTGGTAAATTATCTTGTCTCTACTAACCTCCTACTACTTAACAGGGGCTCGGAACCTACCTTTGTAACATCCAGAGCCCAGACTATCATTGACTTAACACTATCAACCTCACAAGTCTCCCACTCCATCAAGGACTGGCATGTTTCTAACGAAGCCTCATGCTCAGATCACAGATGGATAAGGTTTAACTTGGAACTGTCAATACCGAAACCACAACCTAGGCGTATCCCACGTAAGACCGATAAGACTAAATTCCTCCAATTGGTAAAATCGGAACTTACTACTAAGCCTAACCCACCGAACCATATAACAGTAGGTGATATCGACTACTACATAAACCAACTAACACATACTCTTACCAACAGCTATGAACAATCCTGCCCGCTAGTCTCACCTAAACCTGGGACGAACAGACAATGGTGGGGTCTGGAACTGCAAAGACTCCGACACAAAACAAGGAAATTGTTCAACAGAGCCATTAACACTAGACAAGACGCAGACTGGGCGAACTACCACAATACAAAAAGAACCTACAAAAAGAAAATTCGCCTCAGAAAAACAGAATGCTGGGAAAGGTTCTGTACCAACATTGAAAGCAAGAATCAGGCAACCCGGGTAAGAAATATTTTAGCAAACGGACCCGAAAACACTCTCGGATGCCTAATAAAACCTGATAATACCTACACCAAATCGGATGCAGAAACCAGCGAAGTGCTACTGAACACACACTTTCCAGGATGCCAGGTAACAAACACCTGCTCATGGGAGGAACCATCAGAGCAAACGCCTACCGACCTAGACTGGACCATGGCCCAAAGGATGATAAACCATGAAAAGGTTCTCTGGGCAATCAACAGCTTCCTTCCCTTCAAATCACCAGGACTGGATGGGATATTTCCAGGCATGCTTAGATGGTGCAGTGGCATACTAGTCGACCATCTAGTTACGATATTCAGAGGTTGTATCGCCAACAAATACATACCGCATAAATGGAGGGAAGTGAAGGTAGTATTCATACCAAAACCAGGAAGAAGTGATTATACCCAACCAAAATCTTTCAGGCCCATAAGCCTGACATCATTTCTTCTAAAAACACTAGAAAGACTTTGTGACAGAGAAATTAGAGACAATACACTCTCTCACAACCCACTACATCCACAACAACATGCCTACAGTAAAGGCAAATCAACAGAATCCGCCCTGCACAGCGTAGTCTCACGAATAGGAGGTGGATTGACGTCGAAACAGCCAACACTGGCGGCCTTTATAGATATTGAAGGAGCTTTTGACAAAACCAGATTCACCAGCATATATAGAGCACTCACTAGATATGGTGTCACGCCGACGTTGGCTGAGTGGATAAACAACATGCTCAAGTACAGAGCGATACAAGTAACCATCAATAACACCACAAGAGGCGTGGTTGCCAGGGGCTGTCCTCAGGGCGGCGTCCTGTCGCCCCTACTATGGAACATAGTTGTAGACGAACTCATACGCAAGCTCAACGGCCGCGGACTGGTCACAGTAGGATATGCGGATGACCTCGCGATCCTGGCGACTGGATGTTTCGAGAATACACTATGTGACCTGATCAAACTCGCCTTCAAAACCATCGAAGCATGGTGCAACGACCATGAACTCTCAGTGAACCCTACAAAAACAGAACTAGTAATGTTCACTAACAAGCGACATCTAGGGAACATGAAACTCCCAAAACTGTTCAACACAGAGATAAAGCTAAAAACGGAGGTCAAGTATCTAGGGGTCATACTAGACAGCAAACTGCTGTGGAACAAACACCTTGACTACAAACTACAGCGAGCCACCGCTGCCCTCTACCAATGCAGCAGAATGCTAGGGAAAACATGGGGACTTTCACCAAAAATAACCATGTGGCTCTACACTGCTATCATAAGACCAACGTTAACATATGGAGCTATAGTCTGGTGGACAAGAACGGAGCTAAACACCGTGATAGCCAAACTACAGCGCTTCCAAAGAATGGCATGCTCAGCGATAACAGGCTGCATGAGAACTACACCTGGTGCTGCCCTAGACATCATTCTAGATCTAGTACCATTAGACCTGTACATACAACAAGAAGCGACGATGGCGGCGCTAAGACTGAACAACATGGGGCTCTGGGGAGTCACAGGCAGCCCACATGCTCAGATCATGGACAGGGCCATTTTATACGAACCTCTCATAGCCGCCCCCTGTGACAAAATGCCCAGTAAACCAATACTAGATAAACACTACCAGATACAACTATACGAGGACCATAAAGATGAATCAGGCTCCCATGAAGTCAGAATCTACACAGATGGGTCTAAAACAAATACGGGTACAGGTTCTGGGGTTCACTCAATGGACCTCAACATTAATATATCAATAACACTAGGTAAACACAGCTCAATATTCCAATGTGAATGCGTAGCAATAACACAGGCAGCCACAGCCGTGCAGAAAAGAGAAATGAGCGACCAACGTGTGCGCATTCTCTCCGACAGTGCTGCCATACTCAGGGCCCTGGAAGGAAACAGCTGTAACTCCAAGCTCGTGTACGAATGTCACTTGGCATTAGAGAGGATATCCACCAAGAACAGGATCATCCTTCAATGGATCAAGGGACATAGCGGATCTCTAGGTAACGACGCCGCCGATGAATTGGCACGGAGGGGATCGGACACCACCACAGAAGGTCCAGCACCTTTCCTACCGCTACCATTCTCACTACTCCAGACATGGACAAGGCTCAGAACTAGAGAGATGCATAAGGAACGATGGACACGCCTTTTAGAATGCAGACAAGCCAGAGCGGCGCTTCCATCAACATCACCGAGGCTGACAAAACGCCTACTAAACCTAAACAGAACGGACCTGCGTATCCTGGTAGGAACACTTACAGGACACTGCCCACTAAACAAACACCTATTTACCATCGGAGCGACGGATAGCCCTCTCTGCAGAGGGTGCCTCAGCGAAGACGAATCAGCTGCCCACGTAGTCCTGGAATGCGAGGGAGTAACAGCACAACGAACAGAAATCCTCAACTTGCCGAGGTCACTCCGCGAAGCCTGTGAAGATCCCAGGAAGATTCTGCGCTTCTGGACGGAGTTAGGCTGGCTATGCTAGCAAAAACATTTAACGCACAATGGACCAACTGCGAGTCTAAATGCGGAAATAGGAGTACTTTTACCAAGACCAAGACCAAGGCTGTTGACCTGAGATGACATAACTTTGAATATGAATACTATGAATAGAATAGAATAGAATAGAATATAAATTTATTTGTTAAAAGACTTACACATACTAAACTAAGACTAAAATACATAATAAACTTAGATTAAGATACAAGGTGTAAACCCATTAACAAAATGGCTCTGCATCAGCATGAGTTGGTTGACTAGCAAGCTAGCAACCAACGCTGATCTTCCGTCAGAGCCACATGTTGGCTTAATACTTCATTGAGGGTACCGAAATGGCCGTCTCCCATGAGAACATATTGTGTTTGCCTTCATAGTCAATAAGTCCTGACAATTGGCAAAAGCCTTTATTCACAAAGAAAATTACAATCCTAAAAAAAATCAAATTACATCCTGACAACTTGTATGTAGGTACCGACATTCAACATATTGCATGACGCAATAAATAAATAAATCATCATCATCACTGATTTCGGTGCCGGGTCTGTATCGTGTCGGGTCGACTAAATGTAGAAACGCAAAGCTGAAGTTTTATCTATCAACGGTTGAATGGTTCCCATTAATTGGTTAGTTTCGTAAAATCCCTTTTAACGAATGAAGATAAGATATATTGACCTTTGTCCCCAAAAATAAGAACTCTAAAAGGTGTTTTTTTTCATTTACTTCTAGCTTTAAACATATCGAAGTGGATAAAATCAAGTGCCTATGGCATCTTACTTCTTATTTTTTTTTTGTTTATTAAATAAGGAATGCCATCACTTTGTAAAAACAAACACAGCAATAAAAAAGAGGTGTGAGACCCATTAAAGAAAGCGTAATTAATAAAAAAAAAAGCACGTTTTTGGTAGGCCAGTCTGGTAAAATACAGAACATTTTTTTGCCTTGCGCAAGTATACTAGGTCAACCACAATACAGCCTTAATCCCGAATGGGAGTAAGCTTTAGGGTGGACGCAAACGACCAGCTAGTCACCAGCCAGTTGTAGAAGTTTATGAAAACTGGCCGCCACGCATACGCACATCCTTGGAGCCCTGGTGTTCTTTGTAATATAACCGGATAATTAGCAACTTCGTCGATTAACTTTGATGAACACATGAAAATTTGTGTCAAAAACACTAAGTAAAATGCTTCCAATTAACTTTCGAAAAACACATGCCTAAAGCAGGCTAACCTGAACCCCACAACTACAGAAAAAAATCAATTCTTACATAAAATAACATGGATTTTAATTAGTTGTCGTTAATAGAAATAAATGAAATCTATATAAACGATCTTACTTAAAACCTTTTCATAATGGTAATTTGCGAGTAATTTCAAAGCGAGGCGATTGCGCAGCGAGGGCGCCGCGGGAACGCAGCTCGCCGCGAGTTCGCTGCGTGCCCTCGGAAATCGCAAGCAAAACGCCAGTATAAATAAGGCTCTAAGTACAACGTCTTTTTGTGTGAAAATTCTGTCAAAACGGCTTTAAAAAACATAGTGTTGAAATTGTATTCAACCAAAGCTTAATGAAGCCTAATCTAAAGGTTAATAATGCATTGTCAGTGTGAATTCCTATAATATTGTATGTAAGATAGCTTAGAAGGAATTAAGAAATCATAGGAATATGCCATGTGTCCTTAATAAATTGGTGGCTCTGCGCCGACCCTAACAGCGTTATGAATACCTTCTCAATACCCTTTCATTTGCTATAGTGCAGTGTTCCATTGTACACCAGCTTTGTAAGCTTTCAATTCCAACACGTTTTTCCAAATTCTGAATATTTTTTATGAAAAGAATGTTGGTGTTTGGTTAATATTTGCTGAACTATACATTGTACATCTAGGCGAGAAAGTGCCAATTCCGCAGCTGAGGGTCTTATAGTACACGAGGTAGGAATCGCACTTTCTCCCGAGTGAAACACAGTGCTTCATATTACACCTTCGAAGAAAATCATCGTTTTAGAATCTACAAAATCACTCGCGTAAATTCAAATTGTAAACTCAAATGTAGCAATAAGTATTTATTAGTATATAGCGCACGTGCTTTTTTCACATGGTTTTTTTTTAAATACATAATTGTCTCGAATACGGAAGAGGCCGATGTCATATGGCGGATTCGGAGTAAAAACTTTTTGTAGTTTGACCTATTATAAAAATAACCATAGCTACCGGCTGATGTTTCAGACTTTTAGAAAAATAGCGCGATAGAAATGGATTTCCATACACTTTTCTCATCCGCTAAACGCGTGAGAAATGAAATTCCATAAAGCTTTCCACCCCGCATTTTAGGACGCCTGCACGTACTTTCTACTTTATGTTTGGAAAAGGGATAAGCAACTTTCTGAGCAGGTGTGGTTTATGTAAAGGAAATAAAATGTTGTAGATATTTATGACTATAGATACTCAAAGGGATAGATAAGGATCATAGTAGATAGCTATTTACACGTTGATATCTTCTGTGCCAATACCACAATCCTCAAACGTCTGGCCTGAGGCCCGGAATGCAAATATTTGGTTCGAATTCGGATAGCTCGTGATATATGTATATTACATACATACATAAATAATACGTAGATACTAAGATCGTCACATAGATACATATATAGTTGTAACGGTGAACAATGAATTATTAATAGTGGTGCGTCCCGCCCGAATTCACATTAATTATCATTATTTTCGAAAATATCACTTATTTTATTATGGTAATTACCTTTTACAAAATATAATGTTCTTTCTATACCCATGACATTTTTTCATGACATTTTAAACGTTTAAGTTAGTTAATTTGCGAACACCTTATGAATCTTATTGCTTGTAATTTTGTGACACAGAAAAAATACTTTTACTTTTTTACTTTTACTTTCTTTATTAAGATAACAATCAAATCAAAATTTAAATACCTGTGAGCTGTATTAAAAAAAATCATAGTGTTGGATAAAAAAAACTAAAAATATCTGTATTAATTTCATTTCATTCAAATCAAATCAAAAACTCTTTATTTCCTTACATACATTAAATGTACACTTTTATCTTCTACAGTGACAGAACCTAATTGATTAAAAACGACTTCAAAAAGAAAAATTTCTCAATTCCGCTGTATGTTTTTTTAGAGAACATAATAATGTCCTACTTACCTAGTATGTATTTTATAGTCCATTTCACATAGGAACCGTTCCAGAAAAGTTCGCATTTACATCAATTCACGCAATATAAATTGACGAAGATAGAAATCAAAATCTTTCATTTGTTTTTTTTTTATCAAAACCATAGGAAACCTGACGGTTTGCACATTTTTTATTAAATAGTTTAATAAAATAGTTTCCGAGATACATAATATGAAGAAAAAATATAGTTTTTTTAATCTGTAAATATCTCAGTATATGACGCTTTAGGATATAATTTTAAGGCATTTTTATTTGTATTAGGGTCCTTTATTCAAATATATAACTTATAAGGTGCGCGGCGATTTAAAAAAAAAAACAAGAAAGTGACCGATGTTAGGGCCAAAATCTTCAAACCCTTTAGCGTCCGAAAATACTTTCAGTCCTCAAGTCAATTCATTACGCATGTAAAAGCTACCCTTCAGGTTTCTATGTAAAATGTACTTATACCGTACTCATTAAGGGGCGAACCTAACGGGTTTGATTGTCAAATTAGGCTTAGATCTCGGTACTTACGGAAACACCGTGGTAAAGAACTCGAATAATTTAAAAAACATTTTTTCTTTGGTTCCTTGAATGTGAAAACACGATTGGGAAATAAAAATCATGAAAGTACACTGTTTCGCACAACGAATATTAATTTAGTCGAGATTTCAGAAACCCTGTTTATTGAAATGACTTAAGTTTTAATTCCTAGGTATTTACTAATTAGCTACTTGGTTCCTTGAAGTTACTTCTTAAGTTGCGTAGTTTTCTTGTAAATAAGCAAAAACTTAATTTTTGCGCTTGCACCGTTCGAAAAACGTATGTAACGTCTGTCCCGCTCCTATGAAAGCGAAACCATAAGACTATAATTTTCACAAAATGGCGCACATTGCGCCCTCTTAAAATCATTAAATAAGTAATTAGTCACGATCAACGGAATTAACTGTCAAAAGTAATACATTTGATACTGTTTTCAGCGACTGGCTAAGCAGAGGCCTCCATGCGAATAACCGACGGTTCATTTTGCCGGAAATTGGACAAAGCTCCATTATTTTCGCTAAAGAAGTATTTGGCATGTGTCGTGAGTTTTTGCACGAGTCATTTCGTATTGTGAATTTTGTTTTTATAGTTCTTCAATTTCTATAATGAATTAATCATTTTTGTTAAATTTTTCATAAATTTTTCACCTCATTTTTAGGACCGGCGTAAAATACTTAGCTTTGGGTACCATTACACTATAATAGTATTTTATTCATTATTAATTCAATATGGACTTTAATAGTCTATTTCACTTAGGAACTGTTCCCTAAAGGGTGACTTTTTCTTGAATTGACCAATGACTGAAATTATTTTGGAACAATAAAATATGAGTACCTTAACAAAGAAAAAAAATATAAATCATATCCTTTATTATATAAAGGATATGATTTTCATATTATTCAATTTATTTTGTGTGAAATGATGCAAAAGAAAACATTTCTGGAAAGTTGCCCATGTGAGGTTATCACATTTGTGTATAGGTAGGTACCTGTTTCATCGTTTCTATTTGTAATAATGGTACTTGGTACTATGGAAATACGTGATCATTCGATTAAGACGACCGAAGTGGCGGCGTAGGTCCGCCTGCGACGCAGGAGGTTGTGGATTCGAATCCCGCCCTGGGATAAATGTTTGTACGATCTGTACTGCAATGTTGTGTTACGATTTTAGATTGATCGCTCTGTAGGTACTTTGGAGATTAAACCAATTTATTGACTTTATTCTTCGATCAAATATTCCGTGGGGGGCCGGCCAAAACGTTGATCGATGACTTTATTCAAAATATTTCAAAAAGTGTGTACTCTACAGAAATTTAAAAAACTGTTTTGAAACGCGCAAACCAATACCTTTCATTTGATAACCCACTCGGTGAGGTTTCCCACCTTTTTTAAATCATACCCCCCCATTTTTGACAATTTTTCAAAAAGTGTTCGTATTACAAACTTCTCTTTTATTTTTCATGTAAAATTTAGATCCATATCTACAAACAACGTTACATACATTTTAGATCGATCGCTCTGCAATCTTTGGAGATAGGGGGTGGGAATGGGTAAAATTTTGACTCTTTTCGAAATATTTGAAAAAGTATGAAACCTACGGAAATTTTGCAAATTCTTTTCAAATGTACAAACCGATACCTTTCATTCGATAAGCCACTCGGCGAGCTAGCCCCCATTTGAAAATTTAACCCCCCTTTGTGTCAATTTTTCAAACAGTTTTCGTTTTACAAACTTCTCTCAAAATAGCAAAATAGCGTTTTATAGATCCGTCGGAATCGAATTCGAATCCGTCGGATTCGATTCGGAAACAAATCGAATGAATTAAAATGCAATTATTCGTTGCGTGTACGAAGTGTGTTGGCAGATATGATTTACCACAAACTAAAACGGGAAGGAACACATTCTACTGTCTATGTAAAACAGACAATAGCAAACAATCCCCAACACACAACTGTTAAATTAAATTAAAGTTATTAAACAGGCAGGCTACCAACATAGAGTAGGAAAGTACAAGAGTCGGTCTAACTAATGATGAGATCGAAGATAAATGGAAGCTGATGATGTTCGTCATGAAAGTATCAAAGCGGTTATTCCAGTTCTCGCCCTGTAATTTTGGGGTTTACATACTCATATTTAAAAAAAATCCGCACTTTTTCAGGATCATCACTCGGTATTCAGACTCTATCCTAGTTCTGTGGGGACGACCCCTGTGGTTCAGCGGACAAAAGTCTGCCTGTGACGCAGGAGGTTGCGGGATCTATTCCCGCCTCGGAACAAATTTATGTACGATCTGCAGATATTTGTTCAGGGTGTTCTGGAAGTTTTCTATGTTTAATAAAAATATCTATCTATGTGTATCAGTTATCTAGTACGCATAACACAAGCTCTGCTTAGCTTGGGGCTAGATAATGCTGTGTGAATTGTCCGGCATTATTTATTTATTTATTACGACGGTATTCTGAATGTGGAATGCAACAACAATACCTTTTGGGTAAAAATGCCAATAAAATGTGATTAATTTTATCGTGAGTTGAATTGACTATTTTAGGATGTTTTTATTATTTTATGTCGAAATAACAATACACGGTTTCTGTTGGCACTTGTCTATTGGTTCTTAATTTAGCCTAAAATCAATATATTGTGAGCTTAGCTTAACCTATCTAACCCAATCACCGCCGACATGTGCCCATTGTCAAAATTAATTAATTCCAAACATTATTGGCTCGATATGTGTATTGTATAACACCCATAGCACGGCTGACTGGGCCGGAATCAGCTTGCTGTTATTGTGGGTATCGCAGCGTAAGGCTATTGTAGGGCTGAGCATACTTCCTTTATCAGATGTATGGAAAGAGAAGATAAGACAGGAGAATGACTAAGGTCCTATTTCACCGTTGCAATTATACCCGATCAATGGAGGTATTCCTCGTAGCGCACTCAGATGAAGCGCACAAAAGTACTTCCACATAGCGCACCCTTTTTGGTGCGCTTCATTCAGTAGGTATAAATGTTAAGTTTTTATTCCTCGTTACGCACCAATAATAATGTAGGGTCTAGTGATAGGGTTGTTTTCATCTTAATTAGTAATCTATAAGTGGAAATTTATAATTGGCGTTCATTGCAGCTGACATGTAGGGACCCAACATGTATATTTCTGATAGTTAATTATGTTTTGTGTAACTACCTGTAAGATTTCATAAAATTCAGAAATAAATAAATAAAATTAGTATGTCAAACTAAACTTAGCGCTTTCAACGTGTTCAGCGAATTTTACCGACATTAAGTTGATCCGGATCTAGCTGGACTTAGTTTATCTTCTGAACGCGCAACTTTCGGCGTTTAGCCTATAAAGCGACTTCAAGAGCTGTCACGTCATGTCAAAAACGACGAAAAACAGCGGACGGACTGACATTATGTCATTATGACATTATGTCATAATGTCAGTCTGTCTGTAAATTTTATTGGTTTTCGTCGTTTTTATGTAAGTGATATTTGGTTACTTTATGTAGTCTTTTATACTTTTGTTTGAAAGTGGTCGAACTTGGATCAGCATCTTCAATACTCAAATACCTGAGTATAAAACAAAACAAACAAACAAACAAACAAAATGTATTTATTTTCAGAAAAAATAGACCCAGTATAAACTTACATTCTATCATAGTGTATTTACTTACCTATTTACATAACTAAACATAAGGTCCTGTAAGTTTGAATCCTCGCTCTAACTAAGATAATCTTGTGTGAAGATGCGAGGGATCCCAGCTTCGGCTTATTTAAGTTATTTATTAACAATCGCTAATTAAACCTAAGTTTGACACATATATATGCTAAAATAAAATTTTACATACTTTAAAATATCAGTCAAAAGGTTTTTGAGGGTGTACCTATCTATATGTGTGTGCGTTTGATTGTGAAGGATTGTATGTGTGTAAGGTGTATGTTTAGTCTCCTGAGGTCACCAGTCTCAAGAGAGTCTGGGCAACAGATATCATGGACCCAGATAAATAACTACATAACCCACCTTAGCTTCTTCAATTTGAATTGTAAGTAGTTTCCATGTCTACACCGATGACCGATACGCCTGCCAGGTCTGCAGGGGTATTTTGATTCGTCGGAGAGGCCGTCGGAATCGATATCGGAACCTTTTTACGAAGAAAAACGTTTCCGATATGTATTTATGAAAACTTGTTATACACTCATACAATTGCTTCCTTAAAAGTAACGATAAACATACATAATTTAAATGGTGATTATGTCACAGGACCGGGCAGAATGGCGTAATAATAATAATAATGTCCTCCTAGCCGAATTTCGACTACGGCGGCCAGTCTCTCGGAGACTAGCCAGATGCGCAGGGCATATTATAGTGCACAAGTGTTTGCGCAAACACAGGTGCACTCTCGTGAGGGAACCTCACTCTCATAATCCGATGGGACGACAGATCGACACGATCGGGGAGGGGTTAGGCGCAGGACCAACGGCTTAACGTGCTTTCTGAGGCACGGGGGTGTAACACCGCCAACTTCCTGACTCCGGGCTGCTACTGTGAATTTTCCTTGCTAGAAAAACCCCAATAACAACTTTTGGCCCGACCCAGATTTGAACCCAGGACCTCATAATCAGCGGTTGAACAAGCTGACCGCTAGATCAACGAGGCAGTGGCAATGGAATGGCGCAATGACAGTACCATGTCAATGTATTTATGAAAACTTGTTATACAATCATAAGAATTATCAATCTTTGTCCTAAAATTAACGATATAGAATTTAAATACTAGATATAAACAAAAACTTGCTGTGATCACAACCAGGCTACATAAGATTAATGTATCTTTTAAAGGGCAATGTATACATCAACAACTAAACTTCTAGTGAGTCCTCGACTCCGACCTCAGTGGCGCAGCGGGCAAGAGTCCGCCTGCGATGTAAGAGGTTGCGGGTTCGATTCCCGCCTCGGAACAATTTTGTGTACAATCTGCAGAAATTTGTTCCGTTGGTCTGGGTGTTTTCTATGTATAATAAAAAAAAAATCCATCTATGTATATAATGTATTAAATATATCAGGTAACTAGTACCCATAATACAAGCTTTGAGTAGCTTACTTTGGGGCTAGATGGTGCTGTGTGGATTGTCCAGCATTATTTATTTATTTATTCTTCGTCGCTTCTTACACGTCTACATAACGAACCAGCGTAAAAAAATATATTACTTTACTTCCATGTCTATTTTCTTTAAAGAATTTTTCCTTTGTAACCGCCGACGCAAAAAGAGAGGGGTGTTACTACGTCATAGCTATTTATACCTAGTGTTGAATTTGTGTGTTGATTTCTTCACTAGGCTAAGCCTGTATCGAAGAAATCTTGAGTACCTACGAAAATTTTGATTATATTGGTAAGTTAGATACGGAAAATTTACTGTGAAAATAACAAGAATAAACAAATTAGGAAAATAATGTAAAATTAATTTTAAAGTAAGTTCATTATAGACAATTTAAATTAAACTAGTCTAATTAGTGGTACCTATGTAGAATTTCTTCAGTTTTATGAAAGTTTAATGTGATAAGCCAGTCTTTTATTATAACGTTTAGCCTCAGTTACACTTTGGCTTTGTTTCTTAATTTGACAGATTTTACCTACATTATTTTCATCACAATAGGCCTATCATGGCCGCAGTGATAAAAAAGCCACCAAAAGCAAATAAAAAAAACACTATTTTAGAGACGTATTTTTATAAAGTTTCCTGTTCGTTTTGGGAATTTAGAGGTTGTCGAGGGAGTGAATGAAATGAGCAATGGGTAAATGAAACTGGAAAGTCTGGCAACCCTAGCCTTTTAATAAAGTGTCGAAACGGGAGCTGAAATTCCAGGCGTATCGAGCACGGTTCGATGCAACCAACGGGGATTTTTTTTCAAACTGCCAAACGGTTTTACGGATTTCCAGCTGATTTGTGGCATGCTGAACTTGAAAAACGTATTCACATATTGCCCGAGTTATAGCCAGCCTTGACTCGCTTATGAGCTGTTTACGTCTATGCGGTAATCGGTACCCAGAGCAGTAAGTAGCTGTAAGTCACTTGGATTTCGCGCTTGCTGTTGCGCGGTTCGACGGATTCCCGGATTCCTGCCTACTGAGTAGTATTACCGCTTACCGCTCTGGGGCCGAATTCTGCTATCCAATTGCTTTACTATGACAGTGGTATCGTCACAGAATCGTCCATCGCTGAAAGAAACTATAAATAGTGCGTGCACTGCTATTTATAAATAAATAATAATAAATAAAGAATGGTGTACAACTCACACAGCATTATCTAGCCCCAAGCTAAGCAGAGCTTGTGTTATGGGTACTAGATAACTCAGTTCAGTTTCAATTTAACGAATTTATTTACTCAAAAGAACAATGTTCACATTAATAAGTACGGACAATAACCTTACTTACTAAATTAATTAATTAATATTACATTACAGAAGTTTACTAATAATATTCGTAGCAAGTTAGCAAGTTTTAGTCTTTTTTAAATATGTAGGTACAATGATAATCAGTTCTTAATGTTATTATGCTTAGGTAAGTTGTTGTATAGCTGCTATATTTTTATTTTACCTAGAAAACATCCAGAACACCCTGAACAAATATTTGCAGATCGCAAATATATTTGCACTGAAATTGATATATTGGTTTCAACCTTGGTTTCAACACGCTGTAGTTTATTCTCTCTGTAGTTCACGCCATCTGTATGTTATCATGTTGTTATCATGTTTATTTCATCAAAGGTATCAAAATGTGCAATTTTTTTGGAGTCTTGTTTTCCCCCTCAGTGGGGATTTTAACGGGGAAAACTGGAATAATCCCATTCTGAGACCATTGTATTGGCGAAGCGATAAATTTAGAAGGGTTCGGCCCCTGGATAGCGAATACCGCCTAGGTATATACAGGGTTATTGGTTATGCACTGACACTATGTTACCTGCAGGTTCTGCCCACCATCATAAACACGTCCGTGAAGACGCCAGGTCTCAATTCTCAATTGGTGGCAATGGAATGATATTAGTATTTACTCCCCTCCATTCGAAAATAGTTCATATAGGGACTTTCTTTGAAACTAAACTTAAAATGGCTCTGCCCTGAATTATCAGTGCGTGTGTGTGTGTTCGGATGTCTCCCAGCCAGGCTAATGCCACTTAAATCATCTTGCGTACCTATATGTAAAATAAGCCAATGATGATGATATGGATTTAAATAGGAGTGAGAGATCGGTATTTAGTAATTAATAAGGTTTCGGACATTATTTTATATGTGAGGTGATTTACAAAAAAATAAGAATTAAGACCTGGTGTCTTCACGAACGTGTTCGTAATGATGGGTTTGCTTGTTTGGTGGCCTGCAGTTTACGCAGTGTCAGTGAATTACCAATAACCCTGTATATATATACTAAACAAGTTTCCTGTTGTGATAACTTGGCTAACATGAAAGGATGAGGCTTTAAATTGACTTCTACTAAACAACTGTGTTACTTATCAATTAACCTTTTTTGGCATTAGTAGGTACAATAATGCGAGAAATTCTACCTACTAAAAGCCAGTAAGTACCTATGTTCTAAGAGCACCATTATACAAAATAGCTTCACAGTGTTTCCCGCAGTAAAAAACACCATGAAACGTTATAAACTTTGCAGAACAAGATTAAAAAGTTTCCCTAAACTGAAGGAAAAGAACTTGCATCTGGCAACCCTCTTAAACTACAACAGACGCTTTATAAATGTTACAAGGGCTGAAATTCAACTTGGAACCGTTTGAAATTCTGCCAACTCGGTGTAGCCATCAGCGAAAATCTAGTTCGGCTTGTAGACTAAGCGGTGGTTTGGATTTTTCTACATTATCCAGTCTCAGGAGTCTCAGAAATGTTCATTGTTCGTAGGCGTGAGTTTGTTGTAGGTATTTTTTTAGTGTTTTATCAAAACTTCAGGCTTCAACTTTTTTAATTTTACTATGTAGTATAAATTCATATTATCACTGTGGTTTTATTTTTAAAACCATTTCATCAGCATACGTACGTCCACTGCTGAACGAACCTCATTGGGAGAGGCGCGTTAATGTCAAGACAAGGGGTATCACCTCGGATTGATGATAGTAGTTCGTAGTGGAGGAAGAAGTTAAGTTTTAAAAACTAATGTTAAGTTCTAAAGATAATTAATGATAAAAATGAGTTTGTATTTTTTGGTTGCTTCTTTAACTATATTTAACTTGAACTTTTCTTAAAACTTATTTAACTTAAAATTGAATACCTAATTAATCTTTCATATTATATGTAGGTAAAAAGTTGCTTAATTTTAGTATTTGTTTTGTAATTCTATGCACTTTAATTTCCGAGAAGGGCGTTTTCATCTGCGACACAATTTTATAAACTTCTGCAGATGACATCTTTTTAACCATGTAACCATAGTTTTTTTTCCATAAAACGATTATTATAAAAAAAAAAAATTATTAATCTAAATCTGGCTTGATCTTGATAGTTGTATATTTTGTTATTTTATCCTACTAAATCGTTGTGTATGTGCTAGCCCCGACCTAAAAATAATGGAAAGTTATAATGTAAAACATCTTACGTCTGACTCCGGGCCTCACAAATCAAGTTTTCGTTTTTGAACGAGAATTTCTACGTTAGAGAATGTTCAACAGACATGTTTGTCTCGACGAGGCGAATGTTGAATTTCTATTACAAAATATAGAGATTTATACGAATCTTCACGACATATATTATTCCAGAGGAAAGAAGAAACCTTTTATTTACACTTGTCATATGATAAGCTGTGAAACATCTATTTTATTAACATATAATTATGTACAACAGTTTTACAATAAATATTTATGTATTCTGTGAAGTCCATACTCCTGTGACTCAGAGACAATACATATTTTATTTTAGTTTATTGGGGAAACTTACAGTTTTAGTCGCAACATTAACGGTATTTTTCTAAATTTTGGTAACTAGGTGAATAACTGTTAACTTTTTTCGTACCTATCATGTCTAAGCCCGGACTTCTGTCTCACCACTGAGCTATACTCGGTTTTAAAATCCTACATATTTTAGAGTATCCTATTACCTCACCTCAACAGCCTGTATTGGTCCACTACTGGACGTAGGCTTCCCTCTGATAAGCGCCTTGTTGGCTTTTATCACATGGGGGTAACACCCATAATCCCCAAACCGGGCATGCGGGTTGGGGATCGCAGTTCGGTGGTAAGATTGTTCTGCGGGGGGCGCTGCTGCCCGCTCCCGATGGATATCCCTTAGTCGCCTCTTACGACACCCGCGGGAAGAGTTGGGGTGGTAGAAATTCTAAGCCGGCACCATACAGCTACCTTTATCTTATCAACACATATAGGTATGTAAAACATATTTAATTTAAATTTATTGAGGAAACTTACAGTTTTAGTCGAAACATTAACGGTATTTTTCTAAATTTGGGTAACTATGTGAATAACTGTTAACTTTTTTGTACCTACCATGTCTAACCCCATACTTCTCCTGGTTTCTCGGGTCTAAGCTGTCTCTCACCAGCTATACACGATTTTAAAATCCTACATATTTTAGAGTATGTTCTCCAATTAATTATCTTTAGTTGTCTTAAATAAATAAAAAAGAAGCCTGTAATTCCTTAACTTTAAGTAACATTAATAAATCGTGCCTAAAAATAATAATTGATTGTATTGATTTAAAAAATGACAAATTGTTTTGAATAAATAACATAAAAATAATCTTCCGTCAAAATATTTGTATCTAAATAACGGGTTAAAAGCAACGTTTAACGTTTTACTGATAATTCTACACGGAGGTCGTTAACCGTTCACGGATTTCGAACTCGAGCAGACTCGTTAAGTTAACCGATAACGAGTATTTGGTCCATTATGATTAAATTTAATAAAAAACCTGGCTCATTAATATTCAGCTTGTTCTGTAGATATTTTCATTTGAATCAGTCTTTACCTTAAGCTCCGCTACTGACCCGAAGTGGGTGTTGACCCCAGTTTAATAGCTGATAAAGTTCTTCATATTTTAATAATAACTAGTTTCTGTCTGCGGAGGAGGGTTCGATTCCCGCCTCAGGATAAATGTTTGTACGATCTGCAGATATTTGTTTAGGGTGTTATGGATGTTTTCTATGTATAATAAACAAGATCCGTCAAGTGCGAGTGTAACTCGCGCGCCGAGGGTTTTGAACGTTTGTCAACAAATATGTACCAAAAGTACCGGTTAGAGACTTCGCAATTTAACGAATACCTAAGAATAGTAGGTACCAACCTACATTTCAGATGGATCTCTCTGCATGCTTTGGTTAAATGGGTGGTTCGGTTAAGGTGGGTAATGGTAAATTATTCGACTTTTTTCGAAATATTTCAAAAAGTATGAAAGCTACAGAAATTTTAAAAACTGGTTTGAAATGTCCAAACCGATACCTTTCATTTGATACCCCACTCGGAGGGGTAGCCCCCCTTTTGAAAATTATTCCTTTATGACCATTTTTCAAAGTGTTCTTTTTACAGACTTCTCTATATTTTTCCTGTAAAATATAGATCGTTTCTTCGTTTAAATGGATCACTCGGCAAACTTCGGAGATAGGGGGAGGGAATGGGTTTTTTTTCGACTTTTTTCAAAATATTTCAAAATCTAGGAAACCTACAGAAATTTAAAAACTGTTTTGAAACGTAAAAACCGATACCTTTTATTTGATACCCCACTCGGTGAGGTAGCGCCCCCTTTTGAAAATTATTCCCCCCCTTATTGACCATTTTTCAAAATGTGTTCTTTATTCAAACTTCTCTATATTTTTCGTGCAAAATATAGATCCATATCTACAAACGCTCCATACATTTTAGACGGATCGCTCTGCAAACTTCGGAGATAGAGGGGGGAATGGGTATTTATTTGACTATTTTTAAAATATTTCAAAAAGTATGAAACCTACAGAAATTTGAAAAACTGTTTTGAAACGTACAAACCCATACCTTTTATTTGATACCCCATTCGTTGAGGTAGCTCCCCTTTTTGAAAATTATTCCCCCCCCTTTTGACCATTTTTCAAAAAGTGTTTATTTTTTCAAACTTCTCTATATTTTTCCTGTAAAATATAGATCCATGTCTATAAACGCTCCATACATTTTATATGGATCGCTCTGCAATCTTCGGAGATAGAGGGGGGGGGGGGGGGGGGGTAATGGGTATTTTTTCGACTTTTTTCGAAATATTTTAAAAAGTATGACACCTAAAAAAAATTCAAAAACTATTTTGAAATGTACAAACTGATACATTTCATTTGATACCCCACATGACCCTGTAGATATCTTTTAAAATTTCGGCATCACAATTTGTATGGAAAATATTCATATTCATTTTTCATTTATTTTTCTTAAAATCTGTACAAGCGCACGAAATGTATTATTATTTCAAATTTCAAGTTGATAGCTGCAGTAGTTTTTGAGTTATTAAGGAGGGAAAAAAGGACAGACAAGTTTTGAAACCGATCTTCGATCTTCAAAACCCTAAAAAGTATCTATCTATGTAGTAAGTATATCAGTTATCTAGTACCCATAAAACAAGCTCTGCTTGGCTTGGGGCTACATAATACTGTGTGAATTGTCCAAAATTATTTATTTATTATTTATGTAGTGTATTGTTTTAAGTATTATATTGTATGCAGATATTTGTTCCGGGTCACAACAGCCGAAACAAATGGTTTAAATGTATATCTGCAGAGCGTACCGATGTTTTCTATCATTCATTATGAAAAACCTATACATACATACATTATAGGATATTTTCTATGTATAGTAAAAAATATCTATCTATGTAGTGTAATGTTACTTTAGGATATAAGGATTGTAAAAATAAAATACTTTTATAACTTATAGTTATACTTTAGTGTAGTGTATGTATTAAGTTTTATTAGTTATCCCATTACACAAGCTCTACTTAGCTTGGAGCTAGATAATGTGTTAATAGTCCAAAATTGTTTTTGTTTTATCTATTTTTTTTGAAAAAGTTATACATATCCTACGGTACCTATAGTAGTCTGTGTTATTCCAGGCCTAGACCTATATTTATTCAAAATCAATTGATCCATATTGAGTCCTTGAGCTCCGTTCAGTAGTTTTGGCATGAAAAGGTAACAAACATCAAAACTTTTGAAATTCTAATTTACTAGCTTCAGCCCGGCTTCGCACGCTTATTTTCGGTGTAATAAGTAGCTTATTATCTAAGTTAAGCTTTGCTCTAAGCGTACGCTAAATTTCATCTTAATCTGTTCAGTATTTTTAGAGATCTTAGCTGACAAAATTCAGATTTCGCAAACTTAAGCTTTATAATATGAGGTGATAGTTTTTTTTATAAAAATGCCTATTTTTATCCCCCGACGCAAAAAGAGAGGGGTGTTATAAGTTTAAAGTGTCTGTGTATCTGTATATCTGTCTGTGGTATCGTGGCTCCCAAACGGATGAACCGATTTCGTTTAGTTATTTTTATGACCGCTAATTTTATTCCGAAAGTTCTTAGCCATGTTTCATAAAAATCTGTCGGGGGGTTTTTAAAATTTTTTATTTTGTTCTTGTGTCTATGATAATTATTCTGCATCAACCAAATAGGCACTCACACCAACACAGTAATATTTTAAATATTTTATACTACACCTGCTCGGAAAGTTGCCTATTCCTTTTCCATTAATAGAATAGAAAGTATGTCTTTGCAGGCCTATAGGAAACCGGGAGGAAAAACTCTATGGAATTTCATTTCTCACGTGTTTTAGCGGAAGGAAAAAGTGTATGGAAATCCATTTCTAACGTGTTATTTTTTTTTAATTTCCTAAAAGATCGGCCGGTAGCTATGGTTATTTTCGTTCGGTCAAACGACAAAAAGTTTTTACTCCAAGTCCATTAGGCCTCCTCCGATTTCCGAACAATATTTTGAAAAAAGAACCCAAAGGCTGGCGCGGTCAATGATGTTTTACCAACATCATTGGGCGCGGTAAGTTCTTCTAAATTTCAATTAATAATTAATTCTGCTTTTTATTTTCCTCGAAGGTGTAGTATAAAGCACTATTTATCACTCGGCAGAAAGTGCGATTCCTACCTCGTGTGTTTTAAGGTAAAATGTACTATTAATTATTGTATAACTTCTTTGTCCTTGTTTATTGTTTTACGCGCGTGTCACAGCTGCTGCTGCTGCGCCCTCTAGGTGTCGCATTGAACCACCGCACAGTAACTTCACCTTTACTGTGCATCATGCTGAGAGACGAGCTTTTTTGATCACGGTTGTAACTTTTATTTCTTTGTACCAATTTTACTTGTAATTTTTGTGACACAGAATAAATACTTTTTTATTTTTACAGTGGTACCATTGCCTTGTATTCGACTCATTCTACAGTTAATTGACTCATCCATGTAAATCCAAGCTCGACACTAATGCGCGGGTCATGTTGCGCCTACATAATCAAGCTAACTACCAATTAGTTTGATCAAAGCCACCAATGTAGGTAGGTAACCTATATACTACATGTGTCGGATGTCAGTGGTCATTCATTACAACTACGTCGATGGCATTTTGACATGCCCAAATTATTACATCACGTCACACTATCACACTAATATTATAAATGCGAATTGATGGATGGATGTTTGTTACCTCTTAACGCCATAACTACTGAATGGATCAGGCTGAAATTTTGTATACAAGTACTTAATTGAAGAGGAATTGATTCCAGGATAAGAAGTATGTTTGAAAATACTTTATGTACATAGGCTACTTTTTATCCCATAAATCAGTTCCCATGGGATAGAAAAGTCCTTTAAAAGTTTCCATAGAAATAACGCGTGCGATGCTGTGTGCATGAACTATGATGCCATAAACTTGGGTATGCAAGCCATCAAAGAGCGCATCAAAGGGTAGACAATCAACACCATGTAAATAGTCCGAGTTAAAAATGCTCGCCCAGTAACGCAGTCACCGTGGCCGAAATCGGCTGGGATACATCATCATGTATCAAATGAATAGATCTTTACTGCGCAGCAGTTTTCTTCGTTTATTTTAAAAAACAGTTGTGGTAACTGCAGACCAGCCTACCTAAATGCATACAGTCGTTCGACGAAGGCATTCTGACGTGGTTTTGACAGGGCAATCGTGCGGGGGCAAGGGCGGGAGAGGGGAGGGAGACGCTCCCGAGTTGCATACATCACCACCTTAGTAACTAGTGAGCGTCCTCCCCCCCGACCCGTCCCTTGAACCCCGCACGATTGCCCGGTCAAAACGCCTTCGTCGAACGACTGTATGCATAATACATAGGTTGTGGTATGACTAAGGTACAAAACAAAATTATCGTAGGAGGATTTTGATTTTTTGTAAAATTAAGTTGTTTTAAACCAACTACAGTAATGTATGAAGTTTTCTATTTAGCTATGCTTAATTTATCTTGTATATTTTGATTTTTATCCTTATTTGATGGATCTTTCGCTTTTGTATTGAAAATTATCCCGAGGTAAGTCCATAAAAGTATTTAATTTATTCCTAGAAGATCAATAGTACTCCCGTAAAAGTTACAAGAACAGTGTTAATATTCAGGTCTGTGTTAAATTTTTGTACGAACCTAAAATTACGGATCTATTATTTTTTATGTTGGCCGTAGAATAAAGTATGTTGGTTCCTATTGTATTTTGATTGCATTGTATAGTTAAACAATTCATAATATATTATATTTCATAGACTTACCTCATTCATATAATTCCAAGCTTGACACGCTCTCACCGGGCTGAGCGGCTTGTAATGATTCCCAAACGTAAAACAACCATGGAGTAGGGAACAGCATTGTGTACATGTCGCATAGAGCCATCGCCATTAACACCACGTTCGTGGGAGTTCGCATATGTACTACCACGAGTAGAAACTATGGTTGGAAGATAAATTTTTGTCGGAGGATTTTAAATTTTTGTAAAATTTAGTTGTTTTAAACCAACAACAGCATGAAGTTTTCTATGCTTATAGCTATGTTTAATTTATCTTGTATGTATGATTTTTTAATTTTTGCCGATTTTTATTCCAATTTGATGGATTTTTCAATTTTGTATTTAGAATGAACATTGTACAGTTAAGCAATAGTCAAAAATAGACTCACCTCATTCATATAATTCCAAGCTTGACACGCTCTCACCGGGCTGAGCGGTTTGTAATGATTCCCAAACGTGTACATATAGAAGAGCCATGGAGCAGGGAACAGCATTGTGAACATGTCGCATAGAGCCATCGCCATTAGCACCACGTTCGTGGGTGTTCGCATGTGCCTTCGGGATAGTACTACCACTATGAGGGTGTTGGCTACTATTGTTGTTGCTAGGAGGAACGGGGCAATGTATCTGTGGACAAAAATATAATTTTAGCAGTCTTATTCTTAACCTATGATGATACTGACTTGAAACCCCATTAATATTATAAAGGGGAAGTTTGTGCTGTTACTGTGATGATGTTTCTCCGAGCACAAAGCCAAAACTACTCTATGAATCGATCTGAGAATTGTGACACATAAAGATTTGGAGCTGGAATGCCATAAAGGTACTGAAAAAACATGCGCAAAGCCGCGGGTAGCTATTGTATACCTTATGTTAGAAATTTGACGAATAGCAAAGGTCTATAAAAGTTGAGAGAGGTGACAAGATTTTGTGGGATTGCTTGTCGTGATTGTAAATTTTTGTTATACCTCCTATTCTCAGCACACATACATACGTCCGTGGTCGTCGGGAGGCATGTCCAGCTGTGGACATCTTGCCATGATTACTACACGACTGATTGATGATTGCAGGGAGGTGCTAAACATTCAGATGGAACGAAACCTTATTCACAGGCTGAGAGTTTTCTCCGTAGTTTTAGTAGACAAATAAATGACAGTAATTAATAAATGAATCAATTATTCCGTGACGGTCGTGACGTTAAAATTTATCTGGTGGGATAAATTCTTAACCGCAAAAAAATGTTTTCTAAATATCGATGATCTAAAATGATTTCTTGCCAATAAGCCATCATTATAGTGACATCAATCGCGACAAACAATAAAGTTCTGCCTGGACGAAAAATACTGAATCAGCCACGTTCTGAGCCAAGCCAAGCAAAAGCAATCGATTGCACAATCAATTAAAACATCTCAAATAAGTCCAATTGAGGTACTTTTTCAGCAGAAACTTTTAATTGCTTCAATCTTTAAAACAGTCTGTTACAAATCAAATGAATGTTTGCAGACCCAATCGCTCGTGAAACTGCCTTTGATTTTGTTCTACAGAAAGAAAGGTTACAAAATGTTTTCAAATGAAAGATTTCTTTGAAGGGGAATTTTGTAAAGTGATTTGATTTTTGAATTGAACAGAATTTTTACGCAGAAAAACGTTTGGCACAATCATATTTAGCTCTGTAAACTACTTTGGGGCTAGATTATGCTGTTTGAAGTGTCTTGCACTATTTTAATATCATTATGATTTAAATAGTTTAAGAAAAAAAAAATGTAGTTGAGAAGACAGAATGTTATAATTGAAATAAAATAAATAGCTTCACATAGGAGAGGAACTGCGCTGTGTGGTGCCGGCTTAGAATTTACACCACCCCAACTCTTCCCACGGGAGTCGTAAGAGGCGACTAAGGGATATCTATCGGGGCCGCGCAGCAGCGCCCCCTGTATAACAACTCTACCACCGAACTGCGATCCCCAGCCCGCATGCGCAGCCTAGGTATTATGGGCATTACCCAATAAGATAAAAGCCAATAAGGCGCTTATCAGGAGGAGGCCTGCGTCCAGCAGTGGACCAATTCAGGCTGTTGAGGTTGAGGGTGAGGAGGAGAAGAACAAGGTTCAGTTGTGACATCTTTTACGCAAATTTGCATGCACCCAGCCATGATTTATAAAATAGGTAAGTTTCTTTTTACAGCGAAAATACAAACGTGTAACTTGGTGTAGTGTATGTCCGTAATCTATATATATAAAAGAGAAGAGAAAAATGGACTCATCAAGAGATCTCTGAAACTACAAGAGCTACGAAGCTGAAATTTTGCATGGAGGTTCCATGCGAAATCCTTTCAGGACGTAGGCCCCGCTAAGAACGGATTTTTGGAAATTCGTATTTTAAGGGGGTCAACGGTCATTTTTATAATAACTTCAGAACCGTAACTGTTGGCCCTTCAAAATTTGTAGCGTAGAAAGATGACTTAAAATAAACAGACACGTGTTTCAGGGTTTTTTGAAATTCACACCCTGGTCTGGAGTCAAAGGCGACTCACTTTTTATAATAAGTTTTAGAAAGTAGGCACACGCTAAGGGATTTTGGAAATTTGTATTCTATGGTGGTTATACTAGGGTCGTTATCGAATGAGTGATTTTTTAAACAAGCATTCTTAGAAGGATGAAATAGGATTTATAGGTTTTCTCTTATCTTTAAAATCGTAAAGGATTGGTTTTAAAACTTTGGCGTTGATAGTTTACATGGAAACCAACATTACTTGGGGTATTAGTATTACTAAAGTCCACGCGAATGAAATCGAAGTGGGTCAGCTAGTATAATATAAATCATGGTCTACATACGTCATCTCGTATGTCAAGGTGTTGATAATGAGCTGTCACTGTCTCTTGTCAAACGGACATAGCGGAGAGAGCGGGAATCCGGGTTGACAGTTGGACGGAGGCCTACGGGTGTGGGTGGGGAAGCTGATGGAAGGCCTTGGCATTGGCGAGCTGGTGTATCCCTAAAATCCTGTATATTATCGGTCCTCGAAACCCCTACACTTGGTATTGATTATAATCAGTTTAGCTATTTACTTGCTAGATTGTTTACAACAGTCCGCAGATAGTTCAAAACCCATTATTTTATTTTTCATAATTTCTTTCATTTATTGTGATTTTATGCAGACAGGTCTGTATTGATCTTAGGTACCAAGCTCATTTTAGATTAATAACTTTGATTTTTCTTATTTATAGAATTAATTAATTTAGGAATCATCATCATCATCACCCTATATAAATCCACTGCTGGACATAGGCCTTCTCTAATGAGCGTCATAGCGCCCTGTCTTCAGTCAATTTAGGCATGTCTTGTTTAAAATAAGTTCACCGTGTGTATTGTGAGAGGCCTGATTCTTTTCATCCCCCCATCTCGGAAAGAGTATTTTTGCTCTTCGACATCTGAGCGCAAAAGCCGTTTTTAGCTAGAAGATAAAGTAAAATTGAATTTAGAACATCGTGTGCACTAAGTAAGTGAATTCAAAACATCATTAAACCTATTTACTTCTACCTCCATGGTACCGAATTTACAATACCAACTTTTTTATTTGTTAAAAACTCGGACTCGGAACCTTCTTGGTGTACTTTTATTTAATTTGCTTTGCGCGTGCCATTTTCTTTTTTTGAATTCAGTCATTTCCTCGCTGAGGTAGGATGAAAAGTTACGTGTTGCTCTCGAGTGCAAAGATTTTTTACCTTGTGCTCTTTTGATTCCCTCGCTAACGCTCAGGATTCTAATTTTTGAAACCTTCGCTTGCTCGGTCATCAAAATTGAGCACGCGATTAAAAAGCAACTTTGCACACTTGTATAACAAATAACTATTATCATTACCTACAAAAATGGAAGAGTTACTGAAAAATGCATGTGCTCTTATCACTATCTGAAGCTGCGAATACCCCTGAGATATCACGTCATAACCCTTTCTATATTCCCGTTTCAATGTTTTACGTGACATGTTGTGAGTCAGTAAAGGATTGTATATAAATAAGCTCTGCTATTCAGGTGGTAATTCTAGTTAAAATTCTAGATAGTTGTGAATTGAGAGAGTTGCTCTCAGATCAAATGTTCAAACATAATTCAGATTAAAGCACGTCTTAGGATGGAGATTTATAGGAAACTGTCAAAGGATGCTCGAGTAAGTGCTTTTTACATTTTATTAAGGTGTTTTTAAATTCATTACGGATGTAAGCGGGTTAACTACGTAGGTACCTTATTTGTGTTGGAAGAACACTGAATGAATTTGACAAACTACGATAGTTTTTATAGTGTTTTTTAAATGTCCAAAAATAGATCGAACGAAATGAAAATAAAACATTAAATGCGTGTCGAACTCGCGCACTAATTTTTACTTGTAATACCTTGTAATACACTAGTTTAATTGTAATACCTTGTTTCTTGCCAAATATCATGATTCTAGGTCAACATGAAGTAGGTACCCTGTATATATTCGTAGAGGGAGAGAATAAAAAAAAATATTTTTTTGAAAATAAGCTACAAATTTACGGTTTTCAGATTTTTCTCGTTATTAGTGCTATATAACCTTGCTTCTTATCAAATTTTATGATTCTGGGTACACTAGAAGTACTCTATAGGTTTTGGTCTATATCAAGAATCAAATTTTTTTTGTGAATAAACTACAAATTTACTTTTTTTCGGAATTTTTCTTTATTTGTTCTATAAGGCCTTGCTTCTTGCCAAATTTCATAATTCTAGGTCTACGGGAAGTAGGAAGTAGGTTTTGGTCCATGGCGAGCATCAAAAGTATTTTTTTTTAGGGTATAAGAAAAAGCCTCCTTGACGTTTTTGGCGGACCATTTCATACAATACGTACCTCGAAATTGCCCATCGTCCAATTTTATTTCAGAAAACATCACCTTATTCATTGCTTGTTGTTAGCAATGTCTAATTGTAATTGTGAAGGTATGCTTAGAACTACGCGGTATTCTCGGTACCCTCGCGGCAGCCAAAGCTTAGTGGGTATGCGCTACACTACACAAAATTCCCGGCTGGTTTCGCGGAACCAAGTGCAATTTGAAAAGTTAAGTGGGTTTACGGTGCACACAAAATGCCCGGTTGGAAGTCACGCGAAACCAAGTGCAATTTGTAAAGCCGAGTAAGTATACGGTATACACAAAAATTCCCTGTGGGAAGTCTCGCGGAACCAAGTGCAATTTGTAAAGCTGGGTGGGGTATACGGCTGTGGGAAGTTTCGCGAAACCAAGTGGTACGGCACACACAAAATGCTCGGCGGGATATCGCGCGAAACCAAGCGCTAGTTTTCACTGCCAGGCAGCGAATACCGCATAAGTCTAACCAGGCCTTTAGGTTTTAATTGTAACGGTTGAAACGGGCATCGAATAGTAACTGAGAGTCAAATTTTGTTCCACTTTGAAGCATTTTACAGATATTTTGATGGTACTTTTAAAACTCCAACATGAATAACATAGCCTGTAATTTTAGCTGCAAATTGACACTAACGAGTTTCCATCCAGTTTTACAATAAAACGTGTGCACAACCAAATGTTTTGTAATTAGCGTAACGATTTTGAATAATCAGGGACATGCGAAAATATTTATTTGGTTTTAACCCAGTTGAATCGGTGATGCATATCACAGAAGTTTGTGATTACTTAATTGTAATGGGGAATTTAAACTTAATTTTTCATCCAAAAGTTATAACATCAAGCGTTGGCCTTTTATTTATTGTGCTTGATCTTGATCAAGCACAATAAATCGCTAAGTATACGTAATTAGCCAAGAAACTTTGACAAATACCTACTGGAACACCTTTCCAGTAGGTATTTGTCAAAGTTTCTTGGCTTGGTCTTGCTTGGCCACCACATAGCAAGAGCTTGAAGATGATGATGTGTCAGCAACTCATTGAGAAATAGATGAAGCGAATTTGTTACTCAGTTTAACCCTACCTAAACTACAGAATAATGTTAAAAACCTGCCGCGATTTTCTTTTATTTTATAATTGATTGATACCTAAGTTCGACTGGTTCTACGCTGACTCTAAATCGTTAACAAAATAAAACGTCATGTGCGAGTCGGACTCGCGCACTAAGGGTTCCGTAAGACCTTGTGTCTTGCCAAATTATCATGATTCTGAAGTCAACAGGAAGTAGGTACGTAGCAGGTAGGTAGGTTTTGGTCCATGGCGAGACTCAAAAATATTTTTTTTGGTGACAAAACTACAAATTTAGGATTTTAAGATTTTATCCTTTACTTGTGCTACAAGACCTTACGTCTTGCCAAATTTTATGATTCTACGTCAACGGAAAGTACCTGATAGGTTTTGGTCCACGTCGAGAATCAATTTTTTTTTTTATGATTATTCAACAAAAAATAGTAGTAGTTGTAGTTTATACTACAAATACATATACTATTTTCGGATTTTTCCTTAACTTGTGCTAAAAGACCTTGCTGCTCACCAAATTTCATGAAATTTCAAAATATTCGGACATAAACGGCTGTAACTTTTGAGTGCGTTGTCTTAGACGTTTTATTTATACCGCGGCTTCAAGAGTTTACGGAATTGAGGATTTGACGTTAATTTCAACTCGTTACGTCCGCGCGTTCTTAAGAAAAGAGGGTGGACAAGCGGACAGACAGACAGACGGACAACAAAGTGATCCTATAAGGGTTCCTTTTTTCCTTTTGAGGTACGGAACCCTAAAAATCGTTTACTAAGAAACAAATGACGGTCTATCTAGCTTTAATAATCGAGTTGGAAATTGTAAATATTGACAACATCTCTTAACAATAATAATTGATGATACTCACCCATACATAGGTTCAGCATATTTTATCGGGAACTCGCAGGTGACATTCAGGTACACATGGGAATTATTCGACGAGCAGTAGTCATCATTGGTAAAATTCGAGTAAATCAAACTTGTATTATTATCAAAATAACTCGTACTGTAGTTTATTTTAGGATCAATCTCGTTTGTTTGGTTCAAATTGAATTCGCCGAAGTATTCGACCCACTCTTTATCTTTGGCGGCCATTTTGTTTATTTGACAGCTCGGTGGGACGTTGACATGTTTCGGTTTTTCGGCGCGCGGTGTTGCTAGGTCATTATTTTGTTACCTGCGAACAAAGAAAGGTTTTGTTAGGTAACATTATTTGATAAATACAGGAATATTTCTTAGAAATACGGTTTTGCCGACTCCGTTTGCAAAAATTATCAGTAAATAAATTCAAACAAATTGTCAAAATCTTGCTGTGCAAAAAGGCTTATTATAAAATATCAGATTATCTAGAGGATAAAAATGCTTGAGACAGGTTTTGCTTTGGAGCAAAACCTCTCCTAAGCATTTTTTACGAAGAAACCTTTAGACTGTTAGTTAACAGGCTAAAGGTTTCTTTGTCGCTTCTTTACTTTAGTCTACATACCGAAGCGACAGAAATAAAAAATATCACTTTATTTCCGTTTCAGTGTTTAGATTTATAATTTGATCTTTTCTACGTGTACATTTATTGTATTTATGGAAATCTTTATCTTTTGCTGGCATCTGTCTGGTAAGCCAGAGTTTTTATTATCCGATAAATCCTTAGATGCGGACACTTCGCTGCACTTAAGTTTAGTAAGTACCATGTCATATTTAAGACCGCTTATTGCAAGACGGAACGCGATTGTTGAGAAAGTCAACCTTAAAGAGACAAGGTACTTACTAAAGTCTCTGACTTAGCAGAGGCGACTTTCTAAAGGCTGTCCCTCACATCGAGCATTCACTTGTGTACATTTCAAGATTCGGTTTCGAGCATTTCGTAACAATACAGCCACCCTAAATGACATGCACTCGCCTGTAACGTAACATAAAAAGTACTGGACAATTCACACCACATAATTCTAGCCTCAAGTTAAGCAGACAGAACTTTTGTTACATTAACATACGGCTTCGCACGCGTTCAATTCATTTAATTTATTTCCTTATAAGTAAACAAGATATATCGTGTGTGGAAAAAATAAATCCAAAAGTCATGAGGACACACAAAACTAATTGCACAATCAAATCAATTTTAAAAACAATTCAAATAGCAAACACAATGCTACGCACATTGTCTTTGCTATTTGAATTGTTTTTAAAGCTCTTATGAAAAAAAAGTAGTAGGTATGCCCTATTATTGTTCCACAGAATAGTTTTGACCAAATGTAATATAACTATGTTGTACAGAAACTAGGTACCTACTCTTTTTAGATTTTTCCTATCCTGTTATGTTTTTACGAGCAAGATCCCCAAACCATATTCGAACCTAAATAAGTTGGCAAGCCTAGTTAAACCTCAATATTTCCACCTCCAACTTTAATTTCAGTCAATAATAACTACATCAAGGCAACCCTAATAACGAGTTAGTAGTAATTATGTAGTTAAATGAATAGTTAATTCGGAATAAATTGGTTTGTTTGACTATCGATGCCTGACATGTGAACTGATGGGTTACAAGTTAGGGTGTGGTCACAGTTACAGTTTCTATCAAAGTGTTAAAACAAGCATATGAATCTAGGATACGCAATAATCATGACAGTCTATACTAATAAGAAGGAAAGATTTGTTTATTTGTATGTTTGTTTGTTTTGAATAGGCTCCGAAAGCACTGGACCGATTTGAAAAATTATTTTACCATTAGAAGCCCACATTATTCCTGATGAACATAGCCTACTTTTTACCGCGGGAAAATGCTTCATTCCTACGGGAAAACGGGTAATAGGACAACGGGTAGTAAGAATGCAGCTAGTGGTTAATATTTTAAAATGTAGTTCATTTTGAAAGTCCGGTGAAGGTCAGCGAGAGTCTGAAGGAACACTCACGCTTCATCATATCACACTAATATTATAAATGCGAAAGTTTGAATGGAAGGATGGATAGATGGATGTTTGTTACGTCTTCACGCCAAAACAGAACAGATTGAGCTGAAATGCATCGTCGTAGCTCTAAGCCTACAATCAAACTTGGGCATACATCTTTTTATCCCATAAATCAGTTCCCATGGGATAGAAATTTTCTTTGAACGTTTCCATTGAAACAACGCGTGCGAAGCCGCGGGCAGAAGATAGTAATTTATATGCCACCGACAACGCAGGAGGAGAAAACACATCAACATTTTGTAGTTACCACAACGCAACTGCAAAAAGCGGTTGTAGCACGTTGTCTCTAAGAGTTTTTGAACAAGAAATTGGGGCCACACCAACAGCATGACAGTTTTGATATTTAGTTTTTCGACGTATTCGTAGTAGATGATTTGGAAATTGTTACAATGAATTCAATTTCGCTCGAAAATCGCATTAAAACAATTAAAATCCACTATGAAAATGTTGGTTCTGTTACAGTTACATTTCGTAAAATTCGTGATATTTTCGGACAATATAATCGTCTTCGTCGTTTTTATAGTAAAACATAATCGTTCTTCTGAGACCGCTATTAAGAATTTGGTCGCTTTATAACCACAAATATTTGATCGCTTCCAGTCAGCCACACCTTCCTAATTACCGTCATTAACCTAATGGAATGGTTTACACGTGTTGTGCACGTGACTACTTGTGACCGTCTACGTGAACAATTACGTATAGGTTTGTACTACGTGTTAAGCGTGGGTAAGTGTTCTAATAGATAGTTACGTGTAGTGGATTATCTAGGTGTATAATATAATAGATAGTTACGTGTAGTGGATTATCTTAGTGTGATCCACCACATCAATATCAAAGAAATGAAACCGAGTTCAAGTACATAGTACAACACAAGTACATTTTCTATGTCACTGCGGCCAGTAATAGTTATTTGTTCAACAAGTGGGCAGAACCGATTTTTTGTTGAACGTGCCGATATTAAATCCTGAGCCAGCGAAGCAGTCTAGAATAGAGTCACGAGCGTAGCGAGTGGCTCTTAAGTAGACTGCTGAGGTAGCCAGGGATTAAAAAGGCACAAAACGAAAAATATTTGCTCTCAAGTTACATAAAATTTTTCATCACGACTAGCGAGAAAATATTAGGTCCTTACATATGAAATTGGCGTTTTTCGTACTGCTAGTCTAGCCAAGTTGCAAATCTATGATCGCTAACGCTATAGAAAACGCAGAAAATGTATGGGAATCACATTTCTAAAACGCAAAGTCACGTGGTCAGAACAAACGAATCGAGAAACCGTAGCCAAGTTTACAAGTAAGCGTTTCGTCAACACGAGTAGAATAGAATGTTGTCGATTCTATTAGCTTGATCGCTATACCCCATACAAATGGTAGACAAGCCGCACTTTTGACAACCGCTAACGAAACGAATTCTAAGTTTGTGATCGCTAGGCGAGCGTTCGCCGAGACCCAGTAGAAAACGCTAACAAAATGGCGGATTTGGCATCAGCTGTTCTAAAATACGAGTGTTTGTGAAGGAGAAGTGTGAATTATAATAGATTTTTGGACTTTTTTGCCCTTTAGCAAATACCTACTACAGGGCAACTACCTATTATGAATTCAAAATGCATTCCTTGTGATGTGCCCTTATTGAAAAAGTGTCGTGAAAATTGCCGAAAAACACGTACATATAACGTGAGTGTGCTAAGACACCATACCTACAAGAAATGTCGTACACTTTATAAATGCAGAGATTTCGTCTAAATAAACTTACTTTCAAGACAAAAAAACTACATTATAAGGAACAAACGAGATTCTACTGGAAGTTAAGGTAAAAAGTGGCAAAGTTTACGACTAGCTATTCGTGATGTAGGTACAACCATAGGTACAAATAATTCTTACAGTGCAGTGTAGTAGTCCATACAAAGGTTGAAGAAAAAAGAAAGTAAAAAAAATGAGGTGTTATTTTATTAGATATACCTGATATAATTTAATGTATACCTAAGTATAACGTTTTGGATGTAAGTCTGTTAAGTTATATTTAGTTGAATAAATAAATTTGAATAAAAGTATTATACATTTTGTTTGTTTTTATTTGGTCCTAAAAACACTATATTCTAATGTTTACAATATATTTGTTGAAGGTAGCGATGATGATCTTATCTGCAGCAAAATTGCAGAAAGTTCCAACTTAATCACATCTGTGGCTGGTATTTAGGAGTGAAACTCAGGGATGGAATCTTCGATCAGTGGTGGTAGAGAACTTATTTGAGATGTTCCTTCCTGAAAAATATGAGATATTATATTAGTAACAAAACCAAAATAAGAAAAAAAAAACACTTTACAACATAGCGATGATCTTCTGCAAAAAATGAACTAACATTAAATCCTCTCTTCTCTCTTCAATTGTAGGTTGACCGACATCAGCAGTCAATCCCATTATATTATCCGTTGATCTTGTGACATTCCCACCAATGGAGTTTAGCGATTCAGCCAGCTCTTGCCATAGCCTTTAGTTAGTCTGCCTTGTGCCCCTTGTTGGGGCCTCCCTCGCTATATCACCTCGGCTACAACAAAAGTTAAAACTATTTTAGAAACACAAAGGGACTAGGTACTTTATAAACAAAGTGTTAGTAAACACAATCAATACCTATGTTTGTTTCATTCATAAGTATGTGAACGGTTCAAGTTCAAGTTGCATACCGCGTCATTGTTTATGTTTCGTGTTACTGAGTATTAGGAAGATTAAAACAAAGGAAGATTTTGGTTTAATCCTACCAAAATTATAAAGGCGAAAGTCTGTGCCATTGGGAAAATGTTTGGCCGAAGACAACGCCAAAACTACTGAATGGATTGGCGTAAAATTTTGCATAAATAAAGATCTAGACCTAGAATAACATATAGGCTACTTTTTATTCCATAAATGTGTGTGAAGCCGCGGGCAGAAGCTAAGTAACTTATAATTTACGTACCTCTCCATGGATTCTAATAAAGCCGCGAACTGTAATACCAATCCTGTGTATGCACTTAATGTAGTGTCACAAATTGGTAAAAAGAGAGCTTTTACCTAATTTCACTCACTTTATAGCACAAAACAATTCAAAACATCTATTACGAAGTTCACAAATGAATGAGATCAGCAAGTGAAACCTGTGACTAGAGATGGGCGTTGTCGTTGAATTTCCACAACGATGCGCATCGTTTTTGTTAGAATGGCATCCGTTGTGAACAACGATGTTGCCGCCAACGATGTCGGCCGGGTTGCTAACACAACACTGACACTAGGGTGTCGATGTTGCCGCCATCGATGTCGGCTGCGTTGCGGTGCGCACATCATCGTAATTTGCGTAGGTAATGAAAAAATCCAAACAAACGACAAGAATAACGAGCATATGAAACTTACTGGAAGTGACATGAGCGTTTTAGACGGGTAGGTCCTAAATTACGGAATTTGAACAAATAAAAATGTATGGGTAAATCTAAAAACCATAATACTTACATTAAAACGAGACATTTGATAAAAAAATTATATATCGTATTTTTTTAAATAATAAATAACATTGGTACATGGTTCATGCCATATCTAGTTAGTTATAATAAAACGTTCCGTTCTATGTTCTAGCATCCTCTCCTCTCGCTCACACACACGCAGGCATGCGGGCGGTGAGGTATGGATGGATGTTCGTTGCTTAGGTTTGGCAATCGGCATTACTCGGCTGACTTCGTTGTTCGCCATCCGATGCCGCGCCACTAACCTCCCCACTCTTCCGATGTCGGTGTGACGTTCGTTTGTTGTCGCTGGCGATCGGCATTACTCGGTTCGGCATCTCGTTGTCGCAGGCATCCGTTGTTCACCTATTCGCCATCCGATGGGAACATCGTACACTGACATCGTTGGTCAACAACGATGTTAGTAAAAACGACCACCTCTACGGTAGAGGTGGTGTCGATGTCAAAGTCGATGTCAAAGTCACAGGTAGAGGCTCTACCTGTGACTTTGACATCGTTTTGACATTTGAGAACGCTAACCATAGACAAAGATTTGATTGTATTCTATCCGTGTTGTAGAATGAGCGATTCATACAGTCGCGTCAACTTGGCTACCAACTTTCTACTATCTACAAAAAATATGTATAAACGCAACCGCTAAAGCGTGAGCAATTGTAGAAAGAGAATAGATATGATTCGTTTGCGATTTGGCTAGGCCTGCTGGCCACTTTAATCACAAATTTCTCCTCTTTGGTAAGGAATTCCAAATTCAAATTTGTACAGCTATAGACTCGTGTATTTGTGCTTCGATGATCGTCATTCATTTGTTTTTTTTCTTCTGTTTTTTTCTGTTTGCGTCACTCATTTTACAAAATGGAAAACTTAAAATATCGCATTATTTACGAGTACGAGTTCCGCCGTGGCACTAGTGCTGCGGAAACAACTCGAAGGGTGAATGATGTGTATGGCGGTCGTGTTGCAAAAGAAAACACAGTTCGTTTTTGGTTCCAACGTTTTCGTTCTGGAAATTTCGACTTGCAGAACAAGCCCCGTGGACGGCCTGAGACTCAAGTTGATAATGAAGAGTTGAAGGCTATTGTGGAAGCGGATCCATCGCAAACCACGTCCGAGTTAGCTGCAGGCTGCGGTGTTAGTGATAAAACTGTTTTAATTCACTTGAAGCAAATTGGGAAGATTAAAAAGCTTGAAAGGTGGGTACCTCACGAATTGACTGAAGCAAACCGGCAAACGCGCTTCGACTGCTGCGTTACATTACTAAACCGGCACAATAATGAAGGTATTTTAAACCGAATCATTACCTGTGATGAAAAATGGGTTCTTTACGATAATCGGAAGCGCTCAGCGCAATGGTTGGATCCTGGCCAGCCAGCCAAATCCTGCCCCAAGCGAAAATTAACCCCAAAAAAGTTACTTGTAAGCGTTTGGTGGACTAGTGCCGGTATTGTTCATTACAGTTTTCTCAAATCTGGCCAGACTATTACGGCTGATGTCTATTGTCAGCAATTGCAAACCATGATGGAAAAGCTAGCGGCTAAACAACCTAGGCTGGTCAATCGCTCCACGCCACTGCTGCTTCACGACAACGCTAGACCACACACTGCGCAACAGACGGCTACTAAATTAGAAGAGCTTCAATTGGAAAGTCTAAGACATCCTCCGTACTCCCCGGACCTTGCTCCAACAAATTACCATTTTTTTCGAAATTTGGATAACTTCTTGCAAGGGAAAAAATTCAACTCCGATGGGGCAGTCCAAATCGCCTTCAAAGATTTTATTGATTCCCGTCCGACTGGTTTTTTTAGTAAAGGGATCAATGAACTACCTATAAGATGGCAAAAGTGCATAGAAAATAATGGTTCATACTTTGATTAATTAAATATATTATATTAAAAAATATTCGACTTTTTGTTCCTCCCATACAAAACGCCAATTTCATATGTAAGGACCTAATATTTAGTAATTTGTAAAAGAGGTTGAATGTCAGAAACTCATTTTTGTCAACAACCTTGAAGGATAAAAATGCTATAAACCTCTTTCAAACCATGAACAGGCGAATATTTTTTTCTACAAAGGTTGTTCTGAATTCATTTTACTTTTTTCAACAAGTTGAATAATATTCTTTATTACACATGTGAGGAAAACTCGGTTTTGTTCACTGTTATGGAGCAGCAAAGTGAAAAAGTTATTTATTTGAATAGAGGATGCTAAAACAAATAAAAAACGTACTATTATATGTATATAATGAACAAAAAATATCGTTATTTTCATCTGTGAATAACTCAAGATTCAAATATATAACTTTAATTGTGATTTAAAAAAAAATTAAATGTTAGGGCCACCCTTAATATAAAAATCTCCAAACCTCATGTCACAACAAGTTAAAATTTTACAAAAATTGCGTACAATATTTTTGTATACATTCATCGCGCACAATTTGCCTGCTCAGGAACCCTGATATTTGGCTTTTTAATTTATTAAATATTTTTAACAGAAATCTATTAGGTATATTGTCATGAATACCAATAAATCTTTTGTTGTGTTTGTTCTACGTCGTAGACCCTCTACGGCGTAGACCTTCTACGGCGTAGAGCCTAGAGCCTCTACGAGCCATACATTTTTATGAAATGATATGAAATACTTCAAAAAAAATTTTATGCCATCTTGTAATTATATATTTTTATTTATCATTCCTGATAAAAAGTTCTGTACTCGTAAAAATAAATAAATAATGCTACGACAATTCACAAATTATCATCTAGCCCCGAGCTAAGCAGAGCTTGTTTTATGGGTGCTAGATAACTGATATACATTATTAGTATTATACTATAGATAATTAATGTATTGTATTACACAATACATCAATAATCTCTTCAATTTGAATATTCCAACTAATTCCTTCTCAGAAGTCTCATCTCTGAGACAAGACTATAATTGGCATGTTCAAGTTTCGATACTAAAACATTCAACACCTAACAATCGTGTCCCATTTTTGGAACTATCGGGAATCCATGACCTCTGTGGTGCAGCGGGCTAAGGTCTGCCTGCGACGCAGGAGGTTGCGGGTTCGATTCCCGGCTCGGGATAAATGTTTGTACGATCTGCAGACATTTGTCCAGGGCGTTCTGGATGTTTTCTATGTATAATAAAAAATATCTATCCTATGTAGTGTATTGTATTAAGTATATCAGTTATCTAGTATCCATAACACAAGCTCTGCTTAGCTTGGGGCTAGATAATGCTGTGTGAATTGTCCAGCATTATTATTATTATTCATAACAATTATCAACAGCTCATATTACCTAGAGTGTATTGAGAATCACTATATGTTTCTTGTTATTTAACTTAGGTAGAATATTAAACGAAAACGCTACTAAAAAGTTTTTGATCTTTTGAGACTTGAACCTGTTTACCGGTAAATCGGTAAAAGCGGGTTTTCCCGATGGAACCGAAGTTTGTAGCGAGCATTTACATAAATTGGTCTAAAGGGGTAGTCAGCGACCACTTATAAGTACTTTAAAGATTTTAAAGGACCAACAACCTTTTAAAACTACGAATTTTACTGGACAAATACGTTAGAATGGTATTTAATTCCAACGTATCAACAATAACGTTCCAACTCTTCCCGCGGGTGTCGTAAGAGGCGACTAAGGGATATCCACCGGGGACGGGCAGCAGCGCCCCCTGCAGAACAATTCTACCACCGAACTGCGATGCTTGCGTCCAGTAGTGGACCAATACAGGCTGTTGAGGTTGAGGTTGAAGATATTTCATTAAATTGAATTAAATTGGAATAATTTTTTGGAGGCCATTTAGAGATCATTTTCTATATACAATAGCAACATAATCATTGAAATCGGTTGACTATTAACAGATAAATCGGCATTAGAAAACAAACATACAGTCGAATACAACCTCCCAATTTTTTAAGTCGGGTAAAAATAGACAAAAAGAGCTGACCAAAATCCGCTTCCGCGTAATGAAATCACATCCATAAGATTGATTTAGTAGTATCGTTACAAAAAAAAATACTTTTCGGAAAGACTTCTTTTTTCATTAAAACTTGGGGTAAAATTTCGTACTTCGGGAAGTTTCTTTATTAATTTCTGTCAGATTTAAAACGTGGCTTTTTCATCGTTTCTTTAGCAGCATAGTCACTTCACATTATACAAGAAAATAATAAAAAAAATTCAAAGCCACCCGTCGTTTATTAGCTGAACAGATTTTCATGAAACATGGCCTCGGGATAAAATTATCTATGATACAAGAAAAAACTAAACGAAAATCGGTTCATCCGTTTGGGAGCTACGATACCACAGACAGATACACAGATACACAGACAGACACGTTAAACTTATAACGGCGAAGTCTGTTTTTAACCCTCGACGCAAAAAGACCCCCTTTTTGCGTCGGGGTTTAAACCTACGTGTAATATACCTACGAGTATTTTAACAGTACAAATGAAACCTCGACGGATCTGTTTGTTGAAAGCAATAACTAAAAAACTACGCAACGGATTTCAATACGATTTTTATCAATGAACAAAGTGATTCAAGAGGAAGGTTTATATGTATAATTATTCATGAAGCTTTTGTGTGAATGGGCTGAAATATGAAGATGATTGTTGAAAATATCGGAAAAATCATGCTGAATGGGAGCTTTACTGGCGAACGCCGGTTAACCAACCAACAACAACGGCACAAACTTATCAAGTTACAAAAATCTTAATTAACTTTGTTATGTATAAACTTTTTACCTGTAATATACAAACAAGTTTTTTCATCAAACTCTTTGAAAAGGTAAAAAACCATGTTCTTTGATGTTGCGAAAAATTCTTTATTCATTCCGAAAATTTGTTTTTGGGTCATATTCGAATGTTTTTATGAACAGAGCTGCTATTAATATAATGGAATCTAAAAAGTCAACGCCACCGACCCATCACGGCGGGTTGATATCGACGACCTCCGTGGCGCAGCGGGCGAAGGTCCGCCTGCGACGCAGGAGGTTGCGGGTTCGATTCCCGCCTCGGAACAAATTTGTGTACGATCTGCAGAAATTTGTTCCGTTGGTCTGGGTGTTTTCTATGTATACTAAAAAAAAATATCTATATTGTGTATTGTATTAAGTATATCAGTTATTTAGTAACCATAACACAAGCTCTGCTTAGCTTGGGGCTAGATAATGCTGTGTGAATTTATTTATATCGATAACATTATTTATATAGCATCACTAGCTTCTGGCTGCGGCTTCGCACGCGTTTTTTTTGGAATAAATAGTCACACTAATACCTACTATAAATGCAAATGTTTGGATGTTTGTTTTCTCGTGACGTCAAAACTACTGTATTACGATCAATTTCAGACCGATGTTTGAAATTTGGCTTGCTGGTAGGACTCGAATAAAACATAGTACTTTTTAACCCTTAAATCAGTTCCCATGGGATAAAAATAACCTTTAAACGTTTCTTAAGAAACAACGCGTGCGCAGCCGCGGGCATAAACTAGTAGATTATAATTATATTATTTCAGGTTCAGATCGTTATGTGTGCAAGATTTCTACCCGTGGAGTAGTTTTGGCGTTGTCTTCGGCCAAAATGTGAGAGCTTCAAATTATTTTGGCTTTAGATATTTTTTGGCTTTATAATAATAGTTTAAGTATCTAATATTATTGTTTATGAACGTCGGATCTCCTAGAGCCCGATTTTGCCAAATAAAAATGATATAAGCATTTACTTACCCAATAGTTAAATCGAGAACTATGATGATATTATTAAACTATGCTTTGTGTTTGGTGAATTAGGCTTTAACCATATTCTGAGTTTGGGCGCTGGGAGGTGCGACACAGTTTTTAAACTTATGCATTTTCCGATGTTCCATTGTATTTTAGCTACATTATTTATTTGTTCATTCAAATTAATAAAAATTTAAACATATTCACATCGGCATAAACATTCGCCTTTATAATATTAGTAGGATAGGTTATTGGCGACAAAGCCGTAGCTTTAACAAAATACATTTCAACAATAATTATTGTTGGAATTTATTTTGTTAAAGCTAGGAAATAAAATTCATTAGGCTAAACAAATTACAAGTTAGCTACAGTCACCGTCACAAAAATCTACAAAACCAAGCCCTCGTATTACCAACAATCCTATACGTCAGCTCCGTACGGTCCGGATCATTCGACGCACTTCTATGGCAAACCATACAAAGAATTGATAGATAGATAGAAAATACTTTATTATACCACACAAAGACAGGAAACAATACAGAGAAATAGTGCATTTTACACCAAGGCGAGAAAGTGATCAATTCCTACCGAGTGTGTCGTTTAAAACACACGAGGTAGGAATCGCACTTTATGCCGAGTGATAAATAGTGCTTTATACTACACCTTCGAGGAAAATAAAAAGCAGAATAAATTATTAATTGAAATTTAGAAGAACTCACCGCGCCCAATGATGTTGGTAAAACCTCATTGACCGCGCCAGCCTGTGGGTTATTTTTTCAAAATATTGTTCGGAAATAGGAGGACTTGGAGTAAAAACTTTTTGTCGTTTGACCGAACGAAAATATCCATAGCTAGCGGCCGATCTTTTAGGAAATAAAAAAAAAATAACACGTTAGAAATGGATTTCCATACACTTTTTCCTCCCGCTAAAACACGTGAGAAATGAAATTCCATAGAGTTTTTCCTCCCGGTTTCCTATAGGCCTGCAAAGACATACTTTCTCTCATCTGATGCCGGCCAGTCAATGCTAGTCTTAATTATTTAATTTCATTGTGTTACTAAGGACCTTCTATTTGAATTATTTTCTCAAATTAACAATTAAGAAGAAAACAACATTCGACTGTTACAAGATAAAATCTTAATTCGTTTTACACCGTTGACTGTACCTTGTTATTTTGGGCAAATGGCTCTTAACAGGCCATTAACAGCACATAATTTTAAGTAGATACTTAATTACACAACGTATACGTGTTATGTTAACCCTTTTCAATTAACGGCATAAGTACACAAACGTAGTAACTTAAAGTAACAAAGTTAAGAGATCTTAACTAGATATGTATCTATTATCTTTTAATTAAATGGCAGAAGCCTTTATTCACAAAGAAAATTATAATATAATTAGTAATATAATATATAATATATAATTATTATATAATATAATATATATATATATATTTTATAATTATTATATATTATTATTATCTTTACGTTATTACGTAAATGGGAAACGGGGATTTTACTCGACTGTGCTAAAAGGAGGGTTATGTTTTTGAAGGTTTACTTTGAAAAGGCGGGTATCGAAATGTACCGTTTTTCTTACGTCAGTCAACTTTTACTAAAGCCATTCACAAGAAATAATGTTTGTAAACAAATAAAAACACTAAAATCCAAAATTCTCGTTTTGGCGTCGAATTTGTAATAAATAAAGTCAGCATTAAACATCGTAGGCTCAAATCGATAACTAGTGCAAATTCTGTCAAAAATTCAACATCAAGAAATGATTTTTAGGTTAAACATTGTATTAATATCTGCAAAAATAATTGTTCCAAGTGTTCTGGGTGTTGGGCCGCGGTAGATTTTAAATGTTCTAGTGGTTCGGCGAAAACGGCGAGACAGGGACATTGGAAAGGTTTTCAGTGGGTATTACGTCCTTCCCAAGGCGTCGAGTCCCACATAATTCTGGTCCCCCCAGACCAGTTTATTCGTAAATAAATTTCCTCGCCGAATAAAAAAAAGGTGTTCTGCGTGTTAGTGTGTGTATAGTAAAAATATTTAGATAGATAGATAGATCGAAAATACTTTTTTTGCCTTCTTAAAACTAAGAAACAATTTAAAAATAAATAATTATAACCTAAGTGACAATTGGTGGTCTTATCGCTCAAGACCGATCTCTGCCAGACAACCTGGTATGGGTAGGATCGTCGGATATCTACATGGGGTAAGATTTGTGTGCTACTTTAAAAAAAAAATATTACTTGGTAGTAGGTACTTTACTTATTTATTCGTTTTCGTGCAAACCCTAATCTTATGCAAGAGACATAAGAGTTGGTTTTGCACGAAAACGAAAACGAAACTTCGATTTTCCTTTTCCGAGTAGGCCCCCAGCGAAGCTATTTTTGTAAATCTAAAATACTATATTACGACACATACGAACATTGGAGAAAATAAGAATAATCAGAAATCCTTACGACACGAAAATGCTTTTGGGAGTATCTTATATTTTTTGACATAATTTTATTATGAGTATACATCTTTCTTATTTTAGAAAATGATGTCAACGAAGATAATTCATAAGTAGAGATCTGCAGGGGTATTTTAATTCATTCGATTCGTTTCCGAATCGAATTCGACGGATCTTTAATACTCTATTTTGATTTCGTCTCGGGTTGATATAAAAATAAATAAGTAAATAATGCTGGACAATTCACACAGCATTATCTAGCCCCAAGCTAAGCAGAGCTTGTGTTATGGGTACTAGATAACTGATATAAGTATAGGTCGCGTCACGTAAAAAGAACGCTGGAAGAAAGTGGAAGGGGTGTGTTCGCGCATGGGTACTCACGCGCACGAAAGTACTATGCCAATTTGCTAAGCCTATTTTTAACTAATATTTCGTTCGCGGCTTGGTATTGGTTATTAGAAAATAATACTAGATAAAATTAAAAAAAATGTTCGATTCAGTTTAGAATGTAATAATATAATGACAAAAAAATTATGTATTGTAGCAACTCCATCTATTAAGTCGTCTTAGGTGACGTGAAAACGTTTCATACACTGTTTTAAATTATCAACAGCATTATTATCTGAGTCTCTCTTCATCTATACTTATAATAAAACTGTAACAGGTCCAATTCTGTACATTGAAGATATTTTGAAAATTTTTTTTGGAGCGCACTCTATTATCGATACTGAAGCCAAAACTGTAATTTTTTTCATTCATGTCTGTCTGTCTGTCTGTCTGTCTGTCTGTCTGTCTGTTTCTTAAACGCGCATCACGCCGAAACTACTAAAGGTATTGAAATGAAATTCGGCATGATTTTAGGTCATATTACGAGGAAGGACATAGGATACTTTTTATCCCGGAATTCAGTCAGGTTCCCCTGGGAGAGGGGATGAAAGTAAAATTTCTTCACCGTGCATCACACCGAAACTACTGAAGGTATTGAAATGAAATTCGGCATGATTTTAGGTCATATTACGAGGAAGGACATAGGATACTTTTTATCCCGGAATTCAGTCAGCTTCCCCTGGGAGAAGGGATGAAAGTAAAATTTCTTCACCGCGCATCACGCCGAAAGTGCTGCATGAGTTGGAATGAAACCTAGCACGATTTGATTTCATACTACAAGGAAGGACATGGGATACATTTGATCCCGCAATTCAGTAAGGTTCCCCTGGGAGAGAGGATGAAAGTAAAATTCTTTAACCGCGCATCACGACGGAACTACTGAATGAATTCGAATGAAACTCGGCATAATTTGAGTTCTACCCTTTGAGTACGAGGAAAGATACATTTATCCTGGAATTAAGTAAGGTTCCCCTGGGAGAAGGGATGAAAGTAAAATTCCTTCACCGCACATCATGCTGAACTGCTGAATGAGTTTGACTGAATTGGTATGATTTGAGTTCAAACTACAAGGAAGGACATGGGATACATTTTATCCGGTTCCCCTGGGAGAGAGGATGAAAGTAAAATTCTTTAACCGCGCATCACGACGGAACTTCTTTATAAATTCGAATGCAACTCGGCACGATATTAGTTTATACTACGTGGAAAGATACATTTTATCCCAGAATTCAGTAAGGTTCCCCTGGGAGAGGGGATGAAAGTAAGATTCCTTCACCGCGCATCACGCCGAAACTGCGGAATGAGTTGGAATGAAACCTGGCACGATTTGAGTTCATACTACAAGGAAGGACATGGGATACATTATATCCTGGAATTCAGTAAGGTTCCCCTGGGAGAGAGGAAAAAGTATAATTAATTAACCCCGCATCACGACGGAACTACTGAATGAATTCGAATGGAAGTCGGCACGATTTGAGTTCATACTACGGGGAAAGATACATTTTATACCGGAATTCAGTAAGGTTCCCGTGGAGGGGGATAATAGTCAAATTCCTGGGTCGCGCATCACGCCAAAAGTACAGAATGAAATCAAATGATGCATTTTATCTGGGATATCAGTAGGCACGGTTCTCTTGGGAGAGGGGATAAAAGTCAAAATGTGTTCTTAGTTGTAATTCATTAACGAGTCGCCGATTTCATGCATTCTTATTATTAGAAACAGTGTTGCAAGATCGAATTTGACTAAATCAGTAGAAAGTCGAGTAGAAAATCAGTTCATTGAAACAAAAAAATCAGTAGATAAAGGGTAGGTAAGTTCCTATCCATTTATTATTCCAAGACACACCCATTACTTAGGGTTCTACCTTAGTAGGTAGGAACCTAACTAATGAGTGCGTCAATGCCTATTTCAGCCAAAGTAAAATGTACAAATGGTCCATGCAATATTCATGAACATGATATTTGGTGGTTTAGCTGGTCCAGTTAACTGTACCTACCACCGAAGTTTGGTTGGAGTAAATGGTCCAATTAAACTAACTGGACCACAGAAAAATATTTTTTACTGTGGTACACAATCAACTGTACCTACCTAATAACGAAAAAAAATTACGGTGCTCCAGTCAAATGGATCAGGAGCCTAATTCTGTAATACAATGGCTTCACTATGACCATGGAATCGTCGCAGAATCATTACGTAGAATCTTTAGATTAATAAAACTCCAGATAGTGCGTGCGAGATAAATTAATAGTTTCAAACTTGACGCGCGTCTCTACATCTGCATTCATCATAATTTCTTTCATCTAAGGTAGAATACCAAAACGTGTCATTCCGTGACGTCTGTGACGTCCCTGTCATAGTGAAGCGATTAATTTAGCAGAATAGGGCCCCAGCTGACGGAACCATGAGTAAGAAGTGAAACGAGTATGACACTTCTTAACACTAACGCTGGCCGAGTCGTAGCTGAAAGTATTGTCGATAAAGAATGGGATTGAAGATGACAACATACTATCCGCCGTAGACCCCACACGATTTATAGGTACACTATTTAACTAGGTACCTAAATAAAGATTCTTATATTAAAAGTGTAACAGGTCCAATTCTGCGCATCCAAGTTTTTTTGCACGGCGGCGTATCATAATATGAGAGAAACTGTGGTTAAATGTGAACTTAATTAGTCGGCAGGTATGTCAATCGCGAACGAAGTCGCGGGTACAGCTAGTAAAACAATATATTATGTCAAAAATAAATTTACCCTTTCCTTTGGCAATGTTATGGTTCACCGTCAAAATTAATTTACAGGAACAAAGTAATTTCGTCCGCAGTTGGCTGTCAGCAGGGCGACCCTCTTGGTCCGGCCATATTTAGCCTTGCCATCCAACCAATCATTCAACGTCTCCAATCCAAGCTCAATGTTTGGTATTTGGATGATGGAACATTAGGTGGAGAGGTGAACACAGTTTTTGATGATCTAAAAATCATCACAGACGAATTTCAAAAAATAGGTTTGGAATTAAATTTTTCAAAATGCGAGCTTTTTATTTCGGACTCTTGTGTAGACAAAAACAATATCATTGGAAAATTCAATAGTTTAGCCCCCAACATTACAGTTGTAGATAAATGTTCACTTCGACTCCTTGGTTCACCAATTCTTGATGAGTCTTTTCAGTCATTTGTAGATGAGAAAATTCAAAATTTCAATAAAACTTCGGACAGATTGCTCAAAATTAATAGTCATATGGCTTTTACAATTATTCGGTTCTGTCTATTTGTACCTAAATTTACGTATTCTTTGAGATGTAGTCAACTGTGGAAACACAGCGAGCTCTTGGAAGGCTTAGACAACATAATAAAGAATACTTTATCATCGGTTTTGAATATTGATTTAGATGACAAGGCATGGTCGCAGGCCTCCCTGCCTGTCAAATTGGGAGGCTTAGGTATACGCAAAATTTCAAGTGTAGCCCTGCCAGCGTTCTTGTCTTCTGTCTACAGCACTAGTTCTTTAGTTGACAAAATTTTAAAGCCTTCTCGTTTGGTCCCGCCTGGAATGTCATTAAAAATTTCATTTTTAGACGAAGCTCGAACGGCTTGGCATAATGCTTGCCCCGATGCTGCTCCCCCAAAATCACTTTTGTCCCAACGGCAATGGGACGGGCCTCTGTGTGAGTTGACACGGAATTGTTTGTTACAAACGTGCTCCAGCTCTACGGATCGTGCCCGCCTCCTGGCCGTTTCTAAATGGGAGTCAGGACATTGGTTGCAAGCATTTCCTTCATATAACACTGGTACTTTATTGGATCCCGTAACTTTCCGTATCGCAACATGTCTTCGGTTGGGTGCAAGGTGTTGCGCGCTTCATCAATGCCAGTGCGGTACTGCTGTCGAACAGCTTGGTCATCACGGATTATCGTGTACTAGGGCAGCCGGTCGGATATCTCGCCACGCCAGCCTTAACGACATCATCCGGCGGGCCTTTGTCACCGCTAACGTACCAGCTATTCTCGAACCGAATGGTCTGTTACGTGACGATGGTAAAAGGCCCGACGGTATAACACTAGTCCCATGGGAGTTGGGGAGGCCCATTGTGTGGGACGCTACATGCGTCGACACACTTGCGCCTTCCCATCTTCCGAGGACATCCGTGAGGGCAGGCGCGGCGGCAGATTTGGCCGAACAAGAGGCGCAAATATGCAGGTCTCGACAGAGCCTACACATTTGCTCCTCTTGGAGTCGAGACCCTAGGTCCGTGGGGTACCGAGGCTCTTCGGGTTTTCAAAAAATTATCTGAGCGTCTGGTCGAAGCGACGCGTGACCCGAGAGCTGGTCAGTATCTGGCACAGCGCATCAGCATTGCCATACAGCGGGGCAATGCAGCCAGCGTCTTGGGGACGCATCCGACTGGTATTGATATGGATCAGTTGAGCTACCTGTAGATTGTTTGCAACAGTCTGCAGTTAGCTCAATTGTTTCAATTGTAAATACTAATTAAGTATGACGGAGAAAGACCCTCCGTACGCTTTTTAAAAAGAGTGACGTCAGCAGTGCTGACGTCACTATCATCCTCGTTACGCTGGGATCCGTTGAAAGGAAAACACGAAGTTGTTGTGGCAGTAGATTTATTCCATAGCAGAGTTCCGTTCCGTCCGACGACTCGAGCAAGAATGGATTCTAGCCCGGCCGACGGCTTTATTTATAGCAAAGCTTAGCCCTGCGACGAACGATTACGAACGCGAGCGAAAATCGCCGTCGCAAAGCTAATTCTTTGACTTTTTACAATGTTTTTAAAACCTAAGTCAATTCTGTGATTAGATTTAGTGGTTTAACAATTAAATGACTCTCAAAACTAGATTTTCTTATTGAAATAACGTCTTCGCGCCGACACGGCCATTCTGACAGGCGGTGCGCGCTCTGCACCTGCCTGGCCTACGATTATCAGTTTCTCGAAGGTTCTTGTGGATTCTCGGAGGTTCTCGTGGATTTTCTGTAACAAGAAGAGTTCTCTTTTGAGTTTGGCATCTGTTTACAACTCAATCGAGTTGAAACAAAGTTTCGCGAAAATGGGTAAGGTCTCGGGGGTATCATAGGTTCTCGTAGATTCTCGGAGGTTCTCGTAGATTCTCGGAGGTTATCGTAGATTCTCGGAGGTTCTCGTAGATAAGGAGGATAAGGATTACAGGAAGGATTGATTTTCGGAGGTTCTCGTAGATTCTCGGAGGTTCTCGTAGATAAGGAGGTTCTCGTAGATTCTCGTAGATAAGGAGGATAAGGATTACAGACAGGATTGATTTTCGGAGGTTCTCGTAGATTCTCGGAGGTTCTCGTAGATAAGGAGGATAAGGATTACAGGAACGATTGATTTTCGGAGGTTCTCGTAGGTTCTCGGAGGTTCTCGTAGATAAGGAGGTTCTCGTAGATTCTCGTAGATAAGGAGGATAAGGATTACAGGAAGGATTGATTTTCGGAGGTTCTCGTAGATTCTCGGAGGTTCTCGTAGATAAGGAGGATAAGGATTACAGGAAGGATTGATTTTCGGAGGTTCTCGTAGATTCTCGGAGGTTCTCGTAGATAAGGAGGATAAGGATTACAGGAAGGATTGCATGTTTGAAAGGTCTCGGAGTAAAATGAAGTTTTTGGTGTTTTATGTTAAGTGAGTAAGATGTTCAACTTATCTGTTTATCAGTCGGTGTGTAGCTCTGGCAGTCTAGCACGGATGGCATGGGCTCGCCTGCAGGTGTTTTGAGGACCTGGTGGATCGTTTTCTTCCGCCGACACGGTTTGTTGATCGCCTGGTTGTGGGGCACGACGTAGTTGAACATGGGCTAACTTCCGCGGTCGTCCATCGTTCTCCAGGATTCTGAAAATCTAACAACGTTTATTAAATTTAAGATCTGAAGGGGTTTGATTTCAAGGGATGCTTTTATAGGCTAACACGTAGTTTCCCCTTTGGGAGTGGTTGAATTTTCTTTCTTGATGAAAAAGTCTTATTTAGGTGTTAGCATCATCGTGTTGTTCTACGTGTAGAGTTCAGCGCAGTTGTCTGCGTTCAGGAGTCGAGGTAACACGCATTGTTTTCGTTGTGTTATTAGCGTGAGCGGAGATACACCTGTAAATCAACAGAGGATCAAGAGAGACGTGAACGCGCTGGCGCAGCGCGTGAAAACTGCCCTTGATGACCATGCTGCCGAAAGATCATGGTCGCCATAAACGATTCCCTCAGCGCATTGGTTATGCCATCAACTAGCTGGTGGGCAAAAACTTGAAGTTCGAAGCAGTCGACAGAGCTGAAATTCTGGCGGACAGCCTGGAGAAGCCGTTCTCACCAAATCCAGTCACAGATGCAGACCACACACAGCTTGTTGCAAGCTGCATCAAAGACTACCTGACGTCATAAGTACCCCCAGAAGAAGACGCCATCCTTGTTGAACCGGAGAAGGTGAAGAGGATGATACAGCGGCTGTCGAGAAGGCAAGCTCCCGGGCTGGATAACATAATAATCGAGACCCTTAAACACCACCGCCGAAGCTCGTGGTCTCTTGCACGGCTTTACAATGGCATATTCAGAAGGTGCCATTTCCCGACGAAATGGAAAGACGGAAAGGTGATGATACCCAAACCTGTAAAAGAAGCCAGGAAACCCAAAAGCTACCGACCGATCACACTGCTTAGCACAATGTCGAAGGTGTTCGAGAAGATCGTGCTCTAACATCTGACGCCACACATTAAACCCAGGGAGGAACAATTTCGGGTTCCGAGCTGAACATTCCACCACCTTGCGTATCACCAGAATAGTGAACGAAATGGCCACCAGCCATAACAAGAAAGAATGTGTTGTTGTTGTCATGCTGGATATGGAGAAAACGTTCGACAGGGTATGGCACGAGAATCTGCTATATCCAGTCCGGCGCCCCAAAGAAGCTCATCCTCATAAGCTCCCTACGTAAACGACGCTTCATTGTTGCAGTCGAAAACGTGCTCTCGATGGAGAAGCCCATAACTTCTGGAGTCCCACACGTCTCACCTGTATGCCTGGTACACCGACGATATACCTGTTGGCGGGCAGGCAAAGCTCGCACTCTACGCAGACGACACAGCCTACTATGCTACATCTTACCGATCTGAATACGCCGAGAAATGACTGCAACCAACCCTCGACATCCACCCAGAATGACTGCAGAATTGGAGGCTCTCCGTGAACGTGGCGAAGACCCAGGCCATCATCACGGGGAACACGAGGCTGCCAACCCCCTTGAAGTTGATGGACAAAGACATCCCGTGGCAACTAGATATCAAATAAGGTCAGGGGAGCGCGAAGCAAGCTCCTACAGATCCTCTATTCACGCCTGCCGGACAAGGACTCTGGACTGAATCTCTCTGGACAAGAATAATGATTTTCAAAACTTACCTCAGATCACGGCTCACCTACGCAGCATGGTACCCGTATCTGAGCGTAACAAACAGAAACCATATCCAACCGCAGGAAAACATCACACTACGAAGGATCATAGGAGCACCGTTTGGAATGCCATCATCGCCGGTGCCACCTGTAGCCTCGGCGCGATCTGGCCCAGCCGGGCGAGACCCCTGGCTGGTTGTCCAGGAAAGGCTCAGCAAACCGATCAGCGACAAGTGCTAAACAAAACCGCAATAACCAAATAGACCCGCCCATAGTAATGGGTGACAGAGCCAGGGCCACGGGGTTCAGACCCGTTACCCTATCCAAATTCCCCACAAGAGATGAGATGTAGAAAACGAGGACCTGTGACTTTACAATGTTTATGCCACAACGTTTGCGACAGTTCTTGAACTCTTAGCCTTCTTCAAAGCTGCAAGTGTGCCGAGTTCATCATCATTGTCATCATCAGCCTGTACAGTGTACAAGTCCACAACCGGACATAAGCAATAACTGAACGGCAGCCTTTAGTTGTTGTATGGCACCCGAAGTTCTTAAACCAATAGGTCTCTTTTTATTGTTTTCCATGGTGTAACCTTCCACTCGGTTATCTCTGATATCCATTAGTCATCTTCGCTGATCAACCGAAGATCAACCTTCAACCAAGATCTATCACGTTCACTGCCAGCTACTTTGGGTTTCTACCGACATAGTCAACATCATAGGTTTGTAGGAACGCCTTGGACCTCGAACTTGGTTTTGTAGGAACGCCCGTCAATGATTAATTGTCGGCAAGAGGTCCATTTTGTGTGTAACGCCTTCAACGCACTGCAGTCCGTTATAACTCCAAACTTTCGTCCATTCCATGTAAGTACTGCTGGAAATCTAAGTTAGCACGTACCACCGCCAAAATCTGAGTTGTACAGCTGCGAGTGTCAGTAGTTTTTATGCTCCTGAAGGCGACGGCACGTAGTCTTCCATCGACCTGGGGATGCAGTACCGAGTTAATTTTTTAGCGATGCTTTTCCATCAAACTCGAGCGCGCGATAGAAACTCAGCGATACCCTTATTATGAGTTGTGACCCGATAACCGCGCCACACCTACCCCGTATGAATGTTAAGAACCGTGGCGAAACTACGGTTCTACTCGGCAACCATAACCATAGAGTAAAACTCAGTTGTGGGTAGTTTGCAATTATCTCGTAAACGGTAGGAGATATGTCAAAAATAACCAAATTTTCATCCCCCTATGAAACCCCACTCACAAAATAACCAATTTTTCTAAACCACTTTGGATGACGTCATCACCACTTGATTATTTTTTTGGTAGGAAATTTGTTTACGCTCAATACAATTTTGATGCCTACTTTAGTATCTGACGGTAAACTACAGAAACGGAGCATTTTTATGATAAAAATGTTGAAGTACACCGGCTATAGATAAGCTTGGTGTGTCTGTGGTTAATACACCCTGCCGTGGTGGTTCCACTGGCACTACGTGGTTACAAACGCATTTGCCACTGGTATTGGCAATGATTACTCCGCTGGACATGGTGTGGCTGCCCGAAGTACGTGGTCTGGATCAGGAGCAATGGCAGGTCCCGATCCCACTTCTGATGACGGAGAAAGACCCTCCGTACGCTTTTTAAAAAGAGTGACGTCAGCAGTGCTGACGTCACTATCATCCTCGTTACGCTGGGATCCGTTGAAAGGAAAACACGAAGTTGTTGTGGCAGTAGATTTATTCCATAGCAGAGTTCCGTTCCGTCCGACGACTCGAGCAAGAATGGATTCTAGCCTGGCCGTCGCCGTCGCAAAGCTAATTCTTTGACTTTTTACAATGTTTTTAAAACCTAAGTCAATTCTGTGATTAGATTTAGTGGTTTAACAATTAAATGACTCTCAAAACTAGATTTTCTTATTGAAATAACGTCTTCGCGCCGACAAGTATATTATAATTTTCTTTGTGAATAAAGGCTTCTGCCGTTTTTAAAAAAAAAAAAAAATATATGTCATATTTAATTTTTCTCACTTTTCTACGTAAAACTATTTCGTAAACTTTTGTGCGCGATGGTATTTTGACAAGAAAAGTGACGTGGACACAAGGCGGAAAGCAAATTTCAACCGACGAACCAATAGCGCGCCGGCAGGCATGCGGCGCGTGACCCGCCCGCCCCGCGCCCCACTGCATACCACCAAATAGACCTATAAATCGCCTACTGCGCAGCTTGACCGCCAGCGTTCTTTTTACATGACGCGAACTATAGTTAATTAATACAATACACTACATAGATAGATATTTTTTATTATGTAACACAAACTCTGCTTAGCTTGGGGCTAGATAATGCTGTGTGAATTGTCCATGATTATTTATTATTTATTTATTATACATAGTAAACGTCCAGAACACTCTGAACAAATATCTGCAGATTGTACACGCATTTGTCCCGAGGCGGGAATCGAACCCGCAACCTCCTGCGTCGCAGGCGGACCTTCACCCGCTGCGCCACCGAGGTCGTCTAATGTCTTATTATTATTTCTATGAGTGTACAACAAGTTTTCATAAATGTATTGACATGGTACTGTCATTATGTTTATTTCTTTGAATTTATCACGTAAGGATTCCTGGGACCCATATTATAGATTGCACGAACAGCCCTCTTCTGCAGCACAAATAAGGTTACACTTCTAGAGTGGAGATGAAAGGCACTCTGCCACACTCCTCAGATGCTGTTGCGACTGTCCCGTATTCTGCGCATCAGGGACGTAGTCTATTTACGTATGATAGCATGGAAGCCATCAGTGTGGTACTGCGCAAACATCCCCGATGCACTGCAGAATCGGGACAGTCACAGAATCACCCGAAAGATATTATTATAGTTAATGTATAGCAGCTACCTTCTGTGTATTTTTAACTTCATGATGTGTACCTACATAATCATTCGGAATAATCCTATATTAACAGGAACAAAATAAAAAAAATAAAAAACCCCTCCCGACAGATTTTCATGAAACATGGCTAAGAACACTCTGGATAAAATTCATAGATAATTTTATCCCGAGTGTTAATAGATATACAGATACACAGACAGACACGTTAAACTTATAACACCCTCTCTTCTTGCGCCGGGGGTTAAAAAAGTAGAAATAAATCAATGTGCAAACTTATTCTATGGAATCTAGAAATAATTAATCAGTCGTGTGGGTTGATTTGTGCAATCACATGAAAGAATAGAATGAAAGGTACTCATTATTTTGGGCCACCCTATACCAAATAAAACCTCCTTGGGCTAAGAGTTGGTTTGTTGGATGTTTCCCGTTGATAACATTCTTTCACTCAGAGCGTTCAAATCCTTAAAAATGCTCCTTTTTGGGGTTCCGTATGAAGTTCTTGTTGTCAAGGGAACGAATAACTGTTTTCTATTTTTTTGTATAGATGTGTTTTTTTTTCGTTTTTGTCGTTAATAGCACAGTCAAGGTTCGAGATAGTACCTACCTTAACCATCTACCTAAACGTTGAGGCCTTAATAGATATCAAAAATGTTTGAATATTATGAATAAAATAAATGAACGCAAAATTTTCGTTCGTCTGTGAGGGGTTTTGAATTAAAAAAAGGACTTTGTCGCATTGACGACCACATCGTCCCGACAAAACAATATAAATCAGTTCGTAAATTCGACAAAAAATAACAAAGAATTAGCTCCTCTCTAAGCCTGGGTAGCATAACTTAATAAATGAGTGAGGTTGAGGTTTTATCTGATTGTGTAATTATAAAAGCCAATTTGTTGAGTCATATCTCTCACTGATCATTTCGAACACATTCCATCAAAATATGATCTCCAATAACACCGCATTCAGCACAATATTGAGATGGTAATTTTTCGCTTAAGTGCCTGTAGGTTATTTGTTACATATATTGCCAAAACTACTACAGATCGGATTGAAAATTTGCAAATTCTCTAGTAATTATACTCGTAGACATAAATTTAAGTGATATCCTGACCGTAGACAGAAGCGACTCTATAATATTTTTTCTTAAAATGTTGTATAAAATTGTTCGACAATCTCAAAGTTAAGGCATTGCCACTGGGTTGCAAAACCCAGTGGCAAAGCTTTTTCTTTTCGTATTAGTAATTATTTTCTGTGGTTTCGTAGAATTGGTACTACGGTACCACAGAAAATAATCTATACGGAACCCTGTAGACGTCTAGTGAGTGAGTCACGTGGGTACTCAACCGCTCTCAGTACATTTCTCGGGTCAACAACAACGAAGTGGGGGCGGGGGACTGTCACTTGACGCGGAATATTTGCTTTCCTTTTCTCATTTCGGTGGAGATTTCATACGTTTGTGGTTTGGGATATGTGCTGTCATTGACGAAAATAGCTGGGTATTTATTGTAAGTCACACAATCTAAAACAGTCTGTTTGACTCTATTTGGTGTTTTAATGAGGGTTGTAGTTTAACTACAATTATCGACAATTATTTCTGCAGCAACATCAGCGGAGTCCCTTAAACGGTTATTAAATTTCCGATTACTACTGATAATACAAACTGGGGTAGGTAACTAACGAAGGTAAGCTAAGAAAAGAGCTAAAAAAATGTTTAAGTCACTTCTGTCTGCCCACTGATACTAATTTATTTGTCTTTGACTGTACCCACAAACCTGCCAAAATTCCAAGAGATTTAGAAATATTTTTGTGAAACAAATTCACCTCATTGTCCCATTGGGACTTTCCCAGCCAACTTGGGCTCTCATGAGATCATTGAATTAATATTACATTGGGTCTTGATACAATTATATTATTATTGGGTTCCTTTGGGATCAAAGCTAATATTATGTAAATTGTGGAAGCCAGTTTATTTTCATAAATAAAAATACGGCAATAAAAAAGGAGATGTTCTTTACTAATATTATAAAGGTGTAAGTTTGAATGTTTGTAATGATGACCTCTGTGGCAAAGTGGGCAAAAGTCTGCTGCGACCTAGAAGTAGCGTGTTCAATTCCCGTGTCGGGACAAATGTTTTGACGATCTACAGGTATTTTGTTCCGGGTCTTCTAGATTTTTTTATTACTTATAGTAAAATAATCTATCAACGAGTATGTATTTTACATTTTATCAGTTATCTAGTACCCATACATAATACATGCTCTGTTTACTGTGGGGCTAGATGAAGCGTCCACCACAGAGCCGCGATTTTGAAGCGCGTCTTGTGTAGCGTGATTTGTTGCGATTTCTAGACGCCGCGCGCCAAATGCGAAATCGCAGCAGTGTGTAAGATTGTTTGCGTCTTAGTGCAAAATGTACTGCAAACATATATCGCAATAAATTGCGCGACATGAGATGCGCTTCGAAATCGCGTGGAGGCTTCATGACGTGTGAGTTGTTCTTCATTTTTGAAAAAAAAAAAGACTATTGAATCGTTTCTCAAATCTAGTTGATTTGTTTTGTTAGCGGTTCGTCCAAAAAGCGATTCGTCCAAAAAGCGATTCGTCCATATCGCGTTTCGTCAAATGAGCGGTTCGTCAAGAATCCATGCGCAGTCCGTCCAATTCTTACTAAGTACTTTAGAATTATCCAAAATAGTTAATATTTCAAATTTATTGTTTCATACATGTTTTACCTATGTAAATATTAAAACGCCATGTCGTATCCACGTGAACGAAGCCGCCGGGAGAATCTAGTAAAAATAATTTAGTAGGCTTTTACGTGAGATAAAGAATTTGTGAAGAAATTCTCGTCACGTAGACTACCGATTCGTTCAGTTACTTGACCCTCCAATTTATTTCCTATGGCTTGAGAATTAGGTAGGTACATAAAAAGTTTCCTTTCACTGCCCAATATATTAGATGATATGTTTTTTATTCAGAGAATCTTTATATATAAAAGAGAAGAGAAAACTTGACTCATCAAGAGATCTCTGAAACTACAAGAGCTACGAAGCTGAAATTTTGCATGGATGTTCCTTTCAGGACGTAAGCACCCGTTAAGAACGGATTTTGGGAAATTCGTATTCTAAAGGAGTCAAAGTTCATTTTTATAATAACTTCAGAACCGTAACAGTTGGCCCTTCAAAATTTGTAGCGTAGAATGATGACTAAAAATAAACAGACACTTGTTTCAAGGTTTTTTGAAATTCACACCCTAAAGGTAAATGGTGTGGAGTCAAAGTTAGGCGACTCACTGACATAACACGAAATCTAAGGAACTAGAAGAGTCACGAAGCTGACATTTTGCATGGAGGTTTCTATTAAGACGTAGGCACCGGATTAATAAAACTTTAACAGAGGCATTAAAAATAAGCTTATGATAGGTATCACAAACTAACTAATCGATTTTTGAAAATTCTTTCGTTGAACAGAATAATAGGATATAAATTGGGTGGGGGCGCTGATTTGGGTTGGGGTAGCGCCTTAATGCGAGTAATGTGTTCAGCGTTCATTAATGTGAGTTTCTTGATTACCCCACCACTTTCATATGCTCAGCTATGGTAGGAGTTTTGAACAGATTTGGATGTATGATGGGGAACAGCGCTGCGCTGTGCGGTGCAAATTCTAAGTCCGATGTCGGCCTGTGCACTCGCACTCTTACGTTTCAACTGCTAACGTTTGAGCCGTAATGCGCACAGCATTACGGCTCAAACGTTAGCAGTTATATATATATATATTAGCTTACCACACCGTAATCGCCCTCCTGAACGTTCCATGTTCGGTTGTACGTTTCCCCTTTCTTCTCCTCTTTATTTCGAAGCCGGTTAAAAACAAAGCATTTATTTATCCCACAATACATACTCGATAACTACAATTCAAGCAAATTCATATCCTATTACTAGTACTAATATTAGAAAGCCAAAAGTTTGTGAAATCTGAATTTTTGTTACTTAAGATCTTCAAAACTGCAGAACAGGTCAAGATGAAATTTGGCGTAGGTACATAATTTAGAACATCGGTTAACTTAGATTAATAGGCTACTTATTATACCAAAAATACGCGTGCGAAGCCGCGGGCAGAAGCTAGTAGCTTATCAGAATAATAATTGGATGAAAATAAACCTTTTCTTTTGAAAATTTCCACAAATTTTGTCATTTTGTCAGAATCTCAACATGTTAGCAACACGTTTGCTTTTCACGTTGCAAATAATACGTTTACGGGATGCAAATTGGGTAAGGTATGGAGAAGAGAACGTAATGCTATTAGCTATCAAAGCCTTTATAACGATGTTTCGAATATAACCTTGGGGTATTGGGAGGTAATGTGGCGCCCTCTATCAGTTTAGCTTAATTGCGGGATATAAATCTTCGATAAACAAAGAAATTAGTGAATTTGTTGTTACCTATGGTATGTTTTGAAGACTTTTTACAGCCTCGATAGTTGTTAAGTTTTTAAACGATATTTGTTTTATATAAGCATTTAAAAGTTAAAGTAGTTTTTTAATTATTACAAAAATGAAAAATGATTATTAAAATTTAGTTTTTAGTTATGTTTATGCGATAGTGAACGCTGAAAACTTAAGAAACTTTTATCACTCAAATAAACGAATCACGATTGAATGAAAAAATAGAGGCTTAGTATAAGTTTTCTGATTCTAAGCTTTGTGGTTGTAGTTCAGGAATCAATCATCAGCAGCCCAATTTTACCCTCTGCTGGTTGTATGCCTCCCATTTATAATGCCACTGTGCACGGTTCAGAACCTTTTTTTTTTCTGTTTTGCATGAAAAATGATAATATAAAGGTAGGCTTAAAATTAGTTCACATAATTCACCGGTTAATTCGGCATGCAAAATAGACACATAAATAAAAAATACATGGAAATTAAATTTAAATTAAAGAAATATTTTGAAAATTTGTTAATCTTAAAATCTCAGTAAATTTATATAATGTCAATCTCGATAGTTAAGGAATTCAGATACAGTATAAAATGATTTGTCAATAAGCCACTTTTTTAACTTAAATGCAAAAGTTTTGGAAGGTAATTCTTTGATATCTTTAGGTATCTTGTTGAGGTATCTTTAGGTATCTTGTTGAGGTATCTTTAGGTATCTTGTTCCTTTTTATAAGCGTTGGTTAATGTTTTCATTACTCACATTAAGAAAGGTTTTTTTTATTCAATTAATAAAATGTGGGCGCCACTTTTGCACTCGACACCCTTACCACATAAACATCCATATTTTAATATTGGGTTGCCATGGCGGGTGAGACAGATTATGAGACATTTTTCGGTGTTGTTTTGGTGTAATAGGAACCTCATGTGATTAGTATATTTTGGGATACGTGAAAATTTTATTAAATTTTTTGTTGGCGTTTCTGGGAAACTCGTCTGTTTTCCCGGTAGAGTACAATCTCGGTTTTCAAATCTAATCTCGAATATTATGGATCAGTTGAGCTACCTGTAGATTGATTTTCAACATAAAACTTTATATCCATCATGGTTATCACTAAATTAATTTACGACGGGATATTTACCATGATTTGAGTTTCGGGCTTTCCAATATTTCGGCACAGTTTCAAACGCCATGATTACGAAATAACTGTGTGAGTGTTTTTCAGCAGTCTGCAGTTAGCTCAATTGTTCCAATTCTAAATACTAGTTCCGATTTATTTCTATTATTTGGTTATAATTTTCGTTGTTAATCTCGAATAAGTCTTCAAATCTAATCTGGAATAATCTCGACAAGTTTCTTCTGGGAAAGCGTGCTCCATCTCCTAAGATGTTTAATATGTTGCCTACAACATTTTCACATTTTTATGTAAGATAGTGCCCAAATAATTTACCATTTAAAAAAAATTCGGTGGGGTGTTTGAAGAACGGACTAAGATTCATAGGTGTTTTATATGGGTAGCGGCAGCGGATTTTTATCAGTTTTTATCCCCAACGGAGCGTGTATCTGTGCAAACAATGGTCAAATAAGAAATTGAAGAAGTCAGCATATTTTTTTTGGACGGGTTTTTTTATGTATTTATTTATTGAAAGAATAACATCCTTACAGGTGTTTTTATTAAGCCCTAAGGCGATGTTATATATAGGTACTCATTATAACTTATTTATTAGGTTTAAGGTACATACAAGTAATGCGAGATACTAATCTATACATTTTGTTTCAATATCAAGCTGTGCCATTTCCATGGCTTTCGGCAGGTTTTGGTAAAATATATATATTTATTCTGTTTTCAGACAGAATATTGAGTAAATATATTGAGTAGATAGCGAGTGTCATGGGGGCATGGTTGGTCCTACATTTGGCACCTCCAACATGGCGGGGCGGCGGCGCGCGCCCATGTTGTCGTTGGGCGCGCAATTTTTCATTGGTTCTAGGAAATAGCTAAAAATGTGAGCCTCGGTTTGTAATTATAAACCAGTGATTTGTTGGCGTAGTAAACAAAAGTCTATAATTTTTCCACAGTAGAGAATTTCTTTTTAAAATGTTTCGTTGTGTCCTTTTGTTTTATCGAATCTAAGGACTATTGCATTATATAAATAAGCGTGCGAAGGTCCACCTGCGACGCAAGAGGTTGCGGATTCGATTCCCGCCTCGGGGCAAATGTTTGTACAATCCGCAAATATTTGTTCCGAGTGTTCTGGGTGTTTTCTATCTTCTGTCTAAGTAAGTTTATTAGTTAACTATATCCATGTACATACATATAGTACCCATAGTAAAAGATTTGCTAATCAACTAGATGATGCCGTGAGGAAGTGTGGATTGTCTACCGTAGATAATTGAGTTTTAAAATAAGTAATAAAAAAGTTTTGACGTTTCAAATTCTTTAATGTAGGTACTTTTTCTTTATAAATTTTTAATTCGTTGTGCTACCTGTAGATTGCTTGCAACAGTCTGCAGTTAGCTCAATTGTTTTAAATGTAAATAGTAGTTCAAATTTATTTCTATTAAGATTATTTTTTTTTATTGTAATTTTCTTTTGAATAAAGATTAATTCCATCAAGACCCTCTTAATGGAATCTAAAGAACGCATAAAGAATTTTGAATTACTTTAAGTAATGTACTCCTATTTTCGGCATAACACGGAATAAAAATATATTTTATTAATAAAACATATCCAGAGACAGGTTAAGTTAAAATCATGAAAGATTTCATAAACATGAAATATCAACCACAGCGTTTTGTCATAAAGTAGCGAAAACAACACAGCCAAAAATAATATCCACTAAAAACAGTCGTTGAAATCATAAAATATTCGGCGAAAACATAAAAATATTAAAGACACATTTTCTTTGAAGATTTCCTCATAAAATTCTCATAAAATAAAACAACCCGACGGAACAAAGCAATATAAATCTTCGGCGCTTCTTGCAAGATTGATTACCCGCCTCTCACCTGAGATTTTACGGGTACCTATTAACTTACACTATCGCACTTTTGTAATAAAACTTTTGAAAGACTCCCTTTCTAGGCGTCCTTTCGTCGCGACAAACTCGATTTCAGGTTGTATATTTTATATGAGGGATTTGAAGATTTTGCCCTTAACATCGGTCATCATTTTGGTTTTATTTTCGGCTTCAGGTTTCCGAAATATACACAAAATAAAGAAAATATATAGTTATTTTTATCAGTGCGTAATCAAAATAAATTGTGTTGGTTCTTTCTCTACGCGTATTTTGAATGCAGTCGATGAGCGGGGAAAAATTTTCTGGGTTAGCGTCAGTATGACAGACTGGGAAAATTATGTTAATTTTTTTTATCATTAGTAGTAGCTTTACAGGTCGTTGTGATTGATGGATTTGAATTTTGAATATTTTATAATATTTTTCAAATAAAAGAAAACATATATTATATTGGAAATTCAAGAATCGTTGTTCATAAGTTGGTTCGGAGTCCAGACTCACCCACTTTTGGCTTAGTACACCCTTTCCAATCAAAGTACCTTACTAGATTTCTTTTTTTAAGAGGGCGCATTGCGCACCATTTTGTAAAAAGGATAGGTATATGATTTCGCGTTCATAGGCGCAGGGCAGAGCATACGTTTTTGGAACGCAGAAATCAAGTTTTTGCTTATTTACAAGAAAACTACACAACTTATAAAGAAACTTGTTCAAGGACACAAATAATTTGTAATAAACTACGAATCAAAAGATAAATAATTTCAGTAGACCTCAAGGTTCTTTAGATCTCGACCAAATTATGTGCGAAACAGTGCACTTTCATGTTTTTTTTATAAATGTCTCGTAATTTTTTTTCGCAATCTTTTTTTCACCTTCAAGGAACCAAAGGAAAAAATTTGAATTTAATATAATTCGAGTTTTTTACCACGGGGATCCCGTGAAACCTACTGAGATCTGGCCTAGTTTGACAACCAAACCCGTAAGTTTCGCCCCTTAAGCAACATACATCCAAACTTTTTCCTATAAAATATAAGTGTAAGAATCAAGTGTTTGGGACCTCCTTACAGGCTCCTGTAGCCAGTCGATAAGGCTCAATGTCAACACCTACTTTATTAACCATAGAGTCAGTGACATGCGGCATCATTCACACATGAGTTATCACGAACTTCACGGTCGATGACATGAATCACGGAGTCGATGAAGTGAAAATGATGGTGATGCAATGAAACATGAGCTATGATCTTATGGTAAGCCATCCGGGCTTTTTAGGGTTTTGAAGATCGAAGATCGGTTTCAAAACCCTTATGGTCTCGCTTTGTCTGTCCTTTTTTCCCTCCTTAATAACTCAAAAACTACTGCAGCTATCAACTTGAAATTTAAAATAATAATACATTTCGTGCGCTTGTACAGATTTTAAGAAAAATAATTGAAAATAAATGAAAAATGAAAATGAATATTTTCCATACAAATTGTGATGCCAAAATTTTAAAAGCTACCTACAGAGTCATATGGGGTATCAAATGAAAGGTATCATTTTGTACATTTCAAAATATTTTTTGAAATTTTTGTTGGTTTCATACTTTTTAAAATATTTCGAAAAAAGTCGAAAAAATACCCATTCCCCCCCCCCTATCTCCGAAAATTGCAGAGCGATGCCATGTAAACTGTATGGAGCGTTTATAGACATGGATCTATATTTTACAGGAAAAATATAGAGAAGTTTGAAAAAAGAACACTTTTTGAAAAATGGTCAAAAAGGGGGGGAATAATTTTCAAAAGGGGGGGCTACCTCACCGAATGGGGTATCAAATGAAAGGTATCGGTTTGTACGTTTCAAAACAGTTTTTCAAATTTCTGTAGGTTTCATACTTTTTGAAATATTTTGAAAAAAGTTGAAAAAATACCCATTCCCCCCCCCTTATCTCCGAAGTTTGCAGAGCGATCCGTTTAAAATGTATGAAGCGTTTGTAGATATGGATCTATATTTTACAGGAAAAATATAGAGAAGTCTGTAAAATGAATACTTTTTGAAAAATGGTCAAAAAGGAATAATTTTCAAAAGGGGGGCTACCCCACCGAGTGGGATATCAAATTAAAGGTATCGGTTTGGACATTTCAAACCAGTTTTTCAAATTTCTGTAGGTTTCATACTTTTTGAAATATTTCGAAAAAAGTCGAAAAATTTACCATTACCCACCTTAACCGAACCACCCATTTAACCGAAGCATCCATCTGAATTGCAGGTTGGTACCTACTATTCTTAGGTATTCGTTAAATTGCGATGTCTCTAGCCGGTACTTTTGTTGACAAACGTTCAAAACCCTCGGCGCGCGAGTTACACTCGCACTTGACGGATCTTGTTTAGCTTCATTTGCCATGGCGGCTTTTACTTGTAAGCTTCGTTAATCGTAAAATAAGCGGTAGCAATAATCGACTAAAAGTATTTGCTTTACTGTTCAGAAAGAGCAAAGGTATTATTCGAACCTGGAAAAATTATTGGTCTTTTTAGTTAAAAAATAAAAGAAAAGCAGCAATGGCGTCGGTCACAGCCGTCCGTGGTTTAAGATTGGTTATTATTTGTAGGTATCTATTATTTAAATCTGAAGTCATAACGGATATTACGTTCCGATTCCGGTCGATGTTTTGTCTTGGTTAAAATTGTCGAAAATTAGAAAAAAATATATCGAATCGTCATCGAATGCGTAAAATATATGAAATTACGCAATGTAAAAACATTTTCTGTATTCTAGACGACATACATCAATATGCTAGCTATGACAAAAAAAACTAAACGAAAATCGGTTCATCCGTTTTGGAGCTACGATTCCACAGATACACAGATACACAGACAGACACTTTAAACTTATAACACCCCTCTTTTTTGCGTCGTAGGTTAAAAACTAAACGTAGCTGTAGGCCAAAATTCATATTATTTTATTGTAGTCTTTGTGTGGAGTAACAGGGATTCAATTTTGGCAAAACTGTCAAAAATCCAATTGCTTTACTTTCACCAAAACGCGGTAGATATCATTTGTTTGAGTAGAAAATAAAAAAAATAATTATAATACTTTAATAACTACAATTCAAATAAGACGGCGCTATAAAAGCATTCTTAAATTGCTTTCGTTTAAACGGAACTAAAGTTGTTTTTCTCAAGACTAAGAACTGACTTTTATGGCGCTTGTTCTGTAATTAGAATTGTTTGAATTGTTTGCGTAGCACTCGAGATACAGGTTTAACACATTCACTGCCATGCTTCTGCCAAACCATTATTCAACACACTCGCCCATTATTCAACCGTCGAAAAACGGTGGAGAACCTCCTCCGTTTTTCGGAGTTTCTAGTCATTTTTAGGGTTTTGAAGATCGAAGATCGGTTTCAAAACCCTTATGGTCTCGCTTTGTCTGTCCTTTTTTCCCTCCTTAATAACTCAAAAACTACTGCAGCTATCAACTTGAAATTTAAAATAATAATACATTTCGTGCGCCTGTACAGATTTAGAGAAAAATAAATGAAAATAAATGAAAAATTAAAATGAATATTTTCCATACAAATTGTGATGCCGAAATTTTAAAAGATACCTACAGAGTCATATGGGGTATCAAATGAAAGGTATCATTTTGTACATTTCAAAACAGTTTTTTAAATTTCTGTAGATTTCATACTTTTTGAAATATTTTGAAAAAAGTCGAAAAAATACCCATTCCCCCCCCCCCTATCTCCGAAGTTTGCAGAGCGATCCATTTAAAATGTATGAAGCGTTTGTAGATATGGATCTATATTTTACAGGAAAAATATAGAGAAGTCTGTAAAAAGAACACTTTTTGAAAAATGGTCAAAAAGGAATAATTTTCAAAAGTGGGGCTACCCCTCCGAGTGGGGTATCAAATGAAAGGTTTGGACATTTGAAACCAGGTTTTAAAATTTCTGTAGCTTTCATACTTTTTGAAATATTTCGAAAAAAGTCGAAAAATTTACCATTACCCACCTTAACCGAAGCATGCAGAGAGATCCATCTGAAATGTAGGTTGGTACCTACTATTCTTAGGTATTCGTTAAATTGCGAAGTCTCTAACCAGTACTTTTGGTACGTATTTGTTGACAAACGTTCAAAACCCTCGGCGCGCGAGTTAAACTCGCACTTGACAGATCTTGTTTTTATGTGTAGTCAAAATTATAATTTGTGAGAGTATAGTTACTGAAACAGAATACTACCTCAACTTCAACAGCTTATATTGGTCTACTGCCGGACGCAGGCCTGATAAGCGCCTTTTTGGCTTTTATCTCGTGGGGGTAGTGCCCATAATCCCCACGCTGGGAATGCGGGTTGAGATCGCTATTCGGCAGTAGAATTGTTCAACAGACGGCGCTGCTGCCCGCCCCCGGTGAATATCCCTTAGTCGCCTCTTACGACACCCGCGGGAAGAGTTGGGATGGTGCAAATTCTAAGCCGGCACCACACTGTACGACGCTATTCTGTTGCATAACAGCGTAGTGCTGTGATAGATAATAACACTCGCTCACAGTTACATTTCACACAAGGTTTTTTGTTATTATAGTGAGTACCCTACACTCAGGGTAATTTCCCGTCGAAGTCGAAAATTTTTGCAATATTATTTGATTTACTGGTACCTACCTTATCTCTCCTATATAACTATGATCGATGTATTCAAGTTTCTCGTCTACGATAAACGTACCCAGGAAAAAACCCAGTTATTTTATTCATAAAATATCACTTGTCACGAACATGTATGTTTGCCTTTGTTCATTGTAGCAAAACGAGTTTATGCTCCAGTGAGAGTTTGAATAAAAGAGGCCATATGTAATCATTATCCAGATTCAGGGAACGTATTTCATAGTATTATTTCAGTGTTACCCGGCACACGTGCGAGACGTCATATGACGTCACAGGCGTACGTGATCCACGTGTTCTGGCTTTAATTCTAATTTACCAAATAAAGGGCTTTTAGGTACAAGTAGGTATTTAATTTTTGAAAAAGGGCAGATTCCTTTATTCACCGAAAATTACAATCAAATAATAGAAATAAATTAGAACTAGTATTTACAATTGAAACAATTGAGCTAACTGCAGATTGTTGCCATTAATCTACAGGTAGCTCAACTGATCCATATCAATACCAGTCGGAAGCGTCCCCAAGACGCTGGCTGCATTGCCCCGCTGTATGGCAATGCTGATGCGCTGTGCCAGCTACTGACCAGCTCTCGCTGCAGTCGCTTCGACCGGACGCTCAGATAATTTTTAAAAACCCGAAGAGCCTCGGTGCCCCACGGACCTAGGGTCTCGACTCCAAGAGGAGCAAATGTGTAGGCTCTGTCGAGACCTGCATATTTGCGCCTCTTGAGACCTTCGGCCAAATCTGCCGCCGCATATCTGTATTTAAAATTGAAACAAATGACCAAACTGCAGACTGTTGCTGTTGCTAATAATCTACAGGTAGCTTAACTGATCCATCAATACAATACCAGTCGGAAAGGAATTTATTTATCTTCCCCATAATGATGACCTCCGTGGCGCAGCGGGCGAAGGTCCGCCTGCGACGCAGGAGGTTGCGGGTTCGATTCCTGCCTCGGAACAAATTTGTGTACGATCTGCAGAAATTTGTTCCATGGTCTGGGTGTTTTCTATGTATAATAAAAAAAAAACTATCTATGTAGTGTATTATATTAAGTATATCAGTTATCTAGCAACCATAACACAAGCTCTGCTTAGCTTGGGGCTAGATAATGCTGTGTGAATAGTCCAGCATAATTAATTTAATTTATTTTATTTATAATATTTTTATCAGGGTGAAAAAACAAACAAACAGTCGAGTAAGATAGACGATAACCGAAGTTACTAATTCAGACGTACATTTTTAACGGATTCGGAAATCGAACCGGTAGCGGAAGTGAAGATTATGTTCTGTTACTTTTAAATGAATTTATTAATTTCATTTTAACTTCTTATGTGCATTGAATGTACTCTATAAATGTTTTGATCTTGTTTTGAAGTTCTTTTAAATGTTCATGCCTACGATAATGGGTTACAAGCTATTTTTATTTCCGAGTTTTACGACAGACATAACCGACAAAGAAAATGTTTTGTATTTTCCGCAACACGCTGTTACTTTACATAAAATAAAATATAATTTACCTATTCGACTGTTGTTTATTTATTTTCTGTGGTAATTATTGTGTATTATTTTGTAAACGTTACTAATGACAATTTATTAAAACATAAATTTATGTGAATATCTAATTGATAGCATGATTTTTTGCTGAAACAATTAGGTAAATTCACTGATAACAATATTGATACACATTACCATTTCGTACTTTATTAGAGCAATCACAGTTAACATTACTAGAAAAATAGGTATTTTAAATTATTAGTAAAAGTTTAAAGGTTCTGCCCGCTTTGCCCACTTGTTTCTATCCCATGGAAACTGATTTATGGGACAAAAAGTAGCCTATGTTTTATTCGAGGCCTACCTATAAGCAAAATTTTAAAGATCCGTTCAGTCGTTTCTGTGTGTGTGAGTAACAAACATCCATTCATCCATACATCTAACCATTCAAACTTTCGCATTAGAAAATAAGTGTGATGCTGTACCATTTTATTTGTGGTAGGTATACAATAAAGAGTTAGTTATGGCATTATATTGCATTAGGTCGCATTCTAGAAGACGGATCAAGTAGTGATGTGTGTAAACCTTGCGAACAAAACCACGGAAATATCTACTTCGAAATGAAGTCATAAAAGTAGTTACTTCAAACCGCAATAAAATGTTCTTATTTATATTGTTTCAACTCAGTTTTGAGTTCAGTAACGGAATACGAAACGAAAAATTAAGGGTTGCCCCGAAGAAGGATTCGTCTAAGCCTGAGCGTCTGTTTTTGAACGAAACCTGTGAGTACGAAACTCCTAGTGAGTCGCAAAAATTATCTAAACTAATATTATAAAGAGGAAAGATTTGTTTGTTTGTTTGTATTGAATAGGCTCTGAAACTACTGGGCCGATTTGAAAAATTATTTTACCATTAGAAGCCCCATTATTCCTGATGGCTACTTTTTACCGCGGGAAAATGCTTCATTCCTACGGGAAAACGGGTAATAGGACAACGGGTAGTAAGAATGCAGCTAGTAAGTTAATAAATTCAAATAGATTGTCAAAATCTTTCTGTGCAAGAAAGCTTACTATGAAATGTTAGAATATCTAGAGGGTAAAAAAGCTTGAGACGGGATTCACTGTAACTCGAAAAATAATGACTAACGGGCTAAAGGTCTCTTCGTTGTTTCTTTACTTTAGTCTACATACCGAAGCGATACGACAGAAAGCAAAAATATCACTTTATTTCCTTGTCATTTTTGAGAATGAAGAATTTGACCTTTTCAAAACATACCTACATTTATTGTATTTATAGAAATAAAGAATGTTCGATTTGATTGATTTGTTTCCTTCTGATGTACTAAAAGAGAGCTTTTTAAAGAAATATACCATTCATTTCGAATATTTCAATGAGGATTCGTAACGTTTTTAGTTGAGAATACAGATTAGCTAAGAAATCCATAACACACAGTGCAAAACTTGACGAACTTATGACCATGAACCATGACATGAAATTACTAGCGAAGTTCAGTGGGCGACTGCCGAGGGTGCGTTTTTTTTTATTTTTATTTTTTTCTTTCGATGCGTCTCTCAAAACTGAGTCTATCCGGTTCTGTCATGTTTTTTCCTATACTTATAGTTTCGGAGTAAATCACTAAAAACTGATATCTGCCTACGGTTAACGGGCGGCGACCGAGCGAGTGACGTCACACGCACCCGCGGCGGTCACTCAGTAAACTTCGCTAGTAATTTGGTCATAAATTCGTACGTAATGGTCCGATTTGGATTATTTAAAAAAAATATGTTATTATTATGTCATAAAAAATAACGTTCTATTGAAATTGCTATAACTTTACTGATCCTCATTGAATTCTGTCACTAATCACTCCCACCGTCTACTAAAATCACTGCCTTGTATTACCGCAAATGAAACGGTGTTGAACACTAATTTTCAGAATTCGAAACGTCGTCGTGAATAATTATGAACATGATGTAAAGTAAAGTAAAGTAATAGTTTATTTTAAAAGTAAAATGGCACTGTTTAAAGCTAAGACTAATGTTATGTTTAAAGCTAAGATTAATCTTTATGTTCTTTTATTTTACACGTGGCGGTGCAAACACGAGGTATAAAAGTAGTGGAGGCTAGTGACAGTTCACAAGATAGACAATGTACCTACTATACCCCACACTTTTTGTTATTCCAGTTTTCGACGTACTCCAAAACTATCAGAACCTAGCCCAGCTGGCGGACGAGAGGAAATACCCCTGGATAGCCAGGGTCGTCCACTCCATTCACTACTACGAGCCGCACTTGTGCACTGCGAGTTGTGTGGAACCATCCTTGTTTATAACCTCCGCTAGATGCCTTTTTGGGTAAAGTTTATCAGATGCTGCAGCCGTGTGGTGCCGTCTTAGAATTTGAACCACCCCAATTCTTCCCCCGGGTGTCTAGAGAGGCGACTAAGGGATATCCACCGGGGGCGGGCAGCAGCGCCCCCTGCAGAACGGTTCTACCACCGAACTGCGATCGCCAACCAGCATGCCTAGCATGGGGATTATAGGCACTACCCCCATGGGATAAAATCCAGTAAGGTGCTTATCAGGGGGAGAAGAGGTTGAGGAGCATTTATCCCATTTCTCCTCCGCAAGCAAGCAGTCTTTTACCTTCTACATGCGAGGCCACTCAAATGGTTATGTAAGAATAAGCGGTTTCTATAAATTTAACATAAAAAACAAATTTAATAAACAAAAATAATTACAACCAACTAATACAAATCAATGGCAATTTGGACAAAGTAACGGTGTACGTTACGAAGGTGTTGACCGTACGAAGGCTCGAGCAAAAGTAAATCAGAGACAGCGAGTGCGCTGCTTCTATAGGACTGCTACACCGTAATTTATTTATAATAATGTTTCCCGCTGTTTAAATTCACCTGTAGAGTGTGTAAAACTGTTTGTTCTCCGAATACAAAAAAATAAATACAAATAACATTTACAGCATAAAAATCCGCTACACAACGTTAATCTACCAAGACATCCGTTTAAAAGTGCGAGCGTTCGTGCTATCCTCGAAACCAACGCGTCAAATGTTCGATGACATCGGGTTCATAGTCACACAGCCGAGTAAAGAAGTGAAGCAATGGGAAAAAGTGAAGTTGTTTAAAAAAGTGAACAGAACGGACGAGCAGTTTTATTGGTTTGATGCTTTGGAGACTGCTTCTTATAGAGTGGTGGGGTTTGCTATGCCAAAGGTAAGAGACTATAACACCAGCACAATTCTATCTAGAATTATAGAATGTTGGTAAACAAACCGCCCTGAATTTCACTTTGTTGCCGTGTAATTTTATACGGAATTTATAGCCCCCGTTGATTTGAGATCATTTCCTCAGTAAGTATTGCTTACATCTGAAACTCGGCGCATGAGAAATTTAGTTTTTATTTGTTGTGGTTTGTTTACAATCATTTTATGTCACCGATCGATAGAGTCAAACATAAGAATCAAATCTGTCAAATAAACACTGTACTAAATTAAAGGAACACCATGAAACATCAAAAACTCGGACGAAACGGTGCAATTTAGACGATTCTTTACACCAGTTACGTAATCTAATCAGCTGAAGTCGACGAATGGACTGGAGACCACGATTATTAAACCTAAACACAGATTCTGGCAGTCTGTAGTTCAATTTTGTCAATTTGACAAGACAGCATTCACCTTTTAGTTAGTAGTTGGACGACAAAAATGCGTCGCGACGCGACGCCTTGAGAAACATATCCAAAAAAATCGCGATTTTTGTATGAGAGCCTCCTTTCATTTTAATATTTATTTCATTCTTATTATTTGTTGTTATAGCGGCAAAAGAAATACATATTCTGTGAAAATTTCAACTGTCTACTTATTACGGTTCATGAGATATAGCCCGCTGACGAGCGGACAGTTAGACAGACGGTCAGACAGAGGAGGCCTAAAGAGTCCCCTTTTCATACTTGGGGAACGGAACCCTAAAAAAGTTATAACCAAGACCTTTTCCAGGCCTTTTCAAGAATAAAATCAGCCTCCAGCGTGTTCAATCTAACCCAACTGGACGTCACTGTTGGTACAGACCTATGTTCCACCATTCTGACGTTCGAGAAACGTCTCCGAGGTTACGCGGTACCATGCTACCATTCTTGCACGCTGGATGAGTACAGGGAGCATTCGAGCAGCGTGTTGAAGGTTAACAAGAAGAGCAAGTTTATTAATAAGTGTCTGGGATATCATGGGGTTGAGGGAGGTAAGCAATTTCCTTTTTACTGGGTGCCACACGCATGTCCGAATGTGGGTGATTTTGAAACCTGAGGGGATAAACTTGTCAATGTAAATTTTATAATCTCTTTGTATAAAAATGTATTGACCTTTGTTAGACTCACAAAAAGTCAAGAACGGAGAATTAATTAAGAAATCAAAATATCGCAAAACTAAAAAAGAAGACAAAGACTAAAGTTACGTTAACTTTAGTCTTTGAACAGGATTGGATAAACTTCAATGTTTCCCCTGTAGGTGGAGCTAACGGCGCTTCAGTCCGTAGAAAGTCGCAAAGATTTTCAACTCCTACGTCACTTGACCTCGTGGTGTAGTTGGGTAGCACATTACGGTACTGACGGAAGGATGCGGGTTCAAGTCCCGTCAAGGTCAAAAAATTTTGCGAAATTATTTGATTTCTTAGAAATTAGCCAGAGTGTGAGGCTTACGCACTATAAAACAAAAACTGGAGAATTTATTATTAACTAGCTGTACCCGCGACTTCGTTCGCGATTGCCATACCTGCCGACTAAATAAGTTCACATTTAACCACAGTTTCTCTCATGTTATGAAACGCCGTGCAAAAAAACTTCGATGGCCAGAATTGGACCTGTTACACTTCTAACATAAGTATCTTTATTTAGGTACCTAGTTAAACTGTGTATAAATCGTGTAGAGTCTACGGGGGATAGTAGGTATAGGTATGTTGTCATCTTCAATCCCATTCTTTATCCACACGACTTTTAACTACGACTCGTCCAGCGTCAGTGTTAAGAAGTGTCATACATACTCGTTTCACTTCTTACTCATGGTTCCGTTCAGCTAGGGCCCTATTCTGCTAAACTAATCTCTTCACTATGACAGGGGTATCGTCAAAGAATGAAACGTTTTGGTATTCTACCTTAGATGAAAGAAATTATGATGAATGCAGATGGAGAGACGCGCGTCAAAGTGTCAAGTATGAAACTATTAATTTATCTCGCACACACTATCTAGAGTTTTATTAATCTAAGGATTCTATGTGATGATTCTGCGACGATTCCATTGTCATAGTGAAGCCATTTTATTAGAATTGGGCTCCTGATCCATTTGATTGGACCACCGTAATTTTTTTTTTCGTTAGTAGGTAGGCTCAGTTGGTTGATTACCACAGAAAAAAATATTTTTCTGTGGTCTTGTTAGTTTAATTGAACAACTTACTCCAACCAAACTTTGGTGGTACAGTTAACTGTACCAGCTAAACCACCAAATATCATGTCCATGAATATCGCATGGACCATTTGCACATTTTACCTACTTTGCCTGAAATAGGCATTGACGCACTCATTAGTTAGGTTCCTACCTACTTAGGTACCTAGTAGGTAGGAACTTTACTAATGGGTGCGTCTGGGAAAAATATATAGATAGGAACTTACCTACCCTTTATCTACCGATATTTTTCTTCAATCTACAGATTATTTCTTCAATCTATTAATTTTCTACTTGTATGTCTACTGATTTAGTCAAATTCGATCTTGCAACACTGTTTCTAACAAAAAGAATGCATGAAATCGGACGACGTGTTAATGAATTCTAAATAAGAACACATTTTGACTTTTATCCCCTCTCCCAAGAGAACCGTGCCTACTGATATCCCAGATAAAATGCATCCTATGTTCCCTCGTAGTATGAGCTCAAATCATGCCAAGTTTCATTAGAATTCATTCAGTAGCATATTTTTACTTTCATCCACCCTCCCAAGGGAACAGCACTGATTCCGGGATAAATAGTATTGCTCATTTGAATACATTCTGTACTTTCGGCGTGATGCGCGACCCAGGAATTTAACTTTTATCCCCCTCCACCTTACTGAATTCCGGTATAAAATGTATCTTTCCCCGTAGTATGAACTCAAATCGTGCCGACTTCCATTCGAATTCATTCAGTAGTTCCGTCGTGATGCGCGGTTAAAGAATTTTACTTTTTCCTCTCTCCCAGGGGAACCTTACTGAATTCCAAGATAACATGTATTCCATGTCCTTCCTTGTAGTATGAACTCAAATCGTGCCAGGTTTCATTCCAACTCATTCCGCAGTTTCGGCGTGCTGCGCGGTGAAGGAATCTTACTTTCATCCCCTCTTCCAGGGGAACCTTACTGAATTCCAGGATAAAATTTATCTTCCCTCATAGTATTAACTAAAATCATGCCGACTTGCATTCGAATTCATCAAGAAGTTCCGTCGTGATGCGCGGTTAAAGAATTTTACTTTCATCCCCTCTCCCAGGGGAACCTTACTGAATTCCAGGATAAAATGTATTCCATGTCCTTTCTTGTATTATGAACTCAAATCGTACTAATTCAGTCCCAACTCATTCAGCAGTTTCGGCGTGATGCACGGTGAAAGAATTTTACTTTCATCCCTTCTCCCAGGGGAACCTTACTAAATTTCGGGATAAAATGTATCTTTTCTCGTAGTATGAACTCAAATTATGCCGAGTTCTATTCGAATTCATTCAGTAGTTCCGTCATGATGCGCAGTTAAACAATTTTACTTTCATCCCCTCTCCCAGAGGAACCTGACTGAATTCCGGGATCAAATGTATCCCATGTCCTTCCTTGTAGTATGAAATCAAATCATGCTTGGTTTCATTCCAATTCATTCAGTAGTTTCAGCGTCATGCGCGGTGAAGAAATTTTACTTTCATCCCCTCTCCCAGTGGAACCTGACTGAATTCCGGGATAAAAAGTATCCTATGTCCTTCCTCGTAGTATGACCAAAAAACATTCCGAGTTTCATTTTAATACCTTCAGTAGTTTCGGCGTGATGCGCGTTTAACAAACAGACAGACAGACAGACAGACAGACAGACAGACAGACAGACAGACATGAATGAAAAAAATTACAGTTTTGGCTTCAGTATCGTTAATAGAGTGCCCTCAAAAAAAATTTTTCAAAATATCTTCAATGTACAGAATTGGACCTGTTACAGTTTTATTATAAGTATAGATTTTAGCTTGTGGTACAAAACATCGCTACAGCGGCTGGACCGATTTGGCTAATTTTGGGTTTTAAATATTTGTAGAAGCAAAGGAAAGTTTAAAAAGTGAGACAATATAAAAAAGTTTAGAAAACCTTTATGGCGGTACGAAGTTTGCCGGGTCAACTAGTTTCAAATATTTTTTTTATTTTTAAATAGGTATTATATATAATTTTATTTCTGTTCTGAAATATTATATATTTCTTATTTTTTACATATTTTTTATTCGTGTTCTTTTACACGCACTGCACTACATCAACGTTATAAAATATTTCACATGTTTTATTGCTTGCTTTTCCAGCATAACCAGTGTTTTGTCATAAAATTATTTTTAAAAAATTATGTGAATCCTTTGCAATTTCAAAACAATTATAATAATGGAAGAATACAAGTAAAATAACGAGATTATGAAGAAAAAAGCTTTTAATTATTTTCAAAAATGGTATCAAAATGTTTAAATTTCCAAAAATCGTAGAACGAAAGTTGATCCTCTTGGAGTCCAGAATCACCCTTTCGGCTTAGTAGACATGTTTCGTGGCACCCTGTATTATTTTACAGCTTAGTTATTAATATAGGGACACGTGACCTGGTGAGTATCTGGCGCAGCGCATCAGCATTGCCATACACCTTGGCAATGCAGCCAGTGGCTTGGGGACGCTTCTAAACGTTATTGTTAAGGATCAATGAGCTATCTTTAGATTGCTTGCAATAGTCTGCAGTTAGTTCAACAGTTTCAATTGTAAATACTAGTTCTAATTCAATTCTATTGTTTTAATTTTCTTTGCTTAGGTGTTAATTATGTAATTGTTATGTCTTCTGTGGCGTGGCGGCCAAAGGACCGCCTATCCGCCCCGACGTAAGATATTACGAGTTCGATTCCCGCCGCAAGCCAAATCTTTTTACACGACATTTGTGTGTAATGGGTCTGGCTGTTTTTTATGAAATCATTCTTATAAACTACCTTATCGAAGCTGTCAACCAAAATTGCTGCAATCGTAAAAACCGAAGTTACTGATTCGTTTTAGTGCAAAGCCTATCTTTATTCATAAAGGCGCTTAAGTTGGATTCCAGGATTAGAATTAACTGTATGCAAAATTTCAGCCTGATCCGTTCCGTAGTTTTGGCGTGAAGTGGTAACAAACATCCATCCATACATCCACTCAAACTTTCGCATTTATAATATTAAGAGTGATTTTTTAACAGGTGCAGTAATAGAAATAAAAACCGGCGACCTATTCGGCATAGCGACCTGGGGTGGTTACTCCACGACTCACGTCATGATGATAGAACTCCCGGTGGGGTTCACCGTACCCAACTCCAAGAGATTCTTCGAGGACTTGCGGTGCGCTAAGAGGATCGCAGCTGATGCCGCCACGAAGCCAACTGCGGGATATTATCAGAAGCTTTGTGATGATAAGAAATAAAAATCTTTAATAGTCTGTGTGTTTTCAGCGTCATTTTCTAAATTATTTCCAGCTACTGCCCGTGACTTTGGTCACATACGACTTTGGTAGTAAGTGAATAGACGTGGTCTACACGCGTAATAAAAATTATATACGACGACCTCCGTGGCGCAGCGGGCGAAGGTCCGCCTGCGACGCAGGAGGTTGCGGGTTCGATTCCTGCCTCGGAATAAATTTGTGTACGATCTGCAGAAATTTGTTCCGATGGTCTGGGTGTTTTCTATGTATAATAAAAAAAATATCTATCTATGTAGTGTATTATATTAAGTATATCAGTTATCTAGCACCCATAACACAAGCTCTGCTTAGCTTGGGGCTAGATAATGCTGTGTGAATAGTCCAGCATAATTTATTTATAATTTATTATTTATTAATTTATATTTGTATAGAAGACACAAAAAAAGTGTCATGTAAAATAATGTCCTAAAGCGTCAGGCTTCTGAGATATTCACAGATATAAATAACTATATTTTTTCATAAATGAATATATCATAATTTGACATTATGATAAAATTTTTAAATTTTTTTAGTGTCTTCTATCCAAATATATATAAATGATGGTTTAAACGGCACATCACTGGTATAACCGCCATGCTGTTACCTATGCTATGGTTAAATTGTTCTTATGTTTGGAAGCATATTTTATAGCTAGGAACTTTATTCTTTCAAATTTATTCTCTTTTCAGTTTGGTAGAACTATTTATAATAATTAGTTTTTAAAAAGGCCGTCATTGTTCAGTAGTAAAAATAGTATTGTAAATAAAATAAAAAATATGCCGGAGATCAGGCCGCCGTCGTCGTCGCCTTGATTCGTTCGTAATTCGAGTCTCCTCGAGCTATTCGACGAGTTTAGAGTAGGAAACGTCAAGTAGACAACTGTCATTGTCACAACTGTCGTCGTTACAACTGACATTGTTGAGGAGTTTAGAGTAGGAAACGTCAAGTAGACACTGTCATTGTCACAACTGTCGTTGTTACAAATGTCATTGTCACAACTGTCGTTGTTACAAATGTCATTGTCACTTGGGCATAGTCAAGGCGAAGGGCCATAGAGGTTAGGTTGGACGGTGAGTGACGGCACTTCTGGTAGGCGACTCTCGAGGAGTGCTCTCCTCGGGGTTCCGTCTGACCTCTGCCTTGAACTTGCCGCGTTTCACAATTTGCGAGATAGTGAAGTGATTCTGATTAACCAATATACACATTTTTTTTATTATACTTTATTTGGAGTTCGAGGCATGTCTGACGTTCCGGACGGCAGGCCTCCGTATCCATCTACGTTTAATATATAAATTAAAGTAGTAAGTGGAATTCGTAGAAGGATAATGGATTCCAACATTGCTCTTTGGTTCAATGAATCAGAATGATTTCTCAGAAATTTCCACCCGTGACCAAAGCGTTATTTCATTCCGATATTTTAATTTGATTCTGGCTCGGTGGCCTCAATTAAAGATGGATGAGATATGAATTATACATAGAAAGGAAATAATGTAACGATCAAAGAACTCAATCAATTCTGAAGACCTACAAGAGGATCAAAGAGATGACATCATGTTCGGAAGAGTGCTTGCGTTGCTTATTGTGTTGTCGTAATTGGGGCTTGAAATATAGGAGTTGGTATTATAAGGTCAGAGTTGGCGCTTGGCGCCTAAAAGAGGTAGATGATAGATAGATAGACTTTTTATTGGGTACATACACAAACAGCACAGGAAAGATAACAAAAGAACAGTAACATAGCATTATTTAAGGTACACATAATTAGGTAGGTAGGTTAGCAGGTACACAATTATAAATTGATATGATATCGATAATACATGAATATTATTATTATTAATGAAAGTAAACGCTTTACAACCTTATTTAATATAAAGATGAAGACTTCGAAGCCCTCGTGTACACATGCTTCCAATCAATATCAGTCCCAGTTGCTAAGCTAAGCTATAACAGTAGATAACAGTCTATACAAAGCTCAATGGCAAGTGGGAATCCCATTCGGCGACCATTATCAAAGGAGACAAGCCAAGTGCGCGGGACAAAATAATACACAAAACCATTAAAACATTAATTATTCAGTTTGTGGTTAAAACCACATGAAGCATTTCAACATCTTTCTATCAATACCTCAACATGGGACATCGGTTGCGTGGTTCCTCTACAAAAACCAAAGATTTTCGTGGTTGGAAAATTTTAGGAATGAAATGCCAGTGCACGTGAGTGGATATAAACCGCCTTACCACACCATTCGTCGGACGTAAAATAAACTTAATTGTTCTATTATTTCCTTAAAAAACAAATGCAGTCCGCATTTGTTCCGCCACCAAAGCAGAGATGTGCGGAGATGTCCGAAGCGAAGACAAAGAGATACTTTTTTTAGCTAAGATGTAAACCACGGAAGCTGTGCGGAGATGCGTACTGAGTAGACTGTAGCGGAGATGTGTGCTGGCTAGAGCGGAACTAACCTGCGTGCGGCGAGAGTTGGATGTTTGTTGAGATGAATGCACGCCGCTCTCATCTCTTCTCGCCTGTGCTGCATGCCGTCGCCAGTTTGCGAGGCACAGTGGATATCACCGCTTCGATTGCACCATGCAAATATGATACATTTCGGTATCCACTGAAGCCGAGTGGAGATGAGATGTGTGATTAACCACGTTTTAGATACTCTTATATAGATTTATTAAACCACACAAAGACAGGAAACTATATGGAGAAAAAGCTTAGAATAGAGGAAGTATAAACTGCGGCCTTATCGCTGAGAGCGATCTCTTCCAGGCAACCTTGGGGTGGACTGGACATGAAAAGAACAAAATAGATGGTGGCACTGAATGAATCTATTTAGATACTTAAATAAAGCAAATAATAACACTACATTGTATAATACCTACATAACCCGCAAACATTAAAATAAACTTACATACTCGTACATAAAATAAGGATGTCTAAATTTTAACAAAAATAAATAATGCTGAAGAAGCAGTTTTTTGAAGATAGGGAGTGATTTTGCACGTCGTCCAGAGGGAGAGCATTCCACAGACGGGTAGCTTGTACAGTGAAAGATTTGTCATAGAAATAGGTGGGTGAGCAGGGACTTTTAAGATGAGAGTTTCAGAGGAACGCAAAGAGAGATAGTGAGAGTCTGAGAGGAATTCGAAGCGCTCCTTGAGATTTCTCTCGGGCTCGGAGGATTGAACAAGATACTGTACAAGAGGAATCGTATATGAGTATTCCTGCGAACTCGGATGGGCAACCACTTGAGTTTAGATACTACTTTATTGTACCACACAAAGACAGATAACAATACAGAAATAAATGTTAAGAGTAGACGAAGTACAAAGGCAGCCTGATCGCTATGAGCGATTTCTTCCAGGCAACCTTGGGATGGACTGGACATGTAAGAACAAAAAAGACGGTGGCACCCGAAAAAAAAAATGCTTACACTACATACTAAGTATAAAACCTACATTTATAACCTACAAACAATTAGTGTTAGTTTAGTGGTTTTATTGGTTGTATAAAACACTTCTCCTCTCTTCTCGCCTCGTTGACTGCAGAACTTTTATCCAACAAAGTTTCCGAGTTGATATGTGTGACAATGACAACCTAAATCCTCAGGATTATCACCCTGCATAAAACTGTATAGTGTTCCATGCCCTGTGTGACTGTAAAACGACGCCTTTGTTGCACTGGAGCCCAAGTGGCCTGAATGACCTAAACTTGGGATGCAGCCAGGGAGTTGTTTTGTTTGTCTTCTTTGGCAATCGACTTTGGGCTAAATATCAGTCTGTAATATATGGCTGGTAGGCAATATAGTAGGTACCTACGTAGAATTTTTCAACGTTGAACTTACACGGGATTTACGCCCTTAAATCGCATGAGACGAAAGTAAATATGTAGGTACCTATATTTACGGTAGGCAACCGGGAGGCCTTATGTCTCGCAGTTGACTATATAGTACACCTCCCTCGAATAACAGCAATCCCCAAAACAGGTGAATCTATTAATAAATATTGTTAATAATGGAATTGAATAGTATTTATTTCGACACGCACATAGGTACAGTGGCGGTCAGAAGTGGTGACCTAGATTCAAAAGACAATTGTCTTGCAGACATTCGTGGTGCTTACGACCTTTTTAAAATTTATTACTATTTGGCTCCTAGGCTCAAATGCACTTAATATTTACCCTATTTTTCAGGCTTTATAAATATTATCTATTTCATTAGAAAATAAAACACCAAAAATAATCAAAAATTTATTTTTACACCTTTATTTTATCTTACATTTTAAATAATAAAACAATTTTTCATAAGTATTCTATAATATTTTAGTTGAATTAGATGAAATTTAGTATTTTTAAGACGTAGTAACCTTCAACAGAGTACATGATTTTTAAGGTATGTCTCCAATTAGTTAAGAATGATGCTCCGGACTGTGCATCTATCTTTTAGTGCGCGAGCCCACAGTGCGCCATACAACGACGAATACTGTAGGAAGGTGCATTCTGAGTGCAGCGCGCTCGTCCACGTGGCGCCGTGCGACTTCGCGTCACTCCAAAACTTGTCCGTTCAGCTCGCACATCTGCCAGAAAACCAGCCACTAACTTGGCACCCAGTTGGTTTCAAACTGTTACGTTCCTTTATCGTCGACTATTACCGCCTCGCGAGTTTCGAATACAACACGTTCCTAACTCTTATCTGCTAGTTTGAAACTTTAAAAACGGAACTTGCGGGTGGAATATAAAGTTGATGTGCGAAGTTTATATTGTTTGTGTGCTGATAAAATGTTGAATTGGCTGGGGGCTTCAGTGGGTTGATTTTGCATAAGCGGTCACTCATATAAACACAATAATAATTCTATACTCGTGTACATAACTACCTGGGGCCGAATTCTGCTAGCCTTCTATGACAATGGTATCGTCGCAGTATCGTCCATCATCATCATCATCAGCCTATATTTTAGTCCACTGCTGGACATAGGACTCCCTTAATGAGCGCCATATCGCCCTGTCTTCAGCTTGCTGCATCCAGCATCTGACTGCAGTCTTTCGCAGATCGTCGTCCCACCTGGCCGGCGGAACACTACGTTTGCCGAGTCGAGATCTCCACTCAAGAACACGTTTACCCAGCGGTTGTCGGTTCTTCGCGAGATATGGCCGACCCACTGCCACTTCAGCTTGCTAATTCTTTGAGCTATGTCGATAACTTTGGTTCTCTGCCGGATGTATTCCTTACGAATCCTATCCTTCAGAGAAACTCCGAGCATAGCTCTTTAAAAGCTTGGAACGAGTTTTGCTCCAGCTTGAAAAATAACAACTAACAGGCTAAAGGTTTCTTCGTTGCTTCTTTACTTTAGTCTACTTACCGAAGCGACAGAAATAAAAAATATCACTTTATTTCCGTGTCAGTGTTTAGTTTTATAATCTGACCTTTCTAAGTGTACATTTATTGCATTTATGGAAATAAAGAGATTTTGATTTGAAGTCAAATGACTTTCCATTGCTCGCGAGCGACTTTGAACTGGTGGACCAGCCCTACCGTGAGTGTCCACGTCTCAGGTCCGTAGGTCATGACGGGTAGGACGCACTGATTAAAAAACCTTAGTTTTCAAGCATTGCGGTATGGATGACGAGAAGACTCGAAGCGGCCCAGCCTAGCTGGATCCTCCTCTTGGTCTTCTTCTCAATCGTCCCTAGATGAAAGGACACCTCTAGATAGATCGTGCGGTGCTATTTGCACGGAAAGCTTGATAGAATGGTTTTAACTTTGACACTTTTGACACTGGGACGAGAGTTCATCTGTTGTTTCTTTTCAAATGTAAAATGCTAAAACGTGTCTTTCTGAGACATTCCATTGTTATGGTGAAGCGATTATTTAGTGGAATTAGGTGTATTTGAGCTGTGTGGTGCCGGCTTACAATTTGCACCACCCCAACTCTTCCAGCGGGTGTCGTAAGAGGCGACTAAGGGATATCCACCGGGGGCCAGCAGCGCCTCCTGCAGAACAATTCTACTACCGAACTGCGATCCCCAACCCGCATGACCAGCATGGGGATTATGGGCATTAGCCCCAATGAGATAAAAGTCAATAAGGCGCTTATCAGGGGGAGGCCTGCGTCCAGCAGTGGACCAATATAGGCGCCCAAGTATTTCAATACAGCGGGACAATGCAGCCAGCGTCTTAGGATGCTTCCGATGGGTATTGATTTGGAACAGAGTCTTTGATTAGGTTTGACACTTTTTTCACTTGATTAGGTAAAATTTGAATTTTTAATTGTAGGTACTATCTTAAACTCAATTGAATTGTTAATTTTAATTAGAAATTTGATATTTTATTGATTTACTAGCTGCATTCTTAATACCCGTTGTCCTATAACCCGTTTTCCCGTAGGTTTCCCGCGGTAACAAGTAGCCTATGTTCATCAGGAATAATGTGGGCTTCTAATGGTGAAAGAATTTTTCAAATCGGTCCAGTAGTTTCGGAGCCTATTCAATACAAACAAACAATCAAATCTTTCCTCTTTATTATATTAGTATAGATTGAATCCAGATTGTATTGCTACTTTTTATGTGAAATTTTGTAATTTTTGATAATTTATTATTTTTTAAAATAAATTATTCTTTATGTTGCATGCAAAGAAAATTACAATGAAATAATATACATAAATTAAAACCAGTATTATAATTGAAAAAATTGAGCTAACTGCATACTGTTGCAAACAATCTACAGGTAGCTCAACTGATCCATTTCAATACCAGTTTTTTTAGCCTACCAGCGTTTAATTAGTTAGTTATATGACCGTTCTAGTTGAATATATAAATTGAAATTTGCAAAGAATTTTCAAAGTTCAATTTCTGCACGATAATAATAATAATAACTGCACTGCACCAAATCCATAGAAAAATATGATCTCACGATGTCTTATCGATACTATCATAAAACCGAACTCAGGGTTCAGTTGAGGTATGTCTAGACTGTTAGCAATAGTCTTGTTCCGACAAAAAAAAAATGAAAATATGTTTGTACATTTCAGCTTTTCAGTGACAAAATAGTCAACAGTTTTATTTTAACTATAATCACCTGCTTTCGGCTTAGTACAGCCTTTTCGTGGCACCCTGTATAAGAGAAGAGAATGCACGTCTCCCTCGCAAAGTTTGCATCGCTTCTGATAAAATGTTAAAACGACTTCGAAAGTTGTTTTCGCGTTAGGAGTATAAAGCATTGCTACTCAGGGATTTGTCGCATTTTATCTTGAAGAATGATTTATAATGTTTAAAATAATATGGTTTATACGCAAGCCAGCTATGGCCCGTGGCTTCGCTCGCGCTTTTGCGGAATAAAATAATAATAATAATAATGCTGGAATTCACAGCATCATCTAGTCCCAAGCTAAGCAGAGCTTGTGTTATAGGTAATTGATAAAACAATAATAATCATTTAATTCAGGCATCACAATAAAAGAAGTAAAAAGGGCCTATATAATAAATAAGACCAACATACATAATTATAAAAACGAATATACTTTGATATACTTAATACAATACATTACCTAGATAGATATATTTTACCATACATAGACTACACTAAGAATACCCGGAACAAATATCTGTAGATTGTACAAACATTTGTACCGAAGCGGGAATAGAACCCACTACAGAAATTAAAATGAAGAAAGCCTATGTTCTTACCTATGTTCTTACCCGGGCAGAAACCTTTATTCACAAAGAAAATTGCAATAAAATAATATACCTAAATAAATTAGAACTACTATTTACAATTGAAACAATTGAGCTAACTGCAGATTGTTGCAAACAATCTACAGGTAGCTCAACTCTTACCCAGGACATTATATCTCACTGCCAAATTTCATCAGCCCTTCCACGTCAACACCGCTGAATAGATCTTAAAAAACTTTGTAAGGAGATAGATGGTTTGGTGGATTAGAAAAATGCATGCAAAAGCCTATTTAACCCCCGAAGCAAAAAGAGAGGGGTGTTATAAGTTTAAAGTGTCTGTCTGTGTATCTGTGGATGTGTCTGTGGTATCGTATCTCCCAAACGGATGAACCGATTTTCGTTTTTTTTTTGTGTCATAGATAGTTTTATCCCGAGTTTTCTTAGCCATGTTTCATGAAAATCTGTCGGGGTTTCTTAAAATTTTTAATTTTGTTCTTGGTAATTTTATGGTAAGTACTGGTCGTACTTACCATAAAATTACCAAGAACAAAATTATTCAAATTACTTATTATAAATTCAAAAGACTGACTGAGTGGTGGCCAAGAGACTGTTGTAGGAATAGAGGATGTCCACCGACGCGATGGGTTGATGACATACGCAAAACCGTAGGCTGCACCTGGCCCAGATTAACACAAGACAGAGGTGAATGGCATAAACACAGAGAGGCCTATGCCCAGCAGTGGGTCAACAAGGGCTGATGATGATGATGATGAAATTCAAAAGTAACTCTGCTCGGCTGATTCCTTGGTAGCTGAACACATCTTAATGAAAGTTAGCAAAGAGTGGTATACACAACACAGGCCACTTTACCTGCAAAAATGCGTCCAAAATTGCGGGCGCAAGTTAATGTGACGTAATCTCAAAGGTACCTGATCCAATTTACCCTGACCTAGTTTCTCGCGTCTCGTCAATTTGGAATCAATTGATACTGATTTATTATACTCACCTATGAAAAAGACGCCCAAGGTTTTACTTGCTTTATAAAAGTACCTACTATTTCGATATAAAAAATTCTATGCCTTATGCTTTCCCATCTTCCGAGGACATCCGTGAGGGTGGATGCGGCGGCAGATTTGGTGGAAGATCTCAAGAGGCGCAAAATGCAGGTCTCGACAGAGCCTACACATTTGGAGTCGAGACCCTAGATCCATAGGGAACCGAGGCTCTTCAGGTTTTCAAAAAATAATCTGAGCGTCTGGTCGAAGCGACGCGTGACCCGAGAGCTGGTGAGTATCTGACAAGTGTTTGTATGATCTGCAGATTGTTCAGGGTGTTCTGGATGTTTTCTATGTATTATAAAAAATATCTATCTGTGTAGGGTATCGTATTAAGTATATCAGTTATCTAGTACCCATAACACAAGCTCTGCTTAGCTTGGGGCTAGATAATGATGTGTGGATTGTCCAGCATTATTTATTTTATTTATTCTCTGACCATATATTTTAATTTTTATTGTACACTAGCGGGCCGTCCCGGTTTCGCACAGGTGGATATTTATTTTTTAAACATATAGTATAGCCCATGTTACGCAGGATTAATGTAGCATTCAATGGTGAAAGAATTCTTGAAATCGGTCCAGTAGTTTTTGAGTTATTCGTCCATTCATTCGTTGTTTATTTGTAACACACCAAAATAAAAATCTTTGCACTTGATAATATTACTAGCTTCTGCCCGCGGTTTCGTACGCGTATTTACGGTATAATAAGTAATCTATTTTCTAAGCTAAGCTATGTTCTAAATGTACGCCAAATTTCATCATGACCTGTTCAGTAGTTTTGGAGACCTTAGTTAACAAAAATTCTCATTCCATAAACTTTCGGCTTTTTATTATTGGTAGGATATATTATAAAAAGTACACAGAGAACACCCGGCACAAAATCTGCAGATCGTACAAACATTTGTTTCGAGGCGGGAATCGAACCCGCAACCTCCTGCGTCACGGACCTTCGCCTCTTGCGCCACAGAGGCCGTCAACTAAACACACAATGTAAAGTTTAGAAAACTCTAGCTAGCGATTAAATATAAAAGCTTTCTTAATTTAAAATAATCCCATGAACGAAACAATCACTGCCTGAATTATTCTATTATCCGAATTATCGAACACGCAACGGTTTCCAGGGCCGAATTAAGGGACTACACACAGCCCACTTATATGCATACAGTTGTTCGACGAAGGCATTTTGAAGTGGTATTGACAGGGCAATCGTGCGCGGGGCAAGGGACGGGACGGGGGAGGGATGCTCCCGAGTTGCATACATCACCGCCTTAGTAACTCGGGAACGTCCCTTGCCCCCCGCACGATTGCGCTGTCAAAACGCCTTCGTCGAACGACTGTATGCATATAGGTAGGGTGTGCTAATAGGGTCTTCTACATTTAAATTACACTAATGTGGTACTTTCGAACTGATGTTTGGAAAAGGAATAAGCCACTTTTTGAGCAGTATGCCAAGTACGAAGATTGTTTTCTAGGGTAGAATAGACAAAAATGACAGCGCATTGTCGTACATTACCTATTGAAGTTGAAGGGGTTAATTTCAAACCGTTTACGCAGTTGCAATTGACGTAATTTTTCTCCATTCTACCTTAGAGCTCGGAAAGTGGCTTATTCCTTTTTCAAACATCAGGTTGAAAGTACGTCGTTGCTGTCGTACTAAATTACGGGAGGAAAACTCTGTGGAATTTAATTACTCACGCGTTTAGCGGGAGAGAAAAGTGTTTGAAAATCTATTTCCAAAGATCCTATGACTACGTTCCGTAGTCTATTTCTAACGTGTTTTATTAATTTTGTGAAATTTCAGCCGGTTGCCATAGTAGGTATATTAAAAGTAACTTTTATTAGAGGTCAACCACAAAAAGTTTTAACTCCAAGTCCGCCAAATGACATCGGCCTCTTTCATTATCGGATTTAAAAAAAGAACCTAGTGAAGAGCGTGCCAGCGGGTATCGATTTCTCCAGATAAGGTACTGGTATTGCCTCCAATTTTGCATCCTAGCCAGAATGAAACATCTGACATGGAAGATGCCGAGTCATTTCAATTTTAGATCACTGCTTTGCCGTTGCTTTAATCTAAAAAATGGCGTAAGCCATTATGAGACAGAAAAAGAATCCCACATCTTACTAAACTTACAAAAAACCAATTGGAAAAATGTCGGCCAGCCCGCCAATCTACAAGTAACTCGCAATCTACAAGTAACTCAACTGATCCATATCAATAGATACGAGTCGGAAGCGTCCGCAAAACGCTGGCTGCTTTGCCCCGCTGTATGGTAATGCTGATGCGATGCCCCAAATACTCACCTCTCGGTTGTTATGTTTGTTCCCTTAAATTCAACCCTGGACATAATAATGCATAATTCAAAAAAGGTACCATTCCGGTATAATACCATTTCCTAAGCACATAACCATAGTTTTATGCGGCGGAATGAAATTGGGAACATTTCGTTTTATTTGAACAACCCTTGTGAACTTCTCGCTGAAAAGCAATTAATCTGAAAGCTGCCTTCTTTTCTTGTACTTTAAGTTTTGATTTGAATGGCATAACGTCGCTTTTGATTCATTGTTTGAAGTTCGGGGAAATACAAAACTTTTATTAGCTTTAAATACTTTAGTAGAAATCTTAGAGAAAATAATTAATACTTCGTGGTTTGATTATAAATTATTGATGATTATATAATAACCTGCTTACTAGATTCTGCACACTGCTTCACCCACGTTTTTCTGGGACAAAAGTATAAAAGTTAATCCAGGTAACCTATGCGCAAAATTGTTAAACCATTGTTCCTGCGCTTGACCTCTCCCCGGTCGTGTCAGTCTGCCGTACCATCGGATTCTGAGAGTGAGGGAATAGAGAGTGCACCTGTGTTTGCGAACATACTTGTGCACTTTAATATGTCCTGCGCATCTGGCTAGTTTCCGATGAGACTGGTCGCCATGGTGGAAATTCGGCTAGAAGGACATCACATCATTTGCAAAATTTCAGCCTGATTCGTTTAGCAGTTTTGACGTAAAGAGGGAACAAATACCAACCCAACTTTTACTATAATACGAGTGTGATTAGCGAATATCTATGTATTTACATAAAATAATAAAAATATTTTGTGTAGTTCTAAAAGAGGCTGCTTTCATAGGCCAGCTATTTCAAGCAAGCCTTATTTATTATACTTTTTCAGCTAAACTTTGCATGCAACCTCATAATAATTCAAACTTGGAATAATTTTCTTTTCTAGTTTGACGTTTCATGCTACGGACCTCATTAGCATGACGTTGCGAACGGAAGGAGATAAAAGTTTAAAATAAGTCATTTAAATTATTCTTGTCTGTGCGTTACGAATTATAAAACAAGCATGGATTCAAACGAGATAATCTATATCTAAACTATATGCTTTAATATTATAAAGAGGAAAGATTTGATTGTTTGTTTGTATTGAATAGGCTCCGAAACTACTGGACCGATTTGAAAAACTTTTTTACCATTAGAATCCCACATTATTCCTGATGAACATAGGCTACTTTTTACTGCGGGAAAATGCTCCATTCCTACGGGAAAACGGGTAATAGGACAACGGGTAGTAAGTCCTAGGAGGACATTATTATTTTACATATATGCAGATATTATAAGTATAGGTACCTAACCTAGGTATCATAAGTTTATGCTCTTTAAATAAATAAATAATGCTGGACAATTCACAGAGCAACTGATATACTACACTACATAGACATATATTTTTATCATACATAGAAAACACCCAGAACGCCCTGGACAAATGTCTGCAGATTGTACAAACATTTGTCCCCAGGCGGGAATCGAACCCGTAACCTCCTGCGTCGCAGGCAGACCATCGCCCGCTGCACCAAAGAGGTCGTCATAACCTAAGTTTTATAGAAAACCTATTAAAGCTATCGCAGCTGATCTCTATTCTCTAGCGAACAGGTCACTGGGTCATAACATTACCACCTCTTAACGGTATTAAAATCCTCTTGTCGAAGCTTTCCAAGCCAATGTCCACCCAGTCCATTTACTGGTTATGGGATATGTGATACGAACTTAACGATTTCGAGACCATTACCTTTAAGCCATATGAGCTAGGTTATGTTATTCAGGTAATATTATAACGATATGGTGCCCGCGACTTCGTCTGCGCAGGATTAGTATTTCGAGTAGCTTATTTATCTACTTTAAATACCAGAAGCGATATAAGCATCTATTTTTTTTTAATTTTTACTCCATACATTGAAAAAATGGTAATATAACTCATTTTAAATAATAATTATTTCGTTTTCTTTAATCATTAACTTTAGCAAAAAATCAACCGCTAAACCGTCCGTGAAATCGACTGCTATAAGACGTTGCTGGCGTACTAATTTAAATACCTACCTAATGATAATTTAGAACTAGTATTTACAATTGAAACAATTGAGCTAACTGCAGACTGTTGCAAAAAATCTACAGTTACCTAGCTCAATTGATCCATATCAATATCAGTCGGATCCCAAGACGCTGGCTGCTTTGCCCCGCTGAATGTCAATGCTGATGCGCTGCGCCAGATACTCACCAGCTCTCGGGTCACGCGTCGCTTCTACCAGACGCTTAGATAACAGCGTATTCGTGCATAATCTCGACATCTACCTTTCCCACAAAAACAAGAATCTAATCCAGAAAGTCCGTACTTAGTAAAGCTGTCCTCAGTACGTCGTTGAAAACAAAAAGGACATTCCTATGCGGACCAGGTTTGCCTCGGGCAATATTCTGTACTGTTCTCGTTTGGTTCTGTAGAGTTTTCCGAATAATTTATTCTAAGTCTTTGTTGACTTACTTTGCGTTAGCAGAATGCCTACTTTTCTTAAATTTGATCTCTCCTTGTTTATTTTTCAAGTTAAGAACCTGAAGTTTCGTATTTCGAATATAAAAAAAAATACAAAATATTTATTAGAGTAAACTTAAATTAATTTACATAGCATGGATCTGGAATCCTCTTTTATGTATGTATAGAGATACCTGTATAAGGGTTCCGCTCTTCCGTAATATACAGTTATAATAATATTGACGTATTTGAAAAATTTAAATTGAATGTAATGACTGAAATATTTTATTATTCTTACGAACTACTACACGATAAGTTGGACTGTAATAATGGTTATTGCTGCGTGATTAAATTTTTTGCGTAGCAGAGCTCAAGGCAAACATGGTTTTCGCTCAGCATTGTGCTGTACACACTGATGTATGCACCCAGCACTGGTTTTCAGCGGTAATATAACATAACACTGTTATGCTAACAGCTGGCTGTGTGGTGCTGATTTAGAATTAGCACCACCCCAACTCTTCCCGCGGGTGTCGTAAGGCGACTAAGGGATATCCATCGGGAGCGGGCAGCAGCGCCCCCTGCAGAACAATTCTACCACCGAACTGCGATCTCCAACCCGCATGCCCAGCTTAGGGATTATGGAGATAATGCCCCATGAGATAAAAGCCAAGAAGGCGATTATCAGGGGGAGGCCTGAGTCCAGCAGTGGACCAATATAGGCTATAGGTAGGTAAGGTTAAGTTATTTTCAATTGATTGTTTGGAAAGTGCTTAATTGAAATTAATATCAAAAACTCAGTTCCGTAACTTCTTGGAAGCCGTGATATAAATAAAACTTCTAAGTCAACGCAGTTAAAACTTACAACCGTCGGAATATTATGGAATTTCCTAAGTCTATTCTATTCTATTCTATTCTATTCTATTCTAAGGAATCAAATGCACACAAAACCTATAGGGTACTTCCCGTAGACCTACAATCATAAAATTTGGCAAGAAGCAAGACACAAGTTAACGACGTTGATTCTGCTTATTTTAAACCTATTGACAGAGTTCATTATGTAAGCGGGTTAAGTACGAACCTTATTTGTGTTGGAAGATCACCAACGTTTCGTCCTATGATCCTATTGAAAGAGTCTTAAAAGGTTTAAGATCAACTGAAAAATTAAGCAGAGACGTTAAAATCAGGCCTTAATAATATTCAGAATAACACCTGGTACCAATCTGCAAAGCTAACCGGGAAACGCCAGCGGCGTTCGTTATGGGCCTAAATGACCCATCTCGGAGCAAATGAGCCGGATTATGCTGAGCAGGTTTCGATTAGAGTTTGTTTAGATAAACAGGGAGATATTTGCGATATCTTTATGGGTTTGGGGATAGCAATTTTGGGATAATGCGTTTTGGAAAATTTTATGCGGACATATTTTTATATGTATCAGTAGGATATAAAATTGTTGTTTACTCAACAGTTTTATGTCAAATTCTTGTTCAATTTTATGACTAAACTTCCCGTAAGTATTGTCTTATTTTTTTGTATTATTATTATATTCCTTCTAATTATAAAAGTAATGTAGGTTTCTTTAAAATAGGTAGGTTATCTGTAAAACTTCTATTTCGACCTAATAAATATTTTAATATTAACATAGTCAATAACTCTAAACACGTTTACCCAACTTGTAGGTAACATTGATTTAATCTCAGGTTTACCCTTGGCCTTTCTTTTCATTTAATTACTAAGATTTATTATTATTATTAATATGTTGGACGTAATTGCGCTATAAAATAATAATAATAATAATAAATAAAATAAAATGTTCAGTGAAGAATATATACAGCTCCCTAGGTTAATAGCGGTTAAGATTAATTAGTGAAATAATATAATTCGAAAATAAGTTAATATTAATGTAATTGTAAAGAAGACCATTGAATCTTGAAGTTTCTGATTAGTTTTTGCGCAAACGCTTTCTTACGTAGGTGACATAAGAGTTAATTTTGCTTGAAACCTTAACCTCCTCAACAACCTATATTGGTCCACTGCTGGACGCAGGCCTCTCCTGATAAGCGTTTTATTGGCTTTTATCTTATGGGGGTTGATGCCCATAATCCTCACGCTGGGCATGCGGGTTGGGATCAAGTGGTTTTGCTTGAAAACGAATCATAAACTTCGATTTTTGTTGGCATCCATGAGCGTAGTCGCGGGAGGAAGCTCGTTATAACGAAACGTACAGAAAACTGCTCAAATTAAATTTACGATGCAATAAAGCTGGCGCTTTCTGTACAGGTGGACAAAAATATATTGCCGTTTCAAAATTACACTCTGGTTCATAAAAATCTTACCACCTATCGTCATCGGACCTGAATCAGTCGATAGGTTAGATTGTGTCCCTTATCACTCTATTGTTAAGAACATGGTACATTCTGTGATATTTTCTATACTAATATTATAAAGAGGAAAGATTTGATTGTTTGTTTGTTTGTATTGAATAGGCTACGAAACTACTGGACTGATTTGAAAAAATCTTTTACCGTTAGAAGCCCACATTATACCTGATGAACATAGGCCACTTTTTACCGCGGGAAAATGCTTCACTCTAGAGATGCGCGACTGCGAATGATTTGGCTAGTCGAATGATCTACAATTACTAATTTACTCATTCGACTTGAATATTAGTAATATACTAATCTTCAAAGTCGAATGACAACTACTAATTACTAATGCCTCTACTAATTGATCGAGGCGTCGAATAACGAATTGAGTTCCACTGCCCTGAGTCGGGCAGTCGCCGTTACTAATCAAATTAGTTACTAATTTGGTTAGTAATGGCGAGAGGCGTCGAATTTGTTTTTATAGTGCGTAAGCCTCACACTCTGGCTTATTTCTAAGAAATCAAATAATATCGCAAAAATTTTTGACTTCGACGGGACTTGAACCCGCATCCTTCCGTCAGTACCGGAATGTGCTAACCACGATTTTGACGACCTCCGTGGCGCAGCGGGCGAAGGTCCGCCTGCGACGCAGGAGGTTGCGGGTTCGAATCCCGCCTCGGAACAAATTTGTGTGCATCTGCAGAAATTTGTTCCGTTGGTCTGGGTGTTTTCTATGTAATATAATAAAAAAATATCTATCTATGTAGTGTATTGTATTATGTATATCAGTTATCTAGTACCCATAACACAAGCTCTGCTTAGCTTGGGGCTAGATAATGCTGTGTGAATTGTCAATAAAAAAAAAAAAAATAATAAAAAAAAAAAAAAAAACTACACCACGAGGTCATGTGACGTAGGAGTCGAAAATCTTTGCGACTTTTTAAGGACTGAAGTGCCGTTATTTGATTTCTTAATATATGAGTTTTGAAATTTGTCTGTAAATTGCACAAAATCTAAAATCCGTACGATTTGCGCTTAAAACTTGGTAGAAATGGGTGAAAAGGTCCTTGGTGTCTGGAGCCTTGGAGCTTGGGTGTAGGGTGCTATTTACAACTTTTTGTAAATAAAAGTAATAATTAGCGATGCACAGTGGTCACGAGTTATATTGAAATACAAAGAATGAAAAGGGAACGAACATAATAATAAATGATTGAATGAATGGTGTTACATAGGCGCAGTGTTGACAGACCAAAATTTTAAAATCCAGGAAATAAGATTTAAAAAACCAGCAGATATTTCTGATAAATCAGGTGATCAATTAAATACTTATAAAAATGTAATTATTGTTTACTATGTTTGATATATTTGAAAGTTAATTTTTGCTGTCATTTATCGGTTATTTTAAAATCAAAACAATTTTTATTTTTTAGAACGTTTTTAGTTCGTAGCACTCCGGCAATAAATATTGTGGTCAATTTATTTCGCGATTGGAAAATAAGCAAGTCTGGCAACGCTGCCTAGGTGTGACCCAAGAGTGTGCTTTGTATTTCTAAAGGACGACAAGCCATCTTCCGTCCTATTTAATGTTTATTTTGAATCCACGCTCTCAGACTCAATGTTTTATTGCAACGATGGGACACAGATCAGATACGGCCACATTAAAACCGTTCCTTATTCATTTATCTCGCCGACTGTACTGTTGACATTGAATCCGTCAAATAAATTCACTTCCACATTACATATGGCACCATTCTAACCTCAGAAGAACGATCCTATGGAACTGCCGTTATTGTTCAATTTGACACGGAAGCAATAATGGACTACTACTCTCTTTCTCACAACAGTGGTTTTACGTTAGGAAAAAGCATACACACTCTTTTTATCAGCGCCCTCTTCCTGGTTTCGATGTACTTTTGCTGTCACGGACGCCATTTTACTCTACGGTTTTGTTTACATGTGAGGAGATGTCATTGTGAGAAATATAAGTTTTCCCAGTGTTTTCGACTTATTTATTGAGCCAAACTGTGATATAAATTGAAAATCATATAGATGAGGTACCATGAAGTGTTCTGTAGCATGCTGTGGCCTATGTCAAAGCAAAAACAGGCCGAATCTGACCTTTCACCGGCAAGTGGCTAACATTTCGTTAAACTGTTGTCTATTGTATAATGTATTTGATATAAAGTGTATAAAAACCTGTTATTTTGAATCATCTTTGTTGTGAGCTGTAGAAACCCGCAATATTCTCAATATTTCATTCACATCGAAGACATAAAAACCGGTGCTAGTGTCGAACATCATCGACCATCGAACGTTATCGATAAATTAGGTAAGGTCTGTAGTGACATATAATTGCAGGGTTTGTTGCAAGGAAACTGTCACGTAATTTAAAATGTATTATCTGATACCTTACCTTACTTTTTTAAGAAAAAAGTATGAATGTTTTTTTTAATTATATCTTTGAAAATAAATGATTGTATAAAAAATTATTGTGTTTGTTGTTTACCTATGATAGTTATTAAAACATATTCTGCTCTTGCTTCACCTCCGGTAAACCCTCGGATCCAGCTCTGATTCTGAAGATGAGGGTTTCCTTCGATTTCTGCGGGATTCCACTATCCGATCCTGACCTGGTTCTATGGCACTATCTCAGATATGCGCTCTTCATAACATAGTATAAAACAAAGTCGCTTCCCGCTGTCTGTCTGTCTGTCCTTCCCTATGTATGCTTAAATCTTTAAAACTACGCAACGGATTTTGATGCGGTTTTTTTAAATAGATAGAGTGATTCAAGAGGAAGGTTTATTTGTAGGTATATTACATGTATAATATAGTAGAGGCACACTGACAATTTTAGAGGTTTCCGTGCGAAGCCGGGGCGGGTCGCTGGTATGATATAAATGTAAATATATTTTCCCGTCGCCTATTAGTATTTTGTCCTGACCTTACTTTACAGTGGCGCCAACTTATGAGCACAAAAACGGTAGCCCTCAATTAAAAAGACAAGCTCGTCCATCGATATAATGTTATCGACTAGACGAACAAGTGAACATCCCTAATCCGCCATGTTTGTCAACCGATTTGTTTACTTAGGTATCCAGGAAAAGTACATGCTTAGGGCAGTTCCATAGGATCGTTCTTCTGAGATTCTAACAGATAAAAATAAAATAAATGTTATTAAAGGTACCTACAGAGAGATATGATGAATACCTGCCATGTTAGTTATTCTGTGACCATATCAAGTTTGAACAGATGCACCGATTTTCATAAAACCTATAATCATGTAAAACTTATGAATTTTTTTATATCCGAATTTTCAGGCATCATTTATGTATACATCTAGGTATCCAGAAATTGGACGGTTTTTAATTGAAGGTAATTTAAACTCCCGAATAAGTCTTCATTACTTGAGATTTATTAAGGTTTATGATCAACTTCAACTTCTTTCTTAATGGCGCCGCTTGTCGACGCCGCTTGACGACTCTGCCAGTGTCAATAAACTTCAAAACAATAAACTTCAAAAATAATAATATGACCGCTTCAAAAATAATAGCGATTTATTTTGAAATTGACTTTGCACACACATTGAAGTTGACATTGACATTATGTCTATTTTCTTGCAACATTCAGTTTGGTAAAATCATCGTATTATAATGACAGCCATACACCTAACCTAGGTAATCATAATTTTTTCCTATATCTAAGCTCATATTCACAGCTTTATGTGTATGGAAATTAGGACGCCATAACGAGCATAATTGAATAGGCCTATTACGAAGAATGGTAGACGCAATATTGGTTTGTACAAAGACAGAGATGGAGTGAGGAGAATTTATGGGTCCAATTTTAGTCCAACATGCCCAATAACATAGGTAAAATAGGCACTTAATGTACAGGCCCTGACGGTCGCGGCGATTGAATCGAACCTTCCAATTCAGACCGTGAATGTCGATAGTCCGAAGGAAACCTACCAGAAAAAGTGCAGCTTCTGCGTATTTTTAACACCTTCAATGCGATCAACAATCTGCCTGCCAAGCGTGGTAAATATGGTAAGTCCCCCCTTGTAGGGAGGTTTTGCCCCCTCGTGGACGTTTGCCTAGTGATGGTGTGCTTAACGCTTCATGGCCCAAGACACAGATGTCTTACTGCAGCTCAGTGGTATGACGGTGCGCCCCTGCGGTGTCGACCGCCGAGGCTGAGCAGTGAATGCGTTAAGAAGTGTGAACAAAGGAGTAGGTACACGGGTTTTGTCTCTCTGATGTTTTTGGATATTTTGAGAGTTTAGTTTTGAAAGATAGGTACTTTACGCCCAAACACATAAGTATTTGTTAACATTTTACATGTACGAATTTTAAAGTGTAGTCGGCTTTTTAAAGCAATACTTTGTTTAAATCCTATTTTTATGGATCTGTAGCAGAATAGTTCAAAATCTAAGTACATTAAATGTGAAGATCCTTTGTTGAAAATTTTGAATAAATGTGGTGAAATTCAGTTCCGGTTCCCTAGTTTTTTCCTCCGCATCATAGCTTTAAATTAAAAATACATTAGAATATGAAATGACTTATTGTATCAAATAAATAACGTGAAGCCGTAGATATAAATAGTTAAAAATATTATTTTAAAAAGTGTTCGTTTGGTTTTCCAGAAGAATGAGATAATCAGTTTTTTGAGTGGGTATGGTCACAGATTAGGCGATTCTTATTATTCATAATTGTACTTGAACAGAATTAAGATTTCCACCCCCGCTTGTCCCCTGGATTCCTCCCAGTATAATTCTGGGAACAAAATGAAGCCAATTATTGGAAAACTCATATAAATGAACAATGGCGCTGCTAAGGTATGTTAAAATTGCTTATTAAAAGTTATCGTTCGATTGGTTTTTTATAGTGTACTTGCTTCTGCCGATGGTTTTCCTTGCAGGTACCTTAACTATATACTCTATAATATTTAATGAGACAATTTTTTTTGTTTTTAACCTCCGACGCAAAAAGAGAGGGGTGTTATATAAGTTTAACGTGTCTGTCTGTGTATCTGTCTGTGGTATCGTAGCTCCCAAACGGATGAACCGATTTTCGTTTAGTTGTTTTTTGTGTCATAGATAATTTTATCCCACGTGTTCCTAGCCTCGTTGCATAAAAATCTGTCAGGGGGTTTTTAAAATTTTTAATTTTGTTCTTGTTTATTATGTGACAATCATGTTATAGAAACTTTTTTAAAAGCTGGCGATTTTATTTTGTTTTTTTATACTTGCTGACGTCAAAAATTCAGACTTCTGGTATACAAAAGGGGATCGTGCCAGCTCTTAAAAATGTACATATAGGTCAAGTCTTGTTTATTTTTGTTTTTCTGGTAGTTTTATTTTCACAAGAACTACCTAAGCTATAACAAGACTTTTACCATAGATATTTATGTTATACCTACTCTATCTATAAAAATATAAAATAATAACTGTCATTATTGAATTAATTAGATACCTATTACATAGAAAATTATAATATAATTGGTATTTACAATTGAAACAATTGAGCTAACTGCAGACCGTTGCAAACAATCTACAGGTAGCTCAACTGATCCATATCAATACCAGTCTGAAGCGTCCCCAAGACGCTGGCTGCATTGCCTATTACATACATATTACAAATTTAGATAGCTAAATTTGTAATATGTATGACTCAACGAATCAAAGACAATAAAAAATACAGGCGAGTAGTCTTGATATATTTTTGTCATATTTTTTTTATTAATAAATTACTCAACATTTTTCTAGTAGTTAATAAATAATTATTTAATTTATTCACACCATTCATACTTTTTCAAGTCAAACAGATATTTAAACGTAAAAAATTACAAATCTAGTTTTAGGAACAGGATTTCACGTTCATAAGAGCGGGACAGAGCGTACCTTTTTGGAAAGGCGTAAGCGTAAGAAATCAATTTGTTTTTACACGAAAACTACACAACTGAGAGGAACTTCTTTATTAACCTATGAATCAAAACGTAAGTAATTTCAATAGACCGCAGGGTTCCTGAGATCTCGACCAAGTTATGTGTGCACTTTATGATTTTTAAACGAGTTTTATCACATTCGTTTTCATATTAGAGGAACCGAAGAAATACTGTTAAATTTTGTGGAATTCTAGTTTTTTACCACGGGGATTCCCGTGGTGGTTTGACAACCAAACCTCATTCACCTCATCAGGAGCCGCTTTTACCGGCAATGCGTAGAGCGCTTCCCAGTGCTACGATGCGCTACGCTCAAAGACAGCTACGCTGCTACGATGTCTACGGGAAATAATTGATTTGGTAATCACACTAATATTATAAATGCAAAAGTTTGGATGGATGGATGGATGGATGTTTGTTACCTCTTCACGCCAAAACTACTGAACGGATCGGGCTGAAATTTTGTTCTAGGCCTGGAATAAAACATAGGTTTCTTTTTATCCTATAAATCAGTTCCCATATGAATGTAAATAACCTTAGACCTTAGACGTTGGTATTGAACAATAGTGAGGTGTTTGTAACTTCTTTACGACAAAACTACAAAACCGATCGGGCTGAAATTTGAGTTTGTAGTAGTCGTAGTAGTAGTTTGTTGAGTCGATAAAAATTACGCAGGCGAAGCGGCGGGTAAAGCTAGTAAAACATATTTTGGCGCTAAAAATATACAAAAACAAAAATAAAGTGCTCATCTTATTTATTAGTATTGATGGCCATGTTTTAAAAGTATAATTTTGCTTTTCGAAAACTTTAATGAAGCCTTGAAAGCAAAAATAATACTTAATCTACCATTTCCCTCGCAATGGCGTAAATGAAATACGATGAATGCTATAATCTTAGAATTTAATTTGGTTGTAATTAGTCCCAAAATTACATGTATATGAGAGTGCCAGACACACGCTGATTGTTTAATAAAATGAGTAATTACACTGAATGACGGAGCGGGATTTTTTAAAAGCATTAATTTTTCACACGAAGAAAAGTGTTTTTTTACACTAAGGTAAGCTTTTTACGCTTCGTAAACAAGAACAAAATTAAAAATTTTAAGAACTCCCTGACAGATTTTCATGAAACATGGCTAAGAACACTCGGGATAAAATTATCCATGACACAAAAAAAAACTTAACGAAAATCCGTTAATCGTTTGGGATCTACGATACCACAGACAGACAGATACACAGGTACACATACAGACACGTTAAACTTATAACACGCCTCTCTTTTTGCATCGGGGGTTAAAAATGGTACGTTAAAAAGCACTAATGCCCAAAACAAACACTACCTCAATAACTCTACAATACGGCACGTGTTCTAGGAATAACCTCCATAAATCTATACCTTATCTGCAATATCTTCGGATCTCGTCCGATATTACACGATTGATTTATCTTAACAGATATTAGTTATTATAAATATAAAAAAATAAAATATAGAGGTGGAACTGAATGTAATTGTAGGTATGTTGGGAAACCATCCACTCGATGGACTGACGAAATTAAAGCGGTCACAGGAAGTCAATGGATGTAGGCGGCTCAGAACCGTTATTTGTGCAGCTTTAGCAGCTATTTGTGAGGTCGTATGGGGATAACCAACGTATGTCCAGTAGACTAATATATGTCCAGCAGTGGACGGACGTGTGTGGGCTGATATGATATGATAGAATGTATCTCTACTAACATCAGCCTATGCTTGTCCACGGCTGGACAGCGGCCTCCCCATAAGAGGGCCAAAGCGTCTTCAGCGTGCCCCATCACATCACACTGTCACACTTATAATATTATTACGAAAGTTTGGATGTTCAGATGTACTTATGGATGGATGGATGTTTGTTACCTTTTCTTATGGATGGATGGATGTTTGTTACCATAACGACTAGCCAAATTACGACAAACCGATCGAGCTGAAATTTTGAATAGATGTAGTTTTAAGCCTGGAATTAAGCATAGGCTTTTTGTCTTGCTACTTTTTATCCCATATAACAGTTCCCATGGGATAGAATAACCTTTAAACGTAACATAGAAACAAAGCGTGCGAAGCCGCGGACAGAAACTAGTTTATAATGAACAAAAATATCGTGTTTTTACCAAATTACGATAGTAGGTAAGCTTTCTTTTTGAGTTGAAGTGTTTAGTATGTAACTCAAAGAGAATAAAAGTAAAAAAGTAATCATAAGTTATGATATTCGTATTACATATTAGATATTATAAAAAAAAACTTTACTTTTTTTACTTTTATTCATAAGTAATCTAGTAGTCATACTGTCATCTGCTCTCTGCGTAATCATAGGTAATCTAGTAGTCATACGATACGTCTCGAAGAATGATGTCCTTGAAAATTACACTAGAATCAGGCCTATGTCCAGCAGTGGACGTGTGTGGTATGATAAGATAGAAGGTATGTACCTCTACTAACATCAGCCTATGCTTGTCCACGGCTGGACGGCGGCCTCGCCTAATGAGGACCAAAGCCTCTTCAGCTTGCCGCATTAGTCTCTCGCAAATCGTCATTCCACCTGGCTGGAAGGCATCCTACAGTACGTTTGCCTCGTCGGGGTCTCCACTAAAGAACACGATTACCCCAACGGCAACGGTTGTCGTATCTTCGGAATACCACAGCCCTCTTAGGTAGGACAAACTTTGTTGAAAACTTTAGTTTTCAGGCAGTGGTGAGTTTAACGAGGAAACTTGACTTAGCATGACAAAAAGCTGCCCAGCCCACCTCTTACGAAATCCAAAATATTTATTTCTTTTACTTAATGTACAATATTAACAGCGTTTGAGATCCCCTTTTATGTTTTTTGTTATTGTACTGCGTAACCCCACGCTACTGGTAACTTCTAAGAAATCAAATAATATCACAAAAATTTTCGACTTCGACGGGACTTGAACCCGCATCCTTCCGTCAGTACCGGAATGTGCTAACCAACTACACCACGAGGTCAAGTGACGTGGGAGTCGAAAATCTTAAGAGAGTAGGATGCGGGTTCAAGTCCCGTCGAAGTCGAAAATTTTTGCAATATTATTTGATTCCCTTTCATTTTAAAGAAATACCTGTGCTAGGTAATATCGCTCTTCCAAGACAAATTTTAGTATTGTAGATTGAGTTAAGTAATAAGTTTTTAATCCCGTAGATTGTTTGCAACAGTCTGACTAGTTCTAATTTATTTCTATTATTTGATTGTAATTTTATTTATGGCATAAGAAGTTTTATTTCAGGTCAACTACCTGTAATTCATAGTGAACCAATAAATAAATTTTCTTTCTTTCTGTATGTAAAAGTTCAGCCCGATCCGTTCTGTAGTTTTGGTGTGAAAAGGTAACAAACATCCATCCAAACACCCATACATCCAAACTTAAGCATTAAAATATTACTGTGATGAATCCTACTAAAATATCAGCCGAAAGTTTGTGAAATGTGATTTTATGTTAGGTATGTAGGATATCCAAAACTACCGAACAGATCAAGATGAAATTTGGCGTACGTTTAGAACGCGTTTACGCGTGCGAAGTTGCGGGCGGAAGCTAGTGTATAATAAGTGTGATGTACCCATAACACAAGATCTGCTTAGCTTGGGGCTAGATGATGCTGTGTGGATGGTCCAGCATCATTTATTTATTTCAGATTTGGTTTTAATTAGATAGGTACATTTATTGTGGTGCTAATTCGGTTGTTCCATAAAAGATTTCCCCAACCACTTGCAAACTTGTTAACAAAATTGTTGAGTTGTGCCTAATTTCTAATTTCATTTCGTTTTAATAACTTCAGCGGTTAATTATTGGGCTTGTGGGCGTTGTGTTTTGCTATGTTGCTTTTGCCCGTGGCTGCGGATGCCAGAATGATCAAGAAATAGGTAACATCTGGAAAAAATCTGTTTAATCCATTTAGGCTTGGTAGGCCAGCAGATGCCGCATTTTTGTGATTTTTAAAATCATCTGAGACTTAGAAAATAGTGTTTAAAATTCTGAAAAAGATTTATATTACTTAAGGATTTAATCTAGTCAAAGAAACATTCAGTTACAAGATCTAATGAACTTCAATCGATAGAAAAAAAGACGCAAAGTTACCCCTTTTCTAAAGTTTTTTCAATACTATGACTAGCGAACTACTGATATCACTCTTTTTTTTGTACTCAACTAAAGCCACTTAATATTTTTAAACAAATTCGCAGAGTTTGACTTGATAAAATGATTTTCGTAATCACCGTGTTTATATAACTACAAAAAACACGAGCGCGGCGGCTTGGCAGGCGCGCGTTTTCCTTTACGCCTACTGTCTGCCTGCAGGCATACCCGGCCTTAAGGCCAGGTAGTCTTAGTTATGTAGTAGAACAGAAGACAGTTGACTGCCTCGCTGGTCTAGCGGTCAGCTTGTTCAACCGCTGATAATGAGGTCCTGGGTTCGAATCCCAGGTCGGGACATGTAGTTGTTGGGATTTTTCTGGCAAGAAAAATTCACAGTAGCAGTCCGGAGTCAGGAAGTTGGTGGTGTTACACGCCAAAAGCACGTTAAGCAGTTGGTCCTGCGCTTGTCCTCTCCCCGGTTGTGTCGGTCTGCCGTCCCATCGGATTATGAGATTGAGGGAATCGAATCTCTAAATAATTTCAAGTTTTCTTCGTGAATTTCGGCGCAAGTAAGAGTACAAATAGTGGAAAACTCCAGGTGCGTATAATATATACCTACCTGTTGTACCTTTTGTCGGGAGAAAATAAACGTATTTTCACAATTTCTTTACTGATCAAAAGAAACCCATTATTTCCAAACACAAAACATTTCTCCGTCGAAAATCACGAACATGGGCATAAAGCATGTAAAAGCTTTGAATAATGCTAACAGAACCCTAAAATGGACAGGAATGCGGTTCCGCCTACGCGGAAAACCTCTATTTGCAGAAGAATGCCTACTACAGAAAGTAAGGTTTTTATACACGACGATTTTTGCCAGCGATTTGTATATGGTAGGTAGGTAAATCTTCATGTTTCAGTACCTACGATTTATGTACATAGTTTGGAGAAGCGCGAAACTTTTCCACTAAAAAGTTCCAGCGTTACGGTGCGTTACACACCTACGCGACCGTAACGCTGGAAATGTTACATACTCACTGGTCGTTTATTTTACATATGTTTTTTGTTCTAAATTCGTCTAAAGTATGTTATGGAACACTTAGACGAATTTTAATTGAAATATGATAAGTTTCTTGAAAATGAAACTGCTTTTTCCGCAGAAGTATTTGTGCAAAAATGAAGATTGAGAGGAAACTTTGCGATTTTTTGTACCGAGTCAAGTTTTGTCAATCGTGTTTCGACTCCCATAACTTACAAACTAGAAATCTAAACTTTTGATGCTTATCAAAAAAATATAAAAATTGAATGATTTTTTGCCTTCAAATTGATTTTGGGACTCACTTCACCTTAAGCTGCAATTGGTGCGTCAACCGCACGGATGACGCTCCAACTTCGCGTTCCTCGTCCCGCGTGTTTGACGCTCAGGTTTGGCCGAACTTTAATATCTAGAGACGTTTCTAATAATGCGAAATTATCTCTGAAATGAGTTTCTTTCAGGTTCAGAAGTCTACTTAGCGAGAACGCCATCTGGCTAAGTGACTCGGGTGCCATAAAATGAGGCAATAGCACGTCTGGAATTGTTAATAGCTTCTGTTTAAACAGTACTAGCTTACAACCGCGGCTTCGGTCACATGGTACTTGAAAAAAAAATCCTGGAAATTTTATACATACATCATCCGTCGACCCCAGAGCTAAGAGAAGGTTAATCCTGCGTCTGTTTACCCGGAAGAGTACAAATCTTGGAGTCAAATCCCGAGTGACTAAGTTTTTTCTGGGAAAGCATGCTCCATCTTAGGCCATATCTTCATTTTTGTAAAAAAAAAATATAAAAAAATGAAAAGGGGACATGTACTAAATTTTTCTCTGCTTTTTAAATATTCTTTGATTTTGTACGGTAAAATTTATTATATCTAATACTGTGTGGATTGTCCAACATTGTTTATTTATTTTGACGTTTGCAGCATACTACAAAGTCGTGTGCTAAAACCTCAGGATTTTTCCACATCATCCTTTAGCTCGTACAGACATAACCTTTTTATGAGTGTTGGTGAACGTAATAAAAATTATGACACTATAAAGTGACCCGTCCTGTAACATTGTATTTGCGTAACTGATGCTTGGGTAAAGGAAAACATATTTTACTTTATTACAACGTTATTACAATGTTGTAGGTTTATGTGATGGTGGATGGGCTGACTAATGGTGGGGCGTTTTGCTGATGGTAGAGATACGGGTCGGTGAAAGTTTCGGTCTGTTTGAAGAATTACTGAAGGTCGGATTCTTAACCAAGTAGAACTTTCCGAACGTGTCGCAGGAATCGAGTTTATTTCATTTTATTTTCCTTATTAGGTTTCACACACAGAGTTCTAACATCCTTAAATCTTATAAAAATACCAACATGCAAGAGAAAGCAAAGTTACAGAATAAAGACATTGTAACTATGAATTATTGATATGTACACCAACTGCTTATAGGTAAACACCACTTGCATAATTTAAACGGTAGGTAGGAGTCCAATTATTTTTTAAAAATTTTGGACAATTCACACACAGCATTATCTACTTGGTACTAGATAACTGATAAACTTAATACAATACACTACATAGAAAGATATTTTTTTATTATACATAGATAACATCCAGAACACCCTAAACAAATATCTGTAGATCTTACAAACATTTGTCCCGAGGCGGGTATCGAACCCGCAACCTCATGCGTTGCAGGCGGATCTTAGCCCTTCCTCCGCCCGCTTCTTGACGTGAAACATAGAAAGCATAAAGCAGAAACTCTTAGTACCAGCTAAGAACCTACCTTACCTACCTAATAGTAAAGTGTCGAAGGAACTTGTTTTCAGCCTAGGGCGAGATTGGATTGACAAAAATAAATTAAATTTCACGTATGTTTTTTGTCTTCGTTATTTTGATCTCTTCACAATAACGAAGATAAAAAACCGAGTTTATGAACAGAGGTCATGTTCTAGAATTTTTTGTTTTAATTAATTTAAATTTTTTAAATTAATTTATTAATTAATAATTAACCTAATTTTTCGTTCCAAATGACCAAGACGCGCGGACGAATCGTCAGTTTCTGAAATTACATCTAAAGCCTACCTTTGGGTATAATGGACGCAGGCCTCCTTCTGATAAGTGCCTCATTGGCTTTTATCATTTGGGGTCATGCCCGTAAACCCACACTGACCATGCGGGTTGGGACTCGGAGTTCGTAAAATTATAATGCAGTAGGCGCTGCTGCCCATCCGGTGGTTATCCCTGAGTCGCCTCCTACGACACCCGCGCAAAGAGTTGGGGTGGTGCAAATTCTAAACCGGCAACAGGCGGCAATTTTTCTTGCGAGAAAAATTCCATCAGGAACTTTAGTCCGACCCCGGATTTGAACCCGGGACCTCATTATGTTAAACAAGGACATTCCGCGATATTTCAAAATTCAAATATGAAAGTGTAAAAAAATTCACCAAGTCACAAAATTCAAATAACGAAAGTAAAACTAGGAAATGAAGTGATTGATCACTTTGATTTTTGTCACTTCAATATTTTTAGGTAAAGTAAAGAAGCGAACAAGAAACCTTTACATTGTTAGGGTGTTAGTTTTCGAGCTGGAGCAAAACTCGTCCCATGCATCCTCTAGAGAATCTGATATTTTGTAGTAAGCCTTGTACACTGAAAGTCTGAAATGTAGCACCAACCCGCCCTGGGCTGTGTGACGGAATCGGTGAGTCGACTCCATTAGCGTTGAACAAACAAACAAATTCAAAATCCCACGATTTCACGCGTTTTCACGAAAACAGATAGAATTGTAATTCTACAAACAATTCCTCGGTTTAGTATGAAATGCCTCATTTGAAAGTCAAAATTTACATTGCCTTAGCAATTGTGATTTCCTAGGAAAACGTCTCGGAAGGTTCCGATGCGCAAAGAAAATGAAAATTTTCTGGTGTTTCAGCCAGCAAAGCGTAAAATTCTTTTTATTAAAATTTTACTGTGAATTATTCAAAAGATACTTTTGAGTTTTTAACTTAGCAGAAGCAAAAGGTAGAATCATCATGATCATCATCAGCCTATATTAGTCCACTGCTGGACATAGGCCTCCCCTAATGAGCGCCATAGCGTCCTGTCTTCAGCTTGCCGCATCCAGCATCTGCCTGCAGTCTTTCGCAGATCGTCATTCCACCTGGCTGGAGGGCGTCGTACACTACGTTTGCCGAGTCGTGGTCTCCACTCAAGAACATGCTTAGCCCAGCGGTTGTCGGTCCTTCTCGAGATATGGCCGGCCCACTACCACTTCAGCTTGCTAATTCTTTTAGCTATGTCGATAACTTTGGTTCTCTGTCGGATGTAAGTACTCGCTATGAATTCTATCCTTCAGAGACACTCCAAGCATAACTCTTTCCATAGCTCGCTGAGCGACTTTGAACTGGTGGACCAGCCCTACCCCGAAAAGTCCTACCATGAAAGGTAGATTGACTTTTTCATATTAAATAGAACTTAGTTCAGTTTCTTTATTGATAACATTTTTAATTTACAAGTTTCTTAAGTATACCGATTATCTTCTTCTTGTTCGGATTTGTCGACATAATTTGGAGCCAATTTAAAGCTCGACCATAGTTAAATAATTGAAACCTTTAATTATTTAATTGATGATATTATATGAATGTTATTTAATTTAGTACCGATAACCGGTGGGGTAAAGGTGTTCTTGAGTGGAGACCATGACTCGGCAAACGTAGTGCAGAACGCCTTACGGCAAGGTGGGATGACGATCTGCGAAAGACTGCAGGGAGATACTGGATACAGCAAGAAAGGGCGCTATGGCGCTCATTATGGGAGGCTGATGATGACGAAGATGATGATATATTTGATTGGTGTAATCTACGCAATAAGCTTGCGAGCATTTCGATTTACCAAGTCCTATTACCATGTTTGGGTTAATTGCTTTGACTGTTGAATCGTGATTGCATCAGCATTGAATCTGCCCATTATCAGGTTGATTGCTGATCGCTGTGAACGTATTAAAGTGAATTGGAGAAGCTGTTACCGTGCCAGAATAAAATAAAATAGAACAATATTTATTTATATCAGCAATACAAACATTATTAACACTTTCACCGCCCAAGATGCAGATGATCTGCCCAGCTCCGTGTACCGGCGCGGCGGCGCGCCCCTGCGGGTAGCATCGCCGGGCAGTGAATACATTAACAAGACGCACTTATAGTATAGTTACATCCATAAAGTTGTTATAAAAAGGACCTAACTCAGCATAATGCTGGCTAAAATCTCCAGTAAGAGACCTAGCCAGGTCTGGTCTTCCGTTCGAACGGCCCATGCCCGGTGTAGCGGCGGCGCGCCCCGACCTATTTATAACAAGACACACTTAAAGTGTTTAGGTACTTACATGCCTAAAGTTGTTATAAAAAGGACCTAACTCAGCATAAAGCTGGCGAAAAGATCGTAAGAGACCTAGCCAGCGCTGGTCCTTCCTTCTAACGCAAAACCCACTCGTAATTTGCAATTGTATGGCGAAGGCTATTGAAATGGATTTCAAGGCCATTCAAAAGGCTTTCAAATGTCAATATAGGATGGGCGGTTTTTGCGTAATTCCACAGCAGATCCCGTACAAGACGATGACGTAGTGCGGGGAACTCCTATCCCATTCCATCCATGCCAAAGCCTGATTGTAGTTGGTCCACTGCTGGGGATAGACCTCCTCTTACGAGAAACATAGCACCCTATCTTCAACTTACCGCATCCAGCATCTGCTCGCAGTTCTCGCAGATCGTCATCCCACCTGGTCACAGAGCGGCTTCCCCCAAGCATCTCTATGACCGATTCTGCCCGGGGCTTCCCGTGGCCTTGTGATTTGCTTGTCACGTTGAGCTACCTCTAGATCGTTTGCAACAGTCTGTAGTTAGGTCAGGTGTTTCAATTCTAAATATACCAATATCAATTTTAGCACTACTTTTTATTATATTCAGTTTGCGATAACCTGTCAATCGACACACGCGTTTCACTATCATCTCATTAGTAACTACAGTTTATCGTTAAATATATCAGTTAAAATGTATCTCTTGGTTTTTATGATATATCCAGCTTAGTTATTATACGTGGTGTAAGAACCGGTACATCATTAGTTTCCTAGTCTTTATTTGTAATTTTTACTTATTGACATTCTTAAGAAATCAAATAATATTCCGAAAATTTTCGACTTCGACAGGACTTGAACCCGCACTCAATTTGCAAGCGCATGTTAAAACAGGCTGTTGATTGTCCTGCTGACCGGCATTGATCGGCTGTAGAGTGTAGCCAAATAGGTATGTACAGAGGGCTTCACAATTAAGTACCCCCCTCGCTCTATGTATGTGGGTTCTAATCCTGCCGCCAAACGTTGGAGATTGGGAGTGTAAACTAGCATTTTTAAGGAGAAACAAACCACAAGAAAAAAGAAAATTGACAATTACTTTGTTCGCTACAAACGATATGAAATCAAACCCTACCCGCATCTATAAAATAAATAAAATAATGGTAAGACTTGGTATAAAACAAGGAACTAATTAGGCCAACAGACAAAATTCGACAGAGTGCTCAACAGCTTATTAGCTCAGTTGTTTTATTGTCCAGAATTCGAGTTTCTAGATAAGGGTGGGAGGTTCGATCCTTAGCGGCGTGATTAGTTTTTGCATGTGAAAATGGTTTATTAAGCGAATTATTTATAGAAAATATTAAGGAGACAAGGGGGATATTTAATTCTGACGCGCACTGTACATATTTTGTGGTAAAAGACACAAGACTCTTTCTGTTCTGTGCTGTATCAGAGTTGTGTTTGTCAATAAATGTTTCGCTACCTCTATTTATGTCTATCTCTAAGACAAAGAACCAATTAAATTCTAATCCGTGCCAACATCTCCAATTCTTTGCCACCTCCCCAGCAATTTACAACCGTAACAGGTAGATATACCCGATCATTAAGGATCAAAGTCCTTTGTCTACGATCTGGCAAGACTATGAAACTCGTCTAGACTGGTTTATGATAGTTCCAAAACAGTGGAGAATACAAATTGGTTGATTTAAAAAGTTTTCACGCAAAAAGGTTGTTAAATTGAGAGACAAAAGTAAAGTGGTAATTTCACGCCAATCTGAACGGTTGGCATATCTAGTGAAGCATAGTTTGACTCGAACGTGCAAATAGTCTTTATGTTTCAACATTAGTCCAGTTTTAAAATGATAGGCTGTGGAATAGATACTAAATGTAAACGAGTTTTTGATTGGAGATCACGGCTCGGCAAACTTCGTGTAGGACGCCCTCCAGCCAGGTGGAATGACGACTTGCGAAAGCTGCTGGTAGGTGCAGGATGCGGCAAGCTGAAGACAGGGCGCTATCATAGCGTCCTGTCTTCAGCTTGCCACATCCATCCTCATGAGAGCTATAATAGCGCTCATGGGGCCTATGTCCAGCTGTGGACTTGTATTAGGCTGATGGTGATTGTAGGTTTAGCATAGTCAGGCCAGAAAAGGCCTATGTAGCTACAAGATATAGAAAACAATGCGCAAATTATTGTAACAAATAAGTAGAATTTTTTTATTCATCAAGAAAATTACAACAAGTATTTACAATTGAAACAATTGAGCTAACTGCAGACTGTTGCAATCAATCAAATCAAAAACAACAATCTAAAGGTGCTCAACGGATCTGTGCATCTGGCTAGTTTCCGATGAAACTGGCCGCCGCCGCGCCGTGGTCAAAATTCGGCTAGGAGGACAACATATTTATTTATTAAATTTTCTGTCCTTTCTACCCTAGACAAGGCCTTATCTCAACCGCCCATGAAAAAATGTTGACAATGATGATGATGTTGATGTCGAGATTTAGGATTAGTAATTAACTAAATCATACATAGGTTCTAATTGGTCGTATAGGATTAGATGGAATTCAACGCGACCCCATTACGTGATTGCATAATTATGATTTAACTGCAGCTACTATGATTTCATTGAAAATGTTATTATATTATATACCTACTAGTTTATGAAACCAAACTTTCGCATTTATAATATTAGTGTGATGTGATGCGAAAGTTTGGAGGGATAGATGGATGGATGGATGTATGTTTGTTACCTCTTCACGCCAAAACTACTAAACGGTTCGGGCTGAAATTTTGCACCCAGATAATTCTAATCCTGGAATCAAACATAAGTTACTTGTTATACCTACCATAAATCAGTTTCCATGAGATAGAAATCACCTTTAAACGTTCCCATAGAATAAACGCGTGCGAAGCCGCGGGCATAAACAAGTTAATAATATTTTTTATTTAAGAGAAATAATCTTTAAAAAAAATACAATCAAATAATATAAACTAATTAGAACTGGTATTTACAGTTGATTGAAAAATTCTGTTAACTGCAGACTGTTGTAACAATCTAATCTCGGAAAAGTTTTTTGCGATTTCTACCTATTTTAGGAGGTAGGTACTCCAACCTCAGTTGGTCCGATATAAGTTTTTGATCAGTGTGAGTAAAAAACATTTTCGTGCCCATTTTCTTGCATTTTTTTTTTTTAAATCTGTAAATTGGGATGAACATTTATCTATTAAATTATTGATTTATGGTCCTTAATACTTACTTACTTGCCTTGCCTAACCGACGTGGTACTAGAAAAGTTGTGTATCTCAAAACAAATAATATCCAAATAATATCCGTGTAAGAACTTTTATAAACCGTTCCACAGTTTTTGTAAGGTACCATAATTTTGACAGGCCAATGTAATAATTCCAGAGTTGCCATCTCACATCCCTGCTCATCATTACTTAGCATAATTTTTTCATAAGTTAGTTTTTACCGCGTTGGCCCTACATTGTTAAAATTTTTGTGTCACGTATTATGTTTGTATCGTGTATGAATTCATTCTTAATTTGAAATAAAACATTATTAAACCTGAGGTATAGGGAACAATAGTTTTCCCAACGCAAAACGCAAAAAACGCGGCAAATAAAGGCGATAATGCTGAACAGTTGTTTCATATTTTTACGAAAGCGAATAAAAATTAATAGGGAAACTGGAAACATTTAATAATTCCACAGCTCCTTATAAATAAGCCGAGCAAATAAATATTGAAATTACCTGTTCAATATTAATAATGCAACGTGGAAACTTCCGTAATCTGGGATGGAATAACCACCATGGAAAAGTTGTTTTGAACTACGGCAATAACAAGGTAATATTGACATAGAAATGAAACTCGAGTACATTGAACCAATGGAATAATCACTATGGAAATAAGTTGTTGACAAATACTGGTATATAAATGAACCTCGAGGCCTCAAGGACCAGAAAAGATCTGTTGAAGTATAAATCTTCATTTAAGACCACATAATGAGGCTTTCTTTTAATATTTGATCTAGGTAGGTATATTTTATCTGATTTGGTTTTACGTTTCCGAGATTGGATTTTGAGAAAGTCCAAACACCTGTCAAAATTTTCAATGAATCTCAAATATACCTAGTATTTTCATACCTACATAAAAAAGCTACATTCTTTTTCTCTAAAGACTCAACGTTTGTATCTTTAGGCTAAAGGGGTTTGGAGATTTAGGCCGTGACATCGGTCACCATGTTATTTTTTAAATCATAAAAGTTTCATATTAAAAAAGAGGACACTAAAACAAATAAAAAATGTTCTCCAACATAATGTCCTAAAGCATCATGTTTCTGAGATATTCACAAAATGAAGGAAATATTATACAGTTATTTACCTATCTGTGAATTTTGTAAAATATAAACAAATGGTCAGGCCACCATATAAAAATCTTCAAACACCTTTAAATAATACCTTTGAGCTGTTAACTTATTAATTCCTAGCTTTGAATTTTTAACCAGCTTATTACTTAAGTTCAACCTCTAAGATTACTAATTATTTTAAGACGTGATTAACAAAACTTCGTAATTCACTTTATCACTTTTCGTATTATAACTTTGCTATTGCCAAAAGGGGGATAAAAAGTTCATTTTCCTTTAAAAATAAAATCTTTGTTCTCATTCAAAAACGATCCCGCGATCGAACCGTGCGTTTTCGTAATATGGCCAATAAATCGCGACCATAGAAATCACTTCATCAACGCACGATAAAATCCATTTTTTGCTATTAAAATTATTTGATCGTTTGAAAAAAACTAAAAACCATCTTCAAATTCCTAACATTTACTGTTAGTGCAGTGTGCTCAACAGTAAGCTATGTAAGCTGATATTAGCTAGAGGTAGCTATGATCTATAAAGATGAGCTGAGTAGAAGCTAAGGGTTGCTTCCCTATAGCTTCGAGCTGACAAGGGTTGATATCCGGAGGGTATAATACAACCGACTTCTTGTAAGAATGTATTTAATCGGTGTTTGGGCTAGAACTAAGTAAAACTCGTGATCAAGTAAAAACGTGCTATAAACATGCTATAAACGTTTTCCGCATTATTTTTAGCTAGCTAAATTTGTACGTCTACCTTAATTACTTGTATAACTTAGAAAATAGTAAACAGTTTTTTTATCGAGCTTCCCTTAATAATCGCTATGTGCATTAAATATTTTCTGAAACAGATTTATTCAATTTTATACCTAATTTTATTGCAACAAAGTGAGTCTGTTTCTACCTGCACAAAAAAGAAATATTATATTCGTTCACTTACCAAATGGAAACCATAAAGCTTCAAGAGATCTGAAACAGAAAAAAAAAACAATTTAGCAACTTGCGAAAAAGCCAAAATATACTTCAATTTACTGAAAAGCCACTTACAATAAGCAAAGCTCAAGTGACACTAATTTGACAGTTTTCAATGAAAATCTGACTTGAGAGCTGCTTAAAAATAAGTAGTAATAAAATATACGAGGGTACCGAGGCGCGAGGCCTTTTTCGGTGCGGGGGGGGGGATAGAAGCGTTAGCGGCAAGTGTACTTTGTCCTTTAACTTTTAATAACCATAAATCGCCAAAATACCAAAAAAAAAAACGGTTAGTAGTGTGCTTAGACACAAAGGCAGGTAAATAATCGGTTTATGGAATAACGTTTAGCCTTGAATCAAAAACTATCCATATTTCTTAACGATCGTAACGGCGCAACGACGTCAATAACTATCTACCTATTAGGCTTAGCGAACGCAACGAGGGCAACGAAGACGCGACAGTAAGTGAATCGTCAATGCATTAAGTTCATTTAGCCTTGTGTGAATAGTTCGATAATCGTTGTGAATAATTCGTTGTTGATCCGTTTTACGATTTAGGCGGATTGCTGATCGTATTGTTGTCTGACTCGTCAGAATTATTATATTATTTACATTTCTTTTAATAATATACATTGACATGACAGTAATCGCAACAAGTAAACACGTCAAGCAATCGCTACAGCAATCAAACCAAACCCACCGGTTAAAACAGTTTTATAAATCACTCGCGATCCGGGCATTTGTCATCAATGGAATTTTTACCTAGAAATCTTACTAAACAATTTCCTAAAAACCACACTGACACTAACCCACAAATCAACTTAAAAAACAATCTTCTCTGAACAATACCCATATGCCTACCACAATCGAGTCAGGAATGGAAGGGCATTTGCTAATATTATATTAGATCGGGTCGTTATGATAGGTAACATTCATTTTGAATCCAAAGGAAAACAATGGAACACTTAGGTCAGAAAATGGGAAATTAAATTGGCTACATAAATAGAATAGAATAGAATAGAATCGTTTATTCACAGTATACATGTCAAATATTACAATGCTGTTTTTGTATCAGTGTGGTATCAATGTAATACTACCAGTAATCTTGGGACCGGTGTGTGAATTTTAATAAATCTACCCATGTAAATAATAACAATGATTAAGAATTAAATCAAAAATGTCTGATCTGCCCAAAATTAAAATATTCTTCCACGCTATAAAAACAATGAGTCAGTAACCATTTATTGAGTCTATTTTTAAACAATAGGTATAAGGTATTGCAAGAGTTAACACAACTACATACAACGCTCAACTACAGTAATTGTCCGTAAATAAACCTGTCGCTCTCAAAAGTTTTTTTAATACCCGTGGATATTCATAATAATCTTCCCTTTATGACAGCTTTCTAAATAACGCGTCGAGGAAAACTTGGGATTCTCGAGGAGGCGGAATCGAAACATTTAAATTTTTAATTGAATTTTTACTCTAGGTTTCCCATAACTTGAAATATATTCAAATAAAAAATACATTATTGAAAAAAATGCTCTCTGAACCCAATAGCTACCACAGTTGAGTCAGGAATAGAAGGGAATTTGCAAATATATTGGAACCGGTCGTTTGATCGACAATTCACTATCCCGCCGTGACGGCTGCCGTCTATTTTTAATTGACTTTAGCCGATCTCTGGCTGGAAAACTGGCAGATCAACGATTTTATATAAAAACTGTATAAATACTAAACCTAAGCAGTTTTATTTTTAGACTAAGTCAATAGAAGAAGTCAGAATTAGACGATAACAAATTATCCTACTAATATCTTAAAGGCGAAAGTTCGTGAAAATATTTGAGCGAGACAACGCTAAAACTTCTGAACGTGGAATAACTTTATGCATAGGCTACTTTTCATTCAGAAAAACAAGTGCAAAACTGCGGGCAAGCTAGTTATGAATAAGGGGCAATTAAGTTACGTTCGCTATCACATAAACATAGATAGGTACCCGAAAAATGTGAACAATAATTATTGAATGGGAAAAAGTAGTTCGAAATAACTCGCTGAGATGCTAAGTAGGTATCAAATGGAAATTATGATATCTCGATGTCAAATGAAAGGAAAACAACCTTCAAAAAAGTTAGACGTCAATGGACCGTTTTTAAACTGGTTTTATTCACAGATTTTATAAATTTTACTTATCTCAAGTAGGGTAGTAGTACTTGTCTGGTCTACTACTCACCTTAGTACCACTTAGTAGCACTTAGTATCACTTAGTAGTATATTTTTATCACAAACACCCTCGGTCTGCCTTCCACTTGTTGTTACGCCCCACAGGGTTCACATTGTGATACTTACTTATGCTTACTTATGATGATCACAATAAATATATTCAGTATTAAGTATTGGACCGATATGAAAAATTATTTCGCTATTATTTGACGTATTGTATTGTATTAAGTATATCAGTTATCTAGTACTCATAACACAAGCTCTGCTTAGCTTGGGGCTAGATGATGCTGTGTCAATTGTCCAGCATTTTTTATTAATTTATTTAATTCCATTTGATGCCCTACCCTCTAACGAGATATTTACAACTACTTACTTATTATTTTAATAAAATGGAAAACCCCTCATTGAAAAAGAAAAAGACATGCTAAAGCTAAAAATTATTTTAATACACGGTCCGCACTGCTTTTGTAAAAATATACCTGCTTTATCAGAATAATCTTATTCTCTACTATCTTTACGTTATCAGAAGAATAAAGGTATAAAGGCTTTCATCCTGATAAGGATACCTTTTGATAAAAATACCTACTTACTATATCTATGCGCAGGTGTTCCTTACCTCAGCTTGTCCATATTTTATGAAATAAAGTAGATAGAAGATAGTATAAGGCTTCGAGGAGATGCTCCCCGTGAAAGTGCTGCCAACTCACATTAAGTAGGTAGCCGGAAGTCTCAATTTTAACATTTTAAGAAGGCTTATAAAAAGTTACAGTAATAATGTCATTATATATGAAACAAAAAACTTTTTGCTTCTTCTCGGTAGTCCGTTATTTTAACATTTTCAAAGGACTCATCAAAAAAATACAATAATATTGTCATCAATAAATGAAACGAGTTTACCTCTTGCTTTATTGCAACATTAGGCTGAGGCAGGGTCTTTTGGTTCACATGCTGCAGACACTTTATAATGCTAGAACTATTTTTAAGGTTTTTATGTTATTACGTGTTTTGTTGTGATGAGAATCTATAAAATTATTCATTATTTCTTTAATTGCAGGCCAAATCTTTTTTTGTGTTTTTAAGAGTATATTATTTTCTTTGCCATAAAGAATTCTTACCATTTCTTACGACCTTCTTTGTAGTTTTGTTTTTTTACACTTATAACTTGCTACACACTTTACACTTATAAATTCACTATCCCGCCGTGACGGCTGCCGTCTATTTTTAATTGACTTTAGCCGATCTCTGGCTGGAAAACTGGCAGATCAACGATTTTATATAAAAACTGTATAAATACTAAACCTAAGCAGTTTTATTTTTAGACTAAGTCAATAGAAGAAGTCAGAATTAGACGATAACAAATTATCCTACTAATATCTTAAAGGCGAAAGTTCGTGAAAATATTTGAGCGAGACAGCGCTAAAACTTCTGAACGTGGAATAACTTTATGCATAGGCTACTTTTCATTCAGAAAAACGAGTGCAAAACTGCGGGCAAGCTAGTTATGAATAAGGGGCAATTAAGTTACGTTCGCTATCACATAAACATAGATAGGTACCCGAAAAATGTGAACAATAATTATTGAATGGGAAAAAGTAGTTCGAAATAACTCGCTGAGATGCTAAGTAGGTATCAAATGGAAATTATGATATCTCGATGTCAAATGAAAGGAACACAACCTTCAAAAAAGTTAGACGTCAATGGACCGTTTTTAAACTGGTTTTATTCACAGATTTTATAAATTTTACTTATCTCAAGTAGGGTAGTAGTACTTGTCTGGTCTACTACTCACCTTAGTACCACTTAGTAGCACTTAGTATCACTTAGTAGTATATTTTTATCACAAACACCCTCGGTCTGCCTTCCACTTGTTGTTACGCCCCACAGGGTTCACATTGTGATACTTACTTATGCTTACTTATAAATAAATAAAATAATAAATAAAAATCATTTATTTCAGACATAAATCCATACACATTTTTATAAATACAATACACAATTACACAATTACTTATGATGATCACAATAAATATATTCAGTATTAAGTATTGGACCGATATGAAAAATTATTTCGCTATTATTTGACGTATTGTATTGTATTAAGTATATCAGTTATCTAGTACTCATAACACAAGCTCTGCTTAGCTTGGGGCTAGATGATGCTGTGTCAATTGTCCAGCATTTTTTATTAATTTATTTAATTCCATTTGATGCCCTACCCTCTAACGAGATATTTACAACTACTTACTTATTATTTTAATAAAATGGAAAACCCCTCATTGAAAAAGAAAAAGACATGCTAAAGCTAAAAATTATTTTAATACACGGTCCGCACTGCTTTTGTAAAAATATACCTGCTTTATCAGAATAATCTTATTCTCTACTATCTTTACGTTATCAGAAGAATAAAGGTATAAAGGCTTTCATCCTGATAAGGATACCTTTTGATAAAAATACCTACTTACTATATCTATGCGCAGGTGTTCCTTACCTCAGCTTGTCCATATTTTATGAAATAAAGTAGATAGAAGATAGTATAAGGCTTCGAGGAGATGCTCCCCGTGAAAGTGCTGCCAACTCACATTAAGTAGGTAGCCGGAAGTCTCAATTTTAACATTTTAAGAAGGCTTATAAAAAGTTACAGTAATAATGTCATTATATATGAAACAAAAAACTTTTTGCTTCTTCTCGGTAGTCCGTTATTTTAACATTTTCAAAGGACTCATCAAAAAAATACAATAATATTGTCATCAATAAATGAAACGAGTTTACCTCTTGCTTTATTGCAACATTAGGCTGAGGCAGGGTCTTTTGGTTCACATGCTGCAGACACTTTATAATGCTAGAACTATTTTTAAGGTTTTTATGTTATTACGTGTTTTGTTGTGATGAGAATCTATAAAATTATTCATTATTTCTTTAATTGCAGGCCAAATCTTTTTTTGTGTTTTTAAGAGTATATTATTTTCTTTGCCATAAAGAATTCTTACCATTTCTTACGACCTTCTTTGTAGTTTTGTTTTTTTACACTTATAACTTGCTACACACTTTACACTTATAAATTCACTATCCCGCCGTGACGGCTGCCGTCTATTTTTAATTGACTTTAGCCGATCTCTGGCTGGAAAACTGGCAGATCAACGATTTTATATAAAAACTGTATAAATACTAAACCTAAGCAGTTTTATTTTTAGACTAAGTCAATAGAAGAAGTCAGAATTAGACGATAACAAATTATCCTACTAATATCTTAAAGGCGAAAGTTCGTGAAAATATTTGAGCGAGACAGCGCTAAAACTTCTGAACGTGGAATAACTTTATGCATAGGCTACTTTTCATTCAGAAAAACGAGTGCAAAACTGCGGGCAAGCTAGTTATGAATAAGGGGCAATTAAGTTACGTTCGCTATCACATAAACATAGATAGGTACCCGAAAAATGTGAACAATAATTATTGAATGGGAAAAAGTAGTTCGAAATAACTCGCTGAGATGCTAAGTAGGTATCAAATGGAAATTATGATATCTCGATGTCAAATGAAAGGAACACAACCTTCAAAAAAGTTAGACGTCAATGGACCGTTTTTAAACTGGTTTTATTCACAGATTTTATAAATTTTACTTATCTCAAGTAGGGTAGTAGTACTTGTCTGGTCTACTACTCACCTTAGTACCACTTAGTAGCACTTAGTATCACTTAGTAGTATATTTTTATCACAAACACCCTCGGTCTGCCTTCCACTTGTTGTTACGCCCCACAGGGTTCACATTGTGATACTTACTTATGCTTACTTATAAATAAATAAAATAATAAATAAAAATCATTTATTTCAGACATAAATCCATACACATTTTTATAAATACAATACACAATTACACAATTACTTATGATGATCACAATAAATATATTCAGTATTAAGTATTGGACCGATATGAAAAATTATTTCGCTATTATTTGACGTATTGTATTGTATTAAGTATATCAGTTATCTAGTACTCATAACACAAGCTCTGCTTAGCTTGGGGCTAGATGATGCTGTGTCAATTGTCCAGCATTTTTTATTAATTTATTTAATTCCATTTGATGCCCTACCCTCTAACGAGATATTTACAACTACTTACTTATTATTTTAATAAAATGGAAAACCCCTCATTGAAAAAGAAAAAGACATGCTAAAGCTAAAAATTATTTTAATACACGGTCCGCACTGCTTTTGTAAAAATATACCTGCTTTATCAGAATAATCTTATTCTCTACTATCTTTACGTTATCAGAAGAATAAAGGTATAAAGGCTTTCATCCTGATAAGGATACCTTTTGATAAAAATACCTACTTACTATATCTATGCGCAGGTGTTCCTTACCTCAGCTTGTCCATATTTTATGAAATAAAGTAGATAGAAGATAGTATAAGGCTTCGAGGAGATGCTCCCCGTGAAAGTGCTGCCAACTCACATTAAGTAGGTAGCCGGAAGTCTCAATTTTAACATTTTAAGAAGGCTTATAAAAAGTTACAGTAATAATGTCATTATATATGAAACAAAAAACTTTTTGCTTCTTCTCGGTAGTCCGTTATTTTAACATTTTCAAAGGACTCATCAAAAAAATACAATAATATTGTCATCAATAAATGAAACGAGTTTACCTCTTGCTTTATTGCAACATTAGGCTGAGGCAGGGTCTTTTGGTTCACATGCTGCAGACACTTTATAATGCTAGAACTATTTTTAAGGTTTTTATGTTATTACGTGTTTTGTTGTGATGAGAATCTATAAAATTATTCATTATTTCTTTAATTGCAGGCCAAATCTTTTTTTGTGTTTTTAAGAGTATATTATTTTCTTTGCCATAAAGAATTCTTACCATTTCTTACGACCTTCTTTGTAGTTTTGTTTTTTTACACTTATAACTTGCTACACACTTTACACTTATAAATTCACTATCCCGCCGTGACGGCTGCCGTCTATTTTTAATTGACTTTAGCCGATCTCTGGCTGGAAAACTGGCAGATCAACGATTTTATATAAAAACTGTATAAATACTAAACCTAAGCAGTTTTATTTTTAGACTAAGTCAATAGAAGAAGTCAGAATTAGACGATAACAAATTATCCTACTAATATCTTAAAGGCGAAAGTTCGTGAAAATATTTGAGCGAGACAGCGCTAAAACTTCTGAACGTGGAATAACTTTATGCATAGGCTACTTTTCATTCAGAAAAACGAGTGCAAAACTGCGGGCAAGCTAGTTATGAATAAGGGGCAATTAAGTTACGTTCGCTATCACATAAACATAGATAGGTACCCGAAAAATGTGAACAATAATTATTGAATGGGAAAAAGTAGTTCGAAATAACTCGCTGAGATGCTAAGTAGGTATCAAATGGAAATTATGATATCTCGATGTCAAATGAAAGGAACACAACCTTCAAAAAAGTTAGACGTCAATGGACCGTTTTTAAACTGGTTTTATTCACAGATTTTATAAATTTTACTTATCTCAAGTAGGGTAGTAGTACTTGTCTGGTCTACTACTCACCTTAGTACCACTTAGTAGCACTTAGTATCACTTAGTAGTATATTTTTATCACAAACACCCTCGGTCTGCCTTCCACTTGTTGTTACGCCCCACAGGGTTCACATTGTGATACTTACTTATGCTTACTTATAAATAAATAAAATAATAAATAAAAATCATTTATTTCAGACATAAATCCATACACATTTTTATAAATACAATACACAATTACACAATTACTTATGATGATCACAATAAATATATTCAGTATTAAGTATTGGACCGATATGAAAAATTATTTCGCTATTATTTGACGTATTGTATTGTATTAAGTATATCAGTTATCTAGTACTCATAACACAAGCTCTGCTTAGCTTGGGGCTAGATGATGCTGTGTCAATTGTCCAGCATTTTTTATTAATTTATTTAATTCCATTTGATGCCCTACCCTCTAACGAGATATTTACAACTACTTACTTATTATTTTAATAAAATGGAAAACCCCTCATTGAAAAAGAAAAAGACATGCTAAAGCTAAAAATTATTTTAATACACGGTCCGCACTGCTTTTGTAAAAATATACCTGCTTTATCAGAATAATCTTATTCTCTACTATCTTTACGTTATCAGAAGAATAAAGGTATAAAGGCTTTCATCCTGATAAGGATACCTTTTGATAAAAATACCTACTTACTATATCTATGCGCAGGTGTTCCTTACCTCAGCTTGTCCATATTTTATGAAATAAAGTAGATAGAAGATAGTATAAGGCTTCGAGGAGATGCTCCCCGTGAAAGTGCTGCCAACTCACATTAAGTAGGTAGCCGGAAGTCTCAATTTTAACATTTTAAGAAGGCTTATAAAAAACTTACAGTAATAATGTCATTATATATGAAACAAAAAACTTTTTGCTTCTTCTCGGTAGTCCGTTATTTTAACATTTTCAAAGGACTCATCAAAAAAATACAATAATATTGTCATCAATAAATGAAACGAGTTTACCTCTTGCTTTATTGCAACATTAGGCTGAGGCAGGGTCTTTTGGTTCACATGCTGCAGACACTTTATAATGCTAGAACTATTTTTAAGGTTTTTATGTTATTACGTGTTTTGTTGTGATGAGAATCTATAAAATTATTCATTATTTCTTTAATTGCAGGCCAAATCTTTTTTTGTGTTTTTAAGAGTATATTATTTTCTTTGCCATAAAGAATTCTTACCATTTCTTACGACCTTCTTTGTAGTTTTGTTTTTTTACACTTATAACTTGCTCTAAGCTACTAAAGTCATATAAAACGGGATATGATTATAAATGACGGGATATGATTATAAATGACTTTAGGGATAATAACCATGATGGATTTAAAAGTTTTATTGCTCTAAGCTAATATTGCATCGATGAAACGTCATACCCAAAACATGTTAAAAATGACAAACATGTGGCGGAGTTCAGCTATTTAATCACTGCCAAATCCTTGAACATCATCATAGCTAAGAGATATTTGCTTCTCCTAAAGATCGCCACAACGACCGGTCCATTTCAAAATAATGTCGCATTGTCAAGTAGTTTTGGTAGTAGCACTGTTCTTTCAAGAGGTGTGCAAAAGCTTTTTCCATTACTAAAAACGTTCGAGAAGAAAATACATCTGGTGATCTGCAAGATTGTCCCTATCAATACTTAATTTGATGAAACTTCTCGGTGACTTACCTTTTTAGTATTAACTTGAGGAGAGTCTTCTAGAACTGGGTAAAAGCCTTTTCTTGTTACAAGCTTTTAGTTTACTTGCCCTGTTAGTATGTGAGGGACAAATTTTACAACTGAATTTTAGACTAGTTATCCTCAAACGAACGAAATTTTAAGTTCGGTGACAATGCAATGTTATGGTATGCATCATGCATCGAGCTGGTCTGCATAAAAGCAGAACTAAGTGACTTGTACGATGTTAACCTAATACTGACATTATGTTTACATACCTAATTCACAATTCCTTTTTTTAAATTAATTTATATAATAATCTGTGCTGTAACCAGTTGTTAAATTCACTATTTTTTTATGTACCTATACTACTCTTTTGTAAGCCTAACCGGCAGACTAGAGATACTTTTTATGTTTGACCTAATACCAATGTTAATATACCTAATGTTACACCTAGTCTTACAACAATAAATGCTTTTATCTTTATCTTTATATTTATCAAATAAATTTGGCATACATAGGTAAGTTCGGTAACAATTTAATATTAAGGTACCATTGGTACCATCGACCTGGTCTGATGATGTAGACAGAAGGCCAGTCGAGTTTGGGTTAGTTGGATTTTTCTTCCCAAGCACTTTGGTCTAGATAATAGATATTGGGATAGATAATAGCTTGTTTGTAATTTTTTTTTCTAAAATAATAATTTTATTTAAAGCTAGTTCGAAAGTTTATTTTGTTTACAACACATCAAATAAATACTACCTACCTATCCAACGATTTTGCGATTGGACTTGGTGGCGAAATTGGTAACGTATTCCCGTACAGGGTGGCCCCGAAGGAAAGCAAGATAACCTTAGATGTATCTACCTATAATTTTAATATATGTACATTTATTATTATAAAGTATTTATTAGGCGCTTATCAGGGGGAGGCCTGCGTCAAGTAGTGGACCAATACAGGCTGTTGAGGTTGAGGAGGAGGTACTTATAATAATCACCATCATCAAACCCTGAAATATATCAATAACACCCACTGCTGGACAAAGGACATAGGCTTCCTTTCCCCTCTTCCAGCTTCTTCACATTATAAAGATTGTTGAAATTCCAATGTGTTAGACTCGACAAAGCGAAAAATATTAATTACATTAAACGTGATTCCGTACTTACATAAATCAGAGTTTTGCAAGTAAAATAATGTTCCATTATATTCGGAAGTACCTACTTAACAAAAGAAACCGTTTTCTTTGAAGAAACATCACAAGAAAAGAAATTAAAAAGCAATCATGTTCCATAAATAATGTATGTTACTAGAATCATAAGTTGGTTGACATGAATTGTGAACAGAAGTTCCTCCTATTTAAAAATTCATGTGACAGACACCCTAGAATATAATAGAACAGACCCGAATAGACTTATTTTAAAAGATACCCGCGTTCAGCCAAGTTTAAGAAAAGTTGTTTGACTCTTTATGTAAAAATATATAATTAATAAGAAACCAAATGACATTTAATTATTGAATAATTATTTATTTAAAATCAAATTGTGTATGTGAATGACCGGAATTTTTATGATATAAACGACTTATTAATGCTAGATCATAAGTACCTACCTAATTAGTTATAATTATTGCATGCTAAAATATAGTGAGACATGTGTGCATTATTTATACTAACCACCTTTATACCATGTTTGACGCAATAATAAATATTAACCTAAGTAGATACTAAAATATAAGTACAAAATTGTTCTCATTTAAGTGAACTGTTTATATGTTCTTTGAGAAAATAAAGATTCTTTAAGCCGAAATATCTTTGAATCTTGAATCTTGAATCTATGGTACCGCTGCCTTATCTGACGATATCCATGACCATGCAGTTGGAGGGGTAGATTACGCCACAACAAATCAAAAACTATTATTACCTCAAAACATAAGTGACTAGTGTAATTGGAATTTCTGTACTAGTTCAATAAAATAAATAAATAAATAATAAAAATGGTTCTCCTCGACTTACACGTCCAAGATAAGTAGATTTTTACTTACGTATTAGATAAGAATAAGAAACATTTATTGTTCAAACTGTGTACATAGTTGTTCTTAAGAACTACTTCTAAATTGTTTAACAGTTTGTCCTTTCGGACATACAATAATAAAATTAGTCACCGAGATAGACAGAGAATTTCAAGAAAACTTTGATTACGTACCAAGTAAAGTTAGATTTGATCCCAAGGGCGTTCAGGTATTAATGTCGATGTAAGTCAAGTTTTCCAATTTTCCTTGTAATATATGGAAAATACAAGTGTAGGGATTCCATAGACCGATAGTGTACACGATAAGGGATACATCGGCTCGACACAGCCGAGGCATTCATCAGCTCATCATGATCAGCTCGACCTCCTCCGCAGTCGGCATCCGTTCGCCTGTCAACCCGGATTCCCGCCTTCTCGGCTATGTCCGTCTGACAAGTGACAATGACAGCTGATTTGCAACACCTCGACCTACGAGACGATGTATGTAGACCATGGTTTTACCTGGACATACACTACATCCCTCCCTTGAGGATAAATTTAAAGTCACACAACATGGTGTGTTGAACACATCAAATATTATTTATTTTACACTACAAAAATGTATGGCTATAGTTAAGTATCTTTTATTAACCACATTACACTAGTAAGATATAAAGTTTAGCACAATAATTTAAGACTAATGTGAGACACAATTTCATTTTAACACTGAATTATTTAATTTTGGTAAATAGTGCTTGCTTATCACTCAACTCAAATTCCACCCGAAATTAGTCTAATTTTTTCATTACAGATTCCTTCTTGGTATTCTTTAGCCTGTTTCTGGTGGGTCCTGGGAAGCCGCTTCTTCATCTGGATACTATTTTCAGCTGTACGACATTCCTTTTCAATGCTTGATCTGTAAGATGTTTTCGCACTGTGACATGTCGATAGACCCAACATTTATTGCCTTTATCAATTACTTCAACATAAAACTTGTCACCTTCCACTAAGCTTGATTCAGCGACTTCTCTTCTTCTGTCTCTACACTCTTACCCTCTCTCTTCTGTTTTTTGCTTCCATATATTTATCACGGATTGTATTTTTAACCAACGACGCAAAAAGACAGGGGTGTTATAAGTTTAACGTGTCTGTCTGTGTATCTGTGGTATCGTAGCTCTCAAACGGATGAACCGATTTTCGTTTAGTTTTTTTTTTTTTTTTTTTAATTTTAAATTTTTCTTGTTATTATAGATGTGACAAAAGCGAATATGGACACCTAAACTTTTTTGTGCCATTATTTGTCGTTGTCTGAAATAAACGCATTAAATTTAATATTTCTATACAATATCTAATAGTCAGTATCATACTCGGGTATCTTATCGCCTTTGACAATGAATAATTCTCAATAATAGCAGTAATTCAAAATAGCATGTGGTCTTGTTTGCTCCACAATTTCATGGAGGTAAATAGGAAATATCCTTTTAAAACTTAGATCAGAATTCTTGCCAAAGAAGTATGTTGGAATGCTCTAGTGAAGTTGTAGTAGCTTTACGTGGTGTGCACTTTTGTTTGTGGAGTTGAAGATCCTTCAAATACTCGCAAACTTCTTTTCTTTCATTATTTACCAATGAAAATACCCCTGATGTTCCATATAAGTACCCTTCAATTATATCTCAGTCAAGGAGGACTTGATTTTCGTTTCCAATTTCTTGGCGCATATTTATGAGAGCTATTCTTTTTCATGGTTGGTTATCCTGGTTAAACATTGTCACTTAGAGGAATTTCTTTATGATGTTCTTCACAACTGCGTAGCCCTTTAGTAGCTTATGCACCAGGCACCTAGGTTATAAAATCTTCACAGTCTCGTCTTTGCCGTACGAATAGTGGTGCTTCCATCTCTCTTATTTGCAGCATACGCAAGTTTTGTTGTCCTCTGACCCTTATAGAGACACTGCACTATGTTTTAAGTTTTGACGGAGCAATTGAAGTAATATCTCATTAATAAGCAAAAAAGCACTTCATACTTTGTAAGAAATACGTAATAAGGTGTTCATTTGAACTATCAGCAATTATCCCCGATTTAATGAAGGAATACATTTTAACTACAAAACATTTTAAATTAGAAGGGGAGGACATGTCCACCAATTTATATTTATAAGAGGGTGTTACTTTGATTTACCATTTCAATTTAATGGAGGTTATGCCAACCAATTTCAACTAAATGAGGATATTCATTTGAACTACAAAACCAATTTTAATTGAACGGGGACTATGTCTACCAATTTTAATTAATGAGAGTATTCATTTGAACTACTGCGCTACTTCCAATTTTAATGGAAGGCATGTCGTCCAATACCAATTTAATGGTGGCATTCATTTGAACTACCAGACAATTTCCAATTTAATGGCGGTCTTGTCAACCCCGTGGCATTCATTTGAATTACCAGACAATTTCCAATTTAATGGCGGTCTTGTCAACCCAGTGGCATTAATTTGAACTACCAGACAATTTCCAATTTAATGGCGGTCTTGTCAACCCAGTGGCATTCATTTGAACTACCAGACAATTTCCAATTTAATGGCGGTCTTGTCAACCCACACCGACCTATACTCGAACAAATAATCAATTTCCACACATGCGCGGAAGCCTAAGCAATTACTATACCATTACCATTACCATACCATTACCATTACCATTACCATACCATTACCATACCATTTAATATTAACCGCGTAAGCTTACCTCAGAACCCGAAATTATGTTTTGTTTTATACGAATAGTTACATGACGAACCAATCCGTGCACGGAAGAAATCGTCAATCAACCAGGCACATCAATAATGATACAATTTATAATAAGCTCGATAATTGTCACAAACTTAGTACGCGTAGTCTATCAAATATAGTTACGAACATTTCTACACCAAATAAAATGAAATATTCTATCTAATTAGACATTGCACATGATTGATAGATAGCTCTTGATTTTGTCACATTACTACTTAATTTTTACCAAAAAAGTTGCAACCCACGAAGTCTCAAAGATGAAATACGATTATTCGTCCTACTATACCTCTAGGTACCTACCATGCTCCCTCTAGATTGCTTGCAACAATAATTAATTACATTTTTTTATTAAACTATTCACTATCAGGTTCAGTTATCAATTTACTTTTGGGATAGTCATTACTTCTACTTAGCTTGCAGCTCCGTGCCTCGGAAAGTACGTAGGTAAAGCCATCGGTCACGCGCCTGACCTCTCCCCGGCCGCGTCGGTCCGCCGTCCTACCGGACTATGAGAGTGCGGGAACAGGGAGCGCACCCTGGTTCGCGCCCAAACCCGTGCACCACAACATGTGCCGTGCATCCCGCCAGTCTTCGATGAGACCGGCTGCCGTGGTCGCAATTCGGCTAGGAGGAAATCATCTTGCTGGTATTATTATTTATTCTCGACGCTGTATAAATTTTCCAGCACTAACCCTTTATTTACTCCATGTTATGTAGGTATATGGGCTACTTATATTGATGATACCAGCTCTTTTATAAGTTTTTTAATAATAGTTACATAATAAAGTGATTTTTAACTGTTTGTAATTATAACCCAACAATCCTACCTCATTTTTACTTTTTTTTTTTTTAACAGCATCGGCTGTTTGTTAATATAAGAAAACAAATAATTTTATTTCTTGTTTCCATAACGATATAATAATGTAGGTAATTTTTATTCAAGGAAAAAATAAGAATAAATCACTTTTAACGGCCCAAATAGTAATAATATAAACCTTTATTTAACTATAACCGTACTTTGTAACATCATCACCATAAATGAATGTTTTAGATACACGCGCATCTGTGACAGTAACCACCATCTTTTTAATAAGTATTAAATGCAATATTATCCAAAAATCTTTTGTTGACTTTCGGATTTCGTTGTCCGCAAAAGGCGCATCGACAATAAAGTCTGTGTTATATAGAATAGGCAACTGTTTTTTTAGATATCTATGTGTGAGTGCACTCATAACTAGTTTATTGACCTTCCAATCACAAACTATACATGTGGGTACTTGGAAAAATGCTGATGAGTACCATACTACCACTTGCCCTGAATTATCCATAACATGAACCCACCATGATATGCAACAGTAGGTAAATTTGCTATGGCTCCGGCCATAAATTACCACAATCTAAGACTATACCTGCTACCGAATTAGGATTTTAGAAAGTCAAGAATGATTATTTCATACACTATTCATGGATTTATAGTTGACAAAGATTATTCACCACCATGACATTTATTTTTGTAAATTGTTTATCCCATATCTATCAGTTTTTTTTTTTATTGATTTTCAATTGCCAATTCAATTCAATTTTCACTTACATGGCCCACGCCGCACTTGCCCACCTCCAGCTCCTTTCGGCGCGGCGCACCGCCAAGGCTGGGCAGCGAATGCGTTAATTTCAATCATAATAACTTGTTATACAGACATTGCACACTGCAAAGGCAGGAAGGAGTACAATGATTCATCATAACACCTGTAGGTATCTCCATGTATTTCATGCAATAAATGATACCTTAATTTTCAACGGTTAGGCACTTTTGCACAGATCCAAATAAATTTTTGTTTTCAAGGTTGTACTAATTTACCTATGTATGAGTAAGAATATTGCAGTTTATGATAGGCACATACAGTTTTAAAAGTAGTTCCCCATCTGTTACAGTAGACATTGTCGATTTAGAATCTTAATTTTGACAATGCTATTTTATAGCAGCTCAGTACCGACTTGACCTTTGATGATGCACTGCACATCCATAGCAAATTTAATTTAATTCTGTTATTTGGTCTACCAGCTGGTGTTCCAATAATTCATCTTAAGATAATACAAACCTAATGAAATAGCTTATTGCACAACCGACATTGCATGGTAAATCAGATCCATTTATTTGTGTTTTAGTGTTTACCTTACCTTTTACCTTTTACTTACCTTTTACCTTTTACTTACCTTTTACCTTTTACCTTGTCTTTTTAATTACTTTGAATATAGCTTTGTACCGAGGTAATCTCCTTTGGTTCCGTTTAGGTATTTTATAATATTATTAGATTCTTATACTATTTATAATTTGATGGAACCGAGTACATTTAGCTCCTATGGCTCCTGCACATTGTGTGTGTAGGTATCTGTATTTATCCACTTTCCTAAGTACTTTTCTTAATTACAAGACACTTTAATCACAGAAGGTTTGTCTAGAGCTGGTGCTTACAGCACATTGCCACATATTATTTGACAAGAAGTTATAAATAAATGTGTTATCTATCATATTCATAAACCAAATAAAATAAATGGGAATGAGTTCTATTCATATTCCTATTGCAACATTGTTTCATAAAGAAAGTCAACTTTATACTGAACATAAAATAAGTACAATAATGGTATAAATTAACTCGGGACAATATTAGATTTTAGTAGGTATAGGTAAATGAGAATGTACCTACTTACACATATTTTTACCACCTGGATACCATAATTGGTACCTATATAACATGACAGACTGCTGTTGCCATTCCAATCCTTGTGTTTCTTGGTCTATGCTTGGTCATTTGATTACATAGAAAAACAAAAAGTAGGAAGCAAGTGTGCAAGTTTGTGATACTGTATTAAGGCGTTTCCTTATGTTTATCTGTATTTTACTTTGATAAGATAGCAAGGAACTTCTACGAGAGCATTTTGCATTGTAACTTTCAATCTCGTTGGTGTCCCTCCCTTCCTTCAAGTACTAAGTAATAAAATATCTTACCTTTTATCCCGTCGCCATTTGTAGGGATTCCATAGACCGATAGTGTACACGATAAGGGATACATCGGCTCGACACAGCCGAGGCATTCATCAGCTCATCATGATCAGCTCGACCTCCTCCGCAGTCGGCATCCGTTCGCCTGTCAACCCGGATTCCCGCCTTCTCGGCTATGTCCGTCTGACAAGTGACAATGACAGCTGATTTGCAACACCTCGACCTACGAGACGATGTATGTAGACCATGGTTTTACCTGGACATACACTACAACAAGCCTTGGGGTGACGTGAATATTTTGATCTAAAAACCATTTATATTTTCATTGATTGGTTCGAGATTTTTCTTATTTTCGTCAGAAAATCTAATTTTTATAACTAATTTCCAAAGAAGGCATGTTTTCATTATGATACAGAATAAGTATAATAGTAACGATTCGGCAAACGTAGTGTAGGATGCCCTCCGGCCAGGTGAGATGACGATCTGCGAGAGACTGCAGGCAGATGCTGGATGCGGCAAACTGAGGACAGGGCGCTATGGAGCTCATTAGGGGAGGCCTATGTCCAGCAGTGGACTAATAAAGGCTGATGATGATGTTGAAGTATAATAGTAGATACTAGGTACGTCTGGATTTTATTATGAAATAAATTCTTCCTGCGGATTTTTTCTTGTTTTTCCTTAAAAATAATTGGTATTTGCTTTGAAAAAATCTAAAAACCGACTTCAAATTCCTTAATATTTACACTGATTTTAACTTTTGCGTATCTAATTTAACTCCCTCAGGAATTTTTATTACGACACTATTTGGAATTATTTTCTATACAGTAGCAAAAAACATCAAAATCGGTCAAAAATTGACATTGTGATCGATAAAAATACATAAAAAAAACAGAGACATACATAGAACCATCTCCTTTTTTTTTAGGAGTCCACTAAACAGTAGTTATGTCCTTCCCCAGATTACGATCTATTTCTACCCCAGACCCGCCCCCCTCACAGGTTGTGTCAAAAACGGGCATTTCGTAAATTTCGCCCGCAGGTCAAGATGTTAATAAGGCTTGGTAGTCCAGCAAAGGCTGAAAATTTGTGTTTTTTAAAATTATCTGAGACTTTGGAAATCGTGTTTAAAATTCTGAAAAAGATATACATTACATAAGGATATAGTTATGTCAAAGTCGCATTCAGTTACAAGATTTAATGAACTTTACTCGATAGAATAAAATCCCAAAGTTACCCCTTTTTTCTAGTGTTTTTCAATATTAAGACTAGCGAATTACTGATATTTTACTTTTTTTTTGTATTTAACTAAAGACATTTAATATTTCTAAGCAAATTCGCAGAGTTTGACTTGATAAAACGCTTTTCTTAGTCACTATGTTTAATAACTACAAAAAACACGAGCGCAGTGGCTTGGCGCGCGTTGGCCATTACGCCCACTGCAGGAATACCTTGCCTTGAAAACAAACGTAGATGTGGCGCGCCACTTATGTGCCCCTCTCCCTTCCACCTCGACGCCACCTCGACTCTTGCTCAAGCGAGCAACGCCCTTACTATTAAATATGCGTTTATAACGCTTAAATACGCTGAAAACAAGCAATAAATAACATCAAATAGAAACGCTAAATCATAAATTACGTATTGGATAATGATTCGTTCAAAAGGGCTGCTCAAAGCTGCTCCCGATAGCTGGAGATAAATTTATTATGCCTGTGCAAACTTTCATAAATACCATCTTCTGTAAATGTACGGTTGGCATATAAATCTTAGGCCATTAACAGCCTATATTTTGGCATTGCTAGGTGCTTAATTTCTTTGCATTCAATTCTAGTTGGCATTCGCTATTAAGACTAAAGCTTTTAATTTTTTTAATCGCGGGCATTATTATATTTTATGACTTACTTACGAGCGTATTTACTTATGTGGCTGGGACTCTGTCTATCTTTTCTATTATTTCTTTTCTATTTGTGATACTTATATCCATCTTTAATAGTATCACAAAGCTACAAAACGGCTCAAGCGATTTTAATGAGATACCTATCGAAAAACTTGTGTAAATCCCAGCAGTGTTTTAGAAATCTTTTGTAAGCGTTTGCCCCCTCATTTTCGCAAAAAAAAATTACGTAAGGCTCAACAGGTACAGAGAAAAACAGGATCTGAGTCGGGGTTTTTGTAGTATTCAGCTAATTCTTGATTACACAAAGCGTATTAAGGCGCTAAACCGACCCAAATCAGCGTCACCATCTATTTTATCTTATTATTATGTTAAACGAAGGAATTTTCAAAAATCGATTTTGCAGTTTGTGATACCTATCATAAGCTTATTTTTAATGCCTAGGTAAAAGTTTTATTCTGTATAGTGTAGGCAGAGATGTGAAATTGCTCATTTTGCCCACGATGGTGAGCAAAAATGGCCTTGAAAATTCGTCGGGGTCAGGGTCTTAAAGAAACAAAACTGTCAACCATCACGCGGTGTCTTATTATTTATTACTAACCCAAGATTCGTGATATGTAGGTTACTCTTTTCTACTAAAATTAACCATCAATTCAAAAAATGTCTAAGTCAAAAGTAACTCACTTAACATGCCAACGGTACTTTTAAGTTAGTAAATAAATATTTATCAAGTAAGTAACAGATGATCATCTGAATTAAATACAATTTTCACTTTAGGATTCTGGCAAATATTTGTGGATTATCTACCAAAATATAAGATAAGTTATTGAAAGATAATATTAAAGATTATAATGGTAGGTATATTTTATTTTGTGTAAGAACTGGTATAATTTATGAAACGAACTTACCTGTACGTCAGTTCTATCATAATTATACGAAGTGCTTTGTTCGAAGAGATGGATAACCTGTAACAATATTTGTGGAGTGATGTTAGCTGGATCTACTACTACAAGTTGCATGGCTAGTAAATTATTCTTACAGGTTACTCATCCCAAAGAACAAAGCACAATGTTTAATAATATCCACTTATAAAATACCCTGAAGTACATAAGTACCTAAGTGACTAAAGCTACAAAATGGCGTTCGACTCAGCATATAATATTATTTTGTGATAACTGTAGGAGCTACTGCAACGCCGCTCCACCGTCGAAACCCTTGCGTTGCGTCACGTACGCGACTCTATAGGTATATGTAAATTAAAGTTCGATGTATAATAAAGATCGATCTGTCAATAAAAACTCACTCGCAGTGATCTCATGGCGCATGAAACTGCCGAAATATAGAGGGCGCAAAACTCAAATCATGGTAAAAATCCCGTTGTAAATGGCTTTTACGACATCCACGGGCAGAGTTAAAAAGTTTTATTCTTACGCTGAATTTAAAATATGCTGGCAGCAATTCACCGTAATCCATCATGGATGCAAGACCGGATGATACGAAGCGACATGGGTAAAAATCTCTTGCCGAAGAGAAAATGACAAAAATGGGGAAAATCCACATTTTTCCCGAAAACTGGGTAAAGCAATACAACTTCCCCTGATTAATAAGCAGTACGGCTTCGATTCAATTTGCGATGTTACGTCAGAGCAATGACGTCATTTACACGCGTCTTGCTTGTGATAGACTGGTTTGTGAAAGAAAGACGGTTTGTTTGTTTGTTTGAAATACGGTTTTGTATGATTATACCTAATCCGTTCGTGATTTGATTGGACAGGCATGGAACCATTTTGAACTGAAATAGAAGCGGTGGAACGTTTACTTAAACAAGGTTTTATTCGTATTTTGCCAGTGCGCGGAGTTTGCTGCGATGTTTTACATCGCAACAATAAAAAAATATTTATACTACACCTGCTCGGAAAGTTGCCTATTCCTTTTCCATTAATAGAATAGAAAGTATGTCTTTGCAGGCCTATAGGAAACCGGGAGGAAAAACTCTATGGAATTTCATTTCTCACGTGTTTTAGCGGGAGGAAAAAGTGTATGGAAATCCATTTCTAACGTGTTATTTTTTTTTTATTTCCTAAAAGATCGGCCGGTAGCTATGGTTATTTTCGTTCGGTCAAACGACAAAAAGTTTTTACCCCAAGTCCATTAGGCCTGCTCCGATTTCCGAACAATATTTTGAAAAAAGAACCCAAAGGCTGGCGCGGTCAATGAGGTTTTACCAACATCATTGGGCGCGGTAGGTTCTTCTAAATTTCAATTAATAATTAATTCTGCTTTTTATTTTCCTCGAAGGTGTAGTATAAAGCACTATTTATCACTCGGCAGAAAGTGCGATTCCTACCTCATGTGTTTTAAGGCCCTCGGCTGCGCCTCGGGCCCAAAACGACACACTCGGTAGGAATCGACCACTTTCTCGCCTAGGTGTAAAATGTACTATTACCAACTCTTTATTCTAGCTATTCGACGACTTACCTGAGGATTGAAAAATCGGCCCTAAGAACAATAAATGTACACTTAGAAAAGGTCAAATTCTTAAAATTTATCACTGAAATGGAAATAAAGAGAGTGATATTTTTGATATCTGTCGCTTTCGTATGTAAACTAAAGTGAAGACGAACGAAGAAAAAAGATGTTACTGGAGGGGTTCCGATGACCGATTGTACCTATACACGATTAGGGATAGGTACATCAGCTCGCCAGGGCCAAGGTATTCCATGAGCTTCACATCCACCACCAGTAAGCTTGCAGGAGTTGTCCACTTCACTTTGGGGTAAGGTACAACTGGCCCGCTCTTGATTTTCGATTCGGGTGAGTATCCATGCTTTCTAAAAGGGACAACTCGTCGCAAGCGAATTTTCTCGCAGGCGAGATGTACCCAATAAATGATAGCCGATGAGATGCACAATATTACCTACCTTCCTGACACAGAGTGAAACTGCGTGCACATCCTAGTGTTATAATAAACTAGATAATAAAAGTCAAACCTTGTCAGTCTGTCATTAGGTTTATTATCCCACGCACGCTGCGTTAATAATTTGAAGCGGCATGGTGCCGTGTTTATAGGCTATTGGTTATCTAACTAAGGTTATAAAAGTCAAGGCTTGTTTGATCTAGAAGGGAAATGTTATTAGTGAAGAAAACTAGGTATAAGTTTTCTTTTCAAACGACTTCAAAAAAAGAGATTCTATGTTTAGTCAGAGCAACTCTCTCAAAACCTAAGTCGATATTTCTGATTCATTTAACAGTAAGAATTGGACGGACTGCGCATGGATTCCTGACGAACCGCTGTTTAGATGAAACGCGTTTTGGACGAATCGCGTTTATATTGTAATTGGACGAATCGACTTTTGGACGAACCGCTAACAAATCGACATGAGAGTTGATTTTACACGACAACGATAACGAAATTCGATTTTCCTTTTCCGATTAGGCCCCAAGATGTACTCATGTATATATTTTTTATATGTGTGATCTGATCACCGATCTCTCCGTCATTTGTGGGGAGATTTTGAGATTTTGATGAGAGTACTCTTTTTAACCCCAAAAAAGTGAGGGGTGTTATAAGTTTAACGTGTCTGTCTGTGTATCTGTGTATCTGTCTGTGGTGTCGTAGCTCCCAAACGGAAGAACCGAATTTCGTTTAGTTTTTTTTGTGTCATAGATAATTTTATACCAAGTGTTCTTAGCGATGTTTCATGAAAATCTGTCGGGGCGTTTTAAAATTTTTGATATTGTTCTTTTGCTAGTGTAACCAGCCCAACTCCGTCCAGAAGTGCAAAATCTTCCTGGGATCTTCACAGGCTTCGCGGAGTGACCTCGGGTGGTAGAGGATTTCGTGTCGTTGCGCTGTTACTCCCTCACATTCCAGAACTGATTCTTCGTGCCTGAGACACCCCCTGCAGAGAAGGCTGTCTGTTGCTCAGATGGTAAAGAGATGTTTTGTTCAGTGGACAGTCTCCTGTGAGTCTCCCGGGGAGACTCTCCACTAGGATGTGTAAGTTCTTTCTGGATCCCCAAGGAAATAAAATTAGAAGATCACTATTTGTACAGCGCTGGGGTGACGGGCGTGCAGTGGACAGACGGCAATAGCAAATTTTAATGTATCGCTACTTTGGCGCCGTCATCTCGTTCTTGGTGAGGTACCGGTGACGGCAGTGGTGAACCAACGGCCTTAGTCTCCAGTCGAATCAAAAAGCACAGGGTCATAATGACCCTACTTTAACATTAACCTACCTTAGCACAAAGCTGAGACTGATCCGTTTTGGCTCACCTCGGCAGCACTGGCACACCTAGGTACTTGTCACGAGTAGGTTAGGTTAGTGTGCAATAAGATTTAATAAGGTTTAATTCTAATTTGACCTACTTGTCTATGTTTGATTGTATTTTGTGCTGTCCATTTGTGAACCAAATAAACCATCTATCTACCTCACAAGCACAGAGTTTATAAAATAACACTACTTTTAACAGAGTTTATAAAATAACATGTTTTTTTTGGTATTTACCTTTTCCCGAAAAGGTAGTACTAATAGCCCATTTTTTTTTGTTACGACCTTTGTGGCGGAGCGGGCAAAGGTCCGCCTGCGACGCAGGAGGTGGTGGGTTTAAGTCCCATCTCGGGACTAATATTTTTCCGATCTGCAGATATTTGTTCAGGGAGTTCTGGATGTTTTCTATGTATAATAAAAAATAAACATCTAAATAAAAAGCCAAACAGTATCTCTCAGCAAGGAACGCGTCAATACTAATATCTGTTATGATAAATCAATCGTGTAATATCGGACGAGATCCGAAGATATTGCAGATAAGGTATAGATTTATGGAGGTTATTCCTAGAACACGTGCCGTATTGTAGAGATATTGAGGTAGTGTTTGTTTTGGGCATTAGTGCTTTTTAATGTGTCATTTTTAACCCCCGACGCAAAAAGAGAGGGGTGTTATAAGTTTAACGTGTCTGTCTGTGGTATCGTAGCTCCCAAACGGATGAACCGATTTTCGTTTAGTTTTTTTTTGTGTCGTAGATAATTTTATCCCGAGTGTTCTTAGCAATGTTTCATGAAAATCTGTCGGTTTCTAAAATTTTTAACATTGTTCTTGTTCATATTTTACTTACAACATGCCAACCATTACGTGTCCGGCACCGCATAGCAGCGTACTGCGTTATAATCAAGAGACAACGCTTTAACGTTACACTTGAGATGTACGTGTACTTGTCACAATAAATCGGAATTTAGACGAGTAAACATTTTTTTATTTGAGTGTCTCAGCGTGCTGTCCACCGGACCATAAATGGCGACCTTGCCACGTTCGATCGGGCTCGCGCTACATACCGTGCTGAATGTGAGCTAAAAATAAATAATTAATGAAACAAGAACAAAATTAAAAATATTAAAAACCCCCCGACAGATTTTCATTAAACATGGCTAAGAACACTCGGGATAAAATTATCTATAACACAAAAAAAAACTAGACGAAAATCGGTTCATTCGTTTGGGAGCTACGATACCACAGACAGCTACACACACAGACACGTTAAACTTATAACACCCCTCTCTTTTTGCGTCTGGGGTTTATAAAATAAATGTGAGTGAAATAGTGGTGATTTCAAAGACTTTAAAAATGGGCATATCATACTCAAAAGTCTTCTTTTGATTATGATACGCCATACAATTTCATAGAATTATGTATCCATCGATGCCGGGCCGGCCAATGAAGTAACGCCCAGTAGCGGTTGTTTTATAATGTGTAGAGAGATGTAAATGTTTAACCGTCAATCAATCAATCATAATCTTTATTTGCATGTATATATTAAAGTTCGTAATCTTAAAAATATCGAAATACCCGTGTGCAAATTTAGTAAATACAATCACACTAATATTATAAATGCGAAAGTTTGGATGGATGGATGGATGGATGTTTGTTATCTCTACGCCAAACCTACTGAACGGATCAGGCTGAAATTTTGCATACAAGTACTTAGTGCATACAAGTTGCATACAGGTAAGTCTAACCCTGGAATAAAACATAGGCGACTTTTTATCCCATAAATCAGTTTCGGGATATAAATAAAACCTTAAAACGTTTCCATAGAAACAACGCTTGCGAAGCCGCGGGCTAGTTATGATTATAAATGTCTCTAAATGTTAATTAAATTAAGTAAGTGATCTCCAATAAAATCCAATAAAAATCATCAGAAAACTTAAATCAACAATAACATGTAAAACATAAAATTAAAATAAGCGGGTCGGATAGGTATGTCAATGTGTTTTAAAATTCAAATATTCTTTTACATCTAAAAGTTTTCTAGTAGCCAATTTTTTCATTTGGTTTTAAGCACGTTTCAGGACTGTAAACGATGTTGTCTTTCCCTCCTAGTAACACAGTCTCAAACAATTAACTAATTGCTACAACTATACCACATGGACAGAAACAGTTACCGCCACACTATAAATAACAGTTGTCTAAACAACCAAGTTTTGATAACGTTGCCAAAATAGTTACCGTTGATTTATTGTTGCTATGTTGATACACAGACCGCGAAGTTCAACGCTAAATGCATAAATCTTGGTCTCTTTATAGCTCGCGAGAATAAACGGTAACCAATTCTAGTTTCAATTATTCACAGGTGTGAAACTGGTGTAAAACAATTAAGATAAGGTCGGGTAGAATCAGCTAAAACAGTTTATTCAAACGCGAACGCACTTCGAACGCGCTCAGTCAAATTAATTTTATTTTATAATATATATAGCTATTTTATTCTAACGATCGTCCAAGTCGAAAGCTCTGGTTCTTTAAACAAATCATTAACTTTAATTTTAATTTCATGAAATGGTAAGTCGGTGGTTCCCAATTTGTTTAGATGCACACTAGTAGGCCTAGCATGGGGATTGTTGTCTATGGTAGAATAGAGAAGAATGACATCGCATTGTGATACATTGCGTAAATAATTGAAGCTGAAGGAATGAGTTTCAAACCTTTTACGCATTCGTTGATGATGTGACGCAATTTTTCTCTATTTTACCCTAGACAACAATCCTCGTTCTAGGCCTACTGCTGGTCGATTCAGGATTTATTCGCGAGTTCGAACGTACCGGATTCATTAGCTTTTTTCTTACATCATTCATCAGATCAGTTTCCTCGTTGATCAGTTTCTGTGTGATCATCCGAGACATACCCCTAATTTTGCCGTGCATTGGTTTATTTTCATTTTCAAAATGCAGGTGATGCGTGGCGAAAATATTTCTCATACCTACTATTTTCGTAAGAATAGGTACATCTGTATTTTGCAGTACTCCAGTATTGAATGCGTGTGTTCCTAAAGCAAAAAATATAAAACCGGGATTTGGATTCTTATTGAAATAGTTTTAAAAAGCGTTCCGTACATTATTTAAAACAATTTTGCTTGAATTTCTCCATAATCTGAAAATAGGAGGTTAAAGTTAACACACCATTATTATATTTACTTTCATTGCAAAAGTACGGCCAATAAAGATATTTCGTTCTGAAAAAACACCTCCGACTGTGCCCAAACTTGCGTAAAAAGCATCAACATTTCTGATAGGAGGATTTTTTCGCGAAAACTCATAAAAAAGTTCTCAAAACCACCCAAGTAGGCACAAAAGTGTAACAAAAGTGGAATCTTATCCTCATAATGGTACACTTCATTGGGTTCGTTTTAGAAAGACGGGCTTTTCAGACAAGCGGTGATTTATGACGACCGGAATATAGCGGAGTGGAAACACGAATAACAGAGTTATGGGATTTCATTCTCTTCGTGAAGGAATCTGATAAAAGCAGCTAAAGTGACTATTGACCAGATACTCACCAGCTCTCGGGTCACGCGTCCCGTCGACCAGACGCTCAGATATTTTTTTTTAACCCGTAGAGCCTCGGTACCCCACGGACCTAGGGTTCTAGGGTCTCGACTCCAAGGGGAGCAAATGTGTAGGCTCTGTCGAGAACTGCATATTTACGCCTCTTGAGATCCTCGGCCAAATCTGCCGCGGCACCCGCCATCACGGATGTCCTCGGAAGATGGAATGGCGCAAGTGTGTCGACGCATTAACTAACTGCATTTGTTTTGTCGTGCATCTTTCGGGAGAGAAATTCATAGACTTGAAATTGGTATATAATTATTGAAATTGGTCCTTACCTACGTTACAAAACCGAATTATTAATTTAGACGGAATTTTAAATGCGGATTGAATTTGAATTTCAAAGACTTTCTTAGATTGGCCATATTCCCAAAGCTCCACGACTCCATTGTTTTCAATAAACTTAGGTGGTTAAACCTCAAATAAAATACCTACACGTTGTGACTATATGTATTTGACACCATCGTTCGGTGGAAACACAGCGTAAAAAGCTTTAGCATCGCGCTAGGCGTCCGCCTTAGTCACTTCAGTATGAACGCAAACAGCGGTTTCATATGTTTGATACTTGGCGCCCGCGCTAGGCTTGCAGTATGGTTGAAATCAACTCTGGCCTGAGTCTTAAACCGGAAAAACACTATTAACACGCCACGCAATCCGACCAAACGCGATGCGTGTTGAGTTAATCTAATCGTATTAATTTTCTTCGACCAGAGCCAAATTGTAATTATGCGACGTTTCGTCGGGTTGTATGCCGTTTCAATAGTATGTTAAGTTTATCTGTGTAGCGTCAGCATAGAATTTACACCAACCCGATTCTTCCCGCGGGTGTCGTAAGAGGCGACTAAGGGATATCAGCCAGGAGCGGGCAGCAGCGCCCTGAATTTTCACAGCCGATAACGGCCGCTAAAAGTTAATCTCTACATCTCTGGTAACCGTCTTTACTCTGTAAGCCGGGAATATCGCTAATAAACTAAGTGAAGCGTCGACTGGAGACTCCAAACTAGACGCTGATAAGTATTGAATAGACTATGAACGAAACCAACAAAAATAATAAGAATTAAGTATAACTGTGGGATGATCTGCGAAAGACTGCAGGCAGATACTGGATGCGGCAAGCTGAAGACAAAATCAAAATCAAAAACTCTTTATTTCCATAAATACAATAAATGTACACTTAGAAGAACCACTTAGACAGGGCGCTATGGCGCTTATTATAGGAGGCCTATGTCGGGGGAGGACTATTAAACGCTGATGATGATGATAATGATGATGATCTAGCTAATCTAGCTATTAATCAGACACCCTTTTTTACAAAATAAAACTACAAAATTTTTAATCTGAAATTTATTTTGATTTAACATTTGACTTAATCCACCGATTTCATTCTATTATACAGCTAAGATAGTGTTCTACAATCACGATCAAGCCATTTAAAAAAATCCTTAGAACCTCTCTAGGATCTACGATGCCACGAGCTGTGCATACACACGGCAAACTTATAAAACCCCTCTTTTTTGTCGAGAGATGTCTACGTCTTAGTGCGTGAAAAAAAATGCACGAACTAAGACGTAGAGATAAACCATTTTAAAAATTGACGTCGATTTAATGACGTTTAATAAAGGAGGCATGCATTGGATTGTCTTTCCCACTCGCACTAGGCGTGCATTCTTAACCCCCGACATAAAAAGAGAGGGGTCTTATTAGTTAGTTTAACGTGTCTGTCTATGTATCTGTGTATCTATCTGGTATCGTAGCTCCCAAACAGATGAACAGATTTTCGTTTAATTTTTTTGTGTCAAGATAATTTTATCCCGAGTGTTTTTAGCCATGTTTCATGAAAATCTGTCAGGGGGTTTTTAAAATTTTTTATTTTGTTTTTGTATGTTATTAGAATGGTTTATCTCTACCTACCAACATTTTCTTCTTTCTTAGCTGCCAGTATTTTTCAAGAATATTCCTCTCATCGCCCGCATACCTACCACAAGAGGTAGTTATGCGAGCCTGGTACCTAATACTATAGCTCAAAACTCTCTAGATAGTCTGGAATGTAATATAGCATTCAACTCGGATACCTAACTACAGTCTAATTCCATTAGTAGACTACGAAGCTGTACTTAGGTACGTATCTCTATCATGTTATTTCAGTTTAGCAAATAGGTCGTGATTATTGGTGGTTTGGACCAGACTTTGAATACAGCCTCTCTGATTTTAGTGTATTAGATTTTAGTCATCGATATAAGTAAAATCTGTAGAATGGTACGTTCTACTAGCGCTTACTCAACATCTGGCCTGCGTTTTAACTAGAAATCGGATAATCGGATGCATATTTACTTAAAGTTAATTTTCGGCTAACAAATTATGGAAAGGTTCTTAGAATGCTTTTTTTAAAAATAAAATCACGGGATTCCGGGATTGCTTAATGTTATGTATTCACATTTTTTCCTTTACTGGTGCTATAAGACCTAGCTTCTTGATAAATTTCATAATTCTAGGTCTACAGGAAGTACGTTCCTACCCTATAGGTTTTGTGTACATGTGATTACTTGGAAATTTCAAAATATTCGGACATAAACGGCTGTTACTTTTGATTACGTCGACTTAGAAGTTTTATTTATATCGATGCTCCAAGAGGTTACGGACTTGAGTATGTGATGTTAATTTCAACTCGATACCTCCACGTACTCCTAAGAAAAGGGGTTGACAGATGAACAGACAGACAGACGGACAACAAAGTGATCCTATAACTTTTCCCTTTGAGGTGCGGAAACCTAAAAACACGTTTTAAAAAAATATACGTACCTACACGAGTCTGTTACGCACCTGTTGATCGGGCCAATAGGTATAGTTTTTATTGGGTTTTTTCTAGCAAGATAAATTTACAGTAGTAGCCCGGAGTCAGAAGTTGGCGGTGTTACATCCCCGTGCCTCGGAGAGCACGTTAATCCGTTGGTCCTGCGCCTGACCTCTCCCCGGTCGTGTCGATCTGTCGTCCGATCGAATTATGAGAGTGAGGGAATAGAGAGTGCACCTGTGTTTGCGCACACGCTTGTGCACTGTAATATATCCTGCGCATCTGGCTAGTCTCTGATGAGACTGGCTGCCGTGGTCGAAATTCGGCTAGGAGGATTTAATTTTTATTATTATAATAATAAATAATCCTGGACAATTCACACTGTATTATCTAGCCCCAAGCTAAGCAGAGCTTGTGTTATGGGTAATAGATAACTTAATACAATATACTACATAGATAGATATTTTAATACATAGATAGAAAACATCTAGAACACCCTGAACAAAAACCGGCTGATCGATATGATATGATATATAGATATTACCGTTGAAGCCTTTGGATTGGAACACGCTCGCTGCTTATATCTCCCATCTCTCCCATTTCGGCCAACTACAAACTGAGTCTCTTCAAGACAAGAGTGAATAGGTGTCTTCTAGTCCTTCGTGATCCAACTTCGGCCACATTGTTACTTCTATCAGGTGAGATTGTTGTCAAACGAAGGTCGGTAGACGTTAAAAAATATATAATGATTTTGATATTGTTATAGCACATGGGAGCGTTTTCGTTGGGTAGAAAGGCAACAGAAACTTTCAATGGTTTATAAATAAAAGAAAATATAAATTTAAAATCCCCCCGACAGATTATCATGAAACATGGCTAAGAACACTCGGGATAAAATTATCTATGACACAAAAATAGCTAAACGAAAATCGGTTCATCCGTTTGGGAGCTACGATACCACAGACAGATAAATTAAACTTATAACACCCCTCTCTTCTTGTATCGGGGGTTAAAAATTGATTTTAATTCCCAATCTTGATAATAAAATTATTTTATTTACAAGGGGATATTTGAGTTTAGAGCTTTTCAATATTTCGGAACAGTTCCATGCGCCATGATCACAGAATAACTGTGTTAGTAAGCATGATACTAAAATTGTTTTATCCCTTTATTTATCTAGGGACTTGACATTATGGTACACCTCCCTACGTAATGGTGACCTGTTTGTGCCAACCCTACTTGTATTTGTTATTGTGAGTGTTTTCAAGAGCCGTGACCAACATGCCATTCACATTTAGACTTAAAGAGAGCAAAATAAATAATTATTTTGGCAAATGGACAGAACGTGAAATCTTTTTATTAAAATATACGGTTTATTTAATAGTAGTCCGATTTATGCCATATTCGTCCCGAGGAAGTTTGGCCCATGTAAAAAAATCTGCTTCCGTCCCACATTGTATGTCTGTCCTTCCAAAGGTTGCCTGGAAGAGATCGCTCATAGCGATAAGGCCGCCCATTGTGCAACGTAATCTGTATTTGTCTTTTCCTGTCCTGTGTTTCTGTTTGGTGTACAATAAAGAGTAGGTACTTGTATTGTATTGTATTGTGTGCCGTGCTTGGCCCATAATATAAGTAGATAAATAGATAGAAAATAATTTTATTGCACACTTAAAGCTAAGAAACAATTTACAAATGAAATAATTATAAACTGAGTGACAATTGGCGGTCTTATCGCTTAACCCTTTGACTCGACTGTCACATAACATGCCATAGACCCGTAGACTCGCGCACTATCATGGCGGCGCGGCCTGATATTTGCCGACTTTTACAAGAATGACAATAATTCTGAAACTAGTTGGAAATTTTATTTGAAACAAAAAGTAAACTATTCTATGATAATACAGTTCTAAATTTTAACTGAAATTTTATATGACTTATTGTCTCATACACTGTCAATTTCTATCTAAAAATGTACAATTAGAAAAATAAGACATGTTCATGTAAAACTAAATATATTAGGAATATTAGGAAACTTTGGAAACATGAGGTATGCCTATTGTAATCTTGAATATATGTCTAAAAACCTATGTATCAAGTTTTATTCTTCTAAACAACATTATAAGCTAAACAACATTATAAACACAAATAACACGGCATTAGTCGTAAAGAGCACTGAGTTCAAAATGGCAGTGCTTGATGCCAAAGACAAAAAGCAACAAGTATTATACGTCAAATTAAAGAGCACACTATCCTCTCTTTCTTTCACGTAAAACCATAAATGGACAAAGCAAGAGGGACATAGTAGAATGCACTTTTTGTTATGTTGGTGTATGCGTATAGATTCATACGCATTCCGAGTCAACGGTAGTATGGCGGCATGCATATGAATTCATACGCATTCCGAGCTTAAAGGTTAAGGTATATATTTTATTCCAAAAAATCTTATTTCGTCCTTCTTTTCAGCTCCAGATTCGGCCTAAGGTTTTCTGTATAGGTAAATTACAACTAATATAGTACAATTGAAGCAGTAATTTTTCATATTTTTATGAAAACTTACTGCTTCAATTGTTTATATTTTTATGATATGAACAAGGCTCAGGTAGAGGCCAGGTATTCCCGCAGCAGTAGGCGTAAGGGAAATCGCGCGCCTGCCAAGCCGCCGCGCTCGTGTTTTTGTAGATATTTAAACATGGTGATTAAGAAAAACATTATATCAAGTCAAACTCTGCGAATTTGTTTGGAAATAATATGTGTCTTAAGTTGAGTACAAAAAAAATGTGATATCAGTAGTTCGCTAGTCATAGTATTGAAAAAACATTAGAAAAAGGGGTAACTTTGAGATTTTTTCTTTCGAGTGAAATTCATTAGATTTTGTAACTGAATGCGGATTTGACTAGACTAGATCCTGAAGTAATATATATCTTTTTTTCAGAATTATAAACACTATTTTCTAAGTCTCAGATGGTTTTAAAAATCACAAAAATGCGGCCTCTGCTGGCCTACCAAGCCTTAAACTGGTGTAGCGCTGTTTCGCACCAAATTTTTCGCACCACAAGTTAAAAGTAATAATTATTATTGTCAAAGGCTGTTTTTAAGATTCTCACTTGCAAATCGTTACCATTAGCACCTGGTTTCTCCCACAATTCCCGTTAATGAGCACAAATAAAACAAAAACTCAGCACAGCCCTAAACCGTTCACCAAAGTTCTGTTCGTCGGTTACATTCGATGGCCAAGTTTCAGACTTAGCAGTTCGTAACTTAATCATTGTGTTTTGCTAAGATTCATCGGAGCTTGCAAAGTGTTTTGATACACGAATGGTTAAGCTCTGTGTAGTTTGTTTGCAACTGTCTGCATATAGCATAACTGTTGCGCTTGTATAGTACGGTTTATTTGATAGTAGTGCGATTTATGCCATATTCGTCCCGAAGACGTTCGGCCCATGTAAAAATATCTGCTTTCGTCCCACATTGTATGCCTGTCCTACCAAAGGTTGCCTGGAAGAGATCGCTCATAGCGAGACACGAGGGCTCAAACCTCCGGCTACTTTTAAGTTCAAAAATGCCTGAAACTTAATTTTTTACGGACAATTAAATGCAACTATGTAATACTTGTGCAACCCTAACTATTACGTACCTATATATTACCACTAGTAGTAGAGGACTATTCTACAATAGTCTACAGTCAGATTGTCACGTAGGCATCTTCTATCCGAGGTCTATCTGAGGACCTGTCTGAAAACCAGCGCCGCTACTAGCTTCGGCTTGTAGCGGCATAATGCTGAGACAGGGACCTTATTGGCCTGTATGTAACACACTATCTAATTTATATCTGTTTTCTTTTTTTTCTTTGTTTTTCTTTTCTCTAATCCTGTGTTCATTGTACGTATAGATATGATTATAATGTGCTGTATGTATAGTCCAAATAAATGTATTTTCTTTCTTTCTTTCTATCCGCTTAAATGGAACAAAGGCATTAATTCCGCTTACTTTATCCAACCTGACTCAGCTCGATACCGCTCTAGATGAACTAGCAAATAGAGCTTACGGAAAGTTTCCAAAATCGCAGGTAATTTCTTTATTTGCTCCAAGATCAATGGTGCTGATTGCGAATGGACAAGGCAGGCAAATTGTTATTAGGAGTTTTTGTGCCAATATCAGCATAGCTTGATCACGTCTACAGGGTGTCAATAAACAAGTTCGCTTGCTGCTCTAGAGAGGTAAAAACAACGCTTTTTAACAAACCGATGCAAAAAGAGATGGGTGTTATAAGTTTAACGAGTCTGTCTGTGTATCTGTCTGTGGTATCGTAGCTCACAAGCGGATGAACCGATTTTCTTTTTTTTTTGTGTCATAGATAATTTTATCCCGAGTGTTCTTAGCCATGTTTCATGAAAAACTGTTGGGCGGTTTTTAAAATTCTAATATTGTTCTTGTAAAAGTATATTGTTCTAGTTTTTACACATGCAGTCTGTGGGTGAACCATACGTAAAAATAGTACAGTGCCCTACGTTAGCAGTATAACGCGTTCAGGGTGCTGATGGGGCTGCCTCCGTTCTGCAGCGCATCAGGGATGTTCGCCGAGGCGCGCGTGGACTGTTTCTACACCACCATTCTCAAGCGGCTGAACACGCCACCACTAGACCAACAAGGCCGTCAAAATTTCCATAAACATAAACGAGATACTAACCGACAGCACCTACCCAATAAAGAAGGATAATTCTGATTGACGACCAATTTCTCGGCTTGTTCGTAAAGTCACAGCAACAGGCATTACAATAAAACAATATTTTCGAAGAACAGAATAAAACAGAAATGATTTCAACTCTCAATTCTCAAAAGAGAAGCGTTATTTTCACTCAGCTCTCATGTCTCAAGGTGCGAATAAAGTTTCTATGATAGAAACTGGAGTGACCTTATAAACTTATACTGCACTGGAACTGACGAACAAAGATAGGGGAGAGGTAGAAATATATGGAGAAGGTAAAATAAAGAACCACCTGGAGATCGAAGAGCTTGTGAACAAACCCAACGTCATATCGAAACGAAGGCCTCACCATCGTTGGCTTGGCCACTTAGAGAGAATGGAAGAGTGATTGACTACAATATAAAAAAAAATTGAACTTAAAAAGGTTATAAAGGGGTAGTATAAAATTAAAATTATCTTACTCCTAGTTGTTAGTGTATGGACGTGAAATCTTTCTCCAAACGTTTCTAATCGATTCTATTACTAGCAGTCCTAGACCAGAGTTTCCCTGCCATCTTTGCCAGATCATCGTTCCAACGGGTTAGCGGCCTCCCTCTTTTCCGTTTTGAGTCGCGGGGGTACCAATTCGTGGTGATTTGAGTGCATCTGTTAGCGTTTAGCCGTTGGAGATCACCGGCCCAGAGTCGTAAGAACCTCAGCAAAATAAAGAACAACATTTATGTCACGTAAGTGCCTTCCTCAGAGAGGAAGACGTTATTGTATCCTATGGCCTGATATCCTGCTAAACTATTCGCTTTGACTATGACAACGGTATCGTTGAAGAATCGCCACCATAGACACGTTTTGGTTTTCTATCTTACTACAGGATGCACGTGAAAAGTGCAGAAGTTAAATGAAGCATCGAAACTTTTGACAATTTTGGGATTTTTTTAGCAAGCCAACCATCAGCCAGGAGTCAGAGAGTAGGCTGTGTTGCACGCCCGTGCCTCGGAAGGCACGTTAAGGCGTTGGTGCTGCGTCTTACCTCTCCTCGGTCAATCGTCGGAATGACAGCATGAAGATAAAATTAGTGCAAAGCTGTCAACTCGAAAAATATGCGGATTTGTTGAAATTTGTTTAGATTTTATCGAGCCGACACAGTAGGTACATGACGTGTTATGATATATCACACTAATATTATAAATGCGAAATCTTGGATGTTTAGATGTATGGATGGATGTTTGTTACCTCTTCACGCCAAAACTCTGAAGAGATCGGACTGAAATTTTGTATACAGGTAATTTTAATCCTGAAATCAAACATAGGCTACTTTTCATCCCTTAAATCAGTTCCCATAGGATAGTAAACGTTTCCATAGAATCAACGCGGGCGAAGCTGCGGGCAGAAACTGGTGTATAATACGTGTATGCAACGAAGATTATTCTAGATGATTTTTTCATGAAAAAGTATTACAACCGTGAGTCAAGTCAGTCAAACTACTGAAAAGATTTTTTTTCTTTAATTAAACCTCCGAAAAACTGAAAAGCAACAAATAATAATCACCCTTTTTTCCCACCCTAGGGTAGGATTTTTTTCCAAGTGTATATGGGATTAACTTCGAGGTATATATACCCTTATTTTCCCATCCCTATCCAGTAAAAAAGAATTATCAAAATCGGACTACTCAGTATAAAGTTATGCGTGGTCATACATAACAAAAATATACGAGTCGACTTGAGAACCTCTGTTTTTTCGTTGGTTAAAAATTATTTCATGGAATAGGCAAGCCATACAATTTTCAATTAAGTCACGCCAACAACAGACATTTCGAGCATTATGTAGAAATCAAATCCATCATTGAAACATGATTGGAACGATTAATGGAATATCGAAACTAAATTGAAAGGTACGACTAAATTAATTTACCCATTTGTGGCACATTGAATTATGTTGACGTATTTTATTATGTAAATTTTGGCACATTATTACGCTGGTGTTTCGCCGATTACATAATTGCGGTCGGAAAACACTAATTTCAATATGAAAACTTACTAAACCTACCTGCTCAACGCCCAATCGAGCGATGATAAATATTCTTAATTAACATTCTGCTGCCCTGTTCGCACGCTATTTTAAAGAAGTCTATTTATGTCCCCGAGATACATACCATTTACGTCCCTGCCAAATTTCATTAAAATCGTGATGGTTCTGAATGTCACGCTCGGTCCCCTTTACGTTACGTTCACGGGACTGTACTACGGAATACCGGAAGTCGAAATACTGGAGAACGGTATCCCGAAAGAACACGAAACCACAGAACGAAATACCGAAAGCAAACAACACCGAAAAACTGTAGACCGAACGATCACAATCTCGAATGAACGCTATACCGAAAGATCAGGAAATCGAAAGAAGAACGCTATGTCAAATTGTCAATAATATATTTTTCTTGCTTACGGTATGCATTGAAAAACCTGGAGTTAAAGAATAGCTTTATTGATATAAGTGAGCAACGCAAACGAAGATCTCAGTAGCAGCATGAGTGATTTGGCTGTATGGAGTTCAGAAAAACTGCACAAATAGAAGTTTATGTTTTTACTTGAAAAAAATCTACCACCTCCAACATTTTCTTCCATCCCTAAACACACTATCTCAAGGGTACGTTGGTCCGGGGTATTAATCAACCCCGTCAAGGATACACTGTTACCACGATTCGTGAGGTTTGTGGACATGCTTATCGTTCATTCACCCGTGCTGTCTGTTAGGACTTGGTTATCGGGGAAGTTTCGTAGCTAGTCTATATTAAAAGCTTACCGGTTTTCTGTCTTTTTTGGAGCACACCGATGTTAGGTAGGTACCTAAAACAACAACAGCATAAAATCAGCAGGGTATACGATAAGCAGTTTTCTATAATTTTTCAATCTGTAAAAAAAATACTTTAAGGCTATATTCACAAGTGAATGTGACGCGCGTTTTCAAATTGGTCGTACTGATATTTACCTAACGAATGAACAATCGATCACATGCGTTCAGAGAAAAAATTTCAAGCAATCGAGTTTGCTGTTCAGTTGAGCACTTACATTCTTAGGATGAAATTCGAGTTGTTTTGAAAATTTAACAAAAAAAACAAGTCAGTCACGATTTTGATTTTATCTGATTTAATAGATTTTGCCTACATAGTCAGTCCAACATTTCGTTAATTGTGTAACTATTAGGTAATCCACGAGAAAATAATGTGTGCACCATTTGTTATTACATATTTTACTTGTTTGAGCTACTTAGAGACACGTTTTTCAGACTACAATTATATAATCCTTTTCATATTTTAACGGTGTGTCCTCAAAGATAAAACAGAATCAGTGTCACCGCACAAACTACCCTGGTCCGGTCACTTTTTGTAGTCGATACCCATTCGGGATGTAATATCACTTTATTGGGGTCAATCGACTTTGTTGTGTTAGGTCGAAACCCATCTAAAACGTCCTATGAATATCTTTTCGATCTAAAATATTATTATATTATTTATAACCTCATGTAATAAAATAACTTATAAGGGTTACACGAGGGTCTCTGGTTTTGCAAAAAAATATCGGAGCTTCTGGTCGAAACGACGCGTCATTCGAGAGCTGTTGAGTATCTGACGCAGCGCATCAGCATTGACATACAGCGGGGCAATGCAGCCAGCGTCTTGGGGACGCGACGACTGGTATATGGACCAGTTCAGCTACATGTACATTGTCTTCACAGTCTGCAGTTAGCTCAACTGTTTCAATTGAAATACGTTAAAGTTCTTGTAAGAAATCCCCACCGTAGAAAATATACCCGATGGTTTTCTGAGATTCAATTATTGTAATGATAGCATAAGATAAATTTTATTGGTTCACTACACACAAGAAATTACAGTAATTTATTTATTTATTTATTTTAAGCAAGGCCTTAATATCAATAAATAAATTTAAACAAATTGTCAAACATATCCTTTGTAAAAAGGCTTACTACAAAATATCAGATTATCTAGAGGATAAAAAGCTTGGGACGAGTTTTGCTCCAGCTCGAAAAATAATAACTAACAGGCTCAAGGTTTCTTCGTCGCTTCTTTACTTTAGTCTACATACCGAAGCAACAGAAATCAAAAATATCACTTTATTTCCGTGTCAGTGTTTAGTTTTACAATTTGAACTTTTCTAAGTGTACATTTATTGTATTTATGGAAATAAAGATTTTTTGATTTGATTTGATTTGATGGGATCTTTCGCGGAAGAATACTGGTCTTTAGGGTGTCATGTCTAACTTTGCACGGGTCTTTGCAATTTAAATCTAACAGGCCTAAACCCAAAGCGCCATCTATTCAGTATACTCCAAAAAAAATCGCTTTAAAATCTTATCAAAAGTACACTTGTCTTTCAAAGTGCACAGCGAATCAGCAAATCACCGGTATGTAATAGTATAATCAATGATTTTATCGGGTATTTATGGCGTACCTTTTGTTATTATTTCCCCCTTTCTATTTATTATGTACCTACCTATGCAATCCGAATAATAGTTTAAACTGATAGAGTTAAAATTTCCATAGAGTGTAATCTAGAACCGTGCCAACTTGGGCTTGGTACGAAGTGATCATTCTACAAGACTGATGTGCAATTGTGCACTATACAAAATGTATACATACATGTAGCTTACAGGGCAGGGCAATATTGAGTTTGTAAGAGCTGGAAATAGCTTTTATCGAATCATATCTTCTATGCATTCAAAAGCAATAATACATCAAGCAAGGTGTTAATGCATCAATGGGTTCGATTTGCGAAGTGATTTAGAGAAAACTAGTCGATAAAGGAAGTACAGAGTTAGCTATAGGGTTTTTGTATCGATAAAAGCGCCTTCAAAAATATAATAATAAATTTATATGTTAATATATGTATGTTATGATTGCGAAAGTTTGGGGGTCAATGCAGCCAGCGTTTTGGGGACGCTTCCATTTGGTATTGTTTTGCATCAGTTGAGCTACATTTAGATTGTCTGCAACAGTGTACAGTTAGCTCAACTGTTTCAATTATAAATATTTACCTACTTAAGTAGAATGAAATCAAAGCTCCTGTAACTTTTGACAATTTTTTGATGATATTCCGACATTTTTGCCATCAGCGTTATTAATAACCGAACAAAGAACGAACACCATACCCGTCTCAATTTGGGGTAAATTAGTTTTACCTTATCACTGGGTAAATTGACCCAATAAAGTGTCATTTTACCCCCAAATGGGGTATCGAGACGCCTTGAGTGAATAGGCTCTAGTAGGTCGCTGGGGTGTTAGGCAATTTTGTTTCATTGGATAGACATGACATGACACACATTTTGCGACTGAATATTGCTCATGGGTTTTTTCGAGTGTTATTCGTATTTAAAAATATTAATTTCCGTATGTATATTTAAATTGGATTTACAAGCTGTTGCAGAAGGTTTATAACCCTCTGCAACAGCTTGTAAGTCCATAGTTATTTTACAATAAAACTATCGTTGGTACGGGTTCAAGCCCCGTTGAAGTCGAATATTTTTGTTGTAGTATTTGATTTCTTAAAACTATCGTTGTTTGATGAATTCACCACGGATGTAAGCGGGCTAACTGTGAACCTTATTTTTGTTGGAAGAACACCAACGTTTCATCTCCTAACGAGGGACATATTCAGAGGAAGTGCGGTGGGCCGCACGCATTTTCCCGGGATAAAAAGTACCTCATTAAGACTTCTAGAGGTCTTCTTAACACTCTTGTCAGAGTGGTTTATCATATTCATGCTAGTTAGGTGTCTGTTGTGATTTGCCCCACAATGTCGCGCCATCTTTCTTTATTTTTGGTCTTTCTAATGTACCTACTCGGGGATCGCCCGCTGCGGATCTAATCTGGTCGGTCCATGGGTGATCTTCCGCGCGTTCTAGTGCCTTCTTCTCTGCCCTGAACGACAAGATGCTAAATAGAGTCACCGCCCCCGCCTTATGACGTGTCTGAAGTATTTGAGGGTGCGAGTTTGGACCAAGACAGAGGTGTAGCCCGTTTATCCTGATCAGAGTGTAGTCTGTTTCGCACCAAATTTTTCGCACCACAAGCTAAATAATTGTTTCATTTCTCACTGGCTTTTAGATAGACGTGGTCATCATGACGAATATTTTTTTTTTGTATGGCCTGACTTCGCTCGCCTGACGCCTCACGATATATCGCAATCTCTCCCTACTCATGTCATTCTGGAGCATTCATGCAGGGAGACACCTGCGGCAAATCTTATCTGATCGGTCCATCTCATATGCGATCTACTAGTCGGTCTTTTACCCTCCAACTTTCTCTGCACGACTAGTCTTTCAATGGAGTCATTGTCTCACCTTGCTCGATAAATTTAAAAATATTCGAGAGTGTACGTTTGTAGATAGACGCTCTTTCACACCGAGTTCTTATAGGATGGAGATGTTGGTGCAGAACTCAGTCCAAGATATACCAAGCATTCTTCTCCTCTCTAGAACTACATAAATACTATGCTGTGTGGATTGTCCAGCATTATATATCAAACTAATATTAGAAATGCGAAAGTTTGGATGGATGGATAGATGGATGTTTGTTACCTCATCACGCCAAAACTACTGAACGGATCGGGCTGAATTTTAACATAAAAATAATTGTAATCTTGAAATCAAACATAGGCGTGCAAAGCCGCGGGCATAAACTAGTTACATTATATGTGTTAAAATTTACCCCAATCCATTTTTTCGTGAAGAGGTAACAAACATCTACACTTTCACATTTGTTCTGTGTTTCTGCTTTGATAAAACTTTTGAATCTATCAAGGAAACACAAAAGAAAAATCATAAATTGGCCTTTATGATTTTGTTCGCTTCGATCTTTTTATACGAGAGCACATAATTGAAAAAGAAACCCTATACCCAAGCTTGTTAGTAGTTATTTTCCGAGTTGGAGCAGAACCTGAAGTTTTTTAATACGCTAGATAGAGCAGAGATTATTTAATAATACAAACCACCTACAGCCTAAGTCAGCCTATTTCAGTCACTACATATAAGGTTACTAGCTTCTGCCCGCTGCTTCACACGCGTATTTGATATTATAATAAGTATCCTATTATCTAAGTTAGGCTTTGTTCTAAACGTACCCCAAATTTCATCTTGATCTGTTCAATAGTTTTGGAGATCCTAGGTAACAAGCATTCAGATTTCACAAACTTTCGGCTTTATAACATTAGTAAGATTCTGTGCTGACTGCCTCGTTGATCGATCAGCTTGTTCAACCGCTGATTATGAGGTCCTGGGTTCAAATCCCGGGTCGGGCTAATAGTTGTTATTGGAGTTTTTCTAGCAAGAAAAATTCACAGTAGCAGCTCGGAGTCAGGAAGTTGGCGGTACCTCGGAAAGCACGTAAGCCGTTGGTCCCCTGCATTTCCTCTCTCCGTTCGTGTCGGTCTGCAGTCCCGGCATTGAGAGATTATGAGAGTGAGGGAATAGAGAGTGCACCTGTCTTTGCGCACACACTTGTGCACTATAATATGTCCTGCGCATCAGGCTAGTCTCCGATGAGACTGGCCGCCGTTGTCTAAATTCGGCTTGGAGCACATCATTATTCTGTGCTACTACTTTTACTAACTACTAAGAATCCATAATTCAATCGGATTCCTAAAATCATTTACAGCGAGTATATTTACTATGATTTGAGTATTTTGAGCTTTCCAATGTTTCGGCACTGTTTCATGCGCTTAACTAAACTCAAATCATGGTAAATATCCTGATTTTAGTGTCAATAACCATGGTGGTTTTAAAAGTTTTATGGGTTCCTAAAATGTAAGAACATTTTAGGATGATGAATATTACGTATGAATATTTTAGGAATCAGATCTATCATTCGAGTTGGTAGGTATATAAGACCATATTGGTATTTTGTGTTAATTTATATTTTAAAAACTGAATCTAATTTTATATTCTAATATCCTCTGAACCCTTCAGGATTTGTGCAGAATATAAAATCCTACTTTCTGTATTCCTTCTTCAACTTTAGCGAATGAAATAAATAAATAACGCTGGACAATTTACACAGCATTATCTAGCCCCAAGCTAAGCAGAGCTTGTGTTATGGGTACTAGATAACTGATATACTTAATACAATACACTACATAGATTTTTTTTTTATTATACATAGAAAACACCCAGACCAACGGAACAAATTTCTGCAGATCGTACACAAATTTGTTCCGAGGCGGGAATCGAACCCGCAACCTCCTGCGTCGCAGGCGGACCTTCGCCCGCTGCGCCACGGAGGTCGTCAAAAAATTAATTATCATCCGAGTTGGTAGGTATACGAGTTTATGGCTATATTGGTATTTTTTTAAAATTGAATCTTATTTTACTTTTTAACATAGGTACTTCTAAACCCGTCAGGACCTGTGCAGAATTCAAAATCCTATTTTCTGTATTTCTACTTCAACTTTAGCGAATTAGTAGGTATAACATTGTTTATATGCTAATATTTTAATTTTTTGTTTGTTTATTTTTTGTATGATTTAACATTGTTTTACTGTACGGGTCTACCTAAAAACCAGAAAAAGGAACACTTAAGTGCGCTCATCATAACAAAAAAATACGTATCAAGAAATTGCCTTTCTCCTTATTTGAAGTCCATTAAAAGGTCCTCAATATACTTAAGAGAAAATTGAGACGCGATCGTGATTGACTCAATAAATGTGAGGGTCGTCGAAAAAGTTTTAATGATAAGTATATAGAACACGGGTAGCAAAGCAGTCTATTAAAATTTTCAAAAGGAATAATTTTGTATTTGTTTTCTATAACTATACTAGCTTCTGCCCGCGGCTTCGCACGCGTATGTTCAGTATAATAAGTAGCCTATAATCTAAGTTAGGCTTTGCTCTAAACGTACGCCAAATTTCATATTGATCTGACAACCTCCGTGGCGCAGCGGGTGAAGGTCCACCTGCGACGCAGGAGGTTGCGGGTTGGATTCCCGCCTCGGAACAGATTGGTGTACGATCTGCAGAAATTTGTCCCGTTGGTCTGGGTTTTTTCTATGTATAATCAAAAAAAATGTATCAATGTAGTGTATTGTATTAATTATATCAGTTATCTAGTACCTATAACACAAGCTCTGCTTAGCTTGGGGCTAGATAATGCTTTGTGAATTGTGCAGCATTATTTATTTATTTTATTTTATTTATTTATCTGTTCAGTAGTTTTGGAGATCCTAGGTAACAAAAATTCAGATTTCACAAACTTTCGGCTTTATAATATTAGTAGGAATTTTTGGTTGACGCGGCGCACGGCAGCAATGCTCCCAGTTAGTATAATTTTTTCCAACATCTATAGCAACAGCAACGACCCGCGCTCGTATTTCAGCAATTTTACCCAAAACCTTGAACCCGCGAGTGTGGGAAGACTTCCCACTCGATGGACCGACGACATAGTACCGTTCGCAGGCAGTCGATGGAAAGGTGGCTCAAGACCGCTACTCGTGGTGGCGTTTGGGGGAGGCCTATGTTCAGCTGTGGACGTAGACGGGCTGATGATGATCATAACCCAAATTCTTAATGAATTATACCCCTAAACCTTCCTCATGAACCACTCCATCCATTGGTGATCACCGTATGAAAATCTGCTGGGTAGTCTTTGAGTTTATCGCGTTCAAGGTAGAAACTGACAGAGCCCACAGCATGCAACGTGGGTACGCGAGAAAATGTAGGAATCGGGTGGCGTGGCGTACGATAGATGTCTCTAGATCATCTATTTTCATACATAAATTTAAGCGTTCACATCCCTTATTGCGTCGCGTACGTTGCCTAAGGTGGGCTTTGCCAGTTTCTATCTTAAAGCTGGGTATTCAGCGGTGTTGAGTGGCGTAATGTAACATTCACAGCGAGCATAGGTTACGCCGATTGCTAAAATCCGTACTAACTGCACGATTGCTCGCTGTGTAAACGTTAAATTACGCCCCTTAATACCGGTCAGTACCCACCTTAAGGCTAGGTATTCCTGCAGTACTAGGTGTAAGGGAAAACGCGCGTCTGCCAAGCCGCCCCGCTCGTGTTTTTTGTAGTAGTTTAAACATGGTGATTGAGAAAATCATTGTATCAAGTCAAACTCTGCGAATTTGTTGAAAAATATTAAGAGTCCTTAGTTGAGTACAAAAAAGTGTGATATCAGTAGTTCGCTAGTTTTAGTATTGAAAAAACGTTAGAAAAAGGGGTAACTTGATGTAAGTTCATTAGATCTTGTAACTGAATGTGACTTTGACTAGTTTATATCTTTTTTTCAGAATTTTAAACACTATTTTTTAAGTCTCAGATGATATTAAAAGTCACAAAAATGCGGCCTCTGCTGGCCTACCAAGCCTTAAGATTTTTTGTGAAAAGGATAAGCATAGGATTTCACGTTCATATGAGCAGCACGGAGCATACGTTTTTGGTACGGCGTAAGCGCAAAAATGATGTTTTAGCTTATTTAAAAGAAAACTACAAAACTTATGAAACTGAATTAAGGAATCAAAGAATCAGCAATAAACTACGAATCAAAACTAAAATCTTTTCAAAGATCGCAGGGTTCCTGAAACCTCGACCAATTAAGGTGCAAAACAGTTCACTTTCATGATTTTTTTTAAAGTAATGTTTTTTTGCAATCGTGTTTTCCTATTCATTGATCGAAGAAAGTATATATTTTTTTTTATTCAAGTTGTTTAACACGGGGATCCCGTGAGTAATATATAGTTTGACAAACAAACTCGCTAGGTTCGCCTCGCCTCGACAGACAGTCAAACGTGGCCCGGGACTTAGTTTCCTAAACTGTGATTGGGCCACTTCCACGATTAACTCAATAATTGCGCAAGTCGTCGAAAAAGTTTGGAATGACAGTAAATATTTAACAAGACGCGGTTGTGCCGTAACCAGAGACAACGGAAACACGGAAAATTGAAGACTAACATTTATTTTACTCCAGTGAGTTAAGAGTGTCGTGATTTCAAGCAAGTATAGGCGGTAGCGATTTATACTTAATTGAACTTAACTTCTTTATTTCCTCTATTAAAACAGCCTATTTACGTCTTTTCCCAGAAATCGCTTTACCAGCAATAAATAAAAATATTAAATCCTGTAGGCGGAGCTAACGGCGCTAGAGACAGTAGGAAGTCCCAAAAATTTTCGACTCTTACGTCGCCACGTCGTACGTCTTGACGTCGTGGTGTAGTTGGTTAGCACATTCCCGTACTGAGGGAAGGATGCGGGTTCAAGTTCCGTCGAAGTCGAGTTTTTTTGCGATATTATTTGATTTTTTATAGTAAGATACCAACCATTGTTATGGTGACGCGATTAATTTATTGAAATTACAGCCCTACCCGTATGCTTGTCGGTAGAAAAAAACCTGAATATCTGTTCAGCAATAAACCCGTACCAAATACGTCACGAGGAATGGAAGTCGAACAGGACAGATTTTTCCCAGCAGTAGTGGTTCAATAACGGCTATAAATAGCTAATCTCAGGGTCGCATCAGTTCAGTAGGAACCATCCAGGAACCATCCAGGAACCGACTATTTCGTTGGCAAATTTCAGTAAAGTAATAAGTACCTACACATTGGCCAACATGGTGTTGCGTTGGCGTTACGTTCGGCGTGCGTTCTACATTAAGGAAGAAAGAAAGAAAGAAAGAAAAAAAGATAGAAAGAAAATTTATTTATTAGTACACTAGTAGAAATAAACCATTTAAAAAATTCAAGCCCCCTCCAATAAACGTCATACAATCGGCGTGGATTTTTAGAATGGTTTATCTTTACCAGCTTGCAACTATTACATTCATACTTTTAAAATAATATTACAAATAAAAATGATCTAGTTCTAAGTACAGTGTTTCAAAGCGCTTATGTAGGCACATAAGCGTTTTGAAAGGTTACAGACAGTCGACGACGATGGCCATTTAAATTAATATTATTATTAAATTCGCCGTCGCCTGTACCCTTACCACGCCCGACTTGGCCCGCGAGTGAGCCCTCAAGCAAATGAAGGGTAAGTACGACTTTTAATTGCATTCCCAGTAGAAGTGTCGGTAGGGAAATTCAATTTAGATGAAATCATCATTAGATTCTTGTAATTGATTCACTTTCATGAGAAAAGTGAGGCAGTTGAGATAGAGTTGCTTATACCATTAAACATGGTGGAAAAGTTCAAGTTTTTTTTGTAGAATACTTGATGCGGCGAAAATGAGCGATTTCGTAGTGTATCGCTTACTCTCGCTTGGTAGGAACGTTGTACTGTCTTGCGGGATCTCTACCATGGGATCGTGAAGGGAGGGTGCTTACCAAATTGCACGAGCACTAAAATGAGGAACAGGCGCAAGGGCACCGACTGGCACCTCAGGAGGTCCAATATGCGCGGGAACAAGTGGCCCGAAGAACTGGAGTCAGCTCGCTGTGGCCAGTGAACCATTGACGCCTTACTTCCTGTCTTGGGAGAGTGGGTCCACCGGGAATATGGTGCTTTTACGTTCCGATTGGTACAAGTACTGACTGGACACCAAAACAACCATGACGTTGACGTTGACCGTAAAATAATATTAGAATTTAGTTTATTTACTAGAAAATATAATTTTGATTTTTCATAGCTTTTATAAAATAAATTCCCGAAACTTCCTCATATTTAAAAAAAAACTAGGGTCACATTTTCCCGAACATCGTTTTCGATGTTTTTTAAAAACACAATATTTTTTTTACAACAGTGGCCTCGAGTCGATAATACCTCTCAATAAATAAGAGCAAATTCATAAAATAATATAATTTAGTTTCGGCATCAGATCCAGTGATATTTGTTTCAAGCAGCGGCGCGGGCTACAAGGTTTTGAGTTACCGGTGAGCTTCCTACTCAGTAAAATGACATGAAATTTTGCGGTTGCTTTGTTGACGAGTCTCTTTGAGCTCGTATTACGAATCCTAGCTTATTTTACACCAGCTATATTGGAATATTCAGTAATAACCAGTATGTGTCTGTCAAGTTAGCAGCCCTGCCAAGGAATTTGGTGGTTTCAACTATGCCAGTAAATGTGTCATGCATAAAATAGCCCTTAGTAAAATAAACGTCTATTTCTGAGCTTTTCAGGAGAACTAAAGATACCGTAAGGCACAGTTAATTGGCATAGTTCATGATTCATATCTCGCTATAGATTCGTCGAAATCAGCGGGGCTGCCAGCTTGACGTCAAGATAGCAGCCACAGTGAAAGACTTAAATATCTCCTAAAGTACTGTGGCACTATTTATTTTACTTAGGGCATCAGGATCACTATTTCATGACACATTTATTGGCATAGTTCAAACCACCAAATTCCATGGTGGGGCTGCTAACTTGTATTCAATATTCAGTATACAGTATTTTTATTGCGAAACAAAAATATTACATACAGTAAGTATTAATGTACCCTGTCAGGTAGGGTATGGCAATGTATCTTAATCTAGGACTTAAGTTAATTACTAAATTAAGTATTTTGTATTTTATCCAAAATTAGGAGATCTTTTATTATGAACAATAAATAACATTTGTGTAGTTTAGAATATTATATAAATTTACTTAGGTAGGTACAATAAAACTTTTTAACAAAATAGTTTACTTTTTATAAATTTGTGTGACTAGGTTATACTTAACATCTTATAATTAATCAATATTATAACCTATTATATTATTAAGAACACTTCGAAGCTCTTCCATTGTTAAAAAGAAAATGTAGGGATTCTATCCTAATAGTTTGTCTTCAAAAAAGTCTTTTATGTCATAATAGCATTTTTTAATAAGCAATTTTTGTAGTTTTGATGCGAATATATGGTGTTTGGGTTCAGATTTAAGGAATGTTGGTAGTTTATTATGTATTTTAATGGACATGTAATAAGGGCTCTGTCTATATAGTTCAAGTCTAGGTATTGGAAGGATGAGGTTTGTTTTTCTTCGTGGATTTTTATCAAATTGGTATAAATTCAGGTTTTTTCTAACAAATAATGCTGTTTCATATATATAAAGGCTAGTCAAAGTTAGTAATTTTTGTTCTATAAAATGTGGTCTACAGCTGGTGCGTCTTCTGATATTAACAATAATACGTAGGCATTTTTTCTGCAATATAAATAATTGGTTTGTATCTACACTGTTGCCCCAGATTACTACCTATGCCATAGCGTAGCCATGAATAAGCATATGCATAGTAGGCAGATAAAGCTGTTTTAAGACGCTACCCAAACAGCGACACCGTAGAAAGTACACTTTTTCGTCGCACCGTTAGCCGTTCTCCGACATATTACAAGCCCAAAAAAAAAAACCTCAACGGAGCGGTTTGTCATAACTTTTTTGTTATTGGCAATATGTGTACATTGACATCAATATAATATATTTTTTTTAGCGTAACAAAGAAGTCAAGTAAAGGAGATGTTTAAAGACGCTAAAAACGTAATAAACATGCAAAACAATTGTATTTCCAATGACAGTTGTCAAAATTATTGTTAATCACTCATGTTAATCATAATCACTCATGAGTTCTTGGAAGGCAGCAACATAATAAAGAATACTTTATATCGGTATGAATATCAATTTGGATAGCAAGGCATGGTCTGTTGTGGTTTTTATGATTATTTTGTAGAATTACAATCTAAACTAAAACTATCTTCATGATTGTTGCGTTTTATTTCCGGAAAATAAAATTAATTATGTAAGCGAGTAGTACTGAGATTGTGTACAAAATTATATCCGTGAAATTCATCATTCCGCATTCCAACATTCACGTATTTTATTTTACGAATATTTTTATAAATATTTATTTATATATTTTTATAGTATCGATTTATAGATTATCTTTTAAAGGGAAATGTATACGATTCTACAACAAAACTACAAAAGTGTTAAAAGTTATCAAAAAATAATTTCAAACAATTTGTAAAATATATCCTTTGTTAAAAAGGCTTACTACAAAATATCAGACTATCTCTAGAGGATAAAAAACTTAGGTATTGCTAATAGTATTGCTCCAGCTCGAAAACTAACACCCTAACAAGGTAAAGGTTTCTTGTTCGCTTCTTTACTTTACCTTAAAAAGATTGAAGTGAACAATAAATTAAAGTAATCACTTTATTTCCCAGTTTTACTCTTGAACCTTATTTGAATTTATTGACGTGTCCAAGACTCCTGTAAGGGGTAAAGGAAATAAAGCACTGTTATATTTCATTTTATATCTGATTATTTGATTGACGACCTCTGTAGCGCGGCGGGGAAAGGTCCACCTGCGACACAGGAGGTTACAGTTAGTTTGATTCCCGCCTCAGGATAAATGTTTGTACCATCTGCAGATATTTATTCCAGGTGTTCTGGATGTCTTATATATATAAAAAATATCTATCTGTGTAGTGTATTTAATAAGTATATCAAAATAAGTATACCATAACACAAGCTCTAATTACTTTGGGGTTAGATGATGTTGTGTGGCTTGTTCAGCATTATTTATATTTAAAATTTTTTTTGAGAAAGCCCTCCAAAACCAAATCGAAATATCTTCAACGATTGACACTTTTGTAATCCATTTAGACCTCAGTTGTTTTGACTAAATTAGTATATTTTTTTAATGTATAAAGTATTATCATAATGGTCGGTGATATTTTCGGCACTTTAACATGCATGAAGATGATATTATTTTTTTAAGTGTTTCTGATTTCTATGAATAACTATCGATGAATGTAATTTTTATTATAATTGAGAAGCTACAAGCGACATAGGTTTTATTAAGGTATTTTACATGCAACGATAGCAAAGCCGCGGGCAAATGTTAGTTAACATTACATTATTACCTTGTGATTGTGCTATCAACCAAAATAAAACAAAAGTTTGCCTCTTCTACAACAGAAAAATTTTGCATAAGTCTATGTTAAAAATAAGCGCCTCTGCCGACCACATTTGGTAATATTGACATGCAATCTGACAGTCTTAGTTTTCCACGGCAGCGCCTTAATGTTTGTGTTACTTTTTAAGATAGATAAGGCATAAATAAATTGTGATAGTTTGCTTTTGGTTTTTTCTATGTCCTTTCCAATTAAGGTGAGTATCAATTTTTAGGCCTAAAAGGGTATGATCTTGGACTTCTTCAATATTGAGGCTACTTGTTAGTGGAGATAGATCTAGAGGTGTTTTCTGGTACGGGGTAAATTGTATGATTTTTGTCTTTTTTGTATTTGCTTCCAAATTGTGAGCTTCTAACCAGGTGGTTATGTTATGAAAACTTTCTTTTATTCTGTTAAGTGAAATTTTATGGGGGGGGGCATTTGAAAAGAAGGGACACATCGTCTGCAAAAAGGATGCAGAAGGAGTCAGCAATTTTAGGCAGGTCATTTATGTAGATTAGGAACAGAATGCATCCTAAAACACTTCCTTGTGGAATTGAATTGTTTATGGTAATTGTTTTTGATTTTACTGTTTGTATAATCCCTGAATTTTTACAACAATGTTCAATTTGGACAAACTGTTTCCTGTCTAGAAGGTATGATTTCAGCCAATTTAGTATTTTTCCCCTGATTCCGATTTCAAAAAGTTTGGTTATAAGTATTTTATGGGAGACTTTATCATATGCCTTACTCATGTCTAAGAGTATACCTATTGCATAGTATTTGTCTCTAATATAGTTAAGGGTTTCGAGGTTGTACTTAAAAATAGCAAGAGCGGTTGAGGAGTTTTTACGGAAGCCGTATTGATTTTCACTTAGGAGATTATATTTTTCTAAGTTATAGATGCGGTCTGATATTGCACGTTCAAATATTTTAGACACTACCGGTAGTAGGGCAATAGGTCTGTAATTACTCATGTTGGAGGCCTGTCCACCTTTTTTGAAAATTGGTCGAATTTTAGCTATTTTGAGGCGTTCTGGGAAGCACTCTTCATTGAAAGACTGATTTATCAAGAAAGTTAATGGAGGTGTTAATTCTTTAATACAGGATTTTACCAAAATTGGGGGCTTTCCATCTATTCCGCAGCTATATTTATTATTAAGTTTATTAATGAGTCCGCTCACTTCTCTATTGGTGACTGGGGTAAGGAACATGGTGTTTATGTTAGTGCTTGTTTTGGTAACTGATTTTGAAAGACATGTTTTTCCAACTGAAGCAAAATATTCATTGAAAGTGTTAGCTACAGTATTGGGGGTTTCTATGGTTAAGTTATTATGAACCAACTTAATATTTTGTGTTTTTTTGGGTTTTTTATTAGTAATAGTATTTATTATATTCCACATGGTTTTCACTTTATTTTTTGAATTTGTCATTTTTTTTATATTATTTAATTTTTTTGAATTTTTTACACAATTTTTCAAGATTTTTCTGTAAAGTCGATAATGGGATTTTAAAATTTTACTTTTAGTTTCATTGGTTAGGGTTTTTAGTGCTCTTTTATGGCAGCATGATATCTTTAATCATTTGGTCATCCAAGTGTTACCTTTAATTCTTATTTTAATTTTCCTGTTTGGTATGTGAGTGTCAAGTAGTTCTCTCAGTTTATCATCAAAATTGTTGTAGTTTTGGTTTAAATTATGATTAGGGTTTATCAAATTGGTCCAGTCAGTGACAATAAGGGCATTTTTGAAGTTATTAATGTGTTTTGTAGTGTAAAATCTTTTTGTTATAGTGATTGCTGCTTTAGGTGCCTTTTCGTTAAATTGGAATTTATACATTAGAGCTTTATGGTCAGAGATGCCATGGTCTTGTACATTTACTGAGTATTCTCCTCGATAATTTGTAAATAATAAATCGAAACATGTACCTGTTCTGGAAGTTTGACGAGTTATGTCATTTATCTTTTGATACATTCCATGTTCAAGCATAAAATTAATTAGTTTTTTATATTGGGTTGGGTATTTGTTTTTGTCTAAATTTAGGTCACCTCCAATTATAATATGTTTTTTTGCTAGTTGGGGTTTTAAGATCTGAAGAAGATTTTCTAATACATTAAAGAATGTTGCTATGTTTCGGTCAGGCCGGTACAAATTTACCACAAGCATACCTAGTTTGGGTATTTCAATTGCACAACATTCTATAACACTTGACGAACACACCAGTACTGGCTTCCACTATCGGCTTTTGCGGGATGCGGTACTTAGTCAATTTGTTATCCCAGGTCTGTCTCTTTTTGTAAAGCCAGAACTATTCTCGTAAGTAGGTACGACATGGACTTATTATTTTATTCGAATTTGTTAGACTTTGTATAGATGTCATTTCTTTAAAGGAGAATATAGCGTTTAGAAGGAAATTACAATCAAATAATCGAAAGAAATTAGAACTAGTATTTACAATTGAAACGATTCAGCTAACTGCAGACAGTCGCAAACAATCTACAGGTAGCTCAATTGATCCTTATCATGTTTTAATAATGTTAATTTATATGAAAATTTTATTTATTATTTCAATTAATTAATTTATTTGTCTCGTTGTTCGAAAATGATCAATGTTAATTATTCAATATTGATTTACTTTATAAAATGTTTTACAATTTACCAATAATTTTAATTAATTAGATAAATGATGTTTTTTAATTTTAAGTAGGTAACTAGTGTAATTGGTTAATAAAAATCGTGTTAGTTACTAAAAAAAAAAAAACTGTCTGAAGCGTCCCCAAGACGCTGGCTGCATTGTCCCGCAGTATGGCAATCATATTAGATTGAAATACAAGACAGAAATAGCGAAAGAAGTAAAAATATATTTGGTCTTGGTTCATTTATCAATATTTTCGCCGGCCAAAAAACTGCCTGTACAATCCGTTCATAGCTTACATGACATACAATACAGTTTATGGACCTTGGATTTGGCATCCTGCCAGTCAACTGGGGTCTGACTGAAACCGTGACTCTAAAAGAGTTACGTTAACCATAAATGGTGTACAAGCTTCCGCCCGAGGGCTTGCATGCTTTTTCATGAGATAAAAGGTGCCTATATATTATGCTACTTATATAAGCCTATGTGTTACTTCCGGTCTAGAACTATCTCAGTGCAAAATTTTAACTAGTTAGTTTAGTATTTTTTTTAAACCAAGGCAGTGAGGAAACACTTTTTTTTCTTCGCATTTCAAGAATCAAAATCGTTTTTTCTAGTTTAATTTTAGGTCGAAATGTTTTAAGTATCTTGCTCAATGTAGATACGTGTTCCAGCCAAATTGGATGTATAATGTTTGTAAACAAACCGCCCATACTTAACCTAGAATTCACTATGTCGCTGCGTCTTTTTATACGCAATTTAGAAATGATTATGTACATACTTGTCGATTAAGATTCTTCCTTTAATAAATATCGCTTGAAATTGTATATGAAACTCGACGAGTGATTTTTTTTTAATTCAGAAATGTAGATCTTAACTGCTATGCTGAATTTTGTTGTTTGTTTTTTGTTTGTTATTAATAAGTTGAGGTTATGGTAGTACTGACATACTTTCCAAAGTAAAAATCCTTAACAATAAACATGATTTTAAAAAGTGTTTTTTGTTGTGGTTTGTCTACATTTCACATCGAGTTTGGCTAGTTTATGAAATTTATTTTTTTATAAGTATAGCTTTATCTAGGCCCTTTCAAACACCATATTGAACTCCTTATAATATTAAAGACTAGTTTCTGCTTGCGCCTTTGCACGCGTTGTTTCTATGGAAACGGTTATATTTGTGATTTCTATCCCATGGGAACTGATTTATCGGATCATCATCATCATCATTATCATCATCAGCACCCTGTGACATAAGCCTCAGCGCTCTCCCCCTCAGGGCGCCATAGCGCCCTGTCTTCAGCTTGCCGCATCCAGCATCTGCCTGCATTCTTTCGCAGATTTATGTGATTAAAGGTAGTTAACGTTTGATTCAAAATAAAAACAAAAAGGTAAATTGTCAGCCCGATCCGTTCAGTAGTTTTGGCGGAAAGAGGTAACAAACACCATCCAAACATCCGTACATGCAAACTTTCGCTTATATAAAATTAGTGTGATTGGCATTTGACCGACAAGGTCAAACTCCCCAAGGCTTTTACCATTAAGGATTTTTCTACATGGATAATGTCGAGTAATTTTTTTTTTGACACTTTTTCATTATTTTCCTCCTTTCCATATTGACTTTCTTCCAGGAATATTATATTCAGAAGTTTGTAAGTAGGCTAAAAATTAAACGTGCAAACGTAAATTGGTGGGCTTTATTTCAGGGTTTATTCTAAGGGTGCTTGAAAAAATTTAATCTAGGAAATTAATATAATGCGAAAAGGATCTTAATTTATTGGAAAGAAAATTTGGTAGATAATTTAATGGGTTTTACGAGCTTTTGATTAAATTCAAGAGGAGCCAGATGTGGTTTCAATATTTATCTAGGATTGAAAAATTAGGCGATTCCTTTTGTGTGGAGTGAAAAAAAAAAACTAGTATTGTAAGTGAGGTATACTTATTACAATACCTAGCTAATTTTTAAGACGAAAGTACGTTGAAAATGAAAAACAGCCTAGAATTCAGGGTTCCATACCCGAAGGGTGAAAACGGGACGGAGGGACAGACAGCGGAGGCTTAGTAAGAACCCTATTACTAAGTCAAAAAACCCAATAGTTCTTAATTTATAACAATAATGTTATATGTCAATAAATCTTAGACCTACTTAGATTTTACCTAGGCTAAACAATTATACAAATTGTAGCTACAAACACAACACAATAAAAATAATATTAAAAATATATCTATAAGATTGATATGAATAATAAAATCATTCAATTCAACCCTATTACTGAGTGAAAAGACTTAGTAATAGGGTTATTACTCAGCCTTCGCTGGCTGTCCCCCGTCCATCCGTCTGTCCGCCTGTCAGCGGGCAGTATCTCAAGAACCATAAGAGGTAGACAGTTGATACTTTCACAAAGTAAAATAATAAAAATCTCTTGCCGCTATATGGACAAATAATTAAAATAAAATAAATATTTAAATAAAATGGGGCTTCAATACATAAATCAGCTTTTGTCTGTTATTGCTCTACGTTTGACAAGGCATCTCTAAAAACTACATATCTCTTGAACCATAAAAGGTAGGACAGTTGAAATTATTATTTATTTATAAGACAGTATAACATCATAACAGGTTTTGTTTTGAAGGGACGTGTTTTTACTATTGTCACATTTAAAAAATTATGTAAATAGAAAAAATTTAATAATTAAGAAGGGCAACGTCCATGCCACGTTGAGTACCGATCACCGAAATTAAGCAACGTTGGGAGCGGTCAGTACTTCGACGTGTGACCACGTCATATTGGCTTTTTGGGGTTTCTTTCACGAAATAGTTTTTTCGATGGTACGGAACCCTCCGTGTGCGAGTCGACTCGCACTTTGCCGGTTTTGTTATTTCCTTAATCTAATAGACAAGCACCTTTATTATCCTAATGCCATATTTCTTTCCTAAAGCTACAATAATGCTCCAAAGAATGAACAATAAATAAGACAGATATCATCACAGAAATAGCTCATAACTGACGCATTCAAACAACGGTTGTTAGCCAAAAATATGGCGGGAAATACAAACAAAGAAATAGGTCGTAAATTTTAAAAATGGTATCTAGTTTATTTCGGACGACTGGGTGTAATAGCGAAATAGAGTGTAGTGTACGAACTACTAAAGTTTGGACGTTTTCGGCTTTAGTTTCGGCTTTGAAAATAAGGCCGAAAAGACAGTTGAACAATTCAAGAAGGTAAGTGAAGATTTTAGTAACTGAAAAGAGTATATAAAGGATCAAAAGTAGCCTATCTTTATATCTATCTTTATATCCATCCAAACAATTGCATTTATATGAGTGTAAAGTGTGATAGACAAAAACCTTCCTCCCTTCTGATAACTTCATGAACTATGGCTGTTCTCGCTGTCGCGGTCTGCGGTCGCCAGAGTTAATCAAGTCCCTGGAACGAGCTCGCTACTCTCCTAGTTACAGCATTCTGCGGTTTCTGAAAGCTTTGGCGCACTGTTTTAGCTGGTAACGGATGCAGAATGTTATTTGGTTAATTATATGCAGTAATTACGATTAGATGAAAAAGTTATTGAATTTGATTTTTAATCCAAACGTGACGCATTTATAAACAAAATCACAAATGTTTCTGTCATGATTCAGTTTTACTGTCAAAGGAAAACAAAGTAGAATGGAGATGTTTTGGAAAAATTTACAAAAGCATGGAGTTAAAATAGTCCTCCAATTTGTTTCATCCAACACTGAATTGTGTGGGATGTAATGAGTGAAGCTAGACTCAACTGATTTATGCAAGTACCTCTAATATTCGGCTTACGACCTAAACCAAATAGATAGATCATTTATTAATAAAAAAAAAATATTTTTATACTAATTTCAGATAAAATCTACTGAGCTGTTCCTTAAAGCCTATGTTAAGCTTGTCTTAGAACTGGGTTCTTATCTATTTTACGTAAAACAAAAAAAATCATAGGTTTGTGAGAGAAAACATTCAGCTTACGACCTAAGCCGACAATTTACATAGTTACGTTTGTGAGACAAAATATTCGACTTAATGATCTAAGCCGAATATTTTCAATGGTAACTTTGCGAGAGAAAATATTCAGATACAGAGCTGAGCCGACAATTTTTATACCTACGTTTCCAAGAGAATATATTCGGATTAAGACCTAAGCCAAAAATTTTGACCTCATCCAGCCCAGCACTATCCAAAAATTGTCTACTCTACTATAAGCTGCGAGCTATAAATTCAGAAATCGACTTGAGTGTTTTAACATTGCCTATATTTTCTGACATCGATGTTCCTAGCAATAAATAGATTTTGTACCTGCCCATTATAATATTCTTCAGACCAATTGCTGCGCCCTAACAGGGTACATCTTTCAGCTAATTACCACCTTGGCTAAAACCCTGTAAAAATGTATATGGATACAATAAATAAAACTGAAATCTGTTGTCTTCTGTATAGCGGAAAATATTCGACCGATGGCATAAGCCGAATAGTTTTCGGCCTCAGCCGGCCCAGCACTCAAACACTGTCTGCTCTACGGCCTCCGGTGAGCTATAAATTCAGAAAGTGTAAGTAATGCGTGAGCCAAACACACAAGTTATTCCGTAGTCGGATGGACGGGGTCGTACAGACGACTGAGTTAAGCCTTTTCGGGCGTGCAGGGATTTTACTTTTGTAACTATTCTTACTAATATTAGAAACGGTAGAATTTGTAAGTTTGTTTGATATTTACGCTAGTACATGGTATGAGAGATGCCTCTACTTTCTGTTTTTACTTTTAATTTTACAATTATGGTAAAGTTTGCCAATTTTTAATAAGTAAACCAATTGTATGTGTTTTGTATTGTTTTATGTGACAAATAAATGATTTACTTACTTACGTTAGTTACCTACATTTACAGTCTATCTATTTTTAAGTTAAAAATGTTACTTATTTATAGTTTACTATTGTTTCAAAGAAAACTGATAAAATTTGCCATAAAATGTTTTTTTTCAAATCTCTAACCTATACCTAGTTCTGAAAAAATAAAAATTCTTAAAGTGTGATAAATTCAGTTAGTTTTGCAGGCCAGTGTAGGTACATTCCCATTAAACCTGTTTTTCACTGATTGCATAACTATGAACCTGTAAATCCTGTAACTTAGCCATGTTTTATGCATCAGCTTCAAGAGTTTTATTTTATATATTAATTTAATAAAGTCTGCCAACTTTATTCTGAAGTATTCCCATATTCTAGCTTAACTCGATGTAGAATGTTTGTAAACAAACAAAAAAAACTAAATCTGACATGCTTAATGAGTAATGACATCCATCAGCAAAGTTTTTGAAAAACTAATCTTACATCAATTGCTCAGGCATTTCAATGGCAATGACCTGCTACATGGTAAGCAATTCGGGTTTACTCGGGGTAGGTCAACTACTGATGCCGGTGTAGAGTTAGTATCGCATATCTTTGATGCTTGGGAGAAGTCGCAAGATGCTTTAGGCGTTTTTTGCGACTTGTCAAAAGCATTCGATTGCGTACACCATGAAACATTAATCAGGAAACTACATCACTATGGAATAAGAGACACCTCTTTGGATCTTCTTACATCTTACTTGAGTGATAGGATACAAAGAGTTGACATTAATGGGAAACGGTCTTCGGGGTCTGTAGTTACAATGGGTGTACCGCAGGGTTCTATCCTCGGTCCTTTCCTATTTTTAGTTTATATTAATGACCTGCCTCACCTAGTCAAGAATAATCATGAGATTGTATTGTTTGCTGACGATACTTCATTAATTTTTAAAATGAAACGACGAAACATAAAACTTGACGATGTGAATAATGCAATCTCAAAAGTAGTACACTGGTTTAATGTCAATAATCTTTTGCTTAATGAAACTAAAACGAAATGTATAAAATTTGCTCTACCTAATGTAAAACACGTTAAGATTGATGTAAACGTAAAAGGAGAAACGTTAGAAATTGTAAACAGTACAGTATTCTTAGGAATAACCTTAGATAGTAAACTTCAATGGGGCCCACACATAGATAAGCTATCGAAGAGACTTAGTTCTGCAGCGTATGCAGTCAAAAAAATCCGTCATCTTACAGACGTTGATACTTCTAGACTAGTCTATTTCAGCTACTTCCATAGTGTTATGTCTTATGGCATACTGCTGTGGGGGAACGCTGCAGATATTAACACCGTATTTGTGCTGCAGAAGAGAGCTGTTCGTGCAATCTATAATATGGGTCCCAGAGAATCCCTGCGTGATAAATTCAAAGAAATAAACATAATGACAGTACCATGTCAATATATTTATGAAAACTTGTTTTACACTCATAGAAATATCAATCTATTCCCTAAAAATAGCGACATACATAATATAAATACTAGAAATAAGGATAAACTCGCTGTGCCCACAACTAGGCTACACAAGATAAATGTATCTTTTAAAGGGCAATGTATACGCTTCTACAACAAAACTCCAAGTGAGTTGCAAAAATTATCAATAAATAAATTCAAACAAATTGTCAAACATATCCTTTGTAAAAAGGCTTACTACAAAATATCAGATTATCTAGAGGATAAAAAAGCTTGGGACGAGTTTTGCTCCAACTCGAAAAATAACAACTAACAGGCTAAAGGTTTCTTCGTCGCTTCTTTACTTTAGTCTACATACCGAAGCGACAGAAATCAAAAATATCACTTTATTTCCGTGTCAGTGTTTAGTTTTATGATTTGACCTTTTCTAAGTGTACATTTATTGTATTTATGGAAATAAAGAGTTTTTGATTTGATTTGATTTGATTTGAGTTTCAGACGAAAACTGTGGCGCAGCGGGCGAAGTTCCGCTTGCGAAGCAGTAGGTTGCGGGTTCGATTGTCGCCTTGAGACAAATATTTATACGATCTGCAGGTATTTGTTAAGTCTGTTCTAGACCTTTTCTATGTATAATAAAAAATATCTATCTATGTAGTGTATTGTATTAAGTAGGTATATCAGATATCTAGTACCTACCCATAACACAAGCTCTGCTTAGCTTGGGGCTATATAATGCTGGGAATTAATAAATAAAAAAAAAGTTAGGTATTATAATCGGTAGCAATATTTATTGAAAGAACAATCTCAAATCGACATGGTATGTTAATCGCATTAGATTTTTATAATATACGGTAACAGAGTGAATTTTAGGTTAAGTATGGGCGGTTTGTTTACAAATATTTCACACAACAAAACCAAAGTGGACCTTGGGTTCCGTCACAAGGTTTCTCGAGGCATCTCGGTTGGTAGGTACTGCACTATTTTCTCACCAGGTGGTTGTAGGCAGTGAACGGAAAAAACATGGAAACCTTCCTTGAAGGGAAATTAAGCGTGCAAATGGACACAAAAACGTACATGTCAAATATTCTTCGCTGAATAGCCAACAATTTGTTAACACTCGGGAAGCTCAGTTCAAAGTCGACTTTATTCCCTCGACACTCGACGATTTGTCGTTTAGCATTCGTCGCGTACCTACGTCATTTTCTACAATGTCCTCCAGTTGCTACTGCCACCTTGCGAATTAAACTTGTTCACAGCATAGTTTACAAGCGACGCCTACCACAGCATAACTTTTGGGTCAGTCTAGCCCAAGGAATGCTTCTATGTTTTTTCTGTTCACTGGTTGTCATTAAGATAGGGTACCGGGTAAAACGGGGTGAATAGAGACTTAAGGGTGAATAGAAATGGATGAAATACTGGAGCAAAATATTTTTTTGCAGAGGTCAGCAGGGGTATTATTTAATTTCGGAAATGACTTCCGCTGCTACCAGCCAGGTAATGTCTTGTTCCAGTATTTTGTCCATTCCTATTCACCCTGGAGTCTCTATTTACCCCGTTTTAGGTACCTAATATATTTCAATCGAGCTCGATTTATCTTTTCTATTCCTATCCTAAATAACTCTAATGTAACCACTTAGCTGGGATCTCGATAACACGACACACTAGTTTTCCCGAAGTCTCGCGAAGGGCACATTTTTTCTCATAAAAGCGGTCCATTAGGGGTATATTCGTAAATCATAATATAGCTGTCATTTGTAACAGCAAAATGGCCACAGGGGATAAAACTTGTTCTTCCTAGACTTTACTGCCATTTGATCATGTTCCCACTTCATCTTTTTCTACATCATCATTTTCTCCCATTTCTACCTAGAAATGGGAGAAAATGATGAAGGTACCTTATGTACCTATTTAGAACACCGAGCCAAACGCACCGAATGGAACCAAATGAATATAACTTTAGAATTTCTTGAATGAGAACGTAAGAAACCTCGTACACTTGCCCACACATATCTACTCAAACGAATCGTCAGAATAATTTGTTTTAATTCGGTTGAGTTGGAGGGGAGTTCTTACACCTCAATCGACAAGGCCCGGCGGATGACTTATAAGGTTATGACTGTGAACTTATAAGCTGATGGGGCTAAGGGTACGTTCACACAGCGGGCGTTTTACAGGACCATTTTATTGAATAAGAACAGCAAAATCTTTATTTATAAAATTTACAAAAATTGCACTTAGCTGGTTTGATAAATTACCCAACACTAATGCTATTACTACTAACTATATAACTTCTAGTTATGTACCTAATTATAAAACTTAAATGCTATAGAATGGCGTCGGACTCAGCATTATATTGTGATAGCCATTGCGCATAGTTATCACAACGCTAATCTTCCGGATTATTGGATAATATTAGATTTCAGATCCAGTAATGTATGTGAACTCGCTCATACAACTACATCCGCCATCGCGGAATAAAAACGGTCATTTAAAACGAACTGCTGTGTGAACGAACACTTACTTATATGCCTCTAACGCTCGAATACTCAAACGCAACTCAGAATACTCAAACACAACTCAGAATACTCAAACACAACTCAGAATACACAAACGCAACTCAGAATACTCAAACGCAACTCAGTTCAGTTCATTTATTAAAAACCATAGGAAGGAACACACATTAGAACACTTGGTAACTTCAAATTTACAGATTTAAAACATATCAAAGTAGAAGCGCTAAGGCGCTCATTATGGGAGGCCTATGTCCAGCAGTGGACTAATATAGACTGATGATGATGATGATGATAAATAAACTTACAGAATAAAAAGACTAATACAATTGCAAAACAGGATTATTAGCTGTATAGAGGCCTTGTCAGAAAATGAATTTACAAACAAAACACAAAAAATTATAAAAACTCAGAATCAAGCACGTCTGTGATGTCGCAATTGAATTGACAGATTTTCATTGAAAACTGTCAAAAAATCGCTACTTGAGACGTGCTCAAATATAATAAAATAAATAAATAAATAAGGCTGGACAATACACACCGCATCATCTAGCCCCAAGCTAAGCAGAGCTTGTGTTATGGGTACTAGATAACCGATATACACACTACATAAATAGATTTTTTTTATTATACGTAGATAACATCCAGAACACCCTAAATACCTGCAGATCGTACAAACATTTATCCTGAGGCAGGAATCGAACCCGCAACCTCCTGCGTCGCAGGCGGACCTTCGCCCGCTGCGCCACAGAGGTCTTTTGAGTCGCGTTTGAGTACTCTGGTGAAAATGACACAAAGCAAAGATTTATATCTCTCCCGAAGAGCGCGACACTACGCCAGCGAATGTTCGGTCACCCATATAATATGTACAGGGATAAAAAATGATCCCTAAATAATTCCGTAGGATCATCATTTTTATCCCAGAAAAAATATCTCTCTGCTTTTGTGTTTCACATAAGCTTATAGGTACAGTGGCAGTCAGAAGTGGTGAATATTATGTTCTAAAAACATTGTCTTGCAGCCATTCGTGGTGCTTACGACCTTTTTAAAATTATTAATATTTGGGTCCTAGGTTCAAACCCACAAAGTCATTTACACTTAATACTCGTAATTACCATAATTTTGGAGGCTTAATATTATCTATTTCAATAGGAAATTTTACAGTAACAAACAATAAGTAACATAATTTATTTTAACACCATTTTAATTTATTTATCAATACATATTGCCATGAGTATATTCTATAATATTTCACTTACAGTGTAGCATGCAGTAATAATCTTGAGCTGAAATTTGTAATTCGATCAAATTTACTATTTTAAACTTATTGTAAACTTCAAGCGCGTATGATCTTGCTTTAGTCTTACAGCGATCTAGTCTTTTTGACAACCTTGTCATAGCGAGATGTCGCCATAAAGCGTCAACCCTCTTTTAGGTATGGTATGTCTCAAATTATGACCGCAACAGTACTGTACGTACTTTTTCCGGGCACAATGGGAACAAAGTTGAAGTAACTAATGACACTGATGTGAAAGTTTGTTTGTTTGTTTTATTAGTTGTTTTGTTGCTCCTTGACGTCTTAACTTCTACCTAAAAGGATCGGCCTGAAACTTTGCTTAATGTACTGTTCTGTAATTCTTTATTGCAAAAATTAATTAATTTTTTCAATTCTTTTATATATTATAGTAGACATTTTAATAGATTGTTCTTTTTCTGTTATATATGTACTTAATTTTCACTATAGCTAAGTTTAAGTTAAGTCTAAGTTTAAGCACGCCTTTTGCTCGTTGTTGACCCTGTGTGGTTGGCAGGTAGAAAATGCCATCGGCATTATGCCCAACTTTTGTGTAGGTACTTTTAAAAATTGTAAGCAATAAGGTATTAAATAATAATTAATACATAGCATGAACTTATATAATGGGATATAGGCGAGCTTAACCGTGAAAAAGAGTTTTCTTCTAGCAAACCTTAGCAGAGGCGATGGAATAGGTAGAGGAAGTGTACAAATAATGAATCTAAAATACATATACTTATAATAAACATACATATATTAAAATAATACTGTAACATGTAGGCCACTTGTTTCTGTCCGCGGCTTTGCTCGCGTACGATAAAAATCACACCCATATTAGAAACATATACAGGGTTATTGGTAATTCACTGACACTGCGCGAACTACAGCTGTGCGATTACGGGAAAACCACCCATCTTATATTGACGTTTGAAAGCCCTTTGAAGGGCCTTCGTTATTTGCAATTGTATGGCGAAGGCCATTGAAATATCTTTCAAGGCCATTCAAAGGGCTTTCATACGTCAACATAGAATGGGCGGTTTTGTAATCGCACGGCTGGTTCTGTCCATCATCACGAACACGGTCGTGAAGGCGTAAGGATAGAAGGGATAAAGAGAAATTATAAAACGCGAAATATTTTAGAGCAAGTAGAAACCTGATATCAAAGTGATGTAAATAGTTTGGCATTGGCTTCCAGAAAGTCAAGCGACACTCAACTATCTCACCCGACCCATGTCTTCAACCAGAAGGGCCACACTAATGAATTTTATATAGATAGAACCGTCTGAATGTCGCCCGTTAATTGCTATAGTTGTCTGGATTACCGCTGTAAATTCTAATGGGTCTGGGGTATGGCGAATGACAAGACAAAACAGAGCACATGGTATGCATGCATATTAATTGATGTCGGGTAGTAGTACTGGATATTGTGTAATAACCACGAAAAGCACATGCTTTTCGTAGTTTGTAGTAACACAATATTCAGTACGAACTTTATATACTTAGATAGAACCGTCTGACTCCTCAACCTCAACTTCAATAGCCTGTATTGGTCCACTGCTGGACCCAGGCCTCCCCCTGATAAGCACCTTATATTGGCTTTTATCTCATGGGAGAAAAGCAGATGCTTTTCGTGGTTATGAATTTTATATAAATAGATAGAACCGTCTGAATCCTCAACCTCAACATCAACAGCCTGTATTGGTCCACTGCTGGGCGCAGGCCTCCCCCTGATAAGCGTCTTATTGGCTTTTTTCACATGGGGGATAATGCCACCGTCTGACTGTCGCTCGTGAATTGCTATTGTCTGGATTACCGCATAAATTCTAATGGGTCTGGGGTATGGCGATTTGACAAGACAGAGCAAATGTTATGCGTACTTTTTTTTAAATTAAGGGCAGAAGCCTTTATTCACAAAGAAAATTTATTATTATTATTATTATTCATAATTATTTGATGTCGGGTAGAACTGGATACAGATATGTATAACCAATGCATGTGTGTAAACATGCATGTGTAATAACCACAAAAAGAACATGCTTTTCGTGGTTATTATTCATGCATGGTAGGTTATAATTACAAGCATGTGCTTTTCGTGGTTACTACAGAACACACACATCGTCAGTGAATAAGACGTTTGATGCTATTCGTCCTATTCACTAAGTCAAGCGTCATATTTGACGATCTCAGTGGCGCAGCGGGCGAGAGTCTGCCTGCGACTCAAGAGGTTGCGGGTTCGATTCCCGCCTCGGAACAAATTTGTGTACGATCTGCAAAAATTTGTTCCGTTGGTCTGGGTGTTTTCTATGTATAATAAAAAAAAAATCTATCTATGGAGTGTATTGTATTAAGTTTATCAGTTATCTAGTACCCATAACACAAGCTATGATTAGCTCGGGGCTAGATAATGCTGTGTGAATTGTCCAGCATTATTTATTTATTTATATTATCTATCTATCTATTTCTATGGGTCAGTAGTGGTGGTAGTGGTTTGGTCCAGATTGCGTAAGATAATATCTCAATTGCACATGAGAATACGACGTAGATTTTATATCCATTATTCTTATTACGCTTCAGGTAGGTATCATGAAAGCATAATATTTTCCATAAAATATAGATATTATGCCTGTTACCTGTTGAAATCCCTGAATAACTGGAAAAGCTTGAGGCCATTGTTATTAGTTTGAAAATATCTAACAAAATGTAAAAGTTTTATAACCAAAATGATTACAGGACAAAACCCTTTTTTTAAATCCTAATTATGCGGACAAAGGTAACAAAATATTTCCTTCTGAAAAAAAAACATTGATTGTAAACCCTTATTAGGTAGAAATAGGTAATCAAACTCCGAAAATTGAGGTCTTTCCCCAATCTAACTACAAAGTGTACAAAACAAGGTACCTACCAATATGACCAGTTTACCTCGAGCTCCCAATACCACGAAATAAGCGACACAAGCACATAATTAATGAACTTCTAAGTCTCAAGATACACCAGTGGCCTGTTGGTTTTCAGCTCACGTATCACAGCCTTGGCTTTGTGAAGCTTTGGTCGGAAAAAACTGGTCAAGTGCGTGTCGAACTCGCACGCCAAGGGTTCCGTAATTAATCGTAGGTATTATAACGTCGACATCAATTCGTATCTTGTACAAAGTCCTTTTTATTTCATGATTTGCTGCAATAGATAGTTAGATAGAAAATACTTTATTTCATACAAACAATAAACAATGCAGTAAAACAGCTTAAAAACAAGTGGCGGTCCTATCGCACAAGAGCGATCTCTACCAGACAACCGTGGATGGATAGGAATAGCTGCTATAGATAGAAGCACATACCTACCTGCTCTATGAAAGTTCTAACTGTCTACCCCTAAAGCCGGATACTCACCGGTGTTACGAGACGTAACGGACCATTCGCAGCGAGCATGATACGTTACGCCGCCCCGTGTACTAAAATCTGTGTCTTTGCTCGTTACGAGCGCCTTCTTTCCTCGTATTGACTGCACAAATTCTCGCTGTGTGGCTCGTTAAGGTGGGTACAGACCGGTGTTACGGGGCGTAACGGATCATTCGCAACGAGCATGATACGTTACGACGCCGCCGTGTACTAAAATCCGTCTATTTGCTCGTTGCGAGCGCCTTCTTTCCCCGTACTGACTACACGAACGCTCGCTGTGTAACACGTTACATTACGCCCCATAACACCGGTCACTATCCAGCTTTCGGTTCATGAGATACCTACCACTTGCTGATAGACAGAGACACGGACATAAAACAGTGGCTTAGTAAAAATATCCTGTTGGCACTCTTTAGTTACGGAACCCTAAAACACCAAAGTAACCTAAACAGGATAAATGTATCACATGAAAATTTTATTCAATTTGTGGATGCTCTAAAAAAGTATATTTTATGGTGCCACAATTGTATTTCATGTCACATAAAACACATTAATAATTTACCGACAAAGGAGATTTATAGGCATCTAAAATGAATCCCGAAATAGAATTCTGTTGGAAAAAATATAATTATAATGGATTTTTTTTCAGATTTGTCTGACAAAGCTGAGATGATAGTTTATGTGTTGGGTATCATAATCTATATTTTTGTGTCTCAAACACTATAGGACCTCTTGAAAACGCCGCCGTTGACGCTACCCCAATAAATCATTTTCAATGGATGTTTATGGCCAAAAATTATTGTGAGAGCTCAAGGGTTTCATAGGTTCGTAAATATATTTAATGCTTCTTTAATACAAATCTAAGATATCCATCTACAGATCCTTCCCAGTGCAGACCAGTGACCAGGAACAGTGAATTCAAAGTGAAGTTCAAAGTCGATCAGGGAGCTATAAAAAGAGCTATGCTTGGTGTTTCTCTGAAGGATAGGATTCGTAACGAATACATCCGACATAGAACCAAATTTACTGACATAGCTCCAAGAATTAGCAAGCTGAATTGGCAATTTGCCGACCATAACTCGCGAAGCATCAACCACAACTGGAAACGTGTGGAGACCGCGGCTCAGCAAACGTAGTGTAAGACACCCTCCGGCCAGGTGGAATGACGATTTGCGAAAGACTACAGGCTGGAAGCGGCAAGCTGAAGACAGGGCGCTACGGCGCTCATTAGGGGAGGCCTATGTCCAGCTGTGGACAATGATAATAGGCTGATGATGATGATAAACGCTTTCCTTGTCCACGAGCCACGACGCTCATGTCCATCTGCGTGCAGCTCCTTCTAGTGTGGGGGCGTGCCCTCGCCGCTGACGCTGGGCAGTGAACGCGTTAACAAATATTTCAACTTTATCAAAAAGAACAAATTTATGAAATTATTTATCTATGAACAAATTTATCTTTAAACAATTCATCAAATTTATATGAGAAGAGAACAACTTTATTAAAAAAGCTTCACACCCCATTCTCTATCCAACAATCCTTTGTTCTTGATCCGGTTGCAGTTGATCGGGAGCTTTACCTTCCTCCGAGTTGCTTTGAACTGTGTACTTTATACCCATTCTTCGTACAAAGTCGTAACTTCACAAAGTTATAAAAATGCTATTTTCACAAAAGCAATACAGAGCGATCCTTAGGGAGAGGGGTGTAGAGTTAGCTTTATATTCGGTTCTAGGTTTATGATCACTTTTATAGGGCGACGTGGAAGAAAGCTTGTAGTTATGGAATGCCTATAAAGCTGGAAACACACTATTGACACGACAATCGACCGGACAAACCCACATTGTAAGCACAGTACGTTTCGTCACGTCGAATGTTAATAATTATGGTCATAGGAAATCAATACGATTTCATTCAACTTAACACGTATCGCGTTTCAATAGTCCGATGCATATCACACACGCTGCGTACATTGTTCATTTATTTATAACAACATAGTATAAAACAAAGTCGCTTCCTGTCTGTCTGTCTGTATGGATTTTGATGCGGTTTTTTTAATAGATAGAGTGATTCAAGAGGAAGGTTTATATGTATAATGCATGCATAATATAGAGAAACACTGATAATTTTAGAGGTTTCTAATGTGACGTCGTAAATAAACATATTTTTTTGCTAAGAAATCAAATAATATCGCAAAAATTATATAAATTTATAATAATACTCTTTTGCGCTTACATTGCAAACGCTGGCTGAACCCTACGAGATAGATCAAAATAATGCCTTAAAAAGGTCTACAAAAAAGTCCGCGATGGTTTAATTATGTCTATCTCTTAGGGATATTTTTAGGTACCGAGTACGGTCTTTACCGCTATATTCCACCGACGACGGACTGGTTACCCGTTGTCGGTTGGTGTGTTAGTCGTCTCTTGAAGACGCAATCGAGAAGGGAGCTTGCTACGCGTTCTGGTATTGTAATGGGCTACTGCCTCAAGTTGTTACTTAAGTATACCTTTTGCTACATTCACCTTGGATTAAATTACTGTATTTTCTTTCTGTATTTTCCTTATTTCACGAATGATATCGCGTGACAGATTACTTTCTTTATGTGAGAAGAATATTATGCTCAGAAGTTTTTGTGAGTAGGTGCGCATTATTATTCCAGTACATTATGTCTTAGGTTAAGCTTATATCCTTATCTTTTACTTTTTAGGGTTCTGTACCTGAACAGGAAAAACGGACCATTAAAGGATCACTTTGTTGTCCGTTTGTCTGTCTGTCCGTCTGTCAACCCCCTTTTCTCAGGAACGTGTGGAGGTTTTATTATTAGTATTATTTGATTGGTATTTTTCGTGTTTATTTACCTATTTTTACCGACGTTTCAACAGGTTTACACACTGTCGTGGTCACGGGATTACTATTGAGACGCGTGGAGGTATCAAGTTGTTATTAACATCAAATACTCTAAAACATAGATTTAAGTAAATTTTACTTCTAAGTCAACGCAATCAAAAGATACAGCCGTTCATGCCCGAATATTTTGAAATTTCATAGGAAATCACATACACACATAACCTGTAGGGTACTTCTCGTAGACCTAGAATCAAGAAATTTGGGGAGCAGCAAGGCCTAATATCATTAGTAAAGGGAAAAATCCGAAAACCATTAACTTGTAGTTTATACAAAAAAAACTTTTGATACTCACTATGGACCAAAACCTATAGGGTACTTCCGGTTGACATAGCTTCATAAAATTTGGGAAGACGCAAGGCCTTATACCATAAGTAAAGGATAAAATCTTGTAACCTTGAATTTGTAATTTAACAAAAAAACTTTTGATTCTTCTACGGACCAAAACCTATAGGGCACTTCCCGTTGACCTGGAATCATGATATTTGGCAAGACATAAGGTCTTTCAACTATACGGAACCCTTAGAACGCGAGTCCGACTCGCACTTGACGTTTTATTCTATTATTTCTTTTATTTAATATATGTTCTTTCAACTATACGGAACCCTTAGTACGCGAGTCCGACTCGCACTTGACGTTTTATACTATTATTTCTTTTATTAAATATATTTTCTATTGTGTCTAGATAGAGCGTGGCGTAGCAAAACAACTGAAACAAAGAGGCCAAATTCAGTGTGCTGGTTGGGCGTGACAACTACTACGTGTTAAACTCGCGCTACGCCATAATTTTTTCCCATAAAGACACCAATTCGTAAAGAAACTCCCATCAGAAATAGTGAATACCTATTTAGTGAATATTGTTAAGTTTCTTCAAAATTATGCTAAAAGATAAAAATAAAGCGAGCGCGGGTTAGAGATTGAGAGGCTATTTTGTATGTTGCAATTTTTTTATAATTTTTGTACGTTCTCACGGCTTTGGCAGTCTATCACATCACACTAATATTATAAATGCGAAAGTTTGGATGAATGTATAGATGGATGGATGTTTGTTACCTTTTCACACCAAAACTACTGAACCTATCGCGCTGAAATTTTGCATACAAGTAATTCTAACCCTGGAATCAAACGTAGGCTATTTTTTATCCCATAAATCAGTTCCCATGGGACAATAATCCCCTTTAAAAGTTTCCATAGAAACAACGCGTGCGAAACCGTGGGCATTAACTAGTTTAGACATATAAATAATCAATGTTTTACTTCTTATCAAAATAGGATCATTCGATTTAGAGATATTTTCGTGAAGATATTAAATTTCTCCTTGCGCGTGCCTTCTTCGTTTATCTTCGCTCACTTTGCTCACTTGAGACTCAATCTATAGCTAACTAACATGCCTCCGTCTCTTATATACCCAAGAGTCAGATAGGTACCTATTATTTGAATTTATTAGTGTCCGGAACCACCCGTTTTATGGATACTTGTGGCTTTTGTGCATTTTATTACATTTCAAGCGGATCTCTAAAAATATAGAGGATGAAATCAAAATTTACGGAATCCGTGTGAATTTTAATACGGGAGTTACGAGCGGTGGTTTGGACCCTTTTGAATTTATGATCTGTGGTTGTTGGAGAGGAAAATCGGTCAATGACTTAATCGTTTTCGCTTACCAATGAAGTTGGATGTTCGCATAAAACTTCGTTATTAGCTACGTCATTAAATTTAGTAGAAAGAGGAATAAAAATGGCTTCCGTTATGTTCCGTTGCAATTTGATTTATACCGATTTCAATATCTTTTGCTCATTTAGGGTTAATGTTTTAATTCATCTTCAGCTTCGAAGATCTATTTTGCTTGGTGCAAGATCGCGAAGAAATCGATAGTATATCGATAGTAGTGTACTATTACAAGAATAATACTGCTATCATCATCATTAGTCTATACAAATTTCATTGGGATCCGTTCAGCCGTTTCGTCGTGAAATAGTAACAGACCGACAGACAGAATTACTTTCATTACGACCGATGTGACCGGCGGGCGAAGGTCCACCTGCGACGCAGGAGGTTGCGGGTTCGATTACCGCCATGGGACAAATGTTTGTACGATCTGCGAATATGTATTTGTTCCGGGTGTTCTGGGTATTATCTATGTAAATAAAAAAAAACTATCTATGTAATGTATTGTATTATGTTCAGTCATCTAGTAACCATAACACAAGCTCTGCTTAGCTTGGGGCTGGATGATTCTGAGTGGATTGTCCAGCATTATTTATTTATTTATAAGTATGGAAGTAGGAAACGAAGACTATCTTTGCTGTCCAACCGTCTGTCAATCTTCTAGTATAGATTAGGTACTATAAAATGAATAAACCAACAAATTCCGCTTAACCCAAGCCATTATAATACCTCGAATATCGTAAAATACCTTTGAAGTTTCTCGCAAAATCAAATTTCCAATCTACTTTAAACCTTAATTTGAAAAGCTCAGACTTCCTTTTGCCTTGCCCCTATAAACTTTGATAAGGACAAGTTGTGATCGCCGACAAATTCTCTCAAATATTCAAAGGTCATCTTAATGAATAACTAAACTGTTTAGTTTCTGCTACATTCAACTGCTTTTTGTCACGCCCGTGCCTCGTGCCATGTCATTTCATATCTTAAAAGCCTACCCAAGTTGAGTTGTCGTTGACGATGTTATTTTGAGTAATTTGACGCCTCTATTGAGGAAAAGTTTTATGTAGCCATGTGGAATGAACCATGTCATGATGCCATGTTTGGCGAGCATCGCTTAAAAGTATTATTAGGTCAGGTAGCGTTTGAAATCACATCTTATAAATAAAATAGTAAGAAATCTACCAAGATTTTCCTCTATTTTATGAGAGGTGGTCTCATCTTTCTTTGAATGTTATTTGGTTTTAGAAGCTTATTTTCCCTTGTCTCAAATAACATTAAACAGTTCGTTTTATTTCACCTTAGGTGAAATGGATGCAGTTGGCCGGACGCGGTCAGCTGGTCGGTTGGCTGTAATCAAAATTATGTACGTGAAAATAGTTTTTATTCGCACTGCGATGCGCCGACCTACCGCCAACAGCCGGACAATTGTCCGTAACGCCGCTATCCACACAGTGTGCACGTAGTCTGAGAATTATAAAACATAAATTGGTGACAGTCGCATTTAACTTTTAGCACATGCGTGTAGCCTCACCTAACAAGATAATTCAAAAGCATCCAAAATATATTTCAGGCTTATGTCGAGTTGTTGTTCAAATTATATGCAAAAGATAACGTTTCGGCGTAAATTTTACGTTATTTTTACGTTTTTACGGGTAAAATTATGGTGCGATACTATCGCGGCCTTTATCATTGATAAGAAAAAAGCAATGAAATGGTAGCCATTTTGCTTTAAGGCATAAAACTCACATTTTAAGATACTTATCTTGCCTGAGGAGCTTTTATAATTCTGTTTCACAAAGGGCTTTTGTATTTTGTTTGGTATGCTTCAGGGCTTTATTTCGGGAATCGTGGAAAATAACAAGGCACAATATTGCGCCTAACTCTACATTATTTAAATAGGTAGCTTATACCGCGTTTATTAATGTGTGTACCGACTGGCGTTATGGGGCATAATACAACGAACGTTCGTGCAGTCAGTCCGGGGTAGTTGTACGGGGTACTTTGCCTCCATTTTTTCCAAAAAAGGGAAAAAGCGAGGATCAATTCGGTTTTTCATAAATTACTGGTTTGGAGTGTCAAATGAAGGAACGTCAATTAGGTACTATACAAATTACGTCTAAAGGGGAAAACTGGACTTCAAAAAATGAATTCCAGATTTCCCCATAAAGGGGAATTTTCAAGGGGGGTAACTGGAATTAAGGGGGATTTTCAAGTCTAGTTTTCCCCCTTACTTTGTGTTATGCCTACCTATAAGCATAAAACAAAGTTTTCGTACTTTGGGGCTAGAAGGTACTGTATGGATTGTCCAATCAGCATTAAACGTGTATTTTTTGTGTGGTTTAATTGTGGGTATATATATAGTTCATAGAGTTTTGGTCGGCATTGTGACTACGTCCCATTTGAACAACTTCCTATTTCGTAACCCTCATAAAATATCTAAACAAAAGTGGTATTGTATTCGTAGGTATTCATTGAAGGGTAAACCCTTGTTTTGTTTGTATTCTGTTTTATTGTGAACTCCGTTTACACTATAAATAACATCAACTAAGATCTGTAACTTGCTTGTATAGCTTTGTTGTAAAAAATAAATAGAAATAGGAACTAATAGGATCAATGTTGTCCAGAAAGTTCAACTTTAACAAAAAAATATCATAGTTGAAATAACGGGAATTTTTGGTGCTATTAGTTCAACTGGTTGAACTTATCGTAGAACAGGTGAAAATAAAATAGTTTTAGTACAGTTACTGTTTAAATTTATCTCATTTTAAGTGAACTGTAATGTTTTTATGAGAAATAAAGTTCTTTAAACCAAAAATACTATTAAAACTGTCGTATTACGGCCAATTTCAATAGAGACAGAGGTCAGAACCTACCACCGGCCTAGCCTTGTCTCCATGAGAAGTCGGATAGCAGTTGGTGTTTACACCAAACTGTGGGTACATAGATAACTCTTAGTTCCGTTTCCACACAGAGGATGCCAACACTAATGCCACACAGTGAGATGGCTTATTCCCAGAAGTCCACGACTCCATTGTTTCAAAAAAAAAATATTCATACTCTGATATGCAACGGGTCAACGACATTTTAAAATAAATAATATTTCCTTTCCCCTCGGGGGCTTATTCCCAGAGGTCCACGACTCCATTGTTATCAAAAAAATTAGGTTCATACTCTGATATCCAACGGGTCCACGACATTTTAAAATAAATAATATTTGCTTTTCCCACGGGTCCATGGAATTGTATGGTACAATTAGCAATAAAGGCTTCGATAAGATAGGACAAAAATATGTTCTTCTTGAAATAAAAGATAATGAATAGATAAATCAGGACTCTTTCTTGGATTACAAAAATTATTCGAGAGAAGATGACTTTCTTACACCGCAGCATCGATAAGGAGTTCGGATGGTTGGATGTATGTATATTTGTTGCTTCTTTACGCCAAAACTATAGATCGAATCGGCTTGAAATTTTGTAAATTTTGTAGGTAGATCTAACCTGGAATAAAACCTAGCATCTTTCATACTAAAATCAATGACCATAGTAGGTATTTAAATAACATAACAAGAACAAATTTGTAATTTTAAAAAACCCCCGACATATTTTCTTTAAACATGGCTAAGAACTGTCGGATCTCTGACACAAAAAAACTAAACGAAAATCGGTTCATCCGTTTGGGAGCTACGATACCACAGACTGATACACAGACAGACACGTTAAACTTATAACACCCCTCTCTTTTTGCGTCGGGGGTTAAAAACGTTTCCAGAGAACAATAATTAGATCTTTGTTGACTTCAAATAAGGTAAATAAAGGCTATTCTGTATCCCAGAAACTACGCGTGCAAAACTGCGGACAGAAACTAGTTTTAAAATATGAGCTTATGGTCAGTAAATCTCTATTTGCTAAATTCGAAATTTACACAAATGTCTGCAAACGACCCATTATTTTTAAAGTCTCCATGAAACGTCTTAACAGCTTAAAGCCTCTACCCCACAGCCGCGATTTTGAAGCGCGTCTTGTGTCGCGCGATTTGTTGCGATTTTGTAGCGCGATTACACAGCTGCGTTTTTGTAAGATGTTGATGTGCGATTTCTAGACGCCGCCGCGCCGCCGCGCGCCGCCGCCGCGCCTCAAAACGCAAGAGGCAAGACGCAGCTCTGTGTAAGATGGCATGCTTCCTAATTAAGAAAATGTGCCTGGAAAAATTATCGCAATATCGGACGCGGAAACGCGTCGTTTAACTTCTATCGCGTCGATAAAATCGTAGCAGTATGTAAGATCGTATGCGTCTTAGTACAAAATTTACTGCAAACAATTAACGCAACAAATCGCGTGACACAAGACGCGCTTCAAAATCGCGGCTGTGGGGTGGAGGCTTTTATGCAGTTTCAAGCCAAGACGAGCTCAAACTCGAGAATCTATCGACTACTTAAAATGTATTCGACGCCGATTCAGGTCAAGAGATCTAGAGGCGGCGCAAACTGTGCGACTTATAGCTCTTTAGAATAGAATAGAATAGAATTGAATTGAATAGAATATACTTTATTATACAAAAGTTGTACATGAGCGAGCATAGTGCTAAATAGCATTCTCTACCTGCTAACCTTTGGGTAGTGTGGACAACAATTTAGTAGGTAGTGCTAGAATAAACAATTTACAGAAAAACAAGAAAAATAATAATAAATACAATTAATAATTCGTGTCTTTACCATTTAAGTAAATAAATACACATACAAAGATAATAAAATATAAGTACTAGTCACACTTATACTTAGTAGATACATACACAATAATACATATGTATACATAGGTATATCTCTTTCCCACGGCAACATCTAGCTTTTTGCTGAATCCCGTTTAGCACGGTACTAGCATTCACACGAGTATGGTATCCTGCAATAAACCGATCCGTTCGAATTTTTCATTCGGTTTTTGAATTTAGATGCAAACTACTGTTGTTATCGAGGATATCGATTATAGTGTAATTCGGCATGCACCCAGCATTCCGAATTACGCTAAAATGGATATCCCCACGCTCATACGCGTTCCCTTTACCGTGAGTGTGGGACGTCATTACAGTCATTCGATATCACCGACCATCCACAAACCAAATCACTGTGAGCGCTCTGTCAAGTGACAATTGGCTTTGTAAAATTCTTGTCGGTTGCTGCGTGCGTGGTTTTACTACAGACTGACGTTTAGAATGTTCGACCGCGACTCGTGACCGAGAGCGCGTTCATGGGCGTTCCGAATTATTGATAGCATTCAACTGTCGGTATCGTGATATCCAGTAAAGGGGTACACTATCACAACCCGCTATAATACTTTCTGACCAAGATTGTGTTAGTAACATGACTAAAAAGTTCTTAAAAATTGCTTTGAAATGGTTGGCTGGTTTTTTGTACAAATCCACTGAATCGCGGAGAAATCCGTTGGTAAAGAACGATGCCAGGATCAAAAGTCACTATAATAGCGTAGGTCTTATAGTATTAGTATGGCTCGATTAGTAACTGACTCAGCAACGGGAAACATGGATGAATCAAGGGAATACTTTACTACGTCAAAGGTGGAACGATATGCACGGTACTGGCTAATTATATGTAAATGTAATTACTGTAGACTTAAGAATAATTTCATTATTACAAAATTAGATAAAAAACAAGAAATAGTATTTACAATTGAAATAATTGAGCTAACGGCAGACTTGCAAACAATCCACGGGTAGCTGATCCATATCAATACCAGTCGGAAGCGTCCCCGCTACACTGGCTGCATTGCCCCGCTGTATGGCAATGCTGATGCGCTGCGCCAAATACCCACCAGCTCTCGGGTCACGCGGCCCTTCGTCCAGATGCTCAGATATTTTTTTAGAAATATTAAAATTATGGTAGAAAATAATGAAGTGAATAAGGCAGCTCAATTTTAGAAAAGTTAACAAAACTACCTGTACATTATTTGCAACAGACTGCAGTTAGCTCAATTGTTTCAATTGTGAATATTAGTTCTAATTTTCTATTAATTGACTGTATTTTTTTGTGAATATAGTTTTTTTTAGATATATGTACCTAGATAGATTGCCAGCTGCAGTCGGTCATTGCGTCTTGCCGTTTGCGACCTATCGAAGTCGCACACAGGTCGCATAGCCTGACTCATAGAACTGATTACTATTCACTTGATGCGGCGAGATTCACCGTGAGAATGGATGAAATTTGGAGACTGCGGGCTTGGAATATTCGATTAGGTTTTCTAGTCCTATATGACATCCACTGAGCTGTGTTTGTGTATATTTCTAAATGTACGACAAACTTATTTAAGAGATAAATATAAAATGCGTCTTTTGAAAATGAATGGACTGGCTTTTTTCTTAATTTAACATTAACTATTTGACGACCTCTGTGGCGCGGGGGGCGAAGGTCCGCTTGCAACGCAGGAGGTTGCGGGTTCGATTCCCGCCCTGGGAAAATGCTTGTACGATCTGCAAATATTTGTATTGTATCTTATGTACCTAGTGTATTGTATTAAGTATATCAGTTATCCAGTACCCATAACACAAGCTCTGCTTAGCTTGGGGCTAGATAACGCATATCAGTCATCTAGTACCCATAACACAAGCTCTGCTTAGCTTGGGGTTAGATAATGCTGTGTAGAGTATCCAGCATTATTTATATATTTTATTACTATTTGCATAAATCTAACTATACGGGCTGAAGCAATTAATTTGGAAACTTTTCGTTTCTGTTGTGCAATTTTTTTTATTTTGATTTCAGGAGACGTCTGTCGGGTCGGCTAATTAAACAATAATGAAGTTAAGCCAGCCACAGACCATTTTAGAAAAGTTCACAAAACTTTACTTTTGTGTTTCGGGCTGTAAAACAACTCAAGAGAGCAGTTTAATAATTCCTCCAATATCCGAAATATATTTTGTATATTTGCAGTAAAATTGAATCGTTTACGTAACGAGTTAAGGTTCATTTCTGCTCTTTATCATCTACCCGTGGTGGTGTTAAATTATTAGTCGCGGAGCTGGGCGAAGTTTACTGAAGAAAATAGGAATTTATGAGAAGAAATGGAAAGTATAGAGTCGGGGAGGACTTGAAATCTTCACATGGAAACATTTTTGTCTCTCTTATCACTCATCCATCAGTGGTTTAACAAGTGAGTTTCGACTATTTTCGCAATAGTTATCTTAAAATATTAAAAACAATAGTTACGTCATAAAAAAAACCATATCAGTTATTTTATGAGGACTAGTAAATTATAGTAACAGAATAAAACAATTACAACTAATATAAAAACTTATATCTATTTGTTATAAATCTAAGCCGTCGAAAGCAGAGTGCCCAGAATGCTGGCAGCATTGCCACGTTGAATGGTAATGCTAAAATTCGTTGACCGAAATAGAAGCCAGCATTCCGATCACCTGTGGACTCTATAAGAAGTTTGGTAAGATCAGTTGTTTATATATTTTTATAAACACCGGACACTCCTACGCAAAACAGATTTGAGAAATTCTCATTTTGCTATTTTTTTACAGATTTTTATTGAAAACTGTAACAAACATGACATTCTTTTTTTGCTGAGTATTCGGGGGTACCTAAACGATATAGGAAAGTAATCGTAAAGACTAATTTATAAATTTCTAACTCCTCGCCCCACTCTGAGCTATCATGTCCGTGACGACCTCAGTGGCGCAGCGGGCGAAGGTCTTCCTGCGCCGCAGGAGGTTGCGGGTTCCATTCTCGCCTCGGGACAAATGTTTGTACCATCTGCAGACATTTGTCCAGGGCGTTCTGGATGTTTTCTATGTATAATAAAAATATATATATTGATAAATATATATATAGGCTAGATAATGCTGTGTGAATTGTCCAGCATTATTTATTTATTATTAATTTATTTTTATTATTATTATTATGTAGTATATTGTATTAAGTATAACAGTTATCTAGTACCCATAACACAAGCTCTGCTTAGCTTGGGGCTAGATAATGCTGTGTGAATTGTCCTGCATTATTTGTTTATTATGTCCACTTGCCCGCTTGTCTTATAAGCCTCTTCGATTTTACGTCCCTCTGATCAAGAAAGCTCGTCCGCCTCACATATTTGCACCGCTTTTTTTCAAATTCAGTTCATCTGTGCGTTATAATCTATCTCTTACGACTTTATTAGATATCCCGCAAATCATTCGGTCTCTTAAGAGACCGTCAACAAGATGTTCGAACTCTTAGTTTTGGCTCAACACCTTCAACGCCATAGCAAACTGGCTTATGGACTCCCCGGCGATCCTGGAAAAAAAATTAAACGGAACATCACAGCCACATTGCATTTTGTTCCAAAATGCTCGTCAAACTTCGCCTTCACGCTATGGAGATCTTCCGCCAACTCGGGCTTGGCAAACGTAGTAAACGTCGAAAATATTTCGTAGGTAGCCTTCCGCCCCGATGAGGTTCACTAGCAAGCTCGCCTGCACATCCTTTGGCTCCTTGTTTACTCCCGAAGCTTTGAGAAATAGTTGAAAATGTTTCCACCATCTTTGCCACGCGTCCGCGTGCGAAATCGTCACGACGACTTCTATTTTCGCCTTTATTCCCGCTGTCACCATGTAAAGGTAGGTTTACACAGGGTCAGTGCACAAGTCAGTAGCGGCGCCTGTGCCGGCGCCGACACTGACTTGAACTGTTTACATGGAGTCAGTAGTCGTGGTAAGTTTTTCACGGTGAGCACACGTCTTTGAAGTCAGTGGGAAAGAAAAATGAATTCGCAAAAACAGCAGAAACAACGATTAAATTACTTGATGTTTTTTTTTCCATTTTGCTGTTGAATCAATTAACGGAATTGTAAGAAAATAAACTAAAAATAAACGAATTTGGATAAGAAAATGGATTGACACCAGAAACTAAACTGGTTGCAAAAGCAATTAAAAAGCAGACTTTTTTCTTAAAGTAATTGAGTTTTGTAGATCCTGCGGAACAAGCTGGCTTATTTTCATTCAACAGCGAGTCACCCTAAAACGTAGCGACATTGACTGACCAAGCACTGACTTGATTATTTACAGGGGGTTTTACCGCTGGCGCGGTAGGGCTCGGTTTGCGGGAGGCGTCGACTGACTTCAAAATATTCGTGTGCGAATGCACAAGTCAGCGCTGACTTGCCACCGCTGCTGCACTGACTTCGAATCAATTTACATTGAGTTTTTTTCGGGTCAGTTATTAAACAGCAAGTTCCCAATATTTTAAGTAGTGAAATTCTCAAAAATAAAATAAATAAATAATGCTGGATCACACAGCATCATCTAGCCCCAAGCTAAGCAGAGCTTGTGTTATGGGTACTACTACTACTACTAAACGTCGTAAAATTTAATTTATAAATCTCATAAACAATTTCAGACTTCTTAACTCTCCCAAGCTAAAACTCGACCTTAAAAATAAATCTGTTTAGATATGTCGAAGGAAGCGTGACCATTATGGGGTAATGTTAGTTCCCGTAAGCTCTCCCACTACTCCGGTGTCTGGCGTTTACGACTTTCAAAGTGTGTGGTTATTTACTGAACGCCAGATGGCGCCTTAGATGTTTTTAAATTTTAATACTGAAGCTATTTTGCGGTAGAAGGTGTATTAATATTATAAGCATTTTGTGGTAGGAGCTGGATTTCTAGTAACTCAGAGTTTGGTTTTACCAGACTTCCGGGCTAGTTTACGACGAGTTGTATGGTAGAATAACTTAAGGTAATTTTGTGGCGATTTTTTGCCTTACAGTAGGTTAAGCACGGGGATTTTTCTCTAGAATAGAATACACAATAATGTCATCGCATCGTCTTACATTGCGTACATTAATGAAGTTGAAGGAATTAATTTCAAATAACTTACGCATTCGATGACAAAGTGACGCAAATTTTCTCTATTCCACCATATACAACAATCCCCTTGCTTGCTATACAGTCGTTGTTCTGTAATGTGATAATTATAAATATATCGACACGTACCATCAGGTGAGATTGTGATCAATTGAAGGTCTGGTTTATGACTAAAAAAAAACTTCATAGAATTCATTGCTCATTTTATGATTGATCATCATCATCATCAACCTTTATTAGTCCACTGCAGGACATAGGCTTCCCGTAATGAGCGCCATGGCGCTCTGTCTGCAGTTTGCTGCATACAACATCTGCCTGCAGTCTTTCGCAGGTCGTTATCCCACCTGCCTGGAGGGCCTCCTATACTACGTTTGTCTAGTCGCGGTCTCCACTCAAGAACACGTTTACCCCATCGGTTGGCGGTTCTTCGCAAGACATGGCCGACCCAATGCCACTTCAGCTTGCTAATTTTTTGGGCTACGTCGATAACTCTGGTTCTCTGTCGGATGTATCCGTTACGAATCCTATGCTTGAGAGAAACTCCGAGCATAGCTCTTTCCATTGCTGGCTGAGCGACTTTGAACTGGTAGACCAACCCTTCCGTGAGTCGTCTCAGGTCCTTAGGTCATGACGGGTAGGACGCACTGATTGAAAACTTTAGTTTTCAAGTAATTTTCCAAACGCTGCCCAGCCTAACTCGATCCTCCTCTTGGCATCCTTCTCGAAATTGTTTGCACCCAACTGCAGAATTATATGGTTGACTAGCTGCTGCCCCCGGCTTCTCACGCATATTTTCGTTATAATAAGTAGCCTATTATCTAAGTTAGGCTTTGCTCTAAACGTACGCCAAATTTCATTTTGATCTGTTCAGTAGTTTTGGGGTAACAAAAAATCTGAATTTACAAACTAATATTAATCACCAACCAATACTATATTAGTAGGATACCTATAACGTTTCATGACAAAAGGTTACATAACTGACGAAAAATTTACTGAATCATCAACAATAGACGAAAATTCGCAGACTCTGAAGACCGCAGACGTCTAAAGTGAAAGCAAGCGTGAATCAACCCTAATTTCTCGAAAACAATATTTGCTTTTGAATAAATAGAAGCAGGACTCACAGTCGACTGATTTTCTTTTAAGTTTTATTTTAGCTCGGCCATATCATTTACCTACCTGCTAAAAGGGTTTGAAATTCCCTTCTCTGTTACTAAATAATTGTATTACATACCTTCGTCTCAGATTCGTAATTGTTTAAATAGCTTTGCACTTGAATAAAGATAAAGTCGTTTTTCTTATAAAAAGACCCATTTAGTTTTTGGGCTAATTATGGAAATTAGATTAGTTTGCACATTTCATAACAAACAGATAAATAACAAACGAAGCATGAATCTTAAATTTTCTTACAGGTACGCTGTGGATATTATATCCGCATAAAAATGCGTAATTATTCACAAAAAAGGGTCAAATTAAGTTTGCCCTAGGTTGGCGAATCAATGCTTCGCATTGATATGCCCTTTTTAAGAAATGCCTGCTGGCTTCTCTTGTGGAAAAGAAAGGTCAGCGGTAGCTGACAAAACAGAATAAAACACAAGCTTCCTAAAATATCCCTTGAGAACCGGAAAGATTTCCGCCCTACCCAAGATGTGTGGTGCGAGTGATGGCGTATCGCGTAAACGGAATCAGCGACGCATGATGTACTCGACAAGTTTGAACTTCTCAAGGATTCATGACTGAGGACGTATCAGCACTCTACGGCAACTGTTGAACCTGTCTACCCCAATCAAGGAGGGTTTTGTCACAATCCTCATCCTTGGCAGGCAGATTTGTGATCGCAGTATGTTTAATACACAGAAGAAGGATGGAGATGTGATCTGTACCTGAAAAGCCAGCGACGTCGTGCAGCGGAGACGAGAAGAGATATAAGCGGGGCGTGCAGTGAGCGGCACCGCTAGTGCATTTATCAGTTATATTTGTAGTTTTATGATTCAGTTTTCAAGTTTTATAATATCTATTCATAAGAAACCCTTTGAAAGGTATCAAACAGACAATATCTCAACAAACATGCAACTCTCGCCGCACGCATCTCAGTTCCGTTCTAGCCAGCACACATCTCCACTCCAGTCTAGCCAGTAAGCATCTCAACACAGCTTCGGTGGAGACACCCTGGCTGAAAATGTCTCTTCTTCTCTCCGCTTCGGAAATCCCTGCACATCTCCGCTTTGGTGGAGTCTGGGCCTCAGCAGTGCCTAACCATTACTGAAGGTCGGCGGTCATCCTTTTGACCTTTTCCTTGTCCAGGGCTATCCTAAATAGATTTTTGATGATTAAATAGGTCATCTGCCTTCTTTACGCCAGTCCATATTTCATATGTTCAACAACTATCATGTTCTCGCCACGAGCGATGTATCCTTTAAAAATTGTCAAGAATCCGCTTCCACTTTTCACCGAACACTCGCCCAACTCGAACACTGCCTGTACTTTAAAAGCCTTACTTCCCGAATATTCAAATAATGGAAGAATATTTTCGGAGCGTCCTGTTTTTTTAGACATTTTGGAGAGACTCTATGATTTCGTTTATTATTTATTAGAGCAAAGTGCCCACGAGAGGATACGACCCTACTTATAACAGTTATAACTGTGTAATTTATATTAAATAAGGACGAATAGAATCGTTTAAATAATAAAAATAAGAAGTGAGTAGAATACGCGAACAGGCGTAGGTGCATTGAAATAAGTCCCTGTTGTTTTGTTAGACAAACTCTTTCGATGGAACAAAATCCCATCTACTTTGCTTTTTCAGCCAGTATTATAATGTTTTACGCGCGTATATATTTATGGTTCTCTGGGACTCTATATAACCTCAAAGCTACAAAACGGCATAAGATTTTAGTGTCTATGGTATCAAAGCGCTGTCTGTATTCATAGAGTATTCTTAGCAACAGTTTGAAGACTTTTGCTCCCTCGTTTTGCAAAAAATAACGTGAAAAGACGGGAACGTAGCCAGGTATTTATAATTTTCGATTACTTTAAAAAATACCTAAACTTCTTAAGGTCTCTGCATACGTGACGAGGTTAGGTTATAGAGGGGTCAGGAGACGGAACGTTGCAATAAGTAAACCCGTATGGTTAGCTTTTCTTATGCATACGCGCCGTGAGAAAGCCAACGTGCATCACGGAAAAATGAATTTTATTTGTTAGTTTTATAAGTTTCATTATATGCATACTACATTATAATTATAACTAATATGGGTAATTGGTGTATTCGCTGTTCTAATAAGTAAATGACTAAATTGGAAGAACACATTCAGTGAACAGCGCAGGGCAGAAAATTGTAAAGGTTTTTCACGCCCCGTCCCGCAAGCGCCCCGTCTCGTCCACGCTCCCTCGCGTAGATATATTTTACTACTGTACTTTTGTATGTGTAACGATGTTTAAAAATTGTCCCGACAAACCGGATGAGTAACGTATGCAGAGACCTTTTCTTTTACAAAAGCCGTCTAATTGAACATTTGAATTTGAAATGTCCAGTTTATGAGTTATGATTTATTTGAGTTCCTAATATTTCAATATGCTCATAAAAGCCACCACCTTAACCAACTATAATGTTTAAGGTGGTTGACGTACCATATATACTATAACTATTTAGGTGGTGTGCATAATATTTTAAATGTTATAGACAGGTGGGATAAATTTCGGACCGTCGCCTCAGAGATACTATTCTCTTCTTTTTGACTTTAATTGAATTGAGTTAATTTAAAGTACCTACAATACGTATTTACATAATGTAAACATTGTGTTCTGTAAGTTAAACAAATATGACTTGTTATTCTTGAAATTAACGAAATAAATGATTTTTGATTATTATTATTATTATTATTATTGATACTTGCCCTACTGCTAAAAATAAATGCTAGCTCCCGAAACTTGCAATCAAAGATTGATTGGTTGAAATTTAGCCTATTTTCAATGAGCTACATAGTTGGCCTATCAAAACTTGATTGTGATTTTCGGTAGCTGGGGTTTTTGGCCTGGGGCATCAGATCATCAATCCCGTCTTAACTCTACCTATGCAATATTTATTAGGTACTGTCAGCATCGAAATTAGCTGTTCACGAATTTATTTTCCGCAGGGGGCGGGCAGCAGCGCCCTCTCAGAACAATTCTACCACCGAACTGCGATCCCCAACCCGCATGACCAGCGTGGGGATTATAGACATTACCTCCCTTGTGATTTTATCAGCCAATAAGTCGCTTATCAGAGGGAGCCCTGTGTCCAGCTGTGGTTCAAAGAAATAAACAAAATGACAGTACCACGACAATAATTTTTATGAGAACTTGTTGTACACTCATAGAAATAAAAATCAGTTCCCTAAAAATTGTGATAAACAAAACTTTAATACAGTTATAAACATAAACTCGCTGTGCCCACAACTAGGCTACACAAAATTAATGTATCTTTTAAAGGGCAATATATACGCTTCTACAACAAAACTCCTAGTGAGTTGCAAAAATTATCAGTAAATAAATTCAAACAAATTGTCAAAACCTTGCTGTGCAAAAAGGCTTACTATAAAATATCAGATTATCTAGAAGATAAAAAAGTTTGGGACGGGTTTTGCTCCAACTCGAAAAATAACAACTAAAAGGCTAAGGTTCTTCGTCGCTTCTTTACTTTAGTCTTCACACCGAAGCGACAGAAATCAAAAATATCTCTTCATTTCCGTGTCAGTGTATAGTTTTATAATTTGACCTTTTCTAAGTGTACATTTATTGTATTTATGAAAATAAAGAGTTTTTGATTTTGATTTTAAAATACCCAGAACTGCACTACACTCCATAAATCATCATCAGTAATCTTTATAAATAACTGACGCTAAAAATAAAAATTCTAAACAAGTTAATATTACAAAAGTCGCCAAACAATTCATAGATTCATAGCATTTATTTTTATGGAACCTCTCGATCACTTCAAAAGGGATACAAAAGTAGACAGTTTCGCTTTATTATATTAAACACAAATAAAAGAACACAGAACTTATAAGAAACTTGTAGAAATTGCGTACAGAATCAGTATTGACCGAGCACTCATCTTAAAAGCGAAACTTTAGACGGGTTTTTCAACAATGCTTTTGGCTTTCCAAAGCAGGAAAAAGAGTTGAAAAATTATTTATTTATTTAGAAGTTTCGAAAGGTCATTTCCGGAAATAACCTTTCGATTCCTTTTATTAAAAGGAGCCTCCCCACACTCACGCGCTTGACACACACACATGCTCATAGGGAGGCATATTCGGAAAAACAAAATCGAAATTTCGTTTTCGTGCAAAATCAACTCTTATGTCGCTCAAGCAGCATCACAAGCTGTATAACAGCTCTATTAAAGTTCGTTTATACTCTTAATGCTGTATTTCTTGGCCGCATAAAGGCTGTATAAGCGCTTATACAGCCCTTATACCCCTGAAATGGGCACAAATTATACAGCGTTTTGCGTTATATTAGCTGTACAGTAGCTGTATAAGCATAAAATAGGCTGCACAATAGCTGTTTTGCGGCTGTACTATGGTGTAAGAGGAAACCAATACACTCCAATTACTACATTGTAACTCACTTGTTAAGCTTTACGTTGTAAAAAGTCTGTTGAACAGAATTACAAAAGAATTAAAACGAAACAGAAGATATATTTTAATGATGGCGTTCAATTATAACATTATTGATCAAAGTGACATTTTATTATAAACGCTTTGTGTTTAAAGATTTGGAGATTCGATAGGTGCTGGATACAGTGCATTATCGTGCAAAAATAAATGTATTGTGGGCATATATGTGTTTTGTGATAAAAAATAAACGCGCCCGCAAAATAACCAGGGAAGAGATATTAAATAAGGTAAGTAAATATGGTTTTTATAGGTTAGAATTTAAAAACGTTCGAATTAATGGACGTAGAGCCTCATTGGTGCATAGTAGGTTATTGGACAAACTGAAAATATTGATAAACATAAAAACATTAGTCTAATTTTTATGTAATCATGTTCGTAATCTTCGATTTGTAATTGATAAAATGGCGACAATTTGCTATGCAGCCTAAATTCTATTTTGATGGTCTTATAGCATTAATAGCCGTACTATGTAGGTAATGGATACTAGTATTCAGCTGTTAGCGGTTGATGGGCTGTATAAACGAATAAATTTACTATTAATGTTGCATAGAAGTGTTTCGAACATAACCTGTAACTCTTTTTAGGGATACGTAATATTAAGTGAAAAACCAAAATAATAAATAAATAAATAATAAATAATGCTGGACAATTCACACAGCATTATCTAGCCCCAAGCTAAGCAGAGCTTGTGTTATGGGTACTAGATAACTGATATACTTAATACAATACACTACATAGATAGATATTTTTTTATTATAGATAGAAAACACCCAGACCAATGGAACAAATTTCTGCAGATCGTACACCAATTTGTTCCGAGGCGGGAATCGAAACCGCAACCTCCAGCGTCGCAGGTGGACCTTCGCCTGCTGCGCCACGGAGAGATTCAATATGAATATTTTGTTTGAAATGTTTACATTCCGTATTAGACTTATAAATATTTTGCAGTTTTGATAACATTTCATGATGTTTTTGGTTTCAGGTTTTTAATAAACCAACTCTACCATCCACTTCATCAGCTTCAACCAAAATACTCGAACCCTTACATCCCGATCTGGACGCTTCAACTGCAATAATATAAATATAAATATAAATACTTTAATTTCACGGTTTATAGATGATATGTCGAAAATTACTTTGCAATGAGTATTGCAATTGTATTTGTATGACTCTATTAGCGAAAACTGGTAAAAAATAAAAAATCTATATAAATTAGAATGAATTTTATTTCTCTATCAAACTGTGTGCAAAAGGGGTATAAAATATAATTGGTTTTTATGTTCTATACATACTAGTTTCATTTTTACATCTTCAGGATTACCAATGGTCTCAATTTGCCCAGAGGCATGCAATTTGGCTTTGAATATATTCAAATATGACGATTTTATTGGTGATTCAAAAAGTTTGCTAAGTCTGTAATTATAAGAGCGCATATTTAAATTTTTTTCTCAAGCATATATATTTTTTTTACCTCGAGAACCTGACCATCGTTGCATATAAAATATTTATCTTTCGATTTTGGTGACAGTTTATAGTCTTTGATCATAAACCCCCCCCCCCCCCCCCCCCGGATGTGCAAGGCACGAAAGAGCTCCGTATATTTTTTAATTCTAATAATTTCAAAATGACGCAAAAAGCGCTAGAAATTGCAGTACGTGATCTTCAGAAGGTGATATGTGACCTAAACAAAAGGATAGCCGTGCTGGAGACGAAAATTGATGACCAAAGTCGGATTATTACCCAGCAAAACGCAACAGCGCTGAACACAATGGCGGAAAAACAGCAGCCGGTGAGTCAAAATGCACAAGATCCACTAACACCTGTCGTCGTCGAGGATCAGATCCAGCTCACTGCACCAACCACTGTGATCCAGCGCCCGCAACGACAAGCGCGAATCAAAGCTGCTGAGAAAAAAGTAAGTACCCAGACAAGCACTGCGCCGAGAAAATCAGCTGCTACATCAAAACAAAATCATAGTCCACATACACAATCTCTGCCTACGACACCGACAGGCCACGACAGCGAACGGAATGAACCGATCGTGTCGTCACTGCCATCGCAGGCGCAAGCGCAGCCACGGACGCAGCCGAACAACACCCGGAACCAGCCGAATGACCCGAGGCGCACGTCAAAGGGTGAGCTGGGCAAGGTTAACACCGCGGGCGATGCAGCGTATGAGAATGTTGATAAAAGGCAAGTAGTGAAAAGGCAATCACGGAGAAAGAAACAAGCACAGCCGATAACAATTGGAGCGGGGAAAGAATGTGATGACCTGCAAGCTATTGAGAGAGTAAAGTATATTCAGGCCTGGTCTTTCAGACCCGAAACAACAGCCGAGAAAGTCACATACTTTCTTAATAGTCTTAAAAAAGCAGAATACGTCGTGAAAAAGCGTGACATCAAAACCAATTTACATGCTTCATTCCTTATTGGAATACCGGAAAGTATGTACGATGAAGTTACTAGTGCAGATTTATGGCCACCTGGTGTTCACTTTGTGCCCTGGATCCCCTTTCGCCCACGTCCCCGCCACTGGCGGGGGCCCGAGCGCGACCGAGCCACTCCGAAGGCATAAAGTCCTGCACCCGAATGTAACCGAAGAGCGAGATAGCCGTGGCAGTAGAGTGCAGCCGTACTTCAATCAGTCGCTAACTTCACGTTGTAGCGACTTAGTAATTTGCCACCAAAATATTAGAGCCCTAAACGGAAAAACTAGACGTCTGGAAGTTATGTTAGAAACAATTTTAAAATGTGATGTTTTATGTCTGACTGAACATTGGCTTAAGGACTTCGAACTAAGCTGTATTCATTTACATAACTATAGTCTGAGTAGTCACTACTGTAGAACTAATATTGAGCACGGAGGTGCATGTATTTATGTAAATAATAGACACAAATTTAAGGAATTTGTTTTGAACATTTCAATACAACAAGTATGCGAGATTGCCGCTGTAGAATTAATTGACTTTAACACAATTGTTGTTTGTGTTTACAGATCAAACCAGACGAAAACATCCGATTTCTTTCCGATTTTTGAAGCTTTATTTGATTTATTAAATAAATCTGAAAAGGATTGCATCGTGGTGGGCGATTTCAACATTAATTGGTTATGTTCTTTGAATAGCGACCTAAAACAGCTGATCGACATAATTAACACTAGGAATTTCTCTAATATTGTAGATTTTCCAACTAGGGTAACGTCCGAAACAAATACATGCCTAGATCACATTTATGTTAACAATGAACTCGCTAGGTCCGGAATGGTACGTGCGACACCCTTGCATTCGAATCTTAGCGACCACTATGCCGTGCGCGCCGTGATTGAGTGTGAGTCGCCAATCAACGGCTCGGCTACCTACCGCGCTAGGTCGTATTCACAGGCCAATACTTATAGTTTTATCGGAGCAATCGAGAGTGTAGACTGGATAGCAGTTGCTCAAAAATATGTAAAGTCGACACTAAACGAGCTGTCTACGGCAATATTAAATATTATAGTTAACAAAATAGACGCGTGTTTCCCGGTCAAATGCTTTAATTCAAATAGGAAAAACACTTCGTGGGTCTCAAATGATGTATTCGCTTTGGAATATCTGATCCGAGAAATGAGTGAAATGTCACAAAGCTTCCCGGATAACGCAACTTTGTCGAACAAGATCGACGACTTTAAAGATCGTTTTGATAAAGTTTTGCGCGAAGAAAGGTCGAAATATTATTGTGATATAATAGCGAAATCGGGCAATTCCGCTAAGACTATGTGGGAAATTGTAAAACTCGAAACTGGTAAAACACGCACGTCTCTAGACTTCATTGAGTCGTTACGGAAACATGACGGGTCAGAGTTCCAGAGCGATATCGACGCAGTCGACGCAGTAAACACACACTTCGTGAATGCTGCTGCGACGTGTGGAGCGCCCGCTGCCTGTGTGCCGACTGCCATGCGAGCGCTGAGATCTTCCAGCAAGTTGCCGCAAACCTCACTCAGGTTTAAGCTTTTTACACCTGCTGAAGTATTTAAAATAATTCAGGTAGGCGTATCTCATAAAAACACCAAAGATATTTACGAAATATCAACGTCACTCCTTCATAAGACCTCCGAGCCATTAGCCTTTATTCTTTGTACATTATTTAACAGATGTATAAAAGAGGGGGTGTATCCACAGGTGCTTAAGAGAGTAAGAGTTTCACCTCTGTTTAAGGGGAAAGGACGCAAGGAGGATGTGAATAGCTACAGACCTGTTAGTATTATTCCAGCTATCGCAAAAATACTAGAGAATGGTCTTAGTACGCGTCTTCTGGAGTACCTATCGAGTACCGCTTCGCTGTCTGCAAGGCAGTACGCCTACCGGGCCGGAAGGTCGACGACTGATGCTGCTAGGGAAGTGGTCCGGCGAATCCTTGAAGCGCGCGAATGTCAGAACCAAGTAGCAGTCTTGTTTTGTGACTTGTCAAAAGCGTTTGACGTCGCAGATCACGCTCTACTCGTGGAAAAGCTCGCGCACTATGGAGTTTGTGGACCAGCTCTTCAGCTGATAGCTAGCTTTCTTAGTAATAGAAATCAGGTCGTGACCGGGAGAGCGGGTAAGATCAAATCCCAGGCTCTACCTACCAGTATTGGAGTCCCTCAAGGATCGTCTCTTTCGAACATCGTCTTTTCTTTGCTCATGAACGATCTGCCAGCATGGATCAAGGATGCGAACGTCTTCATGTACGCAGACGATGTAGCGGCAGTAATAGAGGCTCCAACAGTAGACGCACTAGAGGCAAGACTCAATACTGTAGCAAGTCAGTTGCACCAGTGGTTTAGCTGTAATGGCTTGGTCTTAAATGTAACGAAAACTAACTTTATCCACTTCAACCTAGCTGGTCGTGCGTATAGGCCGTTGCATGTGGATATTGATAGTAAGCAGCTAGGCCAGGTCAATGAAACAGTGTTCCTAGGCTTTACTCTGGACAAGACGCTAACTTGGGAACAACATATTAATGCCTTGAGCAAAAAAATAGGTAGAGCCTGCTTTGCTCTATGGCGGCTCTCATCAACCCTAGATAAAAAGATGGTGAGAAGTCTGTACTTCGCCTCTGTCCATAGTCACTTGCAGTACGGAGTGGACCTTTGGGGCTGCGCGGCGGACTGGGAGCGCGCATTCAGACTGCAAAAGAGGGCAGTACTTTGCTGTTGTGCGAGTTTCCCAGAACACATCAGCTAGACCGTACTTCCAGTCCCTGGGTATAATGACCGTTCCTGCCCTCGTTATCTACCAGGCAGCGCTCTATGTCCAAAGACACCTAGATGATTACTCTAGATGCGGCGATGGACAGAGATACGATTTCAGGCATGCAAAGAGGTTGAAGACCATTGACCATAAGTTGGCGAAATCCAGAAAGCTGGTGCACATGCTAGGCCCTAGTGTATACAACCGATTGCCACCCGAAATCACCAGCGCACCATCGATGCAATCATATAAGCAAAAGCTTAAAAATTGGCTTATTGACATGTGTTTTTATGATATTAATGAATTAATTATAATGAAAATGAATTGATATTTTGACATTCCGATTTTATATAATATAAAATTGTATTGTTTAATATTTATGATTATTGTTATGTTTACTGAATCCAATTGTTAATTTATAATGTTAATATACTATATTAATTTTAATTACCACTACTTACAAATTAAGTAAGACTATGTATGTATGTTCCATTGCTGTTCTCTACATGTTTATATGTAAAATTAGTTTTATGTGGTGATGAATAAAGTATTATCAATCAATCAATCAATCAATCAATGTACCACTTGTACCACTTGTACGACCTGTAACGATGTTGCCAATAAATAATCTGAATCTGAATCTGAATCTGAATCTTGAAATGTAGTGCAGTTAGTTTTTAAATAATAAAATGTCATCATCAGTTGCAGAAGGTAAAGCTAATAAGTTACACCTGATAATTATAACTATGATCATTCACAATATTTTCTACGGAACCACTTTCATTAGATGTCGACGGTATTGACGCTTGACTGTAGGTGATCTGATCTGTTGCAATATCTGCATGTTCCTCGGCAGTAATTTCATTTTGTTGATAATTTGTAATATTTAAATATTCCTGTTCAATCTTTCTTCTAATAGCACCAAATATTTTTTTCTTTTACCACATATTTATAAAACAATCACAAAATACAATAATTCAAAATGGCGACTCTGACACTTATACAGATTAAGGCTGTACTATAGGCGTCATTTAGTTTTATTGCTGTTTATTACTTTCAAAGACAGAAATTAGACAGCTATCGTCTGTAAAATGGTGTACAATTACACCATAAAAAGAAGCTGTAGAAGAGAGTTTGCCTACTTCATAATACAGAAATAAGATTTGAGGACCACCATAATACAGCTCTAAGCTGTATTAAGTAAGTGACGTTATGCAAAATGCAGCTATTGTACAGTTTTAATACTAAAATGAGATTAAAGCGTTACAGGAAACTTAAAGCTGTACATGACAGTTATCATACACTGATTTAGAACTTTAAGCGTACTTTGACTCCTTAGTACAGACTTAATACAGTTAGAGCTGAATACTTACTCCTAAACCGACATTATAACACTACAATGTCTTATCAACGTTCTTATACAGCTGTAAAACAGCGTTAAGTGCTATATTGGCTGCTTTTTAGGTGTTCATTACGCTTGGTTGCTGCTTGGGAATTCTCATAAGATGAGCTATTGTACGAAAACGAATCAGAAATTTTCGATTTCGTGAGTATGAGTCCTGATTCGCATACTTTGCGGCTTCGCGTGGCGTTCCCGTATTTTGTCTTTTTTGTCCCGAGACGTAGGGTTAGCATGGCGCACATGATTCAAAAAAAGCACTAACCTACGATAAACCCGCTATCCCTTAACCCCTCGGTGACCACCTACCCGAGGGGAGTAGATTGAAAATCAGCGCCGCATGTTCTGGCATGCGGCACAGTGCTGAATCTACTCCCTTTGCCTATGTTAGTTTTTATTTTTATTTATTTATTATTTATTGGTAAATCACAGCGTAGTTGATAGATATATAATACTTAATAAATATGATTTTACAAATGAGCCAAAAAAGATTTACACCTAATAGGTAAATAGAGTTCAGGTAAGATTAAGACCTTTTTGCTGCTGTAAAACACAGTACAGTCTCTCTTGTTTTGGTATTTTTTTTTGTGTAATTGATTTTTTTTGTATTTTTAATATAAGTTATAATAAGTATATGTAATATTTTTTATGTCTGTTATGTACTGTGTAAGTAGCAAATAAATGATTGTCTATGTCTATGTCTATGTCTATGTCTATGTCTATTAAAGTGCTTTACACAAAACTTTAGGTAGGTACAAAGATACTCATTGCATTGTATGTGTGTGAGTGTGTGTGTGTGTGTGTGAGTGTGTGTGTGTGTGTGTTTATGTGTGAGTGACTGCTCTTCCGAGGCACCAATCTCTTAAGAGTTTGGGCAACGTGATAGTAATCTGGGTGCGTGTGTATTAGTGGGAGAGGGAAAGAGAGGGAGGGGTTACTAACTGCGATGTAATTTGATTTTTGTGTTTAATTCTAGTTTAGGTTAAGTAATTTAAAGGCAATAAATGAGTTTTCAGTTATTTATTATTTATTTAATGAAATTGCAGACACTAATATAGGCTGATGATGATGATGAAAAGTCAAGTAATAAAGCTTATAAAATGCTGTTATTGAAAACGGGCAGTTACTGCATTAAGTATAATGTTTTTTTTCTAATCCCGGAATCCCGGGGGCGTATCCATACTTAATGTTTGAGGTCATCAACCCTAAATTGCACTACCTATTCCTATTTCTGTTAATCACGCAAGCCTTACTGGATTAGATGACTTCAGCTTGTATTAAGTTAAACTCAGTTGACGATGTGTTTGTAAAACATGGTATTCCGAATTAGGTGCCTATTCCAAAATATACAGAATATAGCGTGTAAATAGAGTTTATCGTTGCGTTAGTTTAGAGTTGTGATTTGGGACTAGGTATCGATTATTTGAAGCATCAAATTAGGAACATACAGTAGCTTCCGACAAAAAAGAGGGGTTTTATTAGTTTGACGTACATATGTCTGTTTGTTGGACTGTCTGTCTGTGGCTGTGTATTTAATTTTATTTTTTTTGACTTGATTGATATGTTCATCGCCATATTTGAATAAAATAGGTGCAGTCGTTCAAATGGGATCCAAATAAAAATAATTGTGTGCTTGGCAAATAAAAGATTAATAATGACTGTGGTCTATTAAAGCTGGCATACTTACAGATGTACTTAGTTGTATGTATTTACGATAAGGTATTTAGCTGGATAGCGGGCATTGTGCGATGAAACCTCTGTACTGTTCACAAAAAACGCGGGCATCAAAGATTTTGCAATCTGTGATAAATAACCGCAATTTAGGATTTGTCACACCCTAAAGATTAAATCACAGCACGGCTATCTATTGATTGAAATAAAAAAAAACAATTGCATTTCCTTCCTGTATCTCTTTCATACATATTATTCTATCGATATCGATTCCCCTCCCTAGAGCGTCGATGTTAACTTCATTAATACCAATTACTGCGAACGCTCCCCGTGGAACAACTAAATCCTCATTTGTGAATGGGATACAGATCGTATATTTCTTCGTAAAGCTTTTATCGATATTGTTATAGCACAACTCTAGAGGATTAGGAAAAAGGAGAGGTGTAAAGAATTTTTTTTAAAGGGTTTGAGGTCCGGTTGTATTGTATGTTGTTTCAAAAATGAAAAAAAAAATCCGTATCTAACTAATCAAATCTAAATTTTTGTACTCAAGATTTCTTCGATACAGGCCTAGTCAAGAAATCAACAGACATAATACAATACTAGATATGAATAGCTGTCTGCAATTGACAAAGTAACTCTTCTCTTTATTTATTTTTTGTGTTTATTTTGATCTTCCTAGGATACCTTTTTGTTTTATACACAGTTCAGAATGTGCAACGAATGTAATTAATAACCTATGTCTTTTGCTGTAGTAAATACTTTTTACTTTACTTTACCTACTTTAAATACACCTACGTAAAAAATCATATAATATGCAGTCGAACATAAAACCTCCTTCATTTTTGGAGTAGGTTAAAAAAGAATCAATAAACTTTCGGCTGGATATAAAACGGGGCCATTGTGACAACCTAAAATAGATCAACGAAATGTTTGGAGTGTATTGGAAGATTTCGTAACCATTTCAGGATGCTTAGTATAAGTGTGCAAAATACATAATACGAAATAAGTTTTCGTGAGCTCGTAAGCCCTAAATTCTCGCTTAAACGTACAACAAAAATGAGACAAATATATTTCGTAAAAATAGCTTCTGTCAAATCTCTTAAATTCAAATTCAATTTCTTTATTGATACCTACCATGTTGTTTGTTGGTCTTCGAAAATTTTAATCGAGACCGTATGAAACTAATTATTGATTATTTGTCGGGTATGAAAGTATTCAATCGCTGTCAAACTACGAAAAGTAGTTCCTCTCTATCCAGCAGAGCGCTGCATGTCGCCAATTGTATGGAAAACTAATGTAATGTCCTCCTAGCCGAATTGCGACCACAGTGGCTAGTCTCATCGGAGACTAGCCAGATGCGTAGGACATATAATAGTGCACAAGTGTGTGCGCAAACACAGGTGCACTCTCTATTCTCTCACTCTCATAATCCGATGACGACAGACTGACATGACCGGGGAGAAAGTCATTCGCAGGACCAACGGCTTAACGTGATTTCGGAGGCACGAGGGCGCAACATCACTAACTTCCTCATTCCAGGCTGCTACTGTGAATTTTTCTTGCTAGAAAAGCCCCATTAACAACTATTGGCCCGATCCGAGATTCGAACTTGTTGCTTGTTCAACCGCTAGACCAACGAGGCACTCATTGAAAATAGGAGATAAAGAGGATTTTTTTGCACTAAGTTTTATACATATTTCTTTGAGTCATTTATTTGGTAGGAACATAATTACCATATTTTGAAAGACTAGAGGTCTTTGAAGATGGTCTTTGAGGCCTGTAAACGTATGAGATTATTTGTAAATATATAATTTTATAACTATTGGTCTGTAAATAAATAAACGAATAAAAAATCGTAAACTAATGCATATAACCCATACTAGAGACTCAGAGGTCCTTATTACCCACAAGCTTCTAAGCCGATTGACATGTTATTGTCTGTGTCAATGAAGATTTGTGGCCTGTCCGGAAAATTCCCTGGAAGTTTCTGGAATATACGGGATATTGGTATTTTACTCAGCTATTGTTGGTAAGTTTGACAAGGAGAACCAAACAGAGGTGTGAGTCTATTTGTCGTTATTATCGAAAGGTGATCGTGGCGTCTCCTTTTTATGAATATACTAGTTTATGCCCGCGGCTTCGCACGCGTTGTTTCTATAAAAACGTTTAAAGGTGATTTCTATCCCATGGGCACTGATTTATGGGATAAAAAGCCTATGTTTGATACCAGGTTTAGAATTACCTGTATGCAAAATTTCACCACGATCCGTTCAGTAGTTTTGGCGTGAAGAGGTAACAAACATCCATCCATCCATCAATCCATCCAAACTTTCGCATTTATAATACTAGTTTCTGCCCGCGACTTCGCACGCGTTATTTGTTGGAAACGTTTTAAGGTTATTTCTTTCCCATGGGAAATGATTTATGGGATTAAAAGTCGCCTATGTTTGATTCCCGGGTAAGACTTACCTGTATGCGAAATTTCAGCCTAGTCCGTTCAGTAGTTTTGGCGTGAAGAGGGAACAAACATCCATCCATACATCCATCCAAACTTGTAATAAAATTATAATATTAGTGTGATTCTGATTACTGATGATGATATTATTAAAATTTTATGTTTTAAAAGTAAACATGTCCTGGAAGTACCTGTTGTACACTCTTTTAAATTTGTGTATTTGCTTTTTTTTCAATTTGTTTTTTTTTTTGTTTTTTTTTTTTTAATTTTGTTTTGACCAGCGCTATGGCAGGACACATCCATCCATAGCATCTGCTGAGTGTTCGCCATTTTTGTTATCTATAACTTTTTTCTTTTATATTAACCTTTACCTTTTGTATGTGCTATGTATGTATTGAATACAAAATAAACGCATTCTTTAGTTTTAACTTTTTTTTGAGGGAGCGTAGTTCCCTGTTCGCACGATAGAGGCGCTGTACCAAATTGTATGGAAAAAGGAGACGTCACGTTCCGTTATTAACGTCAAATAGACTCACTCCCCTACTTTAAGGTGAAGTGAGTCCCAAAACTTACGTTTTGACTATTGACTCGATACAAAAAAATCGCAATGTTTCCTCTAAATCTTCATTTTTGCACAAATACTTGTACGGAAATATCAGTTTCATTTGCTATTTACTTATAATATTTCAATAAAATTTCGTTTACGTGTTCCTTAATAAATACTATAGATGATTATGGTTTTATTTTTACGCGAAATGGTATTATTTTTGGAGCAAAAAACAAATTTCTAAAAAACAACCAGTGAAATTGCGCTCGGGCTGGCCATTTCGCGGATCTCGCCTGCCTTCCCCGCGCGACGTCCACTCGTCCTTGTCTCGCAAAACCGATCTCACTTCGTTTTAAACCCTGAGTACGGTTTGACGTGAGTATCGTAACGTTGTCGTGACGTCTTATTTTTCTATGGAACTTGGCACAGCGGGTGTGAGGATATGGAACTACGCAAATCTCATACATAAATGAAAAGTCACGATGATGACGTTCCTGTATTATCCTAAATCGTCAGGTTTCTGAGATATTCACATATGAAAAGAACAAAATAAAAAAATTTAAAAACCGCTCGACAGATTTTCATGAAACATGGCTAAGAACACTTGGGATAAAATTATCTATGACACAAAAAAAACATTCTGGTAGCCAATGTTAATGCCAAAATCTTCTTTCTTGATGTCTTGTGTATCTCAGTAAACGGAAATACCTTAGTAAATATATATTATCAATACGTAAATAAATCTCTCCTTGTAGGTAATTGATTTCCGTTCGTGGACCCCAGTGGGAAAATTCAGCGAAGGAAAACTTACATAAGTAAATTCATCCACCTCCCACAATCTTATTAATAGAAACCAGAACCAGAATTCCAAGAATTAGAGCTACCAATTTACTGAAACTCGAGCAAATCTCGAATTCCTGGCATTACTTATAACTGTGAGTTAGGCTTGACGGTTTCAGAATATTCTACATGAAGTTGAAAAGCATCGACATTGTTTTGCTTTCAAGGTAAATGTCTCGGCGAGCCTACGCATTATTGCTCTCTTTGGAAAAACAAAATCCGTCAAGTGCGAGTGAAACTCGCGCGCCGAGGGTTTCGAACGTTTGTCAACAAATATGTACCAAAAGTACCGGTTAGAGGCTTCGCAATTTAACGAATACTTACCTAAAAATAGTAGTTACCAACCTACATTTCAGATGGATCTCCCTGGTTGCTTTGGTGAAAGTGGGTAATGGTAAATTTTTCGACTTTTTTCAAAAATTTCAAAAATTATGAAACCTACACAAATTTGAAAAACTGTTTTGAAATGTTCAAACCGATACCTTTCATGTGATACCCCACTCGGTGGGGTAGCCCCCCATTTGAATGTTATTCCCCCCCTTTTTGACCATTTTTCTAAAAGTGTTCTTTTTACAGACTACTCTATATTTTTCCTGTAAAATATAGATTCATATCTACAAACGCTCCATAAATTTTAAATGGATCGCTCTGCAAACTTCGGAGGTAGAGGGAGAATTGGTATTTTTTCGAATTTTTTCAAAATTAAAAAAAAAATAAGATTCCTACAGAAATTTGAAAAACTGTTTTGAATTGAACAAACCGATACTTTTCATTTGATATCCCACTTGGTATTTTTTCGACTTTTTTAGAAATATGAAACCGACAAAAATTTCAAAAACTGTTTTGAAATGTACAAACTGATATATTTGATACCCCACATGACCCTGCAGGTATCTTTTAAAATTTCGGCATCACAATTTGTATGGCAAATTTTCATTTTCATTTATTTTTCTTCAAATCTGTACAGACGCACAAAATGTATTATTATTTTTAAATTTCAAGTTGATAGCTGCAGTAGTTGCTGAGTTATTAAGGAGGGAAAAAAGGACAGACAAAGCGAGACCTTGGGTTTCGAAACCGATCTTCGATCTTCGAAACCCTAAAAATATCACTGCCTGGACTGGACGCCAATTCTGCGTATCACTCGATATAACGAGTGATCTGCGGTATTACGGGATAAAATATCGTATGATAGGTGTAAATACCATTTGTCAGTTTTTAATTTTTCGTTCTGCTAAATAAATGTGATTATTTATTTATCAAAATCCACAGTCGCTATTCTACATAAACTTAAATTATATGTTTTTCTTACGACCAATAACGGATTTACATGTTAAAGATGATAATTGTAAAACAGATAGTCAAATAGCAAGTTTATTTTAATGAAATCAAAACACAGGTACTTATTTCCAATGGTAGTGATATAGGTTTATCATAAAAAAATAATGTAAATAAAAGTAATAATAATGATAAATATCATAGATATAAATCGTTAGATAGGCCCTTACCGCAGTGAGACCGCGCCGTGTTGTTCCACAGTCGAAGTGAGTGAGGCTCACTAACCTGGAGTTAGTGCACATCCTAACACAGTGTGAGCCGGACGTGTTGTAAAGGACGTTTGCGAACTTTGCGAGCCGTTTACTGTCACAAAATGCCATCGTGTGCCTTTCTAAAGTGTAACAACAATTCTAGAAACACAAATAAAGCCAGAGGTGTAACATTTCACTCGTAAGTATTGCGATTTCATTGAAAAACTTTTATTTTTCTTCCGCACTGTCCGAAAATAACAAATTTAAATGGCGAGTGCACGAAAGAGAAAGTCGTGTTGGCAACTAATCTGGGAGAAAAAGAGATGACACTATTTTCTCGGTACCTACGCTTCAGCGTAGACTGTACCGTTTTACAAATTGCACAGGTTTGTTTAGATAGTCACATTTTCGATTTCAGGGCTTATTAGGCCGTTTTTTTTTCATAGAAGTATGTGCAATACGATTGCACACGAAATAATAATAATAATGATTAGGTTTATTGGCAAAAACACTATTTCTAACTATTATTTGTTGTACACAAATTGCACAGGTTTTTGACACTATGTTGACGCACACATTCAAACATTTTCGATTTCAGGGCATCTAAGGGTATACTTTTTTCAGGAAAGTGTGTGCAATACGATTGCACACGAAATGGTAATAACAACAGATAATTAGTGTGCGTTAACCGTTAGTGTGCGTGCGTCGGCATTTTGTTAACCCACACATTCAAAAACAATGCCACAGTTTTTGGTGTCGGGGCCTATCTAACGATATAAATCTATGATAAATATCAAAAATATATCGAGTAACGCCAAAAACTGCATTCTCCTGCCACAACGAGCAACATATTGAAGAAAAGAACGTTGACCGACTCAGAAGTAGTAGTCCGGTTACTTAAATTTGAACCGGACTACTGAGCCGTTTTTTGCAACTGTAATGTCGGTGTGGATGATAAATTGCCGGCTTATTTACTCGATATTTTGACAGTTCTTGCCATATTTATCGAGTATGCCATATTTAGTGAGATATATTTCGAGAATTGCCTTCGGTCGAAGCGACGCGTGACCCGAGAGCTGATGGGTATCTGGCGCAGAGCATCAGCATTGCCATACAGCGGGACAATGGAGCCAGCGTCTTGGGGACGCTTCCGATTGGTACCAATTAATTATGGATGAGCTAAGCTACCCATCGCTAGATTGTTTGTTTATAATAATCTGCAGTTAGCTCAACTACTTTAATTATTGTAAATACTAGTTCAATTGTTAATAATAATTTTCTTTGTTCATGAATATTTTTATCAACAACTAGCAATATCATGCAATCCTCTGCAATAAGAAAATTCAATGAATTCTGCAGTATTCTACGAATACACTGCAATAAAACCGTACAAGTCTTACTAGTGACTTCGCGAGTTATTGCAAAAATACTTGACCGCCAGACGACAAATAAAGGAGTCGTGGTACTGAATTATTTATACCGTTCCTTATTTGTTCTTTGCTTGATAGTGGAGTGATGGTAGGTAGTTAGCTTAGTTTAAAGTTATATTAGAAAATCGCTTCAGAAACGGTTTCATTTGTTTATGTGATAATAATGTCCTCCTAGCCGAATTTCGACCACAGTGGCCAGTCTGAACGGAGACTAGCTAGATGCGCAGGACATATTATAGTGCTCAAGTGTGTGCGCAAACGCACGTGCACTCTCTGTTCCCTCACTCTCATAATCCGATGGGACGGCATGGCAGGCCGGGGAGAGGTCAAGCTCAGGAACAATGGCTTAACGTGCTTTCCGAGGCACGGGGGTGTAACACCGCCAACTTCCTGACTACGGGCTGCTACTGTGAATTTGTCTTTGTGAATTTTTCTTGCTAGAAAAAATTCAATAACAACTATTCGACTAAAACATTTCGACTAGTTACAATTCGACTAAAGCAATTCGACCTTGAGTTCACTCGACTTGTAGACATTAATCATAATAATAATTCTTTATTGCAGACACAACATCCATTTTTGAGGTCATAAAATCAGTAAATTTAAAAATAATAATAATAAAAAATATAACGCTAAAGATACTAAGTTCAGTACTCAGTACGTCAGGTGGCAATATTCACCTACCGTCTGTAAGTTTGTGTCCGATTACATCAGACTGTCAGACAGGATTACAGTAACGTCGTTTTTACACATGTCAACTCTGGACATGAATGAGAACATAATAACAACATAATTTAAGAAAACGACGATGTCTTGATAAAAATGATTTTGAATAGAACCTTCATAGACGTGCGTATAAAAAATACCTGGTCGACTTACCACAGTTTCGAACTATAAAATTCTGCTCTACTTTCATAATATGCACAGCCAAAGAGTGGAATGAGCTTCCTGCGTCTGTTTTCCCGTTAGAGTATAATCTTGGAGTCTTCAAGTCTAGGGTAAATAAGTTCCTTCTGGGAAAGCGTGCTCCATCTTAGGCCACATCTTCACTTACTTTAAGTGAGTTGGTGGCCAAACGCTTGACCATTATCAATAAATAAAATATTGACACTAGCTGACACGCCCGCGATTTCAGTCGCGTGGACTTTAGTAATACCCCAAGTAATGTTGGTTTCCATGAAAATTATCAACGCCAAAGACTTACAACCAATCTTTTTCTTTACGATTTGATGAAAGTTATTATGAGAAAACCTATAAATCCTATTTCATACTTCTAAGAATGCTTGTTTAAAAATTACTTATTCGATTGTGACCCCATTCAAACTACTTTAGAATACGAATTTTCAAAATCCGTTCTAAGTGAGTGCCTATTTTTTAAAAGAAACCTCTTATGTTAAATTTTGGCTTCGTAGGTCTTGTAGTTTCAGAGATCTCTTGATGAGTCACCCAGTTTTCTCTTTTACAAATATAGATGACATCCAATTGACCTTCTTGCCTCTCCGCGAAAAATCCCCGCCGTCTATTTATTGAGTTCTAACTCTAAGGTAGGTAAAAAGAGGTTTTTATTTTCTGGAAAACGCTTCATTTTAACGAACAGGCAGACATGACGTGTCTCGTTGAATGTAAAATAAAATATAAAAACTTACTTCAATATAAATGTTGAAACGCCTTTTGATGTTTTGAGTGATACCTGTAACAAAAAAATATTACTTGAAACCTGGAAACTTCATTTCTGAGAATGATGGAAGGTTCTGACTGAAAAACAGCGCTCTTTCACAAATTACCTAGGTACCCTAGTTTTTGCGATCCTGTTTCTAATACCTACTGATCAAAAACTTCTATCGGACCTACTGAATATGTTGGAGTACTAAAAAGTCAAAAATCTTCAGGCATTAAGCTGAGGCTGGACCTGTTTAGCCACGCGCTAGGGAAAGACCAATTTCTTTCATCAGACTCTACACGTAGAGTTCTTCTATAATTTAAGTTTTAAAGCACTTGTTTTATGATCTTTGTTTGTTTTATGCAGTCTCTATTGTTGCGTTTAGTGTTACTTTTTTGTTTTGTTTTTACTTTCCCTCAGTGTTTTGCGTGCTAAATAAATCTCTATTCTATTCTACAGGGTGGTTTTTTGAGAAGGGCGGTGATGGCCAAGTCCGAAACAACGAGAGTTAGAGAAAAGTCGTGAAAGGAGTCATGCCCTCTATTTATAAGAAAAAAATAACTGCATATTTAGTTATTTTTAAACTTTTTACTTTTGACGGAAATGGACACGAAAGATTTTTCAAACAAAAGACGTATTATATGTATTATTGAACTAATGGATTTTGTTGATGATAAAGATCAATCTTTGCAAAGAAATGTATTACTAAAAATGAAAGGAAATAGTAAATTTTCACTATTTTATTATTTTTACACAGAAGAAAAATTACCTCCTATCCAAACATTTTGGTCGTTATGTTTGAAACTGATTCGACTGATCCATACATCTTCTTTTTGAACTATTCAAATCCCCATATAAAAAGTACATCACGATTACGTCGACTAGAGACGAAGACTAAGTCTTTACGTCACGACCACGTCTCGTTTTTGGAATTAAATAAACTCATCCCTCAGATCTTTAGCTGTGTAAAATTTCAGCTCGATCCATTCATTTTATTTTATTTTTTTGTTTTATTTGGGAAATAAACAGTGCATAATACATAAAAATCCAGAACTTAAATAAACATAAACCAAAATAATTTCCTCCATTAAGTAAACATGTAAAGCTAAATGAACAGAGCAATTAAAAATAAATAAGATGAAAATACCTACAAAAAATACATTATTAATTATACAATCCAAATAGAAAGAAAGAGATAAGGCTATTATCACAAGTTAATAATTAATTTACTGAGTCCTTGGCAACGCTTAATTTAACTTCTTTAATATATCGGCAACGACAAGTTAATTATATCTATACTCGACAATTTCTTGTTATATAATTCACAAACTCAACTTAGAAACATATTTTTTTCTGTAGTTTGTGTTTACATTAGGTAAGCAAAAGGGTTGACAGTAGTTTCTACTGTTCTTTGATGATTTTAGTTCCATTACCTAACACCACTTCTTAAGGCGCTGTGCATGGAAAACTAAGACTGTCAGATTGCATGTCAATATTACCAAATGTGGTCGGCAGAGGCGCTTATTTTTAACATAGACTTATGCAAAATTTATCTGTTGTAGAAGAGGCAAACTTTTGTTTTATTTTGGTTGATAACACAATCACAAGGTAATAATGTAATTTTAACTAACATTTGCCCGCGGCTTTGCTATCGTTGCATGTAAAATACCTTAATAAAACCTATGTCGCTCATTGTAGCTTCTCAATTATAATAAAAATTACATTCATCGATAGTTATTCATAGAAATCAGAAACACTTAAAAAAATAATATCATCTTCATGCATGTTAAAGTGCCGACAATATCACCGACCATTATGATAATACTTTATACATTAAAAAAATATACTAATTTAGTCAAAACAACTGAGGTCTAAATGGATTACAAAAGTGTCAATCGTTGAAGATATTTCGATTTGGTTTTGGAGGGCTTTCTCAAAAAAAAATTAAAATATAAATAATGCTGAACAAGCCACACAACATCATCTAACCCCAAAGTAATTAGAGCTTGTGTTATGGTATACTTATTTTGATATACTTATTAAATACACTACACAGATAGATATTTTTTATATACATAAGACATCCAGAACACCTGGAATAAATATCTGCAGATGGTACAAACATTTGTCCTGAGGCGGGAATCAAACTAACTGTAACCTCCTGTGTCGCAGGTGGACCTTTCCCCGCCGCGCTACAGAGGTCGTCAATCAAATAATCAGATATAAAATGAAATATAACAGTGCTTTATTTCCTTTACCCCTTACAGGAGTCTTGGACACGTCAATAAATTCAAATAAGGTTCAAGAGTAAAACTGGGAAATAAAGTGATTACTTTAATTTATTGTTCACTTCAATCTTTTTAAGGTAAAGTAAAGAAGCGAACAAGAAACCTTTACCTTGTTAGGGTGTTAGTTTTCGAGCTGGAGCAATACTATTAGCAATACCTAAGTTTTTTATCCTCTAGAGATAGTCTGATATTTTGTAGTAAGCCTTTTTAACAAAGGATATGTTTTACAAATTGTTTGAAATTATTTTTTGATAACTTTTAACACTTTTGTAGTTTTGTTGTAGAATCGTATACATTTCCCTTTAAAAGATAATCTATAAATCGATACTATAAAAATATATAAATATATATTTATAAAAATATTCGTAAAATAAAATACGTGAATGTTGGAATGCTGAATGATGAATTTCACGGATATAATTTTGTACACAATCTCAGTACTACTCGCTTACATAATTAATTTTATTTTCCGGAAATAAAACGCAACAATCATGAAGATAGTTTTAGTTTAGATTGTAATTCTACAAAATAATCATAAAAACCACAACAGACCATGCCTTGCTATCCAAATTGATATTCATACCGATATAAAGTATTCTTTATTATGTTGCTGCCTTCCAAGAACTCATGAGTGATTATGATTAACATGAGTGATTAACAATAATTTTGACAACTGTCATTGGAAATACAATTGTTTTGCATGTTTATTACATTTTTAGCGTCTTTAAACATCTCCTTTACTTGACTTCTATGTTACGCTAACAAAAAAAATATTATATTGATGTCAATGTACACATATTGCCAATAACAAAAAAGTTATGACAAACCGCTCCGTTGAGGTTTTTCTATGAGTTATTAAAAATTTAAAGTAAATTATTATTTTTGAGTATCTGTCCTTTTGAGAATCTCTCTTCTCTAAGAGAACAAACCGATAGAACTACGAGTAATTTAAATTTGCCTGTAGTTCTACTGGTAGAACTACGAGAAAAAAAATGCAAATGGTTGGTCCTAAGTAAATCAGTTATCTAGTAAGTACCCATAACAAAGCTCTGCTTAGCTTCGGCCTTGGTGATGATGTGTGAATTCATCATCATCAGCCTATATAAGTCCACTGCTGGACGTAGGCTCCTATTTTAATTTTTCAGCATTATTTATTTATATATAAGGTCATCAAAATCGCCCTACCTATTTAACATATTTTAACTCGACCAATACTTTCCGTGCTGTAAACATGTTGAGTAGTACCTACCTATCTAGCTACCAGAGAAAAAACCACTATAAACCTATTCTACTTAATTGGTAGGTCTGTCAATGAATAAAATTCCTGCAAATTTCTTTTGGCTTAGCTTCAATCAAATATAGACTTTATTTCAATGACGAATGAACCATTTAACCCGCAAAACAAAAGTTGTCGAAAATCGTAATTCGTCCGTCGAACCCAGCTGTCATCGCGAAAAAAGTTACATAACCTCACGTCCGTCCGAGGAGGCATCCAGCCTCCGAATGAAGCTAGTGGAAGCTATTTTGAGCATATATTGAAAGGGATGTTTGAGTAATAAGGTTGAAATTCTATTGGCAAAATATTATAATTTTTGCAATTACTTCTCTAAACGCCTTACAAAAATGTGTTTTTTGGGTTTTATTATGTTAATGGTTTTATTTATTTAAAACTTTTTACATATTTCTTTAGTTGATAAAATTTCCTTTCATATAGTATTAAAATAATTAATGGTTGTCACTCAAAATATTGAGCATTTCGAGACGAAAAATTTTTTTCTTGTTCTTTCTTGTGATTTTTTTTTTCAAGATCCTAGATCGTTTTATAAAATATTTTTGTATAAGTCTTTTTTCCATACATTTGACTATACACTGTTTTTTTTTTGGGCTTGTAATATGTCGGAGAACGGCTAACGGTGCGACGAAAAAGTGTACTTTCTACGGTGTCGCTGTTTGGGTAGCGTCTTAAATCCAAATGTTCATTCATTAATTCTATCAATTCAATTCATTCGTTTGTTCGTTAGAGTTCGCGCAAGACATCTTTGCGCGCGGTTTTAGTCGGAACGAATATTTTTATAATGAGGCCTCTAAACGTGCAATAATTTTCTGCAGTGGCTGCAACACAGTGGCCGGCATATTACAAATAAGGCAAAGCATTCTATGGCTGGGTTATGTACTTGCGTTGTCTTCGGCCAAAAATCTTTACAACGGTACAAACTCTCACCTTCATAATTTTAGTAAGATATTGGAGTCAACTTCCACAAGGTCCAGCTAGTATCAAAAGGTCCATTTATCAAAGGTTCTGACTTGAGCAGGTAACTGACCCTGAGGAAACTTGCCAATAATAAAATCCCGAAGGGAAGATCGTGTAAGTATGTTCACACCTTCAATTTTCGTAACCATATCGGATTTCTTAGACAAGTGTTCAGGTCGACGGAAGTGTTAAGGTACGAGTTGGCAGCGGACGACATGATGCAGCAGCGGACGACGTGTCGCAGCGACTATACTGGTTTCTATGACATGTATTTCTATGAAATTCCCTCCGAAGTTAGCGACACGTCGTCGTCCGCTGCTGCTTCATGTCGTCCGCTGCCAACTTGTACCTTTAGGCAAAAGTACTTGGTTCAGTTTAAAGGATTTTTATGAGTAAGTATATGTATATACCATAATTGCTTAAAAATTCGTCGTAGAGTATAAGTCTTCGTACTTAAAGAAATGGATTAAGAAAGACGTCATCTCTCATGCTGTCCCTCTCGGATCGGATTCTAACAGAGTAGGACAGCATGAGAAAACACTCCGAGAGTTACACGAATTCTACGTCAACGGCGGATATGGCGGTTCTCAAACTTTTTAGTTTGGGGAAAAAGTAGTAGTTTAATGTTAGTTATGTTATGTTAATATAGTTCGAATTGATATGGCAACAAAGTGATTTTTAGTGAATTTAAAGGTGGTTTGTTTACAAATATTCTACATTGAGTTTGGGTAATGAATGGATCTACTTTTCCCTTAACTAAAAAGTTTGAAAACCGCCATATCCACCGATGACGGTCAAATTTTTGACACCCACGTGACCGTGATATCTGGGAATGCTATACCTGGCAAGAACAATTATTATAATACCAGGGGTAATAATAGGCCAAAATAGAAACAATGCTGCACATTTCACAGAATCATTTATCCCAAAAGTATCTAGTTACTAGTCAGCATCTATATTTTGATCTTATGGGTGAACCGTCTCATCGATTTGCATTACGTTGGTATATTTTACCAAAACTGTCTAGGGAACGCGATATTGTAACGAACTTATCGATTGTTACACCATTTAATTCGATTATAACTCGACTCGATGTAACTTTTCTTGATCATATTGTATTTTTAAAGTGAAAAGTATTATTTACTTATTTATGGACTCCCAACAGAAAAATCACATCACATGCAGAATAACCAAATAAAGTGGTCTTAAGTCTGGTGTTTTTCTTAATAATGGGTGCCACAGCGTGAGCCATTCAGGCATAGCCGCGGGCAACATTATATTTATGTATAAAGTAAAGATACAATGCTGGATATTTCAAATAAGGTTATCTATCCCCAAAACCCCTACTGAGTTACTAGATAGTATCGATTTTACATTCTCATGGGTGAAGAGTCGCGTCGCGATTTTGCATTATGTCCTACTACATTTTACCAACTGTCTAGGGAACGCATCATTCGATTCTATCGAACATATCGATTGTTACGCCATCTTATTCGATTATCACTCGAGTCGATGTAACGTCGCCGGGGAGCACTCGGTTCAGTATATTATATTGAAGATTATGTTTGTCACAAATATCTCGATAACTTTGTTTCAAGTGAAATAACTCAGTGCTTGCGAATATTTTGTGACTATTCGATTAGAGAACGAACGAATGATCAAAAAATTTAGGAAGAATGTAGTACTTATAATGAAGACAGTAAAAGCTTGTGTTTGTTGTAATGTTTAACTTGGATGGATTTGGATAAATAAATAAAAACATAGTAAAGTCTCCAAATTTTCTGTTACCAGAAGAATAAAACAGACTGACCACAGATTAAAAAAATACAATACAATATAATACAAACAGGCTTATTGTATGCCATTAAATTAACATTACAAGGAGATACTACATAAGACAAGTACAATGGGCGGCCTTATCGCTTAGAAGCGATCTCTTCCAGGCAACCTTTGGATGAAAAGAATATTGTGAATTAAAGAAAGGCAGGGCTGTAAAGGGTTACCCCCTTAAAAGGGGGGAGGTGTTTAGAGGGTGTAAAAAAGGGTTGCCTGCAACAATATGTTACCAGCCTATTGTTTATGTCATAAACATAGACATTTAAATGGACACGGCACCAATACCTTTGGATAGTTCCTCAGGAATAAAACTTTTATGAGACCAATTCAGGGTCGTTTTCTATACAAAAGCGAAAACATGATCAAAATCGGTTAATGATTGGCGAATATCGTAACTCATAACTCATTTATTTGTAATAAAAATTACATGTCACAAAATAATAAAAACTTAGGTAACTACAATGTAGGTAAACTTATAGTCTTTAGTTAATTATATCAATAATAGTATCATACAATTGTATTAATCAATTAAATTCATTCATTAAAATTAATAATTAAATTATCATTTTCCTAATTTATTAAGGTCAAAATCATAGGGTGATTTTTCAATTAACCAATTTTTAAGTTTGTTTTTGAAAGATAGCGTGGAGTAGTGAGGAGGGTATACCATAAAACATAATATGTAAAAAGTTTATAAAGTTCTACCATAAAAAATACAGTCAAATTCAGCAACTCCTCTTTTTAAAGTTCAAAATTCCATACCATCGCAAATTTTAGGGTTCTAATTGAATGAGAACCCTAAAATTTGCCTTTGCGAACAAATTTAATCTATTATTTGGTCCGTTCCTATACGACAGACTAAATTCAATGTCTAATTTTTACGCGCTTACCTTTAATAATTGTAAAAAAAACTATTAAATTTACACATCACATTCTATCCTACGATGATACAGAGAAGCTTTTAGATATTGTCTTGTAAATTATTTCTATAAACATACGACGATTGACGACCTCAGTGGCGCAGCGGGCGAAGGTCCACCTGCGACGCAGGAGGTTGTGGGTTCGATTCCCGCCTAGGGGCCAATGTTTGTAAAATCTGCAGATATTTGTTCAGGGTGTTCTGGATGTTTTCTTTGTATAATAAAAATATCTATCTATGGATTGTATTGTATTAAGTATATAAGTTATCTTGTACCCATAACACAAGCTCTGCTTAGCTTGGGGCTAGATAATGCTGTGTGAATTGGCAACATTATTTATTTATTTATTTAATAAAGTTATACGAGTTGAAATAGTGATAAATCTAGTTTTACTCATTGTAAGCTATATAGCATAATATTTTACACAAATTGTTTGTAACATAAACAACATTGTTAAACTATATCAGTGTTATCAGTAACATTGGTGTTCTTCCAACACAAATAAGGTTCGTAGTTAACCCGCTTACATCCGTAATGAATATATCAGTGTTACTACAAAAAAGTGAGACATCTGTTGAGAGCGTGTTTAAGAAAAGCGTTACCACAAAACTGCGTTTTACGACGGTTTTAGACACAGTTTAAACGAGAATTAAACTCTTGTTAAACCCATGTCTAACTGTTTAGACACTGTTTAGCTAAACGCTTGTTAGACCAGTGTTTACGTTGGTTTTTTTAGTACCGCAATATGCCTTTATCGTAACAGTAAGTGATTATCGACTATTTTTAAAGTAGGTCTTCAATCATTAATTATTGCCCTATTAGAGGGGAAAAAACATAACTACTTATATAATTTTAAAGACCTTGAAAACCGCGCAAAACTTTATTTTAAAAGTCTACTTTTCGTAAACAGGCAACAGCGCTCTCAACCATATTTATCTGTGCTGTGACGTCATACGGGTAGAAAACCACAGACATAATTGACCAAGCGATCGAAGTGAGCGTCTTAGCATCAAGTCTGGCAAAATTTGCGTTTCTGTCGGTATGTCCGTACTCCTCTACAGGTCGTATTTTACAACCGATCGGTACGAAACTTGGTGTACAGATTCTACGAATTTGAAGAATTTTTTGTCGTTGGGATTTTTTGATTAAAGGCGTACTTCCTCCAAAAAAGGCAAAAAGGGTGCCTTTGAATATATCCACTTTCAGAGATCTGATTTCTATGATTACACTTTTAATAGAATGGTAGTTGTAACTTGAAATTGTTCTCAAAAAATTGGTAAAGATCTGATGAGGATTTTCAGCATGACGAGCAGAATATTGAGCGAGCCGTCTCGCTAACAGCGAGCAGAGAGCTAGGAACATTATTTCTATACCCTTGTAAGGCTCAAAGTTAATTGGTGAAAACGAGTAAGTAAGGTATCTGTTTCGAAATAACATTTCTTGTGCCCTAAGGGCAATTTCTCATTATATTATACCTACCTACAAACAGAAATTACAAAAAACATGGTAGGTACCTACCTAAATATTCCGTTTTAAGTAACTTAAGTACTAAGTATAAATTAACTGTTGAAAAAAGTAAGTGCTCGCGAGGTCTACTGTTAGTAGAATTACTAGTACCTACTAGCTGCGCTTAGAAAACGATAATTGACAGAAGCAAACGTCCATCATTGTAAAAATATAGACAGACTACATAGCGAATTTCACTCGTATAAGATCGGACATGATATTTGCTTAGAAACCTATGGCGTCACAACATAAAAACTAAATTAGAATTGAAACTTATGAGTAGGTACAAAATAATTGTTTAGATTCAAAATGTACAATATGCACACTAACCTAACCTACTCGTGACAAGTACTTAGGTGTCAGTGCTGCCGAGAGGTGAGCCAAAATCTCAGCTTACGGGGTACAAAACAGCGCTGGTTTTCAGTCTGACCCTGTCTTGGTTATGTATTCATTTAAAATAAAACCAAACTAGATATAAACCTCTAACTATGCAGCTAAAGTCTAGTTTCCCGTGTCACAGGCCGACCCGCAATGAAATCAGTAAGTTGTTCGTTTATTAATAAAGTTGAGGCTTAGCGAAGATCGGAGGTGGAATAATGAACGAGCTTCTAAACTCGCATTGTAGTCGGGGCCGAAAAGTTTTCCTTCACGTGTTCTCATTCGCATTAGATTCTGAATAACGTTCATTTATGAGTAAGCTCATTGACAAGTCTAATTTTAAACTAATTAATATAAATTAGCGAAATTAGCTTATAAGAAATATAGTGTAACTTTAAGAAAATGTATAAATATGTCAAGGAAAAAAATGAATAATAACTTCCTTAAAAAATCGAAAAACAAATGTAGAGCTACGTGGCACATTATTAAAGATAAAGTAGATTGTGAACGATCTCCAGACAATATTAATTCGATAAATTATAAGGGGGAATTACTGACCGAACCTCAACTTATAGCCGAGGGTTTTAATGATTATTTTATTAATATAACAAACAAAGATCATGAAGGCAAAAACAAAAAAAACACCAATGTTCTTCCTAGAATTAAAACGAACTCTCACAGTATCTTTCTACAGCCAATAACCGACGCTGAAGTTATAAAGATTACACTTTCGTTAAATAATACAAAATCAGTAGGTTTTGATAATATTTCCACTAACATAATAAAACAATGTGTTTTCATAATCTGTCCTGTTCTAAAGTATCTCCTAAACCTATCTATCTCTCAGGGTACTTTTCCTGAAAGGCTAAAACTATCAGTCGTAAAACCTTTACATAAAAAAGGAAGCTACAAAGAGTTAAATAACTACAGACCTATAACTCTTATTCCTACTTTTGCTAAGGTCTTCGAGAAAGCTATTCATCGTCGATTGACCGAATTTCTTGATAAATATAACATAATAGCGGAGGAACAGAACGGATTTCAGAGAAACAAGTCGACTACACTAGCAGCATTTGCCCTTGTGCGCAAGGTTGTCGATTTTGTTGACAGACGTATACCAGTTTCGGTTATATTTTTTGACATGAGCAAAGCTTTTGACTTTGTAGGCCATAATATACTTTTGAAAAAATGTGAATCGTATGGAATAAGAGGCCTTGCTCTAGATTGGCTGAAAAGCTACCTGACTGGCCGGAAACAGTACGTAGAAGTTAAAAACTTAAATTATAATAAAGGGTTATTAACTACCTTTAAATCTAACGCTAAGCTCAATAATTTTGGTGTGCCACAAGGCAGTATTCTAGGCCCGCTGCTATTTCTTATTTACATCAATGATTTGCCGAATATCACAAAGAATCAATGTGTTCTTTTTGCTGACGATGTCTCGATCGTAGTTGCCGATGAGAAGAAGGATGGAACTTTAACTGACTGTCTTACCTCGGAGGCTGAATCAGTTGTGAATTGGCTGGAATCTAATAATTTACAAGCTAATATTTCAAAAACTAAATATGTACATTTTAAAAATTATAATAATAACATTAATTCGAATTATAATAATAATATATTTAATAGCACTCTGACATGTAGAAATGAAATAATAGAAAAGACTGACGAAATAAGATTTCTTGGTATAATATTGGACAAAAATATAAATTGGAAATCGCATATAGAGCAAATAAGCAAAAAACTTAATCGTTTCGTTTTTGCACTGAGAAGATTAAGAAGAACATCAGGCCAACAAACAGCATTAACCGCATATTTTGGCTACGTCACCTCAGTACTAGGGTATGGTCTTTTGCTTTTCGGTAACTCTACGCACATCAAAAGAGCTTTCATTATTCAAAAAAAGTGTGTAAGAGCCGTTTTTGGAATAGGCCCATTAGAGTCATGCAAGCCTCTCTTTATGAAACATAAACTCTTAACGCTCACTGGTTTATACATTTTTCAAATTGGCTGTTTTGTAAAAGAACACGCTTCATTTTTTTACCAATATAAAGATAAAAACAACTCTGTTATAAAAAATAGAGATCCCACTAGGCTTATATTGCCCCTTCACAAAACTGCACTGAGTGGGAAAAATTGCTCTACCATGACTGTTAAAGTATTTAACAAAATTCCTAGAGACATAAGAGAACTGCCTACTAGTAAATTTAAGACAAAACTCCGTAGGTGGCTCTTAGATAAATGTTTTTATGATATTAAAGAATTTTATAATCAATAAATTACCTAGTTATATAAGTTAAATATTGTACGTCCATAATTAATGGATAAACTGTTGTTCCACCTAGCTTTTAAGATCTTTTTTGTACACAGTTTCTACAATAAATAAATTTCATTTCATTTAATTTCATTTCATTTAAGATTAAAGTGTTAAGAGGGTATGCGCGCCATTTTGTTAAAAGGATAGGCATAGGATTCGCGTTCATAGGAGCGGGAGAGAGCGTACGTTTTTATATGGCGTAAGCGCAAAGATCAAGATTTTTCATATCTACAAGAACAAAATTATAAACTAAAAAAACCCCCAACAGATGTTTATGAAACATGGCTAAGAACTCTCGGACTAAAATTATCTAAGACACAAAAAAAACGTATATCGGTTGATCCGTTTGGGAGCTAGGATACTACAGACACAGACAGACACGTTAAACTTATAACACCCCTCTCTTTGCGTCGAGGTTTAAAAAGAAAAACTTATAAAACCAGTTCAATCAACCAATTTTCAACTATTCTCGAACCGAATGGTATGTGTTACGTGACGATGGTAAAAGATTCAAGGTTTGATGGATTGATCCATCAAAACTTGAACATTGTAGGTAAGTTCATTCTTGTAAGCATTTGTGAATAAGGCGTTTTTACTTTAGAATTTTTACCTCCGAATATTTTTACCTATAATAAACCCTATTACCCTAGCTTAGAATTCAATAGAGTGAACCCTTATTTACCTTAGAATTCAATAGACAGGTTTTCATGTAAAACAATGGCGGAAAATGCAGCTTCTTTACTATTGAAATTTGACAAACCAAAACGCCCTATTTTCAGTCTGGTCGAATTATTTAAGAACTACCTAAGCCATCGATGTAAGTAAAATTCGGGTGATTCGTTACTAGCTTCTCGAAAGTGAAACGCTCAAATAAGGTCTTTTATCTATATTTATATAAATTTAAATTATATCTGTCGGCTTAGAATTTGCACCACCCCAACTCTTCCCGCGGGTGTCGTAAGAGGCAACTAAGGGATATCCACCGTGACCAGGCAGCAGCACCCCCTGCGGAACAATTCTACCACCGAACTGCGATCCCCAATCCGCATGCCCAGTGTTAGGATTATAGGCATTGATAAAAGCCAAAGCCCCCATGTGATATAAGCCAATAAGGCTTATCAGGAGGAGGCCTGCGTCCAGTGAACCCGGCTGTTGAGGTTGAGATCTACCCACCTCAGTCATGGTCGGTATTGTAATCTCAGTCACACTGTTCATTAGGATTACAAAAGATTGGAAAGAGCGTGTCTTTGGGTTTGCTTGTAACACCACACCACACAGTCTATTTATCGTCGTCAACGTCACAGAATTTTATTTATACCTAATTTACCTAAGCACATATTTATCTGAAAACGATTCATACGTAGATAACGTATGAATACTCACTCGTACAAAGTCAGAATTTCTTCTCAACTTACCAAGTAGAAAAGAATAAAGTTCCTCCGACATTTATAAATAGGCTTTCAGGGTAAGGTCGACCGGAAGTCCATTAGGATCGACGTATGACGTCATAAGACACTGATGTCAGACCGGATGCGCTAATTTTTCGCGCTAATGCCTTTGATTAATTAGGAAAGGAAATGATGTGCGTCTAGTAGGCCTAGCACTTGCATTGTTGTCTCGTGTAGAATAGGAAAAAATTACGTCAAATCGTCATCGAATGCATAATATGTTTGAAACTCATTCCTTCAACTTAAATAATCTACGCAATGTATAACAATGCAATGTAATTCTTCTCTATTCTATCCTAGACAACGATCTCCGTGCAAGGCTTACAAATTAATTATATCTTTAATATAATAATAACCTATGTACAATATGGTCGCAATAAAAAATTTTAATTTGAATTTGAATTTTAAGTAACATGTTACAAAAACTTATGTATGTAATACATAAGTTACCACATTATTAAACTTATTGTTTATCATTGTCACATAAAATAACAAAATTAAACATTTTAAAAACCCCCCGAAGGATTTTCATGAAACATGGCTAAGAAAACTAGGGATAAATTACACAAAAAAAAAATTAAATGAAAATCGGTTCATCCGTTTGGGAGCCACAGGCAAAAATAAAATAAAATCAAAAACTCTTTATTTCCATAAATGCAATAAATATACACTTAGAAATGTACACAGATACACAGACAGACACGTTAAACTTATAATACCCCTCTCTTTTTGCGTCGGGGGGGGGGTTAAAAACAAGACAAACAAAACACTACTAAAGTGCGATACAACAAAGATAAATAACAAATCGTTCACACTGATAAATTATGGTATATAACTATGTTTTGTTACTTAATCCAGACACACCTTCAGAACTTGAAATCCATAAAACTTTTTAACTAAAAAATTAAACTGAACTGAAACTGAAAAGCAATCAAATAATTAACCTTAATAACTAAGTTCTTAAACTTATGTAAGGATACATAAGTAATTTTGGGTTGGCGCCAATCATTTACCGGTGAAGGATCGTGTCGCGCCGTGCTAGACATTTATAACGTCAAAATGTGTGTGTCAAGTGGAAATCCATTGATTACCATCCATTTCTCCCGCTAAACGAAATTCCATAGTTTTCCGTCCCGCATTTTAGTACGCCTGCAATGACAGACTTTCTATCATAAGTTTGGAAAAGGAGTAAGCAACTTTCTGAGCAGGTGTATAGTATAAAAACCTTTTCACAAGCTTTTAAAACTCTAAATACACCTACATACTGTTCCTTTGTAGTCATGCAACTTATAACCATACTAGAGTTTCCTTTATGTTACTTTAACCTCTTCTTTTGTAAGCAGAGGTAAATGGAATACTCAGGAAACGTGTTTGAAACTTGAAGTTTGTTTTACAGAATGTAAAGGCTGTGTTAACTGAATACGTGCTTGAAAACTACCGTTTGCTGAAACAACTGTAAAAATGTTCACATTTTACTTATTTAGGGTCCCGTATCCCAAAACAAAGGAAGCAACTCTTATCGTATCACTTCGTTGGCCGTCTGTCTGTCTGTATGTTAAGACTCTTTTGCTCGAGAAAGTGTGAAAGTATCAAATTGGGAATATTATTAAAAACAGTATACAATACAATACAGGATTGCAATACCAAAAAACTGTCTCCTTACTAAGACACAACTTGCAATGTCTTATTGCACATCTACTAAAAAAATCAGAAAAATTTCAATTCGTAGACTTGCACAAAAAACTAACTACTTACAAGTTTGTTTTGTTATATTTTGTTGTATTCGAAGAACAATTTTAGTCACTTTTAAATCAACTTACATAATAAATCATAACCATTTATGTGTCCTCGCATGTATACATAGAAACTAAAAAACTGCATGCTTGCGGAGGAAGAATGGAAAAACGGTTCTGTCTTGTTAACAACCTGGTACAACGAAGTAAACTAAGAGTAACTAACAAATAACAAAACTTATATTATATTATTTAATGGTGGAAACTTTGCTGGTTTAAGTGTTAGTTAAGTATATATTTTTTTAGTCTATAATATGTTTCCCAAATAAATAAAATAAAATAAATAAAATATATTTTATATATATAAAATTACTAACAATAGTATACATAATATATATTAATAAATCGCCTTAAAACTTATATTAATTATGTATGAAAATACAATTTATAAATTAGTCATTAAATAACCCGCCCCTGACCATTCCCGGTGCAAAGGTGCCCATAATGCTTGCAGCATTACCTCGCTGAATAGCGATGGCAATCCTTTGCACCAAGAACGACCCGGAGCGGGAGTCTCCTGTCACTTCCTTAATTCTACGGCCTAATTCTCCAACTAAACACTTCGCATCCACACTCCAACTGCCCAAGGTTTCCACTGCTATAGGTGCAAAATGGTAAAGCTGCTCCAAGGATGCGTACTTATGCCTTTTTTTTGAGCACGCGTCTTCGGCAGCGGCTGATGCAGAGAGCATGGTGCGACTTAGGTGACTGGCGGCGACAGTGCTGACGCAAGTTGCGTCCCAAATCAGGCACTTCCCATTTTTCCATGGCACCAAAGTCAGCCCATCTGGCCTCTTCCCATCAGCCCTGCTGAGACCTGGGGGCTCAAGCACGCAGGGGACATTCGCCGATATACAAGCTCTACGAACTATGTCGTTCAGTGCATGGTGACGCGGAAACCTCCCAGTGCACCGCCGGCAGCTCAGAGCGTGATAGCCATCGGCTTCCACCATGGAACCGCAGGTGCATATATGAGGTTCACACACCTTACAGCCCAGGCGGAGAGCCACCGCCACACGCAAAGAGTCATCGTCGAGAAGAGTGCCCAGGTGAGGCGAAGGAACCGCTTGTAACCAAGCCCCGGACTCAGGTTGCGATACAGCTCGCAGTCTGGCCTTATCCACTCCCAACGCATCCTCTAACAATTGTTCTTGAAGCCGCTTTACCCCAACGTCATCCCACGCCCGCTGAACATGCGTCAATTCAGGAATGGTTGCACCCGAGTTATGGGCTGACCAAGCAGACACTGCTTCCGACACAAAAGGTATGCTTCCCCCGTCACCAGAAGAAAGTAAAACAGTGACTAGGTTGGCAACCCTGTGCGCAGACGCCAGGAAAGCCGGCAGACCCACCTCCTGAGTGCACCGTACCCCAAGACCACCACACCGGACAGGCAGAGCCGCCTGACTCCACTGGGGCCCATCTAGGGAAACATTAAGGACCGACTCCACCACCGATTTTAAGCTTTCATCAAAAGATGAAACTTCCTCAGGACAGAGCCAGGTTGGGGTAGTCCGCAATAAATAGGTGACCTTCGGAAGAGCAAAGCACATGCGCAACAAGATAATCGCCACGTGTGCGGAAAGACCCTTTAGACGTTCGTGAGCGGAAAGGAGAAGATGCTTTCTTGAATTGATGGCCTCAGGGACGCCAGAAAGAAATATTGGGGAACCTAAAAGGTTTAAGTCAGAAGTAGACATTTCCTTGAGGCCAGGTAGAAGGGACCGAAAACTAGAAATGTGTGTTCGAGCCTCAGTACCACAGGCGAAGAACTCGCACTTCGAGGGGTTCACCTCTAGACCCAGGTCTCTAAGGCGGGGAACTAAGGCCTCCAGATCCTGAAACACGTCTTCCGGTTTACCCCCGATTGTGCCATCGTCTAGGTACCAGACGTTGAGAGCAGATTTGAGATCACTGATTGCTTTGTGAATAGCCAGGCTAAACACAAGCGGACCGAGTGGGTCTCCCTGCTGGGCTCCCACTTTTGAAAGTATGAGATTTTTCTCGAAGAAAAGGTTGGAGGGAAGTCTATAGACTTGATGAAGGAAAGGGTATAGAGACGGGATTTTATCCTTTACCTCACTCAACAGAACGTCTCTTTCCAAAGAGTTGAACGCGTTGCGAACATCAAGTTTCAGCAAAACAGAGTCTTCGTTCTCCGGATCCATGAGAAACGTTCGCGTGGCGTGGATGGCAGCCTCGCAACCCAGGCGTGTGCCGAATCCCAGTTGGTGCGGCTGCAAATAACTGGCCATTTCCTCTTTGACGGAGCGGCAAGCCAATTTAGCAGTCAAGCGGCGAAAAACGCTGCCCACAGCTATCGGTCTTAAACCACCATCTTTTTTGTTCAAAGCCAAGAGGGAGGCCCCGTACAGATAAGGGCACACAAGAGGGTTCAACTGACCACTGAGCAGAAAGTTTGCTAGCCTGGTTAAACACCCTATGAGGCGCCTGCCGTTCTCTCCCGCTGACATGGAGGTCAACTCCTTAAGATGTGCTGGCCGGATCCCGTCTAGGCCCGCCGCTGAACCTGCGTTAAAAGAAACCAGCGCTGAAATAACGTCCTCTATCGTTACTGTTACCGTAGTTACCGTTAAGCCCGGGTCAGGAGGAAAACTGAGAGGACGTGAAGGGCCCGGATGCTTCAATTCTAACGCAGCCAGCGTGTCAGGATCCCGCCGTGCGAAGGAGTCCTCCGACATCAACAGGCGAACAGCACCTCTTAAATCCCCCTCAAAGACCTTTGATTCAATGTTTTTCCGAATAGAGCGAGAACTGGTAGACGCAGACGACGGACCTATATCAATTTCATCAAAAAGGCCAGAAGACAAAACATTCGCTTTGACTTTTGACGTAACATTCCCTGGCGACTCCCTCACGGGGACTCTCAGAGCTGTATATGCGAAAGAAAGAAGAGCCCCCCACTCGTCCATGCCATTGTTACTGACACATGAGTCCATAATGTCACACAGCTTACCGGCCGCCTGATTCCGAGCACCCTTAGGAATGTGTCGGAGAACTGGTATACTTCCCTTGAAAGAAGCAAGCCTGTCTAGAGAATTCTGAGCAGGCGGCGGTGCTGGCGGCCCCTGTGCCGCTGAAGCAGTGCTACTTGTGTCGATTGGAGAAACATGTGCGGCTGCACCCGAACCCAGCGCTTGCTTGTGCATGCGCCCAATATGCACCTTCAACCCATGTGCGGAGAAAACACGTGAAGACCCTGGACAGTGTGGACAAGTTAATTGTGTAGGCGTTACACTCATATTGACTAGAAATAAATAGCCAGATAATACAATACCTACTTATAGAACAGCAATCAAACTACCAATTCTATTCAATAAATAACAAATTGATGAATAAAATTTAAGTAATTCATTAGAAAATTACCAAGAAATTTAAATTCAATTTAATTTACATCTAAGAAGCCACTAATTAAAACCAAAATAACAATTACATCATTAAAATAAAATAAATCTCCAGATATTAACAATAAAAAGGACGATATAATTTAAATTAATTCAAATCTCTAATTAATAATTAAGATAACAAATTAAAATTACATGACATTAATATACAAATTTCTAATTAAAATAAATATTAATAAATTATACACACAAAACAGGATCTGATAGTACATTTGTACGGAACCCTGTGCGAGTCCGAGTATTATTTGACAGGTTCAATTGTAAAATAATTTACAACTTACAGGTGTAGGTTTTATAATTGTTACACGACTTAAATATTTTAGCGTAGATTGCTTTGGATCTCGATTTAGATTTCGAGATATTCGGCCAGCAGCTTTTGTTTGAATCCTATCTATCCCGTGACAGGATGACATGCAAAAGTCTATTTTATTTTCAACTGTGTGTGACCTGAATTCCTTTGTAGCCTTTATTAATTAGAATGAAAGTTTTTGGGTCACAGCAGCGGGAACGGATTGTTACGTTACCTAGATTTTAGCCTAGGTAACATAGATTTTAGTTTTCTAAATTAAAAGTCTGCTCCGATTGTTCACCGGAGCGTACACATAAAGGTAGACCAGACAATTGGGGGATCTCTGTAGAACCTTGTTACAATAAGAAAACAAACGCCACTTTTGGCGTTTGTTACTGTGACATGGTTCTACAGCGATCCGCACGATGTGTGGTCTATCTATTTAGATACAATCAGATATATTGTTTTTGTATAGGTACTTACAACCTTAGGTTTTAAATAAAATTTTAATGTATTTTATTTTTATTTTACATACTTTATTCACAAAGAAAATTACAATCAAATAATAGAAATAAATTAGAACAAGTACTTACCTATTTACTAGGGATAAATTTAGAAACAAAAGGTTTTAACAATCGTACAGACACACAGAAGGATATAAATAACATGCCTAAAGGCTCCGAACGACACCAAATTCTTGCCTTTTGCCGATGCGGTCGCGGGGATTATGGGCATTACCCCCCATGTGATAAAAGCCAATAAGGCGCTTATAATGCTGAGGCCTGCGTCCAGTAGTGGACCAATACAGGCTGTTGAGATTGTAACGGATATAAACGGATTAATTGGGATTTTTCTGGTGTGAGTTACAATTATACAATATTTGTAAACAACTTCTGCCTTCCTCTGGCAGGTTCCCTCAGGGCTCATATACACGGACTGCACGTTGCCGACGACGCCAACTGCACCCGTCGACGGCTGCCGTCGACTGCTGTTAGTCCTGAGTTATAGGGGCCGATTCGTCTGCCTTTCCACCAGAGATGTGCTACGTTGCTAAATTTCCAGCCGACCAATAGGATTGCTTCTTTATCGCGTCATTTTTGTCAAGTATGAAAATAACGTCATGATAATGGAGCGATCCTATTGGTCGGCTGGAAATTTAGCAACGTAGCACATTTCTGGTGGAAACGCAGTCGAAATCGACAAGTAGTTCTAATTCTGTTAAAAAATCTACAGAAAAAGTAAAACTTAGGTTTTAATTTATGGGCGCCATATTTATATTTGCTTGAGTTTGGCCACCAGAGTAACAAATATCAAAGTAAGATAAACTGGCTGTTTGGTTGGTAGGTAAAATATATAGCTAAACATATTCGTTCAGGGAAGTGTAGGGTCCGACAAACCAACAGATCAAAGGCTGCAAAGGCAGTAAGTAGGTCCTACTTCCCTGACAAGGGTAGCTAGAACTATAAATCAAACTATTTAGTTTAACTTTGATTAAGCTTGTAATTAACCAAAGGGAACTCGAGTTACGATGAAGGATGGTTTGTCTGAGTTTGGACTGTCCGGCTTAGTTACAGAAAGTTTTTATTTGATGGTGAAGTTAATTAAACTATAAATATAATTCGAGTAGCCACCTACACACCCGCTGGGATGTCTTTTTAACAATATTTATAATAAAGAAGTGCAGACCTGACTCACTGCGGCAAAACGCAACCGCTCTAGTCGACTTTTAGCTCGACTGTGTCTTTGGAACCTTTGGAACTTTCAATCATGTGGTGACATTAAAATGAGACTGAGTATGTATATCAATTAATTAATGAAATCGCAGTCAGTAACCCTTCCCTCACTTTTCCTCTCCCATTAATATACACACGCACCCAGATTGCTCTTACGTTGCCGAAACTCTTAAGAAATTGGTGCCTCGGAAGAGTATCTTTGTACCTGCATGCATATCTATCTAATAAAGGCCTGACTGTTAATGTTTTGTTTAAAGCACTTATTCTTACCTAAACTTAATATTTAACAAAAAATCAAAGTGATCACTTTATTTCCTTACCTAGGTAATTTAGTTTTAGACGTGTCCAAGAGTCCATAGAAGGTCTAAAGGAAATAAAGCAATTTGATATTTGATTTAGTATTACCAAATATTTATCAACTAAGCTGTGATTTACCAATAAGCAATAATTAAATAAGGCTGTGATTTTATGAGAAAGCACACTGTACACACCAACCTACCTGGGTCCTACTTATAGGTAGGTACATTGATTTTATGAGCAATCACCCTGTAGGGACTCTACCTGTGTCCGTATGATAACAAAGCCGGATTGACAGTGGATCTAATCCATCGAATTCACCGACGAAGGGAATAAACTCTTTGAGGGATTACACCTTCCTATCATATAATCTGATTTGGCAGAGACACAATTCAGCTGGGTACGAAACAAGCTGAGAACAATGTTTTTATGGACAGTAAAATGTTGACAAATAATAGATTCATTTAAAAATAGATTTGCAAGTCTATTTTCTTTTTCTTTCTGTGATTTTATGGCATGTCAACTTGTTCGGTGCACGCGAATCGAATTCTGTTGAATTTCATCAGAGAAGGTTTTTTTTAAGGTTGTTTACGGGATTGTCGCTAAATATTTTTTATCCTAATATCACACTCATTATAAATGCAAAAATTTGGATGTATAGATGGACGTTTGTTATTTTTTCACGCCAATATTACTATATGGATCGGGCTGAAATTTTGCATAGGTACATGTAGTTTTATTCCAGGCCTAAAACTTTTCTATAACTATCAATAAAACGAACAACCTAAATAATGTTCCAGAAACTGTGTTCCAGATTTTGTGATGTGATAGATTTCACTATGTTTTTCCTGCTTGAAAAACATAGTGAAATCTATCACACCACAAAACTCAGTTCCGAAGGTCATGACGGGTAGGACGCACTGATTGAAAACTTTAGTTTTCAAGCAACATAGTCTATCCACAGTTTAAACAGAAGTGATCTAAAACAGGTGGCCAGTGGAAACTACCCCAGGTTTGCTCACGAGCGAACCCCAAATATTTGCTTAGTGTTCTCCTACTAGGTAGATAACTAGTGCAAACCAGTGTGTTCCGCCGTTTGGTGTAAGTTTGTTGTTATTGTATTTAACTTTAACTCTGTTATTAACATTGGTGTACTGGAGATACTAGGTGATAGATAAGATAGGTACAGAAGTGAATTCAATGATGAACAAAAGGATGCAATTTAGAACAGAGGTGAATGCATTGAGTATTTAACTTTAACTCTGTTATAAACTTTGGTGTACTGGAGATACTAGGTGATAAGACTGATAAAATACAGAAGTGAATTCAATAATGAACAAAGGGATGCAATTTAGAACAGACTAGTATACATTGAGTCTTTAACTTTAACTCTGTTATAAACTTTGGTGTACTGAAGATACTAGGTGATATGTAAGACTGATAAGATACAGAAGTGAACTCAATGATGAACAAAGGGATGCAATTTAGAACAGACTAGTATGCATTGAGTCTTTAACTTTAACTCTGTTATAAACTTTGGTGTACTGGAGATACTAGTTGATAAGACTGATAAGATACAGAAGTGAACTCAATGATGAACAAAGGGATGCAATTTAGAACAGAGGTGTATGCATTGACATTTCAAGCTATGTAGTATCTAAGGTACTCGTATATTGTTTATGTTGAGCTTTGTCTTGTTTTCAGATCAATCTAGGATTTTGATCACGACGGTTGTTTTTTAGAAAAGATTAATTTTAATTGAGGTGTTTGACGAAAAAAAACAAATAAACTTCAAAATTAACAGACAAAGCGGCTAATTGTCAGAATTAACTGTAACTATCCGAAATTAAGTTTGCAAAGCATGCATCGATAGATCGAGATTAGGTTTTGCTCATGCTTTGTCATAAACCCCGTACGTGATTATATGATTACAACACAATCAACAGAGAAACTCTACAAACAAAATCCAGTAAGTATAAGTACCTATATTTTTGAACTGGCGTGAAGGCGTCGAAGAGTTAATATACGTTACATATATTTTAAGACATAGCATATTTGATATTTATTTAGAACGTACATACGTGGAAATACAAACCAGAACTAGATTCTCCCACGTAGGTACATGTGATTATCTAGTCCTGGCATTTTACTTGTTCTCTGAGCTTACTTAACCATAATCAGACGTACATGCTTTATTTTGATAAACTTTACTGAAAATACAGACAAATTCGCTCCCCACTCAGCCCGTGGATTTCAGAGGAAGGGTAGCTGCCTTATTCTGTGTATTTGAACATATTTACTGCAATTACCAATCCGCCTGGTTGTGCGTGGTGCGTGGTGATTTTATCAGACCCCCGTGGTTGGCAGACAGAACCCTGAGCTAACAAGGCTACTTACACTTGCCTATTTTCGTTTTATGTCGTCCATTTAGACCACGGTCGTTAGACACCTCCATATGTGACACACTTAACGTAAAGGGCGATTATGACTAAATAGGACTGGTTTTTAGTATAATTAAATATTCCTAAGTGTGCTTGACACTTTTAAATTAAATAAATTGAAACATGTGACACTTTTTATAATTGAATTAAATGGTGTTTCGGCCTTTGCGGCATTTTGGTTATTTCGACCCAAATTTTCATCCAACAAGCAAAAAGCAATCCTAGTTCTGCGGGACGACAGTACTCTGGGACTGGGATGAAACAACAATACCTTTTGGGTAAAAATGCCAAAAAAAAAATTGATATAATTTTATCGTGGATTGAATTGACAATGAATTGATATGGATCAGTTGAGCTACCTGTAGATTGCTTGCAACAGTCTGCAGTTAGCTCAATTGTTTTAATTGTAAATACTAGTTCTAATTTATATATATAATTTTATTATAATTTTCTTTATTGACAATATAATGTATTTGGGTTTTTGTAATTATAGTGCGTAAGCCTCACACTCTGGCTAATTTCTAAGAAGTCGCAAAGATTTTAGACTCCTACGTCACTTGACTTCGTGGTGTAGTTGGTTAGCACTGACGGAAGGATGCGGGTTCAAGTCCCGTCGAAGTAAAAATTTTTCGCGATATAATTTGATTTCTTAGAATATATTTGGGGTCGAAATAACATTTTTAAATTTAAAATAATATGTGTGAGTGAGTGTGTGAGTGTGTGTGTGATACTTCTGAGGACACCGATCTCTTGAGAGTTCGGGCAACTGGAGCTACCAGGCAGGATGTGTTTAAGTATCGGCATGTGTGAGTGAAGACAGGGCGCTATGGCGCTCATTAGGGGAGGCCTATGTCCACCAGTGGACTAATATAGGCTGATGATGATGATGATGATGTGTGAGTGAGCGTGAAAGTGTGTGTGTGTGTACTTTGTTGAGTATGTTGAAACCTCATGTCATTTATCATAATCACTTCAGCCATTTGTATGGTTCGAAGTTATAAAAACTATCAGAAGACGTAGAAGTTTTCGAAAAACATACCTCGAGCGAGGGTAATAAACAAAGTAGATACTTACCTAACTAATTGCAATTCTCGAACACCAATTGTAACTTAATAACTTAAAGCTTGCATAAAATGCTTGGTAAACAGCCAAGTTAATTTTAAAATGGCTTATAAACTTACTAAGTTAGGTTACTTATTAAGTTAAGTTACTCCGTCGCTTATCTTCGGATAAAAATGTCCCGTAACTGCTGAGGCGGTAGTTAGGGAAGTAGTGGTGTTTATTTTCATTAAAAACGAAGGAGGTTTTTAGTTTTTATAACTTTAAACTTAGCCTTACTTATTGAAGTCGTTTGCGGGTGAAGTCCTCGGGGATTTGAGGCTCACGCTATATTTAAAGACTACTTAGCTAATATGTTATTAGAGTTGAGTTAAAGTTGGGTATCTATTATAATCAAATAATAGTAATAAATTAGAACTAGTACCTATTTACAATTGAAACAATTTAGGTAACTGCAGACTGTTGGAAGCAATCTACCGACGACCTCCGTGGCGCGGCGGGCGAAGGTCCGCCTGCGGCGTAGGAGTTTGCTGGTTGGAATCCCGCCTCGGAACAAATTTGTGTACGATCTGCAGAAATTTGTTCCGTTGGTCTGGGTGTTTTCTATGTATAATAAAAAAATATCTATCTATGTAGTTTATTGTATTATGTTTATCAGTTATCTAGTACCCATAACACAAGCTCTGCTTAGCTTGGGGCTAGATAATGCTGTGTAAATTGTCCAGCAATATTTATTTTATTTTTATTTATCTTTTTTTTTTTTTTTTTTTATTGAAAATGGTCAAGCGTTTGGCCACCAACTCACTTAAAGTAAGTGAAGATGTGGCCTAAGATGGAGCACGCTTTCCCAGAAGGAACTTATTCACCCTAGACTTGAAGACTCCAAGATTATACTCTAACGGGAAAACAGACGCAGGAAGCACATTCCACTCTTTGGCGGTGCATATTAAAAAAGTAGAGGAGAATTTTTTGGTTCGACACTGTGGTATGTCGACCAGGTACGGGTGGTATTTTTCTGTGCGTCTGCTGGTCCTATGGTAGAAGGGAGAAGATGGGATAAGGTCGTGCAATGCCTGCGCACAATCACCAAAGTGGTACTTGTAGAACACCGACAGTCTGGCGACGCGCCGTCTGTGATCGAGGCTTTGAAGATTGGCCTCTGCAAGAGAATCGTCGCCGATAAGTCTAACAGCGCGTCTTTCAATCGAGTCGAGGGCCTCAAGCTGGTATTTAGCCGAGCCATCCCAAAGGTGGCAGCAGTACTCCATGCAAGTTCGGACCTGTGCTTTATATAGATTGAGAAGCTGTCCCGGTGTGAAGTACCGCCGAACCTTAGCCAGGATGCTTAGCTTCATAGCAGCAAATTTGGCCTTCGACTCGATATGGGAGCCAAAATTTAAATTCGAGCTAAGCTCTACGCCCAGTAGGTTCAGACTGTCAGTGATCTGAAGCGCAGCATCACAAAAAGTGGGCACAGGATTAAATTGTGTTTTCTTTGCCGAGAACACACACGCCTGCGTTTTGGATGCGTTGAACCGCACAAGGTTTGCGTCACCCCATTCAGACACTAACCTCAGTTTGCTGTTCAAACGTTCTACCATCTCATTGCGGAGTTTTTGGATTTTATCCGCACTATCACGTGGACTGGCAAAGTACCTATCAGCAACTGTGCTATCATCAGCGTACCCAAAGATACCGGGTTTTAGCAAGTCGTTAATGTGCAACAAGAATAAGGTTGCTGATAGAACAGACCCTTGAGGTACCCCAGCATTGATAGCGAATAGATCGGAGGAGCAGCCGTTTACGACTACTCGAATCGATCTTTCCCTCAAGAAATCAGAGATCCACTTGATGAGATTGGACGCTAGACCGTATGAAGAAAGCTTGCTTATGAGACCTTTATGCCAAACTCTATCAAAAGCCTTGGAAATGTCCAGAGAGACCGCAAGAGCTTCGCCGTGTTTTTCCATGGCTTCACTCCAGATATGAGTAGCATACGCTAGAAGATCACCTGTGGATCGTTTTCGGCGAAAGCCGTATTGTCGATCACTTAGGAGGAAACTTCTATCATCTTCTATCATCTAGCATCTACAGGTAGCTCAACTGATCCATAATATCAATACCAGTCTCAAGCGTCCCCGCTACGCTGGCTGCGTTGCCCCGCTGTATTGCAATGCTGATGCGCTGCGCCAGATACTCACCAGCTCTCGGGTCACGCGTCGCTTTGATTGATATTTTTTTTTTAAACCCGAAGAGCCTCGGTAACTATATACAGGGTGGTTTTTTGAGAAGGGCGGTGATGGCTAACACCGAAACCATCTATTTCTATTCTTTATTATTTTTTGAAAAATCATTAGCTATACAGGGTGGTTTTTTGAGAAGGGCGGTGATGGCCAAGTCCAAAACTACGCGAGTTAAAAAAAAGTCGTGCAAGGAGTCATGCCCTCGATTTATAAGAAAACATAACTGCATATTTAGTTTTTTAAACCTTTTACTTCTGACGGAAATCGACACTATGCAGTAATTGTATTCTTTTAAGTCGAGGGCATGACTCCTTTCACGACATTTCTTTAACTCGCGTAGTTTCGGAGTTGGCCATCACCGCCCTTCTCAAAAAACCACCCTGTATAGCTAATGATTTTTCAAAAAATAATAGAAATGGAAGGTTATTATTTATTACAACAATAAAAACAGTTAAAAATCCAAAACACTTATAGGATAGGTACCTACATACATAAACTTGTTGGCCCAGCTTAATGCTGGCTAAGCTCCCGTAAAAGGCAAGCGCTGGTAGTGATAGTAAGTATAGTATACCTAAGTAACCTTTTAGAAACCTAGGGAACCAAAACCAAATTTTTAAAATCATCAGAATACTTTTGTTTCAATTCCGAACTCCTTTAGGGATAATAGAGTTCGGTTCTAGAAAACTAGAGCGACGAGATCAAACAAAACCCACTTTTGTAGAAAGTAGGACATATAAATAAATAAAAATATCTCACCTACACTATCCAAACTCGTTGTGGAATACTTGTAAACAACCGCCGATACTTAAACTAAAATTCACTTTTTGCCGCGTACTTATCGATATGAGATCCTTCCTTCAATAAATGTTGCTTACAAATTGAAGGTACTATACACTAGCCAAATTCTTTGTGAAATGTTGGTAAACCGACACAAAAAACTAAAACTGACTTGCTTGGCATCGAGTTTTAGATATAATAATTATAAAAAAATATTATTTTACATGTATTTAAGTAATTTAGTGAGGTACCCAGGTATTCCCTATTTCACTTATCGACTCCGATTTCAATTCCCATTTACGGAGCGCTTTTCAATTATAAATGCCTACATTCAAGAAATAATCAAACCACGATATTGCACGTAAAGCGGTTGCCGTAAACATGCCTCCTTAAAAACGGTTAATGACGTCATCATTTATCAGTTCCCTAAATTTACCGACGCTTTTATGGGTTATATCATGGCCTTCGTTGCACACTACGCAGTACGCTGTGTACTGCCCCTTACCGCTGACGTGACGACACAGACTTCGACGGAACAAAATACCACTGCAGACGTTTTTCACACGATGTGTACGGCACAGCATAAAACATAACGCAGCGTACTGCGTAGAGATCAAGAGACTAAGTAGCTATAGCACATGAGTCTATAGCACATTTCTAGCAATTTGCGCAAAAGTTCTTAACTGATATCTAAATTACTTGTAGAACCTAGAAAATACTAAAATCCCGTTTTTTTCTTATAGAACTTGCATCACCCGCGTTGTAAATCGGTTATTTTTACAATATGTGATTTTACTATACTTTTATACCTTATAAACAATGGACGTCAACAACAACTGTAACAAACCTTAACCTCTACAGCCTGTATGGGTCCACTGCTGGACGCAGCCCTCCCCCTGATAAGCGCCTTATCGGCTTTTATCTCATGGAACCAATAATAATAATAATAATATGTGCCCATAATCCCCAGGCTGGGCTGCGGGTTGGGGATTGCAGTTTGGTGGCAGAATTGTTCGTGGGCGCTGCTGCCCACCCCCGGTGGCAATCCCTTAGTCGCCTCTTACGACACCCACGGGAAGAGTTGGAAGAAAAAGAAGTCGAAAATCTCTGCGATGTAACTTTAATCTTTGAACAGGATTGAATAAACTTCAATGTTTCCCCTGTAGGTGGAGCTAACGGACAAAAATCCGTAGGAAGTCGCAGAGATTTTCGACTCCCACGTCACTTGACCTCGTGGTGTAGTTGGTTAGCACATTCCGGTACTGACGGAAGGATGCGGGTTCAAGTCCCGTCGAAGTCGAAAATTTTTGCGATATTATTTGATTTCTTAGTTAAAACCATTTTTATTCGAGAGTTACAAACTACCTACACCATTGTTATAAACGGACACTGACAGAATTGTGAAGTTGCGACAAACCGGACTCGAGCCATAATCAAGAATTCAAGTGGAAGTTTACCTAATATTCCGAATAGGGTAGGTAGGTACCCGAAACCCATCCACCATTTCGCAGGTGCCTAGTTTAAGCACCGGAAATTACTCCATTTCCCACTGGACTCGACAAAGGCTCTTCGGAATGCAGACAAAGGCAGCAGTTTCAGGGACGCCTTTCCAATTGATTGGTTTCTTGTTACATGAATGACGGTGATGGTCGATCCATGGCCCAGCTTTACGCTAATACACTGAATAATTCCATTGCTGGAGTTTATTCAAAATTTAGACACTTTTTTGAATTTATTTTTACTGGCCTCTGCACACGTTTTTCTAGATACCAAGTGGTTGTTTTGGAAAAACTTAGAAACCTACTTCAAATGACTTGTGTCATTTCTATGGATACGTTTAATAGTTATTTTTATCCCATGGGAACTGATTTATGGGATAAAAAGTAACCTGTGTTTGATTCCAGGATTAAAATTAAATGTAAGCAAAATTTCAGCCCGATCCGTTCAGTAGTTTTGGCGTGAAGAGGTAACAAACATCCATCCATCCATACATCATTCCAAACTTTCGCGTTTATATTAGTGTGATTACTATACGGTTTTTTAAGATAAGCGAAAAGTAGCTTTAATGGGACCACTCGGGGATCAATCTCAATGCAAAACCAAAATAATCAACATAATCTGTCCACAATTGACCGAAAAACGCAACGCAACGTGAACAGGCCCAGAAGGTGGACCGATGACCTGAATTTTGAGTTCTGTCTCATTATAATCTTCGTGGTGTCTCACAATGAAAGCTAAAGAAAGCTGAAAACCAGCGTAACATTAACCGGTCCTGTACCCGGATTTACCGGTTTCTAGTGACCTTCACCAGAACTCTGATTTCTTTTGACAATAATTATTGACTGTGTATCAAAACACAGTCAATAATTATTGTCTGTGATTTGGTACAGCGCCTTTAGCTTGCGGACATAGAAATGGAACTACACAAATCCCATACAAAAATGAGACGCCAGGTAGACTATCATGAGACAGAACTCAACGTGATGATGACGTTTCGATCGTCAAAAGAAATCATAGTTCTGGTGAAGGTCGCTAGAAACCGGTAAGTCCGGGTACAGGACCGGTTAATGTTACGCTGGTTTTCAGGTAGGGCTTTAGGGAAGGCCTATGTCCAGCAGCCGTGTGGTGCTGGCCTAGATTATCGTGTGGTGCCGGCCTAGAATTTGCACCACCTCGTAAGAGGCGACTAAGGGATATCCACCGGGGGCGGGCAGCAGCGCTTCCCACAAAATAATTCTATCACCAAACTGCGATCCCCACCTGGGAGATTATGAGAGAGAGAGAGTGATATAAATAGGTAGGTATTTACAGATAGAAACTTTGATTTTATATCCATCGGTACCCAAACAATATGATACTAAATAATATTTATTCACCCAGCCAGCGTTTCAAGTATGCACCTGTGAGTCATTGGCCAACTGTGAGTGTTTGTCACGGTCAGAAAGACATCGGGTAGGTTAGGGAACTGGCAGCACCAGCGCAAAGACAACGAGAACCAAAGCTAAATACTACCAACATTACGAAATAAATTGACGCCATCTCGCGCCGCACCGCACCGACCGTCCGCGGCCCGCAGACAGAAGCGCAGGCGTCTGTAAGGTGCGACATTTTGTTTCCATAAAGTTTCGTTGCGTGTAATGTCATTTAAAGCTACCGAGTTTTTTTTTGGCAATCAGCAATTACTGTTTTGAAAGCAAGTAAAGTTAACGGATGAGGACCGGCCTATACCATATGGAAGCACGGTGGATTCAATGTGTGTTTCCAAAGCACACAGTGATTTATGTTCAAAAAGTTAAAAGTGCGGGAATTGGAGATAATGGAAACACGTTTTTTTTATTGAATAAGGGACCCTCGTCTGCTTTGTGCACCTTGTGCATATTCTACAAGTAAGTTCCAATAGGTATATAATTTCAGATTTTAATTTCCAATTTCTTTCCACCCAATACCTGCCACCGGCAGAGTAAAACGTGCACTGATTAAAAAAATCTCATTAATTTGGACTCATTTTGTTTTAGAGCATATTTATACTAGAGAGATGAAAGTCTACTGAATTAACAACGATTGTTCAAAGTGAAGGCCCGCAAGACGTGCATACTTTGCAGGTGAGTGGTACCTCTAAATTAATACTTGTATGCCTTTCTGTTCGATGAAAAACAGTTTCTTAAGCTGATTTCTAAAAATGTACAACGGTTTTGCAGCGCGCACTGGTGGGGGCAGATCATTCCAACAATTTGACGCAGAGTATTTGAAGGATCCTCTAAACGCCATTGTCATGTGCTTCGGGGTCAGGAAGACCAAGGAGCATGCTCTACTGGGATACCTCGACTGATTTCTAGCCTAAACTAGTTTGTCTGCGAGGTATATAGGACATTGTCTATTAATAACCCCTGGCACAATAATGAGCACTACCCCCATGATATAAAAACCAATATGGCACTTTTCAGGGCCCTGCAGGGGGAGGACTGCGTTCAGCAGTGGACCAATAATAGGCTGTTGAGGTTGAGATATGTCCAGCAGACATTCACAGGCTAAGATGATGATGATGTCGTCAACATTGTTAACACAGGTCGGAACATCTTGTTTCATTACGTCCCGCTGGCTCGAAGGCTTACGCCAGGAAGGTAATGGAAAATTGGCCCCATTACCAGCCCCCACGTAATTCACTGGCGAAAGTAATTTTCGCTGAGTAAATGAATTTGATTTTAATTTTTGACGTTTTTTCGCAGTATTTTTACCGTGCCTAGGGCTGTGACTGATGTCGTTAATTTTTGTCGTTGAAACGAGTTATTTTAAGTAACCGAGCTGATTTTTAATTGTATAACCAAAAGTGCTGGTTTTTAATGTTGTCGGCTTTTTTATACAGCTCTACAATTTTTTGCTGTACATCGAAGAACAATTACCGATTGTATGAATGCAATAAAATGAAGTACTGACTACTGAATCCTAATTTGTGTATTGTATTGCAGATCCAGTGTAGCCTTACAAACGGAGGGAAATAGCGAAAACACCGTACAGGGAACCTAAAATCAAATTACTACTATTTTCCCAAGATTTAAATAGTTAGATACGCTATGACACCAAAATCTGTGGCATTGTCTTCGGATGCGTAGGTACATTAACCAAATGCCGACACACGCACACTATGACTGGTTTAAAAATAGTGTTTTTGCCAATAAACCTAACCGTTTGTTAGTTGAATATTACCATTTATTGTGCAATCAATCATATTGCACGAAATTTGTGAATAAACCCAATACCTACACTGATTCCAAATGAGTGAGCTATCTCATTTCGCTTGGCAACAACACCGCCCGGTCTTACTGCGGAAAGGGCCTATCTAATAATTTAAATCTTTGCTATTTTCATTAGAGACTAGGAGCAAGTATCAGAACGTAGGCTACGTTACTAGAATCTTTGATTTGAGACCTCGGACCCTTGACATGCAACAAAAGTTAACATTTTACAATTTACTAGATTTAACATTTTACCATTTTAATATGTTCAGTTCACGAATACCTCCCCGAGTTCCGCGTCTTGCGCCAGGAGAGCTGAAGCGATTGAATTTCAGGATGGAGAAAACGTTGTTGAATTGTATGTAGTCGTATGAAATCTCACAGACTTGTCCGGGCAGTGTCGTACGAATCGTCAGAATGATTAGTTTTTCGAAACTATAACGTCAAGTCAAGTGCGAGTTGGACTCGCGCACTAAGGGATTCGTATAATTGTAAGACCTTGTGTCTTGCCAAATATCATGATTCTAAGTCGACGGGAAGTAGATACCCTATAGGTTTTGGTGCATGGCGCGAACCAAAAAATTTATTTTTGTGAATACACAACAAATTTACGGTTTTCGGATTTTCCCCTTTATTTGTGCTATAAGACCTTGCTTCTTGCCTAATTTTATGATGCAACGGGAAGTACCCTTTAAATTTTGGTACATGGCGAGAATCAAAAGTAATTTTGAATCTAATGTATGTACGTCGATTTCTTCGTTATTTAGGGACTGGTTTGGATAATTCTTTAGCAGTTGAATAAACGATGATCCCAATGTGGAAAACGTACACACTCGGCTACTCTAGAAGATTGATTCAATTAATAATCGCCTGACAACCCTAGCAGTTCTATTTAAAAACTCCGGACATCCTGACGCTAAGTAAAGAAAGAAGGGATATTTGTAATACGGGCTATTACAGGCTGAAGATGCCTGGACGAAAGGTGCCTCGTTATTTTCGATTAATCTGCAAGATAAAATTTAAGCTGGTACCAAAAGGGTTCCGTCACAGATATAACATATTATATTATATTTTTGCTGTATGGTATTATAATTTTTCGTGAGTTTGTTTCTTAAATGTGTAAATTTTATTTATGTTTATTCTTGCTGTATATTATTATTATATTGTGTTTCCATTTTTATAGGAAGAGTGTTCTGCTGTGTAATTTTTATTGTGAAAGTTTATATTGTATGAGAGATGAACGACTTAGGCTAAGTTCCTGTCATTTTATATTTTTATGGTCAAATAAATAAATAAAATGATCGAGGTTAGAAATTTTTATGGGATCCGTACAACCCTGTTGTTGTGAATGCGCGAGTTGACAGAAAATGATAAATCAATATGGTCGACAATCCACACATAATTATTTAGCCCCAAAGTAAGCATAGCTTTTGTGATAATGGGTACCTACTAAATAATTTATTTAATTAATACATTACATATAAAGATATTATTTTTGTTGTATTTAAAAAACACCGGAACATCCGGAACAAATATCTACAGATCGTACAGACATTTGTCCCGAGGCGGTGATATAAGAAAGAAAAACTCAAACAAAATACAAATCTATACATAAGGTACTTCTGGCTAACCCTGTTATAACTAAACATCTAAAATCCACTCAGCCGTATTTCTTATTTTTATAATAATTAAGTCTATATTACTATTTGTTCCCCTTGGAGTCGAGACCCTAGGTCCGTAGGGTACCGAGGCGTTCGGGTTTTTAAAAAAATATCTGAGCGTCTGGTCTCAATCGGTTGAAGATATCTAGGTACTTCGAAATTCCACCCGTACAAACATAAGTTATATACATTGCAAGTTAAATAAAATCAGTAAAATGGTCTGTGTTGTGTTACAAATACATGCAAAGACACGTTATTTCCAATCTTTTGCAAATACTTTCCATAAGTACAACAGGGATGGAAAGACGTACCTAGACCGAAGTGCGACCGAGACAACAATACGCACGATAACACGAACGCCGTGCCGGTCCGACTATGACTAAGGTGGTTGGACCTAATTGGACCTAATTTGAGCGTTCCACTTTCGAGAAGCTAGCACCCAATCTCAATTTTATATCGATGGTAAGTGATGAAAAAGATATATATATATCACATTTGTATCCACAAAAAAACGTACAAACCCACAAATAAAAGTTAATTCGTACAAACCGCAACAAGGAGTAAATACCATATCAGGTCGGGAAGCACGTTCACTTTGACCTTGTGGGTAGAATTCAATTGAATTGTCAATTAATAAACAACATTTAACAGTGGACTTGTTTTATGTCGGAACAGGGAACTGTGACCCAGTTCGATTGTCTATTTGGTTGGAGTCATTCTTAATTTAGATATTTTCAAACTTACGCGATCTGAAAACATTATTATTATTAGTATTATTTCATCATCATCATCATCATCATCAGCCTATAATAGTCCACGGCTGGACATCATGATCATCATCATTGGCCTTTACACCCACGAAGGATGGTTTATGTATGGCTTTTTTATTATTATTATTATACTAGTTTCTGCCCGCGGCTTCGCACGCGTTGTTTCTATGGAAACGTTAAAAGGTTATTTATAGTAAGCCTTTTTGCACGGCAAGGCTTTCACAATTTGTTTAAATTTATTTTGACGGGTCTTTCACTAACAGATAACTGATGTAACAGCGGGTAACAGCTACTTTTATTTAAGAAAAAGAACAGAAAAATACATAAAATTGTCAATTCTACGCAGTCGAAACCGCGCACAGTTAGTATCAAGTACAAAATGCATTTATACTAGCCAAACTCGATGTAGAATGATTGTAATTTGATTGCAAATTGCCTTTACTTAACCTAAAATTCACTATGTTACCGTGTATACATATATACGCAATTTACATTACTTGTTGATTATAGATCCTTCCTTCAATGAATATTGCTTACAATTACGTCTGAAACTCGAAGCCAAGCATGTGAGTTTTTAAATGACTTCAAAAAGAAGGAGGTTCCCAATTCGTTATTAATAAAAATTATGACGGTTGCAAAGTTGTTACCTATCCAAAATACTTGCACCAAACAAGAAATTAACTAATATACGCGATGAAATGTATCAATTTCGAGATAATCAGATAATTAATGCACAAATGCAACTATTAACAAATGAGATAAGCGTTGGTCATTTATTAGACAAATTACGTTAGTTATTATATATTAGTTTGTTCCTGTTAAATGTAATCCAGTCTCCTTTAGTTTGTTAGTTTTAATAAAAAAATTGAGATATCGTATTATTATTTTATTTTTTTCATCGATAATTAATTCCAACCATATCGCAGTGGGTGCACGGGTAAACAGGAATTACCCCCACACCCACCGGTGGGTGAAGCCAGTGGGTGGGTCGGTTTTTTTACGTATGCATGTTACTTGATGACAAAATATCAGATTATCTAGCTAGAGGATAAAAAAGCTTCGAGTTTTGCTCCAGCTCGAAAAATAACAACTAACCGGCTAAAGGTTTCTTCGTCGCTTCTTTACTTTAGTCTACATACCGAAGCGACAGAAATCAAAAATATCACTTTATTTCCGTGTCAGTGTTTAGTTTTATGATTTGACCTTTTCTAAGTGTACATTTTTTGTATTTATGGAAATAAAGAGTTTTTGATTTCATTTGATTTGATTTGATTTGATATCTCCGCCTGTGGTTAACCGATTTTACTGATTCTTTCACAATTGTTTAGAGAATGATCCCGGATTGATTCCATAAAAATGTTATTCCCAAGGGGTGGTCTTTATCTCGTAAAGCTTAAAAAACAACATAATACTTTTGAAAAATCATGATGGTAGGTAATAAATGGTACCAATATTATATTCTTTTCCTAGTATTTATAAAGGCTTATATCAAGCTCGTCTTGAAGAAAGTATTATGAGTTGTGACTGACGACGTCAATCCATTTCGAGGGTGGGGATTATGCCTCCTCCTCATTACCTTCAAGTTTCCAAAGGAACCTAACTGTCAGCTTTCATGAGACAAATTCCTATAGAGGGAATGAGATTTGGGAAGAATGGAATCAGAATTTCGTGTTGGTTTATTTTCAGATACTTAGGGTAAGTAATTGTTTTGTTTTCTGTATTTAGAGCACTATTATTTATTTATTAGAATAGAATATACTTTATTGCAGAAAAGTTGTTCATTGGGCGAGTATAATGCTAGATAGCATTCTCTACCTGCTAACCTTTGAGTAGTGTGGACAACAATTTAGTAGGGTTTCGAGATCGTTCTAAAAACCCTTGTGTTTCCGCTTTGTCTTTCTCATTTGCCTTTTATAATAACTCAGCAACTAACCCATAAATTAACTAGAAATTTAAAAATAATAATACTACATTTCGTGCGCCTGAGCAAATTTTTAGAAAAAAATGAGAAAAGTAAAATAACATGTATTTTTTATTTGTTTTAGGTGACTTAAGTGTCACTACGGCCATGATAGGCCTATTGTGATCGTCACTTTGTATGTTTCGCCTTGAAGCAGCGGAATAATTCACCACTAACCCTTGCAGCTGCTAGGAACTGCAGGATTTTCTTCGAAATGATGTCTTTTAGCTCGTCTGGGCTCTGCGTGTGCAGCCCTTGCAGCTGCTAGGAACTGCAGGATTTTCTTCGGGGTGACGTCTCTTAGCTCGACTGGGCTCTGCAGATTACAAATATCGATAGAATAGTAAAATTTTCCGGAATCGAAATAAAAAACACAAAAACAACGTGCCAATCAGCAGGAAAAAGCTAGTAAAATATAACGAGTATTATCATTCGAGGCCATCATTAAGGCAAAAGAAACGTACCACAGAAGAAAATAAGGAATTACCAACAAAAAAGATATTCCGACAAAACAATAGTCTTCATCAAAATGGCGGGTAACGTGGTAAAATATATTTTATGTTGCCTGGTAATGTGTTTTCCTTTAACGATGCCGGGATGATTATCTAAGTTTGAATGAAAAATCTTGTTTTTATGGGAAAAGACCGACCTAATTTCTTATACCACATTTAAGATCCTTAATTGCTCCACTTGGAGTTGAGACCCTAGGTTCGTGGGGTACCGCACCCTACCTCTTCGGGTTTTAATAAAATTATCTGTGCATCTGGTCGAAGCAACGCGTGACCCGAGATTTTCAATGTTTCCCCTGTAGGTGGAGCTAACGGCGCTTCAGTCCGTAGAAAGTCGCAAAGATTTTCGACTCCTACGTCACTTGACCTCGTGGTGTAGTTGGTTAGCACATTCCGGTACTGACGGAAGGATGCAAGTTCAAGTCCCGTCGAATAAAAAAAAAATTGCGATATTTTTTGATTCCTTAGTCCTGATTCTATTTAATTATATGATTAGATAAAATAAACAAAATTTTAGAAAAAAAATTGGTAAAATATGAAACCTTTGCCTAGCGGTGGGATTACATAGTTAGATAAAAAAGAAAATTGTAATAATGATAGAAGTAAGTAAAACTTTGCTGCATTGCCATACAGCGGGGCAATGCAGCCAGCGTTTAGAGGGGACGCGACGACTGGTATTGATATGGATCAGTTGAGCTACCTGTAGATTGTTTGCAAAATTCTGCAGTTAGCTCAATTGCTGCAATTGTAAATACCATTTCCAATTTATTTGTGTTATTGAATGTAATTTTCTTTGTGAATAAAGATCCTTATATCTTAGATCTTCTGCTTCACATCACAGATCATCAGCCTATACTAGTCCTGAGCTTAGGATATTTACAAGATGGAAAAAAATAGAAACATATTAAGAAATAAGTTTTAATACTTATTTAAAAAACACTATCTTAAAAACAAGCTTCTAATGCATTGTCATCCAAACTAAAAATGTTGACAAAATTTCAGCTCAATCAGTTGGAGAAATCGGCTTCAAAATTGAGTTGCAAGATTCCACCCGTACAAACATACCTAGTTACATACATTGCAAGTTAAATAAAAGCTTGTAAAAACTTCAATGGAATAAATAAGATATTTATCAATTTAATAGGTATCAAGGCAAGGCAAAAGTTCCATTGAAAATTAACAAAAGCTGCTCCATATGACCACCTTAAATGAAATGAAAAATTGAAATGTAATGAAATAGTTTATTCATATTTTAGTTTTATAAACTAAACATTTGTGGAAAGAAAAATCTTAACAAGAAATGGATTTAACAGTAGGATAGGTGAAGTGTAAAACGATTAGCTGCTTATTGTATACAAAAATCACCAGATTGTTGGAACACTTTAAATTAAAGTACCTAGTAACTTCTGCAAACTGCTTGGCAAACCACCGAGTATCGAGTCAAAAAAGTTATCAACTCAGCATGTTGCTGAGTAGAAATGTTTCAAATATGGAGGCGATATAAGTTAGGAATCAATTTTATTAGTTTTGCACATTGTCTGTCGTTTTATGGCATTATGACCTCAAATGACAATCTCTAACCTAACGAGGTATAAAGAACAGTCGGCTACAGAAATTGATACATAATAATATAAATATTAACGCTGGTCAATTCACATAGCATCATCTAACCCCAACATAAGTAGTGCTTTTGTTATGTTAATTCAATTCAATCTGAGGTTCATACTGAGGCGTTTCCCAAAAACTAACAGCCTTTACAAGCCTTAGCGAGTAATGCCAGAACCACACCATTGTGGTGTGGTGTTCTTTGACGTGTCAGCATATCAGTCAGGCTAGAAAATAAATACATCATTAATGTGTTTTCAAGCGTGTGTTGTTCTTAATCCACATTGGGTGTGATGTGTTATGGCAAATAGTTTACTAGAGAATAAACACATTATTAATTTATTTGACGACCTCTGTGGCGCAGCGGGCGAAGGTCTGCCTGCGACGCAGGAAGTTGCGGGTTCGATTCCTCTCCTTCCTCAAGACAAATATTTGTACGATCTGCAGACATTTGTCCAGGGCGTTCTGTATGTTTTCTATGTATAATAAAAAATATCTATCTATGTAGTGTATTGTATTAAGTACATCAGTAAGCTACACAAGCTCTGCTTAGCTTGGGGCTAGATAAAGATGTGTGAATTGACCAACGTTATAAAAAAAAATTGAGGCGTGTGCACCACAAACCTGCCTGTTATGGTGTGATGTGTTGTGGTTTTGAAATTGTATATTCATTTGGGAGATTGACCTTATTCATCGATTTTTGTCATTAACTGTACATAGACTCCACGAGTACAGATAGGTACGTAAAGCTTAACGTCAATTAGTGTGATAGATGTGTTGAAAGTAGGTCAAGATGCTCGCAACTAACTTGATCGATATTAATGACGAAAACACCTGTTTGTGATATGGATGCCTATACAAGGGTTTTTGCACTAATTAGGGACAAGCTTAGGCTTGTTTTATTGTTAGCAGTGTGGTGCCGGCTTAGCATTTGCACCACCCCAACTCTTCCCGCGGGTGTGGTAAGACTAAGGGATATCCACCGGGAGCGGGCAGCAGCGCCCCCTGCAGAACAATTCTACCACCGAAATGCGATCCCCAACCCGCATTCCCAGCGTGGGGATTATGGGTCTTACCCCCATGTGATAAAAGACAATAAGGCGCTTATCAGGGGGAGGCTTGCGTCCAGCAGTGGACTAGTTGCGGAACTATAGCGGAGGTATGGCTGACGTCGGAGCAGATCAACGAAACCGCGCGGGGAAAGAGATAAAACTTTTGGTAATTCCGCTTATCCTACATACGGACAAGACATGGCGAAATTACCGTGGGTCCGCTATTAAGGTTTCGCAGCAGAGGTGTGCTACGGGCGTTGACCGCAGCGGTCATCCAGCGGCTCCGCTACTCGTATTCCGCAACGGAGGTTTGCTACAGGCATTAAAATACTGACAATTCGTCGGAACAGCGCGCATAAGGATTCAAGACTTCAAACTCACAGCGATATCGAAAATCCGATTCCTTTGGCTCACGGCACGTTCAGAAAAGTAAGCATACAGAAGACGAGTAAACCCGCAAACAGAAGCTAACTCTGCGGCAGAATTGCAGAATCTCACAATTTATTTACAAAGTAACCTCTACCCGGTTTCAAACCGAATGTTCTCAATTATTAAACTCCAATCCACGATGAAGTTTAGATATATCCGAGCTGGAAATGGAGTTTAAAAATGTAGTTCGAATGCTTAGTGAATTTTTATTTATTTATTTGTACAGGGTGCCACAAAATATGTATGTGTACTAGGCCGAAAGGGAGTGATTCGGGACCCCGAGTAGATTAACTTTTATTCTACGATTTTTTAAATACATTATTTCACATAGTTTTTTATAAGAGACTTTTTTCCATTATTTTAAAAATATACTTTTGATTCTCGCCATGGACCAATATATACAGGGTACCTATGTACTTCATGTTGATCTAGAATCATGATATTTGGCAAGAATCAAGGTCTTAAAATCAAACGGAACACTTAGTGCGCGAGTCCGACGCGCACTTAACGTTTTATTTCGTGAGTACATAACGTTTTTGTAGAATGACATATTTGAATAACGCTTCAGATTACTTTACGTCTCAAGTTTTATCCGGTCCAGCGCTTTTTTCGATGACTCTACACAACTTCATTCTTATATTTGGCTACAATTTTTCGGGCTGCCACAAGCCAAAACTAGTATAAGCTCGAGTAAGCCACCCACTGTCAGTCTTCTGTCAGCTTTCTATTCATAACAACCAACCGTCCACTATTGCTAGTGAATGACATAAATCTTTAGGTGGATAGTACGATCCAGATTAAATATGTCCGGATAAAAATGTATTTTAATTTAACATCTTAAAATTATTCTGCTGTAGTGATGTGTAAAGACATAAATCTTCATCATTCATTGGTGGATAGGCGTACGACCCGGATTAAATATGGTCCGGATAAAAATGTATTAAAATTTCAAAACATATAATTATTCTGTTGTAATGATGTGTAATGACATACATCTTCATCATTCATAGGTGGATAGTACGATCCAGATTAAATATGGTCCGGATAAAAATGTATTAAAATTTCACATCATATAATTATTCTGTTGTAGTGATGTGTGACCAGTGATCGGAAATTCGGGCGCTTATTTACCTAAAGTTGGCGTGAAGACACCGGCGGATAAACTCACCTCTTCTCGGGAATTCCTGCGAATTCCGGTAATTGAATTCGTAGGTAATCTTATTTCTTGACGAAATATAAGAAACTTTTATTCTTACACGTTTTTAATAATGTCAATATTTCTCGAAAATATTTTTTTCTAATATATTGACTACGACAAAAAAAACTTTTGCAAGCATTCGAAAACATTTGGAAACATGTAGATAAAAAACTTTATTCTCCGGAATTATCGACTTTAATGAAAAACGCGTCAGAATAAAAGTTTTTTAAATTTCGTTTATAAATAAGATTCTGGTGAAAAAAAAAACAACATTTTAGTAAATTCCAGAATTGTTGTGGTTGAAACCACCTCTTTCATTTGAATAATTCATCCGCGGCAGAAAGAAATCTGCCGCAGATTAATGTGGCCGTAAACAGCGATCTAAGTAAACTCAGTAGATGGTACGTTCTCCCAGCGCTTACTCAACAACTGGCCTGTTTTACAACTACAAGCAAACTGTCGCTCACAGTTACATTTCCGATCTTATGCAATAATTATAATGAACAAACACTTGAGAAACTGTACGAAGACTTTTCGTCGATAATACCTACACACTACGTCGTAGCAAGCACGCGTAACACGAACGCCAGTCCGACTATGACTGAGGTGGGTGGACCTATTGCTGTGTGTTGCCGGCGTAGAATTTGCACTACTCGAGCTCTTTCCGCGGGTGTCGTGATAGACGACTAAGGGATATCCACCGGGCAGCAGGGTCCCCAGCAGAACAATTCTACCATCGAACTACGATCCCCAACCCGCATGCCCAGCGTCGGTAATATAGGCATTAACCCCTATGATATAAAAGCCAATAAGGCGGTTATCAAGGGGACGCCTGCGTCCAGCAGTTGACCAATACAGGCTGTTAAGGTGAGGTGAGGTGAGGAGGGTGGACTGTTTGCACCTAATTTGAGCCTTTCACTTTCGAGAAGCTACCTCATCTCCTCTTTTTTACTTAAATCAATAGCTTAACCCCTCCAGTTCTTGGTGTAAAACGCAGAAAATCCCACCGCACCTAATCCCAGATTTGCTCTAAAAGTTTTATTACGAACTAACAATTTCAAGCTACTTTACAACCTTCCGTCAACCACCTAGTTTCAATTAATTACGAGGGGTGTGTCGTGGTTCAACTTTGAGGTTGGACTGTAATCAGTGGCCAGAGGGTATGTTTTTAACGGACTCCAAAAAGATAGAACTTCTATGTTCGGTTGTATGAATGTTTTTTTTTTGTACCTACGTTCGTCTATTACTCCATCAATTATACCTGTATTATTGACGAAGAATTCTCTGTGTTGAAAATTATTCTTCCCCTTTTTGTCAATTTTTCAAAAGTTTTTGTTTTACAAGCTTCTCTATATTTTTCCTGTAAAATAAAGATCCATATCTACAAACGCTAGACACATTTCATATGGATCGCTCTGCCATCTTTGGAGATAGGAAATGGGTATTTTTAGTCTTTTTTCGAAATATTTCGAAAAGTATGAAACCTACAGAAATTCCAAAAACTATTGTGAAATGTACAAACTAATACATTTCATGTGATATCCCACATGACCCTGTAGGTATCTTTTAAAATATCGACATCATAATTTGTATGGAAAATGTTCATTTTCATTTGTTTAATTTTTTTTTCTTTTGTTCACTAAATATATTATAAAATTAAATTTCAAGTTGATAGCTGCTGTAGGTGCTGAGTTATTAAGGAGGGAAAAAAGGACAGACAAAACGAGACCATGAGGGTTTCGAAACCGATCTTCGATATCAAAACCCTAAAACGGGCTCGTGTTACAGTGGAATTCGTTAACTTCATACCAACGCGTATCTTTACTCAAACTTCAAAGTTGTATGAGAACTTCTTTTTGTATGAGAGTTCCGTAGTTGTCTGTCAGCACGATAGAGCCGCTGTACCAATTGTATGAAAAAAGGAGACGTCACCATCACTTCTCGTTAATAACGTCAAATAGACTCACCCCTCCGATTGTGTTTGATTTTAACGAAAACTTTAAACTTTCGTTAATCCCTCTGAAATTAAGTTTTATAAATTCCCCTATAAATTCCCTGTGAAGGATTTGAAAATGTAAAATTTTAATTGCTTGTTCAGTGTGTTATAAAATTTTGAATGGTTTATGATAAAATTTCCAACAGGGACTTTTCAAATATTAGCCCATCTTATTATTACGTCCGAACAAACAAAATGCGAATTTATGAAAAACATATATTAAATCTTTATTTATGTTTTCTAATCCGAATACAAATTTAAATCAAAAGAGGTGGGTAAACATTTTGCAATAAATGTATGCTTTGTGGTGACTAGAATTTGCACCACCCAAACCCTCTCGCGGGTGTCGTAAGAGGCGACTAAGTGATATCCACCGGGGGCGGGCAGCAGCGCCCCCTGCAGAACAATTCTAACACCGAACTCCGATCCCTAATCCGCATGCCTAGCGTGGGGATTGTGGGCATTACCCCCCATGAGATAAAAGCCAATAAGGCGCTTTATCAGGGAGAACCCTTTTTATACTGCGAGGAAATTCGTTTACGAGTGAACTGGTATGGGGGGGGACCAGAATTATGTGGGACTCGACGTCCTGAGAAGGACGTAATAGCCACTAAAAACCTCTCCGGTGTCCCTCTCTCGCCATTTTCGTCGAACCACAGGAACATTTAAAACCTCAGCATCCCGACTGGCGTCCCCTCTTCCTCCTATACATGGCCGACGTGCCCACCACACACTCGCTGACCCCATTCTTCCGTCACCTTTCCTCCCCCCGATTAAGACACACTTATTGTGAACGGCACAACAAAAACTTCAAAATTTCAGCCTGATCCGTTCATTGGTGTCGTTTAATACATCCAACTTTCGAAAATCAGGGAGAGGCCTGCGTCCAGCAGTGGACCAATAGGCTGTTGTGGTGTGGCTGTGGTAACTGGGTTAACTTCGAACCTCGTTAAAAGGGGTTTTGCCATGACCACCACGCTTGGCAGGCGGATTGGCTATCGCAGTAAAGGTGTTAAAATATACGCCTTTTCTCTGGGAGGTTCTAAGTCGGCTTCTACGACATCCACGGGCTGAGTTATAAGGGTCGATTCTTTCACCACGAGCGCCGCATAACTACTAGTGATAAGTAGGTAGGTATACAAGGTAATACAAATCTCTTACCGCAAGAGTCAAATCAAATCAAATCATTTATTCGCAGGAATGTAGGTACAAAACCTCTATAAAAGTAACTCCAATACATTCTGCCTCGTCGAAACGTGCAAAGTTAAAATTTTAGGCTTTATTAAAGTAATATTATTACTTTAATAAAGCCTTTATTATGTCTAAGATTAATACTATTCAATTAACTAAAGCTAGCACTATACTATTCAAAATGTCTAACAATAAAAATTGTTAGTTAATTACTTACGTCAAAAAAAGGTTTAACGTCAAAATATTTCTTTACGTCATAAAAACATCTCTCCATTATCCACACTTTTAACTTAATTTTGAATAAATTAAATGGCATAGCTTTACGTTTATTGGGCAATTTACTGTAAATTTTTATTGCCAGGTGATAAACCTTGACGATCTCAGTGGCGCAGCGGGCGAGAGGCCGCCTGCGACGCAAGAGGTTGCGGGTTCGATTCCCGCCTCGGAACAAATATGTGTACGGTCTCCAGAAATTTGTTCCGTTGGTCTGGGTGTTTTCTATGTATAATAAAAAATATATCTATCTATGTATATAATATATTAAATATATCAGTTATCTAGTACCCATAACACAAGCTTTGAGTAGCTTACTTTGGGGCTAGATGGTGCTGTGTGGATTGTCCAGCAAAAACAAAAAGCATTCTTCGTTACAAGTTTTATTCCGTGTTCCGAGTCATCGAGCCTGTCTCTATGTCTCGTCCACCTCTCCATCACATCAGTGTGTGTCTCAAAGTAATGAGGATATTGTTTCACAAACATACATATATTCCGATCGATTCCCGATTCTCGATTCTCGATCCCAAGTCGATTTATATACCTACTTATCGTATCGAGACCCAAGAAACCCTTTGTTGTCCTTTTTAACCCCCGACGCAAAAAGAGAGGGGTGTTATAAGTTTATCGTGTCCATCTGTGTATCTGTGGTATCGTATAATCAAGATGGAATGATGAAACTAACCGCATTTGACTGCGATCTCTGCAAACCAGAGGTCAGGCGTAGGACCAAATGTTTTCCAGGACATAGGGTACATAAACCCATGATATCATCAGACAGAAAACAGCATCCGTTCCATGTTAGAGCCGTAATCACCCTTATCTTCATTACTCACATGATAATATAGATAATCACGATAAAATGCCAGCAGGCATCCATCAAGATAATGTGTTTTTGTCAGTCGGTACACTCGGGAACTGTGGTGATTTTGGTGAACAAAAGAGTTATTTAGATAAAACGGACGTTTGAAAAAGGTAGGTTATTAATATTGGTTTTAGATAAATAAAAAAAATGTTGGACAATTCACACAGCACCATCTAGCCCCAAAGTAAACAACTCAAAGCTTGTTTTATGTGTACTAGATAACTGATATATTTAATACATTATATATGTCGCCGCAGCGAGCCTTCAGCCGACCAGTTTGAAGAACCCTTATTTCAAAACAACAACGCTTTTATGATAACTTACTTTTTAACCTTAGTAATATCTGCAATTTGCCATCTTAAATCATAAAATAATATTTAAACTACGATTTAAGTTATCAATTTTTGATTAGTAAACTTTTCTACAAATCAATAATGTTTTGGTACGCACATCTACTAATTTTTGAAAAAGGTTAATTGCTTAGATTTCTTTCCTATTAAAATTCCTTAAATAATTAATAAGAAATTTAGAAATAGGTTAGAGATTGAATGTAAGCATTGAGATTCCAATTTCAAATTAATAATGAGTTCGCGGGTGAATTTGTAAAAAGCTAGGTTTAGCTAGCTGTATTTCTTCCTGAAAATCGTAAAATAATAAGTAATGGATTTGGAAATAGATCTAAGATTTAATTTGAACGATTTTGTAATATTAGGTCCTTACATATGAAATTGGCGTTTTGTATGGGAGGAACAAAAAGTCGAATATTTTTTAATATAATATATTTAATTAATCAAAGTATGAACCATTATTTTCTATGCACTTTTGCCATCTTATAGGTAGTTCATTGATCCCTTTACTAAAAAAACCAGTCGGACGGGAATCAATAAAATCTTTGAAGGCGATTTGGACTGCCCCATCGGAGTTGAATTTTTTCCCTTGCAAGAAGTTATCCAAATTTCGAAAAAAATGGTAATCTGTTGGAGCAAGGTCCGGGGAGTACGGAGGATGTCTTAGACTTTCCAATTGAAGCTCTTCTAATTTAGTAGCCGTCTGTTGCGCAGTGTGTGGTCTAGCGTTGTCGTGAAGCAGCAGTGGCGTGGAGCGATTGACCAGCCTAGGTTGTTTAGCCGCTAGCTTTTCCATCATGGTTTGCAATTGCTGACAATAGACATCAGCCGTAATAGTCTGGCCAGATTTGAGAAAACTGTAATGAACAATACCGGCACTAGTCCACCAAACGCTTACAAGTAACTTTTTTGGGGTTAATTTTCGCTTGGGGCAGGATTTGGCTGGCTGGCCAGGATCCAACCATTGCGCTGAGCGCTTCCGATTATCGTAAAGAACCCATTTTTCATCACAGGTAATGATTCGGTTTAAAATGCCTTCTAACAATAACTTAATAACTTCTTGCAAGGGAAAAAATTCAACTCCGATGGGGCAGTCCAAATCGCCTTCAAAGATTTTATTGATTCCCGTCCGACTGGTTTTTTTAGTAAAGGGATCAATGAACTACCTATAAGATGGCAAAAGTGCATAGAAAATATTGGTTCATACTTTGATTAATTAAATATATTATATTAAAAAATATTCGACTTTTTGTTCCTCCCATACAAAACGCCAATTTCATATGTAAGGACCTAATATTAGAAGGTTTTGTGACCATCTGTCATTACATCAAAACCTTGTTTAAAATAATTTAAAGTAAATGTTACGCTATCTACTTTAAATGGCTTTCTTAAATCTTTAGAGAATTATTAATAAATTTAGAAGTCTTTATGGGATTCATCCTTATTTGTTGCGTAACATTAAAGGAAGTCGTGAATGTCTGAATTTGTTAGCAGTTAAATTAATTTGTTTTAATCGCCTTCAGAAATGTTCAAATAATTATTATTTAATAAAGACAGAGTTATTGTGTCGAAATCAATGTGTTATTTTAAGTGATTTTTGTGAACTTGAAGTATTCTTGATTTTCCCGCCATTTTAGAACGCTCGCAACGAGTTTGCTTGAATTGGAGGGGGAAATAGCGCGGGAAACGTCTAGAATATTCAAGGAACGACATTATGGTTTGAGGTGTGACGCAGACAGCACGTGTAAGTTGAAGCCATTGTGAACTTTGAATAAAAATAATTTTGTAACCTTTGTGAACGATCCTCATTTCACTCTCATAACGACGGCAGACAGATACGACCGGGAGAGGTCAAGCTCAGGACCAGCGCTTTAACGTGTTTTCCGTGCTATGTTTTTGAATAGTTAATTAAAGCCAAGTATACATTTATTTGCATGCCAAATTGTTTATTTTATCAACTTAAAAACACATGCAATTCGGAAACCACCCTAATATCAAAAAATTCTTTGGACGAATAGAAAGCAAAGAATAAAAAAGTTGATTCTAACCATCTTTTTATTAAATTATATTATATTTCTTAATAAAGTTTCTTTCACCCAAGGATATTCTACGTGACCATATCATTGTTACACGTGTGTACGTAGTACATAAAAACCGTAATAAGTTGATGAATTATATTATGAATTTATGTTATATTACGCCTCAGATACGCCTACTTACGTCCTCCGTTATGCTTATTCAATAAAGGTAATATGATGGTATTAGGAAATAGATCTTGACTAATAAACCTAGCTTATTTTTCTTGTGGCTTCGCAAATGAATTCTTCATTTGCGAAGCAATCCTTTATAATAACTTAGCTAGTATACGTTTTTTCGGTCGTGCTGAATTCCAACATTATCAATTTGTTCAGTGCGTAGCTTTAACGTCAAAAAGTAAAAAAAAACTTTTCAATTAAAAGAACAGATGTGAAAATATTTACATATCATTATTTTCATGATAACTTAAAGCATCAGACATTCAATATACCCAAGTAAAAACAACACAACTGCTAAGAAATTTTATATTTATTTCTCAAAACGTAAAAATGCAGAAACAAATTCCTTTCCGATACCAATGCTCCCGATCATTAATAAAACTAAATAGAGTAGAGCTTCTGTCTGTGACAGTACTGAGTTTCCAATTTTCCATCGCGTTGATCTGGTTTTCGTTAGCGTTTTCTTTCAATTTCAGAAGTGTTTTATTTTTCACAACAGTTCATCGAGAAGAAAGAAATATTAAAACAAGGGCGCAAAGATGATTGCATTTCAGGCAAGTGCAGTTTTCATCGGAAAAGTTAGAAAATTCTAGAGCAGGTAGTATTTCCAATTATCTGTTACGGACGAAGTTGGATTTCTATGTATGCGTTCTAGAAAAAACTCGTTCAGCGAGTCATTTCATAAATGTTTTATATTTTCTCTTCTTTCGTTTTTAGTTAGAGTTTTTAGTTTTTCGCGAGAGTTAATTTTTGACATTTTCAATGAATCTATTCATTGCATCGAAAATTGTAAAATCAAATAATTTTCCAAAGCAAAAATCAAAATAAAGAACTGTTACCACTTTTTATCCATGCAGTTCCATGGTAGAACTATTGAAACGAAACCTGGCCCATTTGTTCTATAGAACGAATAATACTAAGTAACTCCCATTAGTACTATAGAACTGTTGGTCCATAGAAAATACTATAGGTAATTGCGCAAACTTTAAATACCAATCGTCGCCGATTTTGTTCTCCTAAGTGGACGGTTGGATCAAAATCGGCCCCAACCGTCCCCCTATCGCTTGTATGAGTTGTAGGGCGTATCGGTTGGAACATTCTCTATTTTCGTGCCGACCGTCACCCAAGCAACGCATGATTTATGTGTTGAGTGACGCGCAACAGGAATTCGCGGCGCGCGAAAAAAATACCTTCTCGAGAGGTTTGGAATCGTTTAGAGTACGGGCTCGCATTAAGCGTGCGCTTTCGGTAGAGCGGGAATGGGAGCGGAAGCGGAATGAGAATCAGTAAAGTTATAGCAATTTCAATAGAACTAGTAAAGATATATCTTTTTAAAATAACGAAATCAGACCATTTCGTACGAACTTATGACCAAATTACTAGCGAAGTTCACTGAGTGACCGCCGCGGGTGCGTGTGACGTCACTCGCTCGGTCGCCGCCCGTTAACCGTAGGCAGATATCAGTTTTTAGTGATTCAATCCACCAAACCAGATAGACTCAGTTTTGAGAGAAATTTTTGCACTGTGTGTTATGGATTTCTTAGCTCTATAAATCTGCATTCTCAACTAAAAACTTTACGGATCCTCATTGTGTCAGTATTCAATGAATGGAAAGTTTCCGATTAAACATCAATAACAAGTCTGTAGGTTTGATAATGTCTGAGATACAGAAGCCAAAAGCGTGCCCAATGGTTCGTGGAAAGGGACACACTGCCATTGTGTTACCCGTTTCTTTTTGAACTTGACAGATGCTCTACCGCGCGTCTCGATAGATAAATTAATAATGCTGGACAATCCATGTAAGTTCTTACATGATATTCATAGATGGCATTTGAGGTTACGGATAGGCTTTAGTATAAAGCCGAAGGAACGAGGGTAGCGCACTCATTCTGCTACAAGTCGCCGTGCTGTTCGGACGTGTACTCTCGTGTGTTTGTTGTATCGTTGCGATAAGTACCCTAGTGTAGTTGAATATTGAATTTATCATTGCCTTGGTTAATTGATTTTGCTTTGTTTAAGTAAAATCCTTTTAGGTTGTGAAAATGGTGTTTCTTTTAAATAAATTAGCTTTTGAAAGCTAAAAATATAATTAAATAACAAAAATGTTTCTTTCTAAACACTTGTGCGAGTGCCAGTACCCCATCGGTCTTATCTTATCCAGCGGTTATCTCATAGTTTTGGCAATTAGTTCTATTTTGCAGAATTTGATTTTCTTTGTTCGCTCGCGAAGATTAAGCTTTTCTTAACCTGTTCACATTTAAGCGGTATTCGGAGCGGTAGCGATAAGTTTCTATTAGATTTCGCGCTAAGTTTCGCACGGTCTTAGATAATCTTTCGCGTATTTTAGTGACAGGAGGATTATCGTTGCGAGTAGCGAAATCCGAGTGGGTACTCGGATTTCGCTACCTCTTTGGGTAGCGAATACTGGGCATATAACTCGGTTCGTTATGTATAATTTACGTATATAAAAAAGCAGGAACCATAGTTTAACTAATGGTGGAGACAGGAAAAATTAGCAAGAGTCATGCTACTTCCTAGGTCAAATTTTGTGTCTAAATGCATTTTATATCTTGCACCGATAGTTCCAAGCAATCTTTAATTGGTTCTTTGGTGACTGTTTCTTGGCTAGTGTGAATAACTTTTTATTGCATAGTTAGGTATACTTATGTATAATAACGATCATACTTATCACAATAATATTATAAAAGCGAAAGTTCGGATGTTTACTTTAGATATGAGTATGGATGGATATATGTTTGTTACCTCTTTACGACAAAACTTCTGAACGGATTAGGCTGAAATTTTTCTTAGATGTAGCTCTATATCTGGTATCAAACATATTTTTTATCCCACATAGAATAGAAATATTCTATAAACGTTTCTATAGCAACAACGCGTGCGAAACCGCGGCCAGAAACTATTAATTACTGAAGCCATTCTCAAGAAATGTTAGTAAACAACTCACAACATAAATGCCTAATTCTGCTGGCGTAGAATTTCTTAAAAAAAAGACATCGTTAAGCATTGTAGGAAATCTCAACTCGACAAGTAGTACAAAGAAATCAACAACAAGAAAGTGATCTAGGCTAATGTCAAGGCATTATTACAAATTTGACATGTGTAAATGTGAGACCCACACCTGGCAGGTATTATGGGGTAATAATGCCCATCTGGGCACAGAGATCGACATTTGCGGTTGCAACTGTGTCTGTCCAGTCTGTGTCCTTATCGGGGGAAGAAAGGTGACGGAAGAATGGGGTCGGCGAGTGTGTGGATCGGTGGGCTCGCCGGCCATGTATAGGAGGAAGAGGGGACGCCAGTCGGGCCGCGGAGGTTTTAAATGTTCCTGTGGTTCGACGAGAGAGGGACACCGGAGAGGTTTTTAGTGGGTATTACGTGCTTCTCAGGGCGTCGAGTCCCACATAATTCTGGTCCCTCCCCAGACGAGTTTATTCGTAAATGAATATCCTCGCCTATTATTATTTATTTACCTAATATATTATTTATTTACCTAATTTGCGCTAATAAAATAGCAGACACGAGGTCTTTGCGACGGTAAGTAGTCACGTTATGTGAATTTTCGTCACTTGCCATGAAAAAAACTTAGCTGATTCATAGTTTTCACGAAATACAGTCACGAACTGGAACGTGTTAATATTTGAGATGGATACTGCAATTTTCCTCGTAGGTGAAATTTTGTTTCACGATTTTGTTGATAAAACAGCTGGACTCATTTTGGAACTTTTAAAAATAGGGTGCATTTTCTAGAGAGATCCTCGCAGTCAATAGTTTATTTATCAGAAATCATAGAAAATTACAGTAACAGAATAAAACAATTACAACGAATATATACACTTATATCTATTTCTTAAAAAATCTAAGCCGTCACCAGAAGGCAGAGTGCCCAGAATGCTGGCAGCATTGCCACGTTGAATGGCAATAGTTATTTGTATTCCTTATTTTGTAGGTAGGTTAGGTACTTTTCGAAACTAAAAATGACGTTTGACATAAAATATATTCTAGTGAAAATTGCATTAAAAATAAAACAAATTCGTATTGATGGTCATCCAAAGGTGCCGCGAATCGAACATAAAAACATCCATCCTTCGCGGATGTAAAGGCCAATGATGATTTGGATGATGATTGGTAGTATCACTGTGGTATCAGTAGACTAGGGACTTTTCGTCATCAATCAAGCATCAAAGGAAGGCATTAAAGGGATCTTTCAATGCGTCAATTTGTCAATATGTCAAGTAAGGGTTACGTATATCCATAGAGGCATAGTAAGTAATTGTGTGTTATATCTCATTTTCATACAAACACAGCATTATTTGCAATCTACGTACAAGGCGACATTAAAATATGTGACTAAGCGGCCCACAGAACACACAATAATATAGCGCAGTAATTTGGTAATAAAATTATTGCGCTATATTATTGTGTGTTCTGAATGCTTCAACAGCATTCTGAGCGTGTTCGTTAACAGGTTAACTTCATCTATACGCATCACTCCTCGAGGATGCACGCTTATACTAATAATAATAATTTAAAGTACAACATTGCCAAATAATGTTTGTAAATATTCTTTTTAGCCCCCGATGTAAAAAGAAAGGGGTGTTATAAGTTTAACGTGTCTCCGTGTATCTGTGTAACTGTCTGTGGTATCGTAGCTCCCAAAAGGATGAACCGAGTTTCGTTTAGTTTTTTTTTTTTGTCATAGATAATTTTATCCCGAGTGTTCTTAGCCAGGTTTCATGAAAATCTGGGGGGTTTTTTAAATTTTAAATTTTGTTCTTGGTTTTCTTGTTTTGATTATTGTGTTGTTGTATTTCAATTTGACTAATGTTTTCTGTAAAGTAAGATGAATATATTTGATTAGTAAGTACCAATTTTATATAATCTATGGACCTATGTATGTATGAAGTCTGAAAGAAATAAATTATATTATTAAAGTGCAATAAAAATTGAATTCAGACATTCAATAATATTCAGTCAGTAAAATTGATCAACCATTCGTGTCAATATTTTCGTGAGAGCACATTGTCTGACGACGAATTTTTGGCTGCAGCCGTGCTGGTCATTTTGTTAACAGAGAAAATTTTCTTGTCCCTGCTTGCCTACACACATCCCAATTAAGGAGGTAATTTACGGTCATAATCACTTTTACAACCTAGATTACCCCTGTGGCAGGTGTGTAGCCGCTTTTTGTTAGTGCGCGAACTACAATCTTTCAATACTTACCTTCAACAATATTGCGAAGGTCTGTGGCCCGCCAAAAGTGGTCATTTCGTACCAAGTTTCTAGATTTTTATTCGCGACCGATGTCGATTGATTTCAGTTGAAAAATATCATAAACCTAAAAAAAAACTCTTGTTTTAACTTACCAAAAGCTATTGCAATCCTTGTTGACTTTCTGAAAAAAAGAAGGGCTCTGTTAAAATAGGTTTTATTTATGGTTAGGTATGTGACGAATTATAGATAGATACCTCTTCAACCTCAATAGCCTGTATTGGTCCACTACTGGTAGCAGGCCTCATGAACATGAATCCCGTCCTTTTTTTCAGTAATTCTGTAATTCTTTATTTTACACATTTAATACATAGCAATTGTCAATCGACGACCTCCGTGGCGCAGTGGGCGAAGGTCCGCCTGCGACGCAGGAGGTTGCGGGTTCGATTCCCGCCTCGGAACAAATTTGTGTAGGATCTGCAGAAATTTGTTTCGTTGGTCTGGGTGTTTTCTATGTATAATAAAAAAATATCTGTCTATGTGGTGTATTGTATTAAGTATATCAGTTATCTAGTACCCATAACACAAGCTCTGCTTAGCTTGGGGCTAGATAATGCTGTGTGAATTGTCCAGCATTATTTATTTATTTATTATTATTAATTGTTTCAATGTAAATACTAGTTCTAATTTATTTCTATTATTTTATTGCTTTATTTGTGAATAAAGGCTTCTGCCCTTATTAAAAAAATACATAACATGAACTTATTTACGATATGTAATAGTCGACCTTAACCGTGAAAAAGAGTTTTCTTCCAGAAAACCTTAGAGTTATAGGAGAGGCGATGTAATTGGTAGAGAAAGTGTACAAATAATGAATCTACAATACATTTATACTAATATAATAAAGAGGAAAGATTTGATTGTTTGTTTGTTTGTATTGAATAGGCTCCGAAACTACTGGACCGATTTGAAAATTCTTTTACCATTAGAAGCCCACATTATTCCTGATGAGCATAGGCTACTTTTTAAAGCGGGTAAATGCTTCATTCCTACTGGAAAACGGGTAATAGGACAATGGGTAGTAAGAATGCAGCTAGTTTAGTACTAAACATAGTTATAGTAAAATATTAATGACTAAATAAACGTAATAAATACCTTTATGAAATAAATAAATAGGTAAATGTTTATATAAATACTATATTAATATTCAGGTCGGTTCAAACACACGGCGCGTGTGAATTCTTGGATAATATTTCAAACTGGCTGAAAATCAATCCGCTGTCGTGGAGGCCCTCTAGTGTGAGATCGTATATCGTGGAGGACGAGGTCGCCTGGCGACGACGTGGAGATCGTATTCACTAGCCAAACTCGATGTAGAATATTTACAAACTGTCCATACCCCCATAAAATTCACTCAAATCAAATCAAATCATTTATTTGCAAGAACACAAAATCATTTCACAATGTCAGATCTTATAACTATGTATGCAATGGTATTCAGCCAGCACGCAGGCGTGCAAAATATATGAGTGAGTCATATTAATATAAGGTTTTATAAAATTAGTAAAGTAATAATTATGTAACAAATCAATCTTCCAAATATTCTTTTACACTAAAGAAACATTTCTCAAGTGATGGTTACTTTATTTAATTTTTTTCTTAATATATTTCCATTAAGTTCTTTTAAGTCTTCTGGTAAATTATTGTAAATAGTGATACACATAATATGTTTATCTTTTTGGCACTCTGTTGTCGCGTCTACATACCCGATTTACATTATTTGTCGATCATTCTATCAATATTTATTTTAATATTGCTTACAATTGTAGGTATCTGAAACTCAAAATCGCAAAACAAATGACTTTTAGTTAGGTATTTGTGTCGTGGTTTGTTTACAGACATTCTGCATCGATTTTGGCTAGAGTACACATAGATCTCGCGTTGCGTCTTCAACATTGATGCTGTGTGGATAGTCCAGGATTATTTATTTACCAGGTTGGTAAATAAATAATGCTGGACTACTGACCTTTCAAAGAAGAGTTCGAACAAGTTAGATTTTACGTGGTTTTCATTTAGACTTTAGAACAGAGCTTGAGTCCGTAGGAAGTCCCATCGACTCCAACGTCACTTGACCTCGTGGTGTAGTTGGTTATCACATTCCCGTACTGACGGAAGGACGCGGGTTCAAGTCCCGTCGAAGTCGACAATTTTTGGGATGTTATTTGATTTCTTAGAAATTACTCTGATGTGAGGGCTTACACACTGTAATAAAAAAAACCTTATTAATATAGAAGGCCTTGAATTTCGTGTAAGTTATGACACGTTTATTGCCTTTCCACGATTGTACAGTCGCCCATGTAATTAAGTTCATGGAAGTGTTAAGAGAGCGCATTGCGCGCCATTTTGTGAAAAGGATACGCATAGGATTTCGCGTTCATAGGAGCGGCACGGAGCTTAGCACGCTTTTGGAACGGCGTTAGCGCAAAAATGATGTTTTTGCTTATTTACAAGAAAACTACACAACATATGAAGAAACTGTATTAAGGAACCAAAACGCTTCCGACTGGTATTGATATGGATCAGTTAAGCTACCTGTAGATTGTTTGCAACAGTCTGCAGTTAGCTCAATTGTTTCAATTGTAAATACTAATTATATTATAATTTTCTTTGTGAATAAAGGCTTCTGCCATGTTAAAAAAAAAGGAACCAAAGAATTAGTTTAAACCTACGAATCAAAACAAAAATATTTTCTATAGACCGCATAGTTCCTGAAATCTGGACCAAATTAAGTGCACTTTCTAATTTTTTATCGTATTTTTTTTCGCAATCATGTTTTCCAATTAGGGAACCGAATAATTTTTTTTTAATTTTATGTAATCTACTTTGGAAAACTCATTAGTCACAGATATAGGTTTTGCATATTGTTTTATTTTAAGCAAAAGAAAAGGGGACATAATTCAACGATTATTTGGCAAAAATAGGTCCCAGGAATGTCATACGTAAAATATAAGTAATATACAACAATGCCGTCTGAAAATTATGAAATTTTGAAATACGTAACGGTTCATGAGCAGCACAAAATAAAAAGCATGCACGTAATTACCTTTGCCGGCGACTGTACCCACTTTCTCATATCACTCATAAGTATTAAGTTTCTCGGAAACTCCGATGATAACGGGAATTCGACGAACTAATTCATCACAAGCGTGCTTACGTATTATTGCCTAAAGTATGATAAATTAATAAGTATGAGATTTAGTTAAATAAACCCCAGAAATTAAACAAACGTTCTACGCCCTTGGGGATAAAAATGTTACAGGGAAGATTTAATTCCAAAGTACAACTAGTATTTATGCTCATATTAATTTCCTAAAAATCTAAGCCCTAACCAGAAGGCAGAGTGCTCAGAACGCTGTTCCTTTTAGGGTTTCGTACCCGAAGGGTGCAAACGAAACCCTAACTTGGTACTACGAACAATTTTTGGCGTGAAGAAGTCACAAATATCCATCCAAACTTTCGCATTTTGTAATATTAATATGATTTAAAAGGTTCAGGAATTTTTGCTGTTTTAATATGAATAAACTTATGTAAATAAACAAAAATTACCGTCAATTACCATCAAATTTTCACAATATTGATTCAATAGTGACAACTTGATAATTTGTGGGTGATTCGTGACCGAAGTGACAAAATTACAAGTAGTATTGTCAATTAGGACTTGTCAGAATGTAAGAACTCGTGAGAACGTGAATATATGTGTGTTCTTGAGTTGTCTGCCTTTTACCGACGACGGCCTTCATGACGGATCGGAAATAAATAGAAAATCGGTTATGCCGTTTTGTTGGATTGAGGAAATAAAGAGTTGGAGCCAACCACATGTAAGTATCATCATCATCAGCCTATATTAGACCATTGCTGCAGTCTTTCGCAGATCGTCGTACCACCAGCAGGGGTATCTGAATTCATTCGATTCGTTTCCGAATCGAATCCGACGGATTCAAATTCGATTCCGACGGATCTATAAAACACTATTTTGATTTCGCCGCGGGTTGATGATCAGTTATTATTATAATTATTATTACACATTTGCTCCCCTTGGAGTCGATACCCTAGGACCGTGGGGTACCGAGGCTAGTCGGGTTTTTAAAAAAATATCTGAGCTGGTCAGTATCTGGCACAGCGCATCAGCATTGCCATACAGCGAGGCAATGCAGCCCGCGTCTTGGGGACGCTTCCGACTGGTATTGATATGGATCAGTTGAGCTACCTGTAGATTGTTTGTAGTTAGCTCAATTGTTACAATTGTAAATTCTAGTTCTAATTTATTTCTATTATGTTATTGTAATTTTCATTATATGATAAATATCACAAATATATCGAGTCTCGCCAAAAGCTGCATTCTCGTGCCTTCGTTAAGTAAAAATTAATTATATTAAATTCTAAGTGCAAAATTTTGAGATTGCGCGTGTTTGCTACGAAACAATCACGATATTTTGACAGTTCTTGCCATATTTATCGAGTAGAGATATTGTTACCCTCCTGCATTCTCGTTCGACTTATCGAACAACATATCGAAGAAAAGCCTTCGATAAATAGCGAATTGCAGATTTTGAGAATACCCATGTTTACTACAAAGCGATCGATAGATTTTGACAATTCTTGCCATTTTATCGAGTAGATATTTAGCAAGAAGTGCCCTCCTGACCAACAAATTACATTTTCACGGCATAGATACATTCCTGTGAATTTGCACCACCCCAATTCTTCCCGCGGGTGTCGTAAGAGGCGACTAAGGGATATCCACCGGGGGCGGGCAGCAGCGCCTCCTGCAGAACAATTCTACCACCGAACTGCGATCCCCAACCCACATGCCCAGCGTGGGGATTATGGGCACCAACCCCCATGAGATGAAGTCAATAAGGCGCTAATTATTGAGTGGCCTGCGTCCAGCAGTGGACCAATATAGGCTGTCGAAATCAAGGTACATTCGAGATTCTTGTGGCAAAGTGTTTTACACAACGTAATTAGAATCGTTATTCCCTGACATTGGCATTATAGTAGCTTTAAAAAACAAATTTAAAACAACAGTTAAAAGTAAAACAACTGTAAACTAGTTCAGTCTCTTTTGATGTTTCTACAGTTCTTGTTTTACGATTTTGTTTAAAAATTGGGGCAAACTCACTGTCATTAAAGAATGAAATGGCTTGGCTACTGAATAATATGTTTCCGGCCGGGTGAAATGAACTTACAGTCATGAATTGTAACTATAAAGGGGTGGAATTGGGGTTGAACTAGAAATTTGTATTTTGTATGATCGTGGAATTCAAAATTCTTATTGAAACAGTATGAGAAATTTCGTTTTTGAAGTCTTTGGTAGGCTTTCTTAAAGAACTATTGGTTTTTAATCCTAGACTATTCACACAGCGTCATCTAGCCCCACGCTAAGCAGAGCTAGTGTCATGGATGATATACAGGGTTATTGGTCATTCACTGACACTATGTTAACTGCAGGTTCTACCCACCATCATGAATACGTCCGTGAAGACGCCAGGTTTTATTTTTTAAAATTAGAGAAAAACGAATGATCTTAGTATGTACCCCCCTCCATTCAAAAATCGTTCATTATAGGGGTTTTCTTTGAAAATAAACCTGAAATCGGCTCTACCCTGAATTTTCAGTGGGTGTGTGTGTGTTCGGCTGTCTCCCAGCCAGGCCAATGTCACTTAAATCATCTTGCGTCGATGTAAATAAGCCAATGACAATGATGTGTATTTAAATAGGAGTGGGAGTTCGGTATTTAGCAGTTAATTAGGTTTTGGACATTACATATTTTGTATGGGAGGCGATTTACAAAAAAAATAGGAACTAAGACCTGGCGTCTTCACTAACGGGTTCGTGATCAAGTGATCATGGGTAGAACCTGTACTTTACGCAGTGTCAGTGAATTACCAATAACCCTGTATAACTAATATACTAATACAATGAAAATCCTACTTCCTACTAATATTATAAACGCGAAAGTTTGTAAGTATGGATGGATGGATGGATGTTTGTTACTCTTTCACGTAAAAACTACTGAACGGATCTGGATGAAATTTGGTACAGAGATAGATTATAGTCTGGAATAACACATAGACTATTTTTATCCCGGAATTTCTACCTATGTGGGTGAAATCGCGAGGCCCTGCTACGCAAAAACTACTAAACGGATCTGGATGAAATTTGGCACAGAGATAGATTATCTGGAATAGCACATAGGCTACATTTTATCCCGGAATTCTCATGGGAACGGGAATTACGCGGGTGAAACCGCGAGGCACTGCTAGTGTAATAATAAACATTTTTTTACGAACTACCCCCCCCCCCGCTTCCCACGCTGTTTCCGGGGATAAAAAGTAGGTAGCCTATATCCGTGCCCGGATGCCTTCTATTTCCCAGCCAAATTTTATTAAAATTCGTTCAACCGTTTAGGCGTGAAAAGATAGATAGATAAATAGAAAATATTTTATTATAACACACGAAGGCAGGAAACAATATAGAAAAAAGCGAAGAATAAAAGAAGTATAAAGGACGGCCTAACCGCTGAGAACGATCTCTTCCAGGCAATCTTGGGTTGGATTAGACATGAAAAGAACAAAATGGACGGTGGCACTGAATAAATCTATTTAACAAAATACTAATACTTACACTACATACTAAAATATCTACATAGCCTACAAACATTAAAATAAACTTACATACATACATAAAATACGGTTGTCTAACTTTTGACAAGGAAAAATAATGCTACAAGATCAAAATAAAAAATTTAAAAAACCACCCGACGGTTTTTTATTAAATATGGCTCAGAACACTCGGGATAAAATTATCTATGACACAAAAAAACTAAACGAAAATCGGTTCATCCGTTTGGCAGCTATGATACCACAAACATAGACACAGATACACAGACAGACCGTTAAATTTATAACACCCCTCTCTTTTTATGACGGGGGTTAAAAAGGTTACAGCACACAGAATTACTTTAGCTTTTTATTAGTATGGATAAGTAGTATCTACCAGAGTAGTAAAATTAATACAGAGGTAAATTGGGTTGTTTGTTTTAATTGATTTATTTCCGGAACAAATAGTCTGATTACTTTCCTATAGGCAGGGCCGTCTTAGGCCATGCCGGGGCCCCGGGGCACACAAGAAATTGGGGCCCTGTTGGAAAGTATAATAAAACCGGCCAAGTGAATGAGAGCTCTGTACCATCGCAGAAAGCTATTTCGTTCTTTTGAGAAAACACTCTTTTTTATGGTTCGAAAAAGCTATTGTGTGTGTGCATTGGATTGTCACTGCTCAGGGTTGTCAGAAAGTCGCTCGGTTGTCGGCCTTTTGGGGGGCCCCCTGTACACAGGTTGGCTTTTTAAGATGGGACTGGATATTTAAATCCGAAAACATAGGAACCATTAGTAACTGATAGAGAAATTGTCTCGCGTCGTGTAATTTTTCTAAAAGTATAGTTGTTATTTAAAAAGTAGTGCTTTCACATAAATACAAGTTCATAGCTTGATCTAATTGTATTATATGGAAATCCCTCGAAGTAACCAGGTTAGCAGTTAGCCTGGATGGAGTAAGTATTTAATACTACTCTCCTTATTCAAAATTGTAAAACCAGCCATTACCTTTCATCACACTTGTACAAAGTACAATGTGTCAGGTCAGGCCGCAGATCGAGTTCACCTAAAATCCTACATTATCCCCAACATTCTTCGAGCCGAATCCGGCTCGAAGAATGTTGGGGATACCGTGAATAATAAGTCCTCCAACAGTTTGATCGCAACTGAAGTTTATTAAGATTTAAGTTAACATGAAGGTTTAATACGGAAGATAGAAATCACGTTTTACAACAAACATCACGTTTTGCAAGTAGACAATATAATGTAGGATTTTAGGTGAACTCGATCTGCGGCCTGACCTGACACATTGTACTTTGTACATCCTGGCCACAAAAAAGGATAACAATGTTAAAGAGTTAGAAATAATCGATGTTACATAAGATTCCATGCATTACTAACAATTAAAAACAATTATTTTAATATATTCAAAACTGTAAATGTAAACGAATCATACAATGTAACTAACCTTATATCGAGTAAATATCACAGAACGAAGGTCATCTAAACCTATTACTGAAAAACCAAACTAGCGTCTTAGAAGCTCAATATAATATTATGAAAAGGAATGAGGACATTATGAATAGTAATTTTAAGTCCATAACGCAGCAGATAGAAAGTATGCGACACAGAATGCGTCAAGTACAAATGGAGCAGACAAGTGAGCTTAATTTATTATCACTATCCTTGACAGCTAATATTATCATTACTAGTCTAAGGCGCATTCAAGATAGTTTAGTAGATGTTTTAACTGATATATCACACGGTCATTTAGATATGAACCTGCTACCGCCAGAACAGCTAGAGAAACAAGTCAGCACCATATCCAGTCATCTACGAGGAGATCTCACGCTAGCAGTAGATAAGCAGAGCTTATACGAGCTCTATAAACAAATGAAGGCGAGCGCTAGAGTTGGAGAAAATTTTCTAATCATACAGATAAAGGTTCCCCTTATAAACAAGGAAGCGTTAGAACTAGACAGCGTAGTAAGTCTGCCCCATCAAAACCACGTGGTCAGATTTATCGCGCCCTTTATAGCTTACAATATGCAAAAGGATATTTTTATTCTAATGACTACTGAGGATCTTCATTCGTGTATGCACACTTCAACTAATCGGATGCTTTGTCCTTACGATAAACCTACGAGTATCTTTGAACTACCACTTACAAAGGCGATCTGCAATACAAGCATTAACAACAAAGAGAAGTTATGTCATACCGAGGCATTGACCTGTCAGGAAAGATGGGTCAAATTACAAAACAATAATAGATGGTTATTTTCATGTTGCAACGAATGCTCACTGCGTATTTTTTGCGCTGACACCGAAATTCAGATGGAGACATTGACCGGCAATGGATTACTTAGCGTAGGTCAAGGTTGCGTAGTGAAGAGTAATGATTTTTCAATCTACGGTCACAACAACTACCTAAGTCAAGTTAAAATGAAAGGAGATTTACCAACAGTGCCGGAGTTTTCCGTTCTCAACAAAATCGTCAACTCCTCCGTAATAGCTCAATTCATACCAGATAATCACGAAGAAGAGTGGTCAAACATGAAAACTCAAATAGAAGACATAAAGGCCCAAACGAACGTATCTCTCAATGTACATGACATTCACCAGTACACACTGATGTACGCCATACTTGCCATGCAAATACTGACAGGTGTGGTCTACTACATCATACGACGAAGGAGAAAGGCGCGGCGAGCAGCAGCAGTACCTCGTGAAATGGTGACAGTCAGCTCGGCGGCCCTTGTGGGAGGCCCCAAGGCCTCACAGCAGCAACCAGCAGCGTGTGATGAACGATATGTGATTTCAGTGCGTGATAAGCGATATAAAAACGGGTCAAATATCCCAACAGTGGACAGTGATGCGTTAAATAAAAATGGGTTAAATGTCCCGACAGTTGAGTGCCAACAGATTAGAATGTAAAGACTTTATGACAATAGATTATGATGTACAGATATTAAGATTATTTATAAGAATTAATTTAAATCTTAAATTCGTTGTTGCTAGCTTTACTCGCTCTTACTGTTATTAAATTAATGATTATTTACATTTACTCGATATAAGGTTAGTTACATTGTATGATTCGTTTACATTTACAGTTTTGAATATATTTAAATAATTGTTTTTAATTGTTAGTAATGCATGGAATCTCATGTAACATCGATTCTTTCTAACTCTTTAACATTGTTATCCTTTTTTGTGGCCAGGATGTACAAAGTACAATGTGTCAGGTCAGGCCGCAGATCGAGTTCACCTAAAATCCTACATTATATTGTCTACTTGCAGAACGTGATGTTTGTTATAAAACGTGATTTCTATCTTCCGTATTAAATCTTCATGTTAACTAAAATCTTAATAAACTTCAGTTGCGATCAAACTGTTGGAGGACTTATTATTCACGGTATCCCCAACAACACTAATATTATAATTGCGAAAGTTTGGATGGATGGATGGATAGATGTTTGTTACCTCTTCACGCCAAAACTACTGAACTGGGTTAAAATTTTGCATACAAGTAATTCTAGTCCTGGAATCAAACTTAGGCTTCTTTTTATCCCATAAATCATTTCCCGTGGGATAGAAATCACCTTTAAACGTTTTCATAGAAACAACGCGTGCGAAGCCGCGGGGCGCAGCTTGTTTTAAATAAAACATTTCTTTGCAAAGATTAATACTTATCAGCAAACAACCAACAAAACACAGGAAATATTTTTTTAAACAAATTAATGGGTTCGATTCCCAGTGAAAGCAACAGACTTAATTAGAAACTAAATATATGCAGTTTTTGTTTTCTCATATATCATAACTCTTTTCAAGATTTTTCTCTAACTCTCATGGATTTGGCCATCCACTCCCATCTCAAAAAGCCACCCTGTATATCTATGCACCACACGAGGTCGATGGCTGAAGCTAGTATGGCATCCCTTTTTGACCTCGTTAACATTCACCTTTGACCACCTACACAAACTTTAAGCGCTTGGCACAATCCTACAATTGCAAAGTTAACCCATAAATTCGTAACTTCAATATTTCAAACCCTTTCAGACAATATGCAAAGAAAACTTAAAGCAAACTTTCCACTTTGTTACCTTTCCATTTAAATATTTCAGGAATTTTCACGTTGAACTAACTTCAGTTTCCTCGAATTCCGATAACTTCTGTTTGGCGTGATAAGTTATCAACAAACTGATATTTTATCTAATCCTCAAAATGAACTTTATGGATTACCTACATACATTTCATTTATACTACCTAATCCATCAAGTGAGCAACTAAACCTGTTTGAACACACATATTAAGAGCTTTTTCTAGCCCATTGCTGGACATAAGCCTTCCTTGGTAAGCGCCTTGCTCTTATCATTAACAGTTTCACAGTCTACAGCCCATATATGGGCTGCAGGTAGCGATAGCGTCATGAGTCCTCAGCCCGCATATGGGGACAGCCCATATGCGGGCTGTGGACTCATGCCTACTGATTTTTAACGGGTCGTATGTTATTGGACTCATAGGGATGTCTTAAATTAAACGTAGACTTGGTAGAATAGATACTAAGCTAAAAAAAATATTTTTAAATATTTGTTATATTACTCTAATATAATGGATCAAAATCTCTACCGGACTTGGGAGGTACTTTATACTCTCGATGCTGGACTGTGAATCTGTTAAGGTTAATGCCACAATCGCCACGCATTGGGGCGCGATCACGGTGTAGGAAGTGTAGTTACCTATTCGCATTACGGCTCAAGCGTTAGCGTTAGTTGAAACGTTAGCGTGCGCGTTCACAGGCAGGCATCGAACCATCCACTGACAAGTGCGTCCACTGATCGGCAATCCGAATGACGTTATTCGCACTTAACGGAAAAGTTGCCTTCAGGAATCCTCGCCGGCATTGCCGACAGTCCGTTTCTTGCGGTACGGATCTTGTATGTCAAACCATTGATGGGGCCAGTGCGGATTGTCCGATGCCGGCCTGTGAACGCGCACCCTAACGTTTCAACTGCTAACGCTTGAGCCGTAATGCCAATAGGTACCTAATTACACTTAGCACATCGTGATCGCAGCCCTGGACACGCGGCTTGGGGATCGCAGTAGATTATATTGAACTAGCTACATTCTACTACCCCTTGTCCCATTACCCGTTTTCCCGTAAGAATGAAGCATTTCCCCGCGGTAAAAAGTAGCCTATGTTCATCAGGAATAATGTGGACTTCTAATAGTAAAAGAAATTTTCATATCGGTCCAGTAGTTTCGGAGCCTATTCAATACAAACAAACAAACAATCAAATCTTTCCTCTTTATAATATTAGTATTGAATAATATTCAAGCTTCCATCTGTGTATATTCAATGAATATACACAGATGGAAGCTACCCTTCCTCTGATAGATTGCGCACACGCACTATAATGTACCGCGCACATGGCCAGTGTCCGTAGACGACTGCCGCCGTAGGTAGGTAGGGTAGTAGTAGTTTCCACTAATATCAATGGATATAATGCATCACATTATTATTACTGAGGCTCTTCGGGTTTTCAAAAAATTATCTGAGCGTCTGGTCGAAGCGACGCGTGACCCGGGAGCTGGTCAGTATCTGGCACAGCGCATCAGCATTGCCATACAGCGGGGCAATGCAGCCAGCGTCTTGGGGACGCTTCCGACTGGTATTGATATGGATCAGTTGAGCTACCTGTAGATTGTTTGCAACAGTCTGCAGTTAGCTCAATTGTTTCAATTGTAAATACTAATTATATTATAATTTTCTTTGTGAATAAAGGCTTCTGCCCAAACAAAAAATAATAATATACCTATTATTGTTTCAGTAGGTATCAGTACCTACATGTATCTTTTAAAGGGCAATGCATACGCTTCTACAACAAAACAAAACTCCTAGTGAGTTGCAAAAATTGTCAGTAAAATAATTCAAACAAATTATCAAATATTCTTGTACAAAAAGGCTTACTATAAAATATCAGATTATGTAGAGGTCTGCGTCCAGCAGTGGACATATTTAGGCTGTTGAGGTGAGGCAAGGATGTATGTATAACAACATACATACATATTTTTATTATTTTTTTATTTTTTTTTTACCTAGACTGTGCTTCGCATAACCCTAAAAAATTTCCTTTTGTAGTTGTAAGTAATACACGTTTTGTCCTGATATATTATGGCGACACGGCCTCATGAAAAAGTTGTATGATGGACAAAATGATATGTATGACACATTTTCAGTTTCAGTACTTTTATCAGATAAGTTTTAGAGAAAACTTTAAAGCGGTGAGGAGAGAATTGGGCAATTTACCGCCGAGCCCCCTTAACATAACGAAAAAAATGTTGCCATGTAATCAAGTAGGTACTAGGGATGAAAACCATTCAAACAGCGACACACGTCCTACATTCGCACCATGCGTGTTGCCAGTGTCGTAAATACCAATTTCCTGTGAAGAGCCGATGACATGGGTTGCCATTAATGGAACGCTGTGTTAACCATTAAATTCGGAAGGGTATTAGAAATATCTATCTAAATAATGCGGTATTTAAAGGGGTTAGGTATTTGGGTTGACTACTCGAGCAGATGCCAGTGAAATTAGTGCCTACTTATAAAGCTTTGTTTTCTTAGATTTAAATTAATAAGGTACCTGCGGGTAATAAGGCCTAGCTTAGCGATATGTGTAATGAAATGGAAAATATCTAGTTTAATCAACAAATTTAAGTGGTAATCATTACTCAAATACATATTCTATAATATATGTATAAACAAAAAATGCTAAATTTTATCATAAACAAACACAAAATTACCCATGACAAAAACGGTACTAGAAAGGCCTTATTTTACTATGGTAAGATAATAAGGCCTTCGCCATAATTAAGTAGCTAAATATTATATTTATTATTTAATATCATTATATTATAATTGTATATTGATCACTGAAGTTCAATAATTACAGTATTGTTGCTGCATCTCCGTGATTATTTATTTAAAATCAAATAAATTGAGTATAGCTTAACTATTAAGTATGTATGCCGAACCCGTAGGCCTTATTACCCTACTGCACTTTAAATCTTAATTTTGTCTTTGTTTGTGGTAAAAGTTAGCTTTTTTTGTTTGAATTTTATAGAAAATACTCGTAAATTTTGATTACCATTTAAACTTGAAGTTAGTTTTCATTTCCGCCGTAGGCCTTAATACCCAACAGGCGTTGTTACCCGCATGTACCTTAGTAGTAGCCCACCCACTAATTGGTACGTCATGCATTGTGGGAGGGCGGACGGCGCACGCGAATTGCATTTTGTTTGATCTTATCAGACAAGGTTTCACGCGGAATTGTTAATAAATATTTTTATCTTATTTATAGTCCAGACCATAACTGTTTTATATTTTTTAACATCTGCATGAGTTGAGTTGGGACCATTTTGTACCTAAAACTAAATTAATAGTACATGATTATTATTTAATATTATATCGTATATTCTAATTTTGCACTATTTTTTTAGTTAAATAACGGTTTATTTAAAATGTGTTTTTAGTTGCAAATAAACGTTTTTGATTGATTGAATGAGTTCATAATGGTGTTAATTCTTGATCAAGCTCCTAAAATATGTGTGATAGCTCATTCGATTCAGAATGACATATAGAAAAATGTATCTCGAAGATTTATAAGCACACAAAAAATTGCAATTGTTATTAACAAAATAACATAGGAAAAAACATGTTTAGTTTTTCGGTAATGTCTCAAAAACTTTTATTTAAGAACATTTATAAACGATCCTTACAGAGGAGAAAATTTTGGATAAAAAATCCTAACATACGGAATTCTATCTCCATTATTTATAGCTTTTATTCAACGCCGAAAATAGGTCTCTGCGCGGCCGTTACGGTATGAGCGCAACGCCGCTAGAGACAGAAAATATTTTTCTTTTATTAATATTAAATATTAATTTAAGAGGTTGGATAAATTATGCTGTCATTTTTAGGAATAAAGCCCAGTTAGAAAAAAAATCAACTACATATTTATATATATTGTTTGTAATAAAAATTTTCAAATATACAAAATATAATTTTTCAAAAGAAGATATTTAAAATATATTTTTTGACAAAAGTTAGTATACAGCTGTTTTTTAGCTAAAAATGGTATTAACTATCGCAGGATTCTTTTACGAAATTAATTATGAAATTGTTTATAAAAAATAGTCAAGTTTAACATTGTTATAATTTTTTTACCATCTTCTTGTCGAAACGAATGGCATTGTTAGATACAAAAACAGCTGTTTATTAAAAAAAAAATTTACATTTCTCAAAAAATATATTTTAACAACACTATTTGAAAACATATAACCAGCTGTGTGTTAGACAATTGTGGTGGACAGGAAAAATGGAAAAACATCACAACATCATACATAACATATTTCATAGACATATGATTACTGTGCTCAATGCAAAGTCTCCACTTTGACTTTGTTATTAGTCGGAACTTTTTCCTGACAGTGCTAAGAGTGAACAAGAATAAAATAAATGTAAAATGTACTTTGTTTAATGTACCTACACATTACTTTACAATAGGTATACCTAATATTAGGATGAAACAATATTTAGTAACAATTCCGCACAGAACCTCCTCCGACAAGATCCAACAAAATGTGATTTGTGTGTACCGCCCGCCCTCCCACAAATTGCTCCAACTTACAATCAGAGAAGTAAACAATAGACTTAAAATTAATTAAATTAAGTAAATTGCCCTTCAAATTAAGTTAACAATAGACTTAAAATTAATTAAATTAAGTAAATTACAATAGGTATACCTGCTTAGCTCGAGAACGCTTTTTTCGGTTTAGGCTGAATCGGCTCAAGTTATGAAAACTCCTGTAGGCCAAGCACGGGCATTGTTGTCCATGTTAGAATAGAAAAAAAATACGTCACTTTTTCATCGAATGAGTAAACTATTTGAAATTCATTCCTTTAACTTCAATAATGTACGCAATGAATGACGTTGCGAAGTCATTATCGTGTATTCTACCCTAGAGAACCACCTCTATGCTTGGCCTACTACTTGATCTAAGCTTTTAAAAAAAAATATTGTATAATATTCACGGGTATTTATCGCGTTTATTGACCATAGAGTCATCCCGTGACCACAACAGAGTGTAAACCTGTTGAAACGTCGGAAAAAATTGTTAAATAAACGTGATTAATACTCGTGAATATTTATAAAGATGTGTTCTGATCATCTAAGTTTAAACAACTTTAACAAAAATGACAACTTATCGTGACACAAACAAACTAGGGCCGAATTCAAATAAATTAATCGCAACACCAATAATTGTAATTAATTGTAAAACTAATTGTAGTTTTTCTCTGTAATTAGACTTGTATCTAGGTTAGTTTAATTATAGCACGCCTTTTGATTTGTTGCAACCATGTGTGGTTGGCAGGTAGATAATGCCATCGGCATTAAGCCCACCTTTTGTATACTTTTAGATAAATGTGTGCAATAAAGGATTTAAATAAATAAATAAATACACCATAACAAAATGGTATCGTCTCAGAATGACAAAATTTGGAACTTTACCTATTCTTCTGCTTCTATCTAGAGTTTCTTTCATTTACAGAAGATTCTGCGACGATACTATAGTCATAGTAAAGCGATATGTTAGAAGAATTCGGGCCTTAGACTTCTGTATGACGCGATTTAACTCAAGTCAAGTGAAATGATGTTGGTTGGAGGAGTAATTAACACGACTGTAGTTGGTTCTGTACTGAATATTTATTGATGAAAAACCACGCTTTTTATACAAGAATTTTACCTCTAATTCGAATTTATTAATTCCTTATATGTGTAACTCGATATGCTTATTGTTTTAACATAAAATGATTATCTATTTTCTTATCTGAAGATTCTCCGTAAGTAATCCGATATGTTTGACATTTAATAAAATATAATTCTATTTTTCTTATCTCTAAGTAGGTCATTGAGTGACGTCGTATAATTGGTAGGTATGTACCTACACTACACAAGAAATAAATGAAAAATTTTAAAAACCCCCGTCAGATTTTCATGAAACATGGCTAAGAACACTCGGGATAAAATTGTCTATGGCACAAAAAAAAACTAAACGAAAATCGGTTCATCCGTTTGGGAGCTATGATACCACAGACAGATGTACACAGACAGATACGTTACACTCATAACACCCCTCTCTTTTTGCGTCGGGGGTTAAAAATACGCTCTTATAGCCTTAGCCTTAACTTTGACAATGTTCCTTCCCAACACTAGAATAGTTATCTCGCCACACTGAGCTCTATATTACATACCTAGATACATTCAGGCTACAGCCAGCCGTATGATGTACAGAGCTACACAAGGGAAATTGCCCGTGAAATCGACGTCGTCGTCAACGTCAAGCGCGCTCTGCTTCCCTGGGTGTAATGAACAACTATTTTCCGGGATTGAGGGACTCTAGCTTTTTACTTTGTGGTAACTTTTTAACTCTTCACCAAATGGCACATCAGAGGTTGAAAATGTGGGCGCATCTAATTACACACCCCCCGCACTGCGCGCCTTTTAAAATTGCGTCACACTTCAGATAAATGTTCATATAAAAATAACTAGGTATTCTATCATAAGTTCTGTAAATGGTATTAGGTTCCAAAATAATTTATCTTCGTGTATTTATTATTTATGCAAGCTAATTTCTACGAACAACTACACAAAAACGAAATAAAAACGAATACCAATTTGAAAAAAACAAAGAAAACAGTATGCGCACAGTACGCGCTAAAAATTTTCACTGATTCAAAGACAAATTTCATCTTCTTCTTTTTTACTGGCCAGCTTTTTAGTGTTGCAATAGGTAAAATAATAATTATCCTTTGACTAAGTCACAAGTGGTTCAAACAAACGTAGAGTCTAACCCGATGAAAAAACGGTTTACAATCGTCCGGGTGAGTCTCATGTGCAGGAGTGAGAGAAAAGAGGTTGATGAATGTTTTAATAGATTTTGAACGAAAGTGACGACCGATGTGTCGTGACGGGCGAAGGTTCGCCTGCGACGCAGGAGTTTGCGGGTTCGATTCCCGCCTTGGGATAAATGTTGTCACCCTGAGGGTTCAGGAAGCCAGGAAAGTATAAAACCTTTTCACACTTGTCCGCGTATTCACAAGTGGGCAATGAAATTGCCCACTTGATGACAAAAAGACCACGAATAGTTCATAATGTCAGGTAGGCATTTATATTTTTAACTGAATTCGAAAAAAGGTTTATATAAGCTGGCTGTATATGTTTTTATGTATGTTCACCGATTTTTTCGTCATTTTTGGACCGATTTTGATGATTCTGATATAAATTGACCTGTCAATGTCACTGTGTGTAGAAATTACTTGTGTATATTTCAGCGTCTCATCTTAAATTCTTGTAATGTTTATGAATAAAAAATAAATAAATAAATAATGCTGGACAATTCACACAGCATTATCTAGCCCCAAGCTAAGCAGAGCTTGTGTTATGGGTACTAATTAACTGATATACTTAATACAATACATTACATAGATAGATATTTTTATTATACATAGAAAACACCCAGACCAACGGAACAAATTTCTGCAGATCGTACATAAATTTGTTCCGAGGCGGGATCGAACCCGCAACCTCCTGCGTCGCAGGCGGAGCATCGCCCGCTGCGCCACGGAGGTCGTATGATTTCATGACATCTGAGTATGTATCTTGTATTTGTCAACTGTTGCCGTAGATTATGTTTAATTTTATTTTTTTGATTTGTTAAGTGTCTTATGTGTTATCTTCCGTGACGTCACCAAACGGCTCTGTCGGAAGACCAGCGTTGGTTGTAACGTTTTTACGAATAGCTCATGCTGAGACAGAGACCGTTTTGTGACTCTAATCGACTGAAGCTGTACTCTTTTAGTTTATTTTTAAATTATGTTTGTTGATAGAGTTACAAATAAAATCTTCTCATTCTCATTCTCATTCATTCTCATTCTTTTGCATAGAAAACGATTCCGGTGTGGGCAGATATAGTTTTAACATCCGAATATTACTATTTGTTCAGCAAAACATAAAGAACCATGTAATTAATCAATATCCAATCAATAAAAATCAATCAATTATCAATAGAAACAATGAAGTAGATATAGATTTATTTAATACCTCAACCAAGCGTCTTAAACGCTTGTTGAGTAATTTATTTTTTGAGTAGATATAAAATTGTTATTTAGTATTATTATTCTTTTTTTAGGTAGGTATCAAACGCGCCGTCTGTTTACTAACATTTCTTCGACTGACACTAACATTTAATTTAGTTATTTTTTGTGGAAACTTCTAATTCGCCGTAAGTTACCCACCATCTCTGTAATAATAGTTACCTAGCTGTTAGTTACCCTAAAATTGTAAAATAAATAAATAAATATATATTATAAAGTGATGGTTAGTCGCGGTGTGGCACCGGCTTAGAATTTACACCATTCCAATTCTTCGCGCGGGTGTCGTAAGAGGCGAGTAAGGGATATTCATCGGGGTCGGGCAGCAGCGCCCCAATAGCGAACAATTCTACCACCGAACTGCGATTCCTAACCCACATGCCCAGCACGGGGATTATGGGCATTAACCCCCCATGGGATAAAAGCCAATAAGGCTCTTATCAGGGAGAGGACTGCGTCCAGCAGTGAACAAATATAGACTGTTGAGGTGAGGTTAGTCAGTTGAGACCGATTTTTTATAAAAAAACATCATGCTCAATGCCCAGCAGTGGGTGCTAACCAGCTGATATGATGATGAGCTAAATGACTAAGGGAAAACTCATATGCCATAAACAGCGACCTACGCAATCATGTGTACATTAATAAAACCTCGCAATAAAAGCGAGTAAATAAAAAACCCTTTTAAAATGTAAATTAAACCCAGTATTACCAGCTGACGTTGAGAAATATCCACGTTCGGGACAAAAGTTGAAAGCGAACGCTCGAATACCTCGTATAACTATCTGGAGTACAGGGATGGTACAAGGGTTTAAGGGCAGGGGCTTCTAGGTTCGAGGTCAAACGTAGGAATCACAATGTCAAATAAAATAACGTTTTAAGACTGTTAAACTGTAGCGTAGGGTTTTCTGAGGAGATAAAGCTGACCCCTGGAGAGTTATGAAATCATAGTACATAGAGATTATAATAGATCTGACGGCATAATCCACCATATGAAACAACCGTTTGTTACGTTGCTAGATGCTCTATAGTTTACCGAATACCACACGGCTTTTTTCCGTTAATTGAAAAGAAAATATATGGATAGTAGTCAATCTCCAATAGTTCACTGCAAAATATATAAGAATAGCCCCTGTTAGGTACCTCTATTCTCAAAAACTTTACGCTGGGTTGCTGACGTGGCATTCTAATGATATCAATCAATAACACTTTTCTGCATTTTCATTATATCTGGCCCGTGTGACCCCTTTAAAAAAAATAACACTTTATTCCAGGCACAGTGATCCATAACATAGCTAGAAACGAAACGTAAAAAAATATTAATAAATGTAAGTAAAATACAAAAGTACAAAGACAGGTACAAAAAATAGTGAATATTACAATTTAGTTTCGTTGGTAATGTCCATCTTAATGTAATTGTAAGAATAAGTCTTTCTGCCAGACTTTTGTTAGTAAAATTTTCGCAAGAGCAACTGTGGATACAAAAACCCAATCCTCTTCCGCTGAATAAAGTTTAAAGGGTCTACGCGGGCCTGTGTTCGCAATTCAGAAGAATTACAGAAGCGTTCAAGCCCATCAGTTGACGGAAAATATTAATACCACGCGAATTCTATCATGCATCTTTTTGGTATACTCAGTCCAGAACTGACAGGTGTAAAATGTCTGGCAGAATGACCTCGCACTTACTCGCGATAATTTTCCCTACGATACGCTACCGTTCCACATCATCATCATCTTTAAGGTTAAATTTCACAATCACTTTTGCCCTTTCTGTCTAGCCTAGATGCGGCCCTGTACGTCATAAATCCTACGCTGGATCGCTGACGAGGCATTCCAGTGTCATCAATCTCTAACACTTCCCTGGAGCTTCGTTAGATATGATAATTTTATATTTAGGTCACCACAGATACTGCACCTTTTGGATTGCAACTTGTAAAACCTAGTTTAAAATACACTGTGGGAAGGTGTGAGTATTATTTATTTATGTATTTCCTTAGCACATCAAACTAGTACTAAAAAATGTGAAAGTTTGGATGGATGTACAAGTGTTTATTTGTTCCTTTTTCAAACCAAAACTACTAAACGGATCGGGCTGAAATTATGCATAGATGCCAGGCATAACACACAGGCTACTTTTTAGCCTTTAAATCACTTGCCATGGGATATAAAACACCTTAAAACTTTTCCATTGAACAATCTTTGTTGATTTTAATTCAGAGTTTCGTTAGCATTATTGTTGGGTATTTTAAGAAACTAGTGCAATTTTTGTAAATGCTACAATTAAAATTTTCTTATTCTTATTTTAATGTTACTTCGTTAAACGTCGTTTATGAGTCTGAGTGCGTATTTCTGTATTCCAGGAAAAATTTCAATTTTTTGTCCAAAGCTTTTTACGTCAGTGGTAGCATTTAACACCTCCGTGTTGGTGGTAAATTTGTTATGAGGTGGTTTTTTGTAAAACGTGAGATACGCTCCTCGGTTCTCGAAATCCATTTTATATTTGCGGAAAAAGCATTATGTTTTACGTTTCTGTGGGATTTTCCGATTTGAAATCTGAAATTTAAGCGTGGTAGATCTTTAATCTATCTTATTAATATACTTATGAGTAGATTTACATAGACAGACAGGCTCTTTAGGTTTTAAAAAAATATCTGAGCGTCTGGTCGAAGCGACGCGTGACCCGAGAGCTGGTGAGTATCTGGCGCAGCGCATCAGCATTGCCATACATCGGGGCAGTGCAGCCAGCGTAGCGGGGACGCAACGACTGGTATTGATATGGATCATTTGAGCTACCCGTGGATTGTTTGAAAGTGTTGACAGTTAGCTCAATTATTTCAATTATAAATACTAGTTCTAAATTATTATTATTTGGTTGTAATTTTCTTTGTAGGCCCGGCATTACGGCTCAAACGTTAGCAGTTGAAACGTTAGGGTGCGCGTTCACATGCCGGCATCGGACAATCCGCACTAACCTTAGCAATGGATTGAGATAAAATAAAATGAATCTCTAGGAAGCGAAGAATATATTATAATAAAGTTACCCAGGTTTATAGCGGATAAGATAAATTAATTACTTAGTGAAATAATACATACAATTCGTAAATAAATTAATTAATGTAATTGTAACGAAGACCATGTGATATTTTTTTTTTGACATGTTAATATTATTTATTATCAATAAAATTTTGAATATTTTTATAGTGAACGAATTGTGGTTCCTGAGAGGTCCTACTCCTAATCAAACTAATAAACAAGTTTTATCTCTTTAGAATGTGTAGAAAACGCGAGAGAAGAAACCAGTTTGTGTAAATTCCTTGCTCAAAGCTGCAAAGGTTTTATTATAATTACACAAAACATTCGTAGGTACCTTCGTTTGTGCATATAGGCTACATACGCTTGCCTGATTCCTGTGTCAAAGGGAACCTTTGACTCAAACAGTGAATATAATAGACGTCTGGGGTGAAATTCGTTTTCAGTTTGTTGCATTTCTTTAGAGAACATTTTTGAATAGTTTTCATGAAATTAAATGACAGACAAACCACGTTGCTAGTGCTAAATATATATCTATATTATAATATTATAAAAAGGAAGGATTTGATTGTTTGTTTGTTTTAAAAGGCTCCGAAACTACTGGACCGATTTGAAAAATTCTTTTACCATTAGAAGCCCACATTATTCCTGATAAACATAGGCTACCTTTAACTTTTTTAAAATGCTTCATTCCTACGGGAAAACGGGTAATAGGACAACGGGTAGTAAAAATGCAGCTAGTTTATTAATATATAATGGTATGTAATCCACTCTTCACTGTATTGGGTATTACCCTTTCTCAGGGTAGTGTAGTATTTAAATAATTTTATTTACAAAGAAAATTACAATACTTACACATTAAAATAACTAATAGAAGCATATTAGAACTAGTATTTACAATTGAAACAATTGAGCTAACTGCAGACTGTTGTAAAAAATCTACAGGTAGCACTACTGATTCACATCAATACCAGTCAGAAGCGACCCCAAGATGCTAGCTGCAGTAGATTTTTTTCTAGATAATCGAATAACTATATTTCAACAGATAGAGAGCAAAACCCGTTCCTAGTTTTTTTATCCTCTAGATAATCTGTAATCAATTAATAATTCTGGACAGTTCGTGTAAAAGTATATATGGAATAATTCCCAGTTAACCGCGCAGCTTTTTAAAGCGAATACAAACTCGCTTGTACGCTTCTACTCTTACTGCCAACCGAAAATTTATCACTAAAAAAAGGATAACCGCGGTTTCGTAAGAGCACTAAAAAGTATTTAATCACAACTGGTTTCGTACAAGTAAAAAAGTTTTTAATCGCAACTGGTTACAAACCTCCGGTTTCGTACGCGGCCGAAGGGACTTAAACTGTGTCTGTGTTTTGCTTAAATCTGCCATAGCCGAACTTTTTGCTAAGTCCGCAAAGTTGTATCTACAGAAAAACCATAAGGTAACCACTTAATCATTTTTAGTGAGGTTTATCCTATCTCATTCCACCCATTCCCCAATCCGACCCGAACTGTACCAAACTGTGGGACAACAGTCAGCGAAAACTTCAAATCAGTTTTACGATCGAAGAGCTTGCTAGTAGAATACTAATCTGATATCCTTTACGGACTCTATGGGCGTGCGAATCGCTGACGATAGTTACTCTATCTAATAGATACTTACTTCATTATAGCCACCACCACGGATGGTGTCTTGGATGGTAGATACTGGTTTTGTATTTGCTTTTAAATTTCTATCTTGAGCTATGTGAGTTGGTTAGAAATAAAAGGGTTTATTCACTATACTGAGTCTATAATTTCGACGACCTCCGTGGCGCAGTGGGCGAAGGTCCGCCTGCGACGCAAGAGGTTGCGGATTCGATTCCCGCCTCGGAACAAATTTGTGTAAGATCTACAGAAATTTGTTCCGTTGGTCTGTATGTTTTCTATGTATAATAAAAAAATATATATCTATGTAGTGTATTGTATTAAGTATATCAGTTATCTAGGACCCATAACACAAGCTCTGCTTAGCTTGGGGCTAGATAATGCTGTGTGAATTGTCAAGCATTATTATTATTATTATTATATTTATTCATTACACAGTTAACACAAGTACATTAATTACATTTATGTTAATCTATATTTCATATTAGGATATGTCTGTTCAAAGCAGAGGTTTGAGGAGTGACTGGAGGCGATCGGCTTGGCCAGTAAAAATGCTGAATAATCGAAACGCAGTAGTTTAGATTAGTTTCAGCTACATCTGAATCGACACCAAATTTATTTTCTCAATAAAGTATGATAATCTGTAACTAACTGCTTCGTGTCCATCCCAAGGTTGTCTGGAAGAGATCGCTTTTAGCGATAAGGCCGCCCATTGTGCAACTCTGTATCTCTCTTTTCCTGTAGTTTTATTTTTGTATTTTCTTGGTGTGCAATAAAGTGTTATTGTATTGTATTGCAATACAATACAATATACGATAATATTTGCAATCAGTTTTTAGTTTTTTTTTAACATCAAATTATGCAATACATGTATTGTATAATTTGATGTTAAAAAAAAAACTAAAAACTGATTGCAAATATTATCGCATCCACTGCCAAGCTTCAGCGATGATACCTGAGAAGGAGCAGTCGTCGCTGCTCTGCAAGCCGCGGACGGCAAATACGACGGCGGCAGTCAAAGTGTTACTAAAATATTAAGGAACAACCATCAAATAATAGAAACAAATTAGAACTAGTATTTACAAAATATATATATATTATTCTGTATGTATCTACCAAGTAAGTATTAATCTGACTAGTATTTATATTTTATTACGTTTGTATGTGTATTCATTTATGTTAGTGGTAAAGACACGAATTATTAATTATACTTATTATTTTTATTTTTCTATAAGTAAATTTTGTAATCTAGCTCTATCTACTAAATTGTTGTCCACACTACCCAAAGGTTAGCAGGTAGAGGATGCTATCTGGCATTATGCTCACCCATGCACAACTTTTGTGCAATAAAGTATATTCTATTCTACAATTGAAATAATTCATCTAACTGCAGAGCGTTGCAAACAATCAACTGATCCTTATCAACACCAGTCGGAAGCGTCTCCAAGACGCTGGCTGCATTGCCCCGCTGTATGGCAATGCTGATGAACTGCACCAGAAAAAGAACTACGCCCCGGCGAAAAGCGAAAAAATCTTCGCTTTTGTATAGACTTTTGCATATTTTCGCCCATTGCTAGTGACGACGAGGCGATGTTTGTTTTCAAATTTTGAACCAGGAGCTGATAGCCAAGCATACCATCGAAGCAACCAGTCAACCTAACCAGCTACCTACCACCCTGAAGTAACAAAAAAGTGTAAAAGCGCATTTTTGCACTCCACGTTACTATCGCTCGTAGAGTTGGTCCTTCATAGAGACATAATTGATGGCCGCAGTGTACGAGATGGTCGTTAGAGTTTTACTCTGCCTCACTAACTTCTGGGTTTTGAAGAGCCGAGAGTAAATCCATAAAATGGGAATACTTTTATAAAAGTTTTAACATTCGATTTTAAATTCCGAATGTCGAAAGATAGTCCAGTCACTTTAGCATGAATAGGGTTCAACTCCTGAATCAGAGATTATAAGTTGAATTTTCGTATATACCTTCATCATTGGCCTTCTAAATATTGTCTCAAAAGTCTCATAAAATCTCGCGTCTACGTCACAGATTATTCAAATTCATCGCGAAAATTTTGACTAGCTTCTGCTCGCGGCTTTGCACGTGTATTTTCTGTTTGATAAGTAGCCTAGTCAGGTTTTGCTCTAAGCGTACGTAAAATATCATCTTGATATGTTCAGTAGTTTTGGATATTAAAATTCAGATTTCACAAACTTTCGGCTTTACAATATTCATCATCATCATCAACCTATATTAGTCCACAGCTGGACATAAGCCTCCCCTAATGAGCGCCATAGCACACTGTCTTCAGCTTGCCGCATCCAGCATCTGCCTGCAGTCTTTCGCAGATCGTCATCCCACCTGGCTGGAGGGCGTCCTACACTACGTTTGCCTAATAATTTTATAATATTTGTAGGATGTAAACATGATTGGAGTCATAGAAACCGTGATAATCTCGAAAAACAGTTTCAGGTCAACGTACGACGACGCTGACGCGAGATTTTATGAGACTTTTGAGACAATTTTTGGAACGCCACGATGAAGGTATTTATACTAGGCGTCCCACGGATATGCCACATGGAGGGAAAGTACCTTGAATATTGGAGATTGTCTTCCTTTTATTTCTGAAACTATGTTATTTACCAAAAAATAATCCTTATGATGAAGCCTTTCGATCGGTATGATAAAGCTACAGTATGATTATTTTTCTCGTGAAACGGGTTCGATTCCCGGTTCAACCATGTAATTATTGAAATATCTATGAATGCAGTTTAAAATTAAATAGTTTTTTGAAATTCAAATAATGTCTTCTTTCAGTAAAATGTTCCATCTACAATATTCAAGGTACTTTCCCTTGGGGCATATCCGTGGGACGCCCTGTTTATACAAAAAATCAGCTTATAATCTCTCATTCCGAGGCTAAAGTGACTGGACTAAGATATTACAAAAGCAAAGAACTCAATGGATGCAATTGGCGTAGGTAAAAAAAGCATGGCCTGATAAAGAATAGAGTGGATCTGGTCTGCGTTGATAGATTAATTAAATCTTCGACCAACCAGTAATTCAAGAAGTTAAAAGTTTTAATTACAATCATTCAATCAAATCGCATTCAATCAGTGTGGTAATATTAAAGAAGAGAAAATAAATTATACTATTTTTTTTATTTCATCACCAGTAAAACCAAAAACAAAAACAAACAAATGCATAAATAAATTACCGAATGTCATTTTGCTGTAGCGCTGGTGTTCTGCTTTTATAATTATATACAAAATAATTAACTAAACACAATCAAATATGATGGTTAAATTCAAGATCAAAAGATACGAAGGTGTCAATTCTGATGTCGCCAAAACTAACTATTAAAACCAATTTGACAGCACTAAAAATGGTGCCATCCTTTTTATTTCGATGAACCAGACGGCAACATTGCTGTCAAATTAGTTTACTTTAGTTTTAGCGAGATCAGAATTGACACCGTTATCCCATTAAACTAACCCATTAAATACTGTAACGAGTTTGATAAAAAGTTCATCTAAAATTCTCCGTAAAATCAGCTTTTCTACGCCTGAAACAGATGGCAGACCGTAATTTATTCATTCCAAACAACGAGATAATAAAAAACTAATATTAACTCAGAAACTTTCCAAAAGGTATTATTTAAAGTAACTAGCTGAGGGAAAACATAATTTCGAAGACAAATAGGTAAAATTGGATTTGGACTTGGATACATATATTTTGTCGTGGCATGGAGCCACTGAGTGGTATAAGCGATTGATAGTTTTGCCATGAACTCTTTGTATTTTTAATTAAAACATAGAGAATAGAGGCAGTTATGCTATGGGGTATCAGAGTGGTTACTGAGTTCCCTACGACTCAACTAGATGGGCATAGAAGCTGTGCGGTAGGACCGGGTTGAGTTGTTGGTACCTCAGTTGTATAGAAGGGAATCTAGGGAACTATCAAAAGTGGGTACTTTTGATAGTACTAAGCTCAACTGGTTTTGCTGTGGGTACGGCACTAACAGTTGAGTGTAGTAGTCGTGCCGTGGGTCCAGAAGGGCTGGGTAGCAGGATAGGCCGCCAGCTAGATCATAACTAAATGAAGCTATGGCTAAGGCCTCTAGGCTAGGCTATTTTCCTTTCTGTCCCAGGAAAATGATGATGATGATGCCTTCCAAGTCAAATTTTGCGGTCCACAGTCTCAAAAAAATATAGCCAGGTACGCAGGACATATTATAGTGCACAAGTGTGCTCGCAAACACGGATGCAATCTCTATTCATAACTCTCATAATCCGATGGGAGGAGAAACCGACACGACCGGGGAGATGTTAGGCGTAGGACCAACAACTTAACGCAGGCAAGCATGATGATTTTAAGAGGATTATTAGACAAATCCTTAATTCATTATTAAAAGCAATTAACCCTTCCTAATTTCAAATCTTGTACAATAGAGTTGAAATTAGGTGTACCTACTCTAAACATAAAACGAAATCCAGCAGAATGCAAATAGCTCAGTCCGAGTCATAGATTACTAAACACACACTATTCAACCCTTGCGAGTAATTGCCAACCCCTCCTCTTTCCCACCCTGGGGGTAGCCCCCCTTCACCTCTTCTATCAGGAAAGTCGTAGTAGATAATTACAGTGGACCCCTGAAGTTGAGATAACAATGTTTTTGAAAAACTCTTTGACGAGTTAACTAAAGCTGGTAACTCAATTAAGCAGTTCTCTTTAGGGCTTTGGGATTATACCTAAAGGATGAATGAGTAACAAGCTGTAAGACAGGAATACCAAAGCAGTGTTGAGCAGAGATTTTGCATCTCTTTGCCAACTTTGGCTTGATTACTAGAATCGTTACATTCTCCGAGTAACCAAATACAAAACAAGAACAAATGGAATTGAAAATTTTAAAAACCCCTGATAGATTTTCATAAAACATGGCAAAGAATAGATAAAATTATCTATGACACAAAAAAAAAAAACTAAATGAAAATCGGTTCATCCGTTCAGGAGGTACGATAACACAGACTTCAAACTTTTGACTCTTTAAGCCCGCTAATATGCTGGCCCGTAGGTTTGCGCGTTGCAGTGCGCAGGTTAAGACAACACTGTTTAGAGTTCCTTCTACACGTGCAGCCTATGGATCAAGCATACGCAGAAGACCTGGAACGCCCTTCGCGTCCAATATAACAATGCCTTCCGGCGGCTGATGGGGCTGCCGCGCTTCTGTAGCGCATCGGGAATGTTCGCGGAGGCGCGGGTCGACGGGTTCGCTGCAATCCTGCGCAAGAGATCGGCGTCGCTGAAGTGCAGGGTGCGCGGCAGCGCCAACAGCTACCTGCAGGTCATTGCAGGAAGGCTGGACACAGCCTCCCCCTTTATGCGGCACTGGACGAAGGCTCATATTTTAAAATTTGGTTAAAATGCGACAATTTTGTTGTCAATTTAATCTATTTTAATTTAATTCAATTTAACTTAATCAATTTTTATCTAATTCAATCTAAGTTAATCAATTTTAATCTATTTTAATTTAATTTATTATTATTTGTTTCTGTGTCAGTACTTATGATTCTCGCTATATGGACTTGACTTAGAAGTTTAAATAATAATAATAAATGATTATTATTATTATTTAAACTTCTAACACCCCTCTCTTTTTCCGTCGGGGGTTAATAATAAATGTCAAGTGCGAGTCGGACTTGTGCACTAAAGTTTTTTATAGTTGTAAGACCTTGTGTCTTGCCAAATATTATGTTCTAGGTCAACGGGAATTAGGTACCCTGAAGGTTTTGGTCCATGGCGAGAATGAAAACATTTTTTTTTTGTGAATTAACTACAAATTTACGGCTTTCGGATTTTTCCCTTTATTTGTGCTATAAGACCTTGCTTCTTACCAAATTTTATGATTTAGGTCAACAGAAAGTAGGTACCCTATAGGTTTTGGTCCATAGCAAGAACCGAAAGATATTTTTTTGATGAATTATCTACAAATTTACGTTTTAAAGATGTTTTCCTTTTCGTACTTGTGCTAAAAGACCTTGCTTCTTTACAATTTTTTTGATGTAGTACCCTATTATGGGTTTTGGTCCAAGACGAGCATCAAAAGTATTTTTTTTAGTGACTTAACTACAAATTTATGAACAACAAAGATGGAAAGACGTACCTAGACCGAAGTGCGACCGAGACAACAATATGCACGCGAAACAAGAACGCCGGCGGCGCCGGTCCAACCATGACTGAGGTGGGTGGACCTAATTTGAGCCTTCCACTTTCAAGAAGCTTAGGTACCTAATCTTCCGAATTTTACTGAGATCAATGGCTTAGTGTTTTAACTTTGGAAGGTGACTTCATCGAAGGAGATCTTAGCTGTGTTTGATCAAAATTGGTTCAGTTTTTCTATCGTTCAGTGTATCATACACACCACACACACAACACAGATCAATAGTAATAAACTCACCGAAGGGGTTATAACTTTGTACTTACATGACAAAAATATATCAAAATTATTTGATCGTCTCACGGAAACACTGCACTTTTCTGGGATCAAAATTATCCAGGATATAGCTATCGTAGTACCAATTTTCATCCAAATCCGTTCAGCGTTTGAGCGTTCAGGTGTAACAAACATACAGACATAGGTATTCATTAAGCTTTTTCCTTTACAATATTACAGCGATGTAATTTTTCTTGGAAAGCCTTAGGAATGGAATGGAATTACCTTAAGATATTATGTTTCCTTCCACTCTCATTCTGTTTTAGTCGATTAAAGCAATATTTCCGAAAATTCCAATTACTAAAGAATAATTGGCCCACTTATTAAAAAACAGATATTTCCTCTTTAATGGGAAATCGTCCGGCAGTGCGAATCATTCCTATATTCAAACCAATGAATTTTCCGAGAAACGTTTCATCTTTCACTTTGATTTCCAATTACTTTACTACAATAATTGGTGGAAAGATTTTTAGAGCGTTTTGTCTTCTGTTGACTGCTACTCGGTTCTTGAATCTAAGCTGCCCGCCCCAGGTGGATATCCCTTAGTCGCCTCTTAAGATACTTACGGGAAGAGTTGGGGTGTTTCCCCCGTTGATGATTATAACAGATGGTGCCCCAGGAGCTCCTCACTTCCTCTCATCCCTACCGCATTCGAACATACATCACCTTCGCCTCCCCACACCGGGTGTCTCCTGTTGCCCAGACTCTAACGAGACGTGCTTCAGGAGCACATAACAACAAATCATATACACACACAAATATACAACACACACTCATACACGCACGCTCACTGAAACACACGTCGCGAAGCCACTGAAATGTCCTAAAAACTGTATTTTTTAATATTCTTAATATTCTTTTATTTATCACCTTTCCTCACCTTTTTGTTAAACATTTTTACTTTTTCTATCTGATCCATTATTTGGCCTTATGTTAGCATACGTTTTTGTACTGTGTTATGGAAAACTAGCTAATTTTCTGTACAATATTGCTTAAATTAGGCTACGTTCTCAGTGTATCCCAAATTTCATCTTGATCTGTTCAGTAGTTTTAGAGATCCTATGTAACAAAAATTTCACATTTCACAAACTTTATAATATTAGTAGGATGTACCGCTGTTCAAAAAGTAAAATCAACAGTAACAGAAAACAAAACGGTACCGCGGTAAGCTCCATGACATGTTTTCCGTCCCAATATTTACTTTTTATCCTTATTTGCCGAAGAAAATGTTTTAAAAGCTTACAAATTATTAAATGTATTGTTGACTCCTGGAAATGTTTTTCTGCCACGGAGAATTTCCTCAAGACCCTCACAGAAACTTTTGAAATGTCATGGACGCCATTATGATTAGGTTTCGGCAGTACCTTGTCAGATTAATTTAATTAGTTGCACAAATGGTTGTCGGTGGTAACAATTTTTGAGCTAAGAAGTTGGGTTTGAGTCCCATTGAAAGAAATTTTATAAGCATTCTCATTTACCTACTGCTTAAAAATGGAAAATGTTAAGAAAAAAAAATTGAGGAAAAAAAAAACATTTTAAACATTTTCTAATCATTTTTGCCATACCGTAAAAACTTTTGTGTTTTCGTAAAAAGGTAAGTAAAGAAATAGTTTTCCATTTAATTAAAATACAACCCGTTTCCTTTTTCGATCTCTCTCATAATAATAGGTAAATTCACTACTCTTAAAAATATCGCTCTAAAATATATAAAAAGCTGAAATATTTTAACCAATTAAGGTACCTACCTTTAAACAACAGCCAACTATGTAGTAAGTACCTAATACTTCTGTATCAGCTATGGATAATGTGATATGATCCTGAATAAAAAACTAAAATAAAAATTTCCAATTTTTTATTACTCTCATCATCATTTTGATTGCAAAAACCATTAAAATTTTTGTCAGTTCAGACTACCTGAAAAAGTCTAATAAGAAATATCCCTCGCCCGTTAAAAATAATGTAGGGCAAACAATTTGGAAAAGTTTTTTTTTACAAGTGTCCTAGTGCTATCTAAGTTAAGATGGTTTCCTTCCTGTATTATTGTAAAAATATTTTATACAGAATGTCTCGAAGCCCGTCCACTAAAAGACACATAATAGTAACATAAAATCCAGGGTTGAACAACCCCGTAAATTACTACCACCCCAGATAAGGAAATCCACGAATTAAACAAACCAAGAAGTGCTACCAAGCTTAGAAAAACATTAAAACACGGGTGATTGACTCAATAATTAAAACAGGACTTACCCTGATTTCCGTTTCCAAATTAAAAAAAATCCCTCGTCCTTCACCAAACAAAATCAAAATAAGAACACGCCCGGATCCACGCGCATTAAAACCAAACAAATAATAAACAAGCACATAAAATTAACGGCACACAGATTTTATTGCACTAAAAGAACACGTGTTTATTTTATATTTTTCTCGTAATTTTTCCAGCGGAGTCGTCAACAGACGTGCGCACTCCAGGATGGCTGGGTACGGACTGAGCTCTGGGCTTTCCTTCGCGTGGAAACTGTTGATTGCCCCTCCCCCCTCTTATTACGTCTTCTGGAAAAATTTCATTGCTACCGATTGATGTTTCAAACTTGCATAAACGCCTGCATGATTCATTTTCCTTCGCTTTTTAAAAATTTTCTTCTCTTTTTTAGTGTTTGCTCTCCAATCTATGCTCAAAATAGTATTTACCCATGAAATTGCTATTTTCTGAGCTTGAAAAATAAACGTTATTGCAAGATTGGAATAGGTTTTGTTTTTGTTCGGAGGAAAATAGACTTGGCCGAGGGAAACGGAAATCGGTACGTTTTTGATGGTTCGATCGAAATAGAAGCTAATTTAACATTCACTTGCTCATGTTTAATTTAGTACTTTATTCACTTTATTGACGGATTTAGTTCACTGATGGAAATTATTACTGAATCTTTAGGCTTCGTAATTAGTCGTCATTTTATAACAGACTTTCTTCTGCCCGCGGTTTCGCACGCTTTTTTTCTTTATAATAAGTAGTCTATTGATTAATTCAGGCTACGTTTTAAGTGTAAGCCAAATTTCACCTTGATCTGTTCTGTAGTTTTGGAGATCCTAGGTAACAAAAGTTACACATTTCACAAAATTTCGCATTTATGAGGAGGGCAGAAGCATTTATTCACATAGAAAATTACAATCAAATAATATAAATAATAGATCAGTTGAGTAGAAATTATTATGTACTAAATGTACGCCGAATTTCATTAGACCTGTTCAGTAGTTTTAGAGATCTTAGGTAACCAAAATTCATATTTCATAAACTTTCTGCTTTATAATATTATAGCATTAGGTCCGTATTAACTAGGAACCAGTCCGTTGCCGTCTTTTGTTATATGAATTATTTTAATAAGACCCATTTTTGTGTTGGTTTCGAAGTAAATCATGATTATTTTGAGTAACAATGGATTAAGATGCAGCATTATCGGGCTTCCTGACCTGTGTTGTCATTGTCAAATTATATTGGGCGCCATCGCGGGCTGCGTTTTTCTGAGAGACCGTTTAAACTGTAGTATTCGAATTCAAAGTACCAGGAGATTAGAAGATAATTAGAGATACAGAGAGAATACATAGTTAGAGATTCACTGGAAGCATCAAATGTTCAAACCTTCACTTTATATGCTACCCTAGTAGTTTTGTAAGTTTGTATTGTGCTGGAAAATGATACTAAGATAGCATTATGGTGGTATTCATTACGAATGTAAGCGGGTTAACTACGAACCTTATTTGTGTTGGAAATAATGAATTCGTCAAACTACAATAGTTTTTATAGTAAAATATGGTGGTATTGTTTGGTCCTGGCCTACCACCTAGGAGTAGGCCCGATGGTAAGGCTGGTCCGTAGTGATGAAGTCTGTCGTTTACCCACGCCTGTGAAAAACGGGAATTCACAAGCGATTGATTTCTTATACTTATGTACATACAAAACACTAAATTCTTATTCAAATGTGTCCTTCTGACGACCTCTGTGGTGCAGAGGTCTGTCTGCGACGCAGGAGGTAGCGGGTTCGATTCTCGTCTCGGAACAAAATTAAATGTTTGTACAGATATCTGTTCAGGGTGTTCTGGGTGTTTTCTATGATCTAGATTTATCTAGATCTATGGAGCATATGGTATTACGAAGGTCAATATATCAGTTTTCTAGTAGCCATAACACAAGCGCTTCTTAGCTTGGGACTAGATGATGCTCTGTGAATTGTCCAGTATTATTTATTTCTATAATTCCCGTTTTACTCAGAAGGCTTTTCGAACGAAGATGGATTTAGATAAATGAGAAATCAATGGATTCGTTGCCACTTGATTGACACGAGAGATAAAAAGTGACAGGAAATCCAATATGGCGGAAAATTGAAGGCGCCGAAAATGACTGACGACGGTAAAACAAAAGAAAAAGCTTTTTTCCCTGTAGGTTACAAGTTGTGGCCCCTTAATTTTGTGATTTTCTTTTGATGTTAGTATTCACAAAAACTTGGTTATAACGCCTTGATTAACGTGGAACCACCTGTTTTTTATTAAACAACTTTCGGACTCAGAACTAAGTAAACACAACAGTAAAGCGAATTGTTGACTGAAAACGATAGAATACACAACTGCGCCCTTTTTGTTTTTTCCATTTTCCTTGTTTGCTTGTCAATAAACCTAAATTGATATTGCAAAAGCCTTGATGTCAAAATTTCAATAGGCTTTAGAAACTCTTCATCAATTACAGCTAAAGTATTTTTATAGTGTCTATGGGCTACCTAAAGGCGAATAGGCTTGCTTGTTTCTCATAATTAGCGATCCTGCAAATTAATTAATGTCATTCAGTAAGAGATTCGCTCATACAATTTTCAACGCTAGTCTGAGACCAAACGGCCTCTCTGTAAGAGGTCACTTTGAGCGATAAGGCCGCCGATTGTGGCACATTAAAAAATTTAATTAATAGTTACCGTTTGTTTAATTATTTTATAAGTTTTGACGGTGCAATAAAGACATTATTTATCTGTCTAACGACCGGATTTTATTCAGTTGTGATTGTGATCCCCGAATACTTAACACAACTCAGATTTCAACACATCTTAAATAATGATTTTTTACAGTTTTCCATGAAATTCTGTTATAAATTTGTCATTTGAGACGTGATTAAATCTGAGTTGCGTTTGCGTATTCGGGAGTAAGATTCGTAAAACGAGTCGCTATATAAAAATCGTGTTTGAGCCACGATTTGTGCGCTTACAATGCGTACGAGACATAAACCCCAGTTTATTAAACCGAAAATCCTTACCCTAGTTAGTACATACATCCGAGAAATAAGCAAATTCGTAAGGATTACCCTAATTTTTACAAAACAATAAATGGTCAGCGCCACCGATACCAAACTAGATATAAACACAACCTGCCGTGCGATAACGCTAAAATCGCCGATTCCCATTGATTGAATGAACATTTTATTTCTATGTTTTTGTGGTGATGGAAACCGAAATTGTTTATACCCCTCTGTCTTCCCGAAAGGCGATCCATTGAATGAGATATTTTACCGTAATCACAGAGCTGGTGAGGCCTGAATCAAAATTAAAAATCCACCAATCCTCCCCCAACTCGAAAAAATTTATAATAAAATCCCAGATACCTAACATAAAATCTCTCGAAAAACATAACATGTTCGAAAGCAAACTGAAAAAGATCCTCATAAAAAATGTTTTTACGAACTTCTTCAAAGATTCTTTTAGCGACTCGCAAATTAAATTATAAATTAGTAAAGGTACCACTTAGTTCATCTTTAGTAGAAAGGCACGATACCTGCCAGTTTTCCATTGCAACATCCTAAATGGGTACATACTGTGATCTTAACTTAAACTCACATAATCACTAAGACCTGATTGAATGAATGCAATAAATAAAATACTGAATACTTACTTTCAACAAAAATGCTGTTGAAAGTACGCAATTAACGCTAGTCACAATCGCAAATCAAAAAATTACGATTTGGCAAGTTTTCTTTTTCTGTAAAAATTTAGGAATGCAGCCAACAAGCGGCGAAAACTAAATTAGCTAGTGAATTTACACGGAATGGTATAAATTGACATACTGTTGTATCTTGTCTCTTTTCTTTAGTGGTGAAAAAGAACCTCAGTGTCTACAACAATAAATTTTTTTTACGCAAATTCATCAAATATGTGTTTTTTACCTGAAAGCTCTATTTTAGTTTTAAGTTAGGTTGATAAAGATTTGTCGACTTAAGTGGTTTGTCCTATAAAGTTGTTTGAATAAATAAATTGAAAATTGAATCATCAGCCTTAGTCCACAGCTGGACATAGGCCTCCCCAAATGAGCGCCACAGCGCGCCCTGTCTTCAGCTTACCGCAAGAAGCATCTGCCTGCAGTCTTTCGCAGATCGTCATCCCATCTGGTTGGAGGCCGTCCTTCACTACGTAAGCCGAGTCGCGGTCTCCACTCAAGAACACGTTTACCACAGCGGTTGACGGACGAATTTGACGCATTTTAATGAAAATCTATCAAAAAACCTGTAATATCACGTCCTGGAAAACTTGTTACTTCTACTGGTTTAACTAATCCGTACTGAAAGGCAAAAGTTGACCGTGGTGTCAAATTTTGTTACGCATAATAGAGTCCGTTGCTTTAATTAAAATAAAACAAAAACAGGTGAGGTTGAAAAACTTTGTTTTTGGTAAAAGCAGTGTGTTTTAGTTAATTTTGCTGGTTGTTTTTAGCAGATGCTGCTGCGGAAGATATAGTAGGCACTCAGGTAAGTAAGTAACTACTTGTGTTTTTGTAGAATGTTTCTTATAATTTTTTTTCTTGTCGGAAATTGGAGAAGAAAAGTGAAAGTATAATTGTAAAACCTTGCTTCTAACCAAATTTTACGATTCTAGGTCAACGGAAAGTACCCTATCAATATAATAAAATAATAACAATAATATATTTAATAATAACAAATAAAAAAATATTTTTGGGAATAATTGCAACTACTTACGGATTTTCCCTTTACTTGTGCTATAAGACCTTGCTTCTTGCCAAATTTCATGATTCAAGGACAACGGGAACTACCCTAATAGTTTTGTGTGCATGTGATTCCCTTAGAAACTTCAAAATATTCGGACATAAACGGCTGTAACTTTTGATTGCGTTTACTTAGAAGTTTGATTTATATCACGGTTCCAAGAGGTTACGGACTTGAGTATTGGATGTTAATTTCAATTCGATGCCTCCACGCATTCCTGAGAAAAGGGGGTTGACAGACGGACGGACTGACAAACGGACAACAAAGTGATGGGTTTCTTTTGAAGTACGGGGCACGGGGATGAAAATATGTTAAGCCGTTGGTCCTGCGCTTGACCTCTCCCCGGTCGTGTCGGTCTTTTCTTTCGCAAATTAAGTTAGGTAGGAGGGTAATTTACTTAATTTAATTAATTTTAAGTCTATTGTTTACTTTCTCTGATTGTAAGTAGGAACAATTTGTGGGAGGGCGGGCGGTACACACAAATGACATTTTGTTGGATCTTGTCGGAAGAGGTTCTGCGCGGAATTGTTACTAAATATTGTTTCATCCTAATATTATACAATGGATTTCCGCAATTTTAAAAATCCGCAAAGATTAACGCCTGAATCTATTATTTAAACATAACATAATTAATTTGTCAGACATTATGAAATTTATTACATAATAAAATTCTTGTTCACGTTTACAGACCATCACAGCCGTTTTAAAGTGTAATTTCGATTAAAGCATCTCTATAGAACGCATTATTGAATTGAGGGACCTGCCACCAATACCAATTTCAAGAATTAAGACCTGGCGTCTTCACAAAGATGTTCGTGATGGTGGGCAGAACCTGCAGTTTACGCAGTGTCAGTAAATTAAAAATAACCCTGTATAGTACAAACTGAACAGAACAAACAAGTGGAGTACTTTTCCAAACGAGTTATTTCACAAAGAGCTACTACTCTATAGTTTTTAATCTTCTACATTACTTCAGAGTCCTCCTCTTCGTTTGAGGAAAACATTTTTAATTTCCTCAATAAGCCCCGTTTGTTTAGTCAGTCGGAAACACCATGGCGTTTTATGTAATTGGAGAAGTTCTGAACTATCAAAGTTATCTGAACAAATAAAAGACGTAGTTTATTAAAATGGATACCACTCCGCATAAAAATGAACATGCAAATATTCTGTCAACACATTTTTAAAGTACTGCAATAATTTTAACCAAAACAATGGTAATACTATCAAAGTTTATATGTAAATATAATTCTGTCATCTGTGTATTTAAATTAAAGTAGAGTTTTTCTTGTTGTCAAATTTTAGAAACAAAATTTTGGAATTGCTCGTAGAGGGATTTGAACATTTTTGTATAGCCCAGGGTGGCCCTAACATAGGGTACGATACATTTTTTTTTCTTCTATTTTTAGTTATTCATTAGTGTTCGTCCAGTCTACAGTTTTTCGGTGTTGTGTGCTTTCGATATTCCATGATGCGGCCTCATGAGCTTTCGGTATTTCGATCTGCGGTTTCGTGTACTTTCGTTATACCGTTCTCCAGTATTTAGATTGCCGGTATTCCGTAGAACAGTCTTTAGAAACAGGACACTTAAACGAATAAAAATGTCCTAGAACAGAATGTCCGAAAGAGTCAGGTTTCTGAAATATTCACAGATGAAAATACCTCTCTCCTCAAGCTCAACAGCCTGTATTGATCGACTGCTGGACGCAGTCCTCCACCTGATAAACGCTTTATTGGCTAAGAACAGAATAAATACATGCCAGCACAGATTAAAATACCTTTCGCTCAATTTTTTTTTCATATTATGTGAATATCTCAAAATCTTGACGCTTTATGACATTATGTTTAAGGAAATTTTTTATTTGCAGTCACTGTATACAATTGTATACAATCCATATAATTACGTGAAAAATTCAGAAGAAATCCAATAAATGCTTATTGGATTTCTTCTGAATTTTTGACTGAAAACAGCACGTCTTTCCAAATTCTGACATTATTTTCAGTTTGTGAAACTTGGCAATATCAATTTCTACCCATCCCCAAGACTATTTCGAGCGACCCAATCGAAACTTGCAGACCTGATATAGCTATAGTTTATCAAGCAGTGGTAATGCAGACATGGCATAGATATTCCTTTTATTTTGTTCGTCGTAAGTTTTAGTCAAAAGTAAGGTGGTTTTAAAGTACAGCAGGGCCTCGCTGAATCGCTTTATTGTTGTAGCGCTGTTTCGCACCACAGGTTCTCACCGCAAATTCATTTTTGTGGTTTCATACCAAATAATTATTGCCAGTTTCACATCTACATTTTAACACCACATATCAAAACTTGAACAGCTTTCGTATTTGCCAGTGCAAGTTTTGATACACTCGAAACGTGATTACTGTGTGAATATTGGCTATTCATTATCTGCCTTGAATTTACTGTATATGACGTGGCCATATCCTAGAATTCATCACTTTATGATGTAACCGACGATTTCATGAATTTTTCTTGCTTTTTAGGGTTCCGTACCTCAAAAGGGGTATATGATCACTTTGTTATCCGTCTGTCTTGAAGCCTTAATATAAATAAAACTTTTATGTGAACGCAATCAAGAGTTACAGCCGTTTATGTCCGAATATTTTGAAATTTCCCAGGGTATCATATGCACACAAAACCTATAGGGTAGGTACTTCCTAGGATATTTTGCAAGAAGCAAGGTTTTGCACAAGTGATGGAAAAAATCCTAAAACCATAAATTTCTAGTTCTTTCATTAAAAAAATTACTTTTGATTCTCGCTATAGACCAAAACCTTCTTCCCGTTGACCTAGTATCATTAAATTTGGCAAGAAGTAAGATAGTAAGTACGTCTGGGGCAATGAAAATGTTAATATGCACACGCACAGTGATAACGGTCCATATTCCACTTTGAAAACAGACGAGTGATTGATGAAAGTTGTCGAACCCAAAGATTTAGTTGTCAACTAAGTTCGTTTCTCAAGTAGACCTACAGACCACGGCCCACACAAGAAAATCAACGGCGAGCGAAGCCACGAAATTTTTAATGATCTGACTGTGCGTGTGATTTGTCGTTGTCACCCCTAAGGGTGCCAAGATGGCACCCTTCGGAGCTTGGTACCGTGGCGGATCATCCCTCCGCCCACTTACGCCGCTAGTGGTTCGTAGTAAACCCGCTCATTTTCAATTAATCACTAGTATATTATTTTTTATAAAACCTGTTTAGTCCCACAGCTGGGCAAAGGTCTCCCCCAGACTTTTCCAAAAGTCACGTTCGTTTGTCACGTTGTTGGAAGGACCAATCTAACCGGAATGCTAATATAAAATACTACAAATATTACAACTAATATTTTTTTTATTTATCAACATTTATTACAAAAGATATTCGTAGGATGGGAGGTGAGGCATTTTTGATGTTGGTCTTCCAATCGGACCAGTATCCCCATTTCAGCTCACCGTCCTGTTGATTGTAGGACAGGCAGTCTGTTCCTTGACACTGTAATAAAAAAATAATTGTACAAGGTAGCTATTCATTTATTAACTTGCCAAATTTTAGAAAATTACAGTAATATATTATACATTAATTATATAATCCGAGCCGACCACAGCAGCCAGTATCATCGGAGACTAGCCATGTGCGCAGGACATATTATAGTGCACAAGTGTGTTCAAACAGGTGCACTCTCTATTCCCTCACTCTTATAATCCGATGGGACGGTAGACCGACACGACCGGGGAGGTCAAGCGCAGGACCAACGGCTTAACGTGCTTTCCGAACCACATCGCCTACTTCCTGACTCCGGGCTGTTACTGTGAATTTTTCTTGCTAAAAAAACCCCAATAACAACTATTGGCCCGACCCGGGATTTGAACCCAGGACCTCATAATCAGCGGTTGAACAAGCTGACCGCTAAACCAACGAGAAAGTATTTATACGATACAATACGAATGGTTCCCTATACGTAACCTCTTGTTTGAAGCGAATTTATTTGGTGACGTCAATGTCAACAGTACAGTCGGCGCGATATACATATGAAGAGCGGTTTACAATACAATACAAAAATGCTTTTTTGTACACCATAAAATAACATTACAATTATTATTTATAGGTACTCATTAATTTCTACGTCCACTGGTGAACGAGCCTTTCCCAAAAAAGGGGGGTTATTTCACGGATATTTCGTTATTTTATAAGTAGACGAAGATTATTAAAATGCGCGCAAACAAAGACTGCTCATACGACGTTACTATTTTGAGTAAGTTTTGCTTAAGAGGGCGCCTTGCGCGCCATTTCATGAAAAGAATAGGTATAGGATTTCGCGTTCATATGAGTAAGAAGGAGCATACGTTTTTGGAACGGCGAAAGCGCCAAAATTAGTTTGAAAATATATTTTATTTTCTCTCTTTTTTGTTTCTATAAGTTCATTTTGCGTTAAGTAGTAAACATAGATCGATCTTGTATTTCAAAATAAAAATTTTACATTTTCATCCATCCATCCAAACATTATTCAAATCCGTTTTGTAAAATGCCTTATTTGACATCAACTCACTGGAGCTTCACAAGCATCTCCAGTACACTGAAAATAGTTAGAAAATATTATAATAGGTAGATAATATAGGCTGATGATGATGATAATTAAATAGGTAGATACATTTTTTAATGTGATACATTTAATTATATATAAATATATACATGTCCTAGCATGTAACCTACCTACTACTTTTTTAATTATTAATTTTATTTCAAGTAAAATATTATTGTATCATTTTATTAGTCAAAATGACTTATATTTAGTGATTGTGTAACTTGAGTCATTGGAGTAAGTAAATTTAATTAATACCTACTTACTTAAATTTATCACATTTAAATAGGTGCCTACTAGGAATATTGGATGGGTATTCGGTTGGCGACATCTGACAACACGCGGCCTGCATGTTCCTACCTTCACCTTTTTTAAAGTCGGTTATAAATATGTCGGTACATACTTACATGTGAGCGACAATTCTTGCCGTCGCACTAAAATAAGTAATAAATATTACAGAAATGTTTATTTCAGGTCAAGACAACAACGCGGGTTAACGTTACGCGTTCACTGGATCGGATTGGTGCGCACGCAGCGACGTCGGTATTTACAATATACCGATAAGGTGCATACAGATATTGCCCAGACCAACAGTTATAATATTGTATGTTTACAAATAGTATCTTACGTTTAAACGGCCCTTAAAGGTCTTTCAAAATATGGTGATGACTTAATTAAGCTCCTACCAAAATACATTGTTCAAAGAAATAGAAATATCAAAGCTAAGTGCAACAAAAATCCTCTAGATAATATATTTGATAGTAAAGGTACATATAACAGAATTGAGAAAACTGCAGCTTAATTAATACAATGTTCTTTGTTATTTTCCTAAATTATTTAGTTACTATATATTAAATATATACTATAGTATAATATATATTAGTTACTAATATAATGATACTAATAAAACAAAAAATTATACTAATTATATAATTATACTATACAAGCGTATTTTCAAAGCGCTCTAGTTTACCGATGACGTCATCCGCAAAAATAACGGTCTCTGGCATCGGTATCGGCAGATATGCCGATGCAGTGCACGCTTTACCATATAAATTAGTTGAAAGCAACAAATCCTTACGCTCCGTACGCACCGATACCCATCCAGTAAACGCCATTCACTTACTAAAGTTGTGCAATTTTCACCCTGGCACTGAAAAGGTGATTCATAGGATTAGTTGCATTTCGTGCGTCGACATTTTGGAGTAAATAACCAAGTAAGTCGCGTTTCCTGCGTTCTGCTACCTGACAAAAAAATACATAAATCTTTTGTCGCATTTCGTGCGTTGAGTACGTATGAGTAGCTTGAACAAGTAATACTATAGATATACATAAACAAAACAGAATTGGCAAAGGCATGACATTTCAAAATTTAAATCACAATATATTATTAAATCATCCATTATCAGCCTATTATATATAAATAAACAAAGCTGGACAATCCACACAGCATCATCTAGCCTAAGGGCTTTCTAGCTCTGCTAAGCTCTGATAGACTTACTTAATTCAAAACATTACATAGATAGACATTTTATACTTATATTCTTACTAGCTTCTGCCCGCGGCTTCGCACGCGTATTTTCGGTATAATAAGTAGCCTATTATTATCTAACTTAGGCTTTGCTCTAAACGTACGCCAAATTTCATCTTTATCTGTTCAGTAGTTTTGGAGATCCTAGGTAACAAAAATTCAGATTTCACAAACTTTCGGCTTTATAATATGAAAGTAGATATATAGATAGTAGATACATAGAAAATACCCAGAAAAACCGGAACAAAAATTTGTAAAAAAAAAATTGCCCCAGGGCGGGAATTGAACCCGCAACTTCCTGCGTCGCAGGCGGACCTTCGTCCACATCGGTCATCAAAGTTTTCGGTATTATTCTACTCTGGGAAGAAGTCGTGAACTACTAGTGAAGGAGTAAAAGTAGAAGTTGTCAGTGTAAATTGTTTACTTTTTAACTGATTTCAAAAAGAAGGAGGTTCTCAATGCGTATGTTTTTTAACCCCCGACGCAAAAAGAGAGGGGTGTTATAAGGTTATATATAAATATTATTAATTTATTATGTTTGGCTTACTCTTGATCGACAACCATTAAACCCATCGGACTTGCACTAAAAAAGAAAACAATATTCTTATTTTTTACAATAATTCCGTGGCACTATTTGCCTTAAAGAGGCTTTGATTATTTACACTAGCTTCTGCCCGCGGCTTCGCACGCGTATTTTCGGTTTAATAAGTGGCCTATTGTTTAAGTTAGGCTACCTTCTCAGTGTATGCCAAATTTCATTTTGATCTGTTCAGTAGTTATGGAGATCCTAGGTAACAAAAATTTCACATTTCACAAACTTTCGGCTTTATAATATTAATAATAGGTTAGTAGGAATACTTAGTAGGATAACGCAATCAAAAGTTAGAGGCGTTTATGTCGGAATATTTTGCTTACAAGGGAATCACAAGTACACAAAACATATATAGGGTACTTCTCGTAGACCTAGAATTATGAAATTTGGCAAGAAGCAAGGTCTTTTAACACAAGTAGAGGCAAAAATACGAAAACCATAAACTTGTAGTTTATTTACAAAAAAATAATCTTTTGATTCTCGCCAAAACCTATAGACCTACTTCTTGTTGACCTAGAATCATATTTGGCAAGACACAAGGTTTACAATTATACGGAACCCTTGCTCTCGACTCGCTCTGACTAGCGCTTGACGTTTCATTTATCGTTGTTATGCAGCGTGGTGCTCTATCTAGACATATTATCAAAGACATCAGGTTATTTTGATCATGGGTATTCTTATCAGTAAATGAATTTTCGCTAGCTCCCGCTGAAAATACACCCCTATGGCTGCGGTTTTGGTAGAGAGCAGAAGAGAGAGTGGAGGCGGAAGCGGATGTTTGACTGGTTTTAATAGAAGGTTTAGCCGCCTTTGATAACGGTAAAAAACGCTTTCTACAGGTGGACGACGAGGTCTACTTTGAAACACGAAATACAAAGTTTCCGGTGACGACGGATCGCACGAAACGATGACCTTTAGGCCCACTCACATTACTTGCTGACCAATTTAGTATTTTTTGTCGACCACCAGATGCGACTCAATTTATTGCGAAATCAATTTTTCAGCTGACCAAAACCTCTTTAATCTGCTGACCGTTTACATGATACCCGTAATCATATATATCGTATTTTCTGATTCGTTTTCGTGCAAAACTTGCTATTATGTCACTTTCTATGATAACGTTTTCACAAAAACTAATCAGAAACTTCGATATTCGTTTTTACGAGTACCTACGGGGCCTTACCGCCAAGTACCTTCGGGCGCATCACCAACTCATTTTCAACGAATTAAAAACTTACCTTCGACGTGCAACTTTTCCCCAAACACTGCAAAGCACACAATTTAAAAAACAAAGCAGTTACAATTTCATAATTTAATAATTAATTATACAGAGATAAACCATTCTAAAAATACACGCCGAGTGTTTTTTTAGAATGGTTTATAAGTATTTAAGGTGCCTATGACGTTTTGTGGAGGGAGCGTGCATTTTTAGATTTCTTACACAACCGTCTATGTACCTAAGTACCTAGCAGGTAGAGATAAACCATTATTTGGCTTGTTGTACCTAAATTTTCATGTCCAGCTGTGGACAGGAACATAAGCTAATGATAACGATGCAGTAATTGCTTGTTTAACGTTCATAAAGTTGATAAAAGACGATCATGTAAAGCAGATACCTCAGAAAGACAGGCGTTTCCGGAACACTGAAAGAAAAATTGATTTTATTAACGACCAAAAAAAATTAAAATTACCTACCTAGTAATAACCGGGTCTACCAGTTAGGCAAAGCCGTGAAGTTGTTATTGGGGGTATTCTAAATTCACAGTAGCAGCCTAGAGTCAGGATTTGGCAGTGTTATACCCTATTATGTCCTGCGCACCTGGCTAGTCTGTGTTGAGACTGGTCACCGTGGTTGAAATTCGGGTAGGACATCATCATCAAAGGCTTTGAAGATGATGTCCTACTAAAGTCCTTAAGGCAAAGCTACTTCGCCTTCGAACTGAAATATTTATAGCCTGGCTTACAAGAGGATGACAGGAAGTTTTTGTCATGGCAAATGAAAATTTAAAAATCGCCAATCGCAAAAAATATCCGAACGTATATAAAAAGAAACAAAACCAATTCTTTCAATAACCATTCACTGCCTTCAAAAAAAATCATTCTTCTCTATTACGTGTCGCCGCCATCACGTAAAGTCAAAAATCAAGAAAAATATACAACTAAATAAAATAAAGGAAGAAACCCGCAATACAATAAATAGAAGGAAATATCTGCAATCTTGTGAGTATTCTCAAGACGATTCTCAAAACGTGCAAGGTATTTATAAGAAACATATGACCCTCAGTCTTTTCCTAGCTAAACAAAATATTGACATTATGTGCATAACAGAATCCATGCTATATGACAAAAACATAGACACATTTACTGTAGACGGTTATAAGAAGGCCGCATATTTTTGTAGAACCAAAACTACCCAAGGTGGTTGTCTTATTTTAGTAAAAAATAACATAACGTTTAAAAAGAGAGATGATGTTAATAATATGTGTATTGAAAAGGAATTTGAAGTTAATTGTATAGAGTTGAAAGAAACATTTATAATAGTAGTGTATAGATCGCCATCAGCAAATATAGACGTATTTATATCTAAATTAGAGCAATGCTTGGAAAAAGTGACTAGATATAATAGTAAAACCGTAATCCTATGTGGTGACTTTAATGTCCATTTCTCTTTGATCAGAGATCATCCAAATCAGTTGTCTGATGTTTTGGATTCTTTTTTATTAAAACAGCAAGTGTTTGAGTACACACGAGTTGTCATTACAAATGAAGTTATTGTTAGGTCTTGTATTGATAACATGTTCACCGATTCTGAGAATGTCGTCAATGTTAATGTTTTGGAGGGTGTAAAATCTGACCATTATTGTCAAGTTATGAAGATCGCAATTAATATAGATTTACGGGATCCCCATAAACGATTACTAAGAAAAGTAACGATGCCGAAACTACTATTGCTAAAGACCTGAATATTATAAAGATTATGAAACATATTTTAGATGTCTTATAAATAAACTAGATGAACATATTCCTGTTAGTCAATGTAATATAGGAGGCCTGGTGAACTTTAATGATTGGGCCACCAAAGGTATAATAATTTCTAGGATTAGGCTTTTTGAACTGTATGGTCTATTGAGAGACATCAACAGTAACATAAAAAAGGAATACGTGACTAACTTTAGTAAAATTTTTAAGAAAGTCTGTTGGAACGCCAAATAAATATACTTTGCAAACAAAATAAAGGCATCTCAAAATAAAATACAGTGTACCTGGCAAATCATTCAAAAGGAATGTGGTAAATCTAACTGTGATATTATGACCTGTGAAAAAATAAACAATGAAATTGATAATACTATTATAACTGACATAAATGAAATCTGTAATCACTTTAATAATTATTTTGTGTATGTATCAATCAACCTGACGCAACCTTTGACATGTTCCTTGAATTATTTTTTTTTTTTTTGGTTTCAATGGCAGAAGCCTTTATTCACAAAGAAAATTATAATATAATTAGTACTTACAATTGAAACAATTGAGCTAACTGCAGACTGTTGCAAACAATCTACAGGTAGCTCAACTGATCCATATCAATACCAGTCGGAAGCGTCCCCAAGACGCTGGCTGCATTGCCCCGCTGTATGGCAATGCTGATTCGCTGTGCCAGATACTGACCAGCTCTCGGGTCACGCGTCGCTTCGACCAGACGCTCAGATAATTTTTTGAAAACCCGAAGAGCCTCGGTACCCCACGGACCTAGGGTCTCGACTCCAAGAGGAGCAAATGTGTAGGCTCTGTCGAGACCTGCATATTTGCGCCTCTTGAGATCTTCGGCCAAATCTGCCGCCGCGCCTGCCCTCACGGATGTCCTCGGAAGATGGGAAGGCGCAAGTGTGTCGACGCATGTAGCGTCCCACACAATGGGCCTCCCCAACTCCCATGGGACTAGTGTCATACCGTCGGGCCTTTTACCATCGTCACGTAACAGACCATTCGGTTCGAGAATAGCTGGTACGTTAGCGGTGACAAAGGCCCGCCGGATGATGTCGTTAAGGCTGGCGTGGCGAGATATCCGACCGGCTGCCCTAGTACACGATAATCCGTGATGACCAAGCTGTTCGACAGCAGTACCGCACTGGCATTGATGAAGCGCGCAACACCTTGCACCCAACCGAAGACATGTTGCGATACGGAAAGTTACGGGATCCAATAAAGTACCAGTGTTATATGAAGGAAATGCTTGCAACCAATGTCCTGACTCCCATTTAGAAACGGCCAGGAGGCGGGCACGATCCGCAGAGCTGGAGCACGTTTGTGTGTTCAATTAATGTTAATGTTTGTTCCTTGAATGAATCTCTGACATATTTAAATGAGTTTAGGCCTAAAAACAACGATTATTTCTGCTTATCCCCAATCACTACTCAACGCATAATTAAATTAATTAGATCACTTAAGCCTAAAAACTCTAATGACTACTGGTACATTACGCCAAAACTTATAAAGAAAATAGAAACAGAAATTGCCTTACCAATGATGATGATACTAAATGATTGTATCCAAACGGGAATCTTCCCGGATGAAATGAAAATAGCTAAAGTGGTGCCAATACACAAAAAAGGGAACACATCAAGTTGTAACAATTATAGGCCAGTGTCTATCTTGCCGAGTCTTAGCAAGATTTTTGAGAAGTACTTAGCAGAAGAACTATCTGATTTTCTAAACAGTAGGCAAATATTATTTTCACGGCAATATGGATTCCAGAAAAACAAATCAACAAATGATGCTATCATAAGACTAGTAGAGGACGTATATGCTGGCCTGGAAAGATCACAGAAAACATATGGCGTTTTCTGTGACCTGTCCAAAGCATTTGATTGCGTGTCCCATGATATACTTATAGGAAAATTAGAACATTACGGAGTTTCTGGAGTCGAATTAAATATTTTCAAATCCTATCTAAGCAACAGAATTCAAATAACCGAGTTAAACGGCAACCGCTCTACAGAGTGTAAAGTCAAGTTAGGCGTTCCTCAGGGTTCGATCTTGGGGCCATTGCTCTTTTTGACTTACATTAATGATATATCTGTAGTACTAGACAATGTAGATGTTGTTTTGTTTGCTGACGATACCAGTTTGGTTATTAAGGACTCTTCTAACGAAAGCGCTGGTAAAAATGTAATAGAGTCATTAGATAAATTAAAAATATGGTTTTCTGTTAATAACATGCTTCTTAACGTAGACAAAACAAACATAACTCCATTCTCCTTAAACAATAGGCCAAATGACCTTTCTGGACGGCTGATGAAAGACACACTAGAGAGCTTGAGCATGACTCATAGTAATAAAGTCAAGTTTTTAGGTGTTTGGCTTGACACAAAGGTAACTTGGAGCGTTCACATTGACGCATTAACAAAAAGACTGTGTTCGGCTACCTACGCCATAAGGAAAATTAGAGAGATAGGCGGTGAAAAAGCAGCACGTATGGTATATTTCGCCTATTTCCACTCGATTATTACCTACGGCATACTATTTTGGGGAAGAGCAGCCGATGCAAACAGAGTTTTTGTGTTACAGAAGCGCGCAATACGTTATTTACTGGGCTTAAGGTATTTGGAATCTTGTAGGGAGAAATTTAGGGAATTAGGCATCTTGACGATGGTTGGAGAGTATATCTACCAAAATCTGATTTATGCTAAAAACAATTTACACAATTTCAAATATGTTAAGGAGGGACATGATTACAATACAAGACAAAAAAATAACTTAGTAGTCCCGAAAACAAGATTAACTAAAATCTCCAAAAGTTTTGTTTGTAATTCGATAAAACTGTACAATATGTTACCAAATAATGTTAAATCAATGTCAGATCTAAAATTTAATTCATTTGTTAAAAAAAGATTAATTAATAAGAGTTATTACAGACTAGATGAAGCTTTTGCTGACAAAAATATTTTTATGATTGACATTTAATCTGACATTCCCTTATTTATTATGATTAATTTTACTCTTTACATTTTTGACAATGCTTTTGCAGCTACCCCTTTAAATTATTGTTATTATTTTATAATTGAATTTTATGTGTTTTTGAAATGTTATTATTCTAAGTAATTGACCTGACTAAGTGTTTCTTGTGAACCCATGGTATTAATAAATGAATTGAATTGAAAGACTCGTGATTTAAGTCTAGAATCATGATGCCCCTGATGATAATAGATGTGATGATATGTTCCATCCTCTTCGTTAAGAAGGGGTCGTTCATTAATCACGTGATGATTTTTAGCTACATCCCTCCCCCTCCCCAAAGAAAATTACAATCAACAAGATCCGTCAAGTGCGAGTGTAACTCGCGCGCCGAGGGTTTTGAACGTTTGTCAATAAATATGTACCAAAAGTACCGGTTAGAGACTTCGCAATTTAACGAATACCTAAGAATAGTAGGTACCAACCTACATTTCAGATAGATCTCTCTGCATGCTTCGGATTAATGGGTGGTTCGGTTAAGGTGGGTAATGGTAAATTTTTCGACTTTTTACGAAATATTTCAAAAAGTATGAAAGCTACAGAAATTGTAAAAACTGTTTTGAAATGTCCAAACCGATACCTTTCATTTGATACCCCACTCGGCGGGGTAGCCCCCCTTTTGAAAATTATTATTTTTTGACCATTTTTCAAAAAGTGTTCTTTTTACAGACTTCTCTATATTTTTCCTGTAAAATATAGATCCATATCTACAAACGCTCGATACATTTTAAACGGATCGCTCTGCAAACTTCGGAGATAGGGGGGGGGGAATGGGTATTTTTTCGACTTTTTTCAAAATATTTCAAAAAGTATGAAACCTACAGAAATTCAAAAAACTGTTTTGAAACCTACAAACCGATACCTTTCATTTGATACCCCACTCGGTGAGGTAGCCCCCCCTTTTGAAAATTATTCCCCCCCTTTTTGACCATTTTTCAAAAAGTGTTCTTTTTTCAAACTTCTCTATATTTTTCCTGTAAAATATAGATCCATGTCTATAAACGCTCCATACATTTTACATGGATCACTCTGTAATCTTCGGAGATAGGGGGGGGGGAATGGGTATTTTTTCGACTTTTTTCGAAATATTTTAAAAAGTATGAAACCTACAAAAATTTCAAAAACTGTTACGAAACGTACAAAATGATACCTTTCATTTGATACCCCATATGACTCTGTAGGTATCTTTTAAAATTTCGGCATCACAATTTGTATGGAAAATATTCATTTTCATTTTTCATTTATTTTCATTTTTTTTTTCTCGAAATCTGTACAGGCGCACGAAATGTATTATCATTTTAAATTTCAAGTTGATAGCTGCAGTAGTTTTTGAGTTATTAAGGAGGGAAAAAAGGACAGACAAAGCGAGACCATAAGGGTTTTGAAACCGATCTTCGATCTTCAAAACCCTAAAAATGAAAACAAATTAGTATCTAGTACTGTATTTACATTTCAGACTGTTGACAAACAATGTATAGGCAGCTCAACTGATCCATAGCAAATACAAATACAAATCATTTATTGATAACTCCAGGTTACAGGTTAGAAAAGGTGCAATATAACGTTTAATATAGTTACTTAATTAAACGGTAATAGTAAGTATAATTAAAACTTTAGCATAATAATAATACATGATCATACCAGTCGGAAGCGTCTCCAAGACGCTGGCTGCATTTCCCCGTTGTATGGCAATGTGGATGAGCTGCACCAGACGCTTTTTTTAAAACCCCGGAGAGGCTTGGTACTCCACAGACCTAGGGTATACCTGATAAAATTTAATTCTGGCTAACCTTGTCTGGTTTGAAATTAGCGCGTTCAAGGGAAAAGGTGATATCTCAATTACGCCTCCTTCCCCTTGTAAACTTAAATGATAATTCATGATTTTTTCCAACCCCATCCAAACGTTTGAGCCTTGCGTGATTAATCAAATATCAAAGTATTTTATTACCTTTAGACCGTACTCTTGGAACTGTCACAAAATTCAAATGGCATGAGTAAAACTTGAGTAATTATGGACTATTAGAACAAACATTAGAAAATTAAAATCTAGGCAACAATGAAACATAAATGAGATGCTTAAAAGAGTAACTGGACACAGTGAGAAAAACAAAACATATATAGTGAATGAAAGTAAAGAAGCGATATTTAAATTAATTTACAACAAAAAATAGTATTTATATAACATGTTTATGAATTGAATATATTTATAAATATTCACGGAATTGTTTGTTACAAACGTGCTCCAGCTCTACGGATCGTGCCCGCCTCCTGGCCGTTTCTAAATGGGAGTCAGGTCATTGGTTGCAAGCATTTCCTTCATATAACACTGGTACTTTATTGGATCCCGTAACTTTCCGTATCGCAACATGTCTTCGGTTGGGTGCAAGGTGTTGCGCGCTTCATCAATGCCAGTGCGGTACTGCTGTCGAACAGCTTGGTCATCACGGATTATCGTGTACTAGGGCAGCCGGTCGGATATCTCGCCACGCCAGCCTTAACGACATCATCCGGCGGGCCTTTGTCACCGCTAACGTACCAGCTATTCTCGAACCGAATGGTCTGTTACGTGACGATGGTAAAAGGCCCGACGGTATGACACTAGTCCCATGGGAGTTGGGGAGGCCCATTGTGTGGGACGCTACATGCGTCGACACACTTGCGCCTTCCCATCTTCCGAGGACATCCGTGAGGGCAGGCGCGGCGGCAGATTTGGCCGAAGATCTCAAGAGGCGCAAATATGCAGGTCTCGACAGAGCCTACACATTTGCTCCTCTTGGAGTCGAGACCCTAGGTCCGTGGGGTACCGAGGCTCTTCGGGTTTTCAAAAAATTATCTGAGCGTCTGGTCGAAGCGACGCGTGACCCGAGAGCTGGTCAGTATCTGGCACAGCGCATCAGCATTGCCATACAGCGGGGCAATGCAGCCAGCGTCTTGGGGACGCTTCCGACTGGTATTGATATGGATCAGTTGAGCTACCTGTAGATTGTTTGCAACAGTCTGCAGTTAGCTCAATTGTTTCAATTGTAAATACTAATTCTATTATAATTTTCTTTGTGAATAAAGGCTTCTACATGTTTATATATAAAACTTATTTGTATTATAGCAATGTTGCTGCGCTGTGCCAGATACTGACCAGCTCTCGGGTGATGATGATCGGACGCTTCCGACTGGTATTGATATGGATCAGTTGAGCTACCTGTTGATTGTTTGCATCAGTCTGCAGTTAGCTCAATTGTTTCAATTGTAAATACTAGTTCTAATTTCTTTCTATTATTTTATTGTAATTTTCTTTGCGAATAAAGGCCTTTATATATAAAAAAAAATTGATAAATATATTCTACTTTTAGTAACCCACCGATGTTGAGCATTTGTTTCCAGTACACTGAAACAAAAATAATTTTCAAAAAGGCACATCTTAAGTAAATCTCTAAACAGCATTTTTGTCGCTTGGATTAATTATAATAAAATTTAAATTTATCTACCTTGGCATGAGATTTCGAGTGCTTGGCCTGAAAAATTAAAAGTTTAACAATAGTTTTGCTATTGTAGGTATTGTACCAAAATAATAATTTACGCCAACAAAAAATACAATACAAAACAAAATTAAAAAATTAAAAAAACCCCCGACCGTTTTTCATAAAACATAGCTTTGAATACTAGGGATAAAATTATCTATGACACATAAAAACCAAACGAAAATCGGTTCATCCGTTTGGGAGATACACGTTAGAAGACACATTAAACTTATAACACCCCTCTCTCTTTGCGTCAGGAGTTAAAAAGACATTACACAGGACACAAGTACAATGGGCGGCCTTATCGCTTAGGCAACCCTTGGAAGTGGAGGTTAAAAGAAATTTTAAAAATACAAGCAATTGATACATAAATAGGACAATGTTACCTCAGCTTTACATTCTTCTCCAAAACACTGCAATTAAATACTAAAATTATGACTTAAGTGATGTCTTTGTACAAACTAGCTAGAGGTTTCTTTTTATTTATTTACTCCAGCTTCTATAATGTAGGTTTATCAACTTGCGTGGCTACATCAGTAAACATGTCCAATTGTTCATTTACACATCTACAAGTGTAATAATAAATAAATCTTTGGAACTACTGGTCCTATTTTGAAAATTCTTTCACTATTAGCTATAGCTACATCATCTGTGAGTGATATAGTGCTATGTACTATTATCCAGGTGCCACGTGGGCAAAGCCCTAAGCAAGAGCAAATATAAAATAATCACTAGCTAATAAATAAACTACGCACATTGGACAAACATTCAAGAGTTTCATGCTCGCACTGAAAAGGTAAAAGAAATAAATGTATTAAATAAATCATATATATTAACAATAAAAAAACGATTAAATAAATCTAATCAATTCTTATAACAAAACAAATAATATTAACCTTGTAAAATCAAAAAATACACAGAGTTTACCAACTTACAGTAGCTTGGGTTTGCGAATAACTTCCAACTGTCTGAAATTCAAAGCTAAGGAGTTTTTAACTTGGTAAAAATTGTACAAGATCGCTCTAATTAAGTGTTTAGTTTTTGTCACGATTTTTGACACATCGTTGGTCTTTGGGACTTCTATATCAAGATTCAAATAATACCTAATAAAATCCATTCATAAATGATAATCATAAAGTAACTCTGTCTTTCTGTCTGTTACCTCGTAACAAAAATCGTTTAATGAATTGAAAGCAATCGCGACAATTCATAGGGCATTGGTCAAACTAAAGGAACAGTTTTCTTACCTTAGCTGTACAATGATCGCCCTCACACTGAAAATAAAAGAACACATTAAACAAGAACAAAATTAAAAATTTTAAAAGCCCTCGACAGATTTTCATGAAACATGGCTAAGAACACTCGAGACGAAATTATCTATGACACTAAAAAAAACTAAACGTAAATCGGTTCATCCGTTTGGGAGCTACGATACCACAGACAGATACACAGATACACTGACAGACACGTTAAACTTATAACACCCCTCTATTTTTGCGACGGGTGTTAAAAATACTCGTGGAGAATAGCTGGTAAAGATGCGAATTTAAACTTACAATAGCAATTGCATAATCTCCGTTTGCCTATAAAAATATTATAATAAAATTACTATGATTATTATAGGTTTACAAAAAATAAAAAGTTATAAAATGTTATGTAATTATGAAGGCAAAAGTTTACCTGCCTATATACAGGGTGTAACAAAAATAAGTAACCAAACTTTCAGGTGGGGTGTAGAATCGAACACTGAATTCAGGAAAAATATTTTAAAAAAATCCCCGCCCTTTAGTTTTCGAAAAATAAAATAAATACGAAATTTTCACTACATTACGCAAACGACTGATGCACGTGTTTATTTGACATTAAAATATGATTAAAAGGTCTACGTACCTTGTGTACACCTTATTAGCAGATAAACATCTTTTTACGGGGGGCACCCACGACCGGACACGCGATATCGCAGCAGCGCGCGCGGCGGCGGGCTGCACGTGTTGTAGTTATGTAGGAAGCTAGCCAATGCATTCCAATTTTCCCATTTCAATTTTCATCTCGTGGTATTCAATATCTGAATAACGCATACGAGCCATTTTTACGCACAAAAAACCGATAAGCGCCGCCGCGACCTTCACCTTGCGCTTGCAATGATGCAACTAAACGGCCATTGACCCTATGATAACATTCCTGTGGTATGACAGTTTGACAAAACTAACAATAAGCCTAGCATTTGGTGAACATTCGGATGAACTAAGTTTGTATACTTATCTCGCTCTCGCGCGCTAAAAGTTTGTGCCTTTTCTTGTCTCAATCTGGTGCTTCGGAAATGCAAATTGTAACAACCTTTTAAGGGGTTCATTGTAAGTTACTCACCGTGTTTTTAAAGGTCAATGTGAAGGTAGGTACTTAGGTAGTCAACGATATGAAAAAATAAAAGCTAGTAGTGAATATCTTTTAGTAGGAAGGTGCATGCTTAATGAATCTACCTACTAACTATGCATTTTCGCGATAGAACGTGTGTAAAGACTTAAAATAATTTATTTATTTTTTAATTCCTAGAGGAAAATTGGAATGTATTTGTTGTACGTAGGCTCCATATCTAAGCACGCCGTGCAGCCTGTTCGCTTCCGCTGCAATGATGTCGCGGGTCGATGACCGCGGTGGCCGCTCATTAGAGCACCGTTTAGGTGTTATGGGCTTATAAAAGAGATGAATACAGGTACTTAGGCCATTTTTTTTAATTCCAAATAGACACATGTATTATAGTCTATTGCCTAATGTTGTGAAAATTTCGTACCTATTTATTAAATTTTTCGAAAACTTAAGGGCGGGATTTTTTTTCAATATTTTTCCTGAATTCAGTGTTCGATTCTACACCCCACCTGAAAGTTTGGTTACTTATTTTTGTTACACCCTGTATATGTATGTATGAAGGTAAACTTTAATCTATAATGCAGAAGCAACGTTCAAAACAGTAACATAATATTTCAAACAAATATCATCTCTGGATTTTGGGTACTTTCTAGGTATAAAAAAAAACTATGTTATATTGAGACAAAGAATGTTTACGTATAATAATACTAACGTATACAATTGACACTCTTCGCTTCCTACCTGACGGAGTGTCCTGACCCAGCCGCCGGCGGCGGCAGTAGTCCTAATGCAAGGGACGTACGGCGCACGCACGGAGCGCAGATGGCATGGGTAATGATTGTGACCGACGACGGCGCCGATGGTTTTCAATTTTTTATTTGTTTGATCATGGACATGCGAACTTTCTTTGATGTTTGATTTCACCTTTTGTTCTCACAAAAGGTGAAATCAAATATCAAAAATAAAAAATAATAATTCATTGAATTATTATGGAACTATCTCACTCGCATAATATGTTCAAGAAGACCTAGACGTCACACAGTTGTTCTTATAGCGCAGCACAGATGTGCCGAGACGCAACCTTTGTATGGAGAAATCATCGAGTGTTGGTTCAGTGTTGCTTGTGTGCTGATGAGGTGATTCTTCATAGTTACCTCAGATAAACAGCTTCTACGAGAACACTGCAAAGACAAGAACAAAATTTTAAAAACCCTCCCGACAGATATTCATGAAACATGGCTAAGAACACTCGGGTTAAAATAATCTATCACATAAAAAACTAAACGAAAATCGGTTCATCCGTTTGGGAGCTACGATACCACAGACAGATACACAGATACACAGACAGACACGTTAAACTTATAACACCCCTCTCTTTTTGCGTCGGGGGTTAAAAAACACAGTAAGAGGTTCCAATTTACTTACCTTAGTAGAGCAAAACATTCCTCCGCACTAAAAAGAAAGAAAAATACCTGAATGAGAACTGAGGGGCGAGGCTATTTGCCGTTAGTCTCGTCGTGACGTCTCCTTGGGATTTGGGTAGTTAACTATCAGTAGTCTTTATTTTTATTTAACTAACACTAATTAAACCTATCTATTCATATTCATCTTATCTGCAAAGCTAAAATTACATGTTTTAAAAACTGAGTGTTCGTTTTTGAATAGTTTTCTATTCATTTAGTATATACATTGTCATATACATTTAGTATATACATTGTCATTCTATTCATTTAGTATATACATTGTCAGTCTGCGTCCGCAAGCGTTCGCAAGCGCACGCATTATAGCGACGCATCCGGAAAGATGTCGTCTTCGAAAGTAGTCAAGTGTAGCAATTGTAACATAGTTATTTGTGAAGTACTCGCATTTATTCAAAATAAAGTGGATGTGATGAACGAAGACAGTTTAGTTCAGATTTGTACTTCGTCTTTCTCAGTGGAAGACATCGAAAATGCTAAAAGCTTGTTATTCGAGTCTATTTCTTCTACAAAGCGGAGGATCCCTCGAAAAGGAGATGGACGCTCAAAAAGAGACCTTCATGATGTGATTGCTGTATTTAAGGAGATGGATCCCGAGGAAGTACCTATTTTTGTTGCCAGACAGTTGCAGAAATTGCCGCCCGTCACTTTCGATCACATTGATGCAACCCGGTTATTGAAGGATATTCTGGTTATGCAGAAAGATATTCGCTCAATTAAGGAAACCTACGTACCCATGGAGACCTTAACTGAAGTTAAAAAAGATCTATTTAACCTAAAACAAGCATCACTTGTAAACAACTACAGCTGTTTCGTCAATAATAAGCGAGGTGGCGGCGGTACATCGAATAGTTTTTGCATGGATAGTGGGCCGGTTGGCCTACCGCACATAACGCATGAACAAAGGAGCGTGAGTCATACTAAGAGCCCGGTAGCAGCGAGCGCGTCTTCGCTGTCTTTGTCACCCGCGCGCACTGTTGCTATGTCCAATCCGCTTGACCAAACGCAACCGCAAGTGCAAGCTTCACCCGGCGATCGGCACGTGGAGGCCCCCGCTTTAAGCACCACGGTTTCGACCGTGGAAACTACAATGGCACCAACTATGGAGCAGAGTGGCCTTATTCCTAGTCAATCTTGCATTGCTATGAGTAAACCATCAGTAGAGCAAAACTGCATTGCTATAAGTAAATCAGTAGTAGAGCCTAGACTTGTCGAAAATGAAAGTTTTGCTAACATATTATCAGCGGAAGGGCAATGGAAAGAGGAGAGGCCTGGAGAAGAGTGGATTGTTGCGCAGCGAAAACGACTGAGGAACCGGTTTTCTACGTTGGAGGGCAAGGCGTTAACAAATCCTAAAGAAAAATTTAAGGCCGCGGATCTTCAAACACCATTGTTTATTAATAATGTGGATGGCGGTACTACGGAAAGGGATATTGTGGATTATTTATTTTCAAAAACCCAGATTAAGGTGTCACTGGTGAAAATAAAGGCCAAGGTGCAGAGGCAATATAACGCATATAAAATGTATGTACCCAATTCCAAAATATCACTTTTCTTAGATGATAATTTATGGCCGGAAGGAATCTATGTAAGAAGATTTGTTGAGTTTAGAAAAAACCAAGATGGACAACAACAAGATAATAAATAAATCTATTTTTACAAGTGTCACTAGTTTCAACTGTCGCAGTTTAAAGAGGTCTATTGATGGGGTACGGGCTCTATGTCGAACTACTGACATTATAGCTCTGCAAGAAACATGGCTCTTGCCCCATGACATATCGTTGCTCGGCTCAATCGATCAGGAGTTTTCTTACACCGGGAAATCAGCAGTCGATACCTCAAAAGGCATGCTTCGGGGCAGAAGCTATGGAGGGGTGGCGATTTTGTGGAGAAAGAGTGCGTTCCAGTCCGTGTCGGTTGTCGAGTGCGCGAGTGATAGACTAGCAGCCATCAAGGTCGTGCTAGAAGACCGTCATTTCCTAGTGATTACAGTTTATATGCCAACAGACTGTAGAGATAACTTGGCTGAATTTACAGACTGTATGAGTGAGGCGAGTGCGGTGATAGACAGTTGCGGTATTGACTCAGTTTTTATTTTAGGGGATTTTAACGCGGATCCTAAGCAGTTATTTGGTAGAGAGCTCAAAAACTTCTGTGCAGAGCAAAAATGGTTGTGGGCGGATGTCGACTTTTTTGGTTCTACATCTGATACGTATACCTACATTAGTGACGTTCATGGTACTTGTTCATGGTTGGACCATATTGTTACTACCGAAGCAGCACTGAGCACAATATTAGACATTAAAATTAATTATAATGTGACGTGGTCCGATCATTTCCCGGTTGAAATTACTTGTAATTTTAATACTTTACAGCCCAAACTTGTTAGCAATCGACCATCTCATAATAATGTAATCTGGGGGGAAAGAGATAGCTCTCAAATCAAGCAATATACGCAGCTGTGCTCAAGTATGCTTAGAGATGTAGATTTCCCTCCTATTTTTAGAAAGTGTGCTGATTACGTTTGCAATGACATAGATCATAGAAGGGTAATTGACTCGATGTACAACAAAATAGTTAAAATATTAGGATCTGCGGCGGCTAGCAGCTGTTTAAATAATAGTTATAGCGGAAAATATAAGAAAAGGAGGCCGCATGTAATAGGATGGAATCGTCATGTAAAAAAGGCTCATGGTGAGGCTCGGCTCTGGTTTAGGGAATGGGTTGTTCATGGGAAGCCATCCTATGGCTTTTGTTATGATAAAATGCGTGACTCACGAAGAGAATTTAAAACAAAGCTTAAATGGTGTCAGGACCATCAGACTCAAATAAAAATGGATATTCTTGCGACCCATCACTCAGCTAAAAACTTCAGTAAATTCTGGAAGGAAACAAATAAAATAAATCCAAAGCCGTGCGTCCCCATGAGTGTCGAGGGTAATAGCGATCCTGTTCATATTGCCAACATATTTAGAGATCATTTTAGAGTAAAGTCTCCACTAGGATCTAGTAGTTCGGAATCTGAAATAAGGCTTGTGCAGGCTGGTGATGAAATCGTTAGAGTAACAGCTAAGGAAGTGGCAAGGGTGGTGAAAGGGATGAAACGGGGTAAATCTCCTGGTCACGATTCCTTAAGTATTGAGCACTTGAAACATGCAGGACCTCATTTACCTAGAGTGCTCGCCATGCTTTTCACCTTCTGTATAGGTCACTCTTACCTTCCTGAAGAAATGATGAGAACTCTAGTAGTACCCATTATTAAAAATAAAACCGGAGACGCCTCTAGCTTGGGCAACTACAGGCCCATATCACTAGCGACAATAATAGCTAAGGTGCTGGACGGTGTGATTGATGAGCATCTCAGTCATAATTTGAGCTTACACGATGCCCAGTTCGGCTTTAGGGCCGGACTGTCTACTGAATCGGCAATACTGAGTCTCAAACACACCGTCCGGTACTATACTAGCAGAAACACACCTGTCTACGCCTGTTTCTTAGATTTATCGAAAGCTTTTGACCTTGTGGCGTATGACAGGCTGTGGCCGAAGCTGTCCGGTGATACGGATCTGCCGCCTGAGCTAATAATGCTTCTAAAATATTGGTATGGCAATCAACGTAACACTGTAAAATGGGCAGGATCGTTATCGACCGAGTACAGGCTGGAATGTGGTGTGAGACAGGGCGGAATTTCTTCTCCACGAATTTTTAACCTGTACATGGATCGTCTGATCCGTGAGCTCAGCAGCACCGGTATAGGCTGTTCAATTGATGGAATGATAGTTAACAACATAAGCTACGCCGATGACATGGTGCTGCTGAGCCCATCGATCAGTGCCCTCCGAAAGCTGTTGAAAATCTGCGAGAGTTATGCGGAGGCACATGGGCTCAGATACAACGCCAGCAAAAGCGAGCTGATGGTTTTCAAAGCTGGAGCAAAGACCTACTCCACGGTCCCATCAGTTTCGCTGGCAGGCACTGAACTGAAGAAGGTAGCTGAGTTCAAGTATCTGGGCCACTGGGTCTCCGAGACTCTCTCAGATGACCTAGATGTAGAAAGGGAGCGCAGGGCATTATCAGTTAGAGCAAATATGTTGGCCCGCAGATTCGCGCGATGCAGTACAGCTGTTAAGATCAGTTTGTTTAGAGCGTACTGTCAATCTTTTTATACGTGCAGTCTGTGGGTTAACTACACGCAGAAATGCTGGAATGCCCTGCGCGTCCAATATAACAATGGATTCAGAGTGCTACTGGGACTGCCCCGTTTCTGTAGCGCGTCCGGGATGTTTGCCGAGTCCCGCGTTGATGACTTTTACGCAATCATCCGCAACAGAACAGCATCCCTGATGCGCCGGGTCAGGGGCAGTATCAGTAGCTATCTGCAACTTATAGCTGCAAGGATGGACACGGACTGCGTTTTCATGCAACATTGGACGCGCACTCATAGTGCCATGCGCTCATCATGAATATTGTGTGTACCATAAATTTAAGATGTTTTTTATTTTAATTAATTAATCTATGGCTGAAATATGTATTATGTGTATCTAAGCTGAAATAAACGTATTGAATTGAATTGAATTGAGTTTTTATAAAACGAATTTTAGATTTTGAATAGATGAGATTGAATAGATGGATTATAAATTAATGCATCTGGATAACATAAATAGAAAATGTAATCAAATGACTGACACAATTTTCAGCTTTTCACGAGATAAGAATGAATATAGAACTCATTTAAAAAGCTACAAACAGTTTTTTAAAACATGTAATTTTAGCTATTGAAAAGATGAAAGAGAATAGATATGTGTATAATTGGTGCATTTGGATCTTGGTTGGCCAATTATACACACTGTACCGAATTGTATGGAAAAAGGAGACGTCACTATCACGACTCGTTATTAACGTCAAATAGACTCACAAGTCACGCGTTGGCATCGTCGTTATGTAAGCAAAGTTGGTAAGTAACAAGAACAAAATTAAAAATTTTAAAAACCCCCGACAGATTTTTATGAAATATAGCTAAGAACACTCGGGATAAAATTATCTATGACACATAAAAAACTAAACGAAAATCGGTTCATCCGTTTGGGAGCTACGATACCACAGACAGATACACAGATACAGAGACAGACACGTTAAACTTATAACACCCCTCTCTTTTTGCGCCGGGGGTTAAAACTGGTACGTAATAGTTATTGAGGCTTCAAGAGGTTACGGACTTGATCATTTGATGTTAATCTGAACTCCATACCTCCATGCGTTCCTTAGAAATTAGGTTTGACAGACTGACAGACGGACACCAAAGTGATTCCTTTTATCCTTTTGAGGTACAAAACCCTACAATATTAAAAAAAGTAACTGCATAGACAGCAGATGTACAGTTGCTGTCTACTGGGTGGTCAGTTCTTATGCCTGTGAAAACCAGGCTTTACAATATGGTTCTAGCCATAGAGTAAAAACTCGCTGCTGTCTCAGCAGAGGGATAGTGTCATTCAACAATTTGACAATTTGTGTAACCAAAAACCGATCTATGTGTGTTTTGACAGCTCGTAAATACAGTGCTTTCACTCACACATTCGTATGATTGAATGTTGCAAGTAAATGGCATTTTCCATAAAAAAATGGGTAATTTTGTCGACCTCAGTGGTGCAGCGGGCGAGAGTCCGCCTGCGACGCAAGTGGTTGCGGGTTCGTTTCCCGCCTCGGAACAAATTTGATCTGCAGAAATTTGTTCCGTTGGTCTGGGTGTTTTCTATGTATCATAAAAAAAAATTATCTGTCTATGTATATAATGTATTAAATATATCAGTTATCTAGTACCCTTATCACAAGCTTTGAGTAGCTTACTTTGGGGCAAGATGGTGCTGTGTGGATTATCCAGCATTATTTATTTATTATTTATTTATTTATTTTGTGCTTTTGCTTATTAACTGGTGGGCGTCAATTGTTAATTCTCATATTTCAAAAAAATACACGAATGAGGTTTAAAAAAACAAGAACATTTGTTCGTAGGGAAAGTTTGGATGTTTAGATGTATGGATGGATGTTTGTTACCTTTTAACGCCAAAACTACTGAAGGGGCGGGATAATTTTTTTGTAAACAGGTAACTTTAGGCCTGGAATAAAACATAGGCCACATTTTATCCCATAAATCAGTTCCCATGGGATTGAAAGAAATAACCATAAGGCGTTTCCATACAAGCAAAACGTGCGAAGCCGCGGGCAGAAACTAGTATATTATATATTTCTACCTACTTACATGTTAGAGCTGAAACTAGTTTGATACAAAATTAAAGAAGACCCGTCAAGTGCGACTGTGACAAGCACGCCGAGAGTTTTAAACATTTATCAATTGATGCCAATATGTGGTAAATTACACACCATAAAGTATTTAGTACTACCCATGCAGGAAAAGTGGCTTATTCCTTTCTACACTGCAAAAAATACAGCGTTACTGTCGTACTAAACTGCGGCTAAACTCTATGCAAAACCATTTCTTAAGTTTTTTTTACAAGTTAGCCGGTAGCTTTCAAAAAGGTTTTACTCCAAGTCCGCCAAATAATATTGGCTTTTCCCGTTTTCGAACAAACATTTAAAAAAAGAACCAAGTGAAAGCGCACTCGCGTCTATTGCCACAGATTACTAGATAGAATATCCTCGAGTGATTTTGAAAAATACTAAAACCATGTTTTTAAGTAGGTACCTATGAGTAAATTTGGAGAAAGTTAAATTCCTACCTTTCACACGAGACACCTTTCCTCTACTACTTTATACTTAGTACCAAACCGGGGTATTTTTTTTTTCCCCACGCATAGCAACATTTTCACGAAAACTGCTTTGAAAAATTGACAATTTATTTATGATTTTTGATGGCTGTTTTACGCAATATTACAAGTTTAATATTAGTACTCACCCATGAAATTACCTTTTTGCATTGTTAGTTTTCTTATTAGTGGTGTTTGCACACCCTTGCACCGCACAATACACCATTTTTATATTTTTTTGTCGGAGCTGCTTTCCGCGCCATTTGAAGTATTGTACTAGGGGTTCGAAATTGAAATTGCGACGATTAGTCGCAATTTTTTAGACTTACCTCGTTTGTGTCAACTATCATTCTAAGCCTTCTTATTCTAAGGTTCTAGCTGTCATGGGTTCTTACCAATGCCTCGCATCCAACCCCCACACACTGTAACGGGTGAAAAGATATATGTATAAAATTAAACTGACGCTCCCCGCACTGACGTGTCCCAAGCGTCCCCATGGGTACGCTTCCGACTGGTATTCATATGGATCAGTTGAGCTACCTGAACTATATTGTTTGTAACATTATTATAAATATTCAAGGGTAATCGTCACCTATTTTTCCCGACGATTCAACAGGTTTTCACTCGAAACGTCGAGAAAAATAGGTTAATAAACGCGATAAAAACCCGTGAATGTTTATAATAATTTGTTCTAATCGAGTAAGTTCAAAAAACTTTTTTTTGGAACAGTCTGCATTGCAGTTAGTTCAATAATTTCAATTATAAATACCAGTTCTTAGTTCTTATTTGTTTATATTCTTTGGTTGTAATTTATTTTGTTATAATAAAAGGTTTATTTAACTGATATAAAATACCTACTTGTTATTCGATATCCAGAGGTTAGAGGTGCTGCACTAAATCCCATACAGAAAATAAACGTCTCTATGACGTTTCGATATCACAAAACCAAAATCAGTCAATTGTATAGAAACAAACTAACAAAGTTACCAAAGTTGTTTTGTGATTGAAAAAAATGAGGGTAGTTGCAATGATTCAATAGAGTAAATAATGATGTTGTCTGATTAAAAAAAAAATGAACACTATCAGTCTTTGATTTAACTATTGCGGGTAAGTAACCGCAATTTCCTAAAGTTGGAAATAGTATCACACAATAATTGTACGTACTTACGTAATTCAACAATTGACTGACATAAAACAAATAATCTAACGGGGGATAAAAGAGCTCCAAAGTACCAAGCCCACATTTGGAAAAATTATTTTACAAAAATACCTACTATCAACTTATAAAACCAGACAAGAGAGATAAAGAAAGACTTCTGTAATGATTCGCTTACATTTACTGTAGAATTATCTCCATCCTTGGACTAAAACAAAATCCAAAAAAATACGCTATTGACCACTTGCATCTCAGCTCTCATATTGTTGGTTATGATTACGACCAGGGCCGCGATCATGGTGTGGTAACTGGAGGGCGATCCCAGCGCTTGTATTCTCATAATTTCCAATCGAGATCGTAACTTACGCCATCCGGGCCAAACCACTACCACCACTAACTCATAGAAATCCTCTATCGTACGGATAGGAAACTATGGAAATCCCATAACCTGCACTGCAACCTGACTCCGGGTTCTGGTTGCCTCACGCGAGGGATAGTTATTGCGGTACCTACGTCACCTGTGAAAAAATACTGGCCACCTAGAAAAACTTTACATCTCCAAGGTTGTTTTTTGAAAGGCCGCAAAAACAGCAAATGTTTTGTTTCACTTATTCCTATAAATATCAGGCTTTGAAATAGTGGAGAGGTATTAAATACCAGGGGGCATATCGCATAGCGTGCGAAACCGAGCGAAATGTGCAGCTGCCGCTCTGGGTAGCGAATACGGCTTAGGTCTGAACAGGTCTTTAGTTAGTCGTACCTACCTTTGCCGAGCATCCCTTGCCTCTACACTGGAAAATTAGTAAATGAGTAGGTACCATAATACTGCCAAATTATTTTTTATATTTTCCTTATCAATCCCAAAAACATATTATTTTTATGAATTCATGTACTATCAAATAACAGAAACACGATTGGTTGGCCTTACTGCTATAAATTAATTCGGTTTTATTTATTAGTTGGTTTGGATAAACTAAAATTAATTATTTATGAACATACTGTAGCAGAGGACATTGGACCTTTACACTGAAATTATGAAAATAATAAAATACATAAACAATTATGTCTCTGTAGAAAGGTTATCTGAAAATATCAGATTAGCTACAATTATAGATGACAAAAATCATTGAAACGAGTTATTCTACAACTCGAAAAATAACAAGCAGGCTAGAGGTTTCAGAGGAGAGACAGAAATCACAAACATCACTTTATTTCCAAGTCTATTTTAATTTTGATTTCCATTGATACAATAGCCATAGAAATAAAAAAAAAAAACATTAACTTAGATTATTAGCCGACACATATTTTTTGTCATTTTTAGAATAAAAAAACAATTACCCTCATATCACAGGTCTGTCCTTCCTCATCAACATTCATACGACACTGAAAAACAAATTTAACTTGCTATTGTCATAAAAAAGTAAAATTGTATATTCCCCAAATAATTCGCGTTCGCGCGAACGCGAACGCCAAAGCGATCAAATTCTCACTGGTACTTTATACTGAGTACGTTTATAAAGTTATCTTACATTTACGACTTCGCATCCTGATAATTCTTTAATTTCAGATACATATGGTATATCATTCAGTAATTTAGTTATGATGTCTTCGCTTTCATATATTTTCGCGTCCGAATTTTCCTGAAATTTAGAAAAACAGATTATTTGTAGGTCATCTCATATTATCCAGTCGAACATAGATTTGTTAACAAACGTTTTATAGCACTCGAGGAGATCTACCTCAACCTCAACAGCCTATATTGGTCCACTGCTGGACGCAGGCCTCTCTCTGAAAAGCGCCTTATGTCATGGGGGGTAGTGCCCAAAATCCCCATGCGAGTTGGGGTACGCGATGGGTCAATGACACGCAAAATCGTAAGCCGGGAGGGCGATTACGGGTGTTAGGGCACGGCATTACGGCTACTGCTAACAGTTGAAACGTTAGGATGCGCGTTCACAGGCCGGAAAATCCGCACTGGCCCCATGAATGGTTTGACATAAAAGATTCGTACCGCATGGAGCGGACTGTCGGCAATGCCGGCGAGGATTCTTGAAGGCAACTTTTCCATTTAATGCGAATTACGTCATTCAGATTGCCGATCAGTGGACGCACTTGTCAGCGGGGTGTCCGATGTCGGCCTGTGAACGCGCACCTCAACGTTTCAACTGCTAACGTTTGAGCCGTAACGCCGTGCCTTACCACATCGTAACCGCTCTCCGGGTATGTACTGAGGGGCTATTCTAATTTTGACGTTAGTAACGCGACGTGAACGTGGTGTGGACTTTTTGTATGGGATTTGCATAGTTCCCTGTCCGTACGATAGAGGCGCTGTACCAAATTGTATGGAAAAAGTCACGATCATATCTCATAACTAACGTCAAAAGGTGCCAAATGCCAAATGCAAAAAAGGTGTCAAAATGTGCCCCTCTGACCGGTGTAACTAGGCGAAATGTACCATTCGCAGCGAGCATGATACGCCGTGGGCTAAAATCCGTACTGACTGCACGAATGCTTGCTATTAGGATTGTGTAGATCATGAACGAACGGCTCATATGATTGCAATCACGGGCCGCGCTTGATTGTTCCGAACAGTTTCGACGAAAAGACCCGATCATTTCAATGTTCGGGTCATTCTGAAATGACCGAGACGCGCTCGACATGACGCGAAGATCGACGGCGTAGCGTCTTGCTCTCGCGAGGCCGTGAGTAATGCGTGCGAGGAGGACACATTCTGTGGACTGTCTCACCTACTCATAGCCTGAGTAGACCTATCTCACTTCAGGTCAAATATCTGCCATAAATGATAATTAACGATATTAACCGAGAATTCGAAAAGTTTTTGTGAGAACCAAATCAGTCAGTAACGAAACGACGCGACGCAAAGATCTCGCACAGGCAATCAAGCATAAAATCGAAAAGATCGAAATGAAACGAAAAATTTAAGTGAGGCGATAATAGGCCGCCGGCAAAAACAATCATCGGGTCATACGTACGACCCGATCATTTGAATGACAATACAATACACTACATAGAATAATTGCTCAATTATTGATCCAATTACTAAGGTGCGGATATATTTTAGAGAAATATCTTCATTTTATGTGAATATTAGAGTTAATTAAACATATTCTTACGATAAAGACGGCGTGATTTGGATTCGGCTTCTCAGTCTGAAAAAAATTAAAAAAAATCTAAATATTTTAAACATTAAAATAATTTATAAAAAAATTATTTTCATTTTTCATACAATAATATCATAAGGTTTTTCTGTTATTATAGTGCGTAACCCCACACTCAGGGTAATTTCTAAGAAATCAAATAATATCGCAAAAGTTTTCGACTTCGACGGGACTTGAACTCGCATCCTTCCGTCGGCATGCGTGTTGGGGATCGCAGTTCAGTGGTAGAATTGCTGTTGAAAGCTATGTGATGTCGGCTTAGAATTTGGACCACTCCAACTCTTCCCGCGGGTGTCGTAAGAGGCGACAAAGGGATTTCCACCGAGGGTGGGCAGCAGCGCACCCTGCAGAACGTTTTCTTAAAAATAAATGCATGTCCCGATTTCCATAACAACATTTAATTTTAGGTTTTTGAAATAGAATTGTTTGATATTTTTTGTAAGTTTTGTATGTTTTAGCTCGGATCAGATAATCATCATCATCACCATCAGCCCTTGTTGACCCACTGCTGGGCATAGGCCTCTGTATGTTTATGCCATTCACCTCTGTCTTATGCTTATTGGATTAGATAATACTTACAATTAATTGATGATGTTTCATATATTTCTGAAATAAAATAATTAATATACATATGTTTCAACGCAGATGTCACCAAAACCAAATTAAACTAATTAGACAGTATTTAAAAATGATGCTATCCTTTTTATTTCGATAGTTATGAAAATGAATCAATAGTTTTGAAAACGGCGAAATTTTTTGTACCGTCAAATTTATTTAGTTTAGTTATGGTGACATCTGAATTGACACCGTTATCAAGTCAAATTACTATTAGTAATTTGAGATTACAAAAAAAATTACTTTTCGAAAGATATTAAGTAGGTATCAATAGATTTACATTAAGCTCGTCGGAGAAAACGAATTCCTGAAACAATTAAGGTTTCTTGAATTTAGGTACCGGCTTTATGATTACGCTAAAATCTCCCATTGCCATTGAATGGGCCATCCTCAAACGTTTATACCCAGTATCCCCGGATAGCTGAATGGCAATTATCAGGAATAATCAATCTATTGGTAAAATAAAACATGTCAGAAATTAATTATTATTCTAACTAGGTACCTATAATATTAGAATTATATTTATGATTTTAATAAAATAAATTAATAGGACAATCATTAAAATAAAGGATTTTTCAACAAGAACTTTGTTTTTTGACATTTAGTTTTTTGACGTATTCGTAGTAGATGCTTTGGCAATTGTTACAATGAATTCAATTTCGCTCGAAAATCGCATTAAAATAATTAAAATCCACTATGAAAATGGTGGTTCTGTTAAAGTTACATTTCGTAAAATTCGTGATATTTTCGGACAACAATATGATATATTTTAACGTAATCGCACAGCAGGGGCGGCTTTGCCCAGGGTGCAGGGTGTGCGGCGCACCTGGACATGGCCTTAGGCACCACTCACACTGGGTCTACAGCGGCTGACCATCAATAAACTATTTATCTACAACTAGACAATTACATAGCATTATTTAGCAATTCATCTTGCCCCAAGCTAAGCAGAGCATGAATTATGTTATATTATGGATACTAGATAACTAGGTAATATTCTTAAAACAACACTACATAGACAGGTCCCCTAAATAATGGTGTGTTTTAAAATACTGTTATCATTATCATCATTAAACCAAATTTATATACTAATCGCAAAAGTCTAAACATTAACATACCTACTGGCACATATTAGGTAGGTATTAATTGGTTTTTAAAGCTTTCATTTATCATTTAAATCATCTCTCGTCCATTTTCGAATTCGATATCGAGCATTCTTCGCTCCGCCGCAATTAAACACTCGAACATTATCAATAACACACATCTTCACTTTCCATCGGCTGAGATTGAGGTCAAACGAAGGCTTATTGACTATAAAAAAATCCGTTGCTGAAATTTTTGTTTCAGTGGTTTTCACTTTTAGTTAAGTTTTCACACATAAATCCTAGAACCGTAAATAGACCTGGATTATTATATTAAGTACGTATGTGGTAAAGGTTCTTCGGGGGGTTATTCATAATCGTAATCATCAAAAAATATATTATTATGATGGTGTGATGTTTCAAAAAGCTGACTCGTGAGCATTTTATCAAAATTCTTTATCCGTCTTCTAATTAGTTATCCGTCATTTCGTTACAAGTACAAATTTTGATTTAGGTAGGTATCTAACTACTTATTCTTTCGTATAACATAGAAGACATTTAAAATATAGTTTTTTTTTTGTTTTATACATAATTTTTATTATAGCTAAGTTTAAGTTAAGTCTAAGTTTAAGCACGCCTTTTCTCGTTGTTGACCCTGTGTGGTTGGCAGGTAGAAAATGCCATCGGCATCATGCCCACCTATTGTTTACTTTTAAAAATGTGTGCAATAAAGTGTTAAATATATAAAATAGTGACTCTTTAACGCATTCACTGCCCAGCCTCGGCGGTGCGACCCGCAGTGGCGCGCCGCCGCCCCACTGAGCCGCACGAGGATATTTGCGTTTTGGGACATGAAAGTGTTAGTTTAAATAGTACACTATTGCATTAGGTGTGTGCCTGTAATGATAGTTGTATATTGGCATTTTATTCCGGGAAAATGCAAGCAAAACAGCAGGTAGATGTGATTAGGTTAAAAATTTTATATTACCACCGAATCTCCAAGAAATGGTCTATTTTTTCTTTCGTCAGACTTCACCGCCTGTAAAAAAACTAGTGTAAATCATGGGGATTATGGGCACTACCCCCAGGTAGTGCCCATAATCCCCACGATGGGCATGCGGGTTGGGGATCAGTTCGGTGGTAGAATTGTTCTACAGGGGGCGCTGCTGCTCGCCCCGGTGTATATCCCTTAGTCGCCTCTTACGACACCCGCGGGAAGTGTTGGGGTGGTGCAAATTCTATGCCGGCACCACACAGCATTTTTAACAATACATTATAATAAAAAATACTTTATGAAATAAACAAAAATACATTAAAAAGAGAAATTACAAAAGACACAATGTAGAATTTTAGATTATGTTTTACTTTTCATTTATGATTGTTTTGTGTCCAACGTTTTTTCCTCTGTGTCGCCACGAAACCGCTCTATCGGAAGAATAGCGTTGATAGTTAATAAATAAATAAAATAAATAAACAAATAGTTGGTTGTAATTAGTGTACAACCGTACAGCTCATGCAGTACGTAAAGCTCATGCTGAGACAGAGAACGTTGAACTTGAATCACTAGATAGATAGATAGATAGATAGATATTTATTTATTGTTTCAAAGTTGTTACAATTTAACGTTAATAGCGTCTTAAATCCTAACAAAGGTTTATCTAGACACTAGAGTTCTCTTAATAATACTTAATTATAAATATGTATAATCTAGCATCGGAGATTAATGGGGTAGGCAGCCACGCACACAAGCACAGTGACATCGCTGTCCGCCGCGTAGCTCGGGCCGCACACAGGCGATCCACCAATCACGCACGAGCAGTGACTCTAATGCGCTTGAGTTCAGCTACAGGATGTTCCTTTTTTATAAATATTAACATAGATGAGTGAAGCTCGCAAGAATAATAAAAATCATAATAAAAATTAAATAAATGATCTTAAGATAAGTAATATTTTGTTAACATGTTCTTAATATTTTTTCGGTTAATTTTACGTGTAATTTCCTTTGGTAGATTATTTATTAAATAAGGAATTAAATAATGAGAGGTCCGTTTGCCATATAGATTATTAAATTTTGGTATTTGTAGCTTTTTCTGTGCTATGCTTCTAGTGACTATTTTGTGGTTTTTGAGTAATTGGATGTCTGGACGAAAGTACTGTTCTATAAGTAAGTTAAGTTCCACTTTTTTATGAATTGACAACACACCGCAGTGTTTAAATAGTCCATCAGGATCGCCTGAGTACTTTGGTAAAAGAACTACTACTAGAAGTACTAGGTTAAAGATACTTTATGTCTCTTATAGAATACAATTCATTTACATGAGAAAACATAAGACTATTATTTTCCACCCCAGGAAAGGTAAGAAGTTAAGCTAAGTTGTAAGTGTGAAGATTCCTCATAATCGACTTTTTGAATAATGACAACGTAAACTAAGTTTTCTTATAATAGTTGTCTGTACATATGTATCTACATAAATAATCTAAGCTTATATCACTAAATGATGGTCTGGGTGTTTTCTATGTATAATAAAAAAAATATCTATATATGTAGTGTATTATATTAAGTATATCAGTTATCTAGCACCCATAACACAAGCTCTGCTTAGCTTGGGGCTAGATAATGCTGTGTGAATAGTCCAGCATTATTTATTTATTTATTTATTATTTATTAAAATGACGTATTTAAACGAGTTATTAAGGTTTTAGCGGTGACATCGTGTTGTATGAAAAATTTTTAAATTTTAAAAATTCCCGGCAGATTTTCATGAAACATGGTTAAGGCGCTGCATTCCTTTATACTAGCGCCGCCACCTATTTTATCTAATTATTACGTGTAAGAAAGGAATTTCCAAAAATTACGTTAGCCAGTTTGTGACATACAGAGGCATAAAAAAAACTTTTATTAGGTATCACAAACTGGCTAATGTAATTTTTTGCAAATTCCTTTCTTAAACGTAATAATTAGATAAAATAGGTGGCGGCGCTAGTGTGAGGGGAGGCAGCGCCTTAAGAATACTCGGGATAAAATTATCTATGACACAAAAAAACTTAACAAAAATCGGTTCATCCGTTTGGGAGCTACGATACCAGAGACAGACACGTTAAACTTATAACACCCCTCTCTTTCTGCATCGGGGGTTAAAAATTATTGTTCACAAGTTATGAGTAGATCAGTACATACAGCAGCGACGCTCCAATTTGGTAAAGGTGCTTTGTTCCTGTCGGAGAAGCCAGGCACTCTGGGGAGATCACTTGGAAGACATGCATCCTGAAAACATAAATAAATATAAATAATGCTGGATAATCCACACAGCCATCCCAACCTAAGCATCCTGGATCCAAGCTAAGCAGAGCTTGTGTTATAGCTATTCATTATCAGATTCAGTATCCGAAAGTTTGTGAAAAGTGAATTTTTTGGTACCTAGGATCTCCAAAACTACTGAACAGATCAAGATGAAATTTGACGTACATTTAGAACATAGTCTGACTTAGTTAATTGGCTACTTATTATATCGAAAATATGCGTGCGAAGCCGCGGGCAGAAGATACTTAAGATACCCAGATCACCCAGATCAAATACTTGCAGTTCGTACAAACATTTGTCCCGAGGTGGGAATCGAACCTGCAACCTCTTGCGTCGCAGGCGGACCTTCGCCCGCCGCGCCACATCGGTCGACAAAGTAGATGTGGAAGAATAGAAATTGATTAGTACATACATATTCTAGCTACGAGGCAACGGCTTGGGAACGCTTCTGATTGATATAGGTATGGATAAGTTGAGCATTAGAGATTGTCTGCAACAGTCTACTATTAGCTCGACTGTTTCAATTGTAATACTAGAACAAAGATCCTATGACTACGTTCCTAGAACTATAAAAAAAGGTAGACCACACAATTGGCGGATCGCTGTAGAACCATGTCTCAGTAACAAACGCCAAATTGGTATTTGTGTTGGCGTTTGTTTTCTTATTGTAACAAAGTTAAATAAATAAATAATGCTGGACAATTCACACAGCATTATCTAGCCCCAAGCTAAGCAGATCTTGTGTTATGGGTACAAGATATAACTGATATACTTAATACAAATACACTACATATATAAATATTTTTTTATTAATATACAAAATAACTTTTGTCCCAACGGCCATGGGACGGGCCTCTGTGTGAGTTGACACGGAATTGTTTGTTACAAACGTGCTCCAGCTCTGCGGATCGTGCAGGCGGGCACGATCCGCAGAGCTGGAGCACGTTTGTAAATGGGAGTCAGGACATTGGTTGCAAGCATTTCCTTCATATAACACTGGTACTTTATTGGATCCCGTAACTTTCCGTATCGCAACATGTCTTCGGTTGGGTGCAAGGTGTTGCGCGCTTCATCAATGCCAGTGCGGTACTGCTGTCGAACAGCTTGGTCATCACGGATTATCGTGTACTAGGGCAGCCGGTCGGATATCTCGCCACGCCAGCCTTAACGACATCATCCGGCGGGCCTTTGTCACCGCTAACGTACCAGCTATTCTCGAACCGAATGGTCTGTTACGTGACGATGGTAAAAGGCCCGACGGTATGACACTAGTCCCATGGGAGTTGGGGAGGCCCATTGTGTGGGACGCTACATGCGTCGACACACTTGCGCCTTCCCATCTTCCGAGGACATCCGTGAGGGCAGGCGCGGCGGCAGATTTGGCCGAAGATCTCAAGAGGCGCAAATATGCAGGTCTCGACAGAGCCTACACATTTGCTCCTCTTGGAGTCGAGACCCTAGGTCCGTGGGGTACCGAGGCTCTTCGGGTTTTCAAAAAATTATCTGAGTGTCTGGTCGAAGCGACGCGTGACCCGAGAGCTGGTCAGTATCTGGCACAGCGCATCAGCATTGCCATACAGCGGGGCAATGCAGCCAGCGTCTTGGGGACGCTTCCGACTGGTATTGATATGGATCAGTTGAGCTACCTGTAGATTGTTTGCAACAGTCTGCAGTTAGCTCAATTGTTTCAATTGTAAATACTAATTAATTATATTATAATTTTCTTTGTGAATAAAGGCTTCTGCCAATTTTGCTGTATATTTTTTTATTATAAATAGGAAACATCCAGAACGCCCTGGACAAATCTCTGCAGATCGTACAAACATTTGTCCCGAGGCGGGAATCGAACCTGGCGAGACGATTCGTGACCACTCGTGATGAGCTTTTAGACTTGGCTCAGGAGTGTGATGGGTCTGTAGTTTTTAAGGAGGGTTTTATCACCCTTCTTAAAAAGAACACCACCAAACTCCCACTCCACGCCTTTGGAGTTCTCCCACAGTGAACGGCGTTGTGGTATGTGTACCGCATAGCGCATTCCGCACCGTACTGCGAAGTGATCAAGATACCAAGGCTTTACAAGTACAAGAACAAAATCAAAAATTTTAAAAACCCCGACAGATTTTCATGTAACATGGCTAAGAACACTCGGGATAAAATTATCTATGACACAAAAAAAACTAAACGAAAATCGGTTCATCCGTTTGGGAGCTACGGTACCACAGACAGATAGACAGACAGACACGTTTAACTTATAACACCCCTCTCCTTTTGCGTCGGGGGTTAAAAACTTACTCACAGGATAGTACAAAAATACTATAAAAGTAACTAAGAAATATCTCTCGGTCATATTGTCTCAATACTGAGTACCTTGAAGCAAAAAGCAATTAATTTGACCAGTAATCGATTTTCTATGTTCATTATGACTTACCCAATAAAGTAAATTTACAACTAGCTTCTGCTCTTGGCTTGGCACGCGTTTTTAGGGTTCCGTACCTCAAAAGAAAAAATAAACTCTTGTGGTACCCAATGAAGTAAATTTTAGAGTTCCGTACCTCAGAAGGAAAAAAGAAACTCTAATAGAATCACTTTGTTGTCCGTCTGTCTGTCTGTCCGTCTGAAGTGGATAATCACACGCGTGTACATGATTCTACTGCCTTTGAACTTGTTAGGGCTCATGCCCCATAATTATGTGGGTCATGCACGTACAGCATGGACCTCATAATGCACCACCCCGGTGGGTCATGCACGGAACGTGTTAAAGATGTACCTGAGATAAATAACTAGAGATAAGTAGGTAGGTACTACCAATAACAATGCTGCAGTGTTTCGCGTTTTCCCAAGTGCGTAGCCTACGTTGAACGAACCGTACACAATCAATTATTAGGAACGTTAGTTCCTAATAATTGATTGTGTACGGTTCGTTAATCAAACTTCACGTTATCTGTTAAGATAACGTGAAGTTTGATTTTTCTGTCAGTAGGTATTCAATCAAAATGGCGAAAAGATATACGATAGTTTTTCTACTCATTGTATTTTTATCGTACTCCGTAAGTAAAACTTTTCGTTGCGAAAACTATCACTGACTTCATAACAGACTAAAAGCTACTTCATAATTTTTACAAACTAAAATCGATTTCAAATTTCTGACTCAAATCGTTTTTTTTCCGGACTAAATGGGAACCCCTCGGAAATTTTCGTTAGTCGATATCTTCGTCACGTTTGTTAGTCGATATCTTCTCCTGATTTTGATGATTAATTCGCTTCTTATGTACAGACTAGCTGCATTCTTACTACCCGTTGTCCTATTACTCGTTTTTCCGTAGAAATGAAGCATTTTCCCGCGGTAAAAAGTAGCCTATGTTCATCAGGAATTATGTGGGCTTTTTTATTATGTGTGTCTTAATTCCGAGGGGTTTCTATTTCTCCCGTAATAGTCCAGTCACTGGGTAAGTTTCTAACTTACAAAAGGTCAGGGAGAGTTCTTATTTGGCAGTGTTACATTTTCCAACTCTCTGTGACCTTTTGTAGTGAAAGCCCCTTTTTAACCGATGAAAAACGGAGGAGCTCAAGTCGACGCGATTACATATAATAATATATTTTTTTGTATGACAACGCATAACTTTTTACAGAGTAGTCCGATTTTGATAATTCTTTTTTTATTGGAAAGGGTATACATCGAAGGTCTCATTTAAATTAATTAAAAAAAAAATCCTAAGGGTAGGAAAACAGGGGATGATTGATTGTTCCCTCACTGATTGTAATGTTTGACCATGCATAACTTTTTACAGAGTAGTCCGCTTTTTATAATTCTTTTTTATTGGATAGGGTATACCTCAGTGTGTCAACAAACTAAATTCGACTCGAATTTTAACTACATGTCACCACTAGATGAATTTAAAGTCGGTTTATCGTTTTTTAAAACAGCCTAATTATTCAATGACTAGACAATTAAGGTCGGTTTTTGAATCAGTAAAAATAGCATAGTAATTCCAAACAGCAATAAAAATATCTGTTTTTACTATTTACAGATAGCTAAAAAACACCACCGGCAAAGAGATAGTGTCGAAGAAGTTAAGGTAAAATCATTGATAGAATAAAATATTTATGTAACATAAAACTAATTCTACCGATTCCGACTAACCGAACTTTGGTTGGTATCGTAACCGCAATCGGAGAAGGCGCAGCAGTTGTAAACAGAGACCTTAGAATGTGTTTTGCATAGTTTTTGAAATTTTTATATTATTCGACTCCATACCTTTCGTTAAAACGTTATCGGTACGCACTTGGCTACCAAGCATCTCTCGATCATTTTGTCTCAATACTGAAGACCTTGAATCAAATAGCAATTAATTTGAAAAGTAATCGATTCTCTATGTTTACTATGATGACTTACCCAGAGAAATAAATAGACAATTAATTTCTGCCCTGTGGCTTGGCAGGAGTTTATTTACTTATTCCAAATAAATTCCAAACCACAGGGCAGAAATGATGCCTTTGATTGATGCCTTTTTTAAACCCAGGTCTAGACCTAAATAGGTTCATAAGGTTTTTTGTTATTATAGTGCGCAAGCCCTCACACTATGGGTAATTACTAAAAAAGATAATGTTCAGACCACCCTCCATTCAAAAACCGTTTTTTATCGGACTAAATAGGAACCCTTCAGATATGTTCATTACATTTATTAGTTCAATATCGATACTTATCTTCGCCTGATTTTGATGTTTACTTAGCTTTTGTATACAAAAGGTTGATCAAGGTCGCCTAAAAGATTAAATTCCGGGAAATTTCTATTTCATCTTTAAAAAAAATTAATAACCAGGAATTAAAGGTCGGCTTTTGAATTAGTAAAAAACACCATTAACGTTCAAACAGGAATAAGAATAATATGTTTTTACTTCTCACAGGTAGCTAAAAAACACCACCGGCAAAGAGAAGGTGTCGAAGAAAATAAGGTAAAATCACTGATAAACAACGAATACTTAAAAAACTTAATACTTATTTTACCGATTCCGATTGTCCGAACTTTAGTAAATAAATAATGATAATAATAAATAATGCTGCACAATTCACACAGCATTATCTAGCCCGAAGGTAAGCAGAGCTTGTGTTATGGGTACTAGATAACTGGTATAAAAATATATTCAGATTGTATAAACATTCGTCCCGAGGCGGGAATCGAACCCGCAACCTCATGCGTCGCAGACGGACCTTCGCCCACTGCGCCACAGAGGTCACTAAGTAGATACCAAGGAAGGCGTAGCAGTTGCAAACAGAGGCCGTACCCATAATCGATAATAATATTATAAAGAGAGAAAGATTTGATTGTTTGTTTGTATTGAATAGGCTCCGAAACTACTGGACCGATTTGAAAAATTTTTTTACTATTAGAAGCCCACCATGTTTTCGATGAACATAGGCTACTTTTTACCGCGGAAAAATGCTTCATTCCTACGGGAAAACGGGTAATAGGACAACGGGTAGTAAGAATGCAGCTAGTGTTTAAGAAAACTGTAAAACTTTCGACTTCTTCCGTACGTATTGATAAAAAGGTAGGTAGGTAGGTGCCAAATATTTATTAAACTTGGAGCTAAAGATTTTTTGATTACAAAGTCCGGTAACGATGTCATTTATGGCCATCTGCGGTCAACAGCATTTTAGTCCTTTCGAAAAAAAAAATTTTTTTTTTGATTACTTATTATTATTAATCATTAATTTTATAGTATTAAGATGGATATAAATAGTATTAAGACAGAAATCATATGAGAAAAAAAAAATAAAAGAATTACCAATTATTAATCACTAATTTTATTTTATTTTTTGTTCTACAGGAAATTAAAAATCCTTGCGAAAAAGTCGTAAGTGAAAAATATACAGTGTTACGCTTTATAAGCTGTTGTAGAGAACCCGCATCGCTTCATTCATGTCGGTAATCTGCATGTGTAAAAATACAATAGCACAGGATATACAGGGTTACTAGTAATTCACTGATACTCGAACTGCGGGTTTTGCATATCGTCACGAAATCGTTCCAACGCCACGAAGACAATACTTTCGTCCAACTGAAACCAGGGTTCTGAGCTCATGTAGATTGTATACTTAATTTGAAATGGCAGTTTTGAAGGATTACTATTCTGAGGCCCGTATGACATACAATTTTATTACCTATTTAAAATTTATCTAATATTATTTACTTCGTAATTCTGATCAAAAATTAGATAAAGACGCACCCCACTGTCCTTTTTATGGTTCCGTACCCGAAGGTTGTAAACGGGAACCTATTACTAAGCCTCCGCTGTTTGTCCGTCCGTCTGTCCATCTGTCAACGGCTCAAAAACCGTAAAAGATATACACGTGAAATTTTCTCAGTGTGTATTTCTCTTGCCCCTTAAGGTGGGTCTACGCTAGACGAACCGAGCACGAGCGGAGCACGAGCCGAACACAATTCGTATAGTGTGGACCGACCTACAAGCCTCGAACGAGCGCGCTGCGAACATTTTGTTCGTGCTCGGCTGCGTTCCGCCTGTTGTCGGTTTTTTGACGAACACAAAGGGTTTTGCTTCGCGCTCGCAGTGCGCTCGTGGACGTGTTTAGTGACAGACGTCGTTCGCTCGAATCGAACATCATGGAAACGTGGACCGAAGATGCCGAGATGCCAAGAGCCGCGAGCACACTGCGGAAAACTGCGTTCGAGGACAGTGATCGTTGTAGGTTCGTTGTACGTCCACACTTGACACCGTGAACGACGAAACCTGAATGGCTCCGCTCGTGCTCGGTTCGTCTAGCGTAGACCCACCAGCAAAGAATAAAAATATTACTAAACATTAAATTACCATACAAAAAGCGTGATTTTTTGTTTAAATTTGCTCTAAGTTTGTCAGGCTGTATCTTTTGAATCGCAGTAGTCAGACAGTTTAAATTTTTACAAGAAGTAAATTAATTTTGCAGCTATATAGTATAATAAAATGAATTATATAAGTAATTATATAATTATATATTATCGTCACACGAAATAAAACAACATTAGTATATAATTATGTGTATGGGGTGACCGCGTCATGTTGGCTTTTTGCTTTTTTTCGATCTGTCAAAAAAATACGTTATCTGGGCCATTACGAAACATTTATGTTCGATGGTACGGAACCCTCCGTGTTTGAGTCGACTTGCACTTGGCCGGCTTTATTTAAAACTTTTTAATTAAAATATATTATACCAGTAGTTTTTTTTACTTTTATGTATAGTTTAGGTAGGTACTAAGTAGGACCTGATTTATTTTTTTACTTTTCCAGTGCAATTTTGGGCTGTGTGTCGTAGAGGTGAGTTATTTTTGATAAAGCTGTCTGCAAAACTAATTAGATACCCTATATTTCTGTATTGAATAGTAGTGGCAAACTAGTTCCATCGGGATAAAAACCGTCGCAGAGGGAGACCAATGAAGCGATAGTGCGACGACATTGAAAAGATAGCCGGCCAGCTCTCCTCTCCTCTCGGGCTCCTTTGGAGGAGGCTTTCATCGCCCTAGGTCCTTATACTTTAAAAAATTAGATAGTTTTTAAGTACCTACTTTAATTCACATTATTATTATGACTAACATCTTTAAACAAAAATGTTAATTATATATTAAGGATATAAATCTATTTTATTTTTATTTTATTGAACGACGCGACGGTATGACACTAGTAGTAGACAGTAGACACACCTCTCAACTGGCAGACCCCGCGGACCGACAGGATGAAAATATTTATCGTTGGTCTAAAAACAAGTTGTCAGTCATCCTGTGACCACGACACCTGATGAAACCTCGGGAAAATAGGTAAATAAACGCGATAAATACCCGTTAAATAATAATAATTATAAAAATAATATACTAGAAATAAGTTGTCATATTTTTGAAAAATCTCTCAAAAAGTACAACGGTTTAAAATAAAACGAAACATGCAGTAATTGTTTTTATCGGGATCACGGCTCCTGAAACCTCCAACGCCGGAGATTGAGTTCGATTCCCATTCCGGGACAAATATTTGAACGATCAAAAAAAAGGTTGAAAAATTCTGTAAGATAAATGCCTGTTTCTTTTTCCAGTGTAAAGGAGATAAAATAAACAATACCGTACGTCCACGTCAGAGGCTCTATTCTGCTAAACACATGTTATCATAATGAAACGATTGATTTAGCAGAATTGGGCCCCAGTATACTTTGAAAATGAAATACTATGGTGAAAATGGTGTGAGTTACACTCCCGGGATACGAATGAATCGACCACCTGGTCTCTGCAGAATCATTCGAGTGCATTACGCATGTAGGCGGGTTAACTACGAACCGTATTTAAGGTTCGTTGATGACCCGCTTACATCCGTAATGAATTCGTGAATCTACGAATGTTTTTTAAGTAAAATATTCGAGTGTATCACTCATACTATTGTCGCCGTTCATTTATTGTACACTAGTTTCTGCCCCCAGCTTCGCATACGTTGTTTCTATGAAAAAGTTTTCTATCCCATAGGAACTGATTTATGGAATAAAAAGTAGCCTTTGTTTGATTCCAGGATTATGATTACCAGTATGCAAAATTTCAGCCCGATCCGTTGAGTAGTTTTGGCGCGAAGAGATAACAAACATCCATCCATCCATACATACATCTAAGCATCCAAACTTTCACATTTAAATATTAGTGTGATTTCTATATGTCATCGAAATACAGTCAATGCAATACAATACAATACAATTTTTTTATAATTTTTGCGTTTTGTTGGTCTCTAGTAATGGTAGTATCCTACTAATATCATAAACGCGAAAGTTTGTAAGTATGGATGGATGGATGTTTGTTACTCTTTCACGTAAAAACTTAATGAACATTATGTGAATTGTCCATAATATGACGATAAGTGTCAAGAAAGTAGGAAAAAATCTACCATCTGCGAGCTATTCTGGCGTTCGCTGCCAAAACCGCTATGTAATGTATGATGGATATGTTTATCATATATAGAACTACAAAAAGCCCGCCACAGTATATATCTATATCTTATGCGTAAGCCATTATAGCCAAAATAGTGATCATAACTACAATAAAAATTGATAATATATTTCAAATGCACATTTGGTAGTTATAAATTTATTCCTAAATGAAAATAGATACTTTTATCGCTTCTGGTATTTAGAGTAGATAATATAAGCTACTCGAAATACTAATCCTGCGCAGACGAAGTCACGGGCACCAGCTAATAGATTTATATTAATGTTCGAATATTTCTTTCTGATAAATAGTTAGATAGTTTTATTCTGTTTTCCATAGATCTCCGGTCATATATGTGTTACATCTGTAAGTCAAACTCTTCGTAATTAGGAAATGATATTTTACTTAATTACATAGAAAATTACAACTTTAGGTTTTGTCCGTGTTTTCTTTATTTATTAGAAAGTATCTAAACTTATAAGCACTAAATTGCAAGTATTAAGTATACGAGCTGTGTGGTGCCGGCTTAGAATTTGCACACCCCAACTCTTCCCGTGGGTGTCGTAAGAGGCGACTAAGGGATAGGGGGCCGGGGGCGGGCAGCAGCGCCCCCTGCAGAAAAATTCTACCACCGAACTGCAATCCCCAACCCGCATGCAAAGCGTGGGGATTATGGGCATTACCCTCCATGAGATAAAAGCCAATAAAGCGCTTATCAGTGGGAGGCCAGCGTCCAACAGTGGTCCAATACAGGATGTTGTGCTTGAGATTGAAATATACCAGTTGTCTAGCATTTGGGCTTGATGATGATCTGTTAATTTTCCAGCATTATTAATTTATGTTAAATGGTTCAAAAGGAAATGTTCGGAATTTTTTAATTTAGTGATATCACTTAGCACTTTTTTTGTTTTTAGGTGGAAGGGGATGAGACGATTTCTGTGGTACGTAGTTACTCAAGGCTAATCAGGATCCACCTGTACGATCATAAAAATCACACATATATTATAAAAGCGAAAGTTTGGATGTTCAGATGTTTGGATGGATGGATGATTGTTACCTCTTCACGCCAAAAATACTTAATGGATCGGGCTGAAATTTTGCATGAAATTTTGAAATGGATGAAATTTTTAAACTTGAAAATATGACGTTTTGCACACTTAATTCTAACTCTGGAATCAAGCATAGGCTTCTTTTATCCCATTAGTGAGTTCCCATGGGATAGAGAACGTTTCCATAGAAACAACGCGTGTGAAGCCGCGAGCAGAAACTAGTTTCTATAAAAAAATTAATGAAAAATAAAATAACTGAATAATGCTGGACAATTTACACAGCATTATCTAGCCCCAAGCTAAGCAGAGCTTGTGTTATGGGTACTAGATAACTGATATACTTAATACAAATACACTACATGGATAAATATTTTTTTAAATATATGTATATAGGAAACATCCAGAAATATAAAAACTAAAAAGTGCAGATTATAATTGTCTATGCCTAATTATATTATCATCATAATTATTTACACACTTTCCAAAGAAAAGATACATCAAATATTTGTTTTTGAAAGTAAACAGTGTATTGTAATGGCTTATTCCAATAATCCCCTGCCATTATCCCCTGCGAAGGGGATTCCGCAATGCTTGAAAACTCTCACGGTAGGGCTGGTCCAACAGTTCAAACTCGCTCAGCGAGCTATGGAAAGAGCTATGCTCGGAGTCTCTGTGAAGGATAGAATTCGTAAGGAATTCGTAACGAACGACAGAGAACCAAAGTTATCGACATAGCTCAAAGAATTAGCAAGCTGAAGTGGCAGTGGGCCGGCTGCCATATCTCCGACGACCGACAACCCGGCAAACGTGTTCTTGAGTGGAGACCACGACTCGGCAAACGTAGTGTAGGACGCCCTCCGGCCAGGTGGGATGACGATCTGCGAAAGACTGCAGGCAGATGCTGGATGCAGCAAGCTGAAGACAGGGCGCTATGGCGCTCATTAGGGGAGGCCTATGTCCAGCAGTGGACTAATATAGGCTGATGATGATGATGATGAGTGTATTTGGTATAACCTTACACAACGTATCTAATATAATGACTGTACTTGAAACAACTTATAGAAAATAAAACAACTTATATACAATATGTAAATTATTGTATAAAAGTTTTTTTATTTTTTCGTTAGTGCTGCTGTTAATTTCAATTTATCAATGATAGTTTCTTTTTTTTTCAGTGCGACGGCACAATTGTATCTGTGGCTTCAGTATGTTAACTAACAATTTTTTACTTAGGTACTATAAAAAAGTAGAAAAAAAGTAGTTTGAAGAATAGCGGGTTAACTACCCCTCAGTAAGTCTGGTTTCCTAGTAGTCCCTCGTTGATCAAGCGTAACTGCCTCGTTGGTCTAGCGGTCAGCTTGTTCAACCGCTGTTTATGAGGTCCTGGGTTCGAATCCCGAGTCGAGCCAATAGTAATATTGAGGTTCTTATGGCAAGGAAAATTCAAAGTAGCAGCCCGGAGCCAGGAAGTTGGCGGTGTTACACTAACGGACGGCTGTAGGACGGCTGAACGTGCTTTCCAAGGCACGTGGGTGTCCCCTTGCCTCGGAAAGCACGTTAAGCCGTTGGTCCTACGCTGACCTCTGAGTGAGGGAATAGAGAGTGCACTTGTGTTTGCGCACACACTTGTGCACTTTAATATGTCTTGCGCATCTGGCTAGTCTCCGATGAGACTGGCCGCCGTGGTCGAAATTCGGCTAGGAGGACATTATAGTTCCTCGTTAAAAGGTGAAAGGTTGGTGTTCTTCCGACACAAAATAGGTTCGTAGTTAACCCGCTCACATTAATAATGTATTCCATACTTATTGTAGTTTATTTAAATTTGTAGTTTTGAATAATAATCTCTCTGAGATAAATTTGTCTGTAGGTGCCACCTGAGCGAAGGCACGTGAAAATGCTACTGAAATTTATAATAACTTCACTGTATTTTGAGTCGTCATTATATTAACGTTTTTTTTTCAGTGTGAAGGAAAAAAATGCAGTTCTACCGTGAGTAGCCTTAAACACTTATTTATATCATAGCGTCAAGCGACGCGTGACCCGAGAGCTGGTGAGTATGTGGTGCAGCGCATCAGCATTGCCATACAGCGAGATATGCAGCCAGCGTCTTGGGGACGCGACGACTGGTATTGATATGGATCAGTTGAACTACCTGTAGATGTTGGCAACAGTTTGTAGTTAGCTTAATTGTTTCAATTGTAAATACTAGTTCTAATTTGCTATATTATTTGATTTTAATTTTCTTTGATAATATAGTTAATGATTATATTTATTATATATATTTATTATTTTGTTCTCAGGCCAAATCTCAGAACTTATTGTCTATGGTAAGTACAAAATACAAAAAAATCAAGTTTTCTTTTCATCGTACTGTGGTCGTATTGTTGGTCTTGCCAAGTCAAAATATGGAAATGATTTCAAGGAAAATTATATACAAATAGTTTATAGTTTAGTTTATTCATCATAAATGTTTTAAACCAGTATTATTATTAATAATTTACTAATAATTTTATTTTTCTGTCAACTATGAAAGAAAAAAATAAATCGGGCATGCTATGAAAATTTTATCAAAAACTGCAGGTTCTACCCATCATCATCACGAGCACTTTCGTGATGAGGCCAGGTCTTCATTCTTAAAAGTTTATGTAACTAACCTCCTATACAAAATAATAATAATAATCATAACACATTTATTTCCACTCACAAAAAGGTTTTCTTAATATAATAGCCAATTGTAATCGATAAAAGGTACAATTGTGTAAAATGAACGCCATTGTAAAATTTAAAAAGTTAAGATTGGACAAAAGCCAACCTTAAAGTTAAATCCTACCTAAGAGGCAAGAAAGTGGGTCCGCAGGTCAAAATAAAAAATCAAAACTAAAGAAATAAAAAAATTGTGGTCTGAATGAAATGTCCGAAACCCAATAAATTACTGAAGACCAAAGTTTCACTCCCATTTAACCACATCATCATAATTGGCTTTTATTACATCTACGAAATATGATTTAAGTGGCAACACTGGCTGAGAGACAACCGAGCACACAGGCCGTTTTTATGTTTAGTATTCAATCCTACTAATATTATAAAACCGAAAGTTTGTGAAATCTGAATTTTTGTTATCTAGGATGTCCAAAACTACTGAACAGTTCAAGATGAAATTTGGCGTACGTTTAGAGCAAAGCCTAACTTAGATAATAGGCTACTTATTATACCGAAAATACGCGTGTGAAGCCGCGGGCTGGTATTCAATAATCGTTTATAAATCCTCAGGTACTGGGCCCTAACAACTCAACGGTGTCCGAAGTAAGTATAAAAACCGAAAGCAAGTATTCTATCTATCGTAGTTGTTTGTTTGTTTTTATTATGCTACGGCTACACCTGCGTTAGCGTTGACGTTAGTATAAAAATCCATTAACGCGTTAATTAAGGCGCTAAAAATGCACCTTGGCTACATCTGCGTAACAACGCCAAGAGGTAATTCTTTGGGAAGTAACGCGTTAACTGCACAACAATAGTTTTTTGTACTTGTTTGGTCCATTTTTTGTACCTATTTCTTTAAATGGATAGACACATTAATCATTTTTGTTAGGTATGATGGAATCTTTTTTAAATTTCAATTTTTCGTATGTCACAGGAAATGATATAGACTAGATGATACGCCGTCATGTACCTATCTCTAACTGCCGAGCGGTTCTTGTGTGATTGAAGTTTTGGATTCCATAGGGATGGTTAAATTTGGAGTAATTCCAGGAACTCCAACGCCTATTCATTTGATCATTCGATTGCCAACATAATGCAGTCCGCAAAACAACACGCACGACACATCCTCTCCCCAAGCATGCGGCGCGCGGGATGAGACGGCGTTAATGTAGCCAACATCGCTTAGTGCGCTAAACGACGCGCTAAAACCCTTTGATGTGTGGAAAAAACTGACACCTGAGCTATCGCTTAGCGTCTAATGCCATTAGTAATGCCGTTAATAAAAGAACACGCTAACACCTTGGCCACATCTGACCCCCAAATTAGCGCGTTACTTAACGCGTTAGGACGCAGGTGGAGCCGTAGTATAACACAAACCAGGTTCGTATTTAACCCGCTAACATTCATAATTAATGCATGGAAATGTTCACCAAAGAGACCAAGAGATCTCATTCGCGTTGATTGAATTTGTGTAAAACCTTCACCTTTTTCAGTTAACTCCTTTGGCTTTTTCATTTGCTTTTTGCGTTTTACGAGCATAGAGTTTTAAAATTAATGTGCTCGATATCTAAATGAAATCTTAATAGACAAGAATCCCTACAAAATATCAAATTTTACAACAAAATATCAAATTTTACAGTGTACAGGAACGAGTTGCACAAGTCAGGTAAAATTTAATCGTTATAAAACGTTTCATTCCGTTAATATTTTAAGTAATTCTACTTACACAATAATGTGTACGTATTATTTATCACTGATTGTCCCACTGCAGGGCAAAAGCCTCTCTCTCTTAACACTCCTCACGGTTTCCTGCAAGAAGGGCCCACGTCTTGTCGATGGCGTCCAGCCATTTATTTATCATGGAACAAATCGGTGCCTTCAATGGTATTGCCCAATCCGAATAAGCCCAGGAGGCATCCTAGTTTTATTTTTCACCGTAGACTACAGTTTCAATTGTAAATAAGTGCAAAGTAGTTTTAATATGTTTCTATTATTTCAAATTTTATTTAATTGATACCTTAAAATTGTCTTTTATTTATTACAGTGCGATGCTCCTCACTGTTCATCAATGGTAAGTAAGCTTAAAACTACTAATAGCATTTCAATCGTGTTTTGCTAGATCTCTTTGTTTAAAATAAAGTTAGAAAAAAATCTCTTAATATCTTAAACCTACATAATTTGTCATTATCTGCACAGTACAGGATAAACAAAACTGGTCCTACTATAGATCCTTGCGGTACTCCAAAAACGTATGCTCCGCCCTGCTCCTATGAACGCGAAATCCTATGCCTATACTTTTAACAAAATGGTGCGCAATGCGCCCTCTTAAGGGATGAAACGTTGGTGTTCTTAGAACACAAATAAGGTTCGTAGTTAACCGGTTTACATCCGTAATGAATGAATTCGTCAAACTACGATAGATTTTATCGACTGTTTGCGATACAAAGGGTGTAACTCCAAATCAACTACTTGTGGCAATGAGCAAAAAACAAAATAATAAATATCTGTTTTTATAGTTAATGTTTTGATCGGGTATTTATCGCGTACCTTTTGTTTTTATATTAACCATTAAACCATTAACTATGTTTACAAATCGCGAAAGTTTAAAAAGTTTTTCTAATTTTACATAACTTTTTTGTTTTTATACTTATAAAGTTGGTTTTATGAAGAAAAATCTTATATTTGGGCTGTCCTTTGTTTCATTTAATTACAGTTATAAACGAGCGTTTATTTAAAAGTTAGCATGGACTTACAACCCTGAATACCTAAAAAAATGTATTACGACCTTATTTATGATCCGTTAATTAATGGTCTGGTAACAAACGTCTGAAGTAACAGCCATTTAAGATACAAGGGTAATTCTTCAGGTTGTATAAAACATAGTTTTTGTAAAATGAAAAAATAACAAATTTTAAGTGGTAAGAACCACTTTTTTCGTCGTAGCGCAATTTTAGATACACAGATCGAAAACGCGTAAAAAATTATGTAAGATTGCATCAAAAAGTCGTTTTGCCCAAAATGATCTTTACGCCCTTTGTATCGGAAACAGTCGATATTATAACTTGTCACATTAATGTGTCCTCTTACTTTCAGTGCACTGGAATAAAATGCACAGCTTCTGTGAGTAGAACACTGATTTTATGATTTTATTTCTCTACCTTAAGATAATATAAATCTTTTTTTTTTATTATAGTGCTCCGGCAATAAATGCATAGCCGCTGTGAGTACTTTCAGTTTATCCATATTAATTATAAATTCGAAAGTACTTACTGTTCTTTATGTCTGTTTCCTTTGCACGCCTAAACGTCTATAAGGATCTCAATGGGGTTTGAAGATTTTAATTCTAACATCGGTCACCATTTTTTTATTTTTTTTCAAAATGGCCGCGCACTATAAAATCTATAAAGTTGGATAGAAGACGCTAAACAAATAAAATTTCATAGAAAATAAAGCGTCAGATTTCTGAGATATTCACTGATGAAAAAAATATCTATAGTAATTTTCATGTCTGACGCATAAGGACATTATTTTTATCAGACATATAACTTTTATTGATCGCAGCGATTTTAAACATATTAAAATTAAAAAAAAAACCGACAGATTTTGACGAAACATGGCTAAAAACACTCGGTATAAAATCATCTATGACGCAAAAAAACTAAACGAAAATCGGTTCTTCCGTTTGGGAGCTACGATACCACAGACAGATACACATACAGACACGTTAAACTTAAAACACCCCTCTCTTTTTGCGTCGGGGGTTAAAAAATAAAGGTTAGGGTCACCCTCCATACAAAAATCTTGAAAATTGCGTGCGAAGCCGCGGTCAGAAGATAACTTTCTTACAAATTTTGTAAACAGCATTATTATCAGCCTCTAAAGAACCTATAGTAACATTATAGCCACTTCATTAAATACTTCTCTCTGCCGTTATCTGACAATTGTGTTGGCAACACATTGACATTGTGAAAGACTTTTGGCAGATGCTGGATGCTACAAGCTAGTTGTAGCGAAAAGCAAGGGTTTTGTGTTACAGTGAATTTAATGTTATTTGTTTTCAGTGTGATGGGGACAATTGTAAAGCATCTGTAAGTTCAAAGCTTACACGAACATACCTTATGAATTAAAGAACTAACAGTACCTTTGCTCAAGTGTAAGTAGGTTCAGTTCGCTGTACCTACGATTGAAACAGACGAAGAAAAGGACGCCATTGAAAGCTAAAGATTCATTTTAACGTATATGTCGTAGCCATATCCTAGAATTGATCTCTTAGTGATGTAACCTACCATTTCATGAAATGGTTGTCTTTCATGAAATGAAAAATAAGCACTGCCCACATCATGATGATGTAGTCAGGCCAGATCAATGAATAATCAGCGATTGACGATAAAAAGCTAAATGCACGGCTACTGTCAAACATTAGTGATCATAATCATAAAATAGTTACATTATCTAACGTTAGAGGCGCTGATGTTGTTTTGTTTTGAATGTTTTTATGATGCATCAAGTCGGTGGAAAATTATTCCGTTTTAAAAGCTAATAATAATGTGCTAATTGAAGACAAAAATTAAGTGAAACGCCGCCGTTACGACACAAACAAAAAAAGCGACTCAGGCGCTTTTGGAACCCATAACTTAAGTCTTACATGGGAATGTATTACCAATTGAGCCAAAAACTCTCGTATCTTAATTATGACAAAACTAACGTACAGCCCTGAAGAAATTTTCGACATTGCGTACTTTCGATTTCGTGATCTTCCGGTATAGCGTGCATTCGAGATTGTGTTCGTCCGGTCTAAAGTTTTTCGGTGTTGTGTACTTTCGGTATTCCGTGATGCGGCCTCATGAGCTTTCGGTATTTCGATCTGCGGTTTCGTGTACTTTCGATATACCGTGCTCCGGTATTTCGACTGCCGGTATTCCGTAGGACAGTCCACCGAGCCAGCCACGTGGAAAGGTTGCGGATCTGAGTCCCGCCGAATTCGTCACTAGATTACTGAATTCCAAGACAACAAAGATGTAACTAACCTATGTGTTAGCATCTATCAAAATTTCTACCCGATCTATGGTGTAGTTTGAGCGTGAAGAAGTAATTAATCCATCCATAGACGGAAGTCCATCAAACGTATTTATACTAAGGTATACGATCATTGATTTCTATTTATATCTATTTCATTTATTTGAATTAACATTCACTTACAGAGAAATCTTATTTTAATTGTAAATAGTTTTGTTGGGCTAAACCACGCTAAACGTAGGTACAATTTTCAAAGAATAAACGACAAAATGCCGCTAGTCACACTAATATTATAAATGCGAAAGTTTGGATGGATGGATGGATGAATGTTTGTTACCTCTTCACGCCAAAACTACTGAACGGATCGGGCTCAAATTTAGCATACAGGTAATTCTAATCCTGGAATCAAACATAGGCTAAATCAGTTCCCATGGCATAAAAATCACCCTTAAACGTTACCATAGAGACAACGCGTGCGAAGCCGCGGGCATAAACTAGTTTGAAATAACTTCGAACCATTGTCGCAAACAAGTAGGCCATCAGAACAATGGCTGGTTTGGCATGTTACATGGATTTTCTAGATCTGGCTAGATCGAAAATTACAAAATTTTAATATTCTAGCTTTAAGTACCAGAGTGGGTAGATAACATTACCGAGGAGTTAGGTAGGTTTGTACATATATTTAATTTACAGAATATGTAAATAATAATTATACAACATACAATTTTTGATAAATAAAGCAAGCCTAATATTTTGTTTTGAAATAGTTCTAGTTGGAAGTATACTGCTTTACTTGTAATATTAGTGTGATTTTATGTTATTTGACCTTATCTAAATGCCTGTAATAAAATAGTCAATAAAAAAAAAATTACGGCCACCGTCCGCAGTGAGAGAAGGTCCGCCTGCGGGTTAGATTCCCGCCTCAGGACAAATGTTTGTACGCGGTAGAAACGTAAGGGAAATATTAACAAAAGGTACGCGATAAATACCCGATAAAATCATTAATAATGTTTGTACGATCTGCAAATACTTGTTCCGGGTATCGTTGGTGTTTTTTATGTCTTTTATCTATGAATCTATTGTATTAAGTAGGCATATCAAGTATCTAGACCTCTGCTTAGCTTGATGATGATGACTGTGTGAATTGACCAGCATATTTTTAAGATTTATATGTATGGCCATTCTTAACCATATTCTTAGCCTACAAATGCCTGAACGAATGATGATGATCCGACGACCTCAGTAGCGCAGCGGGCAAGGTTCGCCTGCGACGCAGGAGGTTGCGGGTTCAATTCCCGCCTCAGGCATTAATTGTCCAGGGCGTTCTGGGTGTTTTCTATGTATAGTAAAAATCTGTAGTGTATTGTATTAAGTAGGTATATCAGTTATCTAGTACCCATAACACAAGCTCTGCTTAGCTTGGGGCTAGATAATGCTGTGTGAATTATTGTCCAGCATTATTTATTTATTATTTATATTATTCTATTGTCTTTCAGTGCCGTGGAAATGAGTGCGAAGAAAAGAACAGGACAGGATTGAAAGACATTAATATTTTTGCATTTCCTTATAGTTTTATGAGGACAGGTATATCTACCGCATCATCTTTACTAAGACTTTTGTAATAATAAAGGTTTTGATCTAGCAGTCAAGAATCTTTTAGCTTGACCACCTAATAGTTATTATATAAGCATATTAGTTTATACTATAAATATAAAAGTAAGCTACAGCATTTCGTAGGAAAGCTAAAAACTAAACAAAAAAACATTTTATTTAATAGAACTTTTAGTTTTTATAATGAATTTAGAAGTTGTAATTATGTAATTTTACACAGAATTTTGACTTTGAATGAAAAAATTGAAAAAATTTTAAAAAATTGAAAAATTTTAAAAAAATTGACTTTGAATGAAAAAAAAAACTTTGTTTTTAAGTAAATTGCGTCAAGTATTAATTTATTAGGATAAGTAGGTAAACAGTGATAAATACGAGTACAGCACAAGTTATTTTGTGGCATAACAACCAGAAACTATTGTTTCTATAGTATATATTTTACTAGTATTCCATAGATATGACGATTTCAACGAAAGATTTTCGGTGATTTTCAAATACTTGTAGACCATGACGCCTCCTCAAAAAATTATATCGATCGCCTAAACGTCGCAATTTTCATTTTGAGCCGTTAGTACAATACTTCAAATGACGCGGAAAGCAGCTCTCACATAAAAATATAAAAATGATGTGTTGTGCGGTGAAAGGGTAAACACCAGTAGTAAGAAAAATAATACTGCAAATATCTCATTCCGCTGGTCTACACACATATTACATTTGTAATTTTGCCTAAAACAGTCATCAAAACTCATAAATAAATTTAAAAATTTCGTCCACCATTTTCGTGAAAATGTTGCTATGCTCTGGGGAAAAAATACCTCGGTTTTGTTACATACCTAGTATAGGTATATAAAAATAGTACCGTAAAAATAATAATAGTACCCGTGCCTCGGAAAGCACGTTGAGCGTTGGTCCTGCGCCTGACCTCTCCCCGGTCGTGTCGATCTGTCATCCCATCGGATTTTGAGAGTGAGGGAACAGAGACTGCACCTACGTTTGCACACACACTTGTGCACTATAATATGTCCTGCGTATCTGGCTAGTCTCCGATGAGATTGGCCGCCGTGGTCGAAATTCGGCTATAAGATGGTTGAGGAGAGGGTGGACTTCACTCAAGTTAGGACTTAGGAATCAAACTACGCTACTACGGAATATCACAGTTTTAGAATTTCTGTCACTGGACGATATTCTGAATAGATTCATATTGTAAACTCAAATTACTATTTTACAAAGAAAATGGTACATTATTACTATTAACGCTGAAGAAGTCGTAGGAAATCCTGGTTTTATTTCGGTGTAGGTGCTTGTCTAACTTGGGCATTATTATTCGTGGAAAAAATGCTGGTAGTAGGTGGTGTGAATTTTAAAGGAAAACTGCACAGCTACAATTTACTTCACTAGTTGAGTACCTAATAGTCCTAATCAACTTAAAATATGTAATTTGGTGGGTAAAAAGGAAAACTTGAACAAGTTTTGTTGATATGTAAAACACGTAAATAAGTTTGTTTAGATAGGCCGAACCGAATAGAACCGTGCAATTACTTACACTGCACGTGGTCGAACACGCTTTTGACCGTCTATTTAAATTATTGTTCCGAACACGATCGGAGCCCATCTTATTTTGCGGACTTGGAGTAAAACCTTTTTGTCGTTAGACCTAGGAAGAATGATAGTAACCAAAGCTACCAGCTGATATTTCGTAAAATTAAAAAAAGAAATAAGATAATATCGAAAATAAAATGTAAGGTGATAAAAAAAACAATGGCTTATTTTTTAATTCGAACTTTGCTTCAGTTACCCAATTTTTAGGGAAAATGCTATTCACTTGCAACATTCAATCATACGAATGTGTGTGTGAAAGCACTGTATTTACGTGCTGTCAAAACACACATAGATCGGTTTTTGGTTACACCAATTGTCAAATTGTTGAATGACACTATCTCTCTGCTGAGACAGCAGCGAGTTTTTACTCTATGGGTTTACATAAATAGTGCATTTTACACCAAGGCGAGAAAGTGATCAATTCCTACCGAGTGTGTCGTTTTGGGCCTTAAAACACACGAGGTAGGAATCGCACTTTCTGCCGAGTGATAAATAGTGCTTTATACTACACCTTCGAGGAAAATAAAAAGCAGAATTAATTATTAATTGAAATTTAGAAGAACTTACCGCGCCCAATGATGTTGGTAAAACCTCATTGACCGCGCCAGCCTTTGGGTTCTTTTTTCAAAATATTGTTCGGAAATCGGAGGAGGCCTAATGGACTTGGAGTAAAAACTTTTTGTCGTTTGACCGAACGAAAATAACCATAGCTACCGGCTGATCTTATAGGAAATTAAAAAAAAATAACACGTTAGAAATGGATTTCCATACACTTTTTCCTCCCGCTAAAACACGTGAGATATGCAAAGATATTCGGAACGTAGTCATAGGATCTTTGGAGAAATTAAATTCCATAGTTTTTACTCCCGGTTTCCTATGGGCCTGCAAAGACATACTTTCTATTCTATAAATGGAAAAGGAATATGCAACTTTCCGAGCAGGTGTAGTATAAACATTTTAATTGTTCCTTGCATTTTTATCCTTTTCTTATAAATACGCACCACCGTACCCTCGTGTACATTTTTTCCAACAATCTGCGTTAGCTCAACTGTGTTGTATGTAGTTCTTATTTATTTCTATTAACTGATTGTAATTTTCTTTGTCAATAAAGGTAATATTATCTATAGGCCCAAACTTGTGTAAATAAAGGTATTCGGTCGTTCTTTGCTCATTAAAAAACATAGGGTAGGTTAATTTAGTATGGCTGTTAGCCGATTTTTTCCTCCCCTCTGTTGGAAAATCGACGAATGAACTGAATGTGACATTCTATCTTCAGCCAACAATGAACGAGTGAGCCCCGTTTCGGCCAGTTCGATTTAAATCGTCGCGCTTCGCACAAGTTGGACACATTCACTTTAAATTTTAGAAAGCTGTATAACAAATCACTTCTTACTGTTCTTTGTATTGCCGTGCAGTTAGTGACTAAAAAACATTAATATACACTCGTGAGTGAATGTCCATTGGTTTTCTGGAAGCTGGAACCTTCCATGGCTTGAACAATTCAACTATTTTATTTACCCTGTGTAACGAGCAAAGATCCTTAGGTATTTTCGTTAGGTAGGTAGCTACCGTATTTAACATATTTGACTGCAAAATTTTCAGTCCTGGAATTGTTATATTTATTACCAGACCCCAAAAAAAATTCAGAAATTTCATACTCAACAAACTCGAAGTCTTTCGCGATTCAGCTACCTAATTAATGAAGTGGGTAATAGATAAATAAACAATATTTCACTGTATAAGTTCTGAACGCATTTTATAATATTTTATTTGGTTAATTAGATATATTTTTCTCTCTAGCCGGCAGCATTTTCTCCGTATCTCGTATGATCTGGATACCACTCGTCATATGTTCCTTTTCCTTTCTGCGATACCCCATTTACCGTAAACATACACGAGAACATCGAACACTGCAAAAGAGAATATTTAATAACGAAAGACACAAAACAACAAAACGACAAATTACATCTAGTGTCTACACTTATCCTAAAAATCTAAGCCGTCACCAGAAGGCAGAGTGCCCAAAATGCTGACAGCATTGCCACATTGAATGGCAATGCTAACTCGTCGACCGAAATAGAAGTCAGCATTCCGATCACCTGTGGAATCTATGAGAAGTTTGGTAAGATCTACAAATTTCGTGCGCCCTTAGACCCCAAGGGCTGACACTCCAAACGGTTCAAATAAGTACCTCCTTGCAAAATATTTTTTGCCGCAAACGTCGTACGTCGTACTACGTTTGCGGAGTTAGTGGTCACGTCGGATAACGATCTGCAAAAGACTTCTGGTAGATGCTGAATACAACTGAAAACAGGGCACTAGGGCGCTCTTAAGAGGGGTTGCCGTTCAGTTTTGAAATAAGCTGATAATGTAACTTTGCAACATTAGTGACTATCATGGTTATTAGCAGTAAAGTAATTTACAACCGGATTTTTACCATGATTTGAGTTGTGAGCTCACGCTCTCTCGCTGTGACTTCAGTTATTCCATGATTATGGCACATGAAACTGTGGCGAAATATTGGAAAGCTCAAAACTCAAATCATGCAAATATTCCCTTATCATCTTGTATGGTCACGGTAATGTTATTTATAACCGTATCGTGTTATGGTGGCCTATTTTTAAGTATCTATCAGCCTGGGAACTATCTTTCCATGGCACTACGCGATTGGAATAAAAATGCGATATGCGCCAGAAATTAATAAATTGCAAATATTTTTGATAGCATAGTGCGTAAGCCCTCACTCTCGGTGTAATAAAAAAAAAATCATTACTTGATTCAAGTACTTACAACTGCGTCACAATTATTTCCTCGACACTGTAGGAAAAAAATACATTAGTTTATATTTTATGTGTGAGTTCAAGGTTACAAAATTACTGCCATTAGGTACCTATTTACTTATGTGTTTCTCTCGACTATAGGCCTCGTGCATTGCATAAGCTACTAGTCGCTCAACGAGCTATGGAGTCATGCTAGGAGTTTCTCCACGCAATAGAATCCGGAATATGGAAATCCGTAGAAGAACCAAAGTACCCGACATAGCTCTCAGAATTAGCAGGCTGATGTGGCAATGGGCAGACCATATAGCTCGCAGAACCGATACCCGTTGAAAAACTATTACAGAGGCATTAAAAAAAGCTTATAATAGTTATCACAAACTGACCAACGTAAGTTTTGAAATTTCCTCTCATAAACGTAATAATAAGATAAAATAGGTGATGGCGCTAGTTTGAGTAGAGGTAGCGAATCTGTCTTATCCCGATAGAACAATCCTTTTCAAATGCGTTCAAATCGTCCCGCCATCTTAGCCTGAGTCTTCCGGTTGGCCTTTGTCTGTAGTTTGGGGTTCAGAAGACACATTATTTTTGCCTTACCTTCCCTCATCAGCCCACTATGTCCACTGCTGAACATGCTTCCGCAATCAAGGAGTGTTTTGCCATAAACACCACGCTTCGCAGGAAGATTGATGATCGCAGTAGAGGTGGTAAAAATGCACGGAAGAAAACTGCTGAAAGCTGCTGGAAGCTGCCCTTTCTTTCATGACATCCACAACATCAAGGAGAGGTCGATTCTTTGGCCATGACCGTCGTTATTGTGTTCATTTGACTAGTAGGGATTAATAAAAAAACTTACCCTAGAGTCGCAAGTCATTCCATCGCACTGCAAAATTTAAATAAACTTCAATAACGTAAGTAAACAAGGTGGTGTGCGACAATGCAATACACTTCAGTGCATGCAAAGCAGGCAGGTGTTGTAGACCGGCAACTTTTATGCGATAGGTAGAGTCGTTAGTTTTTATCTGTTGACGTAGGTTATGTCAGAGCCCGTATTCTTAAAAATGAAATCGAAGTTTGTGATTAGTTTCCATGCAAAAGCTAATCTATGCAAGCGACATACCTAAAGGTTGGTTTTGCACGACAAAGAAAACGAAACATCGATTTACCTTTTCTGAGTAGTCCCTCAGAATGAAAAACACACTTAGCCATTACTTAGACTTGACAGATTTATGAAAGTAGCGTCCACTATGGTGGTTCATCCACATAGCTCGGTGGCAATGCCGGCGGCTCAGTCAAAAGCAAAGCCGCCAAGGGAGCCCTTGACATACAAAACCGGCGGCTAGGGCGGCGGCTCGGGGCGCCAGTCTAAGTGGATGCACCATTAGACAGTAAAAAAGAATTGCCTATGCTTCAGTCGAATTTTGTGCGAAATGTTAAACAAACAACAACAAAAATCACGAAAATAAACATGCTCGGCGTATTTTGGCTGGAGTATAGGTATCGTCGTAACGGTCATCTAAATATCAGCAAACAAAACCAGCAAAATGGCCTTCGTATTTCTGCCGGTGAATTTAATGCCTGTTCTATACATTAATAGTGTTATTTCTCAGTCATAAAGGTCAATAGAAAAAGACAGAGTAAGAAATAGCAATGCTTTAAGTTAGCAGACTATTAAGATTAAGTGGGTTCTAGTGTAAGGGCTACTTAATCTTTAGAACTGGATTTCAGTAGCGTTTCTGATTGGGAATAACCTCAATGGATACAATCGGCACGTAAAAGATAGCTGGTTCCCTTTTGCAATATGTTTCCCGTCTGCCGCGTCCTAGCCACAATAACACGAAGGCACGCCTTTGTATACATTTAAAATAGGTGTTTGTTGTTTACACTTTTTGCATTCACTGTATTACTCTGTGAACGAATGGTCTTACGTGAGATTATTACAGAAAATCCAGTGCAAAACTTATGCAACTACAAAGGTACAAAATGATAAAACCTATTCAGTAGTTCCTTATACCTAAGTAGTTTGTAAGGTATCTTAAATTTGCCTTTTGATTTTTCATTTAATTTTAAATCTTTTTTGCAAGCCTTTTTTGTTTTGTACAGTTTCAGGGCTGTGTTAGTTAGTATAATATGTTTCCAATCTCTATTGCGTTATATTTAGTTCCGTTAATAAATAAATAAATAATGCTGGACAATTCACACAGTATTATCTAGCCCCAAGCTTAGCAGAGCTTGTGTTATGGGTACTAGATAACTGATATACTTAATACAATAAATTCAAAAAGTAGACTTGAGAGAGCTAATAGAACTTAACAGCCTAAAATAAAGGTTATTTAAAGACTCGGATATACCTATTATGTAAAGTATTTTAACAACCACGCGCTCAACAGATGTAAAAAAAATTGTAGTCCGCTCTTTGTAGTTTGGCAAGTACCTTTTTGCGTATTTATTTTTAATTTAATTTTAAATCAGTCTGTATCTTCTTTGCCGCCTTTTTTGCTTTGTACAGTATCAGGGCTGTGTCAGTTAATATATGTTTCCAATCTCTATTTTGTTATATTTAGAACCAATCAAAAAGTAAACTTAGGAGAGGTAACAGAACTTACAGCCTAAAATAAAGGTTATTTAAAGACTCGGATATAAAAAGTAAAGTATTGTAACGAAACGAAAATACGGGCAACGTATTTTCTCAACAACTACCCATTTTTTAACGTTTTCTAAAACGGTGGGCGGGCGGTGCACGCAATGCTTTTTTATCCCCCGACGCAAAAAGTGAGGGGTGTTAAAAGTTTAACGTGTCTGTCTGTGTATCTGTCTGTGCTATCGTAGGTCCCAAACGGATGAACTGATTTACGTTTAGTTTTTTTTTTGTTTCATAGATAATTCTATCCCGATGTGAATTAATTCTTCCTAAATATTTATCATCGTAATATTTTGCAATTGATATCCACAAGGTAACGTCTGAATCTGTTATTTATTTTCGCTCTTAGTTTTAACCTTGTGATGTAGACAAATAATAAATAATAATGCTGGACTCTTCACACAGCATTCTATCTAGCCCCAAGCTAAGCAGAGCTTGTGTTATGGGTACTAGATAACTGATATACTTAATACAATACACTACATAGATAGATATTTTGTTGTTATTTTTATTATACATAGAAAACACCCAGATCAACGGAACAAATTTCTGCAGATCGTGCACAAATTTTTCCGAGACGGGAATCGAGCCCGCAACCTCCTGCATCGCAGACGGACCTTTGCCCGCTGAGCCAAGGTGGTCGTCAATATAAAATATAAATAATCGTAGACGCAAGGGTAAAACTCCTTCCTCGACAATAGCTTACAAGCATCTCTTAGGTTCATGTACGATTTTATATTATACGTAACCATCGATGTAAATAAACTTCGGGGGATTGGCTACTTGCTTGCTTCTCAGTGGAACGCTCAAATTAGGTCCTATAAGGAACACTCATCTCAGTTATAGTCGGACCGGCAATCGTGTTTCGCGTGCGTATTGTTGTTTGGATCGCACTTCGGTCTAGGTACGACTTCCCATCTTTGTTGTTCATGAGGTCGGTATATTGCAAAAGATTGGAAATAGCGTGTCTTTGCGTTTAGTTGTAACTCAACACAGGCCATTTGTTGAGTTAGCGCTGGTAGAACGTACCATATGTATCTACAGAATTTTATTACATCTAAGATTAAATATAGTTATTCTGTACCCTTGCTATCAATAAAATCTTACCCTCGCAGAGCATCTCTCGCCTATACACTATAACACAAAGATAAAGTTAGACAAGAAATTGTACCAATTTAGTTATGTACAAGTTTGGCAATCAAGTAAGTAATTAAATCAGGACAATTTAATAGATTTACGACCCAGATGGGTCATGTGATTAGTTTGAAATATTATTCGGAATTGTATGATTAATGATTTGGTAACAAATCGAAGACTTGCGACCCGTGACCCGAAAGCTGGTGAGTATCTGGCGCAGCGCATCAGCATTGCCATACAGCAGGGCAATGCAGCCAGCGTCTTGGGGACGCAACGACTGGTATTTATATGGATCAGTTGAGCTACCTGTAGATTGTTTGCAACAGTGCAACAGTTAGCTCAATTGTTTCAATTTGTTCGGGTAAACCGACCACGCAGCAGATATGCATTTGCGCTTGCAGTTGAATGCGTATTCATAAATTTACTCAGTTCGCGATCGACCGCCATCGTCGTGGGTTTAAATCAATTCAACCATTCCGTGCCATTCATACCATTCTTACTATAAGTTGGCGGCAGTAGTTTATATATCTTTATATAACTGTGTGTCTTGTGAATATAGTCCATACCATTACCAGTGACTTTCCTTGACCACATACCAAACACCACACCAAATAAGAATCTCCAATGGCAGTTTGGGGATCAACCAGCACCATCTACCACAACTTCCAATCATAAACCCCTTTTCACAATTGTAAATACTAGTTCTAATTTGTTTCTGTTATTTGATTGTAATTTTCTTTGTAAATAAAGCTAGACTGTATTTTTGATAAGTTTATTTTATTTCGGAAAACAATGGTGTCAAAATGTAACTTGTAAAGTTTATTATTATGTTTATGCCAAGAAATATACAAACTTACAAAACTTTTCGAAAATTGTAAGAGGATTTTCAAGATCCAACGTTAGATTTTTGTTCTAGAAACTAGTTTTTGGCCACAGCCTTGCACGAAATGTCTCCAGGATAAAAAGTAAGCTCCATATTACGTTATACCAACAAAGATCTAATATACTATAAAACTTTCGTAGTTTGACGAATTCATTATGAATGTAAGCGGGTTAAATGCGAACCTAGTTTCTGTTAGTTCGTGCAAGGACGCAGTAGAGGCGCGACGCGAACCGCACTCACCCTAATGAAGTCCCTCGTTTAGGGATGAAACGTTGGTTTTCTTCCAACACTAACTAGGTTCGTAGTTAACCCGCTTACAGTCATAATGAAAGATCTAATTATCGTTCTACGGAAACGCTATTTGACTTGTTATTTCTATTCCATGGGAACTGATTTATGGGATAAAAGTAGCCAATTTTTAATTTTAGGGCTACATCTACCTGTATGCAGAATGTCAATCTGCAGGGTTATTTTGACTCGTCGGAAAGGCCGTCGGATTCGATATCGGAAGCTTTTTACGAAGAAAAACGTTTATGATGTTGAATCCGACGGCCTTTCCGACGAATCAAAATACCCCTTCTGATCCGGTCTGAATTTAAGATTGAGCGTGAAGTATTAAAGGTGAAGAAATGAAAGACCCGGGATATAAATTCAGAGTTTATTTTAGATTTAATTCACATTAAAGTAAGAGCACATGCTATGTCGACGTGAGACGAATGGGAAGTTTACATACTACGTGCGAATAAGTGCAACCTTAGGGAGCGATTGCTATTAGAAAATGTCTAGGGGTTTCGTATCTACATAGGTACGTTTTGCGCTCTATGAATTCCAACAAAAGGTACTAGAATGATGTGAAGAAGTAACAAATATATAGAAAATTACAATATAATAATAGAAATAAATTAGAACTAGTATTTACAGTTGAAACAATTAAGCTAGCTGCAGACTGTTGCAAACAATCTACAGGTAGCTTAACTGATCCATATCAATACCAGTCGGAAGCGTCCAAACATATATAGGTACCTACACCCATCCATCCATCTTAAGAGACATCCAAACTTTCGTAATTATAATAATGGTGTGATGTGATTGTTCGGGTAATTTATCTCGAATTTCTAAATAAAAAAAAAATATTTTTACCATTGCGGAACATCCAGGTCCTTTGCACTGAAAAAGGTTATTTTTGTAAGTTATTCTGAAAAGGCAGCTTTAAAGTCTAAATGTTTATCTGGGTTTATAATTATCAAACTTCTGCCCGCGGCTTCGCACGCATTTTCTCGGAATAAAATGTAGCTGTTATTCCAGGCCTATAACTATAACCATGCAAAGTTTCACCCAAATCCGTTCACAGTTTTCGAGGTAACAAACTTCCAAACATCACATTCATAATAATAGTGTGTCTAACAAATTTCTGGATGAGTCAAGCTGACAGGGTGCTATAGCCCTTAGGGGAGGTCTATGTCCAGCAGTGGACTACTATGGGCTGATGATGATAATGTACTTACAAAAGCAGTACAACCTGGTCCCACGCACTAGAAAGGAAACTTTGTTAGCAAATGTTTATTAAACTGAAGAAAATAACGATATTTTTTATGAAAATATGAGTTACAGATAGCTCCAAAATTCAAAAGGTTTCCTACACATCGTTAAGGAAACATTCTGCCGATTTGCTTGAGGGATATAGAGAAAGAAACCATATTATTGTAAAACAATTTTTGTTCCACATTATCTGAACAACTATTTATTTTTATGGCTTCCTGTATCCCTGTTCACAGACCCTCTGGGGAGTGCCATATTTTTTATAATATAATGTAGTAAAATGAAACTCCCTGCATCATTAAGGCTTGTTAGGCCAGCAGAGGCCGCATTTTTTAAATCATCTCAGACTCAGAAATTTGTGTTTTAAATTCTGAAAAAAAGATATGTATTACTTAAGGATCTGGTCTAGTCAAAGTCGCATTCAGTTACAAGATCTAATGAACTTCACTCGATAGAAAAAAGTCCCAAAGTTACCCCTTTTTCTAACGTTTTTTCAATACTATGACTAGCGAACTACTGATATCACACTTTTTTTTGTACTCAACTAAAGACACTTAGTATTTCTAAACAAATTCGCAGAGTTTGATTTGATAAAATGATCTTCTTAATCACCATGTTTAAATAACTACAAAAAACTCGAGAACTCGGCTTGGCATGCGCGCGTTTTCCCTTACGCCTACTGCTGCAGGCATTAATACTGCCTTAAGGTAGTATCACACCATTGTGGTATGTGGCGGCGCGGCACAAGCGAATCAGAATCATCTCGGTTTCATACATTCACACACCTATATGGTTAGAAACACATTATTACCGTGCTTTGTGTTGTATAATGTAATGTCGTTGTAAGATAAGAATGTATCCCTAACCATACTAAATTATAATTAAACCAATAATGTTTCAAACTCGCACTTCACGCGCAATCAGAATGAGATGGAACCATTTGGAACTAAAACACTTGCGGTTCCATTCCATTTTGATAACACCACGTTTTGTACTAGAAATGCTACTTATGTACTAACTATGTAATATGACGAGGTTCCGTCAGAGTCTAATCGGGCGGGTTTCAGCCTAAGGATCATCACTCCCACAAAAAGAGCACTGCTGCCACACCGTTGTCGCACGCCTCAGCTTCAAATAGTGCTTACAGAACGCTGTCCACGCGGCGACAGCTAGCAGCTTGCTCGCTGTCGACGCACAAAACGTAAAAGAGCCGTATGGACGCTTGAAGCAATGCGTCAACCAAACCAACAAGTGGCTAGGTAACTGCAAAGACGCATACCGCGTTCTGTCTGCAATTTTTTGCGGGTTCTGTAAATGTATCTAAAAATTACGATTTTAAGCACGTATTTGGATGCTCATTTTTGTACTGTGCGGCGCAGATGAGCTACGTCCTTAACAGAGATGGCGTCCTACGAATAATGGATAGACAGATCGGGCTTAGTGAAAGGGTTCTATTGGCATTCATTGGGTACGGAACCCTAAATAGGATTAGTAATTACCAAAGGCTCGTAAAATCTAAATCCTATCAACGGATCAACTTACTCCAACTTTGCAAGATTCCCCTTCGCACTGTAGGTAAATGTGATAAAAACACAATAAATCATTACGAAACACAATTGTTTTGAATTAACTAAAATCAATGTAAAATTGAGGGATTTGCCTCAATTTTACACTGTTTTCAGGTTTTGTGGGACAAACACTATTTGAGGTGTTTTTTCGGGCTCATTCTTAATACCTACTCATACCCAAATAGTACTGAGGCTAAGTTGCTATTTAAGTTAGCGACGACACGCTCAAATATAAACTTAATTTCATAAGTAATAACGGTAGGTAGTTAATAATAACAATTAGCAGTTTGTACTTATGTTATTTTCTTTGAATGTTATTCTCTTTTTTTTGTAATTACCAGAAGTTTTCTCCTGTTTCGCTTTTAAGATTTTTCTTTTGTTATCTGTGCCTAGCCAACTGGCATGAACAACTTGTTTAAAAGTTGTAAAATATAAATAAAAAAGCAAAATAATTATTAATATTGGTCCACAATTAGCGGGGAAGTTGACAAACATACATAAAAAACATCCGATCATTTTATGTTCTCCTTCTCCTTTTTTGAAGTCGTTTAAAAATCGACTGGTACTTGTTCATGGCTTTACACTAGATAAGTCTGGTATACGTAAAAAATGTTTTAACCGTATAATTTTTCTGTAAAAAAATATTAATAAGTATGTAAATGCTCATGATTATTTGGTACTAAGTAGTGTTGTGTTACCATGGATTGGCATCCCGTATGATGACACTGAAATTTAAACAAAAGAAATGTACATTTTTAGAACAGAGCCAAATAAAAATAAATTAATAATGCTGCATCTAACCTAAAGCTAAGCAAAGCTTATGCCATGGCTACTAAATTACTGATAATTATACTTAATACATTACATACATGGGTAGATCTTTTTGATCATACATAAAAGACACCCAGAATACCCGTAACAAATATCTGCAGATCGTACAAAGATTTGTCCTGGGGCGGGAATTGGACACGCTACTTCTAGCGTCGCAGGCGGGTCATCGCCTGCTGCGCCACTGTGGTCGTCAAAAATACAAGTATTTAAAAATAGCTCACTCCGGATTGACAGCTCTCGGACTCGCACTGAAAAGAGAAGAAACAACATTGTACCTACAATCAAGCCTTGAGATACAACACTGATATTATTTGTTACTACTCTAATTTTTTGCTTTCTTATAAGAAGTTTTGGCACATCATCTTCATGTCAGAGTTCATTTTCTGTATGAAAAGAAGAAAATGTGCTTGTTTTTATATCATCTGTCAAAAAGTCGTATTTCTAACAATGTCAAATGCTTCTTTAAAAACTAAAAATAATAAAAGTAAAATTGCAATTTGAAGTTTACGAGATCATTCTGTAAAATAAATTTATTAGAGTAACTATAAAACGGGACGGCTGGTGGGTAATGGTTATCGAGCAGTGACCGCGGTGCAACGCGAAATGGAATGTTAGGAGACCTTCCGACGACATTGCAGCGGTGGTAGGGAGTCTATAGATGGAGGTGGGTCAGGATCGCTATTTGTGGCGTCGTATGTGGGAGGCTATGTCCAGAAGTGGACTTTTGTGTTGATATGATTAAAACGGGTAAAAAGGGAAACTTACTGTATCTTCTACTGGAAATTTACCCAGGACAGTTTCATAAGCTAACCAATCTTCCGGCTTAGGTTTATTCATGTCAACATTTTCTAATACTGTTCTCAGTACATTGTTTTCAGTACTGAATGAAAGTGGCGGAGGCTGTGTTGTAAGTTCTATCTGTAAAATGAAAACCCATTACGCTTTATGAGACCAGTAAAGATCATTATCAACGTCCTCAAGGTACAGGAACATTCTAGTGCAAAGTCCATTACTTGTTGCTTTTTCTTTCACTTTCTCTTTCCTGGGTATAGTATTATTATTATTCTAATCTGCTGGTGAATTCAGATGTATTCAAAAGTGTTTATTATTTTCAAAGCTATATTTTGATAACGAATAAAAAACAAAAGAAAATGGTATAAATAACACACTGGCAAAAATAGTATAAGTGGTACTTCCTACACTCTGATACTTCTAAATTGATCAGCTGGTGGTAGGGTCTGTGTTTCTTCGTTCTAACTTGCTGTTGAATTACAGCAACGTTTTCTGTCAGATTGAATATTGTAGTCTTCTACATCAATGCATGCTCTATCGTGGTTTTACACTGCAAGCGCGTTAGCTATCTTTCTGGGTTTGGAGTCTCGCCCAGTAAAGAGTGTAGAAAGAGATTCCTTCTATTTCAACACAAAAAGACCGCAGCTTGCCATTTAGTGCGGTGACATATGAATCAAGAATAACTATATTGATGCAAAGAATTGTAGTATGCACACTTATAAACTCAATTTCTATTTTACCATCAAACTATCATCTAAAGTGCTTAGCAAATTACGTGTCGATTTCTATTATTATTATTATTTATTGCGTATGAATGAGCTTCATCTATAGTTTAACTTTATTCAAACTTACCTGGTTTCCCTTTCGTAGCAAGTCAAGATCTATGACAGGCACGTAATAGGTACCCTGAAATTATTAATGAATCAAATGGACGAAACTCGGAACTCGATCGACTGACGACATTGCAGCGGTCGCAGGGTCAGTCGATAGATGAAGGTGTCTCAAGACCGCTGTTTGCGGCGTCGTATGATTGTATAGGTCTATGTCCAGCTGTGGACTTTGCTGGCTGATGTGATGATGGGTAGAACTATTGTTATTATTTTTATTTCTTCGAGCTTCACGTCTATGTTAATATGCAGCTTTTTTCTGATCATCCTGTAGCTGAACTCAAGCGCATTGGAATCGCTGCTCGTGCGTGATTGGTGGATCACCTGTGTGCGGCTGCCGAGCCATGCAGCGGACAGCGATGTCACTGTGCTTGCGTGTGTGGCTGCCTACCGCAATAATTTCCGATGCTAGTATAGATAAATTATATTTAGGTATTATTAAGAGAACTCTAGTGTCTAGATGATCCTTTCTTAGGATTTAAGACGCAAACGTTATACTGTAACAACTTTGAAACAATAAATAAATATCTATGTAACTATAAAAAAAATACTGACCGACATACCGAATAACAACTTACATGAAAAATAAACTGCATATTTTTACCGGTCTGTAGGTCCTGAAAGTTGATTTTTCATTTTCATTTCACAACCCCATTAAGAAAATGAAATATGTTGCGTATACACAATGGCGGTCGTGGTGTAGGAACCGATGCATCCAAATCAGCCCGTGTATGTCGTAAAAGGCAACTAAGACAATCTACCAGAAGTAAGACAGAACCTTCACACAACGCACAAGAATAAAAATAGAAATAAAATAAAAATAATCAAAAATAAAAGGGATCAAAACGGTGAATCGTTTTGATATATTTTTTACTGTAGAATAGTTTTATAACATTTTTCTATAGTAAAAAATGTATATTATAGCGAAATACGATGATGTTACGTCGTTTCGTTCAATAGTTCCTATGGCATCCCTCCAGCTCCATCATCAGGACCCTGGTCAGCTCAATCGGTTGAGAATAAATTCAGTTGCAAGACTTGTCCCTCACAAAACATATGTATGCACATACCTACTAACAGGGCATGTTGAATAAAAGCTTGTGTAATACGGTAGGGTCGTTCGAATCACATCTCACTAATATTATAAATGCGAAAGTTTGAATGGATGGATGGATGGATGGATGGATGTTTGTTACCTCTTCACGCCAAAACTACTGAACGGATCGTGGTGAAATTTTGCGTACAGTAATTCTAATCCAGGAATCAGACATAGGCTTTTTATCCCATAAATCAGATCCCATGGGATAGAAATCTCCTTTAAACGTTTTCATAGATACAGCGCGTGCGAAGCCGCGGGCATAAACTAGTACGAAATAAAAAGAAGAAAGTTACATCTTCTCGCGCCTTTTGTTTCTTGAATTAGAATACGACCAATAGGAGGTATATATATCATGAGACTCCCAGGTACCACGTTAAGTAAGAAGTTAAAAAACTTACTGTGACTTTCGCTAGGCCATCCTCCGTCTCGTTCTATCAAGAAATTAGTGCAACGTTTACAATCAGACACAAATCAGGTACATGGAGGAGAAAAAGGGATCCTTTCCTTTTTGGTAAAACCATTTAGGCATAAAAATGTATCCTAGGTAAGTTTTCCTGTACCTTCTCTGGTTCTGGGTGCCCCCATAATCCCCCAGCTATAAAACACTATATAATTGTTGAATAATAATCCATAGTCAATATAAAAGCTTATATAAAAAAAAATGTTTTGTTTAACGTGTCTGTCTGTGGTATAGGTAGCTCCTAAACGGATGAACCGATTTTCGTTTAGTTTTTTTGTGCCATAGAAATTTTTTATCCCGAGTGTACTTAGCCATGTTTCATGAAAATCTGTCGGGTGGGTTTTAATTTTTTTTTTATTTTGTTCTTGTATACAGGGGGGTTATTGGTAATTCACTGACACTGCGTAAACTGCAGGTTCTATCCATCATCACGAACACGTTAGTGAAGACGCTATGTCTCAATTCTTTTTTTTTGTAATTTTCCTTACATACAAAATAATATCCAAAATCTAATTAATTACTGAATATCGGTCTCCCACTCCTATTATATCCACATCATCATCATTGGCTTATTTTAAATCTACAAAAAATGATTTAAGTGGCATTAGCCTGGCTGGGTGACAACCGAACACACACACACCCACTGATAATTCAGGGCAAAGCTTTTTTTAGGTTTAGTTTCCAAGAAAACCCCTATAATTAACGATTTCTGAATGGCGGGAGAACATACTAATATGCATATATATTTCCTTTCCACCAATTTTAAGAATTGTGACCTGGCGTCTTCACGGACGTGTTCGTGATGGTGGGCAGAACCTGCAGTTAACATAGTCTCAGTGAATTACCAATAACCCTGTATATTAGTTGTAATCTACATAATATCTATTTACTAATTTATTTGACACCGTTTGTAGGTAAGTCAGGTTGTCCTTTGACATAGGCTTCCTCCATTGTGTGCCATTGCACGGGGTTTAGGCTAAAATGGATAAAAACGCTTTAATAAATGATTATTAAATATTAATTGTACATACTCACTGAATTATACTTCACCCAGCGAATAGGCATTTCATTATCATCCTGAAAAATAAAAAAGTACATTATTATAGTACTTTTTTTTACCGTAAAACCATAAGAACGAAATGATGTTTTTTGCCGTTAAGTATGCCATTAATGATACCAAACTTCAAAAAGCATCCAAAGTGTTTCAATAAATCGAAAGACTTCTAAAATTCGGGCGGTGTTAAAAGTCTTAAATGTTAAAGGACTGTGTTAATTCAGGAATCCTGGATTAACACATACGTACTTTTGATCCCGGAAAACTGCAGTGTTCCCGTAGAATGATCAAACTTATCAACGCAGGTAACACCGCGGGGCGCAGCTAGTTAGATTATCAAACTAAAACTTCACTAAGAGACTTCCTCTGCAAGTGGGTTATCCCTACTTGAAATCTATTCTGAATATTCACTCACAATGGAGGCTTGACAAACTTTAATCTTAGTTAGTCTTCTGAGCTTGAAGACTCTGCTCAGCTCAGAGAGAATAGCTACTCAACTTTTAAAGAGGCGTTTTCAAATAAAAAAAAACTATTTACTTTAGACCTCAATACATAATATGACAGTCTTTCGCGGAAGAATAAAGGCTGTGGTAGAGTCCTCATAATAGAATCATAATAAACTACCTAAGTGCGAAGACTAAAATTTTTGTCGTCGGCTATTGCGTATAAAATAAAGTAATGAAATAATATTATTGCAAATTAAAAAAAAACAGTAATAAAAAGAGTATAACTACATCATGTGCAAAAGAAGTTGAGAGTCATGCCCTGAATGTTGTTCATAATACATTCTACCAATGTATTATGTACAATACCAGGGCCGCGATTACGGTGTGGTAAGGCACGGCATTACGGCTCAAACGTTAGCAGTTGAAACGTTAGGGTGCGCGTTCACAGGCCGCCATCGAACAATCCGCTGACAAGTGCATCCACTGATCGGCAATACGAATGACGTCATCCGCATTAAATGGAAAAGTTGGTTTCAAAAATCCTCGCCAGCATTACCGACGGTCCGCTCTTTTATGTCAAACCACTGATGGGGACAGTGAGGATTGTCCGATGCCAGCCTGTGAACGCGCACTCTAACGTTTCAACTGCAAACGTTTGAGCCGTAATGCCATGCCTTACCACACCGTAACCGCCCTCCTGGTCTTGTGTAAATAAATACCTTCCGCAATGCGCCCGTGGCCTAAATGATCTAGCTGTTCTTATTTCCCTGTGTCTCGGATGGAAATCATCTTGTAAGTTCTACGTTAAACCATTGTCATAGCAAAGAAGACTTGTTAAGTGAAATTTGGTATTCAAATTAGAATTTAAATCTTGTTGATTGTGAATTTTTAATAACACCCCGTCAATGTTTTACAAGGGCTTTTTAAGCCTTGAACAAAACACGACCACGGTCGAGCTATGTCGTTACTGATCACATGCTTTGGAGTGGTGATAAAGGTATGATTGGGGTTTGAAGATTTTGGCCCTAACCATTTTGATTTTTTCTTCTAAATCGCCGCGGAAATATTATATATTTAGCAATAAATGTGATATATATTTGGATAGAGGACACTAAAACATTTATATTGTTTAATTGTAATTTTCTTTGTGACTTAAGATATATTAACAATAGTATAACTATAACAAATAAAACATGTCTTCTAAAATATGTCATAAAGCGTGTGGTTTCTGAGATATGCACATATTAAGAAAAGTATAGTTATTTTCATCTGTGAGTATTTTAGAAACCTGACGCTTTAGAAAAATTTTTATAGACATTTTTTTTATGAAAACAAATGTTAGAGCCACCCCACCCACCTCCATAAAAAAATCATCAAATCCCTATAATTGAAGAAAGGATCTCAAATCGACAAGTTCTTTGGATTGTGCTTTAATTAACATTATCGAAGATAATTTAAGTACTGCGGCGTTATTTATCTTTTCTGAAGATAACCAGAAAATCTAGTTCTGACAAGGTTTTAGTTCTTATGTTTTAGTGTTCTTTCAATTACCTCAAATGGGAGTTTTTTGAAGAACTCCATCTCCTCCATCGTCTAAAAAAACAAATAGGTAATTATTTTTATTGTTACAATAATGTTCGTTCTCTGCAAGGCTATTCAGACTCTTTGCTACCGAGACAAAGCCAAAAAAAAAAAACGACAAGGAATGTGACATAGATTTGCTATGATATGATTTGATATGGGTTACTTTTTATCCCGGAAAAGTACGTGCGAACGCGCGGGCTGCAGGATGTACATAGTTAATATTTTAAGTAATTCTACTTACACAATAATGTGTACGTATTATTTATCACTGATTGTCCCACTGCAGGGCAAAAGCCTCTCTCTCTTAACACTCCTCACGGTTTCCTGCAAGAAGGGCCCACGTCTTGTCGATGGCGTCCAGCCATTTATTTATCATGGAACAAATCGGTGCCTTCAATGGTATTGCCCAATCCGAATAAGCCCAGGAGGCATCCTAGTTTTATTTTTCACCGTAGACTACAGTTTCAATTGTAAATAAGTGCAAAGTAGTTTTAATATGTTTCTATTATTTCAAATTTTATTTAATTGATACCTTAAAATTGTCTTTTATTTATTACAGTGCGATGCTCCTCACTGTTCATCAATGGTAAGTAAGCTTAAAACTACTAATAGCATTTCAATCGTGTTTTGCTAGATCTCTTTGTTTAAAATAAAGTTAGAAAAAAATCTCTTAATATCTTAAACCTACATAATTTGTCATTATCTGCACAGTACAGGATAAACAAAACTGGTCCTACTATAGATCCTTGCGGTACTCCAAAAACGTATGCTCCGCCCTGCTCCTATGAACGCGAAATCCTATGCCTATACTTTTAACAAAATGGTGCGCAATGCGCCCTCTTAAGGGATGAAACGTTGGTGTTCTTAGAACACAAATAAGGTTCGTAGTTAACCGGTTTACATCCGTAATGAATGAATTCGTCAAACTACGATAGATTTTATCGACTGTTTGCGATACAAAGGGTGTAACTCCAAATCAACTACTTGTGGCAATGAGCAAAAAACAAAATAATAAATATCTGTTTTTATAGTTAATGTTTTGATCGGGTATTTATCGCGTACCTTTTGTTTTTATATTAACCATTAAACCATTAACTATGTTTACAAATCGCGAAAGTTTAAAAAGTTTTTCTAATTTTACATAACTTTTTTGTTTTTATACTTATAAAGTTGGTTTTATGAAGAAAAATCTTATATTTGGGCTGTCCTTTGTTTCATTTAATTACAGTTATAAACGAGCGTTTATTTAAAAGTTAGCATGGACTTACAACCCTGAATACCTAAAAAAATGTATTACGACCTTATTTATGATCCGTTAATTAATGGTCTGGTAACAAACGTCTGAAGTAACAGCCATTTAAGATACAAGGGTAATTCTTCAGGTTGTATAAAACATAGTTTTTGTAAAATGAAAAAATAACAAATTTTAAGTGGTAAGAACCACTTTTTTCGTCGTAGCGCAATTTTAGATACACAGATCGAAAACGCGTAAAAAATTATGTAAGATTGCATCAAAAAGTCGTTTTGCCCAAAATGATCTTTACGCCCTTTGTATCGGAAACAGTCGATATTATAACTTGTCACATTAATGTGTCCTCTTACTTTCAGTGCACTGGAATAAAATGCACAGCTTCTGTGAGTAGAACACTGATTTTATGATTTTATTTCTCTACCTTAAGATAATATAAATCTTTTTTTTTTATTATAGTGCTCCGGCAATAAATGCATAGCCGCTGTGAGTACTTTCAGTTTATCCATATTAATTATAAATTCGAAAGTACTTACTGTTCTTTATGTCTGTTTCCTTTGCACGCCTAAACGTCTATAAGGATCTCAATGGGGTTTGAAGATTTTAATTCTAACATCGGTCACCATTTTTTTATTTTTTTTCAAAATGGCCGCGCACTATAAAATCTATAAAGTTGGATAGAAGACGCTAAACAAATAAAATTTCATAGAAAATAAAGCGTCAGATTTCTGAGATATTCACTGATGAAAAAAATATCTATAGTAATTTTCATGTCTGACGCATAAGGACATTATTTTTATCAGACATATAACTTTTATTGATCGCAGCGATTTTAAACATATTAAAATTAAAAAAAAAACCGACAGATTTTGACGAAACATGGCTAAAAACACTCGGTATAAAATCATCTATGACGCAAAAAAACTAAACGAAAATCGGTTCTTCCGTTTGGGAGCTACGATACCACAGACAGATACACATACAGACACGTTAAACTTAAAACACCCCTCTCTTTTTGCGTCGGGGGTTAAAAAATAAAGGTTAGGGTCACCCTCCATACAAAAATCTTGAAAATTGCGTGCGAAGCCGCGGTCAGAAGATAACTTTCTTACAAATTTTGTAAACAGCATTATTATCAGCCTCTAAAGAACCTATAGTAACATTATAGCCACTTCATTAAATACTTCTCTCTGCCGTTATCTGACAATTGTGTTGGCAACACATTGACATTGTGAAAGACTTTTGGCAGATGCTGGATGCTACAAGCTAGTTGTAGCGAAAAGCAAGGGTTTTGTGTTACAGTGAATTTAATGTTATTTGTTTTCAGTGTGATGGGGACAATTGTAAAGCATCTGTAAGTTCAAAGCTTACACGAACATACCTTATGAATTAAAGAACTAACAGTACCTTTGCTCAAGTGTAAGTAGGTTCAGTTCGCTGTACCTACGATTGAAACAGACGAAGAAAAGGACGCCATTGAAAGCTAAAGATTCATTTTAACGTATATGTCGTAGCCATATCCTAGAATTGATCTCTTAGTGATGTAACCTACCATTTCATGAAATGGTTGTCTTTCATGAAATGAAAAATAAGCACTGCCCACATCATGATGATGTAGTCAGGCCAGATCAATGAATAATCAGCGATTGACGATAAAAAGCTAAATGCACGGCTACTGTCAAACATTAGTGATCATAATCATAAAATAGTTACATTATCTAACGTTAGAGGCGCTGATGTTGTTTTGTTTTGAATGTTTTTATGATGCATCAAGTCGGTGGAAAATTATTCCGTTTTAAAAGCTAATAATAATGTGCTAATTGAAGACAAAAATTAAGTGAAACGCCGCCGTTACGACACAAACAAAAAAAGCGACTCAGGCGCTTTTGGAACCCATAACTTAAGTCTTACATGGGAATGTATTACCAATTGAGCCAAAAACTCTCGTATCTTAATTATGACAAAACTAACGTACAGCCCTGAAGAAATTTTCGACATTGCGTACTTTCGATTTCGTGATCTTCCGGTATAGCGTGCATTCGAGATTGTGTTCGTCCGGTCTAAAGTTTTTCGGTGTTGTGTACTTTCGGTATTCCGTGATGCGGCCTCATGAGCTTTCGGTATTTCGATCTGCGGTTTCGTGTACTTTCGATATACCGTGCTCCGGTATTTCGACTGCCGGTATTCCGTAGGACAGTCCACCGAGCCAGCCACGTGGAAAGGTTGCGGATCTGAGTCCCGCCGAATTCGTCACTAGATTACTGAATTCCAAGACAACAAAGATGTAACTAACCTATGTGTTAGCATCTATCAAAATTTCTACCCGATCTATGGTGTAGTTTGAGCGTGAAGAAGTAATTAATCCATCCATAGACGGAAGTCCATCAAACGTATTTATACTAAGGTATACGATCATTGATTTCTATTTATATCTATTTCATTTATTTGAATTAACATTCACTTACAGAGAAATCTTATTTTAATTGTAAATAGTTTTGTTGGGCTAAACCACGCTAAACGTAGGTACAATTTTCAAAGAATAAACGACAAAATGCCGCTAGTCACACTAATATTATAAATGCGAAAGTTTGGATGGATGGATGGATGAATGTTTGTTACCTCTTCACGCCAAAACTACTGAACGGATCGGGCTCAAATTTAGCATACAGGTAATTCTAATCCTGGAATCAAACATAGGCTAAATCAGTTCCCATGGCATAAAAATCACCCTTAAACGTTACCATAGAGACAACGCGTGCGAAGCCGCGGGCATAAACTAGTTTGAAATAACTTCGAACCATTGTCGCAAACAAGTAGGCCATCAGAACAATGGCTGGTTTGGCATGTTACATGGATTTTCTAGATCTGGCTAGATCGAAAATTACAAAATTTTAATATTCTAGCTTTAAGTACCAGAGTGGGTAGATAACATTACCGAGGAGTTAGGTAGGTTTGTACATATCGTCCTCGTAGAAGGAAAATTAAATAACTGACAAAACCAAAATCGCGAGAAAAACGCGATTTACCGATTTTTTGCGACAAAAATGCCGATAAATTTTTTTTGGCAAATAAATTTACTGTCCACTTTTTAATATTTTAAAGATTATAACTTTACCTAGGTTATAATTAAACAAACAAAAAATTAAGGTAATTGGTTTATAAGAAAAAAAATCAAAAGCAACTATGTATTTTTCCCTCGCCAGAGTTTTGATTGTTTATGTCAGTTATTTAATTGTGTATGCTAGTTATTCATTTTTCCTCCGACAATATTCTCCGCTGAAACTTTAAAAGCATACGGTAAATGCCCTTATTTAATTTTCCTTCATCAATGAAATCATAAACTGCCTTCTTGTTTACTTTATAATTCGTAAAACCATCCTATTCATTTGAATAAAATGCAAAAGAAAACCAAATTATTCATACTTTGTAATTTATTTTTATTAAGAGATTGTCAAAAAATGCTCTGAAACTACTAGGCTACATTTCACTGTCGGACTTATAAAATCAATGTTTTCGTTAGGTACTACTTATCAAACTTACTACTATTTCACATAAAATCAACAAAATAAACAACTTTAGAACACCAAAACTATTAAATTATTTAAAAACAATGCACTTGGGTACATAAACTTTAATTAACAAACCTTAAAATAATCAACTCTGATTCAGTCTCATCTTTATAAACTCACTTCAAATCAAATTGAACCTGAGATCGATTCAATGGCTTTAAGTTCTGTCTTACTAACTATGTAGCTTTATTACTTCAGTCTTACTTACTATTCATTTTAGTGGTTTCTATTCTAATCAGAATCATTTCCAGATTGGAAATCGTCAATTATTGTATTTGACGAAGGCAAGCTTTCATACCAACCGTGTAATTCATGGGGTACTAGTTTTTTTGCATAGATTAAGACGACGCATTGAAGATATTGGCGTCAGGGATTTCAACTTTTTTCAGCAATTATAAGACATTCGGAATTTATTTTTTATGTTTTGAATTTTTCATGTTTTTTACTTTAAATTGGTAGTAGGGTTTCATGATTGGTTAACTTTCATAGCAGAAAAAAAAATCCCGAAAACTGGTCTATGAAAACATGGTTTTTAACTTTACAGGCAAACGGAACCGATTTATGCCTCTAAATTTTCTGTACAAATAAGTTTATACACCCTCTTCAAAATGGTGGTAGGATTTTTCATAATTACCAATAGTTTTTATTTTAAACGAGAATTACTGTTTTGGCGTTTACGCCTTTTCGTTTCAAGCTAGTTCTCGCCTCTGTTTGTATGCAGGCGGCCCCCTTCAGTCCGCTTTTGACCATTGTCAGCGTCGGACGTGTGCCAAGCCAATCGAGCTCGTCTCCTGCGCACAAGTTGCTCTCGATTGACACATCATCAATATTATCTTCAGAGTAAAAAAAATCTTATAAATTATTAAAATGGGAAGAAAGATGATTAAAGTTTCAAAAATAAAGATGAAAGGTCTGTATGTTGAAAAATGTAAGGAAATGGAAGGTAGTAGTAGAAGTAAACGTTAAATATTTTTTCCCTAGCACTAGATAGGTACCTACCTAGTGTATCGATAGCCGTGAATCAATAATATCTTGCGAGTAAAATCATAAGCAACACCTTGAAAACATCGTGAAGAAACGTCAAATATTTTGCCTAGGTACTGCCTCTGCCTACCTATCTATAAGATATAAGTACATAGTATTATAATAATTATAAAGTTTATTTTGTTTTTTGTTCTTAGAAAATAAAAACCTAAACTTTACTACTTACTAATTGTCCGAACATAGAAAACCATGGAGTCGTCTTAGTCCGGTCAAATTAGACCAAAAATTAGGGGTGAGGTTACAATAATTCGCACCCAGCTGAAAATTGGTAGGATTATTCAAAAGCCCATTATAAATGAATTGTGAAAAGTAATCATCGATCCGACACCTGAAAAAAAAATTACTCGGGGTCAAAGATCACAAAAACGGGTGTTTCGCGATTTTCAGCAAAACGGTAAGTTTTATCATAAAATTATCGCGGTCAAAAATTGTAGATCAGATAATTATCTATAAAAAATGTCTTAATACTTTTTTTCCTAAGAGGCGCCGTTTTTGAGATATAACGATTTACTTGTTTTACTTTAAAAACTTTTAACTCAACGCAATCAAAAATACTCAACCTCAACAGCCTGTATAGGTCCACTACGGGACGCAGGCCTCCCCCTGATAAGCGCCTTATTGGCTTTTATCTCAGGGGGGTAATGCCCATAATCCCCACGCTGGGCATGCGGGTTGGGGATCGCTGTTTGGTGGTAGAATTGTTCTGCAGGGGGTGCTGCTGCCCACCCCCGGTGGATATCCCTTAGTCGCCTCTTACGACACCCGCGGGAAGAGTTGGGGTGGTGCAAATTCTAAGCCGGCACAACACAGCTCAAAAATCAAAGCCGTTTATCTCCGAATATAATCTAATATAATATCACCACCGAATCCTTCCACCCATTTAGGGCATGCAAAATCGGAAGAATACCCAAATCCGGTTTTTGTTCGATTTTAGATTTTTAAAATAGTTTTTTTCGGTTTTTTCGATTTTTTCGATTTTTATTGTTTCAATACAAATAAAAATGCTTGATTATTTTTGTAGTCATTTAATAAAACATGAAATCTAACCCCGCGCTTGCTGAAAATACGATCTCAAAAAGCTCTTGATCAGACAAATTGTCAAATCGAATATCGCTCTCCAAATCTTCATCTATGATTTTTTTGCACTTATCAACCACATTTTTCCTCTGGCGTGACATTTTCGCAGGCATTGTGTAGTAATGTGAGCTTTTTATTTGCCGTAAAAGGAGGTTTAGTATTATTTCTGGCTGCGTGACCTTTGACGTAGGCCCATATCAGTTCGCTCGCTCGCTCCGCTCTCCGTTCATTCTATATTGTATGTGATCTTCCTATGTTGTTGTTAGTCTTTAAAAAAACATAAATTGGTTCTATCTTAGCTACCTTGTCATTGCCAAGAATGCCACTGCTACACCAATCACAAAATAATCTGCGGTTTATTACAAGCGCTGATATTTATTTTGTATTAGTTTCTTAACAATTTTTTAGCTGCAGCCGCCAAAAACTCCGAAATTTTCAGAGCCCACTCCACTCACAGTTATTTATTTTATACAGGGGTATTGGTACCCCCCGCCATTCAATAACTCTTCTTTTAAGAGGCTTTATTTGAAAATAAACTTACTACTTCACGGGTTCCGGACAATCGTATATTTTAGTAGAAGTGATTTAAAAAAATTAAGAATTTGAACCTGGCGTCCTGTTCTGCAGGGGGTGCTGCTGCCCACCCCCGGTGGATATCCCTTAGTCGCCTCTTACGACACCCGCGGGAAGAGTTGGGGTGGTGCAAATTCTAAGCCGGCACAACACAGCTCAAAAATCAAAGCCGTTTATCTCCGAATATAATCTAATATAATATCACCACCGAATCCTTCCACCCATTTAGGGCATGCAAAATCGGAAGAATACCCAAATCCGGTTTTTGTTCGATTTTAGATTTTTAAAATAGTTTTTTTCGGTTTTTTCGATTTTTTCGATTTTTATTGTTTCAATACAAATAAAAATGCTTGATTATTTTTGTAGTCATTTAATAAAACATGAAATCTAACCCCGCGCTTGCTGAAAATACGATCTCAAAAAGCTCTTGATCAGACAAATTGTCAAATCGAATATCGCTCTCCAAATCTTCATCTATGATTTTTTTGCACTTATCAACCACATTTTTCCTCTGGCGTGACATTTTCGCAGGCATTGTGTAGTAATGTGAGCTTTTTATTTGCCGTAAAAGGAGGTTTAGTATTATTTCTGGCTGCGTGACCTTTGACGTAGGCCCATATCAGTTCGCTCGCTCGCTCCGCTCTCCGTTCATTCTATATTGTATGTGATCTTCTTATGTTGTTGTTAGTCTTTAAAAAAACATAAATTGGTTCTATCTTAGCTACCTTGTCATTGCCAAGAATGCCACTGCTACACCAATTACAAAATAATCTGCGGTTTATTACAAGCGCCGATATTTATTTTGTATTAGTTTCTTAACAATTTTTTAGCTGCAGCCGCCAAAAACTCCGAAATTTTCAGAGCCCACTCCACTCACAGTTATTTATTTTATACAGGGGTATTGGTACCCCCCGCCATTCAATAACTCTTCTTTTAAGAGGCTTTATTTGAAAATAAACTTACTACTTCATGGGTTCCGGACAATCGTATATTTTAGTAGAAGTGATTTAAAAAAATTAAGAATTTGAACCTGGCGTCTTCACGAACGTGTTCGTGATGATGGGCAGAAACTGCACTTCACGCAGTCAGTGACCTAAGCCTATACAGGTTTAGGTTAAAATAAATAACTTCGAGCGGAGTGGGCTCTGAAAATTTTTAAAATTCTCCTCTACCTTTTTTGTCACCACCCCGTGAACCACTCCATACCATAGAGTAACAAACATTTTGGAGACTCGATCCGTCGTTATTTATTTTTTCGTATTTTTATTGTTTAATTAATTGTATTATTAATAATGTTATTCGAATAAGTAGTTAATAAGCTATCGAAGAGACTTAGTTCTGCAGCGTACGCAGTCAAAAAAATTCGTCATCTTACAGACGTAGATACATCTAGAATTATTTATTTCAGCTACTTCCATAGTATTATCTTTTATGGTATATTGCTGTGGGAAACGCTGCAGATATTAACACCGTATTTGTGCTGCAGAAGCTCTCTTCTGACGAACAGCTCTCTGTTCGTCCAATGTACAATATGGGATCCAGAGACGAGATACTTGATAAATTCAAAGAAATAAACATAATGACAGTACCATGTCAATTATATTCATGAAAACTTGTTATATACTCATAGAAATATAAAACAGTTCCCTAAAAATAGCGATAAACATAATTTTAATACCAGAAATAAACTTAAACTAGCTGTGTCCACAACTAGGCTACACAAAATTAATGAATCTTTTAAAGGGCAATGTATACGCTTCTACAGCTAAACTCCTAGGGAGTTGCAAAAACTATCCGTAAATAAATTGAAAAACATTGTCAAAACCTTGTTGTACAAAAAGGTTTACTATAAAATATCAGATAGATAGATAGAAAACACTTTATTATACCACACAAATACAAGAAACAATACAAAGAAAATGCTTAGAAAAAATGAAGTATAAAGGGCCGCCTTATCGCTAAGAGCGATCTCTTCAGATTATCCAGCTAGAGGATACAAAGGCTTGGGACGGGTTTTTCTCTAACTCGAAAAATAACAATTAACAGGCTAAAGGTTACTTTGTCGCTTTTTTACTTTAGTCTACATACCGAAGCGACAGAAATAAAAAATATCACTTTATATCCTTAACAGTGGTTAATTTTGTAATTTTACCTTTTCTAAGTGTACTTTTATTGTACTTATGGAAATAAAGAGCTTTGACTTTGATTTTGCGCACTCAATAGACCGAGGTACTGGAGTGAAAGTAACCTCAGCAGTGGTCCAATCTCCCCATAGTGCACAGGCATGCGACCACTGGCGAGTTTTTTTTTTAATTTCCAAGAATAGATAGCGAAATGGGCAGCTCCTATACCGCAAACATGTACTTAGAGGTCGTACGCGTTTTATGGAAACTATCTGCTTTCTCGCTCGCGCAAGACAACGTTTTTAAAGATTTTTAGTTTAAGTGTGTTACTGAACATGTGATTCGCCCATTATTTTAATAATATTAAATATATAAATAACACATTTTGAAATAAACTTTTGAACTTATCGTGATCTTTGTAAAGATAAAAGCCAAATACCTTTCGTTTTTAAAATGATAAGTTATGTTATGTCTAGTCGCAAACTTTAGGTACCTAAACATAGATCAGCTACTTATTCGAATAAAATTATTTTTTAATGTACCTGAGTAATGTCCGGAATTTTGGAAAAAATATTTTCTGAAGGAAGTCTCCGATTCTTTTCACTGTTCCTCGAAGTTTAGGTAAATAAGCCCTACCTATTCCTATCACTGCTTATTACCCTACTTTTAGTTAGGTAACCTAACCTACCTACCTACCACGCTAACGAAGTTGCAGGTAGTATCCGTGCCGTCAAATTATGTTTTTTTATCGATATACTACCGCCAAAAAAAGCTTGCCTATAATTATATTGTAAAATATTCAAATGGATATAAATAAATAAATAAAGGTAATGCGACTCCATGACGTCTTGTCCCAGCGCGGCAACGCACGACTGAGAAGCGCGCTAGTTACGGCGGCGCGGCCCGACGGCACGATTGCAAACTGCGTAAAATTACCGCGGGGTATGTGCTGCTTGCGGGGAGCTCATGGGGGGCGTGGCGCCCGATTTCAAATTATTGTTTATCAATGCGTCGCCTTAAGTAGGTCTTTTTTCTTTGCTTCCGTGATTGGAAGATGATTTCCATAAGCCATAGTCAGTACCTGTTGGGCAATGTTATGTACTTTCGACGTTTTTTGCCCTCCTGGTCATACGTCCTGAAGAACAAGAGGTGTCCAGTGAATTATAAGGGCCATCGTAATCATACCGGAATTTGATGATGTTTGGAGACTCTTTTTCAAATCTTAAACATTTTATTTTAAGCCAGTTGATTTTTTCTCCGATGGTACAGATGTTCCTGTTTTTTATAATTTTGTTCGCCAGTTCCTTAACGTCTATCATGTCTATAAATTTAAATTCATGAACATTGTACGGGGAAACACTTTTGTTATGCCTTGTGGATCGCGCTCTGCTCATGATACCTTTCCAGTCAATTACTGAGTACACGTTTGTGTATCTCTTTTCCTTTTCTATTGAGCTATGCATGGAATCTACCTTCATAAAGCTATGGCCACTTTCTAGGTACTTCTGCTCGACTACACTCAATTTGGGTTTGTCTGAACGAGATGTAAAAAATAGGCAGACATGTATTGGTTTCGGTTTTGGCCTGTGCAAGTATCCGAATAGTGTGACATTCGACACTTCTTCTGGGATGGTTTTGACCCATGTATTAACGGCTGAAGCTATTTCTGTGCTGCCTCTTTTCCCATTCACCTCGGTCCATAACTCCATATCAAACAATGCGCCTTGTTGCTTGGAGGGTTAAATTCATACACAGATAAGTTGTAAAGATTTAGCTTCCTAGAGTAATACATGAGGCTGTCAGCGGTAGATGGAATTTGCAGCAAGCTCTGCAGATCCATTGTCACGCATAGGAAGGTAGGATCTACTTCGGATTTCTTTTTGTCTTTATCTTTAGACTTAAATGATGCGTCTTTTCTTGCAACGTGTTCGATGTAGGTATTCATTCTTGATGGCTTCATTGGGATTTGGTGTCCTAAAGTATTGATTACATAGGTGCTTGCTATATGATAGGTATTGATAGGTGCATGCTTGCACTAAAACAAATACTGTTCCGTCGGTAGTTCACCCCGCTAACTCCACCGCAGCAAGGCTAATAAAGCCGGGATCTTAAAAAAATAGAGGCGCCTATGCATTTCGCGCCAAATTCTATTCTTATTACCGTTTAAAAATCAATAACTTACGCAGCATAAGCTAAGTATAACACACGAAAATTCAATAACTTACCTTATTTCATTTTACCCATTTCATTTGCTCCTGATGAATCATAAATTTGTCGAGGGAAAACTAAATAAGTGATGTTATGGCCTTTACGCTGTCGCAAAATGATCAATGATTTCACTTATCTATTTATGACTGCGTTATTTAATTTTCCTTCGCTACTTTTTTGTGTATTCTGAGAAGTTTATTTTTCCATCTGTTCCGACTTGCAAGTTTCAATTACAGATAACTTTTTGATAAATTAAGATAGCGAAACGTTAGTAAGACAGAAAGATGCAGCTTGAATTAGACTTTATAGAAATGCAATAAAGTCGATTTCGCAAAATGTGTTAATTATTTAATTTTCCTTCTACGGGGACGATATATTTAATTTACAGAATATGTAAATAATAATTATACAACATACAATTTTTGATAAATAAAGCAAGCCTAATATTTTGTTTTGAAATAGTTCTAGTTGGAAGTATACTGCTTTACTTGTAATATTAGTGTGATTTTATGTTATTTGACCTTATCTAAATGCCTGTAATAAAATAGTCAATAAAAAAAAAATTACGGCCACCGTCCGCAGTGAGAGAAGGTCCGCCTGCGGGTTAGATTCCCGCCTCAGGACAAATGTTTGTACGCGGTAGAAACGTAAGGGAAATATTAACAAAAGGTACGCGATAAATACCCGATAAAATCATTAATAATGTTTGTACGATCTGCAAATACTTGTTCCGGGTATCGTTGGTGTTTTTTATGTCTTTTATCTATGAATCTATTGTATTAAGTAGGCATATCAAGTATCTAGACCTCTGCTTAGCTTGATGATGATGACTGTGTGAATTGACCAGCATATTTTTAAGATTTATATGTATGGCCATTCTTAACCATATTCTTAGCCTACAAATGCCTGAACGAATGATGATGATCCGACGACCTCAGTAGCGCAGCGGGCAAGGTTCGCCTGCGACGCAGGAGGTTGCGGGTTCAATTCCCGCCTCAGGCATTAATTGTCCAGGGCGTTCTGGGTGTTTTCTATGTATAGTAAAAATCTGTAGTGTATTGTATTAAGTAGGTATATCAGTTATCTAGTACCCATAACACAAGCTCTGCTTAGCTTGGGGCTAGATAATGCTGTGTGAATTATTGTCCAGCATTATTTATTTATTATTTATATTATTCTATTGTCTTTCAGTGCCGTGGAAATGAGTGCGAAGAAAAGAACAGGACAGGATTGAAAGACATTAATATTTTTGCATTTCCTTATAGTTTTATGAGGACAGGTATATCTACCGCATCATCTTTACTAAGACTTTTGTAATAATAAAGGTTTTGATCTAGCAGTCAAGAATCTTTTAGCTTGACCACCTAATAGTTATTATATAAGCATATTAGTTTATACTATAAATATAAAAGTAAGCTACAGCATTTCGTAGGAAAGCTAAAAACTAAACAAAAAAACATTTTATTTAATAGAACTTTTAGTTTTTATAATGAATTTAGAAGTTGTAATTATGTAATTTTACACAGAATTTTGACTTTGAATGAAAAAATTGAAAAAATTTTAAAAAATTGAAAAATTTTAAAAAAATTGACTTTGAATGAAAAAAAAAACTTTGTTTTTAAGTAAATTGCGTCAAGTATTAATTTATTAGGATAAGTAGGTAAACAGTGATAAATACGAGTACAGCACAAGTTATTTTGTGGCATAACAACCAGAAACTATTGTTTCTATAGTATATATTTTACTAGTATTCCATAGATATGACGATTTCAACGAAAGATTTTCGGTGATTTTCAAATACTTGTAGACCATGACGCCTCCTCAAAAAATTATATCGATCGCCTAAACGTCGCAATTTTCATTTTGAGCCGTTAGTACAATACTTCAAATGACGCGGAAAGCAGCTCTCACATAAAAATATAAAAATGATGTGTTGTGCGGTGAAAGGGTAAACACCAGTAGTAAGAAAAATAATACTGCAAATATCTCATTCCGCTGGTCTACACACATATTACATTTGTAATTTTGCCTAAAACAGTCATCAAAACTCATAAATAAATTTAAAAATTTCGTCCACCATTTTCGTGAAAATGTTGCTATGCTCTGGGGAAAAAATACCTCGGTTTTGTTACATACCTAGTATAGGTATATAAAAATAGTACCGTAAAAATAATAATAGTACCCGTGCCTCGGAAAGCACGTTGAGCGTTGGTCCTGCGCCTGACCTCTCCCCGGTCGTGTCGATCTGTCATCCCATCGGATTTTGAGAGTGAGGGAACAGAGACTGCACCTACGTTTGCACACACACTTGTGCACTATAATATGTCCTGCGTATCTGGCTAGTCTCCGATGAGATTGGCCGCCGTGGTCGAAATTCGGCTATAAGATGGTTGAGGAGAGGGTGGACTTCACTCAAGTTAGGACTTAGGAATCAAACTACGCTACTACGGAATATCACAGTTTTAGAATTTCTGTCACTGGACGATATTCTGAATAGATTCATATTGTAAACTCAAATTACTATTTTACAAAGAAAATGGTACATTATTACTATTAACGCTGAAGAAGTCGTAGGAAATCCTGGTTTTATTTCGGTGTAGGTGCTTGTCTAACTTGGGCATTATTATTCGTGGAAAAAATGCTGGTAGTAGGTGGTGTGAATTTTAAAGGAAAACTGCACAGCTACAATTTACTTCACTAGTTGAGTACCTAATAGTCCTAATCAACTTAAAATATGTAATTTGGTGGGTAAAAAGGAAAACTTGAACAAGTTTTGTTGATATGTAAAACACGTAAATAAGTTTGTTTAGATAGGCCGAACCGAATAGAACCGTGCAATTACTTACACTGCACGTGGTCGAACACGCTTTTGACCGTCTATTTAAATTATTGTTCCGAACACGATCGGAGCCCATCTTATTTTGCGGACTTGGAGTAAAACCTTTTTGTCGTTAGACCTAGGAAGAATGATAGTAACCAAAGCTACCAGCTGATATTTCGTAAAATTAAAAAAAGAAATAAGATAATATCGAAAATAAAATGTAAGGTGATAAAAAAAACAATGGCTTATTTTTTAATTCGAACTTTGCTTCAGTTACCCAATTTTTAGGGAAAATGCTATTCACTTGCAACATTCAATCATACGAATGTGTGTGTGAAAGCACTGTATTTACGTGCTGTCAAAACACACATAGATCGGTTTTTGGTTACACCAATTGTCAAATTGTTGAATGACACTATCTCTCTGCTGAGACAGCAGCGAGTTTTTACTCTATGGGTTTACATAAATAGTGCATTTTACACCAAGGCGAGAAAGTGATCAATTCCTACCGAGTGTGTCGTTTTGGGCCTTAAAACACACGAGGTAGGAATCGCACTTTCTGCCGAGTGATAAATAGTGCTTTATACTACACCTTCGAGGAAAATAAAAAGCAGAATTAATTATTAATTGAAATTTAGAAGAACTTACCGCGCCCAATGATGTTGGTAAAACCTCATTGACCGCGCCAGCCTTTGGGTTCTTTTTTCAAAATATTGTTCGGAAATCGGAGGAGGCCTAATGGACTTGGAGTAAAAACTTTTTGTCGTTTGACCGAACGAAAATAACCATAGCTACCGGCTGATCTTATAGGAAATTAAAAAAAAATAACACGTTAGAAATGGATTTCCATACACTTTTTCCTCCCGCTAAAACACGTGAGATATGCAAAGATATTCGGAACGTAGTCATAGGATCTTTGGAGAAATTAAATTCCATAGTTTTTACTCCCGGTTTCCTATGGGCCTGCAAAGACATACTTTCTATTCTATAAATGGAAAAGGAATATGCAACTTTCCGAGCAGGTGTAGTATAAACATTTTAATTGTTCCTTGCATTTTTATCCTTTTCTTATAAATACGCACCACCGTACCCTCGTGTACATTTTTTCCAACAATCTGCGTTAGCTCAACTGTGTTGTATGTAGTTCTTATTTATTTCTATTAACTGATTGTAATTTTCTTTGTCAATAAAGGTAATATTATCTATAGGCCCAAACTTGTGTAAATAAAGGTATTCGGTCGTTCTTTGCTCATTAAAAAACATAGGGTAGGTTAATTTAGTATGGCTGTTAGCCGATTTTTTCCTCCCCTCTGTTGGAAAATCGACGAATGAACTGAATGTGACATTCTATCTTCAGCCAACAATGAACGAGTGAGCCCCGTTTCGGCCAGTTCGATTTAAATCGTCGCGCTTCGCACAAGTTGGACACATTCACTTTAAATTTTAGAAAGCTGTATAACAAATCACTTCTTACTGTTCTTTGTATTGCCGTGCAGTTAGTGACTAAAAAACATTAATATACACTCGTGAGTGAATGTCCATTGGTTTTCTGGAAGCTGGAACCTTCCATGGCTTGAACAATTCAACTATTTTATTTACCCTGTGTAACGAGCAAAGATCCTTAGGTATTTTCGTTAGGTAGGTAGCTACCGTATTTAACATATTTGACTGCAAAATTTTCAGTCCTGGAATTGTTATATTTATTACCAGACCCCAAAAAAAATTCAGAAATTTCATACTCAACAAACTCGAAGTCTTTCGCGATTCAGCTACCTAATTAATGAAGTGGGTAATAGATAAATAAACAATATTTCACTGTATAAGTTCTGAACGCATTTTATAATATTTTATTTGGTTAATTAGATATATTTTTCTCTCTAGCCGGCAGCATTTTCTCCGTATCTCGTATGATCTGGATACCACTCGTCATATGTTCCTTTTCCTTTCTGCGATACCCCATTTACCGTAAACATACACGAGAACATCGAACACTGCAAAAGAGAATATTTAATAACGAAAGACACAAAACAACAAAACGACAAATTACATCTAGTGTCTACACTTATCCTAAAAATCTAAGCCGTCACCAGAAGGCAGAGTGCCCAAAATGCTGACAGCATTGCCACATTGAATGGCAATGCTAACTCGTCGACCGAAATAGAAGTCAGCATTCCGATCACCTGTGGAATCTATGAGAAGTTTGGTAAGATCTACAAATTTCGTGCGCCCTTAGACCCCAAGGGCTGACACTCCAAACGGTTCAAATAAGTACCTCCTTGCAAAATATTTTTTGCCGCAAACGTCGTACGTCGTACTACGTTTGCGGAGTTAGTGGTCACGTCGGATAACGATCTGCAAAAGACTTCTGGTAGATGCTGAATACAACTGAAAACAGGGCACTAGGGCGCTCTTAAGAGGGGTTGCCGTTCAGTTTTGAAATAAGCTGATAATGTAACTTTGCAACATTAGTGACTATCATGGTTATTAGCAGTAAAGTAATTTACAACCGGATTTTTACCATGATTTGAGTTGTGAGCTCACGCTCTCTCGCTGTGACTTCAGTTATTCCATGATTATGGCACATGAAACTGTGGCGAAATATTGGAAAGCTCAAAACTCAAATCATGCAAATATTCCCTTATCATCTTGTATGGTCACGGTAATGTTATTTATAACCGTATCGTGTTATGGTGGCCTATTTTTAAGTATCTATCAGCCTGGGAACTATCTTTCCATGGCACTACGCGATTGGAATAAAAATGCGATATGCGCCAGAAATTAATAAATTGCAAATATTTTTGATAGCATAGTGCGTAAGCCCTCACTCTCGGTGTAATAAAAAAAAAATCATTACTTGATTCAAGTACTTACAACTGCGTCACAATTATTTCCTCGACACTGTAGGAAAAAAATACATTAGTTTATATTTTATGTGTGAGTTCAAGGTTACAAAATTACTGCCATTAGGTACCTATTTACTTATGTGTTTCTCTCGACTATAGGCCTCGTGCATTGCATAAGCTACTAGTCGCTCAACGAGCTATGGAGTCATGCTAGGAGTTTCTCCACGCAATAGAATCCGGAATATGGAAATCCGTAGAAGAACCAAAGTACCCGACATAGCTCTCAGAATTAGCAGGCTGATGTGGCAATGGGCAGACCATATAGCTCGCAGAACCGATACCCGTTGAAAAACTATTACAGAGGCATTAAAAAAAGCTTATAATAGTTATCACAAACTGACCAACGTAAGTTTTGAAATTTCCTCTCATAAACGTAATAATAAGATAAAATAGGTGATGGCGCTAGTTTGAGTAGAGGTAGCGAATCTGTCTTATCCCGATAGAACAATCCTTTTCAAATGCGTTCAAATCGTCCCGCCATCTTAGCCTGAGTCTTCCGGTTGGCCTTTGTCTGTAGTTTGGGGTTCAGAAGACACATTATTTTTGCCTTACCTTCCCTCATCAGCCCACTATGTCCACTGCTGAACATGCTTCCGCAATCAAGGAGTGTTTTGCCATAAACACCACGCTTCGCAGGAAGATTGATGATCGCAGTAGAGGTGGTAAAAATGCACGGAAGAAAACTGCTGAAAGCTGCTGGAAGCTGCCCTTTCTTTCATGACATCCACAACATCAAGGAGAGGTCGATTCTTTGGCCATGACCGTCGTTATTGTGTTCATTTGACTAGTAGGGATTAATAAAAAAACTTACCCTAGAGTCGCAAGTCATTCCATCGCACTGCAAAATTTAAATAAACTTCAATAACGTAAGTAAACAAGGTGGTGTGCGACAATGCAATACACTTCAGTGCATGCAAAGCAGGCAGGTGTTGTAGACCGGCAACTTTTATGCGATAGGTAGAGTCGTTAGTTTTTATCTGTTGACGTAGGTTATGTCAGAGCCCGTATTCTTAAAAATGAAATCGAAGTTTGTGATTAGTTTCCATGCAAAAGCTAATCTATGCAAGCGACATACCTAAAGGTTGGTTTTGCACGACAAAGAAAACGAAACATCGATTTACCTTTTCTGAGTAGTCCCTCAGAATGAAAAACACACTTAGCCATTACTTAGACTTGACAGATTTATGAAAGTAGCGTCCACTATGGTGGTTCATCCACATAGCTCGGTGGCAATGCCGGCGGCTCAGTCAAAAGCAAAGCCGCCAAGGGAGCCCTTGACATACAAAACCGGCGGCTAGGGCGGCGGCTCGGGGCGCCAGTCTAAGTGGATGCACCATTAGACAGTAAAAAAGAATTGCCTATGCTTCAGTCGAATTTTGTGCGAAATGTTAAACAAACAACAACAAAAATCACGAAAATAAACATGCTCGGCGTATTTTGGCTGGAGTATAGGTATCGTCGTAACGGTCATCTAAATATCAGCAAACAAAACCAGCAAAATGGCCTTCGTATTTCTGCCGGTGAATTTAATGCCTGTTCTATACATTAATAGTGTTATTTCTCAGTCATAAAGGTCAATAGAAAAAGACAGAGTAAGAAATAGCAATGCTTTAAGTTAGCAGACTATTAAGATTAAGTGGGTTCTAGTGTAAGGGCTACTTAATCTTTAGAACTGGATTTCAGTAGCGTTTCTGATTGGGAATAACCTCAATGGATACAATCGGCACGTAAAAGATAGCTGGTTCCCTTTTGCAATATGTTTCCCGTCTGCCGCGTCCTAGCCACAATAACACGAAGGCACGCCTTTGTATACATTTAAAATAGGTGTTTGTTGTTTACACTTTTTGCATTCACTGTATTACTCTGTGAACGAATGGTCTTACGTGAGATTATTACAGAAAATCCAGTGCAAAACTTATGCAACTACAAAGGTACAAAATGATAAAACCTATTCAGTAGTTCCTTATACCTAAGTAGTTTGTAAGGTATCTTAAATTTGCCTTTTGATTTTTCATTTAATTTTAAATCTTTTTTGCAAGCCTTTTTTGTTTTGTACAGTTTCAGGGCTGTGTTAGTTAGTATAATATGTTTCCAATCTCTATTGCGTTATATTTAGTTCCGTTAATAAATAAATAAATAATGCTGGACAATTCACACAGTATTATCTAGCCCCAAGCTTAGCAGAGCTTGTGTTATGGGTACTAGATAACTGATATACTTAATACAATAAATTCAAAAAGTAGACTTGAGAGAGCTAATAGAACTTAACAGCCTAAAATAAAGGTTATTTAAAGACTCGGATATACCTATTATGTAAAGTATTTTAACAACCACGCGCTCAACAGATGTAAAAAAAATTGTAGTCCGCTCTTTGTAGTTTGGCAAGTACCTTTTTGCGTATTTATTTTTAATTTAATTTTAAATCAGTCTGTATCTTCTTTGCCGCCTTTTTTGCTTTGTACAGTATCAGGGCTGTGTCAGTTAATATATGTTTCCAATCTCTATTTTGTTATATTTAGAACCAATCAAAAAGTAAACTTAGGAGAGGTAACAGAACTTACAGCCTAAAATAAAGGTTATTTAAAGACTCGGATATAAAAAGTAAAGTATTGTAACGAAACGAAAATACGGGCAACGTATTTTCTCAACAACTACCCATTTTTTAACGTTTTCTAAAACGGTGGGCGGGCGGTGCACGCAATGCTTTTTTATCCCCCGACGCAAAAAGTGAGGGGTGTTAAAAGTTTAACGTGTCTGTCTGTGTATCTGTCTGTGCTATCGTAGGTCCCAAACGGATGAACTGATTTACGTTTAGTTTTTTTTTTGTTTCATAGATAATTCTATCCCGATGTGAATTAATTCTTCCTAAATATTTATCATCGTAATATTTTGCAATTGATATCCACAAGGTAACGTCTGAATCTGTTATTTATTTTCGCTCTTAGTTTTAACCTTGTGATGTAGACAAATAATAAATAATAATGCTGGACTCTTCACACAGCATTCTATCTAGCCCCAAGCTAAGCAGAGCTTGTGTTATGGGTACTAGATAACTGATATACTTAATACAATACACTACATAGATAGATATTTTGTTGTTATTTTTATTATACATAGAAAACACCCAGATCAACGGAACAAATTTCTGCAGATCGTGCACAAATTTTTCCGAGACGGGAATCGAGCCCGCAACCTCCTGCATCGCAGACGGACCTTTGCCCGCTGAGCCAAGGTGGTCGTCAATATAAAATATAAATAATCGTAGACGCAAGGGTAAAACTCCTTCCTCGACAATAGCTTACAAGCATCTCTTAGGTTCATGTACGATTTTATATTATACGTAACCATCGATGTAAATAAACTTCGGGGGATTGGCTACTTGCTTGCTTCTCAGTGGAACGCTCAAATTAGGTCCTATAAGGAACACTCATCTCAGTTATAGTCGGACCGGCAATCGTGTTTCGCGTGCGTATTGTTGTTTGGATCGCACTTCGGTCTAGGTACGACTTCCCATCTTTGTTGTTCATGAGGTCGGTATATTGCAAAAGATTGGAAATAGCGTGTCTTTGCGTTTAGTTGTAACTCAACACAGGCCATTTGTTGAGTTAGCGCTGGTAGAACGTACCATATGTATCTACAGAATTTTATTACATCTAAGATTAAATATAGTTATTCTGTACCCTTGCTATCAATAAAATCTTACCCTCGCAGAGCATCTCTCGCCTATACACTATAACACAAAGATAAAGTTAGACAAGAAATTGTACCAATTTAGTTATGTACAAGTTTGGCAATCAAGTAAGTAATTAAATCAGGACAATTTAATAGATTTACGACCCAGATGGGTCATGTGATTAGTTTGAAATATTATTCGGAATTGTATGATTAATGATTTGGTAACAAATCGAAGACTTGCGACCCGTGACCCGAAAGCTGGTGAGTATCTGGCGCAGCGCATCAGCATTGCCATACAGCAGGGCAATGCAGCCAGCGTCTTGGGGACGCAACGACTGGTATTTATATGGATCAGTTGAGCTACCTGTAGATTGTTTGCAACAGTGCAACAGTTAGCTCAATTGTTTCAATTTGTTCGGGTAAACCGACCACGCAGCAGATATGCATTTGCGCTTGCAGTTGAATGCGTATTCATAAATTTACTCAGTTCGCGATCGACCGCCATCGTCGTGGGTTTAAATCAATTCAACCATTCCGTGCCATTCATACCATTCTTACTATAAGTTGGCGGCAGTAGTTTATATATCTTTATATAACTGTGTGTCTTGTGAATATAGTCCATACCATTACCAGTGACTTTCCTTGACCACATACCAAACACCACACCAAATAAGAATCTCCAATGGCAGTTTGGGGATCAACCAGCACCATCTACCACAACTTCCAATCATAAACCCCTTTTCACAATTGTAAATACTAGTTCTAATTTGTTTCTGTTATTTGATTGTAATTTTCTTTGTAAATAAAGCTAGACTGTATTTTTGATAAGTTTATTTTATTTCGGAAAACAATGGTGTCAAAATGTAACTTGTAAAGTTTATTATTATGTTTATGCCAAGAAATATACAAACTTACAAAACTTTTCGAAAATTGTAAGAGGATTTTCAAGATCCAACGTTAGATTTTTGTTCTAGAAACTAGTTTTTGGCCACAGCCTTGCACGAAATGTCTCCAGGATAAAAAGTAAGCTCCATATTACGTTATACCAACAAAGATCTAATATACTATAAAACTTTCGTAGTTTGACGAATTCATTATGAATGTAAGCGGGTTAAATGCGAACCTAGTTTCTGTTAGTTCGTGCAAGGACGCAGTAGAGGCGCGACGCGAACCGCACTCACCCTAATGAAGTCCCTCGTTTAGGGATGAAACGTTGGTTTTCTTCCAACACTAACTAGGTTCGTAGTTAACCCGCTTACAGTCATAATGAAAGATCTAATTATCGTTCTACGGAAACGCTATTTGACTTGTTATTTCTATTCCATGGGAACTGATTTATGGGATAAAAGTAGCCAATTTTTAATTTTAGGGCTACATCTACCTGTATGCAGAATGTCAATCTGCAGGGTTATTTTGACTCGTCGGAAAGGCCGTCGGATTCGATATCGGAAGCTTTTTACGAAGAAAAACGTTTATGATGTTGAATCCGACGGCCTTTCCGACGAATCAAAATACCCCTTCTGATCCGGTCTGAATTTAAGATTGAGCGTGAAGTATTAAAGGTGAAGAAATGAAAGACCCGGGATATAAATTCAGAGTTTATTTTAGATTTAATTCACATTAAAGTAAGAGCACATGCTATGTCGACGTGAGACGAATGGGAAGTTTACATACTACGTGCGAATAAGTGCAACCTTAGGGAGCGATTGCTATTAGAAAATGTCTAGGGGTTTCGTATCTACATAGGTACGTTTTGCGCTCTATGAATTCCAACAAAAGGTACTAGAATGATGTGAAGAAGTAACAAATATATAGAAAATTACAATATAATAATAGAAATAAATTAGAACTAGTATTTACAGTTGAAACAATTAAGCTAGCTGCAGACTGTTGCAAACAATCTACAGGTAGCTTAACTGATCCATATCAATACCAGTCGGAAGCGTCCAAACATATATAGGTACCTACACCCATCCATCCATCTTAAGAGACATCCAAACTTTCGTAATTATAATAATGGTGTGATGTGATTGTTCGGGTAATTTATCTCGAATTTCTAAATAAAAAAAAAATATTTTTACCATTGCGGAACATCCAGGTCCTTTGCACTGAAAAAGGTTATTTTTGTAAGTTATTCTGAAAAGGCAGCTTTAAAGTCTAAATGTTTATCTGGGTTTATAATTATCAAACTTCTGCCCGCGGCTTCGCACGCATTTTCTCGGAATAAAATGTAGCTGTTATTCCAGGCCTATAACTATAACCATGCAAAGTTTCACCCAAATCCGTTCACAGTTTTCGAGGTAACAAACTTCCAAACATCACATTCATAATAATAGTGTGTCTAACAAATTTCTGGATGAGTCAAGCTGACAGGGTGCTATAGCCCTTAGGGGAGGTCTATGTCCAGCAGTGGACTACTATGGGCTGATGATGATAATGTACTTACAAAAGCAGTACAACCTGGTCCCACGCACTAGAAAGGAAACTTTGTTAGCAAATGTTTATTAAACTGAAGAAAATAACGATATTTTTTATGAAAATATGAGTTACAGATAGCTCCAAAATTCAAAAGGTTTCCTACACATCGTTAAGGAAACATTCTGCCGATTTGCTTGAGGGATATAGAGAAAGAAACCATATTATTGTAAAACAATTTTTGTTCCACATTATCTGAACAACTATTTATTTTTATGGCTTCCTGTATCCCTGTTCACAGACCCTCTGGGGAGTGCCATATTTTTTATAATATAATGTAGTAAAATGAAACTCCCTGCATCATTAAGGCTTGTTAGGCCAGCAGAGGCCGCATTTTTTAAATCATCTCAGACTCAGAAATTTGTGTTTTAAATTCTGAAAAAAAGATATGTATTACTTAAGGATCTGGTCTAGTCAAAGTCGCATTCAGTTACAAGATCTAATGAACTTCACTCGATAGAAAAAAGTCCCAAAGTTACCCCTTTTTCTAACGTTTTTTCAATACTATGACTAGCGAACTACTGATATCACACTTTTTTTTGTACTCAACTAAAGACACTTAGTATTTCTAAACAAATTCGCAGAGTTTGATTTGATAAAATGATCTTCTTAATCACCATGTTTAAATAACTACAAAAAACTCGAGAACTCGGCTTGGCATGCGCGCGTTTTCCCTTACGCCTACTGCTGCAGGCATTAATACTGCCTTAAGGTAGTATCACACCATTGTGGTATGTGGCGGCGCGGCACAAGCGAATCAGAATCATCTCGGTTTCATACATTCACACACCTATATGGTTAGAAACACATTATTACCGTGCTTTGTGTTGTATAATGTAATGTCGTTGTAAGATAAGAATGTATCCCTAACCATACTAAATTATAATTAAACCAATAATGTTTCAAACTCGCACTTCACGCGCAATCAGAATGAGATGGAACCATTTGGAACTAAAACACTTGCGGTTCCATTCCATTTTGATAACACCACGTTTTGTACTAGAAATGCTACTTATGTACTAACTATGTAATATGACGAGGTTCCGTCAGAGTCTAATCGGGCGGGTTTCAGCCTAAGGATCATCACTCCCACAAAAAGAGCACTGCTGCCACACCGTTGTCGCACGCCTCAGCTTCAAATAGTGCTTACAGAACGCTGTCCACGCGGCGACAGCTAGCAGCTTGCTCGCTGTCGACGCACAAAACGTAAAAGAGCCGTATGGACGCTTGAAGCAATGCGTCAACCAAACCAACAAGTGGCTAGGTAACTGCAAAGACGCATACCGCGTTCTGTCTGCAATTTTTTGCGGGTTCTGTAAATGTATCTAAAAATTACGATTTTAAGCACGTATTTGGATGCTCATTTTTGTACTGTGCGGCGCAGATGAGCTACGTCCTTAACAGAGATGGCGTCCTACGAATAATGGATAGACAGATCGGGCTTAGTGAAAGGGTTCTATTGGCATTCATTGGGTACGGAACCCTAAATAGGATTAGTAATTACCAAAGGCTCGTAAAATCTAAATCCTATCAACGGATCAACTTACTCCAACTTTGCAAGATTCCCCTTCGCACTGTAGGTAAATGTGATAAAAACACAATAAATCATTACGAAACACAATTGTTTTGAATTAACTAAAATCAATGTAAAATTGAGGGATTTGCCTCAATTTTACACTGTTTTCAGGTTTTGTGGGACAAACACTATTTGAGGTGTTTTTTCGGGCTCATTCTTAATACCTACTCATACCCAAATAGTACTGAGGCTAAGTTGCTATTTAAGTTAGCGACGACACGCTCAAATATAAACTTAATTTCATAAGTAATAACGGTAGGTAGTTAATAATAACAATTAGCAGTTTGTACTTATGTTATTTTCTTTGAATGTTATTCTCTTTTTTTTGTAATTACCAGAAGTTTTCTCCTGTTTCGCTTTTAAGATTTTTCTTTTGTTATCTGTGCCTAGCCAACTGGCATGAACAACTTGTTTAAAAGTTGTAAAATATAAATAAAAAAGCAAAATAATTATTAATATTGGTCCACAATTAGCGGGGAAGTTGACAAACATACATAAAAAACATCCGATCATTTTATGTTCTCCTTCTCCTTTTTTGAAGTCGTTTAAAAATCGACTGGTACTTGTTCATGGCTTTACACTAGATAAGTCTGGTATACGTAAAAAATGTTTTAACCGTATAATTTTTCTGTAAAAAAATATTAATAAGTATGTAAATGCTCATGATTATTTGGTACTAAGTAGTGTTGTGTTACCATGGATTGGCATCCCGTATGATGACACTGAAATTTAAACAAAAGAAATGTACATTTTTAGAACAGAGCCAAATAAAAATAAATTAATAATGCTGCATCTAACCTAAAGCTAAGCAAAGCTTATGCCATGGCTACTAAATTACTGATAATTATACTTAATACATTACATACATGGGTAGATCTTTTTGATCATACATAAAAGACACCCAGAATACCCGTAACAAATATCTGCAGATCGTACAAAGATTTGTCCTGGGGCGGGAATTGGACACGCTACTTCTAGCGTCGCAGGCGGGTCATCGCCTGCTGCGCCACTGTGGTCGTCAAAAATACAAGTATTTAAAAATAGCTCACTCCGGATTGACAGCTCTCGGACTCGCACTGAAAAGAGAAGAAACAACATTGTACCTACAATCAAGCCTTGAGATACAACACTGATATTATTTGTTACTACTCTAATTTTTTGCTTTCTTATAAGAAGTTTTGGCACATCATCTTCATGTCAGAGTTCATTTTCTGTATGAAAAGAAGAAAATGTGCTTGTTTTTATATCATCTGTCAAAAAGTCGTATTTCTAACAATGTCAAATGCTTCTTTAAAAACTAAAAATAATAAAAGTAAAATTGCAATTTGAAGTTTACGAGATCATTCTGTAAAATAAATTTATTAGAGTAACTATAAAACGGGACGGCTGGTGGGTAATGGTTATCGAGCAGTGACCGCGGTGCAACGCGAAATGGAATGTTAGGAGACCTTCCGACGACATTGCAGCGGTGGTAGGGAGTCTATAGATGGAGGTGGGTCAGGATCGCTATTTGTGGCGTCGTATGTGGGAGGCTATGTCCAGAAGTGGACTTTTGTGTTGATATGATTAAAACGGGTAAAAAGGGAAACTTACTGTATCTTCTACTGGAAATTTACCCAGGACAGTTTCATAAGCTAACCAATCTTCCGGCTTAGGTTTATTCATGTCAACATTTTCTAATACTGTTCTCAGTACATTGTTTTCAGTACTGAATGAAAGTGGCGGAGGCTGTGTTGTAAGTTCTATCTGTAAAATGAAAACCCATTACGCTTTATGAGACCAGTAAAGATCATTATCAACGTCCTCAAGGTACAGGAACATTCTAGTGCAAAGTCCATTACTTGTTGCTTTTTCTTTCACTTTCTCTTTCCTGGGTATAGTATTATTATTATTCTAATCTGCTGGTGAATTCAGATGTATTCAAAAGTGTTTATTATTTTCAAAGCTATATTTTGATAACGAATAAAAAACAAAAGAAAATGGTATAAATAACACACTGGCAAAAATAGTATAAGTGGTACTTCCTACACTCTGATACTTCTAAATTGATCAGCTGGTGGTAGGGTCTGTGTTTCTTCGTTCTAACTTGCTGTTGAATTACAGCAACGTTTTCTGTCAGATTGAATATTGTAGTCTTCTACATCAATGCATGCTCTATCGTGGTTTTACACTGCAAGCGCGTTAGCTATCTTTCTGGGTTTGGAGTCTCGCCCAGTAAAGAGTGTAGAAAGAGATTCCTTCTATTTCAACACAAAAAGACCGCAGCTTGCCATTTAGTGCGGTGACATATGAATCAAGAATAACTATATTGATGCAAAGAATTGTAGTATGCACACTTATAAACTCAATTTCTATTTTACCATCAAACTATCATCTAAAGTGCTTAGCAAATTACGTGTCGATTTCTATTATTATTATTATTTATTGCGTATGAATGAGCTTCATCTATAGTTTAACTTTATTCAAACTTACCTGGTTTCCCTTTCGTAGCAAGTCAAGATCTATGACAGGCACGTAATAGGTACCCTGAAATTATTAATGAATCAAATGGACGAAACTCGGAACTCGATCGACTGACGACATTGCAGCGGTCGCAGGGTCAGTCGATAGATGAAGGTGTCTCAAGACCGCTGTTTGCGGCGTCGTATGATTGTATAGGTCTATGTCCAGCTGTGGACTTTGCTGGCTGATGTGATGATGGGTAGAACTATTGTTATTATTTTTATTTCTTCGAGCTTCACGTCTATGTTAATATGCAGCTTTTTTCTGATCATCCTGTAGCTGAACTCAAGCGCATTGGAATCGCTGCTCGTGCGTGATTGGTGGATCACCTGTGTGCGGCTGCCGAGCCATGCAGCGGACAGCGATGTCACTGTGCTTGCGTGTGTGGCTGCCTACCGCAATAATTTCCGATGCTAGTATAGATAAATTATATTTAGGTATTATTAAGAGAACTCTAGTGTCTAGATGATCCTTTCTTAGGATTTAAGACGCAAACGTTATACTGTAACAACTTTGAAACAATAAATAAATATCTATGTAACTATAAAAAAAATACTGACCGACATACCGAATAACAACTTACATGAAAAATAAACTGCATATTTTTACCGGTCTGTAGGTCCTGAAAGTTGATTTTTCATTTTCATTTCACAACCCCATTAAGAAAATGAAATATGTTGCGTATACACAATGGCGGTCGTGGTGTAGGAACCGATGCATCCAAATCAGCCCGTGTATGTCGTAAAAGGCAACTAAGACAATCTACCAGAAGTAAGACAGAACCTTCACACAACGCACAAGAATAAAAATAGAAATAAAATAAAAATAATCAAAAATAAAAGGGATCAAAACGGTGAATCGTTTTGATATATTTTTTACTGTAGAATAGTTTTATAACATTTTTCTATAGTAAAAAATGTATATTATAGCGAAATACGATGATGTTACGTCGTTTCGTTCAATAGTTCCTATGGCATCCCTCCAGCTCCATCATCAGGACCCTGGTCAGCTCAATCGGTTGAGAATAAATTCAGTTGCAAGACTTGTCCCTCACAAAACATATGTATGCACATACCTACTAACAGGGCATGTTGAATAAAAGCTTGTGTAATACGGTAGGGTCGTTCGAATCACATCTCACTAATATTATAAATGCGAAAGTTTGAATGGATGGATGGATGGATGGATGGATGTTTGTTACCTCTTCACGCCAAAACTACTGAACGGATCGTGGTGAAATTTTGCGTACAGTAATTCTAATCCAGGAATCAGACATAGGCTTTTTATCCCATAAATCAGATCCCATGGGATAGAAATCTCCTTTAAACGTTTTCATAGATACAGCGCGTGCGAAGCCGCGGGCATAAACTAGTACGAAATAAAAAGAAGAAAGTTACATCTTCTCGCGCCTTTTGTTTCTTGAATTAGAATACGACCAATAGGAGGTATATATATCATGAGACTCCCAGGTACCACGTTAAGTAAGAAGTTAAAAAACTTACTGTGACTTTCGCTAGGCCATCCTCCGTCTCGTTCTATCAAGAAATTAGTGCAACGTTTACAATCAGACACAAATCAGGTACATGGAGGAGAAAAAGGGATCCTTTCCTTTTTGGTAAAACCATTTAGGCATAAAAATGTATCCTAGGTAAGTTTTCCTGTACCTTCTCTGGTTCTGGGTGCCCCCATAATCCCCCAGCTATAAAACACTATATAATTGTTGAATAATAATCCATAGTCAATATAAAAGCTTATATAAAAAAAAATGTTTTGTTTAACGTGTCTGTCTGTGGTATAGGTAGCTCCTAAACGGATGAACCGATTTTCGTTTAGTTTTTTTGTGCCATAGAAATTTTTTATCCCGAGTGTACTTAGCCATGTTTCATGAAAATCTGTCGGGTGGGTTTTAATTTTTTTTTTATTTTGTTCTTGTATACAGGGGGGTTATTGGTAATTCACTGACACTGCGTAAACTGCAGGTTCTATCCATCATCACGAACACGTTAGTGAAGACGCTATGTCTCAATTCTTTTTTTTTGTAATTTTCCTTACATACAAAATAATATCCAAAATCTAATTAATTACTGAATATCGGTCTCCCACTCCTATTATATCCACATCATCATCATTGGCTTATTTTAAATCTACAAAAAATGATTTAAGTGGCATTAGCCTGGCTGGGTGACAACCGAACACACACACACCCACTGATAATTCAGGGCAAAGCTTTTTTTAGGTTTAGTTTCCAAGAAAACCCCTATAATTAACGATTTCTGAATGGCGGGAGAACATACTAATATGCATATATATTTCCTTTCCACCAATTTTAAGAATTGTGACCTGGCGTCTTCACGGACGTGTTCGTGATGGTGGGCAGAACCTGCAGTTAACATAGTCTCAGTGAATTACCAATAACCCTGTATATTAGTTGTAATCTACATAATATCTATTTACTAATTTATTTGACACCGTTTGTAGGTAAGTCAGGTTGTCCTTTGACATAGGCTTCCTCCATTGTGTGCCATTGCACGGGGTTTAGGCTAAAATGGATAAAAACGCTTTAATAAATGATTATTAAATATTAATTGTACATACTCACTGAATTATACTTCACCCAGCGAATAGGCATTTCATTATCATCCTGAAAAATAAAAAAGTACATTATTATAGTACTTTTTTTTACCGTAAAACCATAAGAACGAAATGATGTTTTTTGCCGTTAAGTATGCCATTAATGATACCAAACTTCAAAAAGCATCCAAAGTGTTTCAATAAATCGAAAGACTTCTAAAATTCGGGCGGTGTTAAAAGTCTTAAATGTTAAAGGACTGTGTTAATTCAGGAATCCTGGATTAACACATACGTACTTTTGATCCCGGAAAACTGCAGTGTTCCCGTAGAATGATCAAACTTATCAACGCAGGTAACACCGCGGGGCGCAGCTAGTTAGATTATCAAACTAAAACTTCACTAAGAGACTTCCTCTGCAAGTGGGTTATCCCTACTTGAAATCTATTCTGAATATTCACTCACAATGGAGGCTTGACAAACTTTAATCTTAGTTAGTCTTCTGAGCTTGAAGACTCTGCTCAGCTCAGAGAGAATAGCTACTCAACTTTTAAAGAGGCGTTTTCAAATAAAAAAAAACTATTTACTTTAGACCTCAATACATAATATGACAGTCTTTCGCGGAAGAATAAAGGCTGTGGTAGAGTCCTCATAATAGAATCATAATAAACTACCTAAGTGCGAAGACTAAAATTTTTGTCGTCGGCTATTGCGTATAAAATAAAGTAATGAAATAATATTATTGCAAATTAAAAAAAAACAGTAATAAAAAGAGTATAACTACATCATGTGCAAAAGAAGTTGAGAGTCATGCCCTGAATGTTGTTCATAATACATTCTACCAATGTATTATGTACAATACCAGGGCCGCGATTACGGTGTGGTAAGGCACGGCATTACGGCTCAAACGTTAGCAGTTGAAACGTTAGGGTGCGCGTTCACAGGCCGCCATCGAACAATCCGCTGACAAGTGCATCCACTGATCGGCAATACGAATGACGTCATCCGCATTAAATGGAAAAGTTGGTTTCAAAAATCCTCGCCAGCATTACCGACGGTCCGCTCTTTTATGTCAAACCACTGATGGGGACAGTGAGGATTGTCCGATGCCAGCCTGTGAACGCGCACTCTAACGTTTCAACTGCAAACGTTTGAGCCGTAATGCCATGCCTTACCACACCGTAACCGCCCTCCTGGTCTTGTGTAAATAAATACCTTCCGCAATGCGCCCGTGGCCTAAATGATCTAGCTGTTCTTATTTCCCTGTGTCTCGGATGGAAATCATCTTGTAAGTTCTACGTTAAACCATTGTCATAGCAAAGAAGACTTGTTAAGTGAAATTTGGTATTCAAATTAGAATTTAAATCTTGTTGATTGTGAATTTTTAATAACACCCCGTCAATGTTTTACAAGGGCTTTTTAAGCCTTGAACAAAACACGACCACGGTCGAGCTATGTCGTTACTGATCACATGCTTTGGAGTGGTGATAAAGGTATGATTGGGGTTTGAAGATTTTGGCCCTAACCATTTTGATTTTTTCTTCTAAATCGCCGCGGAAATATTATATATTTAGCAATAAATGTGATATATATTTGGATAGAGGACACTAAAACATTTATATTGTTTAATTGTAATTTTCTTTGTGACTTAAGATATATTAACAATAGTATAACTATAACAAATAAAACATGTCTTCTAAAATATGTCATAAAGCGTGTGGTTTCTGAGATATGCACATATTAAGAAAAGTATAGTTATTTTCATCTGTGAGTATTTTAGAAACCTGACGCTTTAGAAAAATTTTTATAGACATTTTTTTTATGAAAACAAATGTTAGAGCCACCCCACCCACCTCCATAAAAAAATCATCAAATCCCTATAATTGAAGAAAGGATCTCAAATCGACAAGTTCTTTGGATTGTGCTTTAATTAACATTATCGAAGATAATTTAAGTACTGCGGCGTTATTTATCTTTTCTGAAGATAACCAGAAAATCTAGTTCTGACAAGGTTTTAGTTCTTATGTTTTAGTGTTCTTTCAATTACCTCAAATGGGAGTTTTTTGAAGAACTCCATCTCCTCCATCGTCTAAAAAAACAAATAGGTAATTATTTTTATTGTTACAATAATGTTCGTTCTCTGCAAGGCTATTCAGACTCTTTGCTACCGAGACAAAGCCAAAAAAAAAAAACGACAAGGAATGTGACATAGATTTGCTATGATATGATTTGATATGGGTTACTTTTTATCCCGGAAAAGTACGTGCGAACGCGCGGGCTGCAGGATGTACAGAATATGATGATTATTGTGTTATAAAATATGGTATTATTGCGGGGGATGCAGCGTCTTGGGGACGCTTTCGACTGGACATTGATATGGAGGAGTTGAGTTACATGTAGATTGTTTGAACCAGTCTGCAGTTAGCTCAATTGTTTTAGTCGTAAATACTAGTTCTAATTTATTTCTATTATTTGATTGTAATTTTATTTGTCACAAAGGCTAATTATGACATATTACTATGATATGTTATATATACTAAATATGACTTACTTCTTTTGCTCTCATAGCCTGTAACAAAGTCAAAACACATGAGGCTATACAATGTTAAAAAATTGTAGTTTACTTAATACCTATGAGTGATTAGTATATTAAATTGGCCTTGGGCCGTTGTCATCACAATTAAAATTACAATTAAACGCAAGGTTAATGAATCGAATTAAAACAAAATGACTTGTGACGTTTCGTTCGACTCGTTGTTGACACATTCAAGACTTAAGCGAGGGTTCATACGCTGTTATACAGCGATCTCAAATTCTGATGCATACATCCACACCATTTCTGCCTGTAGTAGTCCACTACTGGACAGTCGACATAAGCCTCCCCTGATAAGCGCCACATTGGCTTATATTATTAGGGGATAGTGACATAATCCCCACGCTGGGGCATGCGGGTGAGGGCGATCCCTAACCCATGCTCCAACCCAGCGCGTTGGGATTATGTTACTGCGATGAATGGTGTATAAGAGTGTATAAAATTACGAAAGGATTTCTAGCAATTCTCAAAGGGATCATGCCCACTATTTCATATTTTTTGTACAACAGAAGTTTGTTTTTGTTTGCAACTCCAAGCGCGTCGCGTGTTAGAAATCCCCGGTGTTTCCAACAACCTTCACAAGATACATTAGTAAAGTGGTTGTAATGTGACCTAGTCGGCTCCCTAAGGTAGTGTTACAAAATAATTGTAAAATAAGCAGTGAATGCGACGGCTTGGAGTGCATTATGTTTAGTTAAAACAATTTTTTCCGACTTCAAAAAAGGCTGTAGGTATGTTTTTTATTAATATTTAAAACTTTATTACACTGAGGTACAAAGGGTGGGCTTAATGCCGAGGCATTTTCTACCTGCCGATCAAAAACAAATGTTTTTACAGGGGGTTGGCGTATATTATATAACCTATAGTTTTACCTATAGATAACTCTTTTTATATACATACCTATAAACCTAAGTATAGTATCAACTACCAACAAGAAACCTTTTCTCTTTCTTTATTCTTATTATCTTTTTTTTTTTTTTATTCATGTTTATTTGTGGGACTTTGAGTCATTGCTGACTATGTCAGTCCCGTAATTTAACGAACTAACTACATGCTTAAAACTAAATTATATTTAAAATTAACCTAAATAATTTAATTGCCGCGTCACTCAGTGGAGCGGCTAAAATTATTTGGATAACACCAGTATCCGTTAGGTTAAAATTGTAGAGGTCCCTCAATTCTGATCTTATAGGGCAGAGGCTATCCTACAAAGCCTCGATCACAGACGGCGCGTCGCCAGACTGTCAGTGTTCTACAAGTACCACTTTGGTGATTGTGCGCAGGCATTGCACGACCTTATCCCATCTTCTCCCTTCCACCATAGGACCAGCAGACGCACAGAAAAATACCAGCCGTTCCTTATCGACATACCACAGTGTCGAACCAAAAAATTCTGCTTTACTTTTTTAATAAGCAGGCCAAAGAGTGGAATAGCTTCCTGCGTCTGTTTTCCCGTTAGAGTATAATCTTGGAGTCTTCAAGTCCAGGGTAATTAAGTTCCTTCTGGGAAAGCATGCTCCATCTAAGGCCACATCTTCACTTAGTTTAAGTGAGTTGATAGCCAAACGCTTGACCATTCAATATAAAATCAATAAAAAAAAATATGTAAACTAAACTATTTGTGTTTTTTTTTCATGTGTGTTCGCCGATTTCTCCGTCAACCGTGAACAGATTTTAATGATTGTTTAACTATTGTATAAAACATTATTCCGAGATTGTTCAGTAAAAATTTTAATCACGCGGGATTGATTTTTGTCCCGCAAAACTTAAAAACAGTGGGAAATTTGAGGTTTTTAGTTTTTCCATAAAATAAAATTAGATATGTTGTCCGTACGCTGATTAAATAATAAACGACATAATCTAAAAAATCTTTCTATTATTTTAATGTAATTTTCGTTGTGAATAAAGGCTTCTGCCACTTAAAAAAAACAATATATTATATATAATATTGATGACATTCCAGCAATGTTGCAAAATTTTGCTTCGTAGTTCAGAGATCTTCTGTGTTATAAGGTCAAGTTGTTTTAACTAGTCCATATACCTTTTTTTACAACTAAAAATAATTCTTACAGTTTGTTTGGCCTTTTCATCAACTGGAAAGCCTGGCAAGATTTTCGGAGGGGCAGTGCTGGTTCTATCTCGTTCATCTAATCGAGTTTCAAGACCCTGCAATTAAAGTTCAAAAATTACAATCATACTAATATTATATAGTGCGAAAGTTTGTATAGATGGATTTTTATTATTACTTCACGTCAAAACTACTGACCTGATGGAGGAGAGTTATTTTATTATTTTCATACAGGTATTTCTAGGCCTGGAATAAAACATAGGCTACTTTTATCCCAAAAATCAGTTCTCAAGAGTGAGATGTACATAAATAACCTTAGAACGTTCCCATAAAAACAGAGTGTACAAAGCCGCAGGTAGGAACTAGTAAAATAAAATGCATTTATTTCAAACAATACCTACTCACATCAACAGTAAGTAAAATTTGGTAGATTGGGTACTAGATTCTCGAAAGTGAAAGGCTCAAATCAGGTGCTATTAGGTCCACCCATCTTATTCATAGTCAGACCGGGCGCCGCCAGCGTTCGTGTTTCGCGTGCATAATGTTGTCTCACTTCGGTCTAAGTACGTCTTTCCTATCTTTGTTGTTCATAAGGTACGTATATTGCAATAGATTGGATATAACGTGTCTTCACGTTTACAATTAATACTCAGTTTAAATTTGTTGTAATTTACGGTATTTGTACTAAAATCTTTTTGTTTTTCTAATTTTCAACCAACCAACCAAGTAATTTATTTTCTAATTTTATAATAATTATCTAACATCCTAATATTCCAACGTTTGTTCTGTTTGTTTACTAACTTAAAACTTAACTTTAGCGGAACTTTATAGTAACACCTCATACAGCAATCTGTGAATTGCGTCGTGGGCTGCATTATTATTTAAGATTTTCACATTATTATGTAAACCAAATTCTAGATAAATAACTATACATTTTGTAGCCGTTAGCTTTTCCTGAAGAAATAAAAATAAAATAAAATAAAATACTCATAGATAGAGATCATGAGAGTCATGGGAAGCTAAAAAACTAATTGATTTGCTGTGCAGGTGTCGCTCACAGCAGTGGCTTGTTTTCGGGCACTCCACTCTAATGGGTACAGTTGTTCTATCTCATGACGTCCGTTTAGCTTATAACTTTGCGCTTAGTTGTCATGCTGACGGTACTCGGTACCAAAGTCTGAAGTGAATACAATGACCACTAGTGACCCGGACCGCGTCTCGGGCGAGACTTAATGCTTCTGAGCTTACGCACACTAAAACAATGTGTACATGCATTCACTATGGCATACACAGCCCAACGGACTTCGTGAAATAGAATATCTGTATCATTGCCAGGACTATGTCATTCTAAAGTAATATAGGTATGTACATATTGCATTTGGATATTTTACCTTCACTAAAGAAAATAAAAATAGCACAGCAATTTTTCTCTTAAGTTGTGACCATATTGAAAAAACAACTTCTATGTATCACAGAAAAAAAGTGTCCACTCTATTAACGGTTATTTACTTACCTCTAATTTCTTCATGAGCATCGTCATCAAATCGTTTGTGGATACTTGAGGCCTCTGCAATAAAATAATTAATAGTTAATTATTTTTTACTTATTAGTAAAAAGCACGAAAATATGAGGTAAAAAAGTGTTTGGATTATTCAAATAATGTCGTAGACCCTCTACGTGCGTAGAGGGTCTACGGGCTACGATAAATCGTAGACCCGCTACGTTCGTAGACCGTACTCGTAGCGTTAGGCGTAGCAGCTCTAAGATTTACCGTATATAGCCCGTAGACCCTCTACGTTCGTAGAGCGTCTACGACATTATCTGTTTAATTATGTAGTCGACAAATTTTTACAATTTTGCGAGATATAAAATGAAAATTACATGAGACCAACTGGGAGCAAAAATACCCTGTGTAGAAGAAAATTGTCATGAATTTTGACTGCTCTGTTAGGCATGAACGAAAATGGACGTTTTTTTAAAGTAGGTAATGCAAAATTATATAAATTTTTCAATGCAACTTAGGCCGCTTTCTGCTTTGTCGGTAAGATTTGTACGACATCAGCACGCTCGGTATACACGGTACCGGTAGAAATCTTTCCGAGCGCCAATATATTTCTATTTAGTGTTCCTGATTAGGGTGGTAAACATGTACCGCACATGTTCGATACTGGACGCGTCATCCAGTAGCCGTCTGGCATTTACCGAGCCGGGCGAAACAAATGAAAGTATTTTTTTACTCACACCTAAGGCCCTTTTCACATGCATACGGTTGAGGTCAAAACGGCGCGCGCAATGCCGTACCGTGCAACCGATTACACATGTACGCTGTTTACGCACTGTCGCCCGGTGGTGGCGGCGGCGTACACAGTATTATCGAGGTATCTACCAGACTGAAGACGTCACGTCATCGGTCGATTTTATTATTGAATGGAACGAAAAAAATTAAACCTATAGCCTTATTCCTATTGCTAAAAATAATAAATATACTTACATTAAAAAATATATACTTTTTCCTACAGGAATAGCCCCCGCGCTCGCCATGCCGTGTTGCACTCGTGTTCATGTGAACGAGTCTAACTAATTTAAGTGAATACAATACCTGTCAAGACGGTTGTCGGACGGACAATATACGGTCACGGCACGGTCTCACATGCCGTATGCATGTGAAAAGGGCCGAAGACAACATTATTACACGACGTCACAGGTGGCTGTGCATAATTTTTTGCAGAAAAGTGCGAAACTGCCGGCTTTAAGCTTTCGACATCCGAGCGTGCTGATGTCAAAACCTTACCGACTTATCAGAAAACGGCCTTAGTTACCGACAAAAATTCGACCCCGAATAAAATGGAATTATTTTGAAAATAACAATAAAATAATAGAAATAAATTAAAACTAGTATTTACAATTGAAACAAATGAGCTAACTGCAGACTGTTGCAAACAATCTACACGTAGCTCAACTAATCCAAATCAATACCAGTCGTCGCGTCCCCAAGACGCTGGCTGCATTGCCACGCTGTATGGCAATGCTGACGCGCTGCACCAAATACTCACCAGCTCTTGGGTTACGCGTCGCTTCGACCAGACGCTCAGATAATTTATTAAAAACCTGAAGAGCCTGGGTACCCCCGGACCTAGGGTCTCGACTCCAAGACGACCTTCGTGGCGCAGAGGGCGATGGTCCGCCTGCGACGCAGGAGGTTGCGGATTCGATCCCCGCCTCGGAACAAATTTGTGTACTATCTGCAGAAATTTGTTCCGTTGGTCTGGGTGTTTTCTATGTATAATATTATATTCTGTTACTGTAATTTACATATTTTGTAATAAACATCACCCTTTTGTATTGTATAAAAATATATTATTATCATTGTATAATAAAAATATCTATCTATGTAGTGTATTGTTTTAAGTATATCAGTTATCTAGTACCCATAACACAAGCTCTGCTTAGCTTGGAGCTAGATAATGCTGTGTGAATTGTCCAGCATTATTTATTTATTTATTTATAATTATTTAATTGTTCCTATGGTTACAAATACATGATAAAGCATAAGTTTTGACTTACGTCGTTCAATTCTGGTACGGGAACGAGTGCCTGCCGTACTGTTTTTAGCGGGGACTCCACAGGGAGACGCATTTGGGAGGGCTGCATACCAGAGGCCTGCATTGCTTGGAGCTTTTTTTCAAAGTCTGGAGGAAATTTGTAGGGAGTCCCCTGAAATGATATGTAAAATAAATGTTATTAATTTCAATAACAATTAAATAGATATTAGTTACACCTCAATCCTGTCAGACTTCTCATAATCATTGGTTGCCTGAAAAAATCTATTTCAGCGATAAGGCTGCCGATTCCATTGCTGTAATCTACAACTTAGTTAAGTTAAAATGAAATAAAAGCATTATGTATACATCTATTAATTTAATCTATGATCAGGAATAATAATAATAGGTAATTCAAAGAGTGGTTTAACCTCACAATTATTTATATTGGGATATGTTTAATTCATCTATTCCGTGATACAATTATTAAATGCTAGATTCTGCACGCGCCTTTGCGCGCGTTTTTTAGAATAAAATATGTTATTTGAGCCTATTATGTTATTCCAAGTCCAGATCTTTATATCTGCAAAATTTCAGCACCATAGATTTAGTTCTAATCCTTGATTAACTAGAATTACTTTTTATTCCAGAAAAACTAGCGAAGCTGAGGGCAGAAGTTACATATCTATAAAGTAAATGTTATTTAGTAGAACTCACTTTCTCTGAGATATTAAAAGCTCACCTGTTCTAGAATGTTTTGATTCCCCCATGCTCCAAAGGATCCAGGAAACGAAGGTGAAGGCATGGCGTGAGGGTCAGATCCACTCGCCATATTAGGTGGCTTCATAGCAGGAGCTCCATAAGAAAAGTTAGGGGGCAAGTTAGGTGAAGCGACCCCATTTTTAAAATCGGGGAGGGAGTTGTCTTGAGGCATACCCCCATTTTCAGGAGGGGCCCTATTTTCAGAAATGGGTCGGACCAAGTCTTGAGGCATACCCCCAAACTGAGAAGGTGGTGGCCTGTTGGGGGGGAAGCCTGGGCCTAAAGATGGTAAGTCTGCATATGAAGGGGGTAACTTTACATCGGGTGGGCTTTGTCGATCTAAGAGCTCTTTTAACTCATTGGGTGCTGATTTTTCCTAGAACAATAAATGATATATTATTATAAAAGTAGTGCCTTTTAAGATGTATGATTCAAGTTAAATACAATAACGATTTAGTAGATAATTTAATAACAGAGATTGAAAATAAGATTTGATTTAGAACCAGTGTTATTAATTCTAAAACCTTACCATCTCCTGAAATAATCGAAATATATAATAATTACTCCGATGTATTAAAAATGAACTCCCAAATTTTTTTTAATAAAAACTGTTGTAGTTAGACGAATTCCTCATAAATAGCTTAACTATGAGCGATTACAAGTAAACTTAACGATAAGATTATGATTGTTTGTGTTTTGAGATCTTACAGCCGTTCGAGTATCTTGTTTACGGTACCCTGCAAAAAACTGATCCGTTCGAATTTGTCATTCGGCGTTTTAATTTGGATGCAAACTACTGTGTGTGAACACACCAATGATTTTTGTGGGATCCAGTAAAAACCATCAGAACTGGACGGCCCTGGAAAAGGACCGTCAGTAAAGGTATAAATGATATTGTTAATTTTTTTATATGCTTTGACGAAAACCTGATATCGAACCGAAACATGGATGGCAAATCCAATGTTTGAAAATTTGACATTTTATCATCATCATTATCATCAGCCCACAACAGTCCACTGCTGGACTTAGGCATCGTCTAATAAGCGCCACAATTGTCTTCAGCTCGTTATGATTAACATGAGATTTAGTACTTAGGGCTAAATACTGCTAAATCTTAATATTGCTACCTCAATAGCCTATGTTGGTTCACAGATGGATGCAGGTCTCCCCCTGATAAGCGCTTTATTGGCTTTTAACTCATGTGGGGTAATACCCATAATCCCCACGCTGCTGGGCATGCGGGTTGAGGATCGCAGTTCGGTGGTAGAATTGTTCAGCAGGAAGCGCTACTGCCGCCGGTGGATATCCCTTAGTCGCCTCTTACGACACCCGCGGGAATGGGGTGGTGTAAATTCTAAGCTATTAATAAATCTCGTCATATTACCTGAACTTTCTTCTTGGCAATTGCCAGTTGCGCTTCATAATCATCATCATCTGTTCTTCGGGACACCTGAAATAGTTTTCATTACGTATATAGTTTGATAACATAGATCCATTCATCCATCCAAGCCCTCAACCTCAACAGCCTTTATTGATCCACTGCTGGACGTAGGCCTCACCCTGATAAGCGCCTTATTGGCTTTTATTTCATGGGGAGTAGTGACCATTATCCCGACGCTGGGCATGCGGGTTGGGGATCGCTGTTTAGTGGTAGAATAGTTGCAGGAGCCGTTGCTGTCCAAAGTAACTTACAAATCGCATTAAAGGGTAGTCTTGACGCCTTGTTCGATCTGGTCTTGAATGCTGCGAAAAAAGAAAATAATAATAAAGATAATAATTATAAAGTTTATTCACATAATTATATCTATTACTTAAAAATCTAAGCCGTCAGCCCAGAAGGCAGAGGGCCCAGAAAGCTGGCGGCATTACCACGTTGAATATATGGCAATGCCGACCGAAATAGAAGCCAGCATTCCGATCACCTCTGGACTCTATAAGAAGTTTGGTAAGATCTATATAAATTGCTTGTGCCCCAGGACCCCAAGGACCAAGGGTATCAACCCCAAACGGCTCAAATAGGTAACCTCGGTCATGGCGAATTAGCGAATTTTCGCCGTTTACGGGACTCCGCTGATGTTGCTTCAGTACTGGCCCTTACCGATGTCCCTGCAAGATGTGAAGGTAAAGGGTATCTACACACGTGGCATCCCAAACTAAAGGTCGACCTACGTTCCAGGGAATCAGAATCATACCGTCAGTTCTTTTACCATCATCTCGCATAAGGACACGTGGTTCGAGGGCAGCTGCCACACTGACGCTGGTAAAAGCCTGACGGATGATGTCATTAATTGAACTATGACGAGACACACGTCCTGCACTAGAGACACATGCCAGTGCATGGTGATCAAACTTATCGATGGTTTCACCACACTGACAACGGTGTGCAAAGCATAGAGAACCTAAACGCAAAGAGGTGGCCACCCGAAATTAGTTATTATCTAAAATGGTACCTAGATTTTTGGAAGAATGAATTTGTAACCAAAGTCCTGATTCCCACTCGGAAATGGCGAGTAGACGAGCACTTTTTGATGAGTTGGTTGACGTATTAATAAGATTTTTCCGTACCAGCACACATAGTGGCTCATCCCACAGTCTCTGAGAAGACTTTGGAAGGACTTTGGGCAGATTCGTGTCAGTGACAATTATAAATAAATAACCCTTAAGGGTCCGGCGACGGATGAATTTCCCATACAAACGTAATACCAAAATTATTTTTAATTTGAGCATATTTTCACTATGATCTGTTATTATTTGTATTAAAATAGTTTATCTAGGTTCCTGCCACAATTTTTTTTCAAAATACCTTTCTGAAATGAAATTAAACCTAATCGCATTTTTACATCAAAGAATGAATGTTGTCTTAGTAATTGTGTAGATAAGTATTTTGAAAAAATCTTATGGCAGGAACCTATATAAATACTATTCTAATACAAATAATAGCAAACCATGGTGAAAACATTCTCAAATTAAAAATAATTTTGGTATTACGTTTGTATGGGAAATTCATCCGTCGCCGGACCCTTAAGGCTTAGCCGTGGAAAACTAAGTCTGTCAAATTGCATGTCAATTATACCAAATGTCGTCGGTAGAGGCGCTTATTTTTTACATAGACTTATGAAAAATTTATTTATTGTAGAAGAGGCAAACTTCTGTTTTTTTTGGTTGATAGCACAATCACAAGGTAATAATGTAATGTTAACTAACATTTGCCCGCGGCTTTGCTATTGTTGCATGTAAAGTACCTTAATAAAACCTATGTCGCTTATTGTAGTATATCAATTATAATAAAAATTACATTCCTTGATAGTTATTCATAGAAATCAGAAAAACCTAAAATAATAATATCATATCCATGCGTATTAAAGTACCGACAATATCACCGACCATTATGATAATACTTTATACAATAAAAAAATATACTAATTTGGTCAAAACAACTGAGGACTAAATGGATTACAAAAGTGTCAATCGTTGAAGATATTTCGATTTGGTTTTGCAGGGCTTTCTAAATTTTTTATTAAATATAAATAATGCTGAACAAGCCACACAACATCATCTAACCCCAAAGTAAGTAGAGCTTGTGTTATGGTATACTTATTTTGATATACTCATTAAATACACTACACAGATAGATATTTTTTAATATGCATAAGACATTCAGAACACCTGGAACAAATATTTGCAGATGGTACAAACATTTTCCCTGAGGCGGGAATGAAACTAACTGTAACCTCCTGTGTCGCAGGTGCACCTTTCCGCGCCGCGCCAATCAAATAATCAGATATAAAATGAAATATAACAGTTATTCCCTTTAAACCTTACAGGAGTCTTTTACTCGTCACAAAATTCAAATATGGTTCATGAGTAAAACTAGGAAATATACTGATTACTTTAATTTTTTGTTCACTTCAATCTTTTTAAGGTAAAGTAAAGAAGCGAACAAGAAACCTTTACCTTGTTAGGGTGATAGTTTTCGAGCTGGAGCAATACTATTAGCAATACCCAAGCTTTTTTATCCTCTAGAGATAATCTGATATTTTGTAGTACCTAAGCCTTATATAGATAGCCATATAGATATGTTTGACAATTTGTTTGAATTTATTTTTTGATTATTTTTAACTCTCTTGGAGTTTTGTTGTAGAATCGTATACATTGCCCTTTAAAATATAATCTATAAATCGATACTGAAGTAAACAATTTTTGCCTGTATCTTAGCCGCGCATCACGGCGAAACTATGAATTTTGCATGAATTTTTTTTTGGGGGGCGGGGTCAATCTTCAGTTTTTAGTGACCAATTAGGTGACAATTTTAGAGACTTGGTGGGGTTTGAAGAAGTCGTTTCGATTTTGACAGCTATCATCGAAAATGTAGATTTACTTCTCACACAGTCAGGAAAACACAGGGAACAAAGTCGTAAGGACCTGTTACGACTATTTCAATGTTTTTTTCATTTTTGACATCCTTCGATGAGTATCTCACCTAATGTCAATTTTTTTTATTTTTAGCAATAAAATATTCATAAAAATACGTGAATTTTTGAATGATGAATGATGAATTCCACGGAGATTATTTTGTACACAATCTCAGTACTACTCGCTTACATAATTGATTTTACTTTCCGGAAATAAAAAGCAACAATCATGAAGATAGTTTTAGTTTAGATTGTAATTCTACAAAATAATCATAAAAATAAAAAAAAATAAAAAATACAAATATAATAGAACTACGAGTAATTTTGCCTGTGGTTCTACTGGTAGAACTACGGGCAAAAAATATGCACATGGTTGGTCCTAAGTAAATCAGTTATCTAGTAAGTACCCATTACAAAGCTCTGCTTAGCTTCGGCCTTGGTGATGATGTGTGAATTCATCAAGTCCACTGCTGGACGTGGGCTCCTATTTTAATTTTTCAGCATTGTTTATATATTAAGGTCATCAAAATCGCCCTACCTTCTTAACATATTTTAACTCGACCAATACTTTCCGTGCTGTAAACATGTTGAGTAGTACCTACCTATCTAGCTACCAGAGATAAAACCACTACAAACCTATTCTACTCAATTGGTAGGTCTGTCAATGAATAAAATTCCTGCAAATTTCTTTTAGCTTCGCTTCAATCAAATATAGACTTTATGTCAATGACAAATGAACCATTTAACCCGCAAAACAAAAGTTGTCGAAAATCGTAATTCGTACGTCGAGAACCGCTGTCATCGCGAAAAAAGTTACATAACCTCACGTCCGTCCGAGAAGGCATCCAGCCTTCGAATGAAGGTAGTGGAAGCTATTTTGAGCATCTATTGAAAGGGATGTTTGAGTAATAAGGTTTAAATTCTTTTGGCAAAATATTATCATTTTTGCAATTACTTTGCAAAACGCCTTACAAAAATGTGTTTTTTGGGATTTATTATTATTGTATTACATCCTATAAAAATTACGAATATTCAATGGAAAGATAAAATATTGAAGTAGTTGTTTTAATATTTTGATTTCATTTTGAGTCATTATATTTTCTGTGAGGCCTAAAATGCCGTGCTTTTTAAAGTGTTTTTCTCCAGTGATTTATTTTAAAACTACACCAATTATTGTAAAATGAGGGATAAACTTTCAAAGATCAGTTCTTTGTTTACACAATGTGATATTTTTCATCACATATATTACATGCGCTTAAGAGAAACCTTAAGGACGGCAATGTATGTCAATGTATGCATGGAATTCTTGTAGCCCCTTAAGTATTCTTTTTGAAAATTGCTCCTTATCCCTCAAGACTCTCGCGTATTTGCGCGCAACGCCGCGCTCCCGTTTTTTGTATATAAATTCTGGATAAATAAAATCCTTTTATTTCAGATAACCATGGATCCATATGGGGTAAGTAAGCACACAAAAATATAAAAAAATGGAAAAAGCGTTAGTACAACAACTTAAAATACTGAATTAGGTATTCAGCATAGCATAAGCATGCCCCGTTCCCAGAGTGCGATCTTCATAGTAAAGGGACGTATGGCCGGTATCACACTGCAAACCAGGATTGTCCATAGCGGCGATGAGAACCTATCCGCTTTAGTTTACAGGATACTGTTGTGGCTGTCCCGCACTCTGCAGATCAGGGATGAAGTTTTTTTGCGGATGATGGCTTCGAAGCCATCCGTTTGATACCCTGCAAACATTCCCGATGCACTGCAGAAGCGAGGCAGCCCCAACATCATCCTGAAAATATTATTATATTGGATACGTAAAAATCAATCAAAATCAAAAACTCTTTATTTCCAAATTCAATAAATGTACCTACACTCAGAAAAGGTCCAATTATAAAACTAAACACTGAAACGGAAATAAACTGATATTTTTGATTTCCATCGCTGCGGTATGTAGACTAGGGTAGGGTCGCTAGCGAGTTTTTGTTATGAGTTATGACTAACCCACAAACATCCCGTGTACATTTTTGGCAGTAGGCTTTAAAAAGAGTTATCTTTACTTGCTCTGCGAATAATAATTAAGGAGTACTAGGGAGTTTCAAAAAATCGTTATTCACAAGTTTATCCCCTCGGGGTCCAAAATCACTCCCTTTTGGCTTAGTACACCATTTTCGTGGCATCCTGTATAACTTACCAGAGAACCAGGGGGGCTAAAGAAGTCAACAAAATGGGCCAAATCAATAGGGTTTATAGTTGTAGTGTAATTCTTCCTTTGTGTAGGATGCAACAAATCATCAGCTATTTTCATATCTGGAGGGAACAGATCTAGGACCTCGTTGCTGTCAGGTGGTGTTGGCGCGAATGCTCCCTGGAAATAAAAAAAAACTAAGCAGTTTCTAATCGACTTCAAACGTTCCATGTTCGACTATACATAAGTTGTTTTATTTTTCTAGTTAAATTTTTTTTTTTATACAATTTTATATTATTGAATTTTATAGAATTTTAATTAAAATAAATGGTATAGGTTGGTTTAAGCATACTAACATTTAATATAAGAGATCTTTCTGTACTAACAAATTATGGGTCACTGTTATCCGAAATAAAATGAATTTGAATTTGAATTTGAATAAGTAGGTTTTTTTGAATGAAAAAAGCAAAGATATTGTGGAACGTAGTCTTAGGATCTTTGGAAAAAGGGGTTTCAAAGTTTTTGTTTCGAGTGTGGCCCGTAATACTAAAATAGGTTACCACACTGTTTCTTTTGTCAAAATCGTCGCGCACAATAAGAGATACATATAAATTTGGTTTTTTTTTTCCTCTTTTGTTTCGACTATAATTCTAAGCCTTCTTCTTCTATGGTTACAAGATTATTTGCTATTGCTCAAGGCGTAGGTACACTGCCCAGGCTCTGCAGACTTATAAAATAATGTGGGAAAACTTACCAGTTCCTGTAAATTTCGAAATTTAAATGAATCTCAAATTGCAGACTGTGTGTGAGAGCAAAAACTTAATATTTATTCATTTATATTATAATAAAAAAGTAGTTTCATAAGCTTGGGGCTAAATGATGCTGTGTGGATTATCCAGAATTATTATTAATATAAGCTAAGAAACTAGCTTCTTCTCGCACTTTCGCACGCATTTTTCCGTGATAAAAGAGCTAAGCCTAGTCAATCGGTCTAAAATTACATCTGTGCAAAATTTCAGACTAATCCGTTCAGAATTTTTGTATATCTTTATCGCGATAAGAGGTTACAAACATACAAACTTACTAAGGGTGGTTATAAATATATGAATAAATAAATAGTGTTGAACAATTCACACAGCATTACCTAGCCCCAAGCCAAGCAGAGCTTGTGTTATGGGTACTAGATAACTGATACACTTAATACAATACACTACATTGATAGATAATTTTTATAATACTTAGAAAACATCTAGAGCACCCTGAACAAATATCTGTAGATCTTACAAACATTTGTCCCGGGGCAGGAATCGAACCCGCAACCTCCTGCGTCGCAGGCAGACCTTCGCCCGCTGCGCCACGGAGGTCGATGAGTAGTAGGTAGGTATACCTACGGGTGGCTTTGTGAGAAGGGATTGGACATTTTTGATATTAAAAAAATCGGTTCGACTTCCTGCTAGAGTAAAAAAAAAAAAAACGAAATATGCTATTTTACTTTATCATAAATTGAGCCCATGACTCCTTTCACGACTTTCCTTTAACTCTCATTGTTTCGGATTTTACCAAACACTCAATTTTTATACAAGGTGGCAAAAAGCCACCTTGTATAAAAATTACCTCAAGTCTCTTCGTAGCTACGTCTTTCGTAATCGTGGTAAATGCAGAATATTTTCTTCGGGACCTCTATTAGAAATAAAATATACAGTAAACGAGGGAAAAAATCACAAATTAATAAATAAACACTGTAGGTACCTAATGGTAGGACTTTTTTCTGTGAAAGACTGCAGGCATATGCTGGATGCGGTAAGCTGAGGGGGTTAGGGTACATCTGGTCCGAATCTCAAACTGATCCGCGGACGAGATGTCCACTTCACTTTTGTGTTGGGGTACATCTGGTCCGAATCTAAATTCTCTTGATTTTAGATTCGGATCAGTTGTACCCTCAACCAAAAGTGAAGTGGACATCTCGTCCCAATCTCTCCGTTACTTTTCAAGGTTTCTGAATTGAAATACATTCAGCACAAATGCTGCCAGATTTCTAATGGTAAAACATAGTACTTGTCAAGATCTACATTTAGGATGACAGCTATCCTCAAATCACGATATCTCAGGAACTGACCATCCCAGAGCACCAGTTTCTAAAGTGAAATTGTAGTACTCGTCGATCTACATTTTTGATGACAGCTGTCAAACTTCAAATCACTATATCTCGGGAACTGACCATCGCAGAGCACCAGTTTCTAAAGTGAAATTGTAGTACTCGTCGAGATCTACATTTTTAATGACAGCTGTCAAACTTCAAATCACGATATCTCGGGAACTGACCATCGCAGAGCACCAGTTTCTAAAGTGAAATTGTAGTACTCGTCGAGATCTACATTTTTGATGATAGCTGTCAAACTTCAAATCACGATATCTCGGGACTGACCATCCCAGAGCACCAGTTTCTGAAGTGAATTTGTAGTACTCGTCGAGATCTAAATTTTTGATGACAGCTGTCAAACTTCAAATCACGATATCTCGGGAACTGACCATCGCAGAGCACCAGTTTAAGTAGTAAAATAAAGTGCTCATTGAGATCTACATTTTTGATGACAGCTGTCAAACTTCAAATCACAATATTATGTCGGGCACTGATCTATACGGTATCCCATTATGAGTGTAGATCGCTAACTTACAAAAAAAATCTGATCTCTACGACCCTAACAGGCAAACTTCTGTCCAAGTTCCACAATTCCCTACAGTGGAAGGGGTTATGAAACGTGTTAGCTATTTGGCGAAAATAAAAACTTTTTTCAGTCTATTACACGTTTATTACAGTTTATACATCAATAGAAAAAAAAGCAGCACAACCAAAACATAATATTTTTCTTCTCTAAATATAAAAGTAAATCAATACAGTTCTGCCATAACAAGAACAAAATTAAAAATTTTACAAACTCCGACAGATTTTCATAAAACATGGCTTAGAATACTTGGGATAAAATTATCTATGACACATAAAAAAGTAAACAAAAATTGGTTCATCCGTTTCGGAGCTACGATACCACAGACAGATGGACAGACAGACATGTTAAATCAATAACAACCCTCTCTTTTTGCGTCGGAGGTTAAAAATATAACTAAATCTAATTCTTGTAGTATCAGAATAGGCAATGCAGTGACGAAATTTATATGATCCGACGGCATCCCGGTCAGCCGTTTCGTTCGGCCTAGCGGTCTCAGTTATTATTAATATTTATTTGAATATCGCCTTTTTTATTAAAGCTGCATGGCCAACAAGCCAAAAGACAACTCGAAAACTATCAACTAAAAGGCTTAAAGTTTCTTTCTCTCATTACTCTAGTCTAAAAATCGAATCGAAGCTATCGAAGCGACCGAATTCAAAAAATTGCTTTATTTCGTGATATTTCAACTGATTAAAAAATATGGAGAAGTTCTCAATACTTCTGTATGTTTTTAGGGTTCCGTACCTCAAAAGGAAAAAAGGAACCCTTATAGGATAACTTTGTTGTCCGTCTGTCTGTCAGTTAGTCAACCCAACTTTCTTAGGAACGCGTGGAAGTTTAGAGTTAAAATTAACATCAAGTACATAACCTCTTGAGGCCTCGATATAAATAAAACTTATAGGTCAACGCAATCAAAAGCTACAGCCGTTTATGTCCGAATATTTTTAAATTTCCAAGGGAAACACATGCACACAAAACCTATAGAATACTTCCCGAAGATTTAGAATCATGAAATTTGGTGAGCTAAAAATTGCTTACTCAGTGCATCAAATAAACAAAATTGAATAAAACTGGAGTTTGACAGCTGTCAAATACTATAATTTACCCATAGAAACTGGTGCTCTGCGATGGTCAGTTCCCGAGATATTGTGATTTGAAGTTTGACAGCTGTCATCCGAAATGTAGATCTCGACGAGTACTACAATTTCACTTTAGGAACTGGTGCTCTGAGATGATCAGTTCCCGAGATATCGTGATTTGAAGTTTGACAGCTGTCATCAAAAATGTAGATCTCGACGAGTACTACAATTTCACTTCAGAAACTGGTGCTCTGGGATGGTCAGTTCCCGAGATATCGTGATTTGAAGTTTGACAGCTGTCATCAAAAATGTAGATCTCGACGAGTAGGTACTACAATTTCACTTTAGAAACTGGTGCTCTGAGATGATCAGTTCCCGAGATATCGTGATTTGAAGTTTGACAGCTGTCATCAAAAATGTAGATCTCAATGAGCACTTTATTTTACTACTTAAACTGGTGCTCTGCGATGGTCAGTTCCCGAGATATCGTGATTTGAAGTTTGACAGCTGTCATCAAAAATGTAGATCTCGACGAGTACTACAATTTCACTTTAGGAACTAGTGCTCTGAGATGATCAGTTCCCGAGATATCGTGATTTGAAGTTTGACAGCTGTCATCAAAAATGTAGATCTCGACGAGTACTACAATTTCACTTCAGAAACTGGTGCTCTGGGATGGTCAGTTCCCGAGATATCGTGATTTGAAGTTTGACAGCTGTCATCAAAAATGTAGATCTCGACGAGTAGGTACTACAATTTGACTTTAGAAACTGGTGCTCTGCGATGGTCAGTTCCCGAGATATAGTGATTTGAAGTTTGACAGCTGTCATCAAAAATGTAGATCTCGACGAGTACTACAATTTCACTTTAGAAACTGGTGCTCTGGGATGGTCAGTTCCTGAGATATCGTGATTTGAGGATAGCTGTCATCCTAAATGTAGATCTTGACAAGTACTATAATTTACCATTAGAAATCTGGCAGCATTTGTCCTGGATGTATTTCAATTCAGAAACCTTGAAAAGTAACGTAGAGATTGGGACGAGATGTCCACTTCACTTTTGGTTGAGGGTACAACTGATCCGAATCTAAAATCAAGAGAATTTAGATTCGGACCAGATGTACCCCAACACAAAAGTGAAGTGGACATCTCGTCCGCGGATCAGTTTGAGATTCGGACCAGATGTACCCTAACCCAGCTGAGGACAGGGCGCTGTGGCGCTCATTAGGGGAGGCCTATGTCCAGCAGTGTGGATTAGTTTAATATAGGCTGATGATAATGATTATGAGTTTATTATAATGTTTGTAGGCTATGTAGGTATTATAGTATGTAGTGTAAGTATTTTTTATTTGATGGAGAAAAGAAAAAAATGTGACCAATATCTTCTAATATTCTAACTGGCAGACTAAATAGAATAATATTTTTACCCAGGACACTACCCTATTATATTGAACAAACAGGAGGATATTGCTGTAAGTAGTCTTTTAGTCAATAAATCGCAGTAAAGTACGTCGTAACACGAACGCCGCGCCGGTCCGACTATGACTGAGGTGGGTGGACCTACGAGTAATTGCACCTAATTTGAGCTTTCCGCTTTCGAGAATCTGGTACCTCATCTCCCCTTTTTTACTCAGATCGATGTTAATACGGTTTGATACATTTAAATATTGCTACATAAAACTCACAAGTGCACCGCCCCCCGCATGTCGTGTCGAAATCTGTTAAAAATAAATTTTATGAAAACATCTGAAAGTGAGTGAAAAAACGTTGTGAATGATGATGATAACTTACAAATTCATCAGGTGACATAGCGGAAACCGTGTGCCGAGATTTCTCCATCTCTGATAACTAAACATAAATGAATACATAACTGAACATAAATGAATACATAAATGAATAATTCTGGACAAGTCACGTAGTATTTTCTAGCCCCAAACAAAGGAGGGCATTTTTGCACTTGCCCGGTGTTCTTTCGACCCTGCAGTTGATGATAGATGCGTTTGCGCGATCTAGGAATTACTGTCTTTTGCACTCCGATATTTTTATGTTAATTGTTAGAATTTGTCATAACGACATCTAGCGGAACTTCTTTGAAGAACTAAGTAACTAGCTTCAGTTTTCCGGTGTTTCTTTCTTGAGCGCCTCTACTCTAATTGACTTATGCCTTTGTAGTTCTGGCGATGTTTATTCGTTCTGTTTTTGTGTTTCCTAAATAAAACAATAATTTATTTTCGACTTCTAAAACTCCTACGATTCACAGGTTTGAATTAAACCTGTATGTGTTATGCAGGGGTGTTACATAATTCTGACGCTGTTTGTACAACAAAGAATTTGAAAAATCAAAATTATTTTATTTCAGATAACTGTGATCAACCAATTTTATTTCATCGACGAGGTTGACGTTTAGCCATATTATTGAACATTGATCGTTCAAAAATCGGCATAGGCATATAATTGAATGGTGCCGTTTCGTAATCCACCTAGCTATTCCACAAACAGGCTGAATCTACGTTCCGGACGATATAGACAAAAGCAAAAGCAGGGAAAACCTAGATACTACCTAAATCACTTCGCCTTTATATCAATTACCTACTATTCCCTCAGCTCTTTCAAGGGACAACAATAAGGATCCGTCCAAGACATATGATCACCGGGAACCTGCAACCCTGTCAAGTGCTAATTTGCCGTCAAATGAATCATCTGGTGACGAGTGGTTTGACAACGCATTCACTAAGGTGAGAGAGGAAGGAAGTATCGATGAGTTTTTATTTGGTATTTCACTAGACAACACTTTGTTAGTAGGTCAGTGGTAGAGAGCCCAAGATACCCCTCTAGCCCTCCTCAGGGTAGAGGTTAATAACCTCTACCCTAAAAGGATAACCTCAGGTTATCCTCTAGCCCTCCACTGGCCAGAGGCGCAAAGAGCATTTTCCCATCAAAAGGCCCCCACTAGTTGTATACCTGTTAAAGGTGGGGGTAAGTCGCTGTATGCGCGAATCGATCATAGTGGAAATCTTTTGTGGAGGCCTATGTCCTGCAGTGGACTTCGGCTGATCTGATGATGATGAATATTACTTACAGGCCAGTGCAGCAGTTCAGCCTCTGTAGTTGGTGGTTCTAGAAACGGCATCAAGAGTTTCTGCCGCTCTTCATCGGTCATATCACCTAAATTTATAGGCTTTGCCCCCTGGCGGAGCATCTCGTGTGATTTGTTTGCTGTTCCATCCTAGAAATATATTACTTTAAATATATATTACGTGTACAATGTATTACATTGTAAATACGAGTTCTGATTTTTTTCATTATTTGATTGTAATTTTCTTTGTTAAGGCGCTACCCCGATTCAAAACAGCGCCACCACCTATTTTTGCTTATTATTCTGTTAAACAGAGGAATTTTCAAAAATTTATTGGCCAGTTTGTGAATCCTATCATAAACTTTTTTTAATGCCTCTGTGTTCTACTGCTGGGTAGGCCTCCCAATGAATGGCTGGACCCTCCACTGACATTACCAGCTGGACCCAAGCTTTGTCATAGACATATAGTTCGTCACGTCATTGCTTCCTCGGTCTGCCGCGTCGCCTTATGCTGTTGGGGCTTAGCGCTCCACTGAATTTATGATAATTGAAATAAACAGTACAAGGTGTTTATACACCGAAGAAAGCTGCTACGGTACATCCAAGTGCTGAATCGGAGGGGTTATTGTTAGGCTGCGAGCCTACGGCATTGACGATACATATTACTATGTAGGTAGTTGAATATCAATATATTAGCTGCATTCTTACTACCCGTTGTCCTATTACCCGATTTCCCGTAGGAATGACGCATTTTCCCGCGGTAAAAAGTAGCCTATGTTCATCAGGAATAATGTGGGCTTCTAATGGTAAAAGAATTTTTCAAATCGATCCAGTAGTTTCGGAGCCTATTCAATACAAACAAACAAGCAAACAAACAATCAAATCTTTCCTCTTTATACTATTAGTACCTATAGATAGTTTCAAGAAAAAAATGTCACCTTAAGCGCCTGCAAAGCCATGCGCATGATGGTATCATCAAAAGCGTATACTCTTCGGGAGCCCTATAAACAGAAGAATACAAATAAACAAGTATCTTTATTTATTAAATAGCTTCTGCCTGCGCAGAGGAAACTGCAAAGGGGTTTAAAGATTTAGGCACGAACGACGTCACCATTTTGTTTTGTCTTTTTTTTTTCAAAAATTCGGTACACTATAAAAAACAAAAGAAAATATTTGAAAATAATGATAAGAAAATATTTTTAAAATTAAAATATTTGGATAGAAAAATGTTCTGTGTAACATAATGTATGAAGCGTCAGGTTTCTGAGATATTGCACATAATGAAGAATAAAATATCGTAATTTTCAACTGTCTCAATCATAAGTCACAATCTCAGAAACTTACCGGCTTGTAAGGAAAGTTACTCTAAAGCGTATTATTTGCTTAATATTTTTAATATAAATGGCCCCATAGTCATCACAAAAGTTTAAGTACTTTTACTCACAAATTTGTCGTCGACGAGACCTCGTCGTACGTTCTTTACCAAAGATATCTGCAGATAAACAAAGGTGTTTGAGACTAAGTGAATCGTCTCCTCTATAATCAGTTACAAGATTTTTAAAAATCCTTATAACATAATTCAGTATTAGCGGAAATCAAATAGGCGAATCAATGTTTTACTTATTGTCTTTAATTATACATGCCTAGAATTATAAGATAGGGTAATTTTTATTGGTTTACAATACACAAGAAAATACAATAAAAAATAAATAACGAGAAAAACAATGGGAGACCAAAAGGCTGCCACTAAACGTGTGCTGCAAGAGCTCGAGGAGCAGCTGCAGCGCTGGTCTTCCGTGGCACCTTATCGTATTATATGAACTCGACAATGAATAAATAAAGAAAACTCACAGGATTATCTGGTTTGTTTGTAGCCTCGGTTGTAGTTTCGTTCTTTGGTGGTTCGCTCAAACGGTTTTCCAAAGCCTGAAACATTACAATTTATCATGTCCACAAACATATTATTAAAAAAATTGATGAAGAATAGTTATTTGTTCAATAAGTGGGCAAACGATTTTTTGTTGAGCGTGCCGATATTAAATCCCGAGCTAGCGAAGCAGTCTAGAATAGAGTCACGAGCGTAGCGAGTGGCTCTAAAATAGACTGCTGAGGTAGCGAGGGATTTAAAGGCTCGAAACGAAAAATATTTGCACTCGAGTTAAACATACAATTTTTCACCACGACTAGCGAGAAAATATTTTGTGGTTTATAAAAGAGGTCGAATATCAGAAACTCATTACGATCAACAACCTTGGTGGGCATTTTTATGCTACTTTTTATGCTATGGTTTGTAGCATTTTTATGCTACAAACCTCTTTCAAACTATGAATGGAAGAAATTTTGTTTTCTATGAAGGTTGCATTGTTCTTAATTCAAATTAATTTTTTCAACAATTTGAATAATATTCTTTATTCCACATGTGAGCAAAACTCGATTTTGCTCACTGTTTTCGAGCGAGAGTGGATAAAATGATAATTCTACCTACTCTCGGCTAATCCGCACTGCAAACTGATTCCCTATGCATTGCTATCGTAATTGTAATTTGTTGTGACACGTTCACGTACGTCATGTACCATACATCTTGGTACTAGATTGCGTCCAAGGGAAGGCCTATTTACCCCTTAGCCTATAAAATTTAGACCCTTTAAAAAAACAGGTGTCTTCTAGACCTTCATGAGACAAGTCTATTGAGTATAAAAAATATCTACTTACAAGAACGTGTTTTGTAAAAAAATAAAAAAGGCAATCAATGAAAAAGTCATTAAAACAATATTTCAAAAGCGTCTTACAGATATTTTCTTCAGGATCGTTTTCATCACACTGTTGTTGTCACGCTGCTTCTGCGACAGTAAGTTATCATTAAAATACCATATATGTATTTAAATAAGTAATTATATATATCAAAATTTTGTTCTGCCATTTGGCTTGACTCGCGTGGATATCTTACTGTCTGAGACTGACATGAAGGCAGCCGTCTTTTCTCAGAATGCAAATTTTCTCTATGTCTTTCACTAAGCATTATCTTATTGCATTAAATTTATATTGCATTTAAATAAGCAAGATCAAATATAATGACATATTTTGAGAGGTACTTCTGCTGTCAATTCTGTACTATAAGCTGTCGCATATCCTTGCAGTGCAATAGCGGGGTTGGATCAATGTGCCCAGAGCTTAAGGCTGACCGAGTCGCTCATCGCTCCATACAAACGTGGAAGGGTAACTACAACGCTGTTTGATGTTGACCATCCAAAACTAAGGATAATATCAATTTATCTCGTCATTATCTATGTTTGTATGCACCCGAAACCATAAAAAAGTATTATTTAAAAAATAAAAGCTTCTAAACTTTCGTATTTCAACACCGATTTTAGTCCAACTTTGGGCGAAAATAAATAACATACGGAGAAAGAAAACTCTAAAATAAAGCCCGTACAGACATAGTCTAATTATTCAAAAGTTGAAATAAAACTATTTTGAAAAGATAATTTCAATAGTTTTTCTATAAAAATAACCCTTGTGCTAAATGTCTTTTCGAATTTCTTTACGCGGCCGTTTTACGAATAAATTTACTTGCCATTCATCAAGCGCGCGAGAATGTCTATTTATGTCAGATGAGATGGCATCATAGAAATCGAAATAGTGCCTTGTTATTTAGATTTCTATGGATGGCATTCATGAAACGGTTCTTAGACGTTTTATGCTTGCTGCGAATGAAAAATTACACCCCGTTACACCTGGCTTGAAATTTTTATTGTTTTAGGAAGGAAACGCTCGACGTTTCGCGTGTGTAACGTGACGCTATTCACTAGCTATCTATCAGCCCTATCAACACACATATGTACGTCCACTGCTGAAAACCAACAAGGCTTTGACATAATCACTACAGCTGACAAGAGGATTGGTAAATGCAGTATCTGCACCTCAACAGCCTATATTGGTTCACTGCTGTACGAAGACGTCGTTCTTATAAGCGCCGTTTAGGCTTTTATCTGATGGGGGTAATGCCAATAATACCTACGCTGGGCGGGTTGGGGATCGCAGTTCGGTGGTAGAATTGATCTGCAGGTGGCGCTGTTTGCTGCCCGCCCCCGGTGGATATCCCTTAGTCGCTTCTTATGACACCCGCGGTAAGAGTTGCGGTGGTGCAAATTTCAAGCCTACCTATATGCATACAGTCTTTCGACGAAGGCATTTTAAAGTGATTTTGTCAGAGCTATCGGGGGCTAAGAGAAAGGACGGGGAGGGACGCTCCTGAGTTTCATACATGCCTTAGTAACTCGTGACCGTTCCGCCCGTCGACCCGTCCCTTGACCCCCGCACGGTTGCTCTGTCAAAGCGCCTTTGTCGAACGATTGTATGCAAGGTATGCTGTGCTTGCACTATACAGCTCGCAGTATAAGTGTTTAAAATACAGGGAAGAAAGCTGCTGGCCTTTCTCTGGTAGCTAGGTCCCTTAAGTCGATTCTTACGACATCCACGACCTGTGTTGGAGGGGTTGATTTTTACGTTACAACCGCCACGGCTATTCAATGGCTTACGTAGTGATACGTAGTAAGACTTTCTTTGTTGTTACTTGGTGACTTGTTTTTTAATCGCTTCTACTGTCAAGTCAAAGAAAAGTGAAGTAAATCATCGATAAAGATTATATTGATGCAACTTACTTGATTTTCCTGACGCAACGGAGGCTCTTTACGAAGTGGTGCCGGCGCTTTCACTTGATCATAAGGAGATATTTGTTTCTCAGGCCAAGGCAACCCGGGGAACTTTGAACCACCAGGGAGTTCATAACCGAATGACTGGGGTGCACCGTATTGGGACATGGGTATATTGAACGGTTGGTCGTATGCTGCCGGGGATTGAAACTGTGGTATATTGTACTGGGACTTTGCACCTGGTGGTAGGGGTGCAAAGCCATCTGATGGAGGGGGCTGTGGGGGTGCATAGTGGAGGTCTTCATCTGGAGGAGGGGGGTTCCATGCGGAATATGCGGATGGTCCATCGGATTTCGGCTGGAATTGACGTTGAGCAGCGGCCCAGCTAACTTTACTGACTCCGGATTCATCCTAGAATAATATTAAACACTCTATTATTCTACTGCAGGAGTTTGGCTGGAACGTTCATTCAACCTGTAATTTACCGGTAAATTACTTAAAGGGTACTTTTTATCCCATAAATCATTTCCCATGGGATAGAAATAACATAAAAACGGTACCATAGAACAATTATCAGACCTTTATTAACGTATCTAAATGCTACTTTTCATCGAGGAAACAACGCGTACGAAACCGCGGGCAAAAGAAAAATAAACATTAATAAAAATAATAAATAAATATAATAATAAAAAGAACATCAACATCAAGAAAAGAGATTTCCCGGCATTTTGCTAAGCTGCGCGACGGTTTGGACATAAATAGGTAGGTATTTTTATTTTCAAAAAATTATACTATTATTATATATTTATTTAAATAGTCGTCAGTACCTATATCAGGTTTTTTTAACCCTAAGGCCGTTTTCTGATTTCTCGGTAAGGTTTCGGTGCAACATCAGCACGCTCGGTATACTCGGTACCGAAACATTGCCGAGCGCCTATATTACTATTGCTACTATTTATATTTTGATTCTATTTACAAAGAAATTATCTTAATTTCAAGTTTTTGTACATAATATAGGTACCTCTATTTTCTTTACCGCTGCTTGGATAGTATTGTGGATGTGTTCCGGATCTGAAAACTGTTATACATATTATTGCAAATATGTATTTCTAATTCAACAACTCGGGATGATTCACCATACAATTATACATATATACGTTATTACGGTAAGGTAAACGCCTGAAATAATAATATCTCAATCATCAAATAATATATTTGGCTGTTACTTACAGTAGATTGAATATTTAAAACAATCTCTCAACATGTTTTTGTTTGTTAAGCATGTTGTAATGGAAAAAGTGTTCTATTGGCACACAAATGGCAGATATCATTTGATAGCACGGTTATCCAAGAATGCTATAACAAAAACAGATTGAGAAAATTAGCATCGAAAAGTAAGGGTAAAAAAAGGTAAAAATTCTAAAATGTCCAATAACTCGAAAACCTTCCGACTTTTACGGGGTAGAATGTTTTATTTTCTGAACAGCTTTGATGCCCCCTACCCATAGGTGAAGTATTGACTACTCTTTACGCCTCACCCTGTATATAATAGTGAACAAATCACCAAAATCGGTTAACCATAGGCGAAAATATCACGTATCATAGAAAGACATGCAGCCGTGTCGAGAGATTTTTTAAAATATTAAATCTACTGGAAGTTACAGTCAAAAATATTAATTGATGATTGAGAAACGTTTATTATTTGAGGCGTTTATCTCATCAGCTCACTACGTCCACTGCTGAACATGCTTCCCTCAAACAAGGGGGTTAGGCCATACCTAATCTATACCTCACGTTCACGAGCGCGTTGGAAGATATGTTTAAGACGCTGGACTGGAAAGGTAAGGGCATCAACATAAACGGCGACCACATCTCACACCTGCGATTCGCTGATGACATAGTCTTAATGGCGGAGTCGCTAGAGGAGCTGAACCAGATGCTGGACGGCCTAGCCTCAGCCTCGCGACGCATCGGTCTTGGCATGAATTTGGATAAAACCAAAGTCATGATCAATGGCCTCATTGATCCGGGACCGGTCGTCGTACATGGCCACCTTCTCGAAATTGTTTCCGAGTATACTTACCTTGGGCAAATTCTGCAGTTGGGTAAAAATAATTTTGAGAAGGAGGCCAAGAGGAGGATCCAGCTAGGCTGGGCAGCGTTTGGGAAACTACGTCGAGTCTTCTCGTCATCCATACCGCAATGCTTGAAAACTAAAGTTTTCAATCAGTGCGTCCTACCCGTCATGACCTACGGAGCTGAGACGTGGACACTCACGGTAGGGCTGGTCCACCAGTTCAAAGTCGCTCAGCGAGCTATGGAAAGAGCTATGCTCGGAGTCTCTCTGAAGGACAGAATTCGTAACGAATACATCCGACAGAGAACCAAAGTTATCGACATAGCTCAAAGAATTAGCAAGTTGAAGTGGCAGTGGGCCGGCCATATCTCGCGAAGAACCGACAACCGCTGGGGCAAACGTGTTCTTGAGTGGAGACCACGACTCGGCAAACGTAGTGTAGGACGCCCTCCGGCCAGGTGGGATGACGATCTGCGAAAGACTGCAGGCAGATGCTGGATGCGGCAAGCTGAAGACAGGGCGCTATGGCGCTCATTAGGGGAGGCCTATGTCCAGCAGTGGACTAATTTAGGTCGATGATGATGATGAATCTATACCTAATTACGACTTTGACGTTGTTGTTTCCGAGGCACAGGGGTGTAACACCGTCAAGCTATTGGTCCTGCGCCTGAACTCTCCCCGGTCGTGTCGGTCTGTCGTCCCATCAGATTATGAGACTGAGAGAATAGAGAGTGCTTCTTATACTCGTATTAAAAGCGGAATTTTCTTATAGACTGATGGTGCCATAGCGAAAAAACCTTTTGCGCAACTTTTGGCAGTTCTCTAACTGCCTACCACGATGTTTCAAAGAAAGCTTAAAACCTTACTACATGATGTTATTATACAATAAAAGATTTTAAAAATGACAAGAATATTGACAAATAACCAAATTATATCTTAAATTCTATTTTTTGCCTACTTTATTTCTGTAATATGACATTATGTACCATATTCATTCCTTTTTCTGTTATTTTAAAGTTTTTATTTTAGTTGTCATAATGCATGTAATAGACAGTTAATTGCACGCCCATAAAGGGCAAATTACATTGCTACACTATTATTTTACTGTACCATCTATATCGTATAAAGTATATAATTTTACTTTGAACGTATTAGAAGTGTTTAAGAAGTAACTGCCCTTCCTCGATTAGGTTCTTACGACATTCACGGGCGAGGATTCAGAGGGGACGATTCTGACGCTACGACCGTCACGGGCAAGGAAATTGAGACGTACACTCTTTGATTATATTTCTCAGATTTTTACTTACGTCTAGGCTTCTTCCGGTTTTTTCAGGTAGTTCAGGATAACTACGTGAAGCGTAAGCTGGCTGTAAAAATAAAAGAAATTAACGTTTTAAACGTGGGGTTTACAAAACAAACGGTACTTAGATGCCTTACTATTGATCCTGAATACTATGTATTTGGTTTATCTACATGCGAGTACCTACTGTATACTTGTCTATCTAAAAAAAATGCTTTATTTTCCAATGCACTGTGATTGATTACAAATAAAAAAAAACTAAAAAGGGTTATAAAGGGTTAGTATAAAATTAAACTTATTTTACTCCTAGTTGTTAGTGTATGGACCGCCTGTGGCGGTGAAAGCCTCCTCCAAACGTTTCCAATCGATTCTATTTCTAGCTGTCCTAAGACCAGAGTTTTCCTGCAGTCTTTGCCAGATCATCGCTCCAACGGGTTAGCAGCCTCCCTCTTTTCCGTTTTGAGTCGCGGTGGTACCAATTCGTGGTTATTTCAATCCATCTGTTAGTGTTTAACCGTTGGTTGGAGATGACCGGCCCAGCTCCACTTAAGGCTAAGTATTCTTTGGATCTCATCCTTAGCCCGTGTCTTGCTTCGGATGGTCTTATTTTTGATACGGTCTTTTAGTTTTAAACCAAGGATGCTTGTCTATCTATGTTTTTGTATAAAAAATGACGGCCTTTCTAGTAAATCGAAGTCAGCAACCAACTGAGAGCAAATCGACCAATGAGAAAAGAACTCTCATAGCAAAATATGGCTAGACTGGACTTTTTTTAAGCGTTCTTCTCTAACTAACGGCATCTAAGCTATCATCAGCTCATCGGCTCATCATCAGCTTATGCCATAGGGTTAAAAAAATAAAAAAAACATCATCATCGTCATTGGAATAAACATTGGTGTAGGATGGTTTACAGTGTTCGTTTTTCGGCACTTACGGAACGACGGTTACGGAAACGACATTAGGCCGCAATGTTGACCAATGGCGAAAGTATTTTTTATACAATTTGCCATTATATTCTTTTTCTTTAATTATTGTTCATGACGTTTTTCTTTGTATAAAAAGTATCTTAAAAAACTTGAACTGTATAAAAAAGATAAGTAAGCTATTGCCGAGGCAGAGATCCCTCGCGTCTACATTAGGTACAAGTTTCGAACTTAGTTAGAGCGAGGTGTTGAAACTAAGACTGGTTAACTAGGTCTAAAACACCGTACTGTTACTGATAAAACCTTTTGAAATAAACATTTGTTTTATTTATTTTATTGTATTATTTTATAACAACAGTTTCAAAACTTTTACTCACCATTTCGTCGCTGGTGAGATCTCGTCGTACGTTCTTTATCAAAGACATCTGCAGATAAACAAAGGTGTTTGAGGCTAGGTGAATCGTCTCCCATACAAACAGTCACAACAAAACTATATAAGATTAAACAAACCCCTCATAAAATAATTAGTATGGCAAAACTGAAATAACTTAAGCGAATTAATATTTTACTTATTGTATTTAATTTTACACACATCCCTTTATTTTTTATTAACGAACTAGAATTTCCTACTAATTTCTTTGTAAATAAAGATATTTAAAAAAAACTAATATTATAATGGCGAAAGTTTTTGCCGTTGTTTATGATGATTTGCCGAAGACAACGCCACGCCAAAACTACTGAATGTATCAGAATGAATTTCGTACATATGATCTGGACCTGGAATAACATAACACCTAAACTACTTTTTACCCCAAAAACGCCTACGATGCCACGGGCAGAAGCTAGTAATTAAATAAACAAAACTTACAGGGTTAACTGGTTTGGATGGAGCCTCGGTTGTAGTTTTGATCTTTGCTGGTTCACTCACACGATTTTCCAAAGCCTGAAAGATCACATAAACGGTTCACCTTCACAAGCGTAGTTAAAATAAATAAATATCGACGGCCAATAGAATTCCAATCTAACCAAAATAACAGAAAGTCTCGGCATCCGAAGAGATTTTCTAGTTGAATATTTGTAGTGGCTTTTACCAGTATTCGATTAGAAAATCACTTCTTTCGTTATTTATCGAGGTGACAGATTGACATTTGTAAAATGTGATAATGATTTATTTAATGGTAATAAGTACCTAGTATAATATAATGTGTTTAGTCAAAAAAATACTTATTTCAATCAAAGCATTCAATGAAAAAGTGAAAAAAAACCATGTTTATAAAACGTCTTACAGATATTTTCTTCAGAATCATTTGCATCATACTGCTGGTGTCTGGCGGCTTCTGCGACAGTAAGTTTTCATTAAAATGTATTAAAATCATCATCTTCATCATCATCAGCCCTTGTCGACCCATTGCTGGGTAGGCCTCTCAATGTGTAAAAATATCATCAAAATCTTCTTCTGCTTTTGGCTTAGCTCACGTGGATATTGATTTTCCAATAAATCGATTGCTTGCTTTATTCTTTTAGAAAGCTGTCAAAACTGTTTGCTTTTTGATCGCTTCCCCTGTCAAGTCTGTGCCTGTGAAGCAAATCATCGATAAAGAATATCATGCTGCAACTTACTTGATTTTCCTGACGCAACGGAGGCCCGTTACGAAGCGGAACCGGCGCTTTCACTTGATCAAAAGGAGATATTGGTTTCTCAGGCCCAGGCAACCCGGGCAACCTTGAACTATCCGGGGGTCCAAAACTTGGTGACTGGGGTGCATCGTTTGGAGACGTGGGTAAATTGAACGGTTGGCCAGATGCTGCGGCGGATTGGAACTGAGGCATATTGTACGGGGGCTTTGCACCTGACTGTGGGGGTCCAAAGCCACCTGATGGAGGGGGCAGTGGGGGTGCATAGGGTTCATCATTTGGAGGTGGGGGGATTTTCCATGTGAATTCTTGTTCGGGCGTCGGCTGGAATTGATTCTTAGCTCTTTCCTAGAAAAATATCACATTCACAACACACTAATATTGTAATGCAAAGGATGGATGGATGTATTTTCGCTACTTCTTCATGCCAAAACTACCGAACGGCTCAGGCTGAAATTTTGCATAAATGTAATTCTAGACCTGAATGAACATTTGGCTACTATGTATCCCGGAAAAAGGCGTGCGAAGCCGTGGGCAAAAACTAGTCTACACTATAATAATATATAAGACACAAAAAACTAAACGTAAGTCGGTTCATTCGTTTGAGAGCTACGATACCAAAGACAGACACGTTAAACTGCCCGCTAATCTCTAGTATTATAAAGAGGAAAGATTAGATTGTTAATTTATTTGTATTGAATCGGCTCCGAAACTACTGAACCGATTTCAAAAATTATTTTACCATTAGAAGCCCACATTATTTCTGATGAACATAGGCTACATTTTACCGCGGGAAAATGCTTCATTCCTACGGGAAAACGGGTAATAGGACAACGGGTAGTAAGAATGCAGCTAGTTTAAACAAAATCATCAACATCAAGAAAGCAGCCTTCCCGGCATTTGACTAAACTGCGCGACTGCTGGGATTGGTTTGCGATGAATTACATAATAATGGTGTCAATTCGCATAACGCCAAAACTAAAATAAACTAATTTGACAGGACTAAAATGTTGCCGTCCCCTTCATAACGATAAAAATAAAAAGGATGGCATCATTCTTAGTCCTGTCAAATTAGTTTAGTTTAGTTTTGGCGTCATCGGAATTGACACCAATGTAAGTTTTTAAATCCTACCTCTATTTTGTGTACTTCTGCTTCGAAAGGATTGTCGTATTTTTGCGGATCTGAAATCTGTAACATTACATTACAGATATTTAATTTTCTAATCCTGGGTCGGACGTCCATTGACTCAAAAGAAAATACATAGGTAATTGCACAATATTATGATTACTTAAATAATAAATAATGCTGGACAATCTACACAGCATCATCTAGCCCCAAGCTAAGCAGAGCTTGTGTTATGGATACTAGATGACTGATATATATACAACACATAACATAGATATGCCAAGGACAAAATAATGCACAAAGTGGTCTTTCTTTCTTTCTATCTTTCTTTCTCTCCTTCTTTATTTCTTTCACGGGCTGATTTGGAACGGTCGATTCTTACGAACGTACTTTAGATTTTTTATTACATTTTACTAAATTTTACTTACTGGGCGTTTTTCGGTTTCTCTTACGCCTGAACTATCTTCGGTTTCTTCGGGTGGTTCAGGCTTGCTACGTAAAGCGTAAGCTGGCTGTAAAAATATAACAATACAACGTTTTTATGTGACTACAAAACGCTCCTTACATTTTAGATTACGCAGTAGCACAACCTGACATGCCATCAAAAACCAGTGACATTATAAAAATGGCGAAGCTGTGAAGACGCTTGTATTCCTCAAACTAGCGCTGCTGCCTTTTCTTTCTTATAATTACGTTAATCGAAGGATTTTTAAAAGTCTACATTTTATGATACCTATTATAAGCTTTATTTTAATGTCCTTAAAATAGTTTTCTTTTATTTTCTTTATGCAGAATAGTGATGTTGCTTTTGGCGGCCAACTCTGTTTTCGCTTCTCTATCTAATTTATACGAAACTAAACTATTTCAGAGGGATTAAAAACTTTAGGGATTTTAACTTTTTACAAAAGGGCCTTACCGTTTCGATTGTTTTGACAAAAATAACTAAAAGCCCACTTCGAATTCCTCTAGATTTACAGTGTTTTTTTAGTATCGAGGGAAAAAAACTTGAACGGAACCAGCTCGGGATCATTCAATATACAAAAGCAAGACAATCATCAAAATTGGTCTACAAGACGGAAAAATCAACAGACTTAAAAAACATACATATAGGTGAACATAGACCCTCATACTTTTTTCAAATCGGTCAAAAACATAAAAAGATAAAGATAAAAGAATTAAACGTTGTAAAATTAAGTGTAACATTACATGCCTTTATTCACAAAGAAAATTACAGTAAAATAATAGAAATAAATTAGAACTAGTATTTACAATTGAAACAATTGAGCTAATTGCAGTCTGTTGCAAACAATCTACAGGTAGCTCAACTGATCCATAACAATACCAGTCGGAAGCGTCTCCAAGACGCTGGCTGCATTGCCCCGCTGTATGGCAATGCTGATGCGCTGTGCCAGATACTGACCAGCTCTCGGGTCACGCGTCGCTTCGACCAGACCATCTGTTTTTTTTTTTTTGTTAAATTATCTCAAGTCTGCCGGCTAGGCTTATAACAGAGGTATGTAAACATCCAAAATAACATAGGTACATAATGTGTGTAGAACACAGCAAGTTCTTTCAACGTCTTTAGTAAAAACAAAAATTCCTGCCACTCCAAAATAATTTCAGTTTGGCGTAAGAAACCCTAAAAGTGACATGATTTTCAATCATGACAAGGGACGAATTCCCTGATGAATGAGCTGGGCTAATTTTTTTCGTGTAAATTGACGAAGGATTGACACGGGTCGGCGGCCATTTCAATGACTCTATTCAAAGTGTCTTTGTTTTAGATTGATACTTGATAGATTTATTGATTGATTATTCAAATAGGTAGGATAGGATGGAACTATTTCGAAAGTTAAATTCAAATGTATCAGGTAAAGTATGTACCTAATGGATAATAATATTCATAATATTTCATACATTACCTGGACGCCCCAGGTATTCTGTACATTGTCTATGCATTGTGTGCGCAGATCAACGTCTCGCACATCAGTGGGCAATGACTTGAGGCAGATAGGTACCTATTCGAATCGTCACTGCAGCGTTCATTGAATTACATATTCTATTCAATAAATTGACTTACCTCTGGATAGGTACGAATGGACCCAGAAAATCTCTGTCTCTTGGCGAATGACTTCCATGCAGGGCAACAGCGAGGGTGTAGGTTAGTTTTTCACTTCACAATTCAAAAACTTCCTTCACAAGGCTTGATTAGGTTTTAAACACACACGAAAATCGATAGATCTATCATTAATTTCAATACGGGAAATTTCTTTTGGTTTCTTCGAGAGAAGCAAGCGTCTCGTTGCGTTGGCCGGGTGCCCCGGTTTTTTCCAACGTTGTTTTGAATGTGGCTCCATCGTTTTGAATATGATCTTCTGATTGGTCAATCGTATGGCCCGAGGCCGCCTATTGGTGCCAAATCAAAATAGAAACGAAATAAAAAGCTGCTTGAATCGATTCGAATACGAGTGATTGGCGCCAGAATTTGAATGTAGAATATTTTAAATACTGCGATGACGATACATATAGAATTTCCTTTAACATATGCACTCATACTATTTTTGCGGTTCATTCACTGTATTTTGTTACGATTTAAAATCATAAGAAAATGAAACAGAGCGGAGAAAATAATATGACACGCATACCTACATCAGAGGGATACCTTTTAGTATGGGATTTCCTTAGTTCCATATCCGCACGATAGACGCGCTGTACCAAATTGTATGGAAAAAGGAGACGTCACATAGACGCACCCTTCTGGCCGAAATAAATGTTGTGGATATTAAGTTTGAATAGGTTCCATCTCGTTTTCACAACGCACTGTTTCATTTCGTACTTTGTCAAGGTCCCGCGTATTCCGATTGCGCACGGATATGTACTTACTATGTATTCTTCACTTTTACCCCAATAGCCACCATACTGAAAGAGGTAAAATATTTGTAACAAGAACAAACTAAAAATTTTAAAAACTCCTTGGCAGATTTTTTTGAAACATGGCTAAGAACATTCGGGATAAAATTATCTATGACACAAAACAAAACTAAACGAAAATCGGATCATCCGGTTGGGATCTGCGATACCACAAACAGATACACAGACAGACACGTTAAACTTATAACACCACTCTCTTTTTGCGCAGGGGGTTAAAAATTAAAAATTGCTAAGAAAAAGTTAAATAATTGCTAGATTTTTATAAATAGTTAGCTTACCATTATGAATTATGGGGTAAATATTTTAGTTAGATTATAAAACTGATTAATTACGAAAAATACATACCCCAACACTTGGGCTACTTCGTATTTTTTGTTCTGCTACGTGTAATATTGGCTAGAATGAAATAAAAAACAAATGTTTGTAATTTATTAACACTACTTATTTGTTATACAAGATTGCAAAGTTGCTTTTTAACCGCGTGCTCAATTTTGATAACCGAGCAAGCGAAAGATTCTAAAATTAGAATCCTGTGCCCAGCGTTAGCGAGGGAATCAAAAGAGCACGAGGTAAAAAATCTTTGCACACGTAACTTTTCATCCCACCTCAGCGAGGAAATGACTAAATGCAAAAAAAGAAAATGGCGCGCGCAAGTCAAATTAAATAAAAAGTACACCAAAAAGGTCTGAGTTTTTAACAAATTAAAAAAGGTTGTATGATATATTCGGCACCGTGGAGGTTAAAGTAAATAGGTTTTGAATCACAAACGTAATGCACACGATGTTCTAAATTCAATTTTACTTTATCCTCTAGCGGATAAAAACGGCTTTTGCACTCAGTTATCGAAGAGCAAAAATACTCTTTCCGAGATGGAAGGATGAAAATAAAATTACAGATAAGGAATAGAACCTAATAAGAACACGGTAAAAAAACAAATCACAAATCCGATATTAATAATTTTACGATAAACTAAAATAATCTTACTCGTAAAGTTATCTGCGGCTGAAAAATTAATTAATGATATTTATTGGCTTCTATTATTTATAAACACTTCCCTGCCCCTGTTCCTGCCCCGGCTTCGCCATGGTAGCAAACTACTTTTCACCTAAACTTTATTGACTTCGTCGCACACACCAGCGAAGCTTCCGGTTGGCCTGTTTTTCCGACGTCTTCAACAATCAACGTCATATTTCAAAAAATATGCGCTTTGGAATTAATTAATCCGTCTGCTGGCGAAACCGTATGAAAATCCATTAAGTAGTTATTGCGTTAATCGCGTTCAAACAGCGACAAACGTGGCTAGGGATTTTTTTTTATGGTAGATACAGGTGGTGGAGGTCAAGTGATGGTGATGACCAAAATTTAATACTAATACACAGTTATTTCAGAGAAAATTCGACCAAAATTTAATACTAATACATGGTTATTTCAGAGAAAATTCTCATAACTTACTTGGCTGGCTGACTGTGAATAAAATAATTAAAACGTACACAAAAATATATGATAATAGTACAAATAAAAAATATAAAGCTTGTAAAATCTATAAAGCTTGTAGTAACTATAATTCTTCAAATTCTTAACTTACTTGGCTGAGCGGCTGGAAATGAAATCAATAAATAATCTTATGATCAACGAAAACTACAGTTACAAAATAGAAACAAATTAAAACTTGTACTTAGGTAGATAAATACATATAAATCGCAATATGTACGCTGAAATTATTATTTGAACAAATCTATCCTTTTCTATTATAAAAATTATATAGACTTACGTTTGTATCATTTAGATGTTTGGTCCATTCCTGGAAAAAGGTTGGTTTGTCTGTCAGACATGGTTAGCTAAGAAAGGTTTGAGTACGGAATGAATTGAGCGCGACGAAATGACTCATAGGAGAGACTAGAGGAAAAAGATATGGTGTGCCGCCTAGACTCACTTAGGTTCCTAAAAATCGAGAAGTGAAACCAAAAATTTTTTTCCTGATAATACAAAGGAGGAACAAAACAATGATTATATGTTCTCTAGACCTTTGTGAAACACCGTCGGCCGCATCTTCACTTTAATTTTTTTCTTTTTTGCGCACCTATGGGTTCCGTAAGACCTTGTGTCTTGCCAAATTATCATGTTTCAAGGTCTACGGGACCCAAACCCTATAGGTTTTGTGTGCATGTGATTCCCTTGGAAATTTCAAAAGATTCGGACATAAATGGCTGTAAATTTTGAGTGCGTTGACTTAGAAGTTTTATTAATATCGCGGCTCCAAGAGGTTACTTGAGTATTTGACGTTATTTTCAACTCGATACGTCCACGCGTTCCTGAGAAAAGGTGGTTGATAGACGGACAGATAGACGGACAACAAAGTGATCCTTTAAGGGTTCCTTTTTTCCTTTTGAGGTACGGAACCCTAAAAAACAATTGAATTTGATTTTATGGCCTCAGACTGGTTCGTAGACCATGGGACGCAAGAATTTTTATCTTCTATCCCACCTTGAGTGGAATTTGAGATCATGATGCAGCGGGCGAAGGCCCGCCTGCGATGCAGGAGGTTGCGGGTTCGATTCCCGCCTCGGAACAAATTTGTGTATGATCTGCAGAAATTTGTTCCGTTGGTCTGGGTGTTTTCTATGTATAATAAAAAATATCTATCTATGTAGTGTATTGTATTAAGTATGTCAGTTATCTAGTACCCATAACACAAGCTCTGCTTAGCTTGGGGCTAGATAATGCTGTGTTAATTGTCCAGCATTATTTATTATTATTTATTATTTATGATACTTACTACCCAATCCCTCAGACTGTCTTCCCACTGAAATTAAAATTAAAATATTCATGTTTTATTTCTAAATGCTATACTTAAAGTTGATATATACTTAAGTTGGCGCTTATTAGGGGAGGCCTATGTCCAGCAGTGGACTAATATAGGCTGATGATGATGATGATGATGATACTTAAAGTGAACGGTGCCGCCCACCGAAGCTAGTTTCTTGCATAATTTAAGAAGTAATTAAATTTATTGGTTTTTATGTTAAACTAGATAATACTTCGTAAACTAGGTAACATTATTTTTTATATTTTTTTATACTTACAATGTATATGAGTAACAAACAAAATAAAATAAAAATTATTCAAATCGGTCAAACCGTTTTTAAGTTTTAGCTAGATTAACAGAAATATTCGGTATGAAAAATCAGCCTCAAGTTATTTGGTCCGCAAACTTAGACCATTGGTTAACAGAATTACTCCAATTTAGTTATTTGGCTCACCAATTTAATTATTTTTCACACTAGATGCAGCTCGATTCATGTATTTTCCCGACAAAATAAATATTCTAGCTGACCTAAATCTCTTTATTTAAGTGACCGTTTAAATGCTACCCATCATATCACACTAACATTTAAAACGTCTTCGCAGGCGTTGTTTCTATGGAAACATTTAATTGAATTAAATAACACTTACATTTGAGTCGACCTCGCCGTCCTTCCATTTACTCTGAATACGAAGGGATAAATAAATAAATAATGCTGGAAAATCCAGATATTAGTTGTTATCATTAATCAAGGAAGCGTTTTCCACAAATATAAAACCCTATTTACCTTAGAACTCAATAAAAAGCAGGGATCGTTGGTGGAAAAATAAAGGTTTTAAGAGAGTGCCATGTAAACCTGTGAGGATTTTTATTTCAAACGAATAGCGCCATCTTTTTAGTCTGGTCGATATTTTTTTATATAAAGAAAACGTCCTATTACCAACCCATTTGATAATGTTTTACTGTATGGGAAAAGTATATTGTAGTATATTATAGGAAAAGTTACCCCTTCTTTTTGAAGTCTTTGTAGAAATTCTGGCCACTGAAAAAAAACATTTATTTCAACTTTTTTTACGTTTAGGTACACGCGTTTCAACTAAATGTTGTAAATATTACTTATAAAATATTGTTATTACATAAAATAACATACCTTTCCGTGTTTTGTAATTAGTGCTTCCTGTATTAAATAAATAATTATCAAATTATCTTTAATATTAAAGCTTTGTTATCTCTAAAAAAACATAATATCTCAATTATCTAATTGTGTGTTAATTTACGCGCCAGACAGATCAACTTAGGTTGAGGAAACTGTCAACTTTTTAATATTTTTACAAAAAAAGTAATTCGTATGCTTATTCTTACCATATCGTCAATTTCCTTCTCAGCCGGCTAGAAAAATATTTTATCTATTAAGGTATGATGTTGGTATATTTTTGTCCTTAACCTAATTTAAATAAATTAGAAATAAATTAGAACTAGTATTTACAATTGAAACAATTGAGCTAACTGCAGAGACAGACAGAGCTTACACATTTGCTCCTCTTGGAGTCGAGACCCTATGTTTGTGGGGTACCGAGGCTCTTTGGGTTTTTAAAAAAATATCTAAGCGTCTGGTCGAAGCTACGCGTGACCCGAGAGCTGGTCAGTATCTGGCACAGCGCATCAGCATTGCCATACCTACAGCGGGGCAATGCAGCCAGCGTCTTGGGGACGCTTCCGACAGGTATTGATATGGATCAGTTGAGCTACCTGTAGATTGTTTGCAACAGTCTGCAGTTAGCTCAATTGTTTCAGTTGTTTATACTAGTTCTAATTTCTATAATTTGATTGGAATTTTCTTTGTGAATAACTCAGCTATAGCATCATTCTTCCTCGATTATACAATAGTGTCATCATCATCATTATCAGCCCGTATACCTCCAATGCTGAACATAGGCCTCCCCCAAACGACGTCACGAGTAGCGATCCTGAGACTTCTCCATCCATCGACAATCTGAGACCGCTACAATGTCGTCGGTCCAACGAGTGGCTGGTCTTCCCACACTCCGTTTCGCATTGCATCGCATTGCAAAAACGAACTAAACGTTACTTTAGTCTTTGAACACAAAGACTAAAGTTACGTTTAGTTCGTTTTTCGATGATACCATAGTCTACTAGAAAAAGAAAGCCTGTCACGACCCCGACCTTCATACGTGGAAAAGTTGAAGAAAATAATGGCAAGAACTAAAGTAGACGAGAAATAATAGATTGCAGTTTAATATTGCGTAAGTCTGTTGTTTACCTTCTCTGATTGCAAGTGGGAACAAATTATGGGAGGGCGGACGGTACACGCGAATCACATTTAGTTGTATTTTGTCGGAGGAGGTTTTGCGCGGAATGTTACTAAATATTGTTTTATCCTAATATTATAAAGTAGAAGAATCAAAGAAATTACCATTCCTGTACCCTTATTGTTTGGGTGACCCTGAAAGCAATGAAATAAGAAATTTAATATAAAAAATTCTATGTTCACAGATTTCTCCGTCAATTCTGAAACGATTCTTATGACTCCTTTGTTATTGAATCTATATATATAAAAGAAAGTCGTGTTAGTTACACTATTTATAACTCAAGAACGTCTGAACCGATTTGACTGAAAATTGGTGGGGAGGCAGCTTAGAACCAGGAGACGGACATAGGCTATGTTTTATCCCGGAATTACCACGGGAACGGGAACTACGCAAGCGAAGCCGCGGGCAGCAGCTAGTAACAAATAAACCTGAGATGGTGCGATAAAATTTTTATTCCCGAGGGTTGGTAATAATCATGAATTATTTTCATCTGCGTCCCTGCTTTGTCTAGGACGCAGGAGGTTGCGGGTTCGATTCCCGCCTGGGGACAAATGTTTGTACAAACTGCAGGTATTGGTTCAGGGTGTTCTAAATGTTTTCTATGTATAATTTAATTTATCTATCTATGTAGTACAATGAAATAAGCAGGTATGTCAATTATCTAGTATCCACAACACAAGCTCTGCTTAGCTTCGGGCTAGATGATGCTGTTTGAATTCACACTGCAGTTCACATAGTGTCAGTGAATTACCTAGAACCCTGTGACAGGGTTGAATTTTTGGACGGGGTAGTAAGAAAGAGGATCGATTGGCATCAAAAAAGTTTTCGTGAAAAACGCCCATGTTCTCGAAATGTGTAAGTTTTTTGAAAATCTGTGAATAGGGATGATATTTTTTCTAAGAAAGATGGGTAATTTCCAAAGACCATTTTAATGTGGCTTCGACGGTTAAGGTACCTGCCCTTACTGCCCCGACCAAAAATTCCATCCTGTATACAGGGTTATTGGTAATTCACTGACACTATGTGAACTGCAGGTTCTGCCCACCATCCTGAACACGTCCGTGTAGACGTCAGGTCTCAATTCTTAAAATTGGTGGAAATGGATTATTTGTATGTTCCATTGAAAAATTCATTATAGGGGTTTTCTTCGAAACTAATCCTAAAACCGGCCCTGTCCTGAATTATCAAAGGGTGCGTCTGTGTTCGGCTGACTTCCAGCCAGGCTAATGCCATTTAAATCATCCTGGATGTGAAATCAGCCAATGACGATGATGAGCAAATAGTATAGGACATTAAGTTTTATGGGAGGCGATTAAAAAAAAATAAGAATGTGCCGTTAAGAATCTGGCGTCTTCACTAACGTGTTCGTGGTGATGGGCAGAACCTGCAGTTTACGCAGTGTCAATTATTTACCAATAACCCTGTATATCTGTGTGGTGCTTGCATAGAATTTGCACCACCCCAACTCTTCCGCGTGTGTTGTAAGGGGCGATTAAGGGATATCCACCGGGGGGCTGGCAGTAGCGCCTCCTGCAGAACAATTCTACCACTGAACTGCGATCCCCAACCCGCATGCCAAGCGTGGGGATTATGGGCATTACCTTATGAGATAAAAGCCAATAAGGCGCTTATAAGAGGAAAACCTGCGTCCAGCAGTGGACCAATACAGGCAGTTGAGGTTAAGGATACTATACTTACGGGCATCAGATTAAATTTCGGGCTAGGTAGAGGTCCGTGATTGAAATTTGGGGGCAGACCTTCACGTAGCATATCTCGTTCAAATTCCTGCAGAATAAAATTAAATCATTTATAAATAAATAATGCTGGACAATCCACGCAACATCATCTAGCCCCAAGTTAAGCAGAGCTTGTATTATGGGCACTAGATGACTGATATACTTAATACAATACATTGCATAGATGTTTTTTTTTTCATTATACATAGTAAATACCCAGAAGACCCGATACAAATATTTGTAGATCATACAAACATTTGTCCCAAGGCGAGAATCGAACTCACAACCTCCTGCGTCGCAGGTAAATTATTTGTGTGTCTTGCTTTATGCCGTGACGGTTGCAGCAGAGAACGGTTCCAGTTCCGAGAGGTCGATTCTTACGATCTCTCGGAATTGGAACCATTCTCTGCTTAGCTTGGGGCTAAATGATGCAGTGTGGATTGCTAGGTTTATTTTATTTATTATTAGGGCTTCTTTATTTATCTAGTAAAACGCGTGCAAAGCTGCGTAGAGAAGCTACTGCAATTAAATAAGGAGAAAAACTTGGTCCTTACGAATTCCTGTCCGTCCGATGACTCCCGCAACGACCCAGGTCTATAGGGTGACCCAGACAATGACCCAGGCCCAGGCCCAGGACTATAGAGTGACCCAGACAATGACCCAGGCCCAGGCCCAGGACTATAGGGTGAACCAGACAATGACCCAGGCCCAGGACTATAGGGTGACCCAGAAAATGACCCAGGCCCAGGCCCAGGACTATAGGGTGACCCAGACATTGACCCAGGTCCATAGGGTGACCTAGACATTGACCCAGGTCCATAGGGCGACCTAGACATTGTGTTAGGTCCATAGGGTGACCCTGGCATTGACCCACGCATTGACCCAGGTCCATAGGGTGACCGAGACATTGACCCAGGACCATAGGGTGACTTAGACATTGAGTCAGGTCCATGGGGTGACCCAGACATTGACCCAGGTCCATAGGGTGACCCAAGTCCTACTGGTGGTTTCGAACCCTGAAAAAATAAGAAGTTATCATACACATTTAAAAATCGATTTGTCTGTTTGTCATGTAAAAATAAAAGCTTATTAATAAATGAATATGTACCTATGAAAGTACACAACAACACTGTATTTTTTTTTTGTAGTTACGCATTGCTTCTAGCGAGAGACCGCTCGCTTGAAGCATTAAGGCTAGCGTCAAGATGAGTAGGTATCAATAAAACAAAATGGCGTCATGCCATCTCTAATTTGACGAAATTTCAAATTGTCATGGTCCGGTAAAACGTTTTTGATAAATAAAGTATCGAAATACTCGTCCAGTGTTCTAAATGGTTCTTAGCAATTTTGTACGGTTACGCGCTCGCCTTTTGTAAAAAAAAGTGAAAAGCCGAGGACCAAATCGGGTTTTTTATAGATTTTGAATAACCTTTCCTTTTTTATTCTTTTCTACTATCTTTTATAGAGCACATAGAAAATAAGATATCTTTTCTTAGACAATATGCGATGACCTCGCTTGGAATAACTCGACTCAATAAGATTTTTATAATTGGAACCTATCATCTATTTTTAAGAGGAAAATAAGAAAGTGGCTTATAGAATTGGTTCTTTAAGATTACGACATAAATGAAATTTATCATTTGCCCTTATCATAGCGATAATATTATTTTATATATAATGTCATGACATGTAATAATGGTATTATGAATAAAATCTGTATCTGTATCAATATAAATTTTAAAAGCTTTTTTATAGTTAGGAGTAAACGTACCCTGGTTTCAGCATATTCGCCACCTGGCGGTTCCTCCCAATCAAAAGCGCCATTGAATGGATCATTATACCCGAACACAGAACGTGTTAACAATAACCACCACCACAACATTTCGATTCATACGCCTTCTTTTCCCTTAAACTCGATCTATGATATTTTTGTTAACAAGGACTTATGAATGAAAATTTAAGAAAAGTGATAACAATAACAGCAACAAAACAGCGAGGTAACATTTAAAAACAAATACTTTACAAACACAAAATTGATAAAAATTCACATTAAAATTCGAAAACGGACGAAGGTCGAATAAAATGATGAATGAAAGTATAAAAAAAAAACTCTCCGATAGTAACAGTATCGTATTTTTTTCCACTAATAACTAATATTTCCTAAGTTTTGCAACAATCTCTGTTTACAGAAAATTTCTTTCAAGTATTCTAAATCCAAGTACAAGTATAACCTGGACAAATTAACATGGCACCTGATTCGAACAAAAACTTAACAAAAATAATAATAACAATGAACAAGAGAATAACTCAAAAAATTGACACGTGCAAGGGTAATTGTGATGCTACCACTAGAGCCCTCGCACGGCGACGGCGGGGCGTCGAGCTGGGTAGCGGGGGAAGTATCTAGTTCTGAGCCAGGTGGCTTGTTAATTTGCCCGGGATATATCGCTGGATTGGCTAAACGGAAGCTGAGGCAGTAACCGAGATGCCTGAAGATGTCTTGTAAGCAAATATTCACTTTGGGTCACTGAGTCACACGACTAAAGGTATTTTGATTATACTGCGGCATAACTAATCGATTTTAATGGGATTGTTGTTTTAATTATGTATCTTATCTACGAATTATTGGCGTAGCATCGAGTCTTTCAAACAAGTTTGCATTATCAAATGGCATGGCACAATTTGGAGGTAAAGGTGGATTTCCCCCAAATAGGAACAGAAGGAGATCTCTTCTGAACCGGGCCCGACTCATCTGGTCCACTGAGCCCGGTGGTCTTTCGACCTAAAGTCGGATAGTCGCACATGGTCAGTTGTAACTGAATCAAGCGTTTCCATCTGGTCCACTGAGCCCGGTGGTCTTTTGACCTAAGTCGGATAGTCGCACATGGTCAGTTGTTACTGAATCAAGCGTTTCCATCTGGTCCACTGAGCCCGGTGGTCTTTCGACCGTCAGTTGATGTCGGATAGTCGCATATGGTCAGTTGTAACTGAATCAAGCATTTGCGCGATCTAGGATTGTTTTCTCTTTTTGCTTTTCCGATAATTTTAAACGACATCTAGCGGATGTTCACTGAAGCGCTTATGCAGGTTTTTACTAGCTTCAGTTTTTCGGTGTTAGCGCCTGTATTAACACGTTAGCCTTGTATTTCGACCGTCGTCACCTAGAGGTCGCCTATACACAAGATAGATAGATAGAAAATACTTTTATTGCACACTTAAAACTAAGAAATAATTTAAAATGAAATAATTATTACCTAAGTATTTCATTTTAAAGCGATAAGACCGACAATTGTCGGCGGTCTTATCGCTCAAGAGCGATCTCTGCCAGACAATCTGGTATGGATAGGATCGTCGGATATGTACTTTAAAAAATGATTACTACTACAGAAGACCTTTCTTCTAAGAATTAAAATAATTCAGCAAAAATTTACGCCCAAATAATTATTTTCCAAACATAACATAAGCTTACGTCAAAACCAAACAAGAACAAAATTTAAAATTTTATAAACCCCCCGACAGATTTTCATGAAACATGGCTAAGAACACTCGGGATAAAATTATCGTATGTTTGTAATTATAGTGTTTGGGAGCTACCATACCACAGACAGATACACAGACAGACACGTTAAACTTATAACACACCCTGTCTTTTTGCGTCGGGGGTTAAAAACACACAGTTACAAACTTTGAAGACCTTGCTTTTGTTCATATCCTACTAGATAAAGTTACCTACTAACTTAATTAAACTTAGTAAAAACTAAGGTGAAAACTTTTAATAAAGTAAATTAACACAATTTACACCTAAAAACAACAAAAGTTTCGTGTTGATCTTATACTTCATTTCAGCAAAGCAAAACTTTTGATATTACAAAAACAAAAGAATATTAATTGTTAATTAAGGCCCATTTACACCAAACTTTTATAGAAGAGCTAGCGAACCGAGCCAAATCAAAACGGGAATTTTGTTGTTTTGTGTTACGCGTGCACTGGATCGAAATCGGAGCGTAGGTACGCAGAATATACTGTCTAGGTATATGTTAAGGTGCGTCTACTGCTTTCGGATTTTGCATCGGCAATATAGATATTTTTAAAGCGCTCGAGTTTGTCGATGATGTCATCCGCAACGATATTCTTCCCGTAGTGTCGACGATATTGCAGATGACGACGTCATCATCAGGAATAACCTGTAACTGACATCGGTATCTTTAGAAATGCCGATCACCGTAGAAACCAATACAAAGCAAGAAATCCTTACGCTCCGTACGCTCCGTTAACGATCCAGTTGACGCGTTAATTTAATGTTATGTGAAAATGAGTCAATGTTTTGTTTGACTACCTAAATTACCTACGGACCTACCCGGCAAGGTTCTAAATTCATTACTTAATTAATAATACTTTAGTATCTGTTTTATTCAGGTAGGTACTACAAGACTAGAAGCTTTGATTTAATAACACAAATCCTTTGTGTATCCCTCATTTAAAATGCTAGACTATTACTAAGCAGATGTACCTAGGTTATTCACGGTCCCGTATTTTGTTTTAAAACTAGAGTGTAATGTACCCAGTGACTCGGGCAATAACCTGTGTACAGTCAGCCGAAGAATGTAATAGTATAGCTGAAAATAACTTTTCACGATCAATATTGCCATACAGCGAGGCATTGCAGCCAGCGTTTTTGGGACGCTTCCGATTGGTATTAAATAAATAATAAATAATGCTGGACAATCCACACAGCATCGTCTAGCCCCAAGCTAAGCAGAGCTTGTGTTATGAGTACTAGAAGACTGATATACATGATACAATACATTACATAGATAGATATTGTTGTTACCTATATATACAAAATACCCAGAACACCCGGAACAAGTATTTGCAGATTGTACAAACATTGCTCCCGAGGCGGTAATCGAACCCGTAACCTTCTGCGGCGCAGGCGGACCTTCGCCCGCGCGCCACATCGGTCGTATTCATGTAGATCAGTTGAACTATTTCAAGAAATACTTCTTACTTCAAACAATTGCTCATACAGCGTTAAATACGAACAAAGTATTTAACGTTAATATTACAACGTTAATACGTTCCTCAGAAAAGCTCAAATTCTGTGCCTAGGTATCATTAGACGGCGTTAATCCATCACCCCAAAATTTTTCTATTTTTTGTCCGAAGATGACATAGTACTCTCGAAGTTTTACAAAGATTTAATAGCTGGTGCTGTACTGTATGTCTACACGATCGGGGAGAGGTTAGGCGCAGGACCAACGGCTTAACGTGCTTTCCGAGGCACGGGGGTGTAACACCGCCAACTTTCTGACTCCGGGCTGCTACTGTGAATTTTTCTTGGTAGAAAAACCCCAATAACAACTATTGGCCCGACCCGGGATTCGATGTCGTCCCATCGGATTATGAGAGTGACGGAACAGAGAGTGCACCTGTGTTTGCGCTCAGACTTGTGCACTATAATATGTCCTGCGCATCTGGCTCGTCTCCGAGAGACTGGCCGCTGTAGTCGAAATTCGGCTAGGAGGACATTATTATTATTATTACTGTATGTCTGTAAGATGCATTTTGAGTTATTCTGTTCGTCATGCCGAAAATTCTCGTTAGAACTTTACCAAATCTTTATGAGAACAATTTGAAGTCCCTTTAATTTTTTATTTTCCTTATATTTTTAATTGAAAGCTTTCAATTAAAAATATAAGTATCGGAAATATTCTAAAGCGCCATTTTTGCCTTTTTCGGAGAAAGTACGCCTTTAAACAAAAAACCCCTATAAAATCGTATCGCTTAAATAATCAAAAAACCCCAAAAAAAATCTATAAAATTGTAGAATCTGTGCACAAAGTTTCGTACCGATCAGTTGTAAAATACGACCTGTAGAGGAGTACGGACATACTGACAGAAACGCAAATTTTGCTAGACTTGATGCAGAGACGCTTTGCTCGCTTTGTTCGCTCGGTCAATTATTTAGATTTAGTTCTAATTGTAATTTTCTGTGTTTATCAATTCAGTTTTATAGTGTAGAAAGTCAAGCTAAGATAATACGTATTCAAAAAAGAATTATATGATAAAAAAAATTCAATGAAATAATTTATTTATTCTGTTTGAGTATACTCAAGGAGAAATTTAATCAAAAGGTCAAAATAATTTGATCCAGGCAGTATAATCTGACTTTATCTGAAAAACGGAACAATAACTGTGAAAAACCCACGAATAGTCCAGTCATATTAAGGTTTCACCTCGGAATTCCGAGGCAACCAGCTGGAAACTCGTAACTCGAATACCGTAGGTCTGAATATGTCTTTAGAACTCAACATCGGTATACAAATTTCCATTCGTATGTATTACACGTAGGTACAACAATCATGTTAGCATTAGCACGTTCGTACTTGTTGTAAGGTGGATATGAAAACATTTTATTGTAAGTAATAAACTACCAGCTTATGTGAGGCAAGTTTATTTTGGTGATAATATTCAGCTGAATGTTTACTGGGATATTTTGTTGCTAGTAAAATGCTGAAAGATCTGGTACGTGATAAAACTTCGTAAAAAAACTATCTGTTATAAGAGGTGTTCGTTTGTTTGTTTGTAAAAGGTAATTCTGGAGCTAGTCATCTGATTCTATTAGGTACCTAGTAGTTTTTTTTACAAGGGACTAAACCATCTCGTTATATACGAGTTTTTTATATAAAACTAGCTGCTGCCCGCGGCTTCGCCTGCGTAGTTCCCGTTCCCGTGGTAATTCCGGGATAAAACATAGCCTATGTCCGTCTCCTGGTTCTAAGCTGCCTCCCCACCAATTTTCAGCCAAATCGGTTCAGCCGTTCTTGAGTTATAAATAGTGTAACTAACACGACTTTCTTTTATATATATAGAAGCTGCTGCCCGCGGCTTCGCCTGCGTAGTTCCCGTTCCCGTGGTAATTCCGGGATAAAACATAGCCTATGTCCGTCTCCTGGTTCTAAGCTGCCTCCCCACCAATTTTCAGCCAAATCGGTTCAGCCGTTCTTGAGTTATAAATAGTGTAACTAACACGACTTTCTTTTATATATATAGATAACAAGAACGAGTTATAATGGGTAGTTTTCGCCCGAGTTAAACACTCAACTTTTTTTCATTTCTGTAATTCACTAATTTGTCATAAGTCTCTAAGTAGGTACATTTCACGTGATTTTGACCGCAACAGAATCATATTCATCATTTCTTTGCCATTCTGTTCCATTTGCATATTATTTTCTTAAGTTGTTTGAAGACATTCTCAATTAATTTAAATAAGCCACCTTCAATTAGTACTAAACAAAAAGTTCCAGTGATTTCGCGCTGGCACCAACTTTTTTAAGATACACAGGTGCATTCTCTATTCCATGACTCATAAAATCCAATGGGACGGCAGATCGACACGACCGAGGAGAGGTCAAGCGCAGGACCAACGCCTTAACGTGATTTCCGAGGCACGAAGGTGTAACACCGTCCGTCAACTTCCTGACTCCAGGCTGCAACTGACAATTTTTCTTGCTAGAAAAACCGCAATAACAACTATTGGCCCGAGCCGGGATTCGAACTAAGGACCTCATACTCAGCGATTGAACAAGCTGACCGCTAGGCCAACGAGGCAGTCAATCAAGAATTACCCAAGTACTTTATACTACACCTGCTCAGAAAATTGCTCATTCCTTTTCTAAACATAAGGTAGAAAGTACGTCATTCCAGGCGCACTGACATGCGGGATAGAAAACTCTATGGAATTTCATTTCTCACTCGTTTAGCGGGAGATAAAAGTGTATGGAAATCCATTTCTAACGTATTATTATTATTTTTTTTTCTGATATATCAGCAGGTAGCTAAGCTATGGTTATTTTCATAATAGTTCAAACGGCAAAAAGTTTTACTCTGAATCTGCCATTTATGATATCGGCCTCTTCCATATTAGGAACAATAATTCAGAAAAAGAACCATGTGAAAATTGAAAATGCACGTATTAAATGCTACATTTGAGTTTAAAATTTGAATTTACTCGTGATTTTGAAGATTCTAAAACGATGATTTTCCTCGAAGGTGTAGTATAGGGGGAAAATGCGATTCTTACCTCGTGTGTTTTAAGGCGCTCAGCTGCGCCTCGGTCCTCAAATGACACACTCGATATGAATAGGGCACTTTCTCGCCTTGGTGTACAATGTACCTACTAATACGTAAGGAAGCGAGAAGCGTGCATTCTCCAATTCCCCTACGTGACATCGTATCAGCAGGTAATCTTCCCCAGCAATGGAACGGCACGCCTCGACAGTCTGAAAATAAACAGAACATAGATTAAAGACTCGCAAAGTTTTGGAAGAATCTATTGATGGGTAGGTAACGGATCCTGTCGGGGTTCTGATGATCGATAACATACACAACGAACTTCTGCCTGCGGCTTCGCACGCGATTTTCGGTATAAATAGTAGCCTATATCCGTCTCCGGGTTATCATCTACCTCCCTGCCAAATTTCATCGAGATCCGTTGGATACTGATGATTACCAAGCTACCTAGTTCCGGCAGCCGGTGGAATATCTCGCCACGCCAGCATCCGGCCGGCCTTTGTAACGTACCAGCTATTCTCGAACCGAATGGTCTGTTGCGTGACGATGACAAGAGGCCCGACGGTATAACACCGTCCGTCAACTTCCTGACTCCAGGCTGCAACTGACAATTTTTCTTGCTAGAAAAACCGCAATAACAACTATTGGCCCGAGCCGGGATTCGAACTAAGGACCTCATACTCAGCGATTGAACAAGCTGACCGCTAGGCCAACGAGGCAGTCAATCAAGAATTACCCAAGTACTTTATACTACACCTGCTCAGAAAATTGCTCATTCCTTTTCTAAACATAAGGTAGAAAGTACGTCATTCCAGGCGCACTGACATGCGGGATAGAAAACTCTATGGAATTTCATTTCTCACTCGTTTAGCGGGAGATAAAAGTGTATGGAAATCCATTTCTAACGTATTATTATTATTTTTTTTTCTGATATATCAGCAGGTAGCTAAGCTATGGTTATTTTCATAATAGTTCAAACGGCAAAAAGTTTTACTCTGAATCTGCCATTTATGATATCGGCCTCTTCCATATTAGGAACAATAATTCAGAAAAAGAACCATGTGAAAATTGAAAATGCACGTATTAAATGCTACATTTGAGTTTAAAATTTGAATTTACTCGTGATTTTGAAGATTCTAAAACGATGATTTTCCTCGAAGGTGTAGTATAGGGGGAAAATGCGATTCTTACCTCGTGTGTTTTAAGGCGCTCAGCTGCGCCTCGGTCCTCAAATGACACACTCGATAGGAATAGGGCACTTTCTCGCCTTGGTGTACAATGTACCTACTAATACGTAAGGAAGCGAGAAGCGTGCATTCTCCAATTCCCCTACGTGACATCGTATCAGCAGGTAATCTTCCCCAGCAATGGAACGGCACGCCTCGACAGTCTGAAAATAAACAGAACATAGATTAAAGACTCGCAAAGTTTTGGAAGAATCTATTGATGGGTAGGTAACGGATCCTGTCGGGGTTCTGATGATCGATAACATACACAACGAACTTCTGCCTGCGGCTTCGCACGCGATTTTCGGTATAAATAGTAGCCTATATCCGTCTCCGGGTTATCATCTACCTCCCTGCCAAATTTCATCGAGATCCGTTGGATACTGATGATTACCAAGCTACCTAGTTCCGGCAGCCGGTGGAATATCTCGCCACGCCAGCATCCGGCCGGCCTTTGTAACGTACCAGCTATTCTCGAACCGAATGGTCTGTTGCGTGACGATGACAAGAGGCCCGACGGTATAACACTAGTCCCATGGGAGTTTTGGAGGCCCATTGTGTGGGATGATACATGCGTCGACACACTTGCGTCTTCCCATCATTCGAGGACTTCCGTGAAGGTGGGTGCGGCAGCAGATTTGGCCGAGGATCTTAAGAGGTGCAAATATGCAGGTCTCGACAGAGCCTACACTTTTGCTCCCCTTGGAATCGAGTCCGTTGGATACCGAGGCTCTTCAGGTTTCTTAAAAATTATCGGAGCGTCTGGTCAAAACGACGCGTGACCCGAGAGCTGGTGAGTATCTGGCGCAGCGCATCAGCATTGCCATACAGCGGGGCAATGCAGCCAGCGTCTTGGGGACGCTTCCGACTGGTATTGACGACCTCCGTGGCGCAGCGGGCGAAGGTCCGCCTGCGACGCAGGAGGTTGCGGGTTCGATTCCCGCCTCGGAACAAATTTGTGTACGATCTGCAGAAATTTGTTCCGTTGGTCTGGGTGTTTTCTATGTATAATAATAAATATCTATCTATGTAGTGTATTGTATTAAGTATATCAGTTATCTAGTACCCATAACACAAGCTCTGCTTAGCTTGGGGCTAGATAACGCTGTGTGAATTGTCCAGCATTATTTATTTATTTATTTATTTATTGTTAGGGATCAGATGAGCTATCTGGAGCTGGTTGGTAAAAAATATTAAAAACATCCAAAAATTCTGAAAAATATTCACTACAAACTACAATTATGAAAATGTTCGCTGAGAAAAATGCGAACGACTGAAATTCACAGAGTTGCAGTAATTAGAGGACAAACATGAACCTTTGTGTGGCACAAAAGGAGCACAATGAACTAAAAAAACGTTGGAGGTTTGAACCGAACTAGTTAAAGTTTTAAAGTTTTACATACAAAATATAACCTTTTCTGGGTGTCTTGCATACATACATCTATACTTATAATAAAATTGTAACAGGTCCAATTCTGTACATTGATGATATTTTGAAAAATTTTTTTGGAGGGCACTCTATTATCGATACTGAAGCCAAAACTGCAATTTTTTTCATTCATGTCTGTCTGTCTGTCTGTCTGTCTGTTTGTTAAACGCGCATCACGCCGAAACTACTGAAGTTATTGAAATGAAACTCGGCACGATTTTAGGTCATACCACGAGGAAGGACATAGGATACTTTTTATCCCGGAATTCAGTCAGGTTCCCCTGGGAGAGGGGATAAAAGTAAAATTTCTTCACCGCGCATGACACCGAAAGTGCTAAATGAGTTGGAATGAAACCTAGCAAGATTTGATTTCATACTACAAGAAAGGACATGGAATACATTTTATCCTGGAATTCAGTAAGGTTCCCCTGGGAGAGAGGAAAAAGTAGAATTCATTAACCGCACATCACGACGGGTCTACGCGTCGTCCGATTTCATGCATTCTTTTTGTTAGAAACAGAGATGCAAGATCGAATATGACTAAATCAGTAGAAAGTCGAGTAGAAAATCAGTAGATTAATGAAATAATCTGTAGATTGAAGAAAAAATTATTAGATAAAGGGTAGGTAAGTTCCTATCTATTTATTTTTCCAAGACGCACACATTAGTTAGGTTCCTACCTACTAAGGTGGTGGGTCTTGGAAAAATAAGTTAGGTTCCTGCCTTACATGATTTATGGTGGTTTAGCTGGTCCAGCGAAGTTTGGTTGGAGTCTTACTCCAACCAAACTTCGTGTACAATTAAATTAATTAATTATTGTGGTCCACTTAAACTAACTGGACCGCAGAAAAATATTTTTTATTGTGGTACACAGCCAACTGTACCTACCTACTAACGAAAAAAAATTACGGTGGTCCAGTCAAATGGATCAGGAGCCCAATTCTGCAAAACAATTGCTTCAGTATGACAATGGAATCGTCGCAGAATCATCACGTAGAATCCTTAGATTAATAAAATTCCAGATAGTGCGCGCGAGATAAATTAATATGTAGTTTCAAACTTGACGTCGCGTCTCTCCATCTGCATTCATCATAATTTCTTTCATCCAAGGTGGAATACCAAAAAGTGTCATTCTGTGACGATAGCCCTGTCATAGTGAAGCGATTAGTATAGCAGAATAGGGCCCCAGCTGTGAGTAAGTCAAACGAGTAGGACACTTCTTAACACTGACGCTGGCCGAGTCGTAGCTAAAAGTCGTGTGGATAAAGAATGGGATTGAAGATGACAATATGCTATCCCCCGTAGACCCTACACGATTTTTTGGACGGCGGCGTTTCATAATATGAGAGACTATGGTTAAATGTGAACTTAATTAGTCAGCAGGTAAGGCAATCGCGTACGAAGTCGCGGGTACAGCTAGTAGGTACAATATAATATAAGAAAAACATGATAATATCTTGGTTATAAAAACCAAGTAGGTAAGTAGGTAGGTATAGAAATCAAATAATAACGCAAAAATGTTCGACTACGACGGGACCTGAACCCGCATCCTTCCGTCAGAAACATTGAAGTTTATCCAATCCTGTTCAAAGATTAAAGTTACGTTTAGTTCGTTTGACGAGAGGTGTCGCGTTGCTTAATTCTTAGGTTTTTGATATTATAGTGCGTAACCCCACACTCAGGGTTATTTCTAAGAAATCAAATAATATCGCAAAAATATCGCATTTTTTATTTTATTTTTTAGAGTGTGGGGTTACCTACGCACTATAATAACAAAAAACCTTAAGTAGGTACGGTCTGCTTCTACCTACCTAGGTCGGTTTTTGAATCCAAGAAAGTTTTTATTCATAGGCCTTTGCCATATACCTACCTATGAATAAAAACTTCACAAAAACTCACATAACTAAGGCTTACACGACCCAAATGAGCGCCCCACTACTATATCTTATTATTTTGTGACACGAAGGAATTTTCAAAAATCGATTGTCCTGTTTGTGAATCCTATCATAAGTTTTTTTTAATGACTCTGTAAAAGTTTTTGACATACCTATTACCGATCGTTATCAAATCTATCGAGCTGTAGAAAAAACCTCGCAATAAACATTGAACTACTATTACTAGCGTAATAAACGTGAGTTTCATCAATATCAATTATAAGTACCTAGGTACCTATGTAGGTAGGTAGCCTAGATAGTTATTCTGTGATCAAGATCATAATGTAGGTACATAAGTAGGTACCAAAAGAGGTTATTCGTTTGTTAGATGTTTTTTTTTTGGACTCGCTAGTAGCTTTTGCCATATTTATATATATTTTAAGTAACGGGTACCTACCTACCTACCTATCAGATAGATATCTTGTAGAATGTACCTACCTATCTCTCTGTTCTGTAAAAATAAAATAAAATGGGTTTCAAAAACGACATCTATTGTAAATCCAGCGAACCGCTTGCATTAGTGAAACAAGTACAAAAAAACGTGAACGAGTACGTGCTCCGTGAGCATGTGCGGTTCCGACAACAGCAACACATTGGAAAACGTTACTACGAGATGGCGCTGGCTGTTTGAAAAATTGCGACTATATTTAAGTGTTTATATAGGCTTGGTAAGTTGGATGGGTACATTCAGTTGGGTTAGTACAAAAATTATCCTTAGATTTAATTAAAAAGATACTATAATGTTTAAATACGATTTTTATTATGAACGTGTCTATAATTATGATTAAGAATAGGTACATCACAGTTGAACTATATTATCACAAAAATGTTTTTGTTTACAGAAAAAAGAAGTTAAATCTCGCACTCTTTCTCTTATAGGTAATTGAGTACAGTTGCATATTTATCTATTTTACATGGTTAATCTTTAGTTTGTTAGCAATTCTACTAGGAGGCTTATTTTCCAAAAGGTTAAAGTTAATTTTTATATACAAGATCTTTGACCAAAGTCCTAAGAAAGCTTAAAGTTTGTAAAATAATTTACATAGTCAAGCCTCAATATTTGATTTACTATCATCAAGCTTCATCCACTCTCTCTTCACCAAACTGTGATGAGATCCAAGTCAATGCCCACTTTAGATTGGTCAGCATGTACTTCAGTGCCTTCGTCCAATGTTCCTCCGAGTTGAACTGAATTTTGATGGAATAAGCGTGCGGTGGTGACGCAGTATCTTCAATTTTCCCTTTATCTATCCTATATGGTAAGCAGAAACCTGTATTACCCTTCTCCACTTGTTCTTTGAATTGTTGAAGGCAATCCAGGAAAGCTACCATTGCTGCATCAAACTTTGTGTCCCAGAGGAATCTAAAACCCCCGGAGCCATACAACGGTAGTACTTTCTGGTCTTCTAGTACTTCTATGTAGGAGTTGTTACCATATGGAACAAGCTTGTATCTTTGGAAATTGAAGTTGATCTTACGGGCCAATGAAGCTAGAAGTAGGACCGTTTGACCCCATGCAGCATTAATTTCTGACCAGTCGACAGGAGCAGACTGAAGCCTGCCTAGCCTAAAGTTGTTGATGATACCAAATTGGCCGGAGTCCGAAATATGGAATGTAGCTTTGAAGACATTGGTTTTCTTCAGCTTTTCTAATTGTGACTGTGTGTATGCAAGCTGACATTCATAGAATTTCATTTGATCTTCTGTAACCATTAAATCTTTTCTGTAACGAGTGTACTCTTTCCAGTATACATCTTGTTCTTTCTCAAGCCTCTCTTTCTCCCGTTCTTGAACCTCTATCTCTTCTTTCATCGCTCGCTCCTCTTTTTGTAACGCTGATAATTCTTGAAGTAACCTAGTTTGTTCTTGCTTCCAATCATCCAGCTCTTTTTCAAGCCCTTCTAAATTCAAATCCTCTTTATCATCCTCTAACTTTTTTAAATAGTCATTGTAGTCTTTCCATTCTGCCTCTGTTTGCCTTAATTGGTTGTCCATGAGTTCTAGTAAAGTGTCTGTACACTCATCACACAGTGGGTGGTCAACATCAGAGTTATTTGACAATAGATCAAAAAGCGTAGCTTTTACGTGTAATTGGTGGCCTAAGGAGGTGGTTTCCCACCCGTCAGAGATGACCATGAAGCCGTTTGCCCCATTACCTGACTCCGACATCCGAAAAGGGGGAACATAGTGTTCCAAACTTGAAGATTGTAAGTCCAAGTCGACTTCATTGTTCCGGCGAATTTGTAAGGTCAAGTCTGCGATAGCATGTTCCCCGAGGTTCGTCAGTGATTCGTCGAGCTTCAGCGGTTGGAGACAACGTTGGCAAGAGAAGTTCACAAAAGATTTGGAGTCGCTCATCTTGGCCTTTCACTCATGCGTCATATCAGTTGTGTTAAGTTTTATGTAATTATCTACATATGTATGCAGGAATTACTCAATGAACTGTGTTTAACGTTTAATCACCTAAATAGATTGCTATTACTGGTTGAACAAACGACTTTTCATTTTCTTTTCAGTTTCACTTTCACAAATCAAAACAATGGAAAATTGCAAAACAGCAAAAATCGATTTTGAGAACTGGAATTGGAATGGAACTGTCCTTTTGACAGCTGACAGTATTACTTTGACATTGACAGTTCACTCAATTCAAAATAAGAGAAAGTAAATGGGCACAGATTAAATATGACCAGATGGTTGGCAAGCGTGCCGATGAGCAAGACCAAAGATTGCAAGGTGGTGGGGGGAAAGTGTTGCCATGCAATTTTATTACCCCGATTTTAGGTTTCTTATTTCATGTCTCTGTTGGTGGATTGGATTTGCGATTTTCCAGTTCATAAATTTGGGTGTTCAAATTCAGAACAGGAAATTCCACCAAACCTTGGTTGACCTTTTGTAGTGAATGTTTTAAGTACTGGTGTGTTTAGGTCCTTACTTTTTGTTACAGCCTGCAGGTATTCCTCGGTCCGGTAGGTCTTATTTTATTACTTGCGCACTTATAACCTATTGATCCTGTTCTGTTAGGATTTAAAGCAAACTTTTAACTTTTTTGTGTATTTGGTTAAGTTTAATCGTTCCAGTTCCAGTAAAGTTATTAGTTTTCTTGTAAATAAATATATAAGTAGGTACGAATGTGGGAATAGGTACCTAAACATTTAATTTAACTAAGCCTAGAAAGGAAACAACGTTTAGTTAGGTACCTATCAATTTTCTTTTGTTATGTACGTATAGGCACTTATTACGATACGAGTAGAAATAATTTTAACTAGTAAGGTGTTCTTTCCAAAACGATAACTCATTATACAAAAATGAACCTTGTTGCTTCCGTAATAAAGTCGAACCGAATGTGTACAAAATGGCGGCTAAATGCGTGATTTTGTTACCTGATTATTTCTCGAACTTCAAACCGTCGATCACCATAGACAAACTTTTAGTAAAGAGGTTCGTTCATTCCGAATCGAATGAGACATAGATTTCAAGCCATAGTGTTCCTTATACTTTAAAAATAAGGTTTCAATTGGTCTGAGGTGTCGAGCCCGGAGCGGGCCTCGTGATACCTGACGGTATGAATTTTTTTCTGGCCCGCTCAGGGCCTCATAACACTTTAAAGGTTAAACACTAGAATATAGAAAAATTATATCAATAGTTTTATGTTAATAGTAATTATATAACATTTTTATTAGGGAATTAAATTCTTACACGTTAACCAGGCTTAGTCAACAGACTTCGAAATCACATTTCTCCTAATAAATTAAATCTTACGGTTTAGATATTGCTAAGGTAACCTTTAATACGAAATTTAATGGCACTTTTAAACTTATTATGCAGCTAAAAAGAAAAAAGTGCAAATACAACAAAATTAAATGACACTTTTACACCACAATATTACCAACATTCCTGCCTACTAATCCAAATATTTATATTCTGTTATAATTAATAAGTATGTGTTAGCAACGACGACATTATGCCGAAGGAATAAGGCTCAAAATTGTGTAGGACAATATCTTCATTATAGCTAGAAAATTTCTTGAAGTTTTGTTTTGAAATAGAGTTCAAAATCGAACATTATTTTTAGGTAAACAGAATAGGTAATAGTTGCTAGCGTCCGGCTCGCTTATACCTACCTACTTATGTATCTATAGACAATTAATTTCTCGAACGAATCGAAAAGAAAGACAAGGACAGAAAATTTTTCTAGAATAAAGAAAGAGATAGGTATAGCTTCCGGAAACGCGTAGAATTATCCAGAAAGGATAGAAATAGGTATATAAACCGAGCCCTTTGGCAGATTATTTATTCAGTTCTGAGCGATCAAACAGTGAACAAGTCTTAAGGAAAATAACGAAAGTGAATTATTAAGTGCAGTGCAGTGACTTTTGAATTAAGAACGTAGTTGTGTGTATACGGTTGAATATACCGATTTGAAGTGTTCTGAAGTGTTTCTATTGATATCATTCCTGACCAGCCCTAGTTGAAGTCTTACACCTTCGACGAGCCCCTACAGTTTTTGGTCCTTCGAGCCGGATTAGGAAGTGATTTCGCGTAATGCCTATTGTACGCTCCAGATCACCGATCTGCCCCGGGAAGACGGGAGCCGAATACAGTTCAACTTCGTCTTTGAACATGCTGGCTGATTTGAACACCGCCGCTCCGTTGTCCATTGGAACTCCTTGCACAGTTGTACCGTCTGGGACAGCGGAAGCATTCGAAAGCCCCGCAATGCTGCCAGGGCAACTAAGGAGGTCAGCACGTGTAAAAACAAAGAATATTGGAGGAAAACAAGATGTTCCACCGTTTGTTTCTTTGAAATCATTGTGTCCTGCAACTGCTGATGTGAAGCCGAAGAACATTGGAGGATCTGCTAAGATTCCACCGTCAGTTTCTTCTGCATTCTTTGTTCCTGCTCCAAGGTCGATGAAATCCTCAAGGAGGTCTCAGTCATCTGCTCTTCGGGAACTAGAAGAAAAAGAACTTGAGGAGGCTAAAGCGAAGATTGCTACAGCTAGAGCTGAAGCCGCAGCAGCCAAAGCTAAATTCGCCGCTGAAGCTAAAGCTGCCGCTGCCGAAGCCGAAGCCGAAGCTGCCGAAGCTAAAGCTGCAGCTGCCACTGCCGCTGCCAAAGCTAAAGCTAAAGCCGCCGTCGCTGCCGCCAGAGCTGAAGCTAAAGCTGCCGATGCTGAAGCTGCTATTGTAAAAGCTGAAGAAAAAGCAGCTACAATCGCCGCGAATTTGGCCCGTATGAGTGTCACTGGGTCCCAGTGTCCATCAGAACTTCAATCAGAAGATGATGAGTTCGACGAAGAAAGATCGATTCAGGTGGAACGATGGGTCGAACAATCGACCAAGTTTACTGAAAATCCATACAATAACTTACAAATTCAGAATAAACCGATGTCACCTGCCGAGAACAAACCAGTGCCATCTGCTGAGGACAAACCGACTCATAATTGTGAAATAAGTAGACTCGCCGACGCCATCATAAGTGCCTCTAGATCAGGACAGTCTACAAAAGTGTGGGATCTTCCAAACTTCAATGGAGATTATGAAGAGTGGCTACCATTCAAGAGAGCATATTTAGACAGCGTGGCCCAGCACAGCGACGTACAGAATATGGCTCGCCTTAGAAATTCCATCAAAGGGACAGCCAGGGAAGTCGTCAGAAGTCTTTTGTTTGTGGCCTCTAACCCTGGCGATGTTGTGGATGCCCTAGAACAAAGATTCGGAAGACCTGAACAAATCGCACTCGCTGAAATTGAGAAAATTAAAGACCTGCCACGAGTTGGCGAGATGCCGAGAGAAATATGTGTCTTTGCAAGCCACATAAATAACGCAGTTACGACGATTAGCGCACTGAACAAGACAGAATACTTGCATTCGCCAGAAACGAGCAAGAAAATAATTGAAAAATTGACGTCGTTGTACCGAATTCGATGGTTCGACTTCAAAGCACGCAGCGGTGAAGAACCTGAATTGATAAAGATCAAGAACTTCTTGAATCAAGAAGCATCCTTGTGTGCCGCTTACGCTCCTCCAGAATCTAGCAAGAAAAGACACCCACGTCACCAAGTGAATGTTGCAACAGATCAAGAGGAAACGGTGCTTGAGAAAACGAAAAAGTTCTGTGTCCATTGTGAAAAAGACCATTGGCTCACAGAATGCAAAAAATTCAAAGAAGCTTCAACAAACGAAAGATGGGAGATCGCGAAGAAATATCGGCTATGCTTCATGTGTCTCCGTCGAAGACACATGATATCAAATTGCAAAGGACAGCCGTGCAAGAGATGCAAGCGACCTCATCACAATATGTTGCACTCGGAGCTATCTCGTCGAGAACCAGCACCGTCAACGCAACCAGACAAGCCAAGTGAGACGTCGTCTGTAACTCAGCCAACGACGGAAAATAAAGAAGTTGCAAACGTCATGACATCCGTTTATGCGATGGGCAAAACAGCAAGCGTCTACCTGAAGATGATTCCTGTAGATATTTACGGACCGAAGGGGACTACGCGAATTTTGGCACTATTAGATGAAGGTTCTACAGTGTCGTTGATTGATAAAGATGTTGCCCGTCGTATCGGAGCCACGGGAAAAGCAGAACCGCTCATAATAGAAACCGTCGGTGGAAAGAATATAGAAACGAAAGACTCCGAGAAAATGAATCTCAAAATAAAAGGAGCATTTAGGACGGATAAACGAATGCTGAAAGGGGTGCGTACCATAGAAGACTTAAAACTGGCACCTCAGTGCATCGATGTGGACACTATTGAAAAGTGCAGTCATTTGAAAAACTTGAAAGAAAAGCTCCTCTATGAAGCAAATAAACCAGCGCTGCTGATTGGGCAAGATAACTGGGATCTCATCGTATCAAGAAAAATCCAGAAGGGAAAACGAAACGAACCTGTCGCATCACTCACGAGCCTGGGATGGGTACTCCACGGCTTTCATTCTGGAATAACGACCCCCGTGAATTTCGTGAATCATTGCCGCATGAAAGATAATGATGAAGAAATTGCAGACATGATAAAGCGATATTTCGACTTGGACTCTATTGGAATCCAGGAACAAAGACCCAGTAATGACGCTGATGGACGTGCCTTAGCCCTGCTTAATGAAACCACGAAGAAAAGACCCGACGGCCGATATGAATCTGGTCTGCTTTGGAAGACCGATAACGAGACGTTGCCAAACAATTATGACCAAGCCTTTAACCGACTTCTTGGCATCGAGAAAAAACTGAGTAAAGACGCAACGCTCAAAGAAGATTACAAGAAACAGTTGGAACATTTGGTAACCAGTGGCTATGCCGAGAAAGCTCCAGCTAAATTAACGCCGGGACGAACATTTTACTTGCCCCACTTTGCTGTCGTTCATCCCATGAAGAAAAAGACCCGCATCGTTTTTGACGCTGCTGCACGATTTAACGGCAAAAGCCTGAACGACGCGCTACTTCCAGGACCGGACCTACTCCAGTCTTTATTTGGTGTTCTTTTGCGATTTAGGGAAGGACCTGTGGCAGTAGTCGCTGACATTAAGGAAATGTTCCTCCAGATACGAATTAGAGAAGAAGATCGTGACAGCTTAAGATATCTATGGCGAGGAGACGACCCAAATCGAAAGCCAGAAGAATTTCGAATGACCTCTGTAATATTTGGTGCCGCGTCTTCACCAGCTACAGCTATTTTTGTGAAAAACCTCAACGCACTGAAATATGAGAAGACACATCCAGAAGCAGCAAGAGCAATCATCCGTAACCATTATATGGATGATTATTTACAGAGTTTCGAGAGTATTGAAGAGGCGTCAAAAACAGCGGAAGCAGTGAATATGATACACAAAGAAGCAGGATTTGAACTACGTCAGTGGGCAAGCAACGCCAAAAAAGCTCTAGACAATGTAAGAACTGAAGAAGCGCCAAAAGAGAAACAGCTTGGTGAAGAAGAAAAAACTCTGGGAATGAGATGGATCGTCGACGAAGATAAAATAGCTTTTAACATTGGCTTGAGGAAAATGCCATCAGAAGTTTCTGAAGGACAACGTGCCCCTACCAAAAGAGAAGTTACTAGTGCTGTCATGTCAACTTTCGACCCAATGGGACTCGTAGCTCCGGCACTTATTAAAGGCAAGAAACTTATCCAGGATCTATGGAGAACTGGAGTAAAGTGGGACGAAATGATCAACGAAGAGCAAAATATCGTGTGGCAGCAGTACGTAAAAGATTTAAAGAAGCTTCATAAACTGAAGATTCCTAGATGTCTAGCACCATCTTCGAAAGTAGGAGAGCTGCACACCTTCGTCGATGCTAGTGAAACTGCCTATGCTGCTGCAGTCTATTGGAGAACTACAGATAGCAACGGGAAAATCCAGGTCATACTGATGGCAGGAAAAGCCAGGGTAGCTCCTGTTAAGATAACTTCAATTCCACGGTTAGAATTACAGGCAGCACTACTAGGAGCGAGGTTGGCCGCCACTATCTGCAAGGAATCAGACCTTGAGATCACATCTAGAACTTTCTGGTCTGACTCAACCACTGTATTGCACTGGATGAAAGCCGACCCACGACGATTTAAAACATTTGTCGCTCACCGTCTTGCAGCTATTGAAGAAATCACCAAGCCAGATGAATGGAAATGGGTTCCAACTAAAGAAAACCCAGCAGATGACGCTACCAGAAACGTCCCGAAAGACTTCGACAGCAAAGCAAGATGGTTTAATGGGCCTGCATTTTTATATCAATCCGAATCTACTTGGCCAGTCAAGGATATTGGAAAAGAGGAAATACGAGAACTTGACCATGACGAAATGAAAAAAGTTACCTGTGCCGGAACAAGAATCGCCACTTCCCCGAGTCTGCCTGATCCCTGCAGATTCAGTAGCTGGATGCGCCTTCTTCGAGCTACGGCAAGAATATACATGTTCATGGATTTATGCCGCCGAAAATCAACGAGTCAAGAAACACCGTCTAAAAAACGGGACCGAGGAAACTGGCTACCTATCGAAAATGAACATTTGAGGAAAGCAGAATTAGCTCTCATTCGTTACAGCCAGCAAGAATCATTCAAGAATGAAATAGAAAATCTGAATAAAAACAAACCGCTTGAAATTTCAAGCCGACTTAAGAAAATAGATGTGACACTCGATGAAGAAAATATATTGCGTCTCAATACTAGAACAGCGAAGCTTCGGGACTTCGAAGAAAATCCTAAATTACCAATCCTGGATGGAAAAAACCGTGTGTCACAGCTAATAATTGAACATTATCATAAAAATCTACACCATGGAAACCACGCCACCGTAATTAATGAACTACGACAGAGATTTTGGATACTATCCCTACGCGACGCAGTACGACAAGTTGCTCATCAATGCCAGCTGTGCAAAATCAGAAGACAAAAACCAGAAATGCCACCAGTAGGGGACTTACCTCAAGAACGTCTCGCACATCATCAGCCACCATTTACATGTACTGGTGTTGATTACTTTGGGCCGATATATGTAACTATTGGCAGAAGAAAAGAAAAGCGTTGGGGTGTACTTTTTACGTGCCTCACAACAAGGGCAATTCACATCGAACTGGCTGCATCCCTTAGCACGAATTCTATGATAATGGCGCTGAAAAGGTTCTCATCGAGAAGAGGAAGCCCGAAGATACTGTTTTCTGACAATGGCACTAATTTTGTTGGAGCGAAACGAGAACTCAAGGAAGAGGCCAAGAAACTCCGAAATCAAGACCTCATTGAGGCTGCTGAAAATAGAGGATTCAAGTGGAAATTTATTCCACCAGGTGCACCTAATATGGGAGGAGCATGGGAAAGACTAGTGCGGTCAGTGAAAACTGCTCTCGCTGCGGTCCTGAATGAAAGAAACCCACCAGAGGAGGTGCTCTCAACTTTATTAACAGAAGTAGAGCACACAGTAAATTCTCGGCCACTTACTCATCTCAGCGCTGAACCGGGAGAAGAAGAGAGTTTAACTCCAAATCATTTTTTGATTGGCCGCTCTAACGGAGCTGCAATTTTCGGAGAATCCGATGACGTAAACCTCGTCGGCCGTCCTAATTGGAAGACAGCACAAAGATTGGCTGACCACTTTTGGAAGAGGTGGTTAAAAGAGTATCTGCCGACACTGATGCCTCGAAAGATAAAAAACCGAAGAATTACGAATATTCAAATAGGAGACACAGTTTTGGTAGCAGACTCTTCTCTTCCACGAAACACTTGGCCAAGAGGAGTCATAGAACAAACATACCCTGGTCCTGATGGTCGAACGCGTATCGTCGACGTACGAACAAAGGGTGGTATCATGAAGAGACCTACTTCTCGCGTCATCGTCATTGTACCCAATACGTCGTCGCTTCAGTTAGATGGAGTGCTTGTTGGAGCGCGCACTGGGGGGGAGAATGTTAGCAACGACGACATTATGCCGAAGGAATAAGGCTCAAAATTGTGTAGGACAATATCTTCATTATAGCTAGGAAATTTCTTGAAGTTTTGTTTTGAAATAGAGTTCAAAATCGAACATTATTTTTAGGTAAACAGAATAGGTAATAGTTGCTAGCGTCCGGCTCGCTTATACCTACCTACTTATGTATCTATAGACAATTAATTTCTCGAACGAATCGAAAAGAAAGACAAGGACAGAAAATTTTTCTAGAATAAAGAAAGAGATAGGTATAGCTTCCGGAAACGCGTAGAATTATCCAGAAAGGATAGAAATAGGTATATAAACCGAGCCCTTTGGCAGATTATTTATTCAGTTCTGAGCGATCAAACAGTGAACAAGTCTTAAGGAAAATAACGAAAGTGAATTATTAAGTGCAGTGCAGTGACTTTTGAATTAAGAACGTAGTTGTGTGTATACGGTTGAATATACCGATTTGAAGTGTTCTGAAGTGTTTCTATTGATATCATTCCTGACCAGCCCTAGTTGAAGTCTTACACCTTCGACGAGCCCCTACAGTATGTATGATCAGTCTTTAAGACGATTATTTCAATATGTTCTTAATCAAATCACATAGTCTTTAGTTAAATAAAATTTATTATTTTTTATACTGGATTGCATTTCTTTTACATTCTCAGATTTAATTTTCTCAAATTAAATCTATATTATGGTATGTAAGAATATTGAATCATAATTATTAATTATGAATAATATACAGGTTGTAACAAAAAGTAAGCACTAAACTTTCATGGGTGGGTTCCGACTTGATTATAGAACCGAAGAAAAATTCCCAAATAGTTTCGAAAAAAAAAAAGTAAACTAAATGTTGTGCTTGTTTTCAGGTAAAATTAACTAAAAAGGCCTACGTACCTCTTTACAACTCCTTTAAAACACAAAACACCTTCGTCGTGGGTCGTTGACCGTGGAGTTCAACGACCCGCGACGTCATCGCAGCGGACAACGCCTCTTAGATGTGATAGATAGGTCTTACAAATGCATTTTTCCTCGGTTCTATGATAATAAGCAAATGACATGACAACAGTCATTCATTCATTACCCAGTCTAGTGATAGTTTCGTTTTTATTTATTTGTTTTAAATTTTCATATTTTCCTGTGTTCTTTGATCGAAGCTAAAGTTTGGTCCTTACTCTTTGTTACACCCTATATAAAAGTAATACTACCCAATATTTAAATATTTTGATTGGTTATTTCTATATTTGTTTGGAAGGTACATTATAATACTGAAATGATGTTGGTTGGAGGAGTAATTAACACGACTGTAGTTGGTTCTGTACTGAATATTTATTGATGAAAAACCACGCTTTTTATACAAGAATTTTACCTCTAATTAGAATTTATTAATTCCTTATCTGTGTAACTCGATATGCTTATTGTTTTAACATAAAATGATTATCTATTTTCTTATCTGAAGATTCTCCGTAAGTAATCCGATATGTTTGACATTTAATAAAATATAATTCTATTTTTCTTATCTCTAAGTAGGTCATTGAGTGACGTAGTACATTTGGTATGTACCTACACTACACCTTTCCCCCTTTTTTTTTATACTAATTTTTTTTTTATACTAATTAATCTAAAGGTTATATAATTCAAATCTAAATATTGCAATTATATCTGCAAGTACAATGTTATGTTTGCAAATAAATGATCTTTGTTATCTGATCTTACAATTTTTGCTTACTTGCTAGTAATATTATTTTAATGTTGGGAAGATGAAGATCCTTATTCGGAATACAGTGTTTGCTGACAATAATGGTATCTTATTACCTGCTGTGTCTTTAAATGATCTGATTTTATTGATTAATTTCTCATTAAATTAAAAGTTTCGTGTTTTTTTTGTTTAAATGTAATTAAATGGTTTTGTCCTATTTTTGTGTACAATTTTTTCTTTTCCCGATACTAATATTTTGACATTTACATCTTGATCTTCTATTACTGTGTATGGTCCTGAATATACTGGATCCATTTTCGAGATCCATCTATCTTCCTTTTTAATTAACAATAGATCTCCTAACTTATAATTTATTGAATTGGTAGTTAAATCATATTTTAACTTTCTATCAATTTTTGTTTTAATCAAATTATTTCTAGCATCCTCTTGGGATTTTTGTAACCTATATTTAAGCTCTATAGCATATGAATTAAAATTATAAACTGGATCTACTCCACTTACAAAGTTACTTGGTATATTACATAGTTTACCAAACACCAATTCATACGGTGTATACTTTGTTGCCGTATGCACTGTTGTATTATAAGAAAAACACCAATACTGTAACCAATCTGACCACTGATAAGCCTGATTATCTGTCTGTATTCTTAAAAATGCTCCTAATGATTTATGCGAATTTTCTAAGGAACCAAGGCTTTCATGGTGATAAGCAGTTGATTTCAGTTGGTTAATTTTTAAAATTTTACATACTTCTTGCATGGTTGACGAAAGGAATTCGGTTCCCCTATCTGTTGCGATTTCAGTAGGAATGCCATAACGTAATATAAAATTATCGACAAATGATCGCGCTACCGTATCCGTTTCCTTATTTAGGAGTGGGTATGCTTCTACATACTTAGTAAGTTCACACTGTAATGTTAGTATGTAACAGTATCCATTTGTATCCTTAGTTAACGGACCCACTAAATCCAAAAATATTTTGTCAAGTGCAGTTGTTGAAGTACTAGTTATACATAGTGGCTGCTTAATATTTCTATGGAACTTTTGTTTTTGGCATTTTTCACAATTTTTGACAAATTTTATAATGTCACTATCAATGCCTGTCCAATGTTAGTAACGCTTTAAGCTACTGGTCATTCTTCGAATGCCTGCATGGCCACTAGTTGGCAATAAATGGAAATCATTTAATATTACTCTTTGATCATCTTTATTATTTATCTTCTTGACACCTTTTATTATACACAATCGGGGTCCGGACCCTGTACCATATTTATTTATATATTGAGCTAGTTCTGTTATGATACTAGCGGTGTCATCATTATGGAGTATGCAAATCTCCTTTATATTTTGTGTGTTGCAAAACGTATCTAATTCTCTCGCGAGGAAAGCTCGTTTCGTACACGATCGAGAACTAGGTTTGATACACAATGTCAATAAAGATGGCGAGTATATTATAAAATCATTTTGACTGGTAATACAATCCTTTTGTTTTAAAGTTCTGTAATAGTCTTTTGTATTTAAACTTAATTCAGGCAATTTTTCCGTTTTTTTAGAAATTTCTACCATGGTAGGCCTATCATGGCTGAAATCCTTGTGAACAGACTCATTTACCTGTCTTTGCTCTTCTATTCGTTTCCTTTGTGCTCTAGTCATTACTGACATGATATTTTGTGTCGTGTTTTTAAGTTCGTCACTAGTAATCTCAATTCTAGATAGTGCGTCTGCAGCGGCATTATCTTTTCCTTTCAAATACTCTACTGTAAAATCGTATTCTTCTAGGCACAAACGAAACTTAGGATACAACTGTTTCTGCAATGCAGTAGCAGATTTTTTGTAAGGAGATGATTTTTCATTTCGTCAACCATTTGTTTTACAACTAATTACATACATTACTATAAGTAGTTGACAAGCTTAGCTTAGCACTTTGAGACAACCTAGTTTTAAGTAGAAAATTAATTAATGTTTGAGCATCTGTGTCCTTAATCATTGTGGAATATAGTTCCACTACGTCTATCAATTGATTAGTGACGGCCTCTGAGCCATTCATGGCTGGTAATAAAGACACTGCCGTCTTCAAATTAAAATCCTCCTTTGTAGCCATGATTTCTTCGGTTTCTTCTTCTTGATAATAAGTCAATATTTTATTATATATCTCTGTAAACTTTATAAAGTAAGCTTGAATTCGTTTTCCGTCTTCTACAGATATTTCTGCTTTTTCTATTTTGTCGCTATATTGAGCGATAGTTGCTTCAACTTGTGCACGTAATGCTACTACTTCTTGAAGTTTTTTCTCAACTAACGTTGTCTTTCTACGTTTCGGTCCTAGTTTTCTTATGTCTTCTTGTAATTTACTAGCTTGCTCCAAATATTTGTTTATCATAGTACTAGGCTTAATTTATTATTTATGGTACCTTTAGACTCCTTGTTCTTCCATCCTCTGGTTCTTGTTCATGTTTTAGTACTGTTGCCCGCTCCGTTCTGTGCTGATGATCTCTTCTTTGGTGTCTCCGTTTTTCGATGATTGACCTCCCATATTTGACTGGTCGCCCGGAACTTTAGTTTAGTATAACGGCTCGGAACACTCGGCCCAGCACTGCCTTAAAGCAGTGGACTGGCAGGGTCGCCATGAAATGATGTTGGTTGGAGGAGTAATTAACACGACTGTAGTTGGTTCTGTACTGAATATTTATTGATGAAAAACCACGCTTTTTATACAAGAATTTTACCTCTAATTAGAATTTATTAATTCCTTATCTGTGTAACTCGATATGCTTATTGTTTTAACATAAAATGATTATCTATTTTCTTATCTGAAGATTCTCCGTAAGTAATCCGATATGTTTGACATTTAATAAAATATAATTCTATTTTTCTTATCTCTAAGTAGGTCATTGAGTGACGTAGTACATTTGGTATGTACCTACACTACAATACAAAGTAGGTATGACAAACTTTCTCCGAGTCTTAAACATACTTTCATTCTTTTTATATATATTACGTACCAGCCTTGAAACAGCATGAGGGAAAAGATAAGTTCGGTGTTTCATTTTTATTAATAAATTTGCATAGAAATGTTTACTACAAATTTTGGACTATATTTTGGGTCCCCAATCTTTGCAACCCGTTGCTTCTTTCCAACGCAAACGTAGATTTTTATCTGCAGGAAATCTGTAACAAATAAAAACATGACACTTAAATAATAAATGCGAAAGTTTGGATGGATGGATGAATGGATGTTTACCTCTTCACGCTACTTACTACTGAAAGGATCGGCTGAAATTTTGCATACAGGTATCTAATTCTAAAATACTTTTTATTCCATAAATCAGTTCCTATGGGATAGAAATCACACCCTTAAACGTTTCCATAGAAACAATGCGTGCGAAGCCGCGGGCATAAAATAGTTTTAAGATAATGTTTCTCGTTATGTACGTATTCAAAAATATTTCAACGCGCCATTTGGGGAATTTTAGTGTCGAGTGCAGGCAACCCTAAATTTTCGCAATGTTAGGTTATATTAATTAAAATTTTCATAAAACATAACTTTTGAGCCTTGTACCTCTTAGTTGTTCATGTAAATCTATGAATCTGTAAATTTTGAACCTTTTTGTAGTCAAAAGAACTTGTACTTACGAGTGGAATGATAAATTCGGCACTTTTGCTTCACTGTCACTTGTACATTCGAAAACACAGCACCGCACCATTGTTGCCTTTAGTTTTTATTGTTTTTAGGTGCGGGAATGTCCACAGGAACACTTTATTCACATTTATACCTAGAAATCAAAATTTTACAACAATTTCGATGATTCTCGTGTCGAGCTCCGTCGATGTGTAGGAAATTTGTTTAGCAACTAGAGTTGCTAAACAATGAAAAAACCGGCACGCGAGAAAGTGATAGCAAGCCATTCGCTCTATCTCATTTCTTCTTAGGTTTTAGGCATAAGTCGTTCTCTCTTTATGTGTGAATGCGATAGCATTTGCGCGTGTTCTATAGCATACTCTTTCTACGTAAATGGGTGATCGTTTCGTGTTGCCGCGAGATTCAAACTTGTTTGCAGTTTTAAATTTGCATGCGTATTGAAATGCGGGAGGGAAAACTCAATGGAATTTAATTTCTCACGCGTTTAGCGGGAGTGAAAAGTGCATGGAAATCCATTTCCAGTGTAATTTTTTTAATTCTCTGAAATATCAGCCGGTAATGGTTATTTTATTATAGGTCAAACTACAAAAAGTTTTTACTCCGAATCCGCCATATGTATGACATCGACCTCTTCCGTATTCAGGACAATAATTCAAAAAAAGAACCATGTGAAAAAAGCACGTGCGCGTGTGCGCGTAGGTAATTTATTGCTTCATTTGAGTTTACAATTTGAATTTACTCGAGTGATTTTGAAGATTTTCCTCGAAGGTGTAGCATAAAGCATTAGGTATGTATCACTCGGGAGAAAGTGCGTTTCCTACCTCGTGTGTTTTAAGGCTCAAATGACACACTAGAAAGGAATTGGGCACTTTCTCGTCTAGGTTGTACAATGTAATATTCCTTTCTACAAATAATGAAACTAACGGAAATCAAAACCCTTTCTCAGAAATGCTTGCGCCTGATTCAACTAGGTACTTTGTTTGAAAGGAGATAAAATGATGATAAAAGGCTGGTCCAGGGATTCGTTGTCATGGCAATTATGAGGCCTTAGAGGTGGATAGGTACGTTATTATGTGAATAATTTAGGTACACTTATTAAAAATAAAAACCACATAATTTTATTCTTTCAGAACTTTATTAAATTAAATTTGAGACTAGAATACAATTCGGTTACACTTGGTTTAGTCAATGGTAGGTATAACTATAACAAACATGAGCACCAAAACACTAGGTTATAAAAATTGTATGCATTGAGTTTTGTTTTGGCTGCCATAAAATACCTAAAAGCTGAGTTAAATATTCATCATAGATCTAAGTAAAATTTTGTAGATGAGGTACGTTCTCCCAGTGCTAACTGAACAAATGGCCTTAGTTTCACAAGTGAACGGAAAGACACGCTAGGTATTTCCAATCTTTTGCAATATAACTACTTACTTGATCTTGATCTAATGATCAACAAAAATATGGAAAAAGACGTACCTAGTGCGAGCGAGACAACAATACGCACGTGAAACACGAACGCAGCCGCTATTAGCTACTCAGGTGATTGGAGCTATTTTGAACATTCCACTTTCGAGAAGTACCTACCCAATTTCCGAATTTTACTTACATCGATGGATAACACAAAGAAGTAGGAACCTCTAACGTGGGTACTCTGATAATATATTTTTTTTGACACCTACCTACGTTCTATCCTAAGGTCTTCCTATAAGTAGGTACATACCTATTTAAGTAGGTACCTATCATACCTACCTAATTTCCTGAAGCAATTTCTTTTGGATTTTTTCATAAAAATAAACAAAATATCTGAGGTAACCTAGAACCTGACACGATAGACAAATAACTTACGATTTTCTAATTATTTACAAAATAACAAGTCGAAACAATAACCTATTACAATATAAAACTTTTTAAACTTTCGCGATTTGTAAACATAGTTAATGGTTTAATCGGGTATTTATCGCGTACCTTTTGTTTTTATATCCCCTACGTTTCTACCGCGTTACAGCGATCGTGGTCACGGGGCGACTGGATGTACTCGGAGTTACAGCCGAGAATTGACGGCAGTATCCACGACTACCCTCAATTCGTCTTCAGAATCAGGAATGTCCAAGTTCACACTACGACACACTACACTGACCGTATCCGATTGCAGTACAGTCGGATTACGACGCACACACATATTAATCACAGGATTCCACGAGGAATCGCTGTAACGCGGTAGAAACGTAGGGGATATAAAAACAAAAGGTACGCGATAAATACCCGATTAAACCATTAACTACTATTACAATATTATAGAATTAAAAACATCGCGAAGATAAGATATATCTATCGAAGCGGCGACAGATGGATCATAATCTAAGTAAGTAGGTAAAATGCACATTTCAACAAATATACATTTCTAAAAATTATTACTTTGAAAAATAAACATTAAAACAAACCAAACGTGTAGGACGTGTAGGTATTCATTTTTTTCCTTTAGATTATTACATACTTAATAAATATTAAACGTGGGGGGGTCGGCCTATTCTTATAGGGGGGAGGGGGCAAGAACTAGTACCGAAAATCGTCTTACGTAATAAATGAATGGCCCCTTAGGGAACTACGCAAATCCCATACAAAAAGAAGACGCCACGATAACGTCTTTTTACTAACGTCAAATAGGGCCCTCCCGGCCCATAATATATTCGTAAGAAATAATGTAATATTTTTTATTTCTGTCGCTTCGGTATGTAGACTAAAATAAAGAAGCGACGCAGAAAGAAACCTTTAGCCTGTTACATGTTATTTCTCGAGTTGGAAGCTTGGGACAAGCTTTAAATCCTCCAGATATTCTATTATTTTATAGTAGGTAAGCGTTTATGCACAGGAAGGTTTTGACAATTTGTTTGAGTATTTTAGTGACGTAAGAGTAGGTTTTGCACGTATGCGGGGGCCAATTCGGAAACCAATAACCTACGTTTTTGGTTCGTCTGCGTGCAAATACTACTCTTAGGTAAGACACTTACATAAAGATAGCGTTTTGCACAAAAACGAATCACAAACTTCGGTTTCGTTATACGAGTATGGGCCATGAGGGCCCTATTTAACGTTAGCAAAAAGACGTGGTCGGGACCAGCTGACTTTCTCGTATTGGGCCTACCAAGAGCACCAAGTTATCTACATAGTGCTGCCAAACGAACTCTACATAAACCATCATTCATGGATGTATGGGTATTGATGATGATTATTTATGGTGCTCCATGTATGTAGTGTGAAGGATCTTGAAGCTGGTGGTAGTACGCGTTGGGAATCAAAGCTTGGGCCAGTCCTGCTTGTCCTCCGGCGTATTGGGCTGGTACCAGCATTTCTCTGGAAAGAAAAGGTTTATTAACCTTGGTTTCATTTTTGGACAGGTAGGCTACCTACAACACGTACGCGAACAAAAGTTAATCAGCATCAACTTTCAAGAAGCGTTTTTACTTGTGAGATAAACCATTCTAAAAATGCACGCCCCTTTTTGCTATAAAAACTATCGTAGTTTGAAGAATTCATTACGGATGTAAGGGATGAAACTTTGGTGTTCTTCCAACACAAATAAGGTTGGTTCGTAGTTAACCCGCTTACATTCGTAATTAATGCATGCCCCTTACACAAAACGTCATAGGACACACTCCGCGTGCATTTTTAGAATAGTTTATCTTTACCTACCCACACTGATGTATTCCAGTTTTTGAAAATTGGCAAAGATCAGTTTTTGGCATTGACAAAACCTACTACCTAAGGATTTTTTTTAAGTACCTACCAAGTATTAACTACATTTTGATATCGAATAAAAAACTGCCTTTAAAAACTGTCAAATTAGTATGAATAAATAATAGTAATAGGTACCCTACCCACGAATACTTTCAAATTTATCACTATTACCTAACGAACGAAAAGTTAAAAGGGCAAAGTTAACCTGAAATTAAAACTGTCAGGCAGACCTTGAGACGAAAAAGCATAAACAAATTGAAACAATGGGTCCTTTGAGCTATAAACTGTAAAATATTGTTCGGGGCCACTCGACACCACTGCTGTGCCTATTAAGGTCACGTGACACCTTGCTTTAAATCTGAGACAGATAATTGGATACCTACCTTCGTAATAATGAATGTAGAACAATGATATGACATTTGTCATAGGAGGCTTTATCCTACCATATACAGGGTTATTGGTAATTCACTGACACTATGTTAACTGCAGGTTCTGCCCACCATCATGAACATGTCCGTGAAGACGCCAGGTCTCAATTCTTAAAATTGGTGGAAAGGTAATGATATTAGTATTTACTCCCCTCCATTCAAAAATCGTTCATTATAGGGGTTTTCTTTGAAACTAAATCCAAAAATGGCTCTGCCCTGAATTATCAGTGGGTGTGTGAGTGTTCGGCTGTCTCCCAGCTAGGCTAATGTCACTTAAATCATATTGCGTATATGTAAAATAAGCCAATGATGATGATGTGGATTAAAATAGGAATGGGAGATCGGTATTTAGTAATTAATTAGGTTTGGACATTATTTTGATCTGAGGCGAATTACAAAAAAATTAAGAATTAAGACCTGGCGTCTTCACGAACGTATTCGTGATGATGGGCAGAACCTGCAGTTTAAGCAGTGTCAGTGTTTTGTTACCTGGGATCTCCAAAACTACTGAACAGATCAAGATGAAATTTGGCGTACGTTTAGAGCAAAGCCTAACTTAACAATAGGCTACTTACTATACCGAAAATACGCGTGCGAAGCCGCGGGCAGAAGCTAGTAGGTACAAAATAAAACTATTTCAGAGGCATTAAAAATAAGCTTATGATAGGTATCATAAACTGCAAGTTGGATTTTTTAAAATTCGTTTTTTTTACAGAATAATAACATAAAATGGCTTATTCCAATAATCCCCTGCCATGATCCCCTGCGAAGGGGATTTCTGGACTTTTTGTCCAATAATCCCCTGCCGGTTCAAAGAGAAGAGGCGCAGGGGATTTGTGGACAAGAGTTCCAGAAATCCCCTGATCCACTTATTTACACCGTAAGTAGTTGTTCGTTCTTGAAATAATCAAATGCAAACAACTAAGTAACCTAACCTTATAAGTAGAACATATCAAAATGTTAACATTACAACAAAAACTACGAAAATTGGTACTAATGAAAAGGTTAACTTAATCGAAATGTTGAAGACCAGTGATGATGAGGTCAAAAATTACTGACATCAGACAAAACAGATGACAGATGTCATTTTGACGGCTATCATCAAAATATTTGAGCATGCTTTTTATATTTTTAGACGAAGTTCGATCAGCTTGGCATACTGCTTGCACCAATGCTGCTCCCCCAAAATCACTTATGTTCCAACGGCGGCAATGGAACGGGCCTCTGTGCGAGTTGACACGGGATTGTTTGACAAAACGTGCTCCAGCTCTGTGGATAATGCCCGCCTCCTGGCTGTTTCTCAATGGGAGTCAGTACATTGGTTGCAACCATTTTCTTCATATAACACCGGTACTTTATTGGATCTCGTAATTTTCCGTATCGCAAGAGGTCTTCGGTTGGGTGCAAAGTGTTGCGCGCCTCATCAATGCCAGTGCAGTACTGCTGTCGAACAGCTTGGTCATCACGGATTATCGTGTACTAGGGCCGCCCCGGTCGGATATCTCGCCACTCCAGCTTTAATGACATCATCCGGCGGGCCTTTGTCACCGCTAACGTACCTGCTATTTTCGAACTGAATGGTCTATTAAGTGACGGAGGTAAGAGGCCCGACGGTTTGACACTAGTCCCATGGGAGTTGGGGAGGCCCATTGTGTGGGCCGCTACATGCGTCGACACATTTGCGCCTTTCCATCTTCCGAGATATACGTATATGGATCAATTGAGCTACCTGTAGATTGTTTGCAACAGTCTGCAGTTCGCTGAATTGTCATTTCAAGTGTGAATACTAGTTCTAATTTATTTCGATTATCTGATTGTAATTTTTTCATTGAATAAAGATTTTCCAGTATGTCAAGCTTCCGAGATATGGGCTACTCGTCCTAGACTTCTACTTCTCTTCTTCTTTCTTTCTTCTCTTCTTCTTTCTTTCTGCTGTTAAAATTGAAACAGCCATATCTCCGAAAAAAATCGTCCTAGAGTCTCCGTTCTTAAGTTTTTGTTTATATAGTGCGTAAGTAGTATTAGTTGGTTAGCACATTCCGGTACTGACGGAAGGATGCGGGTTCAAGTCCCGCCGTAGTCGTAAATTTTTGCGATGTTATTTAATTTCTCCGTTCTTAGTTCAAATCATAGCTATTGAAATGGTCTACATTTCCGATGACAGCTGTCAAACTTCAAACGGCCACATCTCTTAAACTACTCTTACTAGACTTTGGTGCCTACCTTTCATCTGAGTCACTAACTAAAAGTCTAGCACTAGTCTAGAATAATATCCATTTCATTTTTGAAATAACCTGTCATTTTTAAATTTTAACTAACTATAACTTCCATTTTCTGACATCAGCTGTCACTTTTTACATAAAATATTATATTGTTAATTTTTGTCATTTCTGACATCACCTGTCATTTTTGACATCAGCTGTCATTTTTGACATCAGCTGTCATTTTTGACATCAGCTGTCATTTTGTACATCAGCTGTCATATTTGGAATTCACTGTCATTTTTTAAAACTGTATGGAACAGTATGTAATTTAATCTATTTTCGATAATTCAAAAGTACTTAGGAAGAATTGGGCGAACTGCGCATGGATTCCTGACGAACCGCATAATGGACGAAACGCTTGTTGGACGTTTAACCATGCAGGAAATATATGTATACCTACAGGAGAAAAATTTCTACAACCGCACATACTAATGGGACTACAAGAAATAGTTCTCCCTCGTGTTCCCATTAATGGGACAAAATAATGGGACCACGAAAAAACAGCACAAAAAACTACTCGAAATCAGCTGAAACCCTATTGTGAGTCGGAAATTCCTGAATGCAATGTTAATGTTTTGGTATGTTCTACTTATAAGGTTAGGTTACTTAGTTGTTTGCATTTGATTATTTCAAGAACGAACAACTACTTACGGTGTAAATAAGTGGATCAGGGGATTTCTGGAACTCTTGTCCACAAATCCCCTGCGCCTCTTCTCTTTGAACCGGCAGGGGATTATTGGACAAAATGTCCAGAAATCCCCTTCGCAGGGGATCATGGCAGGGGATTATTGGAATAAGCCACATAAAATAGGTGGTGGCGCTGATTTGGGTCGTCGTCGGGTATACGCCATAACGTCTCAGGTTTTCTAGTAAGACGTAAGCCGCTAATGCTGAGGACTTTATTTACAGACCCTTATCGACGTCAGACCGTAGTCATTTGTCTATGATTTTTTTTTTATCAGCCCGAAAAATACCATTCAACTTTTTGCCCTCAACACATTTCGGCTCTATTGTTGCTATGCCCTTCTTAATGACCCTTGGAGCTTGGCTATCATTAATCAATGTAAAACAAAGGGCCGGTCACACGTGTTTAAAAGGCCAGATTTTGTCGAATCGGCGATTGACTTTATGCCGACGACGACCGACTGGTGATAAGCATCGTAAGTTCAGCTGAGGTTTGTGCTTTATGTGTTGAAAGGTTTGATTATTTAGTAGTTTGAACGAGGATTTCAAAACGCTGAAGGGTCCGGCGACGGATGAATTTCCTATACAAACGTAATACCAAAATGATTTGTAATTTGAGCATATTTTCACCATGGTCTGCTATTATTTGTATTAAAATAGTATTTATCTAGGTTCCTGACACATTTTTTTTTTTCAAAATACCTTTCTGAAATGAAATTAAACCGAATCGCAATTTTACATTACAGAATGAATGTTGTAGTTTTTGTGTAGATAAGTATTTTGAAAAAAGCTTGTGGCAGGAACCTAAATAAATACTATTCTAATACAAATAATAGCAAACCATGGTGAAAATATTCTCAATCAACAAATCATTTTGGTACTACGTTTGTATGGGAAATTCATCCGTCGCCGGACCCTTAAGAGGTACCTACACGAACAAATCAGCAGTGATGTCAACTTAGCTGTTTTATAGCTAGATCTAGCAATTTTTGCATAACCCCCACGCTGGGCATGCGGGTTATGGATCGCAGTTCGGTGGTAGACTTGTTCTGTAGTGACCGCTGTTCCCCGCCCCCGGTGGATATCGCTTAGTCGCCTCTTACGACACCCGCGGGAAGAGTTGGGGTGGTGCAAATTCTAAGCCGGCACCACACAGCAGATAAAAGTCTACTTACGGTCTATTAGGCTGCTGCGGAGTGCGATCCCGCTGTCTTCTGTTCTTGAACCAGTTGGAGACCTGCGTGAGGGTTAGACCGGTCTTCTGGGCCAAGGCTCGCTTCTCATCAGGGGTTGGATACCTGTGCAATCGAGCAACTGATAAAATATGGAACTAATAAAAAACCGGGAACGAAAAAAAATCTTGCCTAAAACCATACATCAAAATAAAATATTTAAAAATCACAGTGTTTTGCGTTTAGTTGTAACACAACACAGGCCATTTGTTGATCAGCGCTGGGAGAACGTACGATATCTACCGAATTTTACTTAGCTCTATGCACTTGATTCCCTACTTGATAAATTCAAAGAAATAAACATAATGACAGTACCTTGCCAATATATTTATCAAAACGTGTTTGTGAACACTCGTAGAAATATCAATCGGTTTCCTAAAAATAGCGACATTCATAATTTAAAAAACTAGAAATAAGGATAAACTCGCTGTACCCACAACTAGGCTACACAAGATAAATGTATCTTTTAAAGGGCAATGTACATGCTTCTACAACAAAACTCCGAGTTGCAAAAATTATCAATAAATAATTTCAAACAAATTATCAAACATAATTATTATTATTTATCCTTTGTTAAAAGGCTTACTACAAAATGTCAGATTATCTAGAGGATAAAAAGCTTGGGACGAGTTTTGCTCCAGCTTGAAAACCTACTCTAACAAGGTAAAGTTTTCTTATTCGCTTCTTTACTTTACCTTAAAAAGATTGAAGTGAACAAAAAATCAAAGTGATCACTTTAATTCCTAGTTTTAAAAAATTCAATTTACGTAAGGTAAATTGAATTTTTGTGACGTGTCCAAGACTCCTGTAAGGTCAAAAGGAAATAAAGCACTTTTATATTTGACTAGTTTCTGCCCGCGGCTTCGCACGCGTTGTTTCTATGGAAACGTTTAAAGGTGATTTATATCCCATGGGAACTGATTTATGGGATAACAAGTAGCCTATGTTTGATTCCAGGATTAGACCTATCTGTATGCATAATTTCAGCCCGATCCGTTCAGTAGTTTTGGCGTGAAGAAGTAACAAACATCCGTCCATGCATCCATCCATCCATCAAACTTTCGCATTTATAATATTAGGTCCTTACATATGAAATTGGCGTTTTTCGTACTGGCCACTTTAATCACAAATTTCTCCTCTTTGGTAAGGAATTCCAAATTCAAATTTGTACAGCTATAGACTCGTGTATTTGTGCTTCGATGATCGTCATTCATTTGTTTTTTTTCTTCTGTTTTTAGGGTTTTGATGATCGAAGATCGGTTTCAAAACCCTTATGGTCTCGCTTTGTCTGTCCTTTTTTCCCTCCTTAATAACTCAAAAACTACTGCAGCTATCAACTTGAAATTTAAAACAATAATACATTTCGTGCGCCTGTACAGATTTTAAGAAAAATAAATGAAAATAAATGAAAAATGAAAATGAATATTTTCCATACAAATTGTGATGCCGAAATTTTAAAAGATACCTACAGAGTCATATGGGGTATCAAATGAAAGGTACCATTTTGTACATTTCAAAATATATTTTGAAATTTTTGTAGGTTTCATACTTTTTTAAATATTTCGAAAAAAGTCGAAAAAATACCCATTCCCCCCCCCCTATCTCCGAAGATTGCAGAGCGATCCATGTAAAATGTATGGAGCGTTTATAGACATGGATCTATATTTTACAGGAAAAATATAGAGAAGTTTGAAAAACGAACACTTTTTGAAAAATGGTCAAAAAGGGGGGGAATAATTTTCAAAAGGGGGGGCTACCTCACCGAGTGGTGTATCAAATGAAAGGTATTGGTTTGTACGTTTCAAAACAGTTTTTAAAATTTCTGTAGGTTTCATACTTTTTGAAATATTTTGAAAAAAGTCGAAAAAATACCCATTCCCCCCCCCCTATCTCCGAAGTTTGCAGAGCGATCCGTTTAAAATGTATGGAGCGTTTGTAGATATGAATCTATATTTTACAGTAAAAATATAGAGAAGTCTGTAAAAAGAACACTTTTTGAAAAAGGGTCAAAAAGGAATAATTTTCAAAAGGGGGGCTACCCCACCGAGTGGGGTATCAAATGGAAGGTATCGGTTTGGACATTTCAAACCAGTTTTTTAAATTTCTGTAACTTTCATACTTTTTGAAATATTTCGAAAAAAGTCGAAAAATTTACCAATACCCACCTTAACCGAACCACCCATTTAACCGAAGCATGCAGAGAGATCCATCTGAAATGTAACCTACTATTGAAAATGAAAGGTATCAGTTTGGACATTTCAAACCAGTTTTTCAAATTTCTGTAACTTTCATACTTTTTGAAATATTTCGAAAAAAGTCGTAAAATTTACCAATACCCACCTTAACCGAACCACCCATTTAACCGAAGCATGCAGAGAGATCCATCTGAAATGTAACCTACTATTCTTAGGTATTCGTTAAATTGCGAAGTCTCTAACCGGTACTTTTGGTACATATTTGTTGACAAACGTTCAAAACCCTCGGCGCGCGAGTTACACTCGCACTTGACGGATCTTGTTTTCTGTTTGCGTCACTCATTTTACAAAATGGAAAACTTAAAATATCGCATTATTTACGAGTACGAGTTCCGCCGTGGCACTAGTGCTGCGGAAACAACTCGAAGGGTGAATGATGTGTATGGCGGTCGTGTTGCAAAAGAAAACACAGTTCGTTTTTGGTTCCAATGTTTTCGTTCTGGAAATTTCGACTTGCAGAACAAGCCCCGTGGACGGCCTGAGACTCAAGTTGATAATGAAGAGTTGAAGGCTCATTGTGGAAGCGGATCCATCGCAAACCACGTCCGAGTTAGCTGCAGGCTGCGGTGTTAGTGATAAAACTGTTTTAATTCACTTGAAGCAAATTGGGAAGATTAAAAAGCTTGAAAGGTGGGTACCTCACGAATTGACTGAAGCAAACCGGCAAACGCGCGTCGACTGCTGCGTTACATTCTCAGTCTAAGACATCCTCCGTACTCCCCGGACCTTGCTCCAACAGATTACCATTTTTTTCGAAATTTGGATAACTTCTTGCAAGGGAAAAAATTCAACTCCGATGGGGCAGTCCAAATCGCCTTCAAAGATTTTATTGATTCCCGTCCGACTGGTTTTTTTAGTAAAGGGATCAATGAACTACCTATAAGATGGCAAAAGTGCATAGAAAATAATGGTTCATACTTTGATTAATTAAATATATTATATTAAAAAATATTCGACTTTTTGTTCCTCCCATACAAAACGCCAATTTCATATGTAAGGACCTAATATTAGTGTGATGTGATGTGATATTTGAGTCTCACCGATTCCTGTAATAGCAGTCTTTGAGCGCATTCCGACTCTTCTCTTTGAAGCAGTAGACCGTCTCCTCGCCATCCCAGATCGTCTTCGGGAGAGGGTACTTCTTTCGCAGTCTGTATTTGTCTACGGCTCCTAGATGATAAAAAAAATATTAGTGACAATCTTTGTGAAAACTGTCCAGAGGATGGATGTCACACTAATATTATAAACGTGAAAGTTTTGATGTAGTATGTATGGATGGATGTTTGTTACTTCTTCACGCCAATATTACTGAACGGATCGGACTGAAATTTTGCATTTTTAAACCTGGAATAAAACATAGGCTACTTTTTATCCCATCAATCAGTTCCCATGGGATAGAAATAAAACGTTTCCATAGAAACAACGCATGCGAAGACGTGGGAAAAAACTAGTAAGAAATAAATTAACCCAGTCGGTAAAAGAAAGTGTTTAAACAACAATTTATAAATAAGTGGGTTCTACAGTAAGCAACGAGAGTAGGTAGGTACCTACTTTCTATTAATAAAGTAAGTACTTATTATTTTCCAAAATGTATCATCGATGCAAAATTTCGGCCGATCGGTTCAGTCGTTTTGGCGTGAAGCAGTACCAAACATCCATCCATCCATACATCTAAACATCCAAACTATGGCATTTATAGTATGAATGTGATTATATAAAATTATTTAACAGTTTGATGTTGAGGTGAGGAAACGTTCATAGACCATATTTTTTAAACCAAACTTAATCACTTACTTTGGCTGACGGACAAACCAAATTACGGTTTATCTTAGCTGTAGATAAATAAGTTTATATTATGTAACATAAATAAATGAAAACAAAAAAACGCTTACCCAAAGCTCGACCCCGTACTTTCTCCGCCTCTTTATAGTGCGCCTTGAACCATAACGTCTGCAACGCGTTGTGATGCCGAGGTGGGAAGGAATGCGCTTCCAGTATCGCGTATAGCTCCTGGAACACTCCCCGGTGGTAGGCTACTAGAGCTCGTGCCCTGGCAACACAGAAAAAAAATGTCAAAATACACTTATATTTTCATAAAATGATTTAGTATTATAATGATTATGATTATGAAAGCATAATCACTTTATTACACGAAAAATAGTATTACCTATAAAGGTCTTAGGCTTAAAATTAGTTCACATAATTCACCGGTTAATTCGTCATTCAAAATAGACACAAACACAATTTAAATTGAACAGAATAAAAAATATATCATGGAAATAAAATCTTAAAAATATATAAAATTAATTAATCTTAGAATGTCAGTGAACTTATTTTGGATCAAGATATCCATTTGACGACCTATGTGGCGCAGCACGCGATGGTCTGCCTGTGACGCTGGAGGTTGCGGGTTAGATTCCCGGCTTGGGACAATTGTTTTGCGATCTATAGATTATTTAGATTTAAATTATTAAGATGTACTTATTTAGCAACTAACATGATTTTAAATAAACCAATTGCACTTATTGTTTTATATGATTTATTTTGCAAAATATTTTTTGATTAGAAATAAAATGTTCGGGGGGTTCTGAGTGTTTTCTATGTATAAAAAAATATCAGTCTATGTGGTACATGTAATAAGATTAGTTATCTAGTACCAAAAGCTCTGCTTAGCTTGGGGCTTATGATGATGTGTGAATTGTCCTGCGTTATTTATTTATTTAAAGTGTTAGGTTACGTACCTCAGAACAGTTTCATTGCCCCGTAGCAACTCTGGCGTCGGCAGACTCCAAAGGAATGCAGCAAGCTTCTCAATATCACCCTTTTGCTGAAGAGCCTCACAAACACACTGTATCTGCTCAGCATTAAAATTAAGGCATCTTCTCATATTATTTCCTTCATTCTCAGCAAAATACGACTGCGGAACCCTTTCATTATTTCCCGGACTCACACTGTCAAAAACTTGCTGACCCATTTTTAAGTCCGATAAATTCGGGTTGTTTTCACTATCCTGGCAACTTTTGAGGTCGTCATTGAAATAGTTTCGCATCCGATCTTCGTTGTCGATTTGCGAAAAAAAGTTTTCATTCGTCGTCGGCGGGAGTTTCAGTTCGAAATTCAAATATTTTTTATTTTTTGGCGGGGTGAGATAGTTTTCGAAGGAGACCTTATTGTTTTCTTGTAGGTAAGCCTCTTTGGTTGGGCGTTCTTCGCGGGTTTTTTGTTTGCAGGAAAAGTATTGCTTTTCTTCAGCAGGTGTGTAGAAATTATTTTGGGTATCGTATGGGAATGGAAGAGAAGTCTCAGATTCACTGGTGAGGTCACTGGATGGTGTGAGCCTGTCTGAGCAGGAATCCATGTTGGTGGATTTCATCACAAAATCTTGCAATCTATTTTGTAGGTAAGTCTACTACCCTGAAAAAACAAGAAACGTCAAATCCTAATTTTACATCCTGATTTAGCGTGTAGGTATGACAAAGTGAGAATTTTGTATAAATAATTATTTTGAAATCCGGGTGCCTGTGGTCCATGCGTCAAAGTTGCGTTAAGCCTATACAGGGTCATAAAAATGCACACCACCGTATATTATTTTAACTATTTTACCCGTGAGTGGTTATTATTTTTGCAAATTTAAAAAATTTGATTCAATTTCCGTCAGTTCTGATGCGAATTATTCTGTACGAGTGATGTTTTAAACTACAACAATAACATCTAAAATTTCAAACGGTCGACGTAAAAATACACACTTTGTTATGAAAACAATCAAAAGACACCGGATCTATAATATGGAAACAATGTTTTTAAGATAAAGAAAATTGAGTTGTACTAGGTAATATATTAAGTAGGGAGGTAAGTGGGGATTATGGGCATTACCCCCCATGAGATAAAAGTCAATATGGCGCTTATCAGGGTGAGTCCGTAGGGTAGTAGGGGGATACAGGCTATTGAGGAGGGAGGTACCTATAGGTAATAGGTAAGTACATCTTTTTTATAGGTAATTAAGTGGTCCATTTATCAGCTATTTCAGATTTATATGAATGTTTAAGTAAATTGTATTGGTCATATTTACATAATTTTCCAAACAATACTAACTATTGAATACAATTTCATTTTTGTTTGAATTGTTGTGATTATAGACTCTTGCTCGTAAAACTTCCGGTTTTCAAACGTAAATAATTTGTCAGAATGATAAAAACGTTTGAAAAAATATTCCTACATATTCCAGCAGATCAGGAGGGGCATAACAAAGTTGTACCTACTATACTAACATGCTGGTATACTAGTAATAAGGTTAATTCGTGTTGGCGCGAGATTAAATTTTTATGGTTTTTTTTTTTTTTTTTTTGCTTTCTACGAGGAAAACCTAAATCTGACCGAAAAGTAAGTAATTTGCCGCAATTTATACCTAAACCATTTTCTATTAACTTATGAAAAAACTTACTTCGATTCGCTGGTATTTCTGGAGCATTTAGGAAAATAAGAAGTTTTGGACTTTTTTTCCAAAACGGGATTCATTTGGGAAATACCGAAGTAACAAAGACACGGGTTAATAGAAAACAGCGTACGATTCACATTTTTCTGTTAGAATCAATCAAAATCAAAATCAAAAACTCTTTATTTCCATAAATACAATAAATATACACTTAGAAAAGGTCAAATTATAAAACTATACACTGACACGGAAATAAAGTGATATTTTTGATTTCTGTCGCTTCGGTATGTAGACCAAAGTAAAGAAGCGACGAAGAAACCTTTAGCCTTTTAGTTGTTATTTTTCGAGTTGGAGCAAAACCCGTTCCAAGCTTTTTTATCTTCTAGATAATCTGATATTTTATAGTAAGCCTTTTTGCACAGCAAGGTTTTGACAATTTGTTTGAATTTATTTACTGATAATTTTTGCAACTCACTAGGAGTTTTGTTGTAGAAGCGTATACATTGCCCTTTAAAAGATACATTAATTTTGTGTAGCTTAGTTGTGGGCACAGCGAGTTTATGTTTATTTCTGGTATTAAATTTATATTTATCACAATTTTTAGGGAACAGATTTTTTTATTTTATTTTTTATTATTTAGTTTTTTTTATTCCTTGGAGATTACAAGGAATAAAACTAAAAATTCTGAGCAACGACCTTTTTTGATGTCACGGTTGTAACTTTTATTTGTTTGTACCAACTTTACTTATAGTTTTTGTGTTACAGAATAAATACTTTTTACTTACTTACTTACTTAAAACTCTACTTCTACTATGTAGAAGGCAGAAAATATCAAAAACCACAAAAAATAATCTCGCGCAAACGCAAAACGATCAACCTTAAATTAAGTTAGTCTTACCACTTAATTACCATAAAAAAAATAAGATGATAATGTTTATGCACTTAACTATTGTTATAATTATAACTTATTCGTATAAAGGTGTATTCGCATTTCTAGCCTTCGATAATAAACCCAAAATAAGCAGATGGGAACTTTATTTTAAACAATATTGTAGGTATGTTATTGATATAATCAACTCGCCCATTTTACGAATGAGGTACTTACGACTGAAAGGAATGAAATAAAAAAGAAAAACCCCTTAAAGTAGGAGTGGGACCCTTCATGCTTAAATTATAATAATAATTATCTACATTCAGTGTCTTTTACTTATTTTCTTGAATAATATCTAACCAGCAAAAATTTTATAAGTATAAAATAACAGGTACATACCTATTTGTAATGAGAACACTTCACAATTATTTTAAAACACAATAACACATCACTGATTCTAAAATAGTTCACGAAAATTAATCTATTCAAATACACCCTCACACATTGACGATACGGGGTCAAATAACAAAAAGGTGGATTCTCATTTCAAAGCTCTAGAGGGAGACAGTTAACGAGCGACAGAGATAGATATTGTGGGTGGAGTTTGGCTGCGATGCCGGGTGTTCCAAGTTTAAATATTTTTATTTTTATTTTTTTTAAGTGACCTCTAAAAAGGCGTGGTATACATTTTTGAAAACCGGTTCTTTCATTGTTATGTCTGGAGTATTTTATGAATGGTGGTCTTGCAAACTATAATCCAGACAAATTCAACATGAAATGGCAAACTGCAAAAAAAACTGAAATCGTTTTGCTTTGCGTTTAGTTTCAGACATGGGTAGGTAATTTTCAGCATTATTTATTGAAGTAAAGATTAGAAATCTACAAGGAATGTCAGTAGCTTAAAAAAACACAGGGCAACAAAGTGACATTTATGATTGGTATGGGCTGTTTGCTTACAAACATTTCACATCGAATTTGACAGGAGTATAGACATTTTAACCAAGGCAATTAATTAACGCATTCACTGCCCAGCCTTGGCCGTCGTCGTCGCACCACTGAGCCACAAGAGGACATCTACGTCTTGAGTCTTGGGCCATGAATGTGTTAATCAAAAGTCTTCCGTAGGGTCTCATTCATCGTCTCTGAAATGAATAAAGCAAACAGTAGCAGGGGGCTTACTCGTAAAAGGAAAATCGAAGCTTCGTTGTCGTGCCAAGCCAACTCTTATGTCGCTTGCATAAGATCAGCGTTTGCACGAAAATAAATCCGAAACTTCGATTTCGTTTAAGAGTACTGGCCCAGGGTAGCCTTGAGTGCCTTGAGTTAGAAAGACGTGCAATACAATATTTATATTAGGTAACTACTGACTCTACCTTTGACGGTCAAGACTACCGACTACACAGTAAGAGTGAAAGTCAAAATCTTCGATGCAGGTAAGTCCCACACGATAAGAAATAGATAGATAGAAAATACTTTAATTGCACACCTAAAACTAAAACAGAATTTAAAATTAAATAATTATAACCTAAGTGATAATCGGTCTTATCGCTCAAGAGCGATCTCTGCCAGACAACCTGGTACGGATAGGATAGGAGAAATAGGTCTCGGACAGAAATCACTGCAAGATTTTCCAACTGGGACACCAATTGCATAAAATCTCTAGTATGTTGTAACAACTTTAAGCATTAATTTCTAAATTATTACTTTTAGTTCTTTTTTTACAGAGCCTTCGTTTGACCACCTGTAACACACCTGTGACGATGTATCACGAAGGTCCAAAAGACACCTAGATATTCACTCTTGAAGTGTATTAGTTTAGTAGGTATTATGTGTATTAGTATTAATAGTTTAGATTTATGTTAAGTTGCACCGCCATCCTGTATTTTTCTCCCATCGTTTTGGTTGCCTGGAAGAAATCGCTTTAAGCGATAAGGCCGCCAGTTCCATTGCTGTTCTCTACATGTTTATATGTAAAATTAGTTTTATGTGGTGATGAATAAAGTATTATCAATCAATCAATCAATCTTGTTTGACTAATATTCAAGTATCTAAGTAACTTAATTAGTTTTCGACTAAAATGTTGTAGTCCAAATGTAAAAAAATACAGTTAGTGAATTTTTGGACGTCCTAAAATTAAAACTGTGATAGCTATGGATATGGCTGAAAGACTGAAAAATGCAGAAAAAATTGATGGCATATCTAACTCGATTTTGCCAAATAGCGAGTTAATGACTTTTCGCTCTACGGCGACGATATACCCAGGTTTTAGTTGGCCGAAAAAAAAGATATTTGTTTGTAGCATAAACCCTATTTTTTTTATTTGCTTCTGGTGGCTTTCATATCACTGCGGCCATGATAGGCCTATTGTGATCGCCACTTTGGGTGTTCAGCCTAGAAGCAGCGGCGTTCACAGTTCGCCACTAACCCTTGCAGCTGCTAGGAACTGTAGGATTCTCCTCGGGGTAGAGTCTCTTAGCTCGTCTGGACTAAGCAGGTGCTTGCCCAGATGGATGCTACGATTTTGCATCAGTGCTATAAGCATAACCAAACAATGTTTATCTGTTAAATAATATTCCTTCCATGTTTGCTTAGCTTCAATATTATTAACATAAATGCTGTTTACTATATACCTAAGTACTACTATATAAGTTCACTAACACCACCCCTTGCTTTCTTTTGTAACTTGTGCGGATAACGGGGCTGGTCATACTTTTAGTACCTATTTAGTTTACTTAAGATAATCTGTTAATATTTTTGTATAATTGTTTGTTATCCGAGGTAAAAATAAATAAAATAAAACAGCATAAACTCTAAAGAATTTAAAAAAATACTTCCTGTATTTTCTCCATACCTAAACCCTCTTTACCGTTAACATACCGCCGGTTATGATTTCGCAGTAAAACGGTGTTATGTTCCCATATTGGTAGCTATTATGTCAGTTCCAAGTAACATCGCCGACTCAGATATCTACATGACACCGGGAAAATTTCACAATGAAGTAGATGTAGCTTGATTCAACTCAGTGAAAGAAAACTCTAGATTTAGATGACGAACTTATACTACCCTACTAACGATTTGTACTTATCTGGCTTTGAATCATTATTCATTATTATTGTATTGTTACGCAATGTTTTTTTTTTAAGTGTAACGACTTAATAAAATACATAATTATAAAAGTGAAGAGCGAAATCGCCCATCAATAGTATTTCCATAATACCTTCTTATAAGATATTCATCTTTGACTAAGACTATGACGATGTTTTCTATGTATAAAAAAAATATCTATCTATGTAGTGTATTGTATTATGTATATCAGTTATCTAGTACCTACCCATAACACAAGCTCTGCTTAGCTTGGGGCTAGATAATAACTGTGAATTGTCCAATACTATTTATTTATTACCATGAATCTTTTACTAAACAATAAAATATTATTCATTATTAATTTAGAGCTAGACATCATTGTCTACCTTAGCATTATTTTTGTTTCTATTTTTTCTAATATTGTTTTGTGTGTCATTCCGTATTTTTGATAATTTTGTTACATTTTGTAACAACTTAAATATAACTTTACATTTTGTAACGACATAGTTTCTTGTTGTCTGTGAAATAATGCTGCTGAGATCTCAGGAACACACATACTTTTTCAAAATTCTATGGACCCACCACGAATCTCGATTTGCAAACTTTAAAAAATCTTAACTCGAAAACTAGGAAAAATCGGGGAACATACATGAAGTATTTTCGGGTACCCCGGGTGAGGCATTCTTTTATTTTATGACGTCACCGTTTGGTCGACTCTGTATTTAAAAAAAATTGGTCAAGCAGAACCGTTCATATTGTATTTGCATAACAAATTACTTAGGTAGATTAAAAACCAAACTGTTGTCATTCTGAACTTGAAAATGCAGCATTATTTATTTTGCTCAGTCAGTACAATTCCCACGGTTTAGTTGAGTTTACGTCGGTGGGACAAAGTATAGTAACTTGCCTTATCAAATTCTCGCTGACTGCTAAAAACCTACTTGTCAGTGTTTTGTTTCCAAGCTTGCGTTAATTTCAATAAAAATATAAGAAAAACAGTATTGAAAATTTAAAAAATCAAGATTATAAAATATGTAGGTTTTTTAAATGCATGCCTAGTCGGTAGTCAATCATTCAAAGTGATGGTTTAACAGTATAATAAATTAATAATTACCTATTACCTAACCACCTTTTTGTACTAAAAAATATATAAATAATTCACACAGCATCATTTGGTCCCAAGCTAAGCAGAGCTTGTGTTATGGGTACTAGATAACTGATATACTTACATAATACAAAACACTACATATATAGATATTTTTTATTATCCATAGAAAACACCCAGACCAACGGAACAAATTTCTGCAGATCGTACACAAATTTGTTCCGAGGCGGGAATCGAACCCGCAACCTGCTGCGTCGCAGGCGGACCTTCGCCCGCTGCGCCACGGAGGTCGTCAATGTATGAGAATATTGAGAATGAAAACCTAGGCCTAACATAGGTAGGTAGGTAAAAATATACACCGATCTTGCACTTAAGTCTACTTAAGTGTACCTCTATAATATTTTTTCATCGTGAAAAATCTTACTACCGTTTTCAAGTACGTACTTACATATAATATCATACACTTAGGTGCCATAGAAGTAAGTTCCAGCAATTAATAGGTACAAAACTAATTAAAGGTCATAAACCTCAATACAATAGCGTCATTAGAATTGCATAATTACAATGTTATTAATGTTTTGCGCATTAATTTTATTTCTTTGAAATATAATACTATTGGCGACATAACGCCTATATACCTAAGTTATTGAAATGCGCATTTAAAACACTAGTTAAGCAATATTTGAAAACAAATTTAGATAGGCATTTGTATCTTAGGTAGCTAGACAAAGTATCCAATGTACCCCAGATTTTTTTCTGCTGTGCTGTAGAAACTACCTCTAGCTTTCTATTTATTACAAAATTAAGTAGGTAATACAAATTCTAAATTCATTTCCTAAAAAAATCACGGAGGTTTATAAAAGTCTTATTTATACAAAACATACAGTATTTTTATATACCTGCCACTAAAATAACCCTGTTGGCCGTTTCAAAATGTAGTTAGAGAAAACACTAATACATTATTATGAATGCGAAAGTTTGGATGGATGGATGGATGGATGTTTGTTACTTCTTCACGCCAAACTACTGAACGGATTGGGCTGAAATTTTGCATACAGGTAACTCTAATCCTGGAATAAAACATAGGCTACTTTTTTTCCCATAAACCAGTTCCCATGGGATAGAAATCACATTTAAACTGTTACATAGAAACAACGCGTGTGAAGCCGCGGGCAGAAACTATTAAGTAACAAAGCTAACGAAAAAAAATGTAATTATCGTACAATTTCGAGTCTTTGAACATCTTCAAATTTTCTTTCTCCGATTTTTATTTTATTTTAGTTTACCTTTTTGTTTTTCTATAATTTTTTTAGTCTAGCACTACCTTACCTACTAAATTTTTGTCCACACTACCCAAAGGTTAACAGGTAGAGAATGCTATCAATCTAGTATTATGCTCGCCCATGTACAACTTTTGTGCAATAAAGTCTATTGTTTGCAACAGTCTGCAGTTAGCTCAATTATTTCAATTGATTGAATACCTACTAGTTCTAATTTATTTCTATTATTTTATTGTAATTTTCTTTGTGAATAAAGGTTTCTGCCGTCTAAAAAAAATAAAGTATATTCTATCTATCTACCTAACTTTTAAGTAAGTATGCAAAATTTCCGCCTTCAGCAGTTTTGACTTTGAAAATGTTTCAAGCATCCACCTAAAGTTTCACCTTCATCAGTTGTATCAATTATTGATCAAGTAAGTTTATTATTATAATTATTTCCTCTTGTTTACAATAACATAATACGGGCGGTATCTTTTGCCTCCAAATTGGTCGGCTCCATGGGCGGTCTTCATTGGCGCCAAGCATTTTGATGATGTCGATAATTTTCGGCACGTGACCGATTTTTTGTTGTTGATGTTTGATCACGACTAGGTTAAGATATATATTTAATTGATAAAGGACCACCTTTTTGTATAAATAAATTTATGATAGGTAATATTGAGAATGAAGACCTAAAGATGCGTCCAGAATCCAGATTAAGTAACAAAACATGTTATAATTTAAAACATAGTTAATTAACATTTTATCGGTGTGGATTATGTAACAAAATCAGTATGAATGATTTTGTTATACAAAATTATTTTATAGCACTGTTTTAATAATGTGGGCATGACAACATAAGTTTTATAACATGTATAGCAAACAAACTCCTTTTGAAATACTGGCTGGAAAGAAGATTCTACCCGATGACGTCACATAGAAGTATTAATTGGCGCCAAGAGAAGAACCAAGCAAAGCTCTCCGGCTGTGACTTTCAGCAGATCTGCAGGGGTATTTTAATTCATTCGATTCGTTTCCGAATAGAATCCGACGGATTTATAAAACGCTATTTCGATTTCGCCTCGGGTTGATGATCGAAATAAGCAGCTCCTCCTCGTTGACATGGCCATTAGTCAACAGATTCTCTTCGAATTTTCGGTCATCAACCCGGGACGAAATCAAAATAGTGTTTTATAGATCCGTCGGATTCGATTCAAAAACGAATCGAATGAATTAAAATACCCCTGCTGGTGGGTCGTGCATTTTAGGATTTAGATTTTGAAAACGTCTTATCATCTTAGTCTGTCTGTCTGTTGTTCTGGCTAGCTGAAGCAGCTGGACCGATTTTGACGGGACTTTCAATTAATTATAGCTGATGTTATAGCGGGTAACTTAGGCTACTTTTACATTCGAAAAATGATTAGGGTTCCGCGCATAAAAATTAAAACGTGAGAAATTAAAATGTGACGACCTCCAGTGGCGCAGCGGGCGAAGCCTGCCTGTGACGCAGGAGGTTGCGGGTTAGTTTCCCGCCTCGGGACAAATATTTGTACGATCTGCAGAAATTTTGTCCAGGGCTTTCTGGATGTTTGCTATGTATACTAAAAAATATCTATCTATGTAGTGTTTTGTATTAATTATATCAGTTATCTAGTACCCATAACATAAGCTCTGCTTAGCTTGGAGCTAGATAATGCTGTGTGAATTGTCCAGCATTAAAAAAAAATCCATGAAATTTTACCTAAATACTGCGCGGGCGAAGCCACGAGCACACCAAGTTAAAACATAATAATAACCGTTATTTCGAAAAGAAAGACGTATTAGAGTCGAAAGACTAACAGCAGTACAGCAGCCTATAAATTAAATTAATTAGCCAACAACAAAGCGAGCTTACCAAATCGAGTAATTCACCAAATCCCTAAATCACTATAAACATTTAATAAGGGTAGTAATTTGACACCACTTGTATCCCACCCCCGTTGACTACCGACCAATGGGAAGACAGGTCTCTCACCCCCCGTTATTTTCCACCAATCACAGCGCAGACACTGTCAGGTGTGCTGAGGTGTTATGTTACAAGAGCTGAGCGGAGCGGATGTAAAAAAATCATTGAAAATGTAAAAGACGCGTATTTTTAGTAACAAAATTAAGCCTTTTGCACCGTTTGCAATTACGTATGACATTAATAATTTCTAGCTGTAATGTGTAGAGTGAGCTCTCTGGCTAGAATGAACGACTGTTGCCTGGAAGACAAAGTCTAATGAAGAAGATAATCTAATGAAGATACCTACATTCACCGGATCGTTTGTATAGCATTGTATGTGATGGTGATGATACAGGGTTAGCTTAGTTTATAATAATAATAATAATGATAATAATAATAATGCTGGACAATTCACACAGCATTATCTAGCCCCAAGCTAAGCAGAGCTTGTGTTATGGGTACTAGATAACTGATATACTTAATACAATACACTACATAGATAGATATTTTTAACTACTATACATAGAAAACACCCAGACCAACGGAACAAATTTCTGCAGATCGTACACAAATTTGTTCCGAGGTGGGAATCGAACCCGCAACCTCCTGCGTCGCAGGCGGACCTTAGCCCACTGCGCCACGGAGGTCGTCTTAAAAATCGCGTTTATCGCAAAGATTTGAATCACAGTGACCGGAACGGAATTTGTTACAATTTAAGTTAACATTTTCTCGTTATTAACATTTTTTGTTGCTAATAAAAACAAAAAATGTAAAACATCGTAAAAAAACTTTCTTTACGATGTTTTGTTATTATTACTTACTTATTAATATTACTACTCTGCATAAAAGCGTGTTTTTTTTGCCGAATTTCTGCATTGTTGAAACCACTCGTGTGAACTCAAACAGGTAAGCGGAGATTATCCATTTATCAGAAGCAAATCAGGAATTTAAGGCAAATAGCGAGAGAAGATGGGATCATAAGGATTTAGATAAAATATTGTTTGGGATTCATTAGAAACAAACTCTGGTAAAAGTTTATGAAAACAAAAAAGAGATAATGGATTTAATGTGTTAATAATTCCGAGGACATCCGTGAGGGCGGGTGCGGCGGCAGATTGGCCGAAGATCTCAAGAGGCGCAAATATGCAGGTCTCGACAGAGCCTACACATTTGCTCCTCTTGGAGTCGAGACCATAGGTCCGTGGGGTACCGAGGCTCTTGAGGTTTTTAAAAAAAATTATCTGATTTTCTGCTCGAAGCGACGCGTGACCCGAGGGCTGGTTAGCATCTGACGCAGCGCATCAGCATTGCCATACAGCGGGGCAATGCAGCCAGCGTCTTGGGGACGCGACGACTGGTATTGATATGGATCAGTTGAGCTTCCTGTAGATTGTTTGCAACAGTCTGCAGTTATCTCAATTGTTTTAATTGTAAATACTAGTTCTAATTTATTTCTATTATTTTATTGTAATATTCTTTTATTGTGTTTGAAACATGCTACGAAACATAGATTAAAACTCGCTGTTGTCTTAACTACGAGATTAATTAAAACAAGATCCGTCAAGTGCGAGTGTGACTCGCGCGCCGAGGGTTTCGAACGTTTGTCAACAAATATGTACCAAAAGTACCGGTTAGAGACTTCGCAATTTAACGAATACCAAAGAATAGTACGTACTTCACGTACCAACCTACATTTCAGATGGATCTCTCTGCTTGCTTCGGTTAAAGTGGGTAATGGTAAATTTTTCGACTTTTTTCAAAATATTTAAAAAGTATGAAATTTGAAAATCTTGTTCGAAATGTCCAAACCGATATCTTTCATTAGAATCTTTTCATCCTTTTGAAAATTATTCCTTTTTGACCATTTTTCAAAAAGTTTTCTTTTTACAAACGTCTCTATATTTTTCCTGTAAAATATAGATCCATATCTACAAACGCTCCATTCATTTCAAATGGATCGCTCTGCTAACTTCGGAGATAGGGGGGGATGGGTTTTTTTTCGACTTTTTTCAAAATATTTCCAAAAGTATGAAACCTACAGAGTTTTTTAAAAAACTGTATTGAAATGTCCAAACCGATACCTTTCATTTGATAACCCACATGACCCTGTAGGTATCTTTTAAAATTTCGGCATCACAATTTGTATGGAAAATATTCATTTTAATTTTTCATTTATTCTCATTTATTTTTCTTTAAATCTTAACAGGCGCACGAAATGAAAAAGAACAGACAAAGCGAGACCATAAGGGTTTCGAAACCGATCTTCGATCTCGAAACCCTAAAAATAGGCACGCACGTGCGTTATCCGGCCAGGTGGGATGACGATCTGCGAAAGATGCTGGATCTGGCAAGCTGAAGACAGGGCGCTATGGCGCTCATTAGGAGTGGCCTATGTCCAACAGTGGACTAATATAGGGTGATGATGATGATGAAGTGCGTTATTTGTAATTTTGTGAATGAATCGGAACATGTTTTCGACACACTACCTAAATCCGTTTGTAGACGTTAGTGTCATTTATAATGAATGATAGATATTAATAGGGTCATTTTCTTTTGTTTTTCATTATTCCTCAAATTTCATATGAAATCAATTTGAGGGAAACATTCACGCACGATACGTCTGAATTGACTCGCTAGAATGATATTAATATGAAGGGATACTGTTAAAAAAGAAATCGAAGTTAACGTGCAAACGCTAATCTTATGCCAGCGACATAAGAGTTGGTTTTGCATGAAAACGAAACTTCGATTTTCCTTTTCCCAGATTACTTTCCAACTGAACCACTGTAACTACTCGGTAGCTAATGGGTAGGTAGGTAACAAATTGCACGTGTCCACCTTTCTACAAAAAGACATATACGCTTACCGAAAAAAAAACAGCTTACATCGACAAAACTAAATGAACTCCCGATTTATCTGATTTCAATGAATTGAATAGCGCGCGACATTTCGTCACCCTGTATAATCGCTCTTGTCTGTGTTGCCATCTATTCAGTGGTGTTGCTACAATGGCCCGATAATCCCCAAGGACCTCTCGAGTTTAACAATAACAAATAGAAGTCTGAAATGCGCAATGCACGCAACATGAAAGGGAGCGAGATACAAAATGAAATTCATTCTAAAGGGCTATGACTTAAGGTGATTTACACACTTAGAGTTATGGCCTTATTATTAGAGTCTAAGCAGTTAGATACCTACAAAAAATATAACCTATTAATACAGAGTAAGCAAGAATGAAAATAAATATGCAGAACATACAAATAAAATAAGTAGGCAGTATTTTAACTGCGGCGGGAAATTTTCGGTTTTGCCAATCCTGTGCAAAAAGGCTTAGGTAGGTAAGTACTATAAAATATCAGATTATTTAGAGGATAAAAAAGTTTGGGATGGGTTTTGCTCCAATTCGAAAAATAACAACCAACAGGCTAAAGGTTTCTTTGCTTCTTTACTTTACATACCGTCTAGTACCTAGGTACATAACATACCGAAGCGACCGAAATAAAAAATATCAGTTAATTTTCGATGCAGAGTTTAATTTAAAGAATTTTAGCTTTTCTGAGCGTACCTACGTAGGTGCCTACGTACATTTAGAAAAGCTAAAATTCTTACATACACACATTTATTGTACTTAGGTATTAGTTGAAAAAATAGTTTTTGATTCTTGAATCGAACCGCAACCGCATCTAAGAGAAAACTTTCGCCCAATGCTGGGTTATAAAATCTTTACCATAGTCTTTACGTTCATATTCATACTTATGGTTCTTACCTTTTTTGGAGAATGTGAAAAAACATCACCATCTGATTAGAATGAATGAACAGCGTGTATGAACCCCTCATTCGGAATAATCTCATGTTGCTACAATAGTGTTTAATCCCTATAAATCTTTGATAGAATGATTGTCAACGCAGGGTAGCAGTGGCATTCGCAATTTTGAATATTTTGATATTAATGTGGCTTGGAATGCGCATTTTTGCATTACGTTTTGTTTTGTTAAATTATTTTTATACCTAGTGTAAGTAAAGGATTGAAATTAAGAGAGATCTGGGCAAAAATAGTACTAAGTACGGTATTTTAAACTAAAGAACAACGGAAGTTTAGTTACATTATTACGTTTCTAAATTCCATCATAACTTGGAATGACTATAAGAACTCTACCTACCTTTATTCAGAAAAATCTCTTCAATACTAAAGTTGGTAGGTGCCTTATGTTTTTCAACAGCTCTACATAAAAAAAAAACTACTTAAACTGAACCTCTGCCCATTAGAATGAAAGATGTACTAACTTCCACTAGTCCAGCATGACTCAAACCCCTGTTACAAACACAAAAAACAACAAAGCATTGCTCGCTCAATTTGCACAACACAAAACTCATGCGCATTTTACCCCCGCTGCGTCATTGTGTGACATCAAATCACAACGCAGCTTGTTGGCCCTTGTTAGGCAGATTAGAATAGGTAATATACAATATTTAGGTCAATTGTTTGTTGTTTATAATATTTGTAGTTTATAAGTACAAGTAGATACTTAGAAAATAAAAAAGAGACTATTATTGAGTAAGATTACCTGTAGAAGGTCATACTTACCTTCTTTCTTTCTGAAGTGGAGCTATTTATTTAGGAGTATTGGGTAGTATAGGAATATTTCGTATTTTTTTCTCTTAGAGAATAAAAAGAAATAAACAGAAATTTTTAGTTGTAACATCACCTACCGTAGATTTACCAGATCTTTTTTTTTATCTTGTGGATCGAATGAAACGTTTTGTTATGATTATGACCCTGTATACCGTTCGTACTTTGCAAAGTATGCCAAGTCATTCCGGATACGTGTAGTCTGAAAGTTAAAAAAAATACCTTATTCCAAATTCGAAAATCCAAAAATAATCATCGAGATAAAATTTCAAAATGAGAATTCCTAAATACAAATGCAACATATTGCGTGTTGGTCGATTATACACAATAGTTTTGTTCATACAATGTTCATAGTATTTTTTCATAAATTTTGCTCTCGATTTGCTCCTAAACTATTGTCCCTTTGTCAGAATACTCGTAACTACGGATTAACAGAGTCACGCCTTTTGCTAGGGATTAAAAAAAACTTACCACCGAATTTATGACAGGGTGTTGTAGAGCTATGAACCCAAATCACCAATCTTTAAAACGATATATTATTATGCTCTTAAAACCAATCAAATTATTATTTGTGTACGTAAATAATTAAATAAACTCGCGTAATGTTTTCCTGTTTTCGGTAAACTTGGTTTAATTTTATACACGGGCTCTTAATTATGGTGGTTACAAGAGCAATCACGGCAGGTCGGTAACTATGTATGTATAGGGTCCAAATATTTTTTCCGTAGGCACCCCAAGGTCAAGTGCCAATAACGGAACCTTCTAATTTAAGTTTTAATTAAAGTTGTAAATCGGTTCCTTCGTACTTAGGTTAAGATTACACTGAGGTACCTGACAAACACCTACCGTACTTAAAACTATGGACGTTGACAACACGTCATCGTCATCATGCCATCCTGAGACACCCTGTATTAGATAACAGACATAAAGCTCAGGTTACACGATAGACGATTCACGAGGAATATGAAATTAATGACGGTGTGTGAACTGCCTTATCAGTGTTGGGTTACATCCTCTGGTGTCTTTCTTATAGGTACCTAGTACTCGTTAGAGTAGCTAATACCTTCCCATGTTCCTGTTATCTTGTTCCTTACGATAATTTAATGTATCTAACTAGATAGAGCTTAGAGATTTTGATAACGATATCTTTATTCACAAAGAAAATTACTATCAAATAATAGAATCTTAATTAACTAGTACCTAACTATACTACAATTGAAACAATTGAGCTAACTGTTGCAAACAGTCTGCAGGTAGCTCAACTGATCCATAACAATACCAGAAGCGTCCCTAAGACGCTGGCTGTATTGCCACGCGCTGTATGGCAATGCTGATGCGCTGCGCCAGATCACCAGCTCTCGGGACACGCGTCGCTTCGACCTAACGCTCAGATATTTTTTTTAAAACCCGAGGAGCCTCGGTTCCCCACGCACCTAGGGTCTCGACTCCAAGGGGATCACGGATGTCCTCGGAAGATGGGAAGGCGCAAGTCTGTCGACGCATGTAGCTTCCCACACAATGGGCCTCCCCAACTCCCGTGGGATGGGACTAGTGTCATACCGTCGGGCCTCTTACCATCGTCACGCAACAGACCATTCGGTTCGAGAATAGCTGGTATGGTACGTTAGCGGTGACAAAGGCCCGCCGGATGATGTCGTTAAGGCTGGCGTGAGATGAACTGCAAATAATGTCAACAAAGCCAAACAAATGAAATTAAAATTGACATGCTTGGATTAAATTTAATTTACCCAATATTTCAGGCAAAATGATCTCAATTGGCTACCTACTTTGAATATATAAACAGGGTGATTTTTTGGACGAGGCAGTAAGGGGTAGTTTCCGGTGTAGCTACCGGAAATTGAGCTTAGCAGTCCTTTAAAATTTTGAACAGAAATTTTTATCCCCATTTTCAGATTTTCAAAAAAATTTACTGTTCGCAAAAAAATGGTATTTTACACAAAAACTTTTTTGATACCGATCGAAGGTAGACTGATCAAAAACTTCTATCGGACTGGACCAACTGAGGTTGGAGTACTAGTAAAGTCAGAAATTGCAAAAACGTTTCCTATACATTTTGTAGGAAATCATCACCACTTTATTGAACACTAGCTGTACCCGCGACTTCGTTCGCGATTGCCTTACCTGCCGACTAATTAAGTTCACATTTAACCATAGTCTCTCATATTATGAAACGCCGCCGTGCAAAAAATCGTGTAGAGTCTACGGGGGATAGCATATTGTCATCTTCAATCCCATTCTTTAACCACACGACTTTTAGCTACGACTCGGCCAGCGTCAGTGTTAAGAAGTGTCCTACTCGTTTGACTTACTCACAGCTGGGGCCCTATTCTGCTATACTAATCGCTTCACTATGACAGGGCTATCATCACTGAATGACACGTTTTGGTATTCCACCTTGGATGAAAGAAATTATGATGAATGCAGATGGAGAGACGCGCGTCAAGTTTGAAACTACATATTAATTTATTTCGCGCGCACTATCTGGAGTTTTATTAATCTAAGGATTCTACGTGATGATTCTGCGACGATTCCATTGTCATACTGAAGCAATTGTTTTGCAGAATTGGGCTCCTGATCCATTTGACTGGACCACTGTAATTTTTTTTCGTTAGTAGGTAGGTACAGTTGGCTGTGTACCACAATAAAAAATATTTTTCTGCGGTTCAGTTAGTTTAAATGGACCACAATAATTAATTAATTTAATTGTACTACCGAAGTTTGGTTGGAGTAAGACTCCAACCAAATTTCGGTAGTACTGTTAACTGGACCAGCTAAACCACCATATATCATGTAAGGCAGGAACCTAACTTATTTTTCCAAGACCCACCACCTTAGTAGGTAGGAACCTAACTAATGGGTGCGTCTTGGAAAAATAAAGAGATAGGAACTTACCTACCCTTTATCTACTAATTTTTTTCATCAATCTACAGATTATTTCATCAATCTACTGATTTTCTACTCGACTTTCTACTGATTTAGTCATATTCGATCTTGCAACACTGTTTCTAACAAAAAGAATGCATGAAATTGGACGACGCGTAGACCCGTCGTGATGCGCGGTTAAAGAATTCTACTTTTTCCTCTCTCCCAGGGGAACCTTACTGAATTCCAGGATAAAATGTATTCCATGTCCTTTCTTCAAAACGTGCCAAGTTACATTCCAACTCATTACCTATGTAGTTTCGGCGTGATGAGCGGTGAAGGAATTTAACTTTCATCCCCTCTGCCAGGGCAACCTTACTGAATTCCGGGATAAAATGTATCTTTCCTCATGGTACGAACTAAAATCACGCCGAGTTGCATTCGAATTCATTAAGTAGTTCCGTCATGATGCGCGGTTAAAGAATTTTACTTTCATCCTCTCTCCCAGGGGAACCTTACTGAATTCCAGGATAAAATGTATCCCATGTCCTTCCTTGAACTCAAATCGTACCAATTCAGTCCAACTCATTCAGTAGTTACGGCGTGATGCGCAGTGAAGGAATTTTACTTTCATCCCTTCTCCCAGGGGAACCTTACTAAATTCTGGGACAAAAATGTATCTTTCCTCGTAGTATGAACTCAAATTATGCCGAGTTCCATTCAAATTCATTAAGTTGTTCCGTGGTAATTCAATTCAATTCAATTCGTTTATTTCAGACAACAATAAATTATATATAATGGTAATGGGCGGTTAAAGAATTTTACTTCCATCCTCTCTCCCAGGGGAAAATTACTGAATTCCGGGATGAAATATATCCCATGTCCTTCCTTGTAGTATGAAATCAAATCGTGCTAGGTTTCATTCCAACTCATTTAGCACTTTCGGCGTCATGCGCGGTGAAGAAATTTTACTTTTATCCCCTCTCCCAGGGGAACCTGACTGAATTCCGGGATAAAAAGTATCCTATGTCCTTCCTCGTGGTATGACCTAAAATCTTACCGAGTTTTATTTCAATACCTTTAGTAGTTCCGTCGTGATGCGCAGTTAAAGAATTTTACTTTCATCCCCTCTCCCAGGGAAACCTGACTGAATTCCGGGATAAAAAGTATCCTATGTCCTTCCTCGTAGTATGACCTAAAATCGTGCCGAGTTTCATTTCAATACCTTCAGTAGTTTCGGCGTGATGCGCGTTTAACAAACAAACAGACAGACAGACATGAATGAAAAAAATTGCAGTTTTGGCTTCAGTATCGATAATAGAGTGCCCTCCAAAAAAATTTTTCAAAATATCTTCAATGTACAGAATTGGACTTGTTACAGTTTTATTATAAGTATAGATAGATAGATTTCTCTAAAAACAAGATCCGTCAATTGCGAGTGTAACTCGCGCGCCGAGTGTTTCGAACTTTTTTCAACAAATATGTAACAAAAGTACCGGTTAGAGACTTCGCAATTTAATGAATACCTACCTAAAATAGTAGGTACCAACCTACATTTCAGATGAGTATTTTTTCGACTACTTTCAAAATATTTCAAAAAGTATGAAAACTACAGAAATTTGAAAAACTGTTTGGAAATGTCCAAACCGATACCTTTCATATGATACCCCACTTGGTGAGGTAGCCCCCTTTTGAAAATAATTCCCCCCCTTTTTTACCATTTTTCAAAAAGTGTTCGTTTTACAAACTTCTCTATATTTTTCCTGTAAAATATAGATCCATATCTTTAAACGCTCCATACATTTTACATGGATCGCTCGGCAATCTTCGGAGATAAGGGGGGGGGGGGGGGGGGGGGTGTTTTTTTGACTTGTTTCGAAATATTTTAAAAAGTATGACCTACAAACTATTTTGTAATGTGTAATGTACATGTACAATGTACAAACTGATCTTTTTAATTTGACACCCCACATGACCCTGTACGTATGACACATCTTTTAAAATTTCGGCATCACAATGTGTATGGAAAATATTCATTTTCATTTATTTTTCTTTAAATCTGTACAGGCGCATGAAATGTATTATTATTTTAAATATCAAGTTGATAGCTGCGGTAGTTGCTGAGTTATTATGGAGGGAAAAAAGGACAGACAAAGCGAGACCATAAGGGTTTCGAAACCGATCTTCGATCTCGAAACCCTAATTATGGATCTCCTAATTCTCCTAAGACCATTTTCTTGTAGCTACACCGGTTAAGGTACCACTCCTTAATGCCCCGTTGAAAAAATCCACCTGTATAGTGTTTAAAAATCAACAACAATTAAGTTGATGACTTGTATGTAAGTAGGTAAAGTAGGTATCTAATGCGGGATTGTTCGTCTTCTTTGCAGATAATTTAAAATCTAATTATAAATGATCTTTGTAGGTAGGTTAGGTAGGAGTCTTGCATCTTTGAATGATTCACTTAATATATTTTCTATTCTAGCAACACTGGGAAGTGTCAGATTCAGCGTTATTTTCGACACAAACTGACACCTTTATTTCATGCCCCGTCTGTGACCAGTCGAGCATGATACCGATTGTATATCTATCTATCTACCAACATACCTAGTGAGTTTTCTAACATGATTAATTTATGTCCATTCCATCTAACTCATGCAACCTGTACCAGGGAATCTCTGTACTGGAGACAATATGTACCTATCGAATGGACCCCCAAGTATGTTCTGCGATTTTTTGTAGTTTTGGAGATCTGATTTTTTTTTGTTTTATGTTCAGATTTTTAAAAATGTTGTACGGTTTTAGCTAGGTATATTTTTTGTTGTGAAGTGATTCTTTGATATTTTTTTGTTACTATCATCATGATGTAATTTGTGCCCTGACCTTTGTTTTTTTTTTCATATTGCAATGGATAATACAACTATCTAAACCACTCGTTCGAAAGAAATAATCTCCAACCTAGTAAATAATCACGCTAACTAGTAAAACGTACTATGATCTTACCCACCTTTGTCTGCCGTGTGTCAAGCAACACACATTATTGGTCAGTCTTATTGCTAAAGAGTTATCTCTACCAGACTTATCAGCACACACCAACACATACGTCTACCAGTCCACTGTGAATTATTCGATGTGTTTTTCCTACAAATTATTGAAGGATACATTTTTGTGACTCTTAAAACTTCCCGCCAAAACATGACAAGTTTGACAGATTGCTTCCGAAAAAAGTTAACAAAAATATCTATGACACATTTCTTTCTGCGCATTTTTCACGCATTTTTACAACATGGACTGTTTATTTTTTGAGCTTTTTCCATATTTTTAGACTTTTTTGGTCATAAGACACCTCATTATTTTGTATAGAGTTGTTTTTTATTGATGACGGAGGGGATACGACATTTTATTGTGGATAAGATCTTCATATTTCATTACCGCTGTACAAAATTTTTTAGTTTTCATTTCTAAATTTATAAGACGATTACCTACCCTGATAATATATGTAGGCGCTATATAAATAAAATAAAAATAGCTTTATTTTGCAATACACTATGAATGAATTCAAAATGAAAAATTTTGAACTTAAAAAAGTTATAAGGGGTCAGTATAACGTCGAAATTATCTAACTCCTAGTTGTTAGTGAAAGGGTCCTCCAAACGTTTGACCAGAGTTTTTCTGCAGTCTTTGCCAGATCATCGCTCCAACGGGTTAGCGGCCTCCCTCTTTTCCGTTTTGAGTCGCGGGGGTACCAAACGTGACCAAACTGTACCGTTTAGGGGCTTACCTACAAATTCTTAAATATTACTTAAGTAGGTATATTAGAACTTTCGCTCATTTTAATAGCAAGCAGTCGAGCTTTTTATAAAGATTTTTTGTTATTAGTACGCGAAGCTACGCGTGACCCGAGAGCTGGTGAGTATCAGGCGCAGCACATCAGCATTGCCATACGGGGCAATGCAGCTAGCGTCTTGGGGACGCTTCCGACTGGTATTTCTCTTTGTTCGGTTTTCCATCATCAGTCTTTAATTGATATGTCCACTGAAAGATATACCTACATAAAGCTTGATAGGACCTAGCTGAAATTTTGCATACAAGTAGGTAATTCTTATCCTGGAATAGGGCATGCAAAATCGGAAGAATACCCAAAACCGGTTTTTGTTCGATTTTTGATTTTTAAAATCGGTTTTTTCGGTTTTTTCGATTTTTTCGATTTTTATTGTTTCAATACAAATAAAAATACTTGATTATTTTTGTAGTCATTTAATAAAACATGAAATCTAACCCCGCGCTTGCCGAAAATACGATCTCAAAAAGCTCTTGATCAGACAAATTGTCAAATCGAATATCGCGCTCCCAATCTTCATCTATGATTTTTTTGCACTTATCAACCACATTTTTCCAGTCCTCTGGCGTGACATTTTTACAGGCATTGTGCAGTGAGCTTTTTATTTGCCGTAAAAGGAGGTTTAGTATTATGTCTGGCTGCGTGACCTTTGACGTAGGCCCATATCAGTTCAATCGCGTTATATTGACAGTGATATGGTGGCAAACGGATGACTGTATGGCCTTTTTCCTTAGCGATCTCATCTAAAATGTAAGTTGGCGTACGGGTTTTGTGTATATTATTAACTAATTTCAGTAATTAATTTTTCAGCATCGTCTCGTTGGCTTCTATGCCTTTGCTTTGCAGATATGCGATTAGTTCCATTTTTCGGTTGCTGGACGTCGGCGGTTTGTTTTTTTGCACTGAGTGGTACGGAGCGTTGTCCATGATTATCACACGCGGCTCGTTTAAATTATTTAATAGGATCAAAAACCATTTCTTAAATTGTTCGAAATTCATTTCTTCATGATATTCTGTGGTCTTCATCGACTCGAATGCCAGAAGGCAATTAGGCACAAAACCTGAAGCAGTCCCAGCATGAGCAATTATGAGTCTCTGTCCTTTGCTTTCGGGTACTTTGGTGGTAAATTCCGCTTTCTCATCTGTCCACGATTTTGATACTGTGTGGTTTGCGTTGAGCCATGTTTCGTCCAAAAAACCACTTTCTCCCAGTCTATAATATAACATAATATAAACATATTATTAACTACAACTTTTTAAATAATTAAGTAACTAATTAAATCAAATTGCTTCGATTTTCACATTTTCATAATCGATTCATTATAGTCTGTGGTTAAGATGACGCACTACTCTATGGTAAACCAACCCCTACCACCAATAAAGTATGATTATTGTCTTGCGTACATATTGAAGGAATAAAAATATGGAACTTCATGCGCGTGATCACTACGTGTAGAATATACACGGACGGCTCTAAGACTGATATGGGCACGGGAGCAGGGATTCACTCAATGGATCTCAACATCAATGTATCAATAACCTTAGGCAAACACAGCTCCATATTTCAATGTAAATGCGCAGCTATAACCGAGGCAGCCACAGCTGTGCAAAGAAGAGATATAGATAACCAGTGCGTGCGAATCCTGTCTGACAGTGCTGCTACACTCAGAGCCTTGGCAGGAAACAGCTGCAACTCCAAAGTCGTGTACGAATGTCACTTGGCACTCGAGAGGATCTCCTGTAGAAACAGGATAACCCTTCAATGGATCAAGGGACATAGCGGTTCACTTGGAAACGACGCTGCCGACGAATTGGCACGGAAAGGTTCGGAGACGCCGATAATAGGCCCACCTCCGCTCCTTCCCCTACCATTCTCCCAATTCCGAACATGGATAAAACTAAAAACCACAGAAACGCATACTGAACGATGGACACACCTACAAGAGTGCCGTCAGGCAAGAGCAGCACTTCCAGTTGCATCACCAAGGCTAACCAAGCGCCTACTGAAACTGACCAGAATGGACCTACGCGTCCTAGTGGGGACACTCACAGGACACTGTCCACTGAACAAACATCTCTTCACCATCGGAGCAACAGACAGCCCTCTCTGCAGGGGGTGTCTCACTAACGAAGAATCAGCTGCCCACGTAGTCCTGGAATGCAAGGGAGTAAAAGCGCAACGACACGAAATCCTCGACCACCCGAGGTCACTCCGCGAAGCCTGTGAAGATCCCAGGAAGATTCTCCGCTTCTGGACGGAGTTAGGCTGGTTGTACTAGCAAACTAAACACGCACAATGGACCAATCCGAGTCTAAGTGCGGACACAGGAATACACACACCATAACCATAACCATAACCATAGATCACTACGTGTATGTCAACGTCAATGTCCCGCGTATCAAGCTTTAAATAACAAATAATACATACAATAAATTAGAGTGTGGTGTGGTGTTGCCACTGCCGGAGAATTTATAAAAATGGTAAAGATCGGAAAAATCGAAAAACACCGATTTTGACTTTGAAAACCGGTTTTTAAAAATCCAGGAATATTGACCGATTTCCGATTTTTTCGATTTCCGGTTTTCCGATTTTGCATGCCCTATCCTGGAATCAAACATATGCTACTTTTCATCCCATAAATCAATTCCCATGGGATAGAAATCACCTTTAAACGTTTTCATAGAAACAGCGCGTGCGAAACCGCGGGCATAAGCTAGTTATTTATATAACTTATTAGCTATATACAATGATTTTTTTAACCCACATCATTTACTGCCGAGCGTAACCTATTTACTGCCGAGCGGTGATCTCCAATATGTACCAATAAGTACTGCAAGATTTAAACACTTACTTAAACAGTAAGCTCTTTGGTCGGAGCAGTCTTATCCATACTAGGTTATTGTATCTCCAAAACAAAATCTCTACCATCTTACTAACTATTACTATTCTATGTATCAGGGATAGTTTTTGTCGCAATAAATCTGTCAGTGGGTGTCGTGTCACGCTCCCGAGTTAACCCTAGTGGCAACCCTAATTAGAGGTTATGTTTAGGGAGGCCCGAACGGAATGGATAGAGCTTTCGCGTTTAGTTGTCAAACTAGGCCTAGATCCGAGAACTTACTGGATCCCTGTGGAAAACATCTCGAATTACATAAAATGCAATATTATTTCTTTGGTTCCTTGAATGTGAAAACATGATTGACAAAAAAACATTACAAAAAATATGAAATTGCACTGTTTCTCACATAATTTGGTCGAGATCTCGGGAACCCTACATAATCTAGTCTAAGTATTGAAATATCTTTTGGTTTTATTCGTAGGTTATAACTAATTTTTTGGTTCCTTAAACCGATGTCATCATAAGTTGTATATTTTTCTTGTAACTATAGAATAACTTGATTTTTGCGCTTATGCCGCTCCAAAAACGTATAATCCGTCCCGCACCTATGAATGCGAAATCCTATACCTATCCTTTACACAAAATGGCGCGCATTGCGCCCTCTTAACTTTTCACGACCAAAAAATCTTCGTCTTCTTTTCCTATAACTAAGAAGGTAGGTGGGTACCTACCTACCTTCTCAGTTATAGGAAAAGCAGTACCTACTGTTGGTACTGCAAGGCCACAGAGGAAGCCAGCCTAGGCACAAAACGGGACTGAAGACTCACTTGAGGCATCAACCCCTTCCACACCCACAGAAAAGCTGAAACGAACCTGTCAATCACCGAAAGTTCTGCTCCGATACTTCAAGGAGTTGGGCTGGTTAGGCAGGTGGAGAATGCAAAATACACTCCTAGGTGACATGCCAGTGCAGATCTCAGCTCCCCCACCTACAATTATTACCTAATTAAAATTTACCCTACTAATGTCACATAAGGGTAAAACGTGTTTTAACCGCGACTGCAGCTTCCGGCATTCGTCATAAAGTTTTTTTTGGCAAGGTATTAAATTTATTTTATTCACAAAGAAAATTACAATCACAATGCTTTTAGTGTTTGCAACAGTCTGCAGTTAGCTAAATTGTTTCAAATTGTTATTACTAGTTCTAAATTATCTCTATCATTTGATTCTAATTTTCTTTATTAATAAAGACTTATCAATAAGCTCTTTCAAAGTCTCAAAGATAAGTACCTAATAAAATTGTTACAAACCTGTAATGCGCATTAACGCAATCACTGCCCGCCTGAGCAGTGAATTCGATCCCAAGGGACGCGCGGGCGTCGTACGTGGGCTACTTTCTGAAAGATGTTATGATTTGTTTTACATTTTCAAATTGTACAATTTCTGACATGCCTTGTGTAAAATTAATTAATGACCTATGTTATAAATGGTAAATGTATAAATACAAATAAAGATGACTCTACGAAGTAAGTTCAACAAAAATGGCAAGTAATTTCCAAAGCTAAACATCTGGAAAAGCAATTTTCTCAATTATTCGAATCATTATAATTGACGCCATAACAATTTGCCTTATTTGTTACCCGACCCCGGTTAGAAAAGGAAGGTAATGAATTTAATTAACTCTCCTGGGAGTAAACTAAATTTACCATCGGCGTCAGTTGACTTTGCGCGCCATCTAGTGGAGCTAGTGATTATGAAAATAAATTGGGAGATAAACGTTTTTAAAATTAAATCTAGGTATTGAAAGTAAACTTTAAATCTAAACGTAGGTACGTACAGGAGGCCTAATTTATTTTTAAAACCTACGCAATTGCGTGCTTCGTTTCGGCCAACGTTGGTACCGAACGAAATGTGCACCACAAAAAACAAAAACGCAATTGCGTATTTCGAAGAATTTAAATAGGCCTCCAGGTACTCGGACCGCGGAAGAATAACTTTATTAACTTGGACACTCTAATTACGACAGCTAAAATTTCACCCCCAATTTGGCACGGAGGGGTGCAAACAAATCACTGAGGATGATCCCTTGATATCTTTGATGTAGGGGAAGTGAAGAGGGTAGTTCGAATTAGCGTAAAATTGTGTCAAATTATACAGATTTATCTGCTTTTTTGGAAGGTAAATAAGAGATGAAGAGAACTGGAAAATCTCTTGTTTATTTTCCCGTGGCACCTGGCGCCATCTTTCATTTGATTATGAAAGCTTCAGTAGGTTTCAAAAGAAAAAATGGCGGACAGACATTTTGTGGGTCAAATCAATTTTAGGATTGTGCTTTTGATTATACCTACCTAAAAATAATTTTATCGATAATTTTGTTTTAGTGGGCAGAAACCATAGAGTAAAAACTCGCTGCTGTCTCAGCAGAGGGATAGTGTCATTCAACAATTTGACAATTTGTGTAACCAAAAACCGATCTATGTGTGTTTTGACAGCTCGTAAATACAGTGCTTTCACTCACACATTCGTATGATTGAATGTTGCAAGTAAATGGCATTTTCCCTAAAAAAATGGGTAATTTTGTCGACTTCAGTGGTGCAGCGGGCGAGAGTCCGGCTGCGACGCAAGTGGTTGCGGGTTCGATCTGCAGAAATTTGTTCCGTTGGTCTGGGTGTTTTCTATGTATCATAAAAAATATATCTGTCTATGTATATAATGTATTAAATATATCAGTTATCTAGTACCCATAACACAAGCTTTGAGTATCTTACTTTGGGGCTAGATGGTGCTGTGTGGATTATCCAGCATTATTTATTTATTTATTTATTTTGTGCTTTTCCTTAATAACTGGTTGGCGTCAATTGTTAATTTTCAAATTTCAAAAAAATACACGAATGAAGTTTAAAAAAACAAGAACATTTGTTCGTAGGGAAAGTTTGGATGTTTAGATGTATGGATGTTTGTTACCTTTTAACGCCAAAACTACTGAAGGGGTCGGGATAATTTTTTTGTAAACAGGTTGCTTTAGGCCTGGAATAAAACATAGGCCTCATTTTATCCCATAATTCAGTTCCCATGGGATTGAAAGAAATAACCATAAGGCGTTTCCATACAAGCAAAACGTGCGAAGCCGCGGGCAGAAACTAGTATATTATATATTTCTACCTACTTACATGTTAGAGCTGAAACTAGTTTGATACAAAATTATAGAAGAGACATTTATCAATTGATGCCAATATGTGGTAAAATACACACATAAAGTATTTAATACTACACCTGCAGGAAAAGTGGCTTATTCCTTTCTACTCTGCAGAAAATACAGCTTTACTTCCGTACTAAATTGCGGCTAAACTCTATGCAAAACCATTTCTAAAGTTTTTTTTACAAGTTAGTAGCCGGTAGCTATTCAAAAAGGTTTTACTCCAAGTCTGCCAAATAATATTGGCTTTTCCCGTTTTCGAAACAAACATTTAAAAAAAGAACCAAGTGAAAGCGCACTCGCGTCTATTGCCACAGATTACTAGATAGAATATTCTCGAGTGATTTTGAAAAATACTAAAACGATGTTTTTAAGTGAATAAATTTGGAGAAAGTTAAATTCCTACCTTTCACACGAGACACCTTTCCTCTACTACTTTATACTTAGTACCAAACCGGGGTATATTTTTCCCCACGCATAGCAAAATTTTCACGAAAACTGCTTTGAAAAATCTTCAACTTATTTATGATTTTTGATGGCTGTTTTACGCAATATTACAAGTTTAATATTAGTACTCACCCATGAAATTTCCTTTTTGCATTGTTAGTTTTCTTATTAGTGGTGTTTGCACACCCTTGCACCGCACATTACACCATTTTTATATTTTTTTGTCGGAGCTGCTTTCCGCGCCATTTGAAGTATTGTACTAGGGGTTCGAAATTGAAATTGCGACGATTAGTCGCAATTTTTTAGACTTACCTCGTTTGTGTCAACTACCATTCTAAGCCTTCTTATTCTAAGGCAGAAACATATTAAGACGCGTGATTTTAATGTCATTTATTCGTAAAGACAATTCAATAAATGAACGCACTAAATTACAATAAGTTTTGAGATATGTCACTTAGATTTAAATTAGTGATAGGGAAATGTCATTAATTAATTTAATTTTGAAATTGGTGTTTTGGTTTTTTCTACAATAATTTATTCGTAAGTAGGTAAGTATTACATGAAGTTTTGTTTTGTAAACTTTCAAGGTTTAGAACCACATCCACTCACGCTAAATATTTCTAAATTACCGTATTATTTTAATAATGACATAACCACTCCACTTTACAAATATCATTAATATTTATGTATATAATAAGCTACAATACTTTACGCTATTGTTATAAGATCAATGTTACTGGAAGACAAATCGTATGGCATATAATAATTTTAGTACATTATTTTAAATACAAATGCACCGATATGTACGTAATGCTACCAAGCTATTGAGGAAAAACAACTACAGGATTATACAAAACATTAGGAAAATAGAATTATATTCTCATTCTAATGGAAAAAGTTTCAGAAATATTATTATCGAATTGAAAAAATAATCGAAAACGCTAAGAACTTGGAAGTAAAGAAAATAGTGCTATACAGATCTAAAACTGGAAAAGTGGCTTACAAAGTCAGGAAATATTTACATTTTAATTCCTATAAAAACGAGTTTTTGAAACAGCAGCTGATATCTGCTAAAAGAAAGCTGATTTTCTTTATTTACAGCAACAAGCTAGTCAAATTAATAAAGGACTCTAATCTTAGCTTAAATCTATTATTATTAAATAGGTTGATACATACTACTTAGCTTTATGAATTTAGATTATAACAATCATCACAAAACGCATTTCATTAAACTTATATTATGAGAACGATATGTTATTGGTAATTGATGAGTATTAGGTATAAAGAAATCGAAAGCCTTAAAAGTTTATAAAAGCATTACACAGCATTTCTTAATTAGCAAAACTTGGCTACCAGTGTCTTGATTGTAACGATTTCGTACCATAATCATAATGCTAATAATATACAGATAAAACAAGATTAAAAATAAACTGTTCTAAAAGTAGTACTATTAGTAAATAATCTTTAAAAAAATATATTAAATAAGAAACTTAAAATTTGATTGGAAGTTTGAAACAGAGGTAGGTAACTAGGTTAAGTTGGAAGTGATTGGAAAATCATTAACATCTGTACAAAACTATGCAAATAATTATAAATATATCTTATGACTACTATGAATTGTTTAGTAATAAAGGCATTCCACAAACACAAGAAATCTTACAATAACGTGTAGGCAATCCTATGATTAAAAAACATTTAATGTTACCTAACGCTAAATAATATACTACATTAATCTTAAAACTAAAAACACCAGTACCAAGTTTTGCGCACAATACAACACCAAACAGTGTCTTCCGACAGCATTCAATAAAAATGTATTATTGCTTGTACACGTAATATTTCATTATTTGTGTCCGCTACATTGCAAACAATTTCAAATAATTAATTTACAATAAAATTATTATTATCTTCTGATATGTATGATACAACATGACGCTAATTTCTACATTTGCATTAAGCCGGCTTTTGACTATGGGATATAATATAAATTACATCTTGTGCTATATATTACATCCCGCGATTGCTATTCACACTGTAAGATATATATTTTGGAACACACATGATCAGTTTACACGTCTGCACACGAACGCCAACATTCAAACTGAGGGTGAAGCGGGGGAGGCGCGGTGTCCGGGGACGTGAGGTAAAATATACACCTTCAAATGACCTTCAAATATCGCTCACTCGGTCGAAAAAATATTTATAGTTTGGGATGTAATATACATTATAGCACAGTGTAAACGGTCCCATACAAAATGTATGGTGAGCGATAAAATATTATATCTCAAGATGTAATATATATTATATTATATCCCATAGTGAAAAGCCCGCTTTACGCTTACATTACACACAAGGCTTATTAATAAACGCAGTCTAAAATCCATATTAATGCTTCGTCCGATTTTCAATGAATCTTATTGTAATTATCTATCTATGTGGTTAGTAGATAAACTATTTGTAATATTTTGATATTTTTGAATATAATTTAAAAGTGTAGTTGTAAAATAAGTGTACCTATAATTTGAATCAATATTTATTTATCTTCTTTTGACTTTAATAGAATTGGGTTAATTTAAAGTAACTACAAGTAAACATTGTGATACGTAAGTAAAACAAAAATGACGTGTTATTCTTGAAATGACCGAAATAAATGATTACTGAATCAATTATTCTAAATTATCATGAGAAGGTTGGTAGGTATGTCAGTTTTAAACTGCGTTTAATAATAACAACAAAATGATATCTACATAATATCTAATAATATTTCGAACTGTAAGCCAATTTTCAAAATTAACCAACTGAACGATTTATCTTATAGGTATTAATGCATATTGGGGTTACATTTTAAGGATTAAATACATTTAACACTAATATCAACATTCAACAACATTTTTAAACATTTCTTTTCAATGAGTTTGTAAAAGCATAATCGTCATAAAAATACGTGCCATTTCGCAACAAAGTTAACATTATCTTCCACCTTAACCTTAAGATATTTAATGCAACTTGATGCTTTTTTACACAACTTTACATCCACAACTTACACTCTATTAATATCGATTTATGAGAACATCGATAGTAGAAAACTCATCGATATGATGAGTCCATCCATTCTCTGATAAGAAAATGGAGCAAACATTTTAATTGAACAGTTTCTACGCGAAATGTTGGTCTACCTGTTTCTCATTTTATTATTGGCAAGTTTTTGGAACTCCATTAACTAAATGGAATCCATTTTAATATTAATAATCTTCGAAAATATCTACACAGTGATTTTTATATTTTCTTTATTCTGTTTTTCTACCTAGCCTACCTTTAGGCATAACAACGTTTAGTTATAAAACAAAGATAAATTATGACACCTATACAAAGGGGTCAATATTTCGTTCACTGGGCGACGACGGGTGTAGCTATCGCAAACAGCTTTCTTTGAAAAAAATTATAGGATCGAAGTCAAACTTGAGCTAAATCTAAACCAAATACGATCAAACATTATCCCTACTCCATAGTATCATACTGAACCTTCTTCACCTTCAAATAACGCCAGATGGCATACCCAACCAGTGTACCAGCGGTCGCGATGGCTAAAGCAGCGCCGACAGCAACCGGGGCCGCTTCGGAGCGCGTTCGGGAGGAGTCGGAGCAGTGCCATGGCGTCCCGAACTCACCCGAACGTTTGAACATGAACGGTTGAAGGCGCATTTGGCGGAGGTAGAGTTTCGCTTTGTGAGCGTCTGGGGAGCTGGAGACAAAAGAAGGCAAATAGTAGTTAATTTCTGTTTATTCTTGTATTCTATTGACCACGTTGCTGGCGGCGGCGGCGGCGATGATGATGGCCGAAAGCGCAGCGTGGATTAATAACAGCCCATAACGCTAAACGAGTTGCTCATCTTTCCATACAAACGTGGAAGGGTAACTACTACGCTGTTTCATGTTGACCATCCAAAACTAAGGATAATATCAATTAGCGCGCGGGAATGTCTAATATGTCAGGTAACATAGCATACATTTAGGCCGCGCCCTCTGATGAGTTCGGCCGGACTACTTGTGCAGCCTTAAATGACAAGCTGCTCAAAGGGAGAATAAATTACTACATTTTTCATATATTTACTTAGGTCTTACAAGCATTTTAGAGTACTTAAATGAAATTTAAACATTGATGCCAAACAATTGATTCGCTAAATGCATTTTGTGATGAGTCAGTCCTCAAAACCTCAGTTATGAAAGTCAAAGAGACACTTAGACTTGATAGAGTTTCAGTTGTATTGGGGAATCCTACTGCCTTATCCATTCCAGCTTTTACTCTCTTTCTGGCTAATACAGGGTGTAACAAAAATAAGTAACCAAACTTTCAGGTGGGGTGTAGAATCGAACACTGAATTCAGGAAAAATATTGACAAAAAATCCCGAAAAATTTAATAAATAGGTACGAAATTTTCACAACATTAGGCAATAGACATACATGTGTCTATTTGGAATTAAAAAAAATGGCCTAAGTACCTGTATTCATCTTTTTTATAAGCCCTTATCACCTAAACGGTGCCCTAATGAGCGGCCACCGCGGTCATCGACCCGCGACATCATTGCAGCGGAAGCGAACAGGCTGCACGGCGTGCTTAGATATGGAGCCTACGTACAACAAATACATTCCAATTTTCCTCTAGGAATTAAAAAATAAATAAATTATTTTAAGTCTTTACACACGTTCTATCGCGAAAATGCATAGTTAGTAGGTACATTCATTAAGCATGCACCTTCCTACTAAAAGATATTCACTACTAGCTTTTATTTTTTCATATCGTTGACTACCTATAAGTACCTACCTTCACATTGACCTTTAAAAACACGGTGAGTAACTTACAATGAACCCCATAAAAGGTTGTTACAATTTGCATTTCCGAAGCACCAGATTGAGACAAGAAAAGGCACAAACTTTTAGCGCGCGAGAGCGAGATAGGTATACAAACTTAGTTCATCCGAATGTTCACCCAATGCTAGGCTTATTGTTAGTTTTGTCAAACTGACATACCACAGAAATGTTATCATAGGGTCAATGGCCGTTTAGTTGCATCATTGCAAGCGCAAGGTGAAGGTCGCGGCGGCGGCGCTTATCGGTTTTTTGTGCGTAAAAATGGCTCGTATGCGTTATTCAGATATTGAATACCACGAGATGAAAATTGAAATGGGAAAATTGGAATGCATTGGCTAGCTTCCTACATACAACACGTGCAGCCCGCCGCCGCGCGCGCTGCTGCGATATCGCGTGTCCGGTCGTGGGTGCCCCCCGTAAAAAGATGTTTATCTGCTAAAAAGGTGTACACAAGGTACGTAGACCTTTTAATCATATTTTAATGTCAAATAAACACGTGCATCAGTCGTTTGCGTAATGAAGTGAAAATTCCGTATTTATTTTATATTTCGAAAACTAAAGGGCGGGATTTTTTTTAATATTTTTCCTGAATTCAGTGTTCGATTCTACACCCCACCTGAAAGTTTGGTTACTTATTTTTGTTACACCCTGTATATCAACAGTATACCATTTGCACATGCAACGTCAAGACAAGATTATCGTCTACGACTTTTTGTCCGGGATGATTCTGCAAACAGATGCTATACATTTTGCATGTCCGTACATGGACCCTTCCAGGTACTGTTTATAGAGTATTAGGACTCCCAACATGATAACACAAAGCAATCCAATTGTAATTTTTTCGAGTCTTCAGTCTATGTATCTCTAGTATAGATAGGACGTCTCAACATGCACAATAACAAAATATAATGATTGGGTATGTGGGGTTTTCAAAGAAATCTTTGAAGAACCAACCCGGAGACCGGCCTGATGATGCGTGTCATAGGGCCACGGTATTAAGGTGCAACGCAATATAAAAAAAAATATCAAAAGCTGGGCTTTGATAAGAAAAGGGCAGGCAATGGTTACTCACGCGACATCATCCTCAGTCAAATTGATGACAGTCTCCGTAGGGCAGAAGAAGGACTTCCCCACCGGAGTAGGGAACAGAAGCACTCTAGGGTCGGTGCTGAGCGTCACTTTACGGCCTGACTTGGCTGCGTGTTCTAGGATCCTTGCGCTTGAGTTGTAGGTTAATTTGAGGCTCTCAGCGTACCAACGCTCTCCACCTGGTGTCTGGAAATGAGAAGATAAATTTTAAATACCCGACGATTTTAGTTGAAACTGGGGGACAGAGCTAAGAACTATCATATACTCTCGATCAACGTTTGAGAACTACATGCGACAGATTTATCTAGTTTTAATGTCTAGCCTAGTCATTCAGAAGTTTATGTGATTGATATATCAGAATATCAAATTTCTATTTTAAATGGCGTTCCTTGCGTTCATCAATTTAACATTTTTGAATTATAGTCAAGTTTCAAATGAACACCAAAGAAATTACAAAAAACAAGTATAAGGCAAACTCCGTGACTGTTCTGTTAAAAGTCCAGGATTCCAGAATGAACACATTAAGCTCACCTTAGCGAAGTACCAGTCTAAGGAAAATTCCTTAAAGGCTATCGTGAGAGTCTCAGCATCGCCGTCCTTGCAGACCCCCGTCACTTGAGCGTTGTTGGGGACGAATGTGTTCGCATCCTGGAATATCAAAACGAATATCTCCCTGTATTTCATTTGTGGTATACCTACAATAAACAGTTGTATAATATCATATTTATTGTACTTGCTTATGAAAGCATTTTTCGAGTAGGTATTCTCACCTACCTCGATTAAGCGGAAGTCCTCATACACTATATTGCGACTACGGTTTACTACGTTTAAGAGATTAAAATCTTCGAATCCCACGGAAAGACGCGTGATAGTCCTTGCTTTGTCCTCCATGCCATCCACGGGGGTTGTGAGATAGACTCTCACTACCAAATGAGGACTCTCAGAGAGTTCCATGGATAACGGACAACGCAGGTTATTTCCGAATGTTTTTAGAATGGTATACAATTTGCTGTTTTTAGAATGATATTCCCAGAACTAGGTTCATTTATCATCTTAAAATCACCAAAAATGCCATTCATACTAATATATCGTTCTTAAAATCAAAGCAATTGACAAAACGTAACACTCGCCGAGCTAGTTATCTTGTTTTGCCCAAAGTCAGAACGAATTATGGAAAAAAAATGTTTACTTTTGGAGGAGCACAACTTTATAATAAACTACCCGAAACTTTGAAAAACGTTAGCTCGATACATACCTTTAAAACTGAACTTGCCAGTTATGTTAGGGAAAATTGGCCTATTTTATAAGTTTGTTAAATTATTGAAAGTGTAGTTTAACTATCTAATCTGAAATGTAATGTTTATCGTTCTTTTACCTATTTTGTACCTACTTATCTTTTCATTATGTAATACTAAACAGCTGTAATTACAACTTACACTTAGACCGAACAATAACTTCTCCATTCACATTTTATAAACTGTTTTACACTGAACTAATTAAGTATTCTCATGTAAGTGACTGTGTCTTTGTTGAGAATAAATATCTTTAAACCTAAACCTATCAAATCAAATCCACATCACACCATCTTCTTACCTAAGGGGAAGCCAACACCAAAAGTAATCGTAGCTGATACTGATGCTGTCTAAAATCGATCTATAGATCATGTTCAAGGCCGTATGGCCAGCTTTGAATTAACACCAACCCAACTCTGCCCGCAGGTTTCTTAAAAGACGACTGAGGGATGTCCATCAGGGCGTGGGCAGCGGTGCCCCTTGTAGAACAGATCCACCACCGAAATCTGACCCGCATGCCCAGAGAGGTTGCTGTCACAGCAACCTCTCTGGGCATGCGGCAGGCAAGAGCACAGCAATGCTGTGCTCTTGCCTCATCCATATTTGTAACTATTTAACTTTAATAAATTATTTACAAGTAGTCGCAACAAAGAAACTTGAACTTGGGTATTTTGGCATGCCTCAAGAGAAGAACAATTTTGGCGCTTATCAAGAGAGTCCTATATCACGTAGTGGACAAGCATATTAGGCTGATGTTGGTTTACGTTTGGTCTATGGATCGATTAAGACCCTTGCTGTTCTCGCGTTCAACTTCATTATGTACGATATATCCAGCAACGCGTCCACAGTAAGTAGTATGCAGGTCTCGCCCCCGCTACCTAAGAGGCGTTAAGCCGCCATCTCCAGGTTCATTTCTGTTGCTGGCTCCTGTAACAAACACTTACGGCTCTCTCGTTCAACTTCGTCATGTACGATATATCCAGCAACGCGTCAACGGTAAGCAGGATGCAGGTCTCGCCCCCGCTGCCTGACAGGCGGTACGTCGCCGTCTCCAGGTTCCTTTCTGTTGCTGGCTCCTGTAGAAAACAAATGCTTATGAATATAGATACCTAGGTATAGTGGAAGAAAAAAATTATTTGAAAGAAATAATAGATCGAATGTTGATGTACCTGTACAATTTGTATAGTAGTCATTTATAGTGGGATATTTAACATGGTAGCAAGCTCAAAACTCAATTCATGAATTGAGTTTTGAGCTTTCCAATATTTCGGCACAGTTTCAAGCGCCCAATGAGGTTTTACTTATATATAACATCATTGCATGCGCCATGATCACAGATTAACTGAAGTCACTCCGAGTGAGTTTTCAGTTGAGTTATTCCGTGATCATGGGGCATGAAACTGCCGAGATTTTGAGAATAAATGACACAATACGAGGAAACACAAACATAAATCAAATAGGTACTAATTTGTGTTCTTGCAAGGGGGCGGCGCCTTTGAGAAAACCCACAAAAAGTTTTCACAAAATGTTAAACCGGAGTACAAGAACAGTTTCTTTTGTGTTAAGTGTAGCTAATTATTTCGGGGAGGCTACAAAGAGCCTCTCTTTTATTTAACAGGCTCTTGCCATGCATATTAATAGGTCGGAAACGTCCTTCTGTATTTTGCTCTCTTATGTTATTTAGATAGAATAGAAAACAATAAAAAAACCTACGATAATAACGACTAAGCGCGAATCGGACGCGCATTATACGGTATATCTACGTTTTGTATTGTACTAAAAATTACATAAAACATACTGATTTTTCCCTTTACTTGTGCTATTTATTACACATTCATCATCAGACCGTTTAGGTCCACTGCTGAACTGCAAGTACTGCACTGCCTCCCGCAAACGACGCAAAAAATAGCGATCCTGAGCCGCTTCATTCCATCTGCTAAAATACATTGCTTCTTACGAATTTTATGATTACCGCGTAGATAAACTAAGTCGGGAAGTGTCCTATAATTACAGGTTTTGATTCCATAGCATAAGTTTCAAAATATGTGACACAAACGAACAGCCGTCTTATCCTTTGATTACGTTGACTTAGAAGGTTTTTTTTACATTTCCAAGAGATTGCAGACTTGACTTCTATCTATGGCTTCAATGGAGGTAGGTAACGCCCGTCCATAGACGTGACTCAGATTTATTTGACTAATTTCAATATGATAGCTACCCGCGTTCCTGGAAACAAGGTTCTTGTCTTGACCTTGACCGACAAACGGACAACAAGAGATCCTCTATTGGGATTCCTTTTTTCCCTTAACCCTAAAACACAATACAGGTCAGCATTTGACTAGGTATTTAGCAGGGCGGATGGATTATTTCCAAAATAGTTGCTCTGAATCTGATTGGCAAAGTTATATTGAGCTGACCTGAAATATTCCCACGAATCAAAAATATACCACTGCCAGACTCGGTCGATTTAAGTGTTTTCTAAATTCGAAGGCTACCTATTTGTTTTCTAAATTAAATATTGTATAAATACAATATGAGTAGATTAACGCTAACACACCATCGAACCTGGCGTAATTTAGTCCATACATATGAAAAAGTGAGTAGGTACCTATAGGTAAGGTACTGACGCAAAGACAGTTACTTACGCATGTATCTACATGCGTAAGTAATGCGTCTTTCTGTATGTCACTTCCCGCCTAATTTTTACAGGATTACTGTACAAAGCCCAGGGCAAAAGCTAGTATTATAAAGAACTTTCGAGATCATTTTAGAATCAACTGTAAATCTGTTTAGCTTACGGTAGAGTCCAGCAACGGTGGTCTTGCTGTATTTCGTGACACGCGGCATACTCGTGGAGGCTTAGGTATCCAGCTGTAGGCTAGGATGGAACCCACACCTTCCTGCGTCGCAAGCGGACCTTGTCCGCTTTGCCACAGAGGTCATCTTTCCTAAACTTACCGTAGAGCCCCCGGGAGCAACAGTCGTCTTGCTGTACTTCGTGACTCGCGGCCTCCGCGTGGAGGCTTGGCTGTCCAGCTGTAGGCTTTCAGCTGCGCTTATCATCAACACTGCAACAAGGAGAACATATTTAATTTTATCGCCACTTTAGGACAAGGTACATTTATTTTTTCGTAAGTTGCCAGTGCCAGTATTTTGTTCACGCTCTGCGTCTCTCACTTTTTTACCGCAGAACATCATAACTAGAGCTATTGAAAACTGTGTGTGTGTATAATGTCATTATGCTTACGATTATTTCCGCAAAACACCACCAATACAGCTAAAAACAACATTTAACTTAACAACGTAAAAAAAAAAACAAATTATCGGAAACTGTCAGTGAAAACAAAACTACTATTCGCGTATCGACACTGTGTTGAAAAAATACAGTGCTGAAATTGCATTGTTTTTCACCAAACTCGCGCCATTTAGATTGACAAGCTGTTAATTTGGACAAAAAACTATAAAAACACAAAAGAACGGGATCGTCAAACAAACCAGAGAAAAGACGGTATTTTTTAAAATTTCATCAATACAACGTTGACAGTTTTCCAATAGGAAAAACCCCAGTTCCAAACTTTATGGAGCTAAATTCTAGCACAAATTCTACAGAGTGATCAACAATGAACTGACCGGCACAGTTGCATTCATTTGATATTGCTTTGATTCGCACAGAGCTTGATAAATGTCGATATATACCAAAAATTTTAATAAAATAATTTGTCTATTATAATAAATAAAAATTATCAATTTGTATATTATTTCCTGTTTATTTTTAACTCCAAGGTCTTGGTGAATGGTTCTGCGTTTGGTTCGATAAAATTCTGCCAATATCTGTTTCCGAGGTATTATTAGTGTCCCTAAATTCTAAAAAGGGAATCTACCGCTCTTCTGCAGGGGTATTTTGATTCGTCGGAAAGGCCGTCGGATTCGATATCGGAAGCTTTTTAGACATACGAAAAACTCAATGAAAAGAAACATCAATCTGTCCAATCCCGAAAATATAGATAAAACAACGCTACCAAGGCAATTAGAAAAACTTAAAAAAAAACAAGATCATCGACAAATTTTATCGATAGCGTCAATCCCTACGTTCGTTAGCTGTGGCACAGATTATCTAAAAGTATGTAAGGTTCCGAGCGTGCCTAACCTTACAACCAAGGAAGGTGCCTACACCGACCTAATTGCATAATACTATTTCATATTCCGTCTACTTACGTCTATTCTAATCCAAAAGCCCGAAGGAATAGGCCTTAGAGAGGAAAATACGGGGTATTTTTCCGAAATTCCAATATTTTACCGTCTAGCAATATTTTGCCTCGATGATAGATAAAAATGACGAGAAGAGTTGGTTAGATTAATCAGTCGTACACAAAACGGCTAGAATAACCCAGCTCCATTCAACCCTAAAATTGAAAATGAAGAAGCATTTAAAAATCGAATGCAAAATCTAAATTCCCTGGCGACAAGTCCATTTCCACTGTCGCCAGAAAGTCAATTCCATTCGGTCACGTTTCAATGGATTTCGCCGGTTTATGTTTTATCGACAGCAGCAGGGGTAGGTAAGTAATAACCACCCACCTATACTTTGGCGCGGGGATATTGGATAGCGATAACTTTTTCAGCACTTTTTTCACACCGATCACTAGATAGTAAGTAGGTATGTAAAAAAGTAGTACTTATTTAGATAAGAAATAAGAAAATAGGAACTATATTTTCATCAAAGAATACTCAGCCCTTACTGCTTATTCTAATTTTGAATTTGAAATATTCGCGCTCCACCGGCTCTTCCCGAGTTTTTGGTGTTACCAGCACCGCTTGGTTACGATTACGACACCCTCGCGGGTAATTTCAAGTTTTTATGCTCTTGCCTTTTCTGTTTTATTACTTGGACAAATTAAGCGACAAAATGCGAGCTTTCGTGGATTTTAGTGTTATTAAAAATAAATCAGAACAGTCTCTGGGGTACTTAAACTAAGTGCTTTATCGGTATAAATAAATAAGACATTATGTGGGGATTTATCAAAAACAAATTAGGATCCAATAATGTAGACGGGGTATATTATATTGGGTAGAAAAGGATCTACAATCTACGTGTCTACCTGCCTAATTCAAGTGCCTGCCTACAGTGGAAATATAAATAAATAGTTTTCCAAAATACAAAAATATGACAGCTCTGAAGATTTCACAAAATTTTATTAAACTAATATAAAGTATTTTTCTCTATTCTTAGAACTATCGTGAAAACTTAAATAAGTTAAAACCTATTTCGAATGGAGCCAAATTGACTATTGACGTCATTCAGAGCTCCCATACATTAAAAATAAGTATCTACCTACAGTTAAACCTTGGGTAAAGGTTGGACCTATCATGTAAAGTGAATTAATGTCAGATTAGAGTTATTTCAATCTACTTGAAACATAAATTACATAAGTAAGGTACATAAAGCCCCTGTGTGGCCATAATGACTTTGCTATCGATAGAATTATAATTAATAAGTAAAAAGTCGAGCATCCGTTTTTACATTTAGTAGCTTAGGTTAGGTACCTAAGTACGTGTCTGCCTACTTAGCATTTTTTTTAATTGTATTTAGTTAGTACAATTTTTTTTTCATGCCTTGTGTAAAATAATTTTTCCAAGATAAAGAAGAATAGTACCAAACTACTACTAACTGTACTAAAGGGGTTTGAAGATTTTGGCCCTTCCGTACACCATTTTGTTTTTTTTCTCTAACGCTTAAGCGACAGCGGAAAGAATAAGAATTGAAATGTCTGTAACTGTCAGAATAATACGAAACATGAAACAAATTAGCGAAGTAATCCCAAGAGGTTTGCGATGTTTTTCCTGACAAGTGACTATTTCTTGCATACTGATTAATAAGACCGAATATATTCTTAATTGTATAATGACTTTCACCCCATATAATTAATACGTAGCTTACCCTAGATGCATGCACAGTAATCTCCTGAACACGTAGAAAAAAGAATTAAAAAAAAGACGGGTTGCACTCCGGGAGTGCCGGCAGAAGTGAAAACTTGATTATTAACCTTGAGCATGTTTGATATTTTTCAATGGTTAGGGAATAATTTTGCACCAATTGCTTTATCAGTATAAAAGTACTATCATTTATGTGGTAGAATACAATATTCATTTATTGCGCTATCGTACACAAACATGACAATTTATATTAGGTACATTAAAAATTTAACACTTTAAAACTATTACAATTATTTTAGATTAAAAAGTTTATCTCTCCGAAAAATCAACTTTCATCCATAATTTCAACGACTTTTTCACGATCATCATTACCAGAACTATCATCGCCAATCTCTAAAACTGATACGATAGGTTTATTGTAGCTGAAGTAAGAAACGAACAGTTTTGATTCGAACCTATTTAAATGTCTAATAAAGACCGCATCAATAGTAGTTTTGTATTTCGTTGTGCTAAGATTGCGATCATTCGACATAGTTAAACCAAATTCATTATTTAAAAATTCAATTAATAGTTGATTTTTATCGTCTGCGAAGTTTATGTTGAAATCTTTTCACACCCAGGCATACATTTTCGCCGCGCCGCGCGCCGTAGAGAGGGGATAGCTGTCTACTCTCCATCCGTCTTACGCTTTTTCGATCAGGTCACGTGTCCTGACGCGAGTTTAAGATTTTATACCCATTACAGAAAAAGTGCTCAACGCCGCTAAAGAAGTTTTCACTTCAAAAAGTTAAAACAAAATCAAACTGATTTAGGTAACTTTCTACATAGATTTTAGTACTATTTTGGAAGAAAATCGACTAAAGGCTTTTAGTCTCCGTTTAAGCCTTAGGCTTAAACTAAGGTAGGTACTTACCGTCCCATAACAACTTTTGACCGCACCTACCTCTCTTCCATCGCTAAGATATTAGTTGTCAACGATAAGTAATCAATGATACGGAGACTAAAAGCCTTTAGTCGATTTTCTTCCAAAATAGTACTAAAATCTATGTGACCACTACGTACTACGTACTACTACTATCTATTTACTACTATGGTAAGTACCTACCTCAGTTTAAGCCTTAAACTGAGGTAGCTTAGGTAAGTACCGTACCATATAAACTTTTACCGTACGTCGTCGCTAAGATATTAAGTTAAACTTTAAACGAAGTAATTATCGGCTTGTACAGAACAAATAAAATCTCAAAATATCATCAATTATCTTTTTAACCGACTACGAAAAAAGGAGGAAGTTCTATGTTTGACTGTGTGCATTTTTTTCTTTATGTTTATCGATATCTCTGTAAATTGTGATTGATGAGTATTGACCGATTTTGATGATTAGTTCGCTTTTGTATAGAGATTAATCCTAAGATGATCCTCAAAAGTTTTATTCCTAAGGGATTTCTCTTCTCGCGTTAAACTTACAAAAATGTCTAGACATTAAGAAAATTCCGATCTGCTTTTAGTTTTTGTACAAAATATTATTAATCTGCTGAGTAAAATCGGATTAAAATCTCCGAATTAAACACACAGTTCACCGATGCCCAGCCAGGAAGTGTGTGAAGGACAGGATAAATTACAAGCACATTTTCCTCCCAGGGCCTATCTCAGGGGCACGTCTACTGCAGAGGCCTTGACATGTAAACGTCTGTGCTTCTGCAGAATTTGAGGCCTTCTGAAAACATACATTTATACGATATGGCCTCAAATTTGTTGTTTTAGGGAAATAGTTAGTTATTGGAATCGTAACACGGATGTAGGATAAACAGAAGCTACAGTGAATTAATTTAGAAGGAAATATTAATAATATATTTATGATAGAAACACGTGCAAGTTATTTTTAAATTATTTAAACTAAATTTCGAGATATTAACATAGATAGCTGTGTGGAAAAGATATGACAAACATTTCTTCTATTACATACCTATACAAACTTGCCATTTGTTTAAATATCTACACTGTTGCGGTATTTAACTTAAAATTTGGTAAATAAGAAACCAGTCAGATGTTAAGACTCTTTTTCTCTATAAACCATTCTTCGTAAAACTCCTTCAAAATAAATAGTTATCTATACAACATTATTTCAGACCTAAATAGGAGCTGTCACATCTCACATTACGTAGGTACCTGTACCTATTTTAATAAAATACCTACCTAGCATAAAATTCCTTCTCGAAAATAAGACCAAAGTTATCAGTCATACAGGATTACAAGCTCAACATTACGACGAGTGTGAGATATTTAATGCCTACAATATAAATCATGTGTCAGCAGCAACCGTCACCCTTTCGTGCGTTTTCTCCTTTTCTTCCCTATATTTGCGTAAGAACCTTTTTGTGGCAACTCTTGTAATATTTACTTTTGGTCCCTAAGGGACTTGAACGGCCTGACTAAACGACTTTCTAAGGGATGGAGATATTAATAAAGATAGCCATTTTTTTACTGGTGAAGGAGGATTCAATCTAAATTGTAAAAATTGTAAAAACCCAATGCTGCGTACCGACAAAAGTTCAGTACCTACCTACCATAAAAGTAAAAGTCAAATTTATTTACAATATATTTATAAAAGGAATAAATTAAATAAATAAATAATGCTGGACAATTCACACAGCATTATCTAGCCCCAAGCTAAGCAGAGCTTGTGTTATGGGTACTAGATAACTGATATACATACTTTAATACAATAAACTACATAGATAGATTTTTTATTATAGATAGAAAACACTCAAACCAACGGAACAAATTTCTGCAGATCGTACACAAATTTGTTCCGAGACGGGAATCGAACCCGCAACCTCCTGCGTCGCAGACGGACCTTCGCCTGCTGCGCTACGGAGGTGGTCAATACATTTTGTGAATAGCTTTCACATCTTGTGGTATAAATAGGTATAATACATAAATAAAAAAACAATAAATGAGACTCGATCTAGTTGATCAATATTAATAATGTAGTAAATCAAAATTATTATCGCGCCTTCTGTGTTAAATATAATAATTTATTCTCAAAACTTTTTTGCAACTATACCTACCTACAAATCTTTTTTAATATTCACCTACAGAATACATTAGAGCGACAAAATGAAAGAAAAATATCGTGCAACAAATGAAAATCAACCGCAAACCGCGTTGAATGAAAATGTTGGTCAGACAGCACGAAACATGGGGGTAAGATGGGGTGATGGGGGTAAAGGGGTGAAACAATCTACCACCCCTCGTGAGCAACTAGTTCATGAAATATTAACGTCACGTACTTTCGACCCGACAATGGAATAAGTTTCTGAAGCTTGGGTTTAATCAGAAAAATGTTGAGACCATAACATATTCCAACAATGATGGAATAACTTAATTAAATTCAGGTAAGAAAGGTTTATTGTATCTTGAACATTCAGTCGTCAAGATGCTTTTGGCTTTTTTTGGGCTAGTTTATGTATGTATGTTTATTTTTGTAATAATTTTGGGAATGATTATACCTACCTGGAGGACGCAAAAAGATGGTAACGATCAATCTCGATTCTGTCTGAGGAACTTTCACTTCAGATATAAAAAATACTATCCTACCTTCGCAAATAAAACTATTTGAATGATTGATTGAGTGGCCTCAGCTAAATAATAGTACTTGGAAATCATGAAAGACAAAAATGCTTGGGAATCGTTTCCTTTAGGAGTTCCTATTCCTATGGCCATTTTCTGTCTCCATCATAAGACAGGCTCGATGGTATCATGACATTGCATTGGCACTTACAGAAGTATGCCAAATTTCAACACAATCGGTTGAGGTCTAAACTTCAGTTGCAAGATTTTTCCCACATAATATGTTATGTAATATGTTATAACATAACAATGCAATGTCATGAGACCATCGAGCCGGTCTTATGATGGAGACAGAAAATGGCCATAGGAATAGGAACTCCTAAAGGAAACGATTCCCAAGCATTTTTGTCTTTCATGATTTCCAAGTACTATTATTTAGCTGAGGCCACTCAATCAATTATTCAAATAGTTTTATTTGCGAAGGTAGGATAGTATTTTTTATATCTGAAGTGAAAGTTCCTCAGACAGAATCGACTAACACGGTAAGTTATGTAAAAGCTTGTAATAAAATTAAACTTTCACGTTTTGAGGGTGTAACAAAACAAACTTTTGTGAAAATTCTCAAACGAATTGACAAAGTTTGACAATGTAGCTCATAGTTTCAAACAATAAGCTCAGATATAAATCTCATAAACTATACTTACGTTAAAAAGTTTTGTTTCAAAGATTGAAAGTTTTGTTGGACAATCCACACAGCCCCAAGCTAATCGAGCTTGTGTTATAGATACTAGATGATGAGTCATTTGTTCACACATTGTTTTCTATGGTTGTTTTACTTTTACTATATTAACAACTTATGACATTCAGATACGTAAATAATGCTCAGGAATAAATCTTAAGTAAATTAATGGTCATAAAAGATTTTCATGACCTACTCAAGTACCTACGTAGTTTCTAAAAAGAATTTAGGGCACTAATAACTTAACTACTCTCTTTTACCTGTGGTAAGGCCGTGTCCAAGAAATAATATTAAGTACGTATATAATAATGGACAATTTCTACTCCACCATTTTAGCCCCAAAGTAAGAGCTTGTATTATGGGTACTGATGTTGATAACCTTAAAAATTAAATACATTGATAGATATTTTTTAAACTAAGAAAACACCCGGAACAAATATCTGCAGATCGTACAAACATTTTGTCCTACCTAATCGAACCTGCAACTTGCGTCGCAGCTGTACCTTTGTAATAAAGCCAATAAATAACAGGGTGAATATTGTGGGGCTTGTGGCGAGTCCACCACAAAATTATTTCTGAACACATAGAAACCCAGAGCCAAATGACCAGGGGAAGTAATTTTCCGCAACAGACGTAAATAAGGTTATTTACGTCTGTTGCGAATATCACATAGTTAGGTAACTAACAGATGAAGATGTTAAGCTCGTATCTAATTAGCTGTATGCCAACAATCATCGTTGCATGTACAATTATGACCAAATATATGCCTTCACCGTTCATCATCGTCAGCTGACACCATGATTGCGTCATAGACGTCGTACAATTTAGTCAATTAAGTTTTTTAAACATGTTTTGTTGTACTTTACAACTAACATAATAAGTTAGTTGTAAGGTTTATACTAGTTTATACCTAGATTTTTACTATGGACCGTAGAATTAGTTTCATAAAGTCTAGACCTACTTCGTCGTAAATGTTGTATGAAAAAAAAATATTATTTTTATTATAGGCAACGCAGATAAAGATTGGGATTGAGCATTTGAGCAACTGATAGTGATATTTACCTTCCTAAGGGTGATGTACTTGAAAAGATAAGCGGGCAATTAATAGCTTCGTCGATTTACTTTGACTTAGTATATCTAATAATGTAAATGAAAACTTCTGTCAAAACACCAATTCAAAATAGAAATACCTCCCTACCTATTAGGTATATCAAAATTATATTCTGTGACAATTATGTCTAGGTAGGACACGGACACAGACTTTCGGTACCTCGATAGCTAAAAATTTCCTTTGTCCTAATTGCTTTTAATAATTATGGCCCTCTATTTGTATTTAATTACAGACTACGGTATTGTTTAGCTTTCATTTCTTAGGCCACTAGAAATATTATTCATTTAGTGACGTCGCTGATTAAAGTAAAATAAATTATCTTTATTTCGTTCAACTTTTCACTAGGTATTTATAGGAATTTTAAACAACTGTTACCTGTCTTATACATTAGTTACCTACCTAGGTAAATATATTATAATAAGAAAAATATAAGATACAGATAGGAAATGGACACTTACCACTTACATAACAAGATAGATCGTAATAGATTGAAGCTTCCTATTAGAAACAAACATTTGCAACAAAACATTAAATTTGGCGGTTAATAACAAAAAAATACACTAACATTCTCGGCTTTAAAAAAAAGAAGAGATTTAGATAGGTACTCTACCTACCTAGTCAATTTTGAAAACCACTTTCATCAGCTTAAAAGCGAACAAAAGGCGTTTAAAGTTCAAGTCATTTAGAGGTTCACGTCATATAGAAGGTTGGTAGGAATGACATAGGTGGACGAGGGTTAAACATTTACAAAAATAACAACTAAAAGCTTAAAAAAACCTTAAAATATAGCAGATTCAGAAAAATAGGTACAAAAGTACTTACATAAAAACGATATCTTAACCAGCATCATCGTTGTCACATTGAACATCGTCAGGAAGTCTTTTCTGAAGTTAACCATTTTGTTCCCCTTAGTTACGTTAACCCGTCTATCTACACGCAATACAACCTTCCTATACCATTCAAACTAAGGAAAATATCAAATATTTCTTCTTCTAAGTTATCACTCTGAGTTTTGGCATGAATTTTGTAGCATCTGCAATTCTTACAAAATAACTGTGAGGTTTTACATAGACTGAGCGCACAGAATCAAATGGCAGACATTTTGTGACGTCACGCTTTGGCGGAATATCGATATTTTCAGGCATGCGCAAATATTTCCCTTGGCCTAATATCGTGTCGCAGTCTGAGAAGCGGTGGATTCAAACAAAATGGTGGATGTATTTTATGAATGAACTGATTTCAGCCATTCATTTGTTATTTTTAGATGGCATTCTAATAAACTTCAATGAAATGCGATTTTATTTCCTTATTTCTGTTTCGTAATCGACCTTCAAACCATGCTAAAGTAAAATAATAAGTTCGGCAATCTGCTGAAACGTTGACTTAGTTTGCCGCATTCGGGAGAAACATTACTAAGGGATGAAGCTTACCTAGCATAGGTACTTACCTATTTTGTTTGTAGTGTTAGTTACTGATGATCCGATGAATTAAGGCGTTATAGTGACCAAGATACATGAAATGCCGAGTGTTCGCCGGGAACGTGTGCGTGGTGGATAGGTGGAACCATGTGGAATAGCTGGGTTGGCTACTTTTTAACCCTCAAAATCATGTCGACAATTTGTAATATTATTCAATACTTTCCCTTTTTAACTTGAAGTTGGATATTATAAAACTTGTGTTATAATTCAGACAACTTAATACTTTTACAAATATTCACTGTTTCATAAACAAATTAATATAGTAGTACAGTGAATAAGATAGATTAAAATTTCTTGAGATCTTCTGTTATATGCAAGATCACGCTTCGCTTGATCGTTCACTAAAATCTTTTCGGGAAAATATTTTAAGAGAGTTTGCCACACCAACTTGGATTTTGTTTTCAGTTGCGTTTCGTATTTTTATCAAAGTTATTTGGTTTATACAAAAAGGTATTGAAGAGAAGTACAATTTTATATTCGCAATAGTAATTTTTTTGCAAAATATGTTTTTTAAATAATATTTAGAGGCGCTGACCTGTGCTGACTACATCGTGGGTCATAGAAGGAAACAATGAGTGTCATATTATCAGTCAGCAGTCTGCAGTGTCAAAATAATAGGTAGGTACTTAGGTAGCATAGAACGAAACGCATCCAACAACAACAAATCGCCGTGCGTAAAACGTGAAAATTAAATGGGAATAGATTAGTTTCTGTCTGGTTTTATTCGACTCAGTAATTTATATGTGTTTATTGTTTCTTTAATCATGTCACTAAACCCGCTCAATGGTATGTTTTTGACAAGCACGTTAAAATACCTTAGAAAACTTAACATAACCTCAAATTTAAAACTGTTTTATTATTTATATATTTTCATTGTAATTCTCCAAAAACGTATGAATGCCCATGAAAGCTTGAAAACCAACTAACTTAACCTAGTTATTTATAGACCAAAAACATCCAAACTTATGATAGACATGGAAAATACTTAAGCCCGTTACCGACTTATAAATAAATAATGCTGGACAATTCACACAGCATTATCTAGCCCCAAACTAAGCAGAGCTTGTGTTATGGGTACTAGATAACTGATATACATAATACAATACACTACATAGATACATATTTTTATTATACATATAAAACACCCAGACCAACGGAACAAATTTCTGCAGATCGTACACAAATTTGTTCCGAGGCGGGAATCGAACCCGCAACCTCCTGCGTCGCAGGCGGACCTTCGCCCACTGCGCCACAGAGGTCGTCATGAACTTGCTTATTAATTTCAGAGCTAAAGCGTCGGCTGGAGGATGATGCCACTCCACTTTCCAAGCGGCTATGCCTCGCTAAGAACTTAGTTCACTCGCATCACTTCCCAACGGCTCCTAAAGAAAGAATCGTAGCAGAGTGGCTGGACAGTCTTTCCAAGACCAATAAGTTAGATACCAAGGAGCTGCAGAAACTTCTAGAATGGCTTAATTACGATGACTTGACAGGGGAATTGAAGTCGAAGCTGATACAGGTATATTCTTCTTAGAGAACTTCTAGTGCAAAGAACCCGTGGTTTGCCTGTGGTACAGTTCAGTTGTCCAGTCAACCGGACTACAGAAAAATAATATTTTCCATGGTTATACTAGCTACAGTACGTCTCCGCGAGGGTGATGTACTGCAGTAGAATTTCTAAGGTAATAGCCAATTTTCATGATTATAAAGAAGTCCTAATTTTAAGTTGTTCCTACTTGAGTTGTATGTTACCAATAAAATTAATACAAATATTATTAGTATTATGTGTAATGGGTATATATAGCATTTATTGACCTATTTTTCCAGACATTTCAACAGGTTTACACACTGTTGTGGTCATGGGAGGACTATAATAGGTACTAATAATAATCTAAATAATGATCTAAATTATAAATTAATACAATAACAGATAAAAATGAATACAATGTTCCATGTAAACACCATGTTCAACAAACAACCTATATATACTAGTAAAATATATCTACTGAATTTTTATGTTTTTTTTTTCAGATTGTATCACATTATGTGCAGAAAAACATTCTACAAACATATGACTTTCAGTTCATAATTAAGTTTTTAGAAAATGATAAAATCTCATCACAGATGGGCCAGCAAATTGATGACTACCTCAGCATAACTGTCACACTTCTTCAGTGTTTAAAAAGCTCTGAAAATGCAAACTTAAATCTCAGCCAGAAAATATTTAGTAACCTTGTGAAGTACTATAAAGAATCTAAGAAAAAACTTGAGTTCATTACCAAGTTTATTCAAGGAGAATGCTTAGAGACTGTATTCAGTTATTTAGACACAGAAATTCATGATACTGTCATACAAGTATGCCAAAACGTATTATTCCACACTAACAAGAAATCATTCTTCATGAACTACCTGCAAACACTCGTCAGAAAAGACAGCTTAGAGGCATTGATAGCAGAAAAAGGTGACAACATTCAGGCTGTACTCAAAATCATGGGAGTATTCTTCGACTTCCCTAAACACAGAGTCGACACAGATATAAAATTTCTTCCAAACTTCATAGAGGTGTTTGTTAGCAGTTACAAAACAGAAGGACTTATGATATTTACTTTCTACATAATGGTAGCTAAAGTTCTGGAGATGCAGCAAGAATATATCAGTTCACAGATGACCATGCCATTGATAGAAACATCAGAAAAAGTAAAAAGAAGTATATTCCTGAGCATGCTAGAAATAGCTTTGAAAAATGAGGTTGATATCAGCACAAAACTGGCGGATTCCCAAACCAAAAAACCATCAAAAGAACTGAAAAAGACTTTCCTAACATTTTTGCAAGCCATTATGCTCGGACAACTTAAACTAGAAGGAAAGTTAGATAAAACTACATTGCTTATCATAAAAACTGCATTGAAACTTGATCCAGTTTTTATTGAACAGAATTTAGAGTTGATTTTGCCTCCAATTATGACTGCGAAGAAAAACTCATCAGTTATCCAACAATACAAAGAAATGCTTAATTGCTTGATGGAAATATTGTTCAAATTGAGCAGAGGGAACTTATATATAACAGAACTTCTACCACATTTGAAAAGCAACCTTATGGGTTTAGACAAAGAGCAGACTGAATTGATCAAGGCATATTCTGATGATGAAAAAGCCAAGAGTAAACTTATAAATGGTGTTGATGTGTTTCCCGATGAATGTGTAGAGTTGTATGGGAAGCTGACAACTGATTTGATGTTCAGACAGAATAAAGAGCTTTTGGAAACCCTGCAGAAGGATTTTTTTATGCATTGCTTGAGTTCATTAGAAGAGGAAACTTTAAGTAAGTAAAGATATTACTCTTTCTTTCTCTCTACCCTATATAGATCTTACAAATCCACTAGAAAAATAGATTGACCTTAGTTTGGTAAGCTTTTTAACACTTTCTTTTGCCTACTTTCAGGTCCATCAACAGTAACATTAGTAGAAGTGATGTCCGCCATTTTGTCTTCGTTCTTGCGTCACAACAAAATGGCCGACCACACCGTGCCACTGAACATAGCTGAGGAATTCTGGGGGATGTATAGCAAGTTTGAAAATGAGGGACTAAAGAGATTTGGTGCTGCTGTTATAAAGTTTGGCGATGTAAGTTCTAGCTAGTTTTATGCACAACTTCGGCCACTTATGGTACCTGGATAAAACATAATAATAATAATAATCTACTTGTAGGTACTTTAAATTAACCCAATTCTATTAAAGTCACAGGAAGACTTTTAAATTAAATTCTAAAATATAAAAACAAATACACAAATAATTTATCTATAACTTGTGACGTTTTATATTACGCCCCATGTTTTGTTGCTGTCTTGTTCGATTTTTAGTCGATTTTAGCTAGGTTCTCTGTCCATCTGACAGGTCGCGGACATTTGACAGTGACGTTTCGTTTTTGTTTTGTCGATCATATCGAGAATGACCTCTGATTTGTTCTTTTTCAAGGTTGGCATTACTTTCGTATTTGACATTTAATTTCAAGATGGAGGACTTTCCTCTTGCCCTCTGACATGAAAAGAACCATGTAGGGGTTTTATCAAAAATTTTTATATTACCATGTTGTATTAAAACATGAAAGTATTGCTGTGAGTTGGCGCGTTCAGAGTCGCTGCTGCCGTGGGATCATTGCCGTAGGAGAAATTTACTGCCACTTCCTCGGAGACCCAGACTGGCATTTATTTATTCGGCGCTCTGACGCGAAGGCGTATTGGACATTCCATCGTCTCTTGGCACCTTGGAAGCGTGGCCGCGTGTTCGAGCATTTCCTTTAGCTGAGGACCACCAAGGCTTCCGCTCCACGCGATGAAAAGGAACGTTGTACTCGAGCTAAGTATCGCCAGACTCTGAGCAGTGGTTGTCTTTTACTAGTCTTTTACTGTTGTTTTTGTCTTAGACTTTGTCTTAGACGTTGTCTTAGACTTTGTCTTACTATATTTTGGTTGTTTTTGTCCTTTAGCCTAATTTCCCAATCCAAAAATACCTCATGGTCTAACCTTAATTTAAATTAGTGTTTAAAACCTAACTTTTAGTTTAGGAGTGAGTTCTTTCTCATATTCTAGTTTCTTTACACGTTCTACGTCTGGTTTTTCTCCAGAAATAACATAATATTTTCTATTTTGTAGCGTTGAACATCCTCGGAACACACACACTTTTGCATAACTTTATTTTTTTATAAGGATGCAGTGGTAATTTACACCCTAGTTTTAAGCTTAGCTACCGCCTCTTTACTGGCGTGTCGTTTGTAGTAAATCCTAGTTTCTAATTTTGAAATAAAACTTAATTTTAATTTTTTAAGTTCGCTCTTCTAGCGGACCACACTCAACTTCTTGTTTACTGGTCCTACAGACCTACCAAAGCCACAGGCAGCCTTCTGCTACCTGTGCGCTTCATAATAAGGCATTTTTTCCACGCCGCCATTCTGGAACATTTTTTTTAGTTGTGAGACATTTTTGTTTTTTAATGATAAACCAAGCTCCGGGCTGCCTTCTGCGACCCGTGCGCTTCTTATTTTGCCAATTTTCTCACGCCGCCATTCTGGAACATTTTTTCAGTTGGAACATTTTCAAATTTTTTTAATAAAACAAGTGTAAGATTTTATTGAAACGCTACTTTACTTTTAAGAACCGTAATTGTACACCTTTATCCTAAATAAGCCTAGTCTTAACCTTAATTTTAATAAACTTAGATTTTTAAATTTTAAATCTACTGTTTTATTGAAGGTCCCTGCCCTGTGATTAGAAGTCTAGTGTTATCAGCTGACATTTCCGGCACAATTTATAGTGGTATCCGTGGGTCTGGCGCCCGAACATTTATTTTCTTAGTTTTGATTTTTATATTTTGACCTGCGGATCCATTTTCTTGCCTTCTAGGTAGAATTTAATTTTGAGTTTGGCCCTTGTCCAATCTTAACTTTTAAATTATTTTACATTTAGCGTTATATATTACATTTGACGCCACTCAAATTTTTTAAACATTACAATTGACGCACAGCGAACAGGGACCTGGATAGGACTTGGCTTTATTAGGAATACCTTATTATAGACCTGAGGTTGGATTTGTAGGATTAACAGGTAAGTTAAGCTTTTTTGACAACCACTCTCTTAGTCGCTCGCTCACACTTTTATTTTTTATTTTTTGTGCTAAATATAAGTCACAAACCTATACTATAGGACTTTCAACCTTTTTGTTGAACCTATTGTTTATTTTTATCTTCACGAACAACCAATAAGTCTGTTTTTTTATTTGTTGAGTTGTACTCTTAGGGATTATTATTAAGAACTTAATTATACCTTAGCTTTAAGTGTGGTATATACTACCCTGTAGTTTTAAGCACTTATTTCTTAAGATATTTTTAATAGATTGTGATACTTTTGCATCCTTCGCCTACACTTTTTTACACAACTTTACAAATTACACTTACACTTTAAAATTTAACTCACACCTTTTACCTTAAAAAAAAAAAACTTTCTACGTTGATAATATTATTTAAATCCTCTCATAATGAATACTTCCACTAGCGGAGAGCCTAAGCAGCCTTTAGCTAAGAGCTCGGCCGATTCAGAGGATGTTGACCGAACAACTTCCAACTTTGAAGTGGAAGCTCAACCAGATGCCAACTTAATTGAGTTTCCTGAACCCCATCTTCACTCCTCCTCCCGTATACCTGTTGTACCTTCTTTCAACGCGATGAACGAGACCATCAGAAGAAACCTCCCTTCATCTAGCTTCAAACTACCGGACCTCAAGCGTAGTAATATTTCTTACGAAGGCAACACTTGCGTTAGAGAATTTATACTGCAGGTGGAAGAATTCTTTCTTTATAAAAACTTTAGTGAGCCGCTTCTCGTTGGTTCTTTCTCAGACCTTCTTACGGGTACCGCCGCCAAATGGTTTCGCATTGTGCGCACCACCATTTCATCGTGGCCTGAACTTAAAGCTGCTCTTCTGAAGAGATTTGACAGATTGGAGTTTGATTATCACCTGGAAAGCGAGCTGCGCACCAGAAAGCAGAAACCCACCGAGTCTCTTCCTGATTTCATCACAGACATCATGGACATGGCGAATCGTCTGGCCGAGCCATTGATAGAGTCAGTTTTGATCACGATTGTTATGCACAACATGCTGCCCGTTTACATGCCTTTTGTTGTAGGTCGTGTCGTTCCTAGTCTTGACGCTTTTATCGACATTGGTAGGCAACTTGAAATGTTCGTTGACAGAAAGACTGTCAAGGATACCTCTAAGCCGAAGCCTCGGTTTTGTGCCGGAAAGACCGAGACTATCTGTCTTAAATGTAACGCCAAAGATCACCTTTATAAGAACTGCCCCACCATTCCTGGAGTGATCTGCTTTAAATGCAAGAAGCCAGATGTCACCACTAGATCTTGTGATGTGTGCAACCCTGTTAAACCGTCTTCTTCAAAAAACTAATTAGGCTCCGTCGAGCACGGGTTTTCTCACAAACTGCCAGTGTCTCGGCGAACAAAATTGTAAGTCACATTAAACCTGATGAGGTTGTTTCTGAAAAGGAGTTCTCTGACTGGCTCGACTATTTAAAAACATTTTTTGCCTCTCCAGTGCTATATGTCAAATCTAACGATAAACGCCCTTTCTTAGAGTTCACCGTTATGGATAAAAAATTTATTGGCCTACTGGATAGTGGTGCTACACCAAGTTTTGCTGGATATTTCCATTAATTAAAGCCACCACATTAACAATTACTAGACTCTTCGAGAGAGAGATCTTTCTAAAGTTTGGTGTTCCAAAAATTTTAGTTTGTGACAACGGAACTCAGTTTACCTCTAAATATTTTGTAGATTTCATGAAAAGCTTTAACGTAACTAAAATCTTTTATAATACATTCTATACCCCCCGGAATAATCCTGTAGAGAGATACAATAAAACAATAGAAACCTGCATATCTTGTTTTGTGAAGAAAGACCATCGCACTTGGTCGAAATTTTTACCTCATGTGCAAATAGCTTTGAACTGTAGTGTTAATTTAGCTACAGATTTTACTCCCAATTTCCTCATGTTTGGAAGGGAATTGATTTTAGATGCTTCTTTACACCGTTTTAGTGATTCCATTGATACCTTAAATCAGCTGGAATTCGGTGATAGGCATTCTTTAGCTTTTTCACTAAATTCACTTAGTGATGTTTTTGTTAGAGTTCAATCTCATTTAGTAAAAGCTTATAAGCGTAATGCTCTTAATTATAATAAAGGAAGGAAAGTCATTTCGTTTGATGTGGGTGATATTGTATGGAGAAGAAACTTTGTACAATCAAACGCTCCTGCTTATTTTTCGGCTAAGCTAGCCCCTAAATTTATTAAATGTGAGATCATTGAAAAAATTTCAGATAATGTTTATGTTTTGAAAGATTTGAATAAAAGAACGTCAAGTAAATACCATGTTAAAGACATCATTAAATATTAAATTTATTTGTAAATTCACCTTAGTAGCATAGCTTTGACTCCCCCTTTAATTTTCTAATGAAGTCTGGGTTTCGTGAGATGATGTATGAACGTGATGTATGAGAGGACTTACCCAGTTGTAAATTAGGTGATGAATGGAAGGGAAGTTCAGGCGAATTTTTCTGGTAGGGTTAAGAGCTTAAAATTTTCCATAGTAAACTTAAATACCTTTTTAATCTTTCTTTATCTCCAACATCAAACGATCTTATTATTTATTTTGTACCTTTGTACAACTTTTGTGTATGCACTCATATGTGTACCTTTGTTTTACTGATTTTTCAGACTTAGTTTTAGTTTTGTTCATCTCGCTAGCTGGTTTCTTATCTTTTTCCTTGGATCCAGCGGCGGACCTTTTTGTTTAGTTTTCCTGTTTTTACCGGTTTACTTAAATATTGTTTTGTGGAGTTTTTCCCCTCCAACCTTTTTAGGACATGACGACAACTGGTTGTCTTAGCCTCCTGTTTGTCTCGTGTTTTCCCACTTTTGCACTCGTTGTCAGCCTGGTTGTCTTAGCCTCCAGCCTCGAGTTTGCTTGTTTGTTGTTGTCGATCGTGTTCGAAAAATCGATGGTGTTGTGTCGGTCACGTTTCGCAAAACATTTTTTTCTGTTCGTAGTTTCCTTTTGTACACGGTTCACGTTCAGTTTTACTTTTGTCGTTCGTGCTCGAAAAATCGATGGTGTTGTGTCGGTCACGTTTCGCAAAGTTTTTTTTCCCTGTTTGTGCTCGGAAGTTCGGTGTTGTTGTACCGATCACATTCAGAAGACCTTTAGAGTGTTAGCTCCTTTCGTCATTTTATGGCGCGGACTCACTCGAAATTTCGATTTTGACTTTAGTTACACTACAGGTCGGTGAACAATGTTTCTAACCGCACCTCTCCAAGTAGTTAGCTAACTGGATTTTTCCAGACTTTTCCTCTTGAAGATTGTTTGGACCTTAGTTGTGCATTTACGAGTCAGTGAATACTTTTATTCCAACTGCACTCCGGCAACAAGTCTCCTCCCTTCTCCTGAGCTATTTCTAACTTGGTTTAGAGTTTACTTTTAATCTAGTTTCCTTTGAATCTTAGTTTTATTTGAATTTGTTCTGAGCTAGCCCTCCGATAGTCGGCAACTATTATGTTTCACCGCACTTTCATATGGATGTGCTTAGACAGATAATTTTTTTTGTTTTTGCTTGTCATTATAAAAATTTTAGTTTTCTCTTCCATAAAAGAAAGCACCCTTTCTTTTATTTTTTTGGAAGGGGTGTAATGTGACGTTTTATATTACGCCCCATGTTTTGTTGCTGTCTTGTTCGATTTTTAGTCGATTTTAGCTAGGTTCTCTGTCCATCTGACAGGTCGCGGACATTTGACAGTGACGTTTCGTTTTTGTTTTGTCGATCATATCGAGAATGACCTCTGATTTGTTCTTTTTCAAGGTTGGCATTACTTTCGTATTTGACATTTAATTTCAAGATGGAGGACTTTCCTCTTGCCCTCTGACATGAAAAGAACCATGTAGGGGTTTTATCAAAAATTTTTATATTACCATGTTGTATTAAAACATGAAAGTATTGCTGTGAGTTGGCGCGTTCAGAGTCGCTGCTGCCGTGGGATCATTGCCGTAGGAGAAATTTACTGCCACTTCCTCGGAGACCCAGACTGGCATTTATTTATTCGGCGCTCTGACGCGAAGGCGTATTGGACATTCCATCGTCTCTTGGCACCTTGGAAGCGTGGCCGCGTGTTCGAGCATTTCCTTTAGCTGAGGACCACCAAGGCTTCCGCTCCACGCGATGAAAAGGAACGTTGTACTCGAGCTAAGTATCGCCAGACTCTGAGCAGTGGTTGTCTTTTACTAGTCTTTTACTGTTGTTTTTGTCTTAGACTTTGTCTTAGACGTTGTCTTAGACTTTGTCTTACTATATTTTGGTTGTTTTTGTCCTTTAGCCTAATTTCCCAATCCAAAAATACCTCATGGTCTAACCTTAATTTAAATTAGTGTTTAAAACCTAACTTTTAGTTTAGGAGTGAGTTCTTTCTCATATTCTAGTTTCTTTACACGTTCTACGTCTGGTTTTTCTCCAGAAATAACATAATATTTTCTATTTTGTAGCGTTGAACATCCTCGGAACACACACACTTTTGCATAACTTTATTTTTTTATAAGGATGCAGTGGTAATTTACACCCTAGTTTTAAGCTTAGCTACCGCCTCTTTACTGGCGTGTCGTTTGTAGTAAATCCTAGTTTCTAATTTTGAAATAAAACTTAATTTTAATTTTTTAAGTTCGCTCTTCTAGCGGACCACACTCAACTTCTTGTTTACTGGTCCTACAGACCTACCAAAGCCACAGGCAGCCTTCTGCTACCTGTGCGCTTCATAATAAGGCATTTTTTCCACGCCGCCATTCTGGAACATTTTTTTTAGTTGTGAGACATTTTTGTTTTTTAATGATAAACCAAGCTCCGGGCTGCCTTCTGCGACCCGTGCGCTTCTTATTTTGCCAATTTTCTCACGCCGCCATTCTGGAACATTTTTTCAGTTGGAACATTTTCAAATTTTTTTAATAAAACAAGTGTAAGATTTTATTGAAACGCTACTTTACTTTTAAGAACCGTAATTGTACACCTTTATCCTAAATAAGCCTAGTCTTAACCTTAATTTTAATAAACTTAGATTTTTAAATTTTAAATCTACTGTTTTATTGAAGGTCCCTGCCCTGTGATTAGAAGTCTAGTGTTATCAGCTGACATTTCCGGCACAATTTATAGTGGTATCCGTGGGTCTGGCGCCCGAACATTTATTTTCTTAGTTTTGATTTTTATATTTTGACCTGCGGATCCATTTTCTTGCCTTCTAGGTAGAATTTAATTTTGAGGTTGGCCCTTGTCCAATCTTAACTTTTAAATTATTTTACATTTAGCGTTATATATTACATTTGACGCCACTCAAATTTTTTAAACATTACAAACTAGAATAGAGATAATTACAATAAGTCGCTTTTACAAGCTAAGAATTCTTCATAGCTGTAAAAGCTGTGCTTAGCGAGCCAGTGCTTCAGTTTGTTTTTGAAGGATGTGAGGCTAGTTGCCTTCGTGACAATTTCAGGAAGACTGTTGTACACTGTCAGTCCCATTATGCGCATTAACTTCCCTGACTTCGCAAGAGTACGAGGCAGGGTTGTAAGCTTGTCCGAGTATCAGTATGTAGCTATAAGTGGATGAATTTTTAGGCATCACAAATGTATATTACACTAGTTTAAAAATGCAGAAACAGAATTCCTTATAACTAGCATTAAAACAAAAAAAACCCGTTATGTTTGAAAAGTATATTAAGCATAAAACAATGTTTTTTTCTCACCTACAAATCATTACATTCCAGAACACACAACTCCTCAAATCATACCTCAACCTCTGCCAGAGCTATGCACAACTCAAACTCCTGAACTTAAAGTACAGCAACTATAAACTAGATGTGTTGTGTACATCGGAGGTTTTTGATCTGAGTGGGTTGCTTTCTTGTTTGGAGAGCGAGCAATGGGTTGCACTTGGAGGAAGTATTGCTGATGATGACTGTTTAGTGGTGATGGTGAGTGGATAACCTAATTTATTTTTTCTCGTATTTTAAAACCGGACATAGGTAACATTATAGATTACTCCAATGCGTAAGGTCTAGAATTGTGTTTAAAGTTATTAGGAAATGAAAATATAATAATTATGAATTTCAAAATTTGCCCTTTTCTAAGTGTACATGTATTGTATTCATGGAAATAAAGAGTCTTGTTTCTTGAAATACATATTAGTACTAGCATTATAATATTTACTGTTCTTATTTCAGGACAATCTGCTACTACTCAAAACTATGGCGATGGAAGTTCTTGCAATCAGAAACTCTAGTGAAATCTTCGACACAGCTTTACAAGAGACTAAAACACACCTAATCAAACGACTGGAGTCTAATCCAGCGATTTTGGAATCTAACACGTTCATCCCAATCCCAAGGGTCCTATTCGCAAATCTGGACAAGAATCAGTACAAACAACTAGCTAAAAGTCTTGTAAAACTATACTTGAACGATGAAGTGACAGAAATCTTCAAAAATGTTGCCATAACAAATAACAGATCACTTCTAAATGCGTTAGTTTTAGAAGTGGCGAAAAGTGCCGCTAAATGTTTCCAGAATTGCGATGATTTGGCCAAAGCATTGGGGAAGGAGGGTATAGCAGCTTTTGCTAAAGAAGTTGACATGACAAAGTACTTCAATGAGCTCGTTATTGAAGAAAACAGTGATGAAAAGATTAAAAAATACGTGGAGCTCATAAAAATGCTACAGATTTCGTACTTGGAAGAGAATTATCAGCTGACAGCGTTATTCGTGTTACTGGCAGTCAAGAAAACTTGCCAGTCGAAAAAAATAAGAAAAAGTATCGACTACACAGTACAGAATATTTTCGAGCTGAGTTTACAACCTCCAGATTTGTACAAAGTGTTCTCCGTTGACTTTATTTTCTGCTTCAAAGATACAACAATGTTAGATCTACTCACTCTAAACATAAAGACGTCCAACCAACTTCTTATCATCAAGAATCTTATTGAATCAGCTGTGAAAAGAGTACGCGTTGAAAGCGATTTAGTCAAAAACATCGTTGATCTGCTGCTATCGAAGAAATTCTCCAATCACAAGACAATAGAAGCCTTCAACGAACCAAAATTCCAAATAATCTGTATAATCTTACCTTTACTAGTCAAACAAAGAAAGGCGATTACAGCAAGTGCGTACAGATCTATACTAGCTGAATTACAGGAAAAATTACACAAGCCATTGCTAGATACATTCAAAAACGTTGATTTTAGCGCTGATAAAAAAGCTGGCAACACAAACTCGGATGACAGTACAGAATCTAATAGTGATGTGGCAACATTGAATGCCATGGCGGCGTATTCGCTGACGCTATCGAAGTATTGTGAAAGTACAGACGCTGATGATTTGAAGAGTTTAGATTGTCTATGGGATGGGTTGGAGTTCTTTGTTAATAATGCGGTAAGGACATGATATTAATGTGTATTAAGAGGGCCCCTCGCTGTGTGGTGCTGGCTTAGAATTTGCACCACCCCAACTCTTCCCGCGGGTGCCGGAAGAGGCGACTAAAGGCTAATCCACCGGGGGCGGGCAGCAGCGCCCCCTACAAAACAACTTATCTACCACCGAACTGCGATCCCCAACCCTCATGCCCAGCGTAGGGATTATGGGCACTACCCCCCATGAGATAAAAGCCAATAAGGCGCTTATCAGTGGAGGCCTGCGTCCAGTAGTGGACCAATACAGGCTGTTGAGATAAGGGGACTCCGCGGTCCGCGGTAACTTGCCCAATTCTGTCCTCACCGTTTTAAAGATTTCTCTAAAATTTATCTAGTAGAACGCAGGTAGAGAATGCTATCTATATCTAGCATTATGTTCGCCTATGTACAACTTTAGTTCAATAAATACTTTATTGAACAAAAGTTTTCTATTCTAGTATACGTACTGAAATCCTAGCCAAATTTCGACTACGGCCGTCTTAAAGAAGCCATGAGCACAGGATATATTATAGTGCACAAGTGTGTGCGCAAACACAGGTGCACTCTCCATACTTACTCGTAAAATCCGACGGGACGGCAGACCGACACGACCGGGGAGAGGATTATGAGAGTGAGAGTACTTGTATTTGCGCATACACTTATGCACTATAAAATATCCAGCGCATCTGGCTAGTCTCCGATGAGACTGACCGCCGAGGTCGAAATTCGGCTAGAAGGACATCATCACTCGTAAAATACACTTTTGCCTTTTTCAGATCCAAGCGATAAAGAACTCAGACACCAAACCACAACACATAGAATCGTCAATCCAACTCCTAAACGTAACTCTACGTCACATAAAAAAACTCGAATCCCACAACATTTTCAACAACAAAGACCAACTATTCAACAACATCTGGCTCAGCGCGCAATCTCGACTGACGAAAGTTTATGAAAATGAGGGTAGTTCGAAGTGTGGGTTTTTGGAAGAGTTGGGGATGGTGGTGAGGTTTGTCTGTGAGTTGGCGTCGGTGGAGTGCTTTGGGAGTAAGTTTGTGGGTGATTTGGCGAGTCTTGTGGTTTTGAAGGTGAGTTTAATCAGTCATCCTTATTTGTCATATTACTGTACCGTAAGGTTACTACACGTCATGACCTACGGAGCTGAGACGTGGACACTCACGGTAAGGCTGGTCCACCAGTTCAAAGTCGCTCAGCGAGCTATGGAAAGAGCTATGCTCGGAGTCTCTGAAGGATAGGATTCGTAACAAATACATCCGACAGAAAACCAAAGTTATCGACATGGCTCAAAGAGTTAGCAAGCTGAAGTGGCAGTGGGCTGGCCATATCTCGCGAACAACCGACAACAGCTGGGATAAACGTGTTCTTGAGTGGAGACCGCGACTCTGCAAACGTAGTGTAGGACGCTCTCCGGCGAGGTGGGCTGACGATCTGCGAAAGACTGCAGGCAGATGCTGGATGCGGCAAGCTGAAGACAGGGCTCTATGGCGCTCATTAGGGGAGGCCTATATCCAGCAGTGGACTAATATAAGCTGATGATGATGATGAATGTTGCTTTATAAAGGTTGTGAGAAACTGCCGGGATGCGGCTAACGCAAGATCAGTCAATGTGGCGAGCTTAGTGAATTCTAGTCCAGCAGGGGCGTCTTGACTTACGGCTGAACGAGTCGCTCATCTTTCCATACAAACGTGGAAGGGTAACTACTACGCTGTTGATGTTGACCATCCAAAACTAAGGATAATATCAATTTATCTTGTATTAATACCCTAAACCGTAAAAAAGTATACATTTGTAAAATACAAGCTTCTAAACTTTCGTATTTCATCACTACACTCTAAAACATACATTTTATAGCCGTTAGCTTTTCCTGAAGAAATAAAATAAAATAAAAAACAAAGCTCGTATAGTTTAGTTATTCAAAAGTTTGAATACATTTATTTTTAAAAGAAACTCTTAATAGTTTTTCTATTATAAGTAATCCTTATGCTAAAAGTCTGTACCCATTTATTTAATCGCGGCCGTTTTACGAATAAATCGCTGTGCATTCCATCCTAGCGCGCGGGTATGTCTATTATGCCAGGTGAGATAGCATACTTTAGGCCGCGCCCACTGATGAGTTCTCCCGGACGACTAGTATAGCCTTAAATGATGATGGAGGGTTCCTTTTAAACCAATATCAGCAGGCCTAGCACGGGGATTGATGTCTAGGGAAGAATAGAGAAAAATTACATCGCATTGTCATACATTGCGTAAATTATTGAAGTTGAAGGAAAGAGTTCCAAATGATTTACGCATTCGATGACAAAGTGACGTAACTTTTCTCTATTCTACTCTAGAAAACAATCCCCGTGCTAGGCTCTCAGAGGGGCGAGTCTATTTGAAGTTGTCTACAAGACGTGAATGGACGTCTCCTTTTTCCATACAATTTGGTAAAGCGCGTCTATCGTGCTGACAGGGTACGCAAATCCCATACAAAAAGGTTAAGGACGCACTCTGAAATATGCCTGTGATGTTTTTGATTTTGATTGTGCTCTAATACAAATTGATTTCTTTTCCAGCCACCATCAACAATAACCAAAGACACAACCAAATCAGACCTTACCACTCACAGGGTCTCCAAATACCTCTGGATACAATGCCTCAAAGCCAATACAGCCGGTCCAAAATGCCATGCCATGTCGAAACTTATGTACCAGAGCACTAGCAACTTGAAGAGCTGGATACGGCAACACTATGACGGTGTTGCCAGTAAGAGGAAGTTGGAGGTTTATGAGAAGGTTTTGAGAGTGGATGATAAAGTTTGTGAGCTGGTGAGGGTGGATTTGGATACGCTGGCTGAGGTTATTTTGGCGGGGAAACGGGTATGTTATAGTTTGTAACTCTTTCATAGATAACTACTGAACGATATGAGTTAGAACTTTGCATAGATTTAATTCTAGTATATGCCTTTTCTAAGCGCAGATAAAACTTTAAATTAAACAGAGTGCTAAAAAGTTAACTATAAACCCCTGTGTTTGACTTTTTGTCTTAAGGCTGAACGAGTCGCTCATCTCTCCATACAAACGTGGAAGGGTAACTACAACGCTGTTTGATGTTGACCATCCAAAACTAAGGATAATATCAATTTATCTCGTCATTATGTCTGTATGCACCCGAAACCGCAAAAAAAAGAATTAATTAAAAAAAGCTTTTAAACTTTCGTATTTTAACACCGAGTTCAGGCCAACTTTGGGCGAAAATAAATAACATACGGAGAAAGAAAACTCTAAAATAAAGCCCGTACAGACATAGTTTAGTTATTAAAAAGTAGAAATAAAAAAAGATACTCTCAATAGTTTATCTAAAATAACCCTTGTGCTAAAAGTCTTTTCCCATTTTTTTACGCGACCGTTTTGCGAATAAATTTATTTGCCTTTCATCAAGCGCGCGAGAATGTCTATGTCAAGATGGCATACATTTAGGCCGCGCCCACTGGTGAGTTGGATCGGACGACTTGTGCAGCCTTAAGGACACTAAACTTATAAACACTTTTCCGGGATAAAAAGTTGCGTATACCCGTTCCCGGGATACCATCTACCTCCCTGTCAAATTTCATTTAGATCCGTACAGCCGTTTAGGCGTAAAAAGGAAACAGAAACAGACAGACAGAGTTACTTTCGTATTTATAATTATTAGTATGGATTTTGTGAAATCATGAGGATGATATCACGTGCTGGTTTAATTTTACTTCAATTTTATTATACTGTAAGTTAAAATCAAACTTTTATCAAACATAATCCCCAAGATAGACATGCGGTTTGGGGATCGCAGTTCGGTGGTAGAATTGTTCTGCAGGAGGAGCTGCTGCCCGTCCCCCGGTGGATATCCCTAAGTCGCCTCATACTACACCCGCGGGAAGAGTTGAGGTAGTGCAAATTCTAAGCCGGCACCACACGGCTCTCTCTAGAACACTAGCTTTAGGAAAATTTTATTTAAAATCGAAGTTATTATCTAAAAACTCAAGGCCAACTTAGCTTAGACAGTACGGCGTCGATAATGATGATAATGCTTGCATCATAAAACCGAAGTTGACATTTTTAAAATGTTAATAAACTCCCGAAAACTGTTGTTTGTTAAAATTTCTTATCTTTTTTTTTCAGGTAACACTAGACTACAAATTCCTAGACAGTATATTCGAGCTACAGCACATGGTGCACATCATAATCGGCTTTAACACCTCGCACGTAAGGTGCGATATCAGCTGGCAGGCTTTCTTCACGCTGTTTGAAGGTTCTGTGGGGATCTTGAACAGTTTGTTGGTGTCCAGAGAAGAAATTTTGGAGGATAGGTTTGTAACTAAAGTTGTTTCTAATAGGGTATTAATGCATAGATTTTTTTTATCCATTACTAGCTGCATTCTTACTACCCTTGTCCTATTACCCGTTTTCCCGTAGGAATGAAGCATTTTCCCGCGGTAAAAAGTAGCATATGTTCATCAGGAATAATGTGGGCTTCTAATGGTAAATGAATTTTTCAAATCGGTCCAGTAGTTTCGGCCTATTCAATAGAAACAAACATACAAACAATCGATTTTTTTTCTCTTTATAATATTAGAAAAAAATATATACTTAACTCCCACAAAATTTTAAATTATTAAGGTAAAACAAAAAATTAAACTGCACTCAATTTCGGGTGATAAAAACGCTGCCATATTGGTCCTTGTTCTGTGACGTCACACTACACACACATTGCCAACTCAAAGTTTCATGCGTCTTTTTTTTATTGTGGATGGCAAAGCATTTGACCATCACACTTAAGAAAGTGACAATGTGGCCTAAGATGGGGCATGTTTTCTTAGAAGGAACTTATTCACTCGGGATTTAAAGACTCCTTGATTGTACTCATCCGGAAAAGAGGACGCAGTAAGTTCGTTCCACTCTTTACCGGTACTAATAACAAAAGTAGAGCGGAAACGTTTAGTTCGGCATTGTGGTTATGTCAACCAGTTATGGGTGGTATTTACTAGTGCGTCTGCTTGTCCTGTGGTGAAAGGGGGAGGGATGAGGTCATGTAAATCCTGATCGTTGATTTTTCAATCAAAATAAAATTAGATACAAATGATAAAAACTAAAATTTTACTCTACAGAAAACACCAAACAACCGCGAAATAATACAAAAAGATATCCCGCCAAAGCCTCGTGACAATACAAAATGTGAGGTGTGACGTCACGCCTCTTGCCAATGGCGTTGCGTTTAGAAATTTTGTGATTCAGATTTAAAAAATCTACTTTTCAGTGATTAAATTTTACCATAAAAATATCTAAAAATACAAAAATAAATACACAGATATATTGCTATACGAATAGAGAAAACATAAAGAAATAATTAGCTTTTTTGAAGTCACATGCTAATTATACCCTGATACTGAGCATCAAAATCAATATTCTAAGGTTTTTTTATTATTATACGTAAACTCTCACACTACTCGTAGTAATTTCTAAGAAATCAAATGGAAGGATGCGGGTTCAAGTCCCGTCGAAGTCGAAAATTGATGGAATACTTATTGATTTCTTAGAAATTATCCCTATTCTAGATAAGTATATAAGTATACAGCGCATCAGCATTGCCATACAGCGGGGCAATGCAGCCAGCGTCTTGGGGACGCTTCCGACTGGTATTGATATGGATCAGTTGAGCTAACTGAAGATTGTTTGCAACAGTCTCCAGTTAGCACAATTGTAAATACTAGTTCTAATTTATTTCTATTGTTTGTTATTTTGTTTGCGATAAGTATATTGGTTTTAACGTCGTTCTTGTGATTTCCAGATGGCCGTGTTACATGCAGTGTTATCGAGCTTTGGCATCGGTTTTATGTCTAAAAGCGACCTCACAGACCCCGCTGGAGCGACACATCGAAGAGAAGTTAGCTGAAATAGCGCATTCTATTGAAAAGTACGTTTTACTGACGAAATTATCGTCCTACTTTATTCTTAGAGAGCTTGAGACTTTACACGCCAGGCTACTTTTATTCATGGTAACGCACCATGCGTTACCATGAATAAAAGTAGCCGAATATTTCGAATGATGCTGGCAATGATGAAAAGTTTCTTAGGCACTAGGATTTTATTAGTGGCACAAAAACAAACTTAAAGAGGCTTATTAATTTGTATTTGTATTTATTTATTCCATCGTAGGTACACTTGATATTACACTTGGTGTCGTTACATTCTATATTTAGTACTATTTTATCATAAATGATTATTTATCAGGTTCAGTGTCGAACAAAGAAATTACGTCCCTAATCTAGCCCATTTCTAATAAACCTACTAAGAGATCTGTCGAAAGGAAACCAATTATAAAGATTAATTAATAAACAGTGCTGGACAATCCACATAGGATCATCTAGCTCAAATCATCAAGATATCATTCCATTGATTGTTTTACACAATCACCTCTCCAAAAACCAGAACCTAAATAACCTATTTTCATTTTCTTTTCAGATTAACCCAATCGATAACGAAACGCAAGAAGCACGTTTCCCGTATAGCATCTTACACAATCGCCGACATCTGCACTGCCTTAGAACAAAACGCACCTTCGAGAATAGTCCGCCAACACTTAGAAAGCTGTGTATCATTATTGATACAAGCCAGTGAGTCGACCCACGCTGTAGCCTTCTTGAGAAGAGCTTTAGCAGGCTGTGTGGGTCAACTCACTGTTACTAATCTGTATACTATGTATAAGAGGTATCATAAGTACACTGGAAACTCTTAGAATGTTCTAGAATAGTCCGCCAACACTTAGAAAGCTGTGTATCACTATTGATACAAGCCAGTGAGTCGACCAACGCTGTGTAGCCTTCTTGAGAAGAGCGTTAGCGGGGTGTGTGGGCCAACTCACTGTCTCTTATCTGTATACTATGTATAAGAGGTACCTTATGTACACTGGGAACTCTTAGAATGTTCTAGAATAGTCCACCAACATTTAGAAAGCTGTGTAGGTATCACTATTGATACAAGTCAGTGAGTCGACACACTGGCTGCGTTGGTCAACTTGCTGTTACTGATCTGTATAACATGTATAAGAGGTACCATAAGTACACTGGGAACTCTTATAATGTTCTAGTATAGTCCGCCAACACTTAGAAAGCTGTGTATCATTATTGATACAAGCCAGTGAGTCGACCCACGCCGTAGCCTTCTTGAGAAGAGCGTTAGCGGGCTGTGTGGGCCAACTCACTGTCACTAATCTGTATACTATGTATAAGAGGTACCACAAGTACACTGGGAACTCTTAGAATGTTCTAGAATAGTCCGCCAACACTTAGAAAGCTGTGTATCACTATTGATACAAGCCAGTGAGTCGACCAACGCTGTGTAGCCTTCTTGAGAAGAGCGTTAGCGGGGTGTGTGGGCCAACTCACTGTCTCTTATCTGTATACTATGTATAAGAGGTACCTTATGTACACTGGGAACTCTTAGAATGTTCTAGAATAGTCCACCAACACTTAGAAAGCTATGTTGGTATTGATACAAGCCAGTGAGTCGACACACGGGCTGCGTTGTTCAACTCACTGTTACTAATCTGTATACTATGTATAAGAGGTACCATAAGTACACTGGAAACTCTTAAGCCGGATAATGACCGGTGTTAGGCGGCGTAATGTCCATTCTCAGCAAGTATGATCTGATAAAGTTCCATGGTGTGCTAAAATCTGTCTCGTTGCTCGTTGCGAGCTCCTCCTCTCCCCGTACTGACTTTACGAACGCTCGCTGTGTAACACGTTGCATTACGCCATGTAACCACAGTCAGTGCCCACCTTTAGAATGTACTAGAATAATCCTTAGTTTGTGTATCAATGTTGATACAAGATCATAAAAAACAAATTGTTGGTGAAGTATTAAGTAATATTCATTACGCATGTAAGCGGGTTAACTAAGAACTTTATTTGTGTTGGGAGAACACTAACGTTTTATCCATCTACAGGGTGACACATTACATTACACATTACATCCGTAATGAATTCGTCAAACTACGATAGTTTTTATAGTAAAATACTACAGAAGTAATATGTTATGTATCTGACATGACATGTTTTCAATAAAATGTAAATTTTAAATGATTTGTTTTATTTATGTTATCATTAGTAAGTTATAAAACGCAAGAGAAAAGTAGATCCTAAATTATGTCTGTAGTGTATGTGGTAAAAGTAGGTCTTATGCACAGCTGTATCCACAGCCTTAGCATAGGCTGAAGATGATGATGTTGATGGGTATAGATCCATTTTTAAAAGCTGGCGCTATTGTCTGTTGATTTCCATACAATTGATGACGCTGACGTCACAAATCCAGACCCTGTAGTTCTGGATAAACGACAAAAAAGGTATCGCGCCAGTTTTTAAAAATGATCTAAGTTTATTAAGACTACGTACATACGTACGTACTAGGTAATACCAATATCATAGATAAAATCGGTCTTAAACCAATAACTTGGCGCTTATAGGAGCGCTCATAGTCTAATCTTGGTTACCAACCTATTTTAAAATTCATAGAGATGAGGAAAATGGCTACGAACAGAATGACCAAGTAGATATCACCGCCTGACCGGTTATCTCTCGCCTTGGTCTCTGCTAGGAACTCCCTTGCATTGGTTTCCTGTCTGGTTGGTTTTTTCTTCATTTCAGTTGAGTTAGAGGCAGGTGGAATTGCAAAATATACTGTAGGACAACAAAAGTGCGCCAAAATTTTAAAATCTACGCTGCTACTTCAGAGCTGTTTTCATCTGCCCGTATATGGGCATTTGTAGAATTCTAAATTCTGATTGGTGGAAATATTCACGTCATCTGTGAGTCACTTCATGAGACGGTGGAATAAAAATATTTTTATCAGTTTACATTGAAAACGGGCTTGCACTCGCGTATCTTTATTTTCTTATCTTATCTCACCTACCGGAGTGGCTTTTCTATATTTTGATAGTAGGTACTTTTTTGTGAACCTCAGTATAAAACATAAAATAAAGCAACCCAAATCAGAACGCAGATGTCAGTTTGGTTTTAGCAAGTTGTCGGTAATGTTTATTTAGATTTTTGTTCAAGATATTTTTCTATGATCAAAAAGAAATTATAAAATTACTTTACAATAAAAAAGAGCATTTTTTTCCAACGTGTACAATAAAAAAGCATTTTACGTAAAAATAATACAAAAAGTTAGTGAACTGTTCTGTGCCTGTTCCGGTGTCAATTTTGACGCATGCGTTGATTGGCTGTCGCAAAAAAGTTTAGCCAACATTCCGGCAGTTTCGTTCCGGTCACCGTTGTCGTGGTGTCAGTGAAATTTGTGGTGTAATTTTTACGTTTTAGCATCATAAAATAAAAAAATGGTAAGTGAATTAAAATAAATTACAGTGATAATCGTTCGTGTTGTGAAACTGCGTAGTTAAAGTGTACAAAAATGGTATAAAATGTCGCAATTCCATGTAAAACGTATCCTGTGTGACCGGTGCCGCCATATTTCGCACTGCCCGTCAGCAGTTTGCACGCCTTTTGGTAAAAATCGTTGTCACCGTTCAGTGATTTTATGCCACGTGTTGTGTTTTCGCGGATGCCACCAGAGACCGGTCGGGTTGCCGCCGGCCGACGACATGGGGCGGAGTAGCAACCCGGCGATCCGGTATTGGATTTCACGTTCGATCGAAAGGTTATTCTTGCAACGCCTTTTTTGTCTATTTCTGCTGTTGTGGAGGTTCGTCCAGCGGCTGGAGTCAGGGCTCCTGCGGCAGACGCTTATCAGTCGCCCGGAGAGACCGGGGGCATCGAACTCTGTAGGGTATGCTCTGTCGCGCAATCGCACAACCATTTGTCCATATAAGGTATAGTGGTCGCGCCGCCGTCTGTCGGCCTAAATTGTGATTATTATTTTTGAGCTATTCTCTCTGTTCAATCACCTGAAAGTCTGTATGAGATCTATCGAGGCTATTGCCCCCTTCAATGCCAAGGTCATTGGTCTGGCTGCCTAAAATCTAGCTATTGTACTTGACAGATGTCAGCTGCAGGGTAAATGTACCCTATGGCACTGTGATAAGATGCAATACGGATGCTGAGTCATTCTCCTTGTAATTTCTGCTTGGTAATTTACCAGAATATCCTTATTGGAAGGCTTATCAGCTCCGAATTGGTCTGACAACACTTCTAGATTGTCATGGCTGATATCATTCACATTGTTATCAATGAATTAACTTTTGCTTTTTGTAGAAAACTATTATAATCTGTTTATCTTGAAAACAGAATTCAATACTTATTGGAGTAGCATCAAACAAACTCATAATGTTGAGCTCATCTAGCTCTATGTCCACTGCTGAACGGCCTCTTTAAAACATTCCCTCTCTGGAGAGGCTGTTCAGCAGTGGACATGGTTTTGCCAGCTCATGCAGTGTTATCCATTCTCAAAAACAGTTAAATATACCATATTATGGTTTAATGAACTGTTTTTTAGTTTGAGGAAAACACAAAGCCTACATATATATAGGCTTTACCTCAACAGTGATTTCCCTATAAGAGCATGTTGCTCAACAAAAATATAAAACATGACCCATACATTATCATTAGAAATGAGTCATCATTCTAACTAGCCTAGAATTTCTTGGCTTTGCATGCCTTACTTTTAATAGCTATTTGAATCATAAAGTGCATTATGGTATTGAATGCTCTAAGATAAGATACTGGAATTGAATCAACGATGATGTGATAAATGAATAAATGCAATAAATAATCTACCAAAGGATAACCAAGATGAACAATAATATTGATTGAAAATTAACAGTTTTTATGCCATGCAGGTTGTCATGTACGAGATAAATGGTATCTTTAATGAGTATATAGCTAATTCACAAAAAAAATTACAATTGAATAACTAGTTTTTACAATTGAAAGAATTGAGGTAACTGCAGACTGTTGGAAACAATCTACAGGTACTGGTAGGTAACAACTGATCCTTATCAATACCAGTCGGAAGTGTCAAGATGCTGGCTGCATTGCCCTGCTGTATGGCATTGCTGATGTGCTGTGCCAGATACTTGCCAGCTCTACATCACGCATTGCTTTGACCAGACGCTCAGAGAATTTTTTCAAAATAAATGCCCTTCTAAATTAATTCAGGTTACATTACAAGAATCATAGATGTTTTAAAAGGTCTAACGGCAAATCAAAATGAACAACATGTTTCATTAATATAACATATGAATGTAATTGCTTTGAAGATCATGGAAATAAAATATTTATATGGTCATAGATCCATGACCATGCAAATACTTGCTCTACATGAATCAGCTGTTTCATACTAATTCCGCAAACATCACAAATATTTGCAGATGACTTGCAATAATATTGCAAGTCAACATATTATATTGATGTCCTTTCATAGTCATAATCATAATATTCTCATTAGATACAGAAAAAAATGTCACCAGCTAAGATTTAAATTTTATAATGCTGAGTGCCCTGATGCACATCGCATCTTTGCAGTGCATTAAGAATTTTCTTGGGACCGGCGTATGTATGTTGAAAGGATTTTGAGCGAGATGTTGAGTTTTTGGTTTTGAGCATTTTACTTTCAATATATATTCAAAAGAATCAATAATTGCATGCTTACATAAAACTACCATTTTGATAGTCCTACCTAGGTAAAATCGTACCTATGCCTGCAGATACCTTGATCCATTATCCATGTTAAAAACACAAAAGGTCTTTGTTATTGTTTTATTCTTATCATATCTAAAGAAAAAACTGAGCAGAGTTAAATAATAATCCACCTGGAATCAAATCTTTGGGTGCAACTTGGAATCACCTCTATAAAACTGCAAAAGAAACATCTAAATCGCGGTCATCGCAGTGGAAGTGTTAAGGCGCTACCCTGACCCAAATAAGCACCACCGGCTATTTTATCTTATTATTCTGTTAAACGAAGGAATTTTCAAAAATCGATTGGCCAGTTTGTGAACCCTATCCTAAGTGTTTGTTTGTAATGCCTCTGTAAAAGTTTTATTTTGTTAACTTGAAGCAGAGATGCGAAGTTGCTCTTTTTGGCCACCATGGTGGCGAAACAGAGCAAATTCGCATCTCTGCCCACACTATACAAACTAAAACATTTATAGAGGCTTTAAAGAAAGCTTATGATAGGATTCACAAACTAGCCAATCAATTTTTGAAAATTCCTTCGTATAACGCGCTGATTTTGGTCGGGGTAGGGCCTTAAAAAACACGGAAGGAAGCCACTACCCTTCATCTGATAGGTTCCCTCGACTCTTACGACTTACCCAGGCTGAGTAAAAGGTGCCGATTCTTACGCCCGACCGGCTAATTGAAAGAAAGAAAAGAAAGAAAATCCGTTTATTTGACCCAATACAATACACATATTAGAAGGAAAAAAAACATAAAAGGGGCCAAAAAGGCCCCGTCTCAGCATTTTGCCGGTACAAGCCACAGCGCAGTAGCGGCGCTGATTTTCAGACAGGGCCTAGTGTGGTGGCACAAAGGTGGTAAAATATACAACAATACAATTAAAACACAAACAGACAAGAGTAGATAGAGAAGTTACATACAACACAGGAAACAATGAGAGAAAAAAGAAAAGAAAACAGAAAAAGATACGTTTAAAGTTAAGTTCTAAGATCATGCAGACTTTTTTATTTCTTCTTGGTCGGCTAGAGCGTGTCTCAGCGTCTGTAGCCGGCCTAATTTATTAAATTGCTGCTCGTATAGGTACATCCAAAGATTTAAAACGTTAGATAGGCCCTTTCCGTAGTGAAAACGCGCCGTGTTGTTGCCAAGTGAAATGAGATAGCTCGCTCATTAGGAATCAGTGTAGGTACCTGTTGTATGTTTTTGTGGTGTGTTCTTTCACAAAAGTTCTTGCAATATGATTTCACAATAAATGGTAATAGTAGCAGTTAAGTTTATTGGAAAAAAAACACAATTTTTCTTTCTATTTTAACCCCCGACGCAAAAACAGAGGGGTGTTATAATATAAGTTTAATGTGTCTGTCCGTGGTATCGTACATAGGTAGCTCCGAAACGGATGAATCGATTTTCGTTTAGTTTTTTTTGTGTCGTAGATAATTTTGTTCCGAGTGTTCTTAACCATGTTTCATGAAAATCTGTCGGGGGTTCTTAAAATATTCCAATTTTGTTCTTGTTAACTACTGTTAGTGTGCGTGCGTTAGCATTTTGTTAAAGCACGCATTCAAAGACGATGCCATAGTTTCTGGTGTCAGGGCATTTCTAACGATTTAAATCTTTGGGTTTATCATCTAAAATTTTTGTTAATAGCATAAAGATGACAAACAGCTTTGAACTTCAAGACCTTGAGTTCAGGTTGCGTCTGCGAACACCTGAGTCAGAGTGACGTCATCGTGGAGTACGTTCACCTGCTGGGTTCCTAATATACCTGAGTCACCTGAAGACAATTAGTTAGATGATGCATGTCAATGTATGTATGTACACTCCAGTTTGCAGCTTGATTTATGTTCTGAACGGTCTGTATGTCCGGCATTTCCTCTCAATATTATTTGTATTTTAATTGTGCGTTATTTTCTGAATTGATTTGCCAGTAGGTCCGATCCATTTATTCGTTTTGGCGTAAATAAGTTCCTAACAATCTATACATCCATTTTCATATTTATTAAACCAGTTTCTGCCCGCGGCTTCGCACGCGGTTTTCCGGGATAAGAATACCCTATGTCCGTGCCCAAGATGCCCTGGCCCTGACAAATTTCATCGATATAAATTCAGCCGTTTAGGCGTGAAAAAGTAACAGACAGACAGTAACATTAGTATGGATTGGATGTACTAGATGATGCTGTGTGAATTGTCCAGCATTTAACAAAAAATCTATTAGGCATTCTCTGCTAGGGTTTAGCTACGTGCGTAAAAAGGGATCGAACTAAAACCAACCATTTTGAAGACGTAAGATACCTTATCATCATTCGCCAAAGTCGAGGCCGTATTCACCTTGAGACTATCGATAAAGACTTCTAAGTTTTAACTTTATCAGCTCCAAGTTCGACAACCCAAAGGCGACAGCCGCACTGCAAGATGGTAGATGAGAAAACGTGTGCGGCGTGGCGGTGCGCCCCCTGCGGGTTGCAACGCGGAGGCTGGGCAGTGAATGCGTTAAGGATTTTGCTAAAGCATCACTAGTATACAAATTAGAAGAAATAGTTGCGAAACTGCTTTTGCTATCGGCTGCCAAGTTTCACGCTGCGTCTGTTTAAGAGATAATCATCATTATCAGCGACGGCAGATCCGCCTGCGACGCAGGAGGTTACGGGTTCGAATCAGGAATCAAAATCTCTTTATTTCCATTATTACAATAAATGTACACTTAGATTCTTGCCTCTGGAAGAATATTTGTACGATCTGCAGATATTTGTTCCGGGGTATTTTCTTAATGTGAATGGTGAAAATATCTATGTAATAATGTCCTCCTAGCTGAGTTGCGGCCAGTCTCATCGGAGACTAGCCAGATGCGCCGGACATATAATAATGCACAAGTGTGTGCGCAAGCACAGGTGTACTCTCTGTTCCCTCACTCTCATAATCTGATGGACGGCAGACCGACACGACCGGGAGAGGTCAAGCGCAGGACCAGCGGCATAACGTGCTTTCCGAGGCCCTAATTATGTATTGTATTAAGTATATCAGTTATCTAGATTTTTTTTCACTTTTTGATCATGTTTCAAAAGACTTTAAATGGATCTTAATCATAATAATTTGTATTCTGTTGTACCTTACCTACGAAGCAACTTATTAGAATATTGACTTGCATCAGAACTACATTCTTATCTGAAAATTGCATATTAGATGACTAAATCGCTATTATCAATGACCAAGGCATTGAATCACGATTCCGCTTTACCGAAATGATGATTTGTATGTTTAGCATAGAAGCAAATCCGTCCGTGACGTGACTCATTGTCAATTCCGAATTCATTTAATTTATTCAACCGGTTGTAAATATAAAAAACGTGGACCTAGCATAATTTGTGAAACTGATAGCACTAGGTTTTTACGCCACTTTTACAAACTTTTACGGATAGTATTGCATTAGAATATCTTATTTTACACCAATTGTTAATTCTTAGGTCATTCGGGATATTATACATGTTTTGAGTTTTGAAATTGCCGTTATAAATGACTTTAGTGTTAATAACCATAGTAGTTTTAATTGTTAAATGCTTTGTAAATAAAGCTATCTTATTATATTTCAATTGCCAAAGAGCCAATTGCAGTCGTGTGAAGATTACGATTATTATAATCTATCTACAAGAACTAAATCCAAGATTTGAATCAAACAGTATTTTATAAGTGTAACAACGCAGAAATGAGGCGAATGTCAAAACACAAATAGCCTTGCCGCGACTACGGTGAATTATTTCGGTATTTTCAGTGCTGGGCGTCATTGGTCGGTTATAACTGTTATAAGTTATAATGTTCTCAACGATAGATACATAAACCATTTTCGAATATGATATCACACCGATGTGCATCGAAATATCTTCTGTCTAGTTGAACTATTTAGGTTAAGAATTAAATAATGTGCGCGGTGCGCGCAAGGACGCACGAACCGCACTCACCCTGATGAAGTCCCTGCTTAAAAGAAGAAACGTTGGTGTTCTTCCAACACAAACTAGGTTCGTAGTTAACCCGTTCATTTATTATAAATTTAAATAATATTAAAAAAATAGACTTTGACGGGACTTGAAGCCGCATCCAATGGTAGGTTACTGATGCAGTGCAGTTGCAACGGATTGTAGTTTCAGACATGATTTTCAATAGCCCATTCCAATTTAACTTTAATTAATAGTTACTAGACCGCTGTAACTCAAACTAAACTAAATATAATTAAATATTAATTATTCGCAAAAATCTGAAAAATTAAAAAAATCACGTTACCATTAATATTATAATTCCATTAATAGTTCATAGCAAGCCAAGCTCAAACAGCTCAGAACTGAGTTGACGTACGATGGTAAAGTGCTGAGCTGGACAGAGGTCAAAATCTTGAGCTAGACAGAGGTCAAAATCTTGAGCTACACAGAGGCCAAAATCTTGAGCTAGAAAGAGGCCAGTCTTGGGCTAGACAGCACCCAAAGTCATGAGCTAGACAGAGGCCAAATTCTTGAGCTAGGGGTCAAAATCTTGAGCTGGACAGAGGCCAAAGTCCTGAGCTAGACAGAGGCCCAACTATAGAGCTAGACAGCGGCCAAAGTCTTGAGCTAGACAGAGGTCAAAATCTTGAGCTAGACAGAGGTCAAAGTCTTGAGCTAGGCAGAGGCCAAAGTCTTGAGCTAGACAGGGGTCAAAGTCTTGAGCTAGACAGCGACCAAAGTTTTGAGCTAGACAGAGGTTAAAGTCTTGAACTAGCTCAAGACTTAGGCCTAGACAGGGGCCAAGATTCATTTTGATTCGCTCAGCTCAATTAAGACTGCGTTGCATGCTTTAAAGTAGGTACGTACATGTCTGCATCGCCACTGCATTGGCGGCAGACTTCCTAAATATCCACTTAATCTACACGCGAGCTCAACCTTTGGAAACTTCGCGTGATATCGAATAATAGAATAATGTCTGAGTAATAGTCTAGTAATATTTGAATTCACTTCTATTCGTATCCTCACTTATTTTTATACTAGCTGCATTCTTACTACCCGTTGTCCTATTACCCGTTTTCCCGTAGGTATAAAGCATTTTCCCGCGGTAAAAAGTAGCCTATGTTCATCAGGAATAATGTGGGCTTCTAATGGTAAAAGAATTTTTCAAATCGGTCCAGTAGTTTCGGAGCCTATTCAACACAAACAAACAATCAAATCTTTCCTCCTTATAATATTAGTATAGATAACAGCTAGTAATTCATACCATGCTATGTGGAGGACCGATGTGGCGGCGCGGAGGGCGAAGGTTCGCCTGCGACGCAGTAGCTTGCGGGTTCGATTCCCGTCTTTAGACAAATGTTTGTACGATCTGAAAATCTTGGTCACTTGAGACCTGCTTAAATCTGAGTTGCGTTTGAATATCCGGCTGTTAGTCTCTAAAATAATCTTTATGGGATGAAGGTAAAATTTATCTGTTTGTAGTTTAATCCTATTATATCGGCTTCTAATAGAGGAATATTGATTATTTTTTTGCTATGTCAAAAACATTACATTTTCCTCGCTATTATGCGGCTACCATAAATAGGACAATGTTGTCTGACTCACCGGACGTGTTTCCTAAAGAATAATAAATAATAATGAACCACCTACCTACACGCTACCGATGCTGCTATTTCAATACAATACCAAAAGTATTGTATTACTAAGGATATAGCAAAGATAAACGTCTATTCGTCGCCATAAACAATATAGTTTTCAGCATAGATCAAAGTATAATTCTGTATTGATATGGATCAGTTGAGCTACGTGTAGATTTGTTGCAACAGTCTGGAGTTAGCTCAATTTCAAGTGTAAATACTAGTTCTAATTTATTTCTATTATTTGATTGTAATTTTCGTCATGAATAAAGGTTAAATTCTATAGGTATGGGATCTACTCCCAGCGCTAACTCGTTAAATAGGTATGTTACAACTAAACGCTACACGATATTTCCAATCTTTTCCAATATACCTACATAATCAATTAATCAACAACAAAGACGGAAAGACGTACCTAGACCGAAGTGCGGCCGAGACAACAATACACAAGCGAAACACGAACGCCGGGCAGCGCCGGTCCGACTATGACCGAGGTGGGTGGACCTAATTGAGCCATCCTTAGCAAGTACCCAATCTCCCGAATATTACTGAGATCGATGGTTTTCAGCCATAAACTAAACTGCGTGTTCTAGGCTAAACCTTCGTGATAGATCCTCGGCCACATAGTCACTTACCATCAGGTGAGATTGTGGTCAAACGAAGGTCTATTCACGATAAAAAAAAACATTATAGTGGTAGATTTTAGAAGCCCGTAGCACACCTCCGATGCGGAACCATAACAGCGGAACCGTAGTAATTTCGCCATGTCTTGTCCGTATAGGAGAAGCGGAACAGTGAAAATGGCTGTTCTAACGCATTTTTTCATTTGACTATAATTCTCTCTTTCCCCGCGCGGTGCGAAAATAAGGTGTGGCTGACGTCGGAGCAGATCGACGAAACCGCACGGGGAAAGAGTTCGAATTATATTCAAATCTATGCGTAAGAACAGGCAGTTTCGCTAGTGTTCCGCATACGGACAAGACATGGCGAAATTACTGCGGTTCCGCTGTTATAGTTTCGCAGCGGAGGTATGCTACGGGCGAGAGATATGTACCTATTATGTAATACATACAAGGAAGTCTTGTCAACCATGACCACAGACGGCTAGCCTTAGAAATTAATACGTTGACATGGAAACTGGAACCTTCATTGGTTAGCTTCTACTCAATAAGATCTGGTTTTATCAGTATTACTTATCATTATTGTTTGCAGGAGCTTTTTATTTTCTTCTGGGTATAAACCTTCCGATTTTTATGCTATTAGAAATCACAGTTTATTATAAATGCCAAAGTTTTAATTATTATTTCCTCTGCACGCCGAAGCTACTGAACGGATCGGGCAAAATTTTATTTTGCATAAATGTACATCTAGAACTGGAATAACGTAAAGGCTACTTTTTATTCCGGAAAAACGCGTCGTCGGGCGGAAGCTAGTCTATCTATACTAATGTTATAAAGAGGAAATATTTGATTGTTTGTTTGTTTGTATTGAATAGGCTCCGAAACTACTGATTACCCGTTGTCCTATTACCCGTTTTCCCGTAGGAATGAAGCATTTTCCCGCGGTAAAATATAGCCTATGTTCATCAGGAATAATGTGGGCTTCTAATGAAAAAAAAAATCAAATCGGTCCAGTAGTTTCGGAGCCTATTCAATACAAACAAACAATCAAAACTTTCCTCTTTATAATATTAGTATAGATATCGTCCATCATCAGGCGGTCTGTCTCATTTTATTCCAATACGCTTGTAATGAAGACATTTGGTTTCGTTTAGACAATGTCCTATTATGTAGATGTTTGTATAATACAAGATTCATCACTCATTGACATCATCTCGGAGCTATGTTTAAACAGGTGTGCAATGCGCATTATTGAATGAGCAATAGTAACATAGAACAAGAATTTAATAATATTGGTCCATTGGTTCTTCGCAGGGTATAATTTTCGATTAAATAGCTAGGCAGTTACTACCACACTACCAAGGCGGCAGATTGTGTTATCTGCCGCCTTGATAGTAAGTTCTGTTAAACAAACCTCTGCCCGCAACAGCTTCGCGCTTTTCCGGGATAAAAGGTAGCTCATATCCGTCCCCGAGATACCGTCCAGCTTCCTTCCAAATTTCATTAAGATTCGTTCAGCCGTTTTACTCCAGGTCTAGAAAATGTAGTTCTAGACCTGGTTTGGAAGGAGTTCAGCCGTTTTACTCTTGAATAAAGATGTAAGGTCTTACACCTTTAAAATTATTAGATGTTGTTGATAATTGATAAATGGATATTATTACAACGAGCCAATGATGATAATGATGAGACACGCACCCGGTATGAAAGGCTAACATGTACTTTATAATACGGCAGACATTAATGCTTTAGTGATAAGCTTTGATAGAAGCTGAGACCCAGCCAGTTTCAGTCTGGGCGGGGAGAGATAAGTTTTTATTCTCAGCCACTATTTTGACTTTTCCTGTGACCAACCTTCCTTCACTCTGATTTTTGATTTTGCAGTAGATAACACAGGAAATAGCTTTTTGGGATGCATCGCAAAATCCGTACATCTCAATTTCTTTGCTTGTCTTCATCCATCTAGGTACCTTCACTCTGTTGATATTGATAGGACTTGGCTTAGAACTATACCTCCTAGACCTGGAGTAAAACGGCAGAACGAATGTTAATGAAATTTGGAAGGAAGCTAGAGTGTAAAATTACAGAGCAATCCGTTAAGAAGTTTTGTCATGAAAGAGTAACAAACATCAAAACATCCGCGTTTATTATTAGTAAGATGTGATCATTCGATTCATACGTTTATTCAGCAGATTTTAACTTCCGTCTTTAGTTTAACCTTTTGACCGCCACGCCCCAAACGCATTCTCGTATCCTCTACGCCAAAGCACAAAAGTGACCAAAAATACCTACGAAAAAATGGTGCTGCCAAGAGTCGATAAAATGTATATTGTCGATAAACACATGGAGACTTGATTTCGTTGGTTTTTTATGCAATAAACAACTTTTTAAAATCTGGGATGTTTTATTACCTTTTGAACGCCACCTTAAAATGATAAAATCTAACTCTCCAAGCCATCCAAGTTACAAAAAGAAGGGCTTCAGGTTAGAAGCACTACCTTCAATTTTCGAGTTTTACTTGATACCAATTTACTCTATAATATATTAATTGTTACGCCGCAGTTGCCGATGTTTTGCCTATATAAAACCAGAAATCAGATCGACAACAAATATTTTCAAATAACAACAGCACATCACTATTCACCCACGTGACGTCTTCTGTTGTCGTGAATAGCCGACATAGGCGCGGCTGGCACGATGTTTGAAAGCTTGCTTACATCTGAGGTAGTGATGTGGTAGGTTATAGTCGCTGATTGATTATCGATAAGGGCAAGTAGGTTTATATATATACCTATCCACTCTTGAAATGAAACTAAAATGGTCATCACATCACATGCATTGAATGCCAAATAACTAGTTGGGTACCTACCTACCTACCATGTAGTAACTGTCAAACCTCTAAAGATTGAAGACACAAATAATATTATCACTGCACAATGCAGAGAAAGAAACGGTACCTACCTACCTACCAGTTATACCAACATACCTAGTCCCTACCCATCAGTGTAATAAGTAGGTAGACGCAATAATAAGTACCTACCTACCTACCCAAGTCAACTGCACTTAGGTACCTACCTAGGTACAATACAATACAATACATTTTATTGCAAACCAAGAAAATACAAAAACAAAACAGGGAAAGAGAAATAACAGAATTGCAGAATGGGGGGCCTTATCACTAAAAGAAGAGAAAAACTAACAGTATAAGACTAAAGAAAGAATCCCCGTATCGGGTGAATGTTGCATTATTATTATTTAGTGCTAGAATTTGTGTTCTTGGTAGGTAGGTCGAAGTAACGGTCAATGACCTTTCTAACCGTTATTGTACCATGAATGCTATTAAAGTATTTTATACCTAATTATCTTCCTTGCTACTTGCAGAATTTCTTCTCATTAATTATCATTCATGCATGGTACAAATTCTTGCCGCTTTTTAGGAAATTTCACTAGGTAGGTAGGTACCTAGGTATTATTTTATTTCCTTCATTCTTTATTCATTGTAAATTTTCTACGCATTACCTATCCATCTAACATCTTTTATTGATTTTCTGTCCACGTAATTATTTCCTTGAGTCGGATACCTATCTCATAATCAAACCGATTTAGGTAGGTACCTAAATCGGTTTGATTATGAGATAGGTATCCGACTCAAGGAAATAATATAGGTAGTACTTTCATCATTGGTAAGTAGGTAGTGTAGGTACACTACCTACTTACCAATGATGAAAGTACCTACCTATCTAGTACACAAAAATTTATCCCGTTCCCAACGTAGGCAGGCACCTACTCTAATCTTACAAGAAAGAAATAAAATGTAGGTAGGTATGTACCTACCTACCCACCGAACTACAGGGAACCTGTGTGCTTCGAAGCAGAAACATGCTTTTGTCGAAGTTTTAAACAAGAGATCTATGAACCTACAAATACCTACATTTTACCTATGAATCCAAAATCAATAGCAGATAAAAACCAAAATCAATAGCAGATCGGACATACTTGGAATGCACTTGCACGTCACTACCATTGTCTTGTTACGCTGATGACGTCACTTACGGTCGTGTAGTCCCGACCGTGGCGTACGCTACACTGCTAAGGGATGATGAACCAGTGATGTGCTTTGGTGGGGATTATGAATTATCGATCCTGCTCATGATGGATCATTTTTATTTTCATTATGCGTTTGCAGAGTTAAAGTTTGGGTTTATTATGATATCATAATAGATATTTATTATTTATATCATGAGAATGAACATGAAATAAATAATAAATATCTTGTTTAAATGTAAATTGTCTATTTTTTATCACCTTCGCTTGGTAGCTGTATACCACAACACTAGCGGTCGTCTCCTGCCGACAATGGCGTGCGAATCACGCCCGCTGACGGGATTTTATTTCAATGTTTCATCATCGAAATTTTTATACAACTAGGGGTTTTTCTTATAAACCTTTAATATAGATGTATAATAACTAAAACAATGTTCCTTTTAGGATAAATAAAACGCAGAACTAACAGTTAAAAGATTGTGTATTTCGTTTTTTTCTTGGAGCAGTTTTGGTCGTCTAATAACGACACTGGCGTAGTAAGCACAATTTGAAATGTCGAGTATAGACGACGGTGGCGGTCAAAAGGTTAATTAGACTAGCGGCCCGTCCCGGCTTCGCACGGGTGAACATTTATTTTTGAAACATATAAATACAGTCTATGTTACTCAGGGATAATGTAGCATTTTAATGGTGAAAGAACTTTTGAAATCGGTCCGGTAGTTTTGAGTTTATTCGTTACAAACATCGTTGGTCTGGGTGTTTTCTATTTATAATAAAAATATCTATCTATGTATATTGTATTAAGTATATCAGTTATCTAGTACCCATAATACAAGCTCTGCTTAGCTTGGGGTCTAGATAATGTTGTGTGAATTGTCCAGCATTATTTATTTATTATAAGTTTAACGTGTCTGTCTGTGTATCTGTCTGTGGTAATGTAGCTCACAAACGGTTGAACCGATTTTCGTTTAGTTTTTTTGTGTCATAAGATACTTTATCCCGAGTGTTCTTAGCCATGGTTCATGAAAATCTGTCGGGAGTTTTTAAAAATTTTAAATTTGTTGTTAATGTTAGTGTAGATTAAACAAGCTTTCGTAAAAATCTAGAATAAATCTCGCCTAATTATCCAAAGCCATCTATCCTCGCCTCATTTAGCCTTCCCACACCATGTTACTCTTCTAATATCATCTTCCAAAACGAATAGAGCTCCCTTTGTTCAGCTGTCGTCAATATAATAAGGGACTCCCGCGTGGCCCGACAGAAATAGACGAGACGAAGATTGCTATTAATAACCAGTGCATTCACACTGGCACGTGAGATTTAAAATCTATTTACCTCGTGCATGTCACAAAGAAGTGGATAGGTAGACGTCATCGAACTAGCCTACTTTGAAACTGAGTAAAGAGACGTGGCAGAAATCGAGAAGATAGACGCCCTAGAAATGTGGTGCTGGAGAAGAATATTTGATATATCTTAGACTGCGTTCCGCATCAACGTCTCCATCCTACAAGAACTCTGTATGAAAGAGCGTCTGTCTACAAACGTACAATCTCGAATTTGGTTGGATGTCGAAGTTTTTGTGGCACGTATCAAGGTGAGACAATGACTCCATTGAAAGACAAGTCGTGCAGAGAATGGTGGAGGGTAAAAGACCGAGAAGTAGATCGCCTATGAGATGGACCGATCAGAAAAGATCTGCCGTAGTTGTCCCCCTGCATGAATGTTCCAGAATGATCAATTGATCACCAACAGCCCTTGCAACACAAGACTCGTTATGACAACCACGACTTTTCTGCCAAGAACGCTACGAATTAGAAGATATAGTCATCATCACCAACCTATAAGTAAGGACATAGGCCTCCCCACATGAGTGCCATAGCGCCCTGTCTTCAGCTTGCCGCATCCAGCATCTGCCTGCAGTCATCCCGCCTGGCTGGAGGGCGTCCTATACCACACTTGTCGCTGTATCCACTCTTGAAAACGTTTACCCCAGCGGTTGGCCCACTGCCTCTTCATCTTTCTAATTCTTTGAGTTATGTCGATCACTTTGGTTCTCTGTCGGATGTATTCGTTACGAATCCTATCATTCAGAGAAACTCCGAGCATAGCTCTTTCCATAGCTCGCTGAGCGACTTTGAACTGGTGGACCAACCCTAGCGTGAATGTCCACGAAGATACAATTACCTACCAAAATTACATTAGAGTTGAAGCACATATTTTTATCAAATAAAGCGAAGAATGAAAATACTCGATCAAGTCATTTGCGTCGATCGATATGTTGAACAAAAACGATCTAATAGTGGCCTCTTTTTTTTTTCACTTGCGTTTCAACACAGGAACTGCTGTGGATTTACGTAAAAACCACCCATCCTATATTTACATTTGAAAGCCTTTTGAATGGCCTTCGCCGTTAAAAGGGATTTCAAGGCCATTGAAATGGATGGTGTTACCGTAATCAATCACACAGCAGGCTACAAGTAATGTAGAAAGATAGAAAATACTTTTATTGCATCGCTAAGAAACTGAAATATGAAAGTTAAGAAACTGAAAAGAAAATGAAATATTTATAACTTAAGTGACAATTGGCGGTCTTATCGCTCAAGAGCGATCTCTGCCTGGCATGTATATGTACATGGGGTAAAATCTGTGTGCATGCATCTATTACTGTATTACATAAAATAAATAATTACTAGGTACACAAAAATTAATAATAACATAGGTATCTCAATAAAATTACAACTACACCTATTCAGATAAACTTATAAATATTAATATAAATGTAATCAATAATATAAAATCAAAACCGCGTAAATCATCTTACTGCCTTGACCTCTCGTTTGGATAACACTCCCTATGAATCACCAGACGTTCAACCGGGTTACTGAGACATACAGAAAAACCTTTGCGATAACGCGACGCTGACATTAAAAGGTTAATGGGATGATTGTATATCGATGACAAATAATGTTAATAATGACGAATCATTAACTGAATAACTTGCACTTTTAATTTTCTTTCTTTGTCCTGAACATTTATTTATAGCATTTCGTTATTTGGAGTGCATGGATGTAGGTATAGACAGTTTTTTGTTACCGAAGTACCTACCATTAAACACACTTGTCTATTTTTACCTTTAGTGTAGCCCGCTCGTCACCTAAATGTAATTTACATAATAGCAATAACTACCTCTAAGTTCTCATTTTAAGCGATTTTTTGTAATTCTTATGAAAATAAAGTTTCTTAACCATAATCATGAATTCATGATCTAATGAGGATCTTGTGATATTCGTGATCCTATTGGCCAGTTTATTCACTGTATCTCAGCCTGAAAAAAGGACTTATTATAATATAATAACAACTATATTATAGACAATAACTAGCTGCGCCCGGCGGATTCGCCCGCATGGAAATTTCAGAAATTTGTATGACTAGCGTTAATAACCATGATCGATTTATAAGTTTTACCCCTAGGTTATGTAAAAAAAATACGTAATACATTATTTACTTTACATTTTATTTATTCCAAGTTTTGAGTGAAACGAATCAAGCAATAATATTTTTTCATAGAAACTTTACCACCTTTTTTAACCACCTCAGAGGTTAATTGGATTGATAGATAAGCTAAACTAAGCAGAGGTTATGTTATGGGTACTAGATAACTGATATTGTACTAAATACAATAGACTACATACATGTATATTTTTTATTAAAAATAGAAAACATCCAGAACACCCGGAACTAATGTAATTTGTAATTTGGTGAAGTGTCCAAGACAAGCTTTAAATCCTTTAGATCTATGGAAGATCTAAAGGATTTAAAGCATTTAGATATTTGATTTGTCCCGAGGCGGGAATCGTGCCCGCAACCTCCTGCGTCGCAGGCGGACCTTCGCCCGCGCCACAGAGGTCATCGAAATTCACTCGCATATGATAATTATGTGCACTAATTATATACGCGGTGTATTGTGCAATCCATGCACACTTCTGTCCTTGTAACAATCTGAAATAGCGCAGTGTGAATGCACCAACAGCTGTGTCGCTCTGCTAAATTGCCTGACATACTCCAGTCGACAGATAATCAAGATGACTTATGCATTCATAATCATCACATCAGCCTCAGCCATAGACCTCCTATATATGCCGACCTCTGTAGCGCAGCGGGCGAAGGTCCGCCTGCGACGCAGGAGGTTGCGGGTTCGATTCCCGCCTCGGGACAAATGTTTGTACGATCTGCAGATATTTGTTCAGGGTACTCTGGATATTTTTCTATGTAAAATAAAAAATATCTATCTATGTAGTGTATTGTATTATGTATATCAGTTATCTAGTACCCATAACACAAGCTCTGCTTAGCTTGGGGCTAGATAATGCTGTGTGAATTATCCAGCATTATTTATTTATTTATGCATTCATCATCATCAGCCTATGTTAGTCCACTGCTGGACGTAGGCCTCCCCTAATGAGCGCCATAGCGCCCTGTCTTCAGCTTGCCGCATCCAGCATCTGCCTGCAGTCTTTCGCAGGTCGTCATCCCACCTTTGGGGGGGGCGTCCTACACTACGTTTGCCGAGTCGTGGTTTCCACTCAAGAACACTTTTCCCCCAGCGGTTATCGGTTCTTCGCGAGATATGGCTATTTCTTAGCTATAGGTAGACCTCACAACTGGTGGATCACTGTAGAACCTTGTCACAATAAGAAAACAAACGCCACTTTTGGCGTTTGTTACTGTGACATAAATCTACAGAGATCCGCCTGCTGGTGTGTGGTCTACCTATAATTCTTATTAATATGCATTATCTTATCAGTCAGCAATTCATCGTCATTACCAGCCCGTATCTGGCCACTGCTAATGATCTTGGGCTGATCGCATCTATATTCCGGCGAAATTCAAGTTTGTAAATATTGCCCCATTATTATAAATTAAAGAGCCTAGCTCTTGTCTGAGTAATGATGCATTTTCCGCCACTTTTCCCTCCAATGCAATGTCTTTTACTTCATTATACAACAAGACAGCTATTTTCTCCTCGATCTGACTCGTCTTGGCCTTCTGCTTCTCCCTCGTCTTCCTCTATTTCCCCCATACTTAACCTAAAAATCACTTTCTTATGCTAATGCTATGACTCCACTTGCGTTAGCGTTGACGTTGACGTTCGTGTTAATGTCCATTAACGCGTTAGGACGCAGCGCAGGTAATTCCGTAGCGTTCGATTTTTTGACAGAATTTGCAATGCTTGTCGGTTTGAGCTCGTATCTCAATTAAAATAAAATGACTTGACCTAATCATGGTGTAGAAATGTCTAAGAATTTCACAGTTAAATAAATAGAAGCCGAGTGGATCTAAACGGTGTCGGATCGAAAGCAAAATCTTGGCTGGATGCCTCGTGAAAAATAGACGAACAATAATAATATCGTCCGGCTATTAATGGCTCTGTACTTATTCCGTTTCTGAGGAAGGTCTTTGCCACGTTTTTAGTGGTTTTTGAAAAACGTGTTTGTTAAGACTTCAACTTTTTAAGAGAGATTTTCAGTGTGATTTCCTTTGACGTCACCACACCCTCGCGCATGACGTCATAATACCTTTGGGTATCTATTTCTGGCGTTTAGATAACTGAAATATAACAACACATAAACGCCCACTTTAAATTCATGCTCGGACCATGTAATGCCGGGAGTATACACTAAGTAGTTTCCTAACAGTTTCATATGGCAAGTAATTATTTAAAAACTAACAAAACCAGAGTCCACGCTTTTCACATTCTTGCAAAATAATGGCCTTCAAAATGTAGCTTATCTATCAATCTCGGAATTTAGACGAGGGTTTTGATATCTCATTCATCAAAATCGCTTTAGCCGTTTTAATGCTTCAAGTCTTAAAAGGCTTGGACTGATAGTAGACCCAAAAGAGGTGTCGACAAAAAATATTGTCAAATTTTCTCAATTTTCTATTTAGATACATGCGCTTGTGTGCATCAAAGCACTGAAGTTGTTTGCTTATCCTCTGTAACACATGGATTTGTTTTTGGCTACAAAACCAAGAAAATTATTGGACGACACTATTCTTCTGCTGTGTGTGACAGCAGCGTGTTTTTCCTAAGCTTCGAGGTTTATAAAGAGTGTCCGCCAACCTCTTACAAACTCTCGAAAAACATAAGTCTGGGTTCCACCTCTCTCGTAAAGAGAGAGGCATTTCAATTATTCTCGGCCGCCATTGAAGCAAGATATCTCATATTCTCGGTATGCGACAAAGCCCTGAGCGAGGAATGTAGCCCCGCTGAAATTCATGGAATTGCTCATTTTATATCCGCTTAAATGCTTCAGCGTAGGGATATTTTAGAAATGTTATTGAAACTGTCTTTCAGGAAACTAAATATATGTATTTGAAAGGCTTGTTGGCACGAGTGTCTTCTCTGTATAAGCGAGATGTTTGTGCTGCTTCATACCCTTTATAAATTCGCTCAACGACTTCTGTACACCCTAGTTACTTTAGCTTTTACGTTGTCATACTAAACGATAGATTTCCATATTCTAATAAGTCTTGGTGGTCTTTTGCCATTGTTTCCTGATCACGACGCAGAACGCTGCGAAACGCTCCATGCAGTGCCGGACACAATCGTATGAAAAACGTCTCGAGTGGTCTTTTGTCTTTTGAAGTCAGCGGTAAGGGGCAGTACGATGTGGATCAAGAGACCAAGACTTCAGTGCACATTTTGATGAGCACTAAAGCCTTGCCTGATGTACCATGCCTAGAGACTAGCTAGAGCATTCATATTTCGCGGATATTTTCCAGTGTCGTTAAATTTCTAATAGCTAACTCAAGTGCACGACCAACAACAACACTGCATCCGCCTTACATAAGTTATTCCAACAAGCCTTTCAAGAACGAATGTTTAGTTGTTTCATATAGGTATCAAACTTGCACAATTTTCTCAAATTGCACCATTTACCCCTCAGGCGTCCGGAGTAACAGTATCAGACGCGTGTAAAACCACGTACGAGGAGATCAAAAAGGACAAGAAGCACCGCTACGTGGTGTTCTACATCCGGGATGAGAAGCAGATCGACGTGGAGACGGTCGGGGGGCGCAACGCTGAGTACGACTCCTTCTTAGAAGATCTGCAGAAGGCTGGCACTGGCGAATGCAGGTGGGTACCGAGAAACTTCGGTTTAAGGCTGTTGTTGCAGGTCACAAAAAAAAAAGCTAAAGCTTTACATTATCTATGTCTATGAAATGCTCTCCCCCTGGACAGCAGACGTGCCAAATCAGTCCTTATCTTAAAAAAACTGATAAGACAACTTATTTTTATGTTTATGTAAGTGTATTATATTATTTTGTAGGTTATATGCAGGTATTATAATACCTGCATATAACCTACAAAATAATATGTAGTGTAAGTATTATTCTTTTTTTTTTCGGGTGCCACCGTCTATTTTGTTCTTACATGTCCAGTCCATCCCAAGGTTGCCTGAAAGAGATCGCTCATAGCGATAAGGCCACCTTTGTACTTCGTCTACTCGTAGCATTTATTTCTGTATTGTTATTTGTCTTTGTGTGGTACAATAAAGTATTATCTATGTATCTATTATCTAGCCACCTTTTGCTGCTAATACAACAATAATGCTTGTCATATACCGTGTGAATGCTGCCTTGGCAAGTTTGGTTTGGTCAAATATCTCAAGACATGTCATCATTCCCAGACACTATATTAGTAAACAACTCCAATCTGTCTCTAACTGTGACAAACTCTAGAATGTACTATTTTGAGATACAAATTGTGAATCAGGATGCATTGGAAACTTTAGCCATGTCAACTATTTCATGACGGATCATCGTTCCCAGCAGTAGAGACTACTGGTCAAAGCAGCATCGACGTTCATCTACATAGGCAACATACATTTCCAATAAGGTGTTTAACTAATTTTTAATAACCAAGTTATTGGGCAGCAATCTCTTTTGATTGTTCGTTGTCAATCGTTTAGTAAGTACCTGCTGCTTTTTAAGAGGCCATATCTAGGGTTTCTCGCTCATTCTCCTAAATCTAACTTAAACCTCTAACTTACCTTTCATCTCCCAATTCCAGATACGGTCTATTCGACTTCGAGTACACGCACCAGTGCCAGGGCACGTCCGAGGCCAGCAAGAAGCAGAAGCTGTTCCTCATGTCCTGGTGCCCCGACACCGCCAAGGTCAAGAAGAAGATGTTGTACTCCAGGTAAGATCAATAAATAACGCTGGACAATTCACATAGCATCATCTAGCTCCAAGCGAAGAAGAGCTTGTGTTATGGATATTAGATAACTGATATTACATAATACACATGTAATATCAGTTATCTATTATACAGGGTTACAGGAAAAATCGTGCTAGATCCGTTAAGAGCGTGGAGTAACCACCATTCCTGACTTATTTCACTATGAAACCCCCTACCCTAAACTTAACCCATTTCGAGATATTCGACTTTTAATTTTTTTATTGAAAAGTGCCGATTTTTAGGCTACTAAATTTATTTTTGTTTATTTTGTGTATCTTATTATTATTATTATTGCATTTTTACATGTGTAATAAGATGCTTTAGGACGTCAATGATTAAAATAGTGCATAAGTTAATTGAATAGACCGTAGTAGAAAAGTGAAAGTTAGGAAATAAAAAAAAAATTAGAAAGTTTATTTTTCTCTAAGGGATATCTAAAAAAATATTATGGCAATTCTTCGGCAAATGTTTTTAAAAATATCTACGTTTCATCAGCTATCTAACGAGGTATAACAATCTAGGGTTTGTATTACATTTCGTGGAAAAAAAGTAGTTGGGACGCTCCAGGTAGCAGTTCTAACGGTCCCGCGCCTATTGTCCTTCAAGTTCAGACACACCGTGAGAGCGAGACAAGTGACGATTTATGTAGGTATGAATGAAAGAAAAAATGTGTAGAGACCGGTTAGGGCTGGGAATACAACAGGGGGTATTGTTTTGGTTGTCAGTCTGCTTTTGTGCTTCGTACATAGTAGATGTGATATCGTTTTGCTCTTTTTCTCGACTTGGCTGTGATTCTGGACTATTTCTTCTGATTTGTGACTACTATACTTGTTAACCGGACTCTGATTTGTACCTGTGATACGGAAGTGTTGAAGATGACGTCCTACACACCTGAGGAATATGCTGATATGCTTATTTGTTACGGATACTGCGATTGTGTATCTGCGCAAGCTCGCAACGAATACGTAACTCGCTACCCCGGTCGTCGAGTGCCGGATGTGGCCGTTTTTGACAGAGTTTATCGAAGACTTCGAGAATCTGGCTCTGTTTTGAGACGTAATACAGACATGGGTAGACCACGAATTGACGACGAAGAACAGGACAATGAGATAGTGCAACGCTTTCGAGCGGATCCGACTACTTCCACTAATATTGTTGCCCGTGATCTGGGACTTTCGCAATGGAGAGTGTGGTTTACAGTGCATACTGCTGGCCTATACCCATACCATTACACGCCGGTACACGTTATTGAAGAAGGAGACCCCGCGAGAAGATTGGACTTTTGCAGATTTATGCTAAATGCTGACGTAGAAGACCCAGATTTTCTAAGAAATATCTTGTGGACGGATGAGTCCAAATTTGATAAAGATGGCATAACTAACTATCACAACGCCCATTACTGGGCCCCAAAAGCACTAAGGAATCCCAATAAGAAAAGAGTGAAGGGGTCCCAACGAAGATTCAGCGTGAATGTGTGGATGGGCATTATCTCCAATCATTTGATTGGACCTTACTTTCTACCGGATAATTTAAATGGGGAAAGCTACGAAAATTTCCTGAGAGCAGACTTGAGTGATTTGCTGGATGATCTGCCACTCAACCTGATCAGGGACATGTGGTTCCAACACGATGGCTGCCCTGCCCATTTCAGGAGAAGTGTCAGAGACTGGCTGGACACAAATTATCCAAACAAATGGATAGGACGAGGTGGGCCGTTGCCATGGCCAGCAAGAAGTCCGGACCTAACCCCCATGGATTTTCATGTGTGGGGGTGCATGAAAAGTCTTGTGTACAGCGAGCCGAATCCAGTTTCGTCTGTGGAAGACCTAAGAGAAAGGATTGTGGATGCAGCAAATAAAATGAGGACCACGTTGACCACTGGAGTAGTGAAGACTGGTCTCCGTAGAAGGATGCGACAATGTATCAGAAATAGAGGCGGCCATGTTGAACATGAACTGTAGAATAAGAAAAAGTTGTGTGAAAACCTTTAATAAATGACATTTCATGCTTACCTATTGTTTTACTTTTACTTTTTAGGGCTAAGTATAAATTTTCTTCTCCACTGTCGCCTATAAAACTAATTTTTTTTCAATGCAATTGAATAAAACCCTAGATTATTATACCTCGTTAGATAGCTGATGAAACGTAGATATTTTTAAAAACATCTGCCGAAGAATTGCCATAATATTTTTTTTAGATATCCCTTAGAGAAAAATAAACTTTCTAATTTTTTTTTTATTTCTTAACTTTCACTTGTCTACTACGGTCTATTCAATTAACTTATGCACTATTTTAATGATTGACGTCCTAAAGCATCTAATTACACATGTAAAAATGCAATAATAATAATAATAAGATACACAAAACAACCAAAAATAAATTTAATTGCCTAAAAATCGGCAATTTTCAATAAAAAAATTAAAAGTCGAATATCTCGAAAAGGGTTTAGTTTAGGGTAGGGTGTTTCATAGTGAAATATGTCAGGAATGATGGGTACTCCACGCCCTTAACGGATCTAGCACGACTTTTCCTGTAACCCTGTATATATTGCATAGATTTAAAGATATTTTTTATTGTATGGTGTATTTTTTTTATAATTATGGTCTCCCAACACTCCTTATCGCGATGCATCGCGGTGGATGTATGACATTGCGTAAATTATTGAAGTGGAAGGATTTTTTGACTATTTTCTTTAAACAATGCTGTCTAATTGTCCATGCTCAGCCCAACTGATCAGGCAGGGGTATTTTATTAATATATTATTTATTATTTTATTCACAGATTCGTTTCCGAATCGAATCCGACGGATTTTCGCCTCGGGTTGATGATCGAAATAAAGAGCTCCTCCTCATTGACATGGCCTTTAGTCAACAGATTCGCTTCGAATTTTCGATCATCAACCCGAGGCGAAAACAAAATAGCCTTTTAAAGATCCGTCGGATTCGATTCGGAAACGAATCGGTGAATTAAAATACCCCTGCTGTAAAGTCTAATTCAAGCACTTTGCCAGACAAAATAATGGTAGATAAATTGAATTCTGTCCGGTTGGTGCCCAACATTGGTTGAAAATCTGGGCCGTTTTGAAGGGCAAACTTGATTCAAACACAAGAAAGAGGCTAGTTTTCGCGAATAGCGGATAAGAAAATTGACAATATTCATAACTTTTATGTATCTGCTTCAGAGATAAGTAACCTGAAAATAAATAATATTTTTATTGAGGTAACATAAAAAACGGATTCTAACCTGCATAGTGTTATGCATGGGGGGGTTACTTAATTCTGACGCTGTCTGTACATAAATAAAACACCAAGCTCAGAAATATGCCATATCCAAGTTTTGCACACAAACTCTTTAACAAATTAGCATATTTTGTCAAAACAAACCCATAAATAAATTCACCCGTCCAAAATTTCCAGTTTTCACATATTATACACACATAATAGTTTTGCTCCATAAAACCGGATAAATTAAACTAATTGTGTTTGGCTCAGATAATCTAGAACTGGGTTAAAATGTGATTTATAAAGCTGGTACAATAATATCTGTTGTTCCTTGGAAAATAAACTGAGACAGTAATGTTTATATGCGTAGTAAAATTGCAAAGTTGTGTAGAGAGCTTTAAGTTTTGACTGGGAATTGGGAGTGAATGAAGCGTGCTCATGAAATCAAATTACTAGTAAATGCCAAATAATTCTAAAATATTCACAAACTCTTATTCACAAATAAAATTTCAATCAAATAATAGAAATAAATTAGAACTAGGATTTACAATTGAAACAATTGAGCTAACTGCAGAGTGTTGCAAACAATCTACAGGTAGCTCAACTGATCCATATCAATACCAGTCGGAAGCGTCCCCGCTACACTGGCTGCATTGCCCCCCCCCGCTGTATGGCAATGCTGATGCGCTGCGCCAGATACTGACCAGCTTTCGGGTCACGTGTCGCCTCGACCAGATTCTAACAACTAATAATTCTTAGTAATATTCTTTATAATTATTCTTCTTATAATTATTCATAATATTATACTTTATATCTTGTATTTTTAACAACCTCACTGTGATATTGATAACCAATCTGCCTACTAAGAGTGGTGATTATGGTAAAACCCCCCTCGTTTGGGGAAGGTGGGTAACATACATACATAACCGTAATTATAACTGTAGGCCTAACAGGTCGTGACTCAGCTTGTTGCTCTAACACAAAGACCTAGGGTAGGTAATTTGTGAAGCGCTGATTTTCAGTCAGGCATTTCTAAATATTTGTGAAATTCTGACATAACCCTCTTCTAATAAGTTGTTTTCGTTGTCGACAGCTCTTTCGACGCCCTGAAGAAGTCACTGGTCGGCGTGCAAAAATACATTCAAGCGACCGACGCGTCTGAGGCCTCCCAGGAAGCTGTTGAAGAAAAACTTCGCGCCACTGACCGCCAGTAAATAGTCCCGCATTTACCCAAGTCTCCCCTTCGTTAGCGATTCGCGACCCGGTCAGTCATGGGACGACTTGATTTATCTATAATATATCTACCTTTGCTTCGCTGTCGATTCACGTCGAAATTTTTTGTACAGTCGATGGTTCTCTGTAGCTTAAGGAATATGTAATAATTTAAATTATACTAATTATTATTATTATAATATTTTTTCCTAACTAAAGAGTAAGTTAAGCTCAAAATCGCGCGTTTGAATGTGCTGATCGGCTTTTTATACTATTTAGATGTAATATAAAGGTACGGTTTTATACATGCGCCTGGTTTATGTTGGGTTCGCGCTGGCGACGGTTTGGGCGGAACTTTCTGGCGGCGTTTGGATAAGTATTTTGTAACCAATTTATCCAATAATACACTCGATATAAGTGAATATTAGTTGTTTTATTTTAACCGATTAGTACATTTCAGTATAAATAAATAAATAAATAATGCTGAACAATTCACACAGCATTAACTAGCCCCAAAGTATGCAGAGCTTGTGTTATAAGTAGGTACTAGTAACGGATTAATGGAATTGGATAAATAACGTAGGTACATCGATATTTTTTTAAAAATTTTGTGGGCTGGCTTGACCTTTAGGCAGCTGGCAGCTGCTAACGCTCAACTAATTTATGCCCTCGGCTTCGCACGCGTTGTTTCTATGGAAACGTTTAATAGTGCATTTTACACCAAGGCGAGAAAGTGATCAATTCCTACCGAGTGTGTCGTTTTGGGCCCGACCGAGGCTCAGCCGAGGGCCTTAAAACACACGAGGTAGGAATCGCACTTTCTGCCGAGTGATTAATATTGCTTTATACTACACCTTCGAGGAAAATAAAAAGCAGAATTTAATTATTAATTGAAATTTAGAAGAACTAACCGCGCCCAATGATGTTGGTAAAACCTCATTGACCGCGCCAGCCTTTGGGTTCTTTTTTCAAAATATTGTTCGGAAATCGGAGGAGGCCTAATGGACTTGGAGTAAAAACTTTTTGTCGTTTGACCGAACGAAAATAACCATAGCTACCGGCCGATCTTTTAGGAAATTAAAAAAAAATAACACGTTAGAAATGCATTTCCATGTCCATACCTACACTTTTTCCTCCCGCTAAAACACGGGAGAAATGAAATTCCATAGAGTTTTTCCTCCCGGTTTCCTACAGGCCTGCAAAGACATACTTTCTATTCTATATATGGAAAAAAATAGGCAACTTTCCGAGCAGGTGTAGTATAACAGTAATTTCTATCCCATGGGAACTGATTTATGGGATAAAAAGTATATGAAAGGTTTCAAGCCATTTCATATCGCATTCACTGCGCAGCCTCGGCGGTGCGACCCGCAGGGGTGCGGCGGTGCGATCCGCAAGGGTGTGGCGCTGCGACACGGAGGAGTAGTCTGGCATCTGCGTCTTGGGCAATGATAGTATTAAAACTCCACCTCAACGGCCTGTATTTGTGCGGCCACTACTGGACGTACCTCCCCTTGATAAGCGACTTATTGGCTTAAATCACATGGGGGTAATGCCCATAATTCCCACGCCGGGCATGCGGGCTGGGGATCGCAGTTCAGTGGTAGAATTGTTCTGCGGGGGGCGCTGCTGCCCGCCCCCGGTGGACATCCATAGTCGCCTCTTACAACACCCGCCGGAAGAGTTGGGGTGATGCATATTCTAAGCCGGCACCACAAAGCTGTGTTAAAACTATTACAGATTAGTAGAAATTTAGAGAGACATAATTTAACGTGTGGATTTAAAATGAACCTCGGTGCAAAATCCTATTGAGTTACGAACTATTTATTGATTTTATAAAAAATACTACTAAATGATATTTGTATGAACAAGCAACACTAAACAGACGAATCACGTCAGCCATTTTGATTTTGTGGTTCCCGTATTACGTATTACAAAGTTACTCTATGGTTCCTGTTTGAACCGGTCTGCCGTGGCAAAAGGTCTATTCAATACTTAACGTCGTAATCATCGTTATTGTATACTTTTTGTACTATTTTAATCAGTCTCGACCATAATTATAAAACAAAAATTACTGTTTGTACTATTTTAATCAGTCTCGACTATAATTAAATTACATAAAATACTTTTGTACTAATTTTATCAGTCTCGACAATAATTAAGTCTTACTTTTGCATGGCACACTTCTTACCTTATACAAACAATTATGTCTATCCAATACTTAACGTCGTAATCATCGTTTACTTACCATGAAAAAATCAAAACATCTTAGCAAAAACAATCACAGTTATTTTCAATAGTTCTACTTTATGATTAACAATGGCATGGCATTTAACATTTGCACTTATTTATACTAAACATATTAGAGAAAGTAACTTATTAATATTTTTCACAGCACAATGTTCTATTAAAAAATAACAATTGTAATAAAAAATACTAAGAAACATGCACATTTAAGGAATCATTAAAATAAATCTAATAGATAAAATCTGGGTCTTTCACAGAATCGTCAGTATCTCTAACAATAGATTTTTGATTTTAGTATTTCTACGTATTATTTATATCTATTTCAGTACCTATTGCACAAGAATAAAAGTAAATACCTAACTTCTACAACAATAAATACATACATTGAGTACCTACCTACTCGTATCTTTAAAAAAATATTGTTATTTGTTACCTTCATAAAAAGACGGTCCCGACGAAGAAGAGCTGCTGCTTGAGGAGCTTGACGAGCTTGAACTAGTGGAATCATGACGACGCTTGATACAATCAGGGGCTTTTTTTTACGTGGAGCATTCTAATAAGTAAAAATTTAATTAATTCGATTGACCAATCGTTATTTCGATTTAAATAAATATAATTCACATCACACATTATTCCTACTACTATTATAATTGCGAAAGTGTGGATGTTTATTATACATAGATGTTTGGATGGATTTTTGTTACCTCTTCACGACAAAACATCTGAACATATCGGGCTGAAAATTGCATACAGGTAGTTCTAAAACATAGGCATTTAAAGTCCATAAATCAGTTCCCATTGGATAGAAATATGTATCTATTCTTAAATAATGCGTTCGAAGCCGCGGGCAGAAACTAGTTTTAAATAAACAACAGTTCATACCTATTTGGTCATTTGCTATAGGTGTTTTAGCAAGAAGATCCAAAATCTTCTTGGATCGCGATGACTCCATCTGAAAAAATAAGGTGGGAGTTTAAAAATGTGTCGTCATCTGTAATGCAACAACTTATTCTATCACGACAAAATGTATACACACTTTACGACAACAACGAGATACGAGTTAATAATCCATAAAAGCTTAAACCTTTAGAGATTTAATTCACCATCTAAAACGGTACATACCTTTTTATTCCCAATAAATATAAGCTTTTTGCGAGAAAAACGTGACTAGGTAGCCTAAAAATTTATACTACAATTAAATTTTATTTTACAGCTAAAGTGGTTCCAACCATGATATCACGCTTTATTAACATGTAAAAACCCAAATAATGCACGTACCTTTCCGTCAACAACGTGACACGCTGACCATGTCACGTTCTTGTTGCAATTGAACAGCACCTCACTCGTCGCGCTCACGGAGTCCACTGACATGTACCGATGTTGAAACGAACTTCATCGATGTAAAGGAGGGAGCTAGAACGCGTCTTGTCCTCTCTTTCCTTCATACCAAGGTCAATTTAGGCGCTAGAAATATCGCGTTTTTGTAGCAAGTAGAGCGCGATACGGCGGATTTTGATATATTGTTATTCCAAAACGATACCTAAATCTCATAACCCGTTCTTCTCGCAAATGAGCGATATCTATTTGGTTGTATGCAGTGGGGTGCGGGGCGGGCGGGTCACGCGCCGCATGCCTGCCGGTGCGCTATTGGTTCGTCGGTTGACATTTGCTTTCCGCCTTGTGTCCACGTCACTTTTCTTGTCAAAATACCATCGCGCACAAAAGTTTACGAAATGGTTTTACATAGGTATAAAAGTAAGAAAAATTAATTATGACGTATATTGTTTTATGAGACACGCAGATAATAATGCTGTTGATAATTTAAAACAGGGTAGGTATGAAACGTTTTCACGTCACCTAAGACGACTTAATGGATGGAGTTGCTACATTACATAATTTTTTTTGTAATTATATTAAACATTCTAAACTGAATCGAACATGTTTTTAATTTGATCTAATATTATTTTCTAATAACCAATACCAAGACGCGAGCAAAATATTAGTTAAAAACAGGCCTAGCAAATTGGCATAGTACTATCGTGGGCGAGTGTACCCATGCGCGAACACACCCCTTCCACTTTCTTCCAGCGTTTTTTTACGTGACGCGCGCGACCTATACTGTTTCTTATACATACCTATAACAAAATATCAAATATTTATTCATCATCCATTTAAACTACCGTTGTTTTGTTGTAGGAATAAACTAAAATGCCGTTGACACCAGCCGAACGTATGAAAAGATACAGAGAAAAGTTAAAACAAAATCCAGAAAAACATGCCAAAATGAAAAAAAGGCACACGGAATACGTCAAGTCGAAAACTAAAAAAATTGAAGAACTAACGGAGGAAGAAAAAGAAAAACAACGTAAAATATGGAGAAACCGAAAAGGTAAAGAAAGAAACAAATTCCTTTTAATATTACCTAGTTTTAATATTCTGAACTGAAGACTTATTGTTTTATAGAGATTGTGGTTATATAAGTAAAGTAACTCAAAGGAATAACTATTGTGATTATGACGCCATAATTCAGATTTTTCTAATAGTTTTTTATTAAACAAATCGATATAAATGTACTACGCACAAGATTTCGCGATCAGAACAGTCACTCTGTTCGACTGAACTGTACTGCAATCCGTACACCTGACATTAGTGTGGCTTCGACATGCATGCAGCTTGGACGCATATGGAGCCGCGCTAATAATACGAAAATCCAAATCTAAGTGTGACCCTGGACGTAAATAATGAAAAATAACAACCCAGTAGTCAAGTAAGTAAAATTATTTGTTGTATTAAGTGAATAAATAGGTAATAATATCGTAATATCTCAACAGATAGAAATAATTTTTCATAAATATGCACGCCATTGTAATCATAGACAATAACACGCAGATGTTCCATTTCAAAACCGGTTGTAGGTAAAAATAATGTGATTGATGGAAGACAGATATGGTGACAGACTTGACGCGGTATTTTTTTTAAATGACTGAATTTTTTATTATTGATTTTTAACCAGTTTCATATTTTTAACCGACTTCGAAACAAGGAGGAGGTTGTATGTATGTATGATGTGTCGGCTGTATGTAGTATGTTTATAAGTATGTTCGTCGATTTCTCCGTCATTTGATTGACTGATTACGGACCATTTTGGTGATCTTTTTAGTTGTTAATAGGTGCTCCCAAGGTGGTCCCAATATTTTATTCCCCAGGGATTTCTATTTATCCAGCAAAACTTAAAAAAACAAATTAAAACTAAGGGATTCGAAACAAAGAAATCAAATTATTGAAAATTTTATTATTTTTTTTCCTTTCAGAACATATCAAGTTATGAACAAAGTTCAGAAAATACGACTGCGCCCGCTCCCCGCGCGCGCCGTCGCTGCCGCCATAGCTTAGGAAATGGCGGTGGAGATTCGCGTCATAGGCAATGGAAGTGTTAAACTATTAAATAAATAAATAATGCTGGACAATTCACACAGCATTATCTAGCCCCAAGCTAAGCAGAGCTTGTGTTATGGGTACTAGATAACTGATATACTTAATACAATATACTACATAGATAGATATTTTTATTATACATAGAAAACACCCAGACCAACGGAACAAATTTCTGCAGATCGTACACAAATTTGTTCCGAGGCGGGAATCGAACCCGCAACCTCCTGCGTCGCAGGCGGACCTTCGCCCGCTGCGCCACGGAGGTCGTCAAAACTACTATTGTATTAAAAAATATCTTAGGACAAAACGTACTAATTTATTTGTTTTCTTATTTTATTTGATTTTAAACTATTGCTAACATGTTTGAATAAATGCATAACAATCCATTTTTTTATTTTCTACTATTTTTGCAAACAAAAATTTTTGAAATAGGGAGTAAATTCTTACTAAGTTAAGTAGGTACAAAATCTGTGTCACCTCTGCGCGCTGTATAATCTATAGGGGTGACATGTTGTCAGAATACGTTGAGAAAACAATACTCTTTAAGCGATCTAGAGCGGAATGTTTTAATTGTTTGGTTAGACGACTTAGTTAATGTTTTAGCGCTGCAGCGCTTGCCGCGCCCAGGCCACCGCTGTCATGAGAATGAGACGTTTTTTGTTTGAAATTTCTTCGTGTCTGTAGGTAGTTATTCGGTTTCCTCTTTAACGTCATATAGGTAGTTAAATACCTGAAAAATTAACACATTATTTATAGAGGGAAAGGAATGATCAGTGTTTGTAGGTACCACTAACTAAAATGTAAGAGAGAATTTTAGTAATGGTACGATACAAACACAGCACATACCTACGGAGTATAAGGGAACTAACTTTTACTATGGGTACCTGCATAATGTTATGTAGAATAAGCAAGGCACATACCGGCAATCTTAATAAATGAATTAGGTAAACAATAAAAACAAAATAAACTCTCGATTTATAATAACTTACAATGGCGAAGGGTATTGTAGTTATTAGGCACCCACGAAAGAAAATATTCTTTGAGATAAGTTTCATAGGTAGGTACAAGTTTTTGTGAAATTACTCACAAACAACATTAGCTACACTTGGATTTTATTTAAGTAAACTAGTAGTTGTAGATCATTCGACTAGCCAGATCATTCGCAGTCGCGCATCCGGCCAGTCCATAACCGGTAGTATTATTTTGATAAGTTTATATCGAAAATTATTTTGTCAACAAAAACATTACAAAAGCGCGCGGATTGGACCACAAACAGAATAATGACAGGCAGGGTTGGTAGTGCTGTCAACGTCAAAAACAAAATGGCGGATTCTACGAGTTTTTATCACCCTAGCTTCGCCCAAATCAATTCATCCACATTTTCCAAAATTGATTTAATTTTTCGTGCAAAAATAATGGAAAAACTAAATATACAGTTTTATCCAGAATTTCCCGAGCTATCGATTGATACCCATGCGATCTTTTCTCATGATTGCTCATAATTCTTGCCATTGTTCTTTTCAAGGCTCGCTCCGCTCGCCGTTTTTATGTCATCAACAAACTTGAAAATTTCGAGTCTCAAATTTCCCAATCGACGCTAAGACTTTAAAATTTTCGAGGCTCGCTCCGTTCGCCGTTTTTATATCGTCTTTTCTTCCTTTTCACTCAAGAATTTCCAAAATGTCACGAAAGTCTTGAAAAATTTCGTGGCTCCTTCTGCTCACCGTTTTTATATCGTCTTTTCTTTCACTAATTTCCCAGTCGACGCTAAGACTTAAAAATTTTCGAGGTTCGCTCCGCTCGTCTTTTTTATATGTGTGTTCTTTTCTTTCACAAATGTCCTAATAGACGCTAAAAAGTCTTTTAAATTTTCGAGGCTCGCTCCGCTCGCCGTTTTTATGTCATCCTTGCTTTCTTTTCTATCACAAATTACGCGATCGTCGCTAAAACAAATTTGAAAATTTCGAGGCTCGCTCCGCTCGCCTATTTTTTTATTTCGGCAACGACCTTATTTTAGGGCTCTGTCAAATATTTCGATGTCCAAAAGGGTTGCGTATCTAAAAGAGTTTAAGAACCGCTACCTCAGAGAATGATTTTTTTTTCGACAACGCCGCTGCGCCTCCCGCTTCGCCCGCGCGTGACATCTTGGTTTATTTTCTAAAAATGCTTATAAAAACCTTATATTTTTGTTTACTTGTGATTTTTACCCTTTCTGCGAACTTTGTCAAAATGGCCCCCCCAAAATGAAATCCTGGATCCGCCCCTGGCATTACACCCACTCTCAATAACGACAACAATTGAGTACCTAATAAAAAGTACCTTTGATGTTGCTAAAATGAGTAAAAACTGCGCAGCTGTGTACGATCTATTGTCGCTTTATTATCCTAGCCCGCAATAAACTCGACTGTCGGCATCTTGCATACCTAAGAAATTCGTTCTTTTGTTTACAAATTGGGATTGCTTGCACGTGTAGACTGTTGTTGACCATGACTCATCATAAGTAGGAGTCATGGATTATCTATACCTTATCATATTCTTAGTTGCTCAGTTGCTCACAGACTTTTAAACTGTGAACATGGCTAATAAAAGAAAATCACTGTGTATTGACGAAAAAGTTTTACTGATACGCGCAATAGAAACGGGAGAGAAGATAAGTGATGTTGGCAAACGCTTTGGATTCAGTCACTCTACCGTGTCCACAATATGGAAAAACAAAGAAAAAATCCTCCACGCTGAGGGCGAGGGAAAATCTTCCAAAAAATTAAAGAAACCTATATACGAAGATTTGGATCAAGCTGTACTATCATGGTTTCACCGACAGCGCCAGAATAATATGCCTATCTCGGGGCCGATCGTGAAAGCTAAGGCGGGGAATTTTGCTGAAGAACTTGGTTTAACTTCTTTCAAAGCATCAGAAGGATGGCTCGGAAAATTCAAGCAGCGTCATCATATCAACTTTGGTAAACTTTTTCTTTTTCTAATTCTGATGTTTCTTCTCTCCATTTAACGACAACTCTCTATAACGCCATAAAATGCACAGTCCCTTCAGTGTCGCTATAAAGAGTTTACACTGTATATACATTAACAAGATCTTTAAATATCTTATACATTAGCAAGATCTTTAAAATATTACGATTTTTTTCAAAGTTGGACTCTACAATAATAACAGGCCATTGCAGCAATTTAAACTTGAAATATTATAAGCATTAAATAATTAAAAACTTACTTAATATTAAGAACGTTCGATTTAAAAAGCGTCCTTTTTTATCTCACGTGTGTTAATCGTAGGTTTTTAAATAATGAATAGAAACACTTCACATAATATTTTTTGTGCTGGCAACATTTCAACCATCAAAACTACCTGTCAGTGACTGTCAGTGATCTGACAGCCATCTCAACAGCTCTTGAGAAGCCAACAAGGCTCTCTGAGCGACAACACATGACTCGAGAAAAGCTTTTCTCGACGTAGATTCCGGAAAAAAGAACTCTAGTTCGTTTCCTGCCTGCATTTGACAACGTAGAGTCGAATGTTGAAGACCACTGATGATGACAGCCATCTTTGTTTACGTTGGTTTACGTGAAAAGAGTGCGTACTCGCTTATGGTATTTCGCATTGAACTAGTATTACTAGCGTAGGTATTTCGTCATTGAATTTTATCGACTTTTTGAAGTCAATTTTCATGGTAAGTAATAAAATAGAGTATTTGAAGTCTGGAGGCTTGAAGAAAATATTAAATAGGACTAAATAATCTGGTTGTTTACTAAATTACATTGCATTTGAGATTACTTTTTCACGCGTGTTTGTTCACATGGGTTACAATGGGATTAAAATAATGGGACGCGCTCTCGGCTAACTTCACACAATATAATGTCGGTAGAACAAACTTAAAAATAGAACAGCTATATTTAGCTATTTGTACGTAACTTTAAATTAGTGTCCTGCAATAGTTTATTTTAATAAATTCATCTTTTTAATATAGAGATTCAAATTAAAATATTACTAGGGATGGGCCGAAATCCGTTTCACATTTGGTTTGACCTACTTTCGCCTACATTCGGCTTTAATGCATTCTGTGCAAGAAAAAAGTAAAATACCTACATCCACTATTTTGACTGAAATTAATAGAAATCATATTATCTATCATACTATCATAAACGTAAAATAAAATTAGACCTTTATTATACTCATAGTCATTTATTTTAGTTAGGAACATGGAACATTACAACTTAATAAATAAACATCCTTAACTTGCGGAGTGATTAGAATTTAATTTAATTACATAGTTCTTTGTTTGAAGAGTCTTATAAATATTTGCCTAGTTAAAAAGCATTAAATTAAAAAAAAAAACTTAGTATTCTTCTAACATCAGTAAGTAGTGTAATAACTTAATTATAATGCGTAACGTTAGTAAAAAAAACACTTTTAACGTCCGTTAACTATCGGCAATAATAGCTTTAATTTTGATTAAAATCACTTTTTTGTTTACAAACTAACCAATAAGGATTTAGAATTTTGAAAGGGTGTTTTATTTCAATCAAAGATTTAAAATTCTATTCTTTTATCCATCTCCTCGTAAAGTTACTTGATTTCTTCCTTCCTCCCATCTTTGCAACAAACAAATAGGTAACAAAATTTATTAATTTAAACCTCGTTGAAAATGAAAACAAATGCAGGCGACACACCGATGACGTATTAGCTAATGACCGGCTGGTTCAGTTCAGGGCTAAGCATGGGAGCACGGAGTGCGAGCGGGTGCATCTATTCGAATAGAATAGCAACAATTGTTGTAAGACAAGTCAGTCACGTCAAGTCATGACAAGTCATCATGACGCATCGCTCTCGAGAAAGCGTGGCAAAATTAAACCGAAGTTCGGCTGAATTTGTTATTTTAACCGTATATTTGGCCGAAGTTCGTATTCGGTTAAAACCACATTTGGCCCATCCCTAAATATAACATGCATAATATTGTAAACAGAATTATAATCCGTTTGAAGTGTTTCTGTGTTTACAGATTTCTTTCCTATGACTAGGTACTTGTTTTTTTTTTATTTAAATGAGGTGTTATTATAAAGGCGAAGATACGCAATATTTTTTAACATTTCTTTTTTTGCACACTGTACCATGTTCCAGTTGTTTGTGACGTCACAAGATGGCGCTAGGCCGGTCCTATTCTTATTTTAATCGCATCGTGTGTTATTGTTATTATGTATGATCGTGATGTGACCCACGTGAATAATAGAAAACTTAGCTTTATCATCATCACGCACGTGCAGCCCGTCTCATCCAGGCCTCTGCCTAGCAGTGGAATGAGTTTACAAGAACGCTGATTGTATATTACGCGCGTTTTATATTATTTTTATTTAACTTTTTATATTTTCAACAAAATATTTTGATTATATTTTGTTTAATTTAAAAAACACTTTATTTATAAATTAATATAGCTTTTCTGTCTCACAAAGTCCGTTTGATTACGCATGTAAGCTAAACTCAATAGCGCTTTTCGGGCAGTTGTTTCGAGCTCGGGCCAATTAACCCCTGACTCCTGAGAATAATTATAACGTTTGTTGAAGAAGATTTAAGACTCAAAATTATTACATCATTGATCCCTAGGATAAACCTGTAACTTGGGGAGGAAATATGCGAAACTCCTCCCACACGCAGAAAATGCGCGGAAAATGGCCAGATCAGGCCTTACAAGAGTAACATTTTGTCACTGAGTAGCACAAAATATAATATATTTTTTAGTGTAGAACGGGTTGTAGCATTGTTTACGCTTTTCCAGATGCCACTAACAAATGCTGAAAGGCAAAAGCTCTATCGGGAGAGGTTAAAAGAGAGAGACCCTGAGAAGTTTTTATTAATTAAAAGAAAAAATGCTGACAAAACTCGAGAAAAAAGAAAGAAAATAGCAGAATATGCTCCGTCTGAGCAGGAAAATATTAGAAAACAGTGGAGAGATCGAAAAAATAAAAGTAGAGAACCGTCATCATCCTCAGGTACCTGAAATTGTGTTTATAAATTAATTGACTACCTATCAGAAGCTTATAATTGTTTTCAGAAAGAGTTTTTTTTCGTTAAACTGTACTCAAAGTTTGGGTACTTACATAAAGATTTAAGAATTTTTGCTCAAAGAAATACCGAATTTTCCCATCGTTACGTTAGAGGTCATAAAATCTCTATTCACACACACATCAATACGTATAACCTAACAAATAAGTAGGTACAATTATTAATCTTTTATTTCAAATCACACAACGTAGTTTTTTTCTCATTACTGTTATTTGGAAATTATGATTAAGTTTTATTAAGAAAATTACAATCAAATAATAGAAATAAGTTAGAACTAGTACAAATGAAACAACTGATCCTTATCAATACCAGTCGGAAGCGTCCCCAAGACGCCGGCTGCATTGCCCCGCTCTGTATGGCAATGCTGATGCGCTGCGCTAGATACTCACCAGCTGTCGCGTCATGCGTCGCTTCGACCAGACGCTCAGATCTTTTTTTTAAAACTCGAAGAGCCTCGGTACCCCACGGATCTAGGATCTCGACTCCAAGGGGAGCAAATGTGTAGGCTCTGTTGAGACCTGCATATTTGCGCTTCTTGAGATCTTCGGCCAAATTTGCCGCCGCACCCGCCCTCACGGATGTCCTCGGAAGATGGGAAGGTGCAAGTACGTGACGTATGATGTAGCGTCCCACACAATGGGCCTCCCCAACTCCCATGGGATTAGTATCATACCGCCAGGCCTCGTCATGCAACAGACCATTCAGTTCGAGAATAGCTGGTACGTTAGCGGTGAAAAGGCCCGCCGGATGATGATGGCTGGCGTGGCGAGATATCCGACCGGCGGCCCTAGTATACGATAACCCGTGATGACCAAGCTGTTCCGCAGCAGTACCGCACTGGCATTGATGAGGCGCGCAACACCTTGCACCCAACCGAAGACATGTTGCGATAGGGAAAGATACGGGATCCAATAAAGTACCAGTGTTATATGAAGGAAATGCTTGCAACCAATGTCCTGACTCCCATTTAGAAACGATTCTGTTTCTTTTACATAATGATTAAAAACTTCTGCCGGACCAACTGAGGTTGGAATACCTACTAAAAAAGTCAGAAATCGCAAAAAAAAAATCCCAAACTTTTGCAAACTACTTTTATCAAATCAAAGTAGGTTCGAGGTTGAATTATTTATTTATGAATCCAACTCAAACCGTCTTTGTCTGTTTTTATTCAAGTAGATTTTAGTATAGTAGTTCGACAAGCTCACTTTTTACTTACCCGTTTTCGTTTCTTTTTTAATTGCAGCTGCCCATTCAAAAGAAAAAAGATGGTGGAAACAAAATTTAAAGAAGAAAACATTGACATCGACGATGATACAGACCTTATACTTGCAGAAGAAATCGTAGCTGATAGTGACACAAATGAGAGCACAGATCCGATTAAAACTGAGGAATATGAAGAATTTGAACTGACACGTTGCTTAGAAAATTCTCGTAACCAGACTAACAGCATACTAAATGAGAGTTTTGAAACTGATGATTCCAAGATACAGAATAAAACAGAAAAAAGGAAAACAGAAGATCCAGATTTATTTTTCTTCTACAGTTTGCTGCCAGATATGAAACAAATGAGTCTGGATCAAAAAAGACGATTTAAAATAGGAGTCTTACAGTTAGCTAGTGAAATATTGCAAGAAAAATAAGTTGCAACAGCGGTCGGTAACCTGTGGCCCGCGGCCCTCCCCTTAGCGGCCCGCGAATGGTAATAATGATAGTCTTGTCACCAAGGTATTTCGCCCGCGCTTTGTGTCTGTGTGTTGATTGATTACTTGATTAGCTACCGTCCCATTTTTGACACGATGAAAAAAAAAATCGGTAACTTATTACTATCTACTACTAATCACCCCTTGAACCCCTTCTTTAAATATTCGCCAACCCCCGTTCAAAAACTATGATTTCTCTAGCTGCGGTAAAAAAAACGTCGGTACGTGGCGTGTATATCAGCAAACATTTACTTATAGCTGTGGATTTTAAATACAGGGTTATTGAAGGTACTGCCACTACGTGATCTGCAGGTTCTGCCTATCATTCTTTACTTCTTTACACTTATTCAGTTTTTCTTTACACTTATTCAATTTTGCTTTGGCATAGTCATTTTTGAGTTTATTTTCAAATATAAAATACTTAGTTCTGCCTATTATCACTAATTAAATTTTGCTTTGGCAGAGCCGTTTTTTTAGTTTATTTTCAAATATAAAATCCTTATTGAATGGAGGTGATCAATATTATTTATTAGAATAAAGAACTATTTTATTGAATGGTGGTGAAGGTTAGGTTAGGTTAGCCTATATACCTTCACCTCCATTCAATAAAATAGTTCTTGAGAGGGGTTTTATATTTGAAAATAAACTCAAAAACGGCTCTGCCCTGAATTGACAGTTGTTTTCACTGTAGGAATGGGAGATCGGTCTTATCTTATGTAATTCATTGGGTTCCGAACAATCGTGTTTTTTATTTTGTATAAGAGGTGATTCAGAAAAAAAAATTAGATCTACTGTCCTCACGAACCGTGTTCTTGATGATTGGCAGAACCTGCAACTTACAAAGGTTCAGTGAATTATTAATAAGCCTGTCAATTTGCATGTTTAATAAAGATTATAATACTCATCATCATCATCATCATCAACATCGACCTATATTAGTTCACTGCAGGACATATTATGTCCTGCAGTGAACTAATATAGTCGATCCAATAAATTATAATCTTATTATCATAATATAACAATAAATTACGTACGTACTTAGTTACTTAAGTTTAATATAAGTAAGTAAGTACGTAAGTAATTTATTGTTATTCTTTGATTGTAATTTTCTTTATTAATAACTAGCGACCCGCCCCGGCTTCGCACGGGTGCAATGCTGATACTAAATATACTACAGAATCGGCCCCCCGGCCGGTACCGCTGCAACCGCTATGTCTCTGCATTTTAAATCTGTGATATCTTCGAAAATATACATTTAAATTACATGCTGTACAGGGCCATATTGATCTATATTAAATGCACATTGTATTTAAGGTAGTAAATTAGTTTAATCTATGTCGTAGGGTTTGGCCAGCGTTTGCAATATATGCGCAAAAAAATGTGTTTATTTACGACATCACTTAAGAAACCTCTAAAATTATCAGTGTTTCTCTACTATATTATGTATGTATAATACATTTAAATCTTCCTCTTGAATCACTCTATCTATTAAAAAAAACCGCATCAAAATCCGTTGCGTAATTTTAAAGATTTAAGCATACATAGGGACAGACAGACAGACAGCGGGAGCGGTTTTGTTTTATACTGTGTTAAGAAGATGTATATTACCTCCTCACCTCACCGGCCCACTAATGGACGCAGGCCTCCCTCTGATAAGCGCATTATTGGCGTTTATCTCATGGGGGTAACGCCCGTTATCTCTGCGCTGGGCTTGCGGGTTGGTATAGTACCTGCCTACCTATTATTAAAGTTATGTAGGTACCTACCTACAAGTGCGACCCGCCTCGAGTGGCACAAGAGTGAGTGAAGATTTGTTTTATTTTATGTTTGTTTTTTAATATCTTAGGTAAATCACACTTAGATATCAGTTAGGTAATCTTAAATAAACGAAATAGGTACCTACGTACTAAAAGTACCTATGACCAGGCTGGTCATCCTCATTATCCGCAAGTTACAAGTAAACGCGCACCCTAACGTTTTGATTGCTAACATTTGAGACGTTATGCCAATACTACGTAGGTTAGGTACCTACACTTATTACACCGTGATCGCAGCCCTGACGTAGGTATATCAATATTATTATAAATTTTATAACATTTTATAGGTCGTCAAAAATCTTTACAGAAAACTCAGGAGGTAGGAAAGGTACTAACAGTAGTTACCTACTATAGGTTTCTTTTGCAATCGTCATTAATCATTATTTATACCTAAACTAAAGATGTATTATACCTAGGTAGGTATAGGTATTGTCGTCTGAACAAATATCTTAGAGTTTATAAATTTGTAATACCTAGATCGATTGGCGACCTATGTGGCGTGGTGGGCGAAGGTCCGCCTGGGACGCAGGAGGTGGGTTCGATTCCCGCCTTGGGACAGATGTGATAAAGTGTAGGGTCTAGTTAGTGCAAGTACCTATGTACGTATGTACCTACTTGTTGGATAAAATACCAATTTATTTTAAAAACAATGATTTAAACGCTCAACAATTCATTTTAATTTACTGAAATATTTTCATGTTTTAAAGTATTCATAGTTACCTACCGCATTAAAATTCAGTTTTGTATGCACAATAGCTGTATGGACTAGGTAGTCTGAAGTGTCCCTTCTGCGGTGAAAAAATCTATAAGAGCGCTGCATGCAGCGAATACTTGTGGGCGGGGTCGAGCGCGCCCCGCGCAGGCACCCCCGCTGTCATCAAGTTGCGACCATTGAACTACTATTACTAGCGTATGGAGCAGACACCCGCGAACAACAACTTCGCGCCATGAGTTGTTGCCGGCCGGCAACAACTCATTTAGTCGTTCGCCTACGCCCATCGTGACACCGCATGCGAATAAAACCAAGTTAAAATGCCGTCTTTCATGTTAAAAACGTCTAAAAATGAATAAACTGTGAAGAAAACAGATAATGGCTTGACTTATCATCGGTAAGTAAACCGAATATCAACTAAAACCAACCAAAATTAATTTTTGTACATGATTTTCTATTGTACCTGACATTTTGTTTGAAAATCATAGATTATGAAAAGTTATTCGTACAGATGGGATGTGTAGGTACCTACTAAAGGTTGGTGACAAAGGTTTAACTAATTATTATTTTTAACTCATATAGACGACGGAGGTTACGGGTTCGGTCCCGTCTTGGGACAAATGTTTGTACGATCTGCAGATATTTGTTCCGTTGGTCTGGGTGTTTTCTATGTATAATAAAAAATATCTATCTATGTACTATATTGTATTAAGTATATCAGTTATCTAGTACCCATAACACAAGCTATGCTAGCTTGGGGCTAGATACCTAATGCTGTGTGAATTGTCCAGCATTATTTATTTATTTTATTTATTTATTACTCACCCTATGCCGTCTGTCTGATCAGTAACAGTAGTTACCTACCTACTGTAGGTATCTTTTGCAACCGTCATTATAAACTAAAGCAGTTTTATACCTAGGTAGGTAGGTATATTGTCGTCTGAACAAATATCTAAAGTTTTATAAATTTGTAATAGATCGATTGGTGACCTCTGTGGCGTGGTGGGCGAAGGTCCGCCTGGGACGCAGGAGGTGGGTTCGATTCCCGCCTTGGGACAGATGTGATAAAGTGTGGGGTCTAGTTAGTGCAAGTACCTACCTATTGCATTCAAATTCAGTTTTGTATGCAAAATAGCTGTCTGTCTGAAGTGTCCCTTCTGCGGTACTTGTGGGCGGGGCCGAGCGCGCCCCACGCAGGCATCAAGTTGCGACACATTTTTTCTTTGGTTTAGCTACTCTAACTACTTACAACTCACTGGTTGCGACACATTTTTTGTTTGGTTTAGCTACTCTAACTACTTACAACTCACTGGGTCCAATTAACCTAACTGAACAGAATTTTTTTTACTGTGGTTCACAGCCAACTGTACTTACCTAGGTACTAACGAAAAAATAATTACGGTGGTCCAGTCAAATGGATCAGGAGCCCAATTCTGCAATACAATTGCTTCAGTATGACAATGGAATCGTCGCAGAATCATCACGTAGAATCCTTAGATTAATAAAACTCCAGATAGTGCGTGCGAGGTAAATTTATAGCTCCAAACGCGCGTCTCTCCATCTGCATTCATCATAATTTCTTTCATCTGAGGTGGAATACCAAAACGTGTCCCCTGTCATAGTGAAGCGATTAGTATAGCAGAATAGGGCCCCAGCTGAACGGAACCATGAGTAAGAAGTGAAACGAGTAGGTATGACACTTCGTACGTAACACTGACGCTGGCCGAGTCGTAGCTAAAAGTCGTGTGGATAAAGAATGGGATTGAAGATGACAACATGCTATCACGATGCTATCCCCCGTAGACCCTACACGATTTTTTGCACGGCGGCGTTTCATAATATGAGAGACTATGATTAAATGTGAACTTAATTAGTCGACAGGTAAGGCAATCGCGAACGAAGTCGCGGGTACAGCTAGTTAAATTTAACCTCGATCTCATTCAATATTAATTAGTAGGTACGCGGAAGTGAGTGGGTATAGGTACCTACCTATTATCTCTCATTCTCATTGTGATATTATATAATATACCTATACCTACCTACTGTTATTTCACCACCTAGCTGTGTGGTGCCGCCGGCTTAGAATTTACACCACCCCAATTCTTCCCGCGGGTGTCTGCGACTAAGGGATAAACCGGGAGCGGGCAGCAGCGCCCCCTTTTTTGGAAAGAGTGAACCTTGAGAGTAGTTCCGAATAACTTCTATGTAACTTAGAGGTTGAATATTGAATTCTACTGCATTGTAGTATAACTGGCCACTCTTTTTGTAAAGACGGTGTTGGGAAATGACTGCAATAACTATGTTTTATAAACTATTTTATTTATTAATGTGATTTCAAACAATTGTGTTATTTTGATTGTGCATCGTTCTTCTAAAGGCAGTATTCGTGACAAAATATGGTAGGATTTCATTTTCGAGTACTGGCAACACTGTAGGCATGCCATGTCAATGGAAACTAGAGCATACACAGATTAAATATAACTTTCTACGAGAGCATAGCTGTATTATTGTTGTGATGTCAAAATCTGAGTGAGTTGCGTGGACACTAACTTTTCGTCAGGTTTTTGACGATTCTCAAGGTTAGCTTTGAATTTTGACTAAAATTTTATAGTGCTGTATGTGGATTAAGGCATGGGCTGATTTTAATACGATATACAGCGTAGTTTTGGGGTAATCAATAATACTTTCTGTGCTAACCCTTACATTTGTGATACTTTTGTTTTACTTTTGTATCACCAGTTGCACAATTTTTGTGTCACCTTTTACCATGCTCATGAATTTAGTTAAAGGTACTTTAATTGTAATTGTTCCCGGACATTTACATTTCTTATAAAGCTAAACATCGCCGTACCTACAGATGAAGAATTTTTTAACTCTCGTAGCTTATGTTTACCTACCGACTTGTTCAATGTATTCTGTTATTTTGCTGTTTCTATGGTACGTACCTACATTACATATTACAATGTTTATTGAGGTTGTTTCTTTTGTTTCTTATATTTTGCTGTTTTATGGTAGGTATTATATTTTTTCGTGAGTTTGTTTCTTAAATGTGTAAATTTTATTAATGTTTAATTTTGCTGTCTATTATAAATATATTGTGTTTCCATTTCTATATGAATAGTGCTCTGCTCTGCAATTTTCATTGTGAAAGTTTATATTGTATGAGAGATGTAACGGCTTAGGCTAAGTTCCTGTCATGTTATAATTAGGTATTATCTCTAAGGTCAAAGAAATAGCTAAATAAAATAATACCTACCTACCTATTGGAAGTTACGATACAAACAAAATTACGTTGCTGCCTTTATGTTCTCTGAAGAACAATCCATTTTCGTTTTCGTCCATTAAAAAATAATATTTTTACAAATATTTTGATGTCTAATAAGATTCGAGATGTAATAAAATACAATCACATTGCATATCATTAACATTGTCATTTTCTACTCATCCACTAACCTTAAGTGCCAGCATCTTCCTTGTTTGTTTCAAGTACCTAAGTAGTTTAAGATTGTATGTGTTGTGTAATAAAGAAGGAGATTTAATAGCCCTTAAGTAGGTATACCAAGATAGCAGCCCACTCGTGCCACGGGAAATAATATTACCCGTGAAACTACTGGCAACATTGGCAGTGTAAACTCACTGAAAATGTACTTTTCACCACTCTCACTCGAAAACGGTGACTTTGCTGCTCAAAAACAGTGAGCAAAACCGGATTTTGCTCGCATGTTGAATAAAGCATATTATTCAACTTGTTGAAAAAAGTAATTTGAATTTATAACAATGCAACCTGCACAAAAAACAAAATTTCGCTCGTTCATAGTTTGAAAGAATAAAAAAGAGATAATGCTGTGTGTATTGTCCAGCATTACCTACCTATTTATTATTATTATTGTAGTTTGAAAGAAGTTTGTAGCATTTTTACCTCCAAGGTTGAGGACCAAAATGGGTTTCTGACTTTCGGCCTCATATATAAATTTCAAAATATTTTCTCGTTACTGAAAAGTTGTATGTTTAACTCGAGGGCAAATATTTTTCGTTCCGTGCCTTTTAAATCCCTCGCTACCTCAGCCGTCTACTGAGCCACTGGCTACGCTCGTGACTGACTCTATTCTAAACTGCCTCGCTAGCTCGGGATTTAATATCGGCACGTGCAATAAAAAATTGTTTTGCCCACTTGTTGAACAAATAACTATTTACCCGTCGCACTAACCCTGCTTCTACTAGTAGTGCTTAGCTGTAGGTAGTGCTTAAGAAAAGAAAGGCTAATTACTATGGTTGTTATTTTTCTATAGTTAGGTAGAGATAAACCATGCTAAAAATGCACGCCCCTTTTGCTATAAAAACTATCGTAATTTGGCGAATTCATTACGGATGTAAGGGATGAAACGTTGGTGTTCTTCCAATACAAATAATAAACCGTTATAGGTAGGTACCTACACTCGTCGTGCAAATCAAATCAAATCAAAAACTCTTTATTTCCAAAAATAAAATACAAAAAATGTACACTTAGAAAAGGTCAAATAATAAAACTAAACACTGACACGGAAATAAAGTGATATTTTTAATTTCTGTCGCTTCGTTATGTAGGTAGACTAAAGGTATTATTTGTATCTGTGACTAAAGTAGGTACAGAAGCGACGAAGAAACCTTTAGCCTGTAAGTTGTTATTTTTCAAGCTGGAGCAAAACTCGTCCGAAGCTTTTTCATCCTCTAGATCAGGCGTGCTCAGACTTTATTTTGTAGTAGGTAAGCCTTTTTGCAAAGATTATTTTTGATTTTTTTATAAGTATTTATTGAATATTTTTGCAACTCACTTGGAGTTTTGTTGTAGAAGTGTATACATTGCCCTTTAAAAGCGTGCATTTTTAGAATGGTTTATCGCTACTAATATTAAAGAGATAAAATTTTTAACATTGTACCTATGTTTTGGACCGGTTCCAAAAACCTTCTCTGTGGGTCATCTTTGCGTGCTATAAAGGCGGCAAATGTTTAACTTGATTAACCACGTGAGCGAAGCCGCGGGCAGAACCTTGTAATAAAGAAGATAGATAGGTGAGTGACGCTGATCAAATATACTGACTGCGGATGCAGTGTTATAGGTACTTCCTGGCCCCGCCATAGTTACAAAATTTCATGCGAGTTTTTTCTTAGAAAATCATGATTTTGCGTACCTACCTAGCAAGTAGGTTAGGTAGGTAGGGAGCTACTTTATTTTCTTCTGCAGCTGGATTTTACTCACTGCTGAGATAAGCCTTCCGAAGTTTTTTCCGCCACAGTGAAATAAAAAGACCCCTACTTACAGCAATTTGATCTCTCTTAGTACCTATCGACATACCTACTAGGTAAATTACTTAAGTAAAATTTAAATACAGGTGATAAAATTTATTATTTTGTTACACATAGATGCCGTTAACACCAGCTCAAAGGCAACAAAACTACCGCAGAAAATTGCAAAAAGAAAGACCAGAAAAAGTTGCGGAAATAAAAAAAAGAAATGCGGAAAGAACAAAAGAACATTACAGAAGAAAAGTAAATAATTATACTGAGGCACAACGGGAAGAATTAAGACGTAAATGGAGGAATGAAAGATTAAATGTTAAAGAAAAGGATATACATGCCCCAACATCGACTGCAGGTGATTGATTTAACTATTACCTAATGATACAATTATTTTTAAAAAATTACCTTGCCCATTGCATAGGATAAACAATGATTTTGCAATTTCAGCTGGCGGTTCTAAAGAAAAAGATGTGGAATTGGAAGACGACGTAGACATTAAAGAAGAAGTTATCGAGATCAATGATTATACAGACCTAATTCTCGCAGAAGAATTCGTAACCGGTATCCAGGCAATAAATGATGTAACCGGTATCCAGGCAATAAATGATATCACAGATCCGATCAATACTGACGATTTACAAGAAGTAGGAGTGAGAAGTTGCTTAGAAAATTCTCAAAACCAGACTAACAAAAAACAGATATTACTTAAAGATTTTGGGACCGATGATATCGAGCTAAGCAGTAAAGCATCGAAAGGAATACCAGAAGATCCTGACGTATTATTCTTCTACAGTTTACTGCCAGACATAAAGGAAATGAGTAGGGATCAAAAACGACGATTTAAAATAGGAGTGTTACAATTAGCTAATGATATTTTGCAAGAAAAATCAGTTACAACTTAAAATAAGTAGGTAGGTCCTTAGATTTAAGTTCTGACAATAAAGATTACTGCTTATATTGGTATTTTAATTCATTCGGTTCGTTTCGGAATCTAAAACGTTGGATTCGAATTCGATTCCGACGGATCTACAAAACGCTAGGTATTTTGATTTTGCCTCTGGTAGATGATCGATACCCCACTGGTAGGTGAGGTATGTACCTCACCTCTGTACTTTTATTAATGAAAAAACGGGCTTAGGAATATTCCTAAGCCGTTTTTTCATTAATAAAAGTCATCGATCGAAGTAAAAAGCGGAGATGAGGGCTTCTCAAAAGTGGAAGGCTCAAATTAGGTGCAATCAGGTCCACCCACCTTGGTCATAGTCGGACTGGGGCTCGTGTTACGCGTGCTTGCTACATGATTCATTGCATTAGATGAATAATATCTTATTTAAAATATCAAAATGTAATAAAAATCTCTTGGTATGTGGAGACTTTAATATTGATCTTTTAGAAGTTTACTCCCTCAGTAGAAGATTAACTAATTTATTATAATCTAAGGCCAATATTTACGGAACCTACCAGAATAACTGAAACCTCAGCAAATGATAAGATAAAAAGAATAATAAGTAATATTATATACCTTTTTTTTTGCTAAAATGAAAAATTTATTAGTTTAAAAATAATCTATACTTATAATAAAACTGTAACAGCTCCAATTCTGTACATTGAAGATATTTTGAAATTTTTTTTTGGAGGGCACTATATTATCGATACTGAAGCCAAAACTGTATTTTTTTTCATTCATGTCTGTCTGTCTGTCTGTCTGTCTGTCTGTCTGTCTGTCTGTCTGTTTCTTAAACGCGCATCACGTCGAAACTACTGAAGGTATCGAAATGAAACTCGGCACGATTTTAGGTCATACTACGAAGAAGGACATAGGATACTTTTTATCCCGGAATTCCGTCAGGTTTCCCTGGGAGAGGGGATGAAAGTAAAATTTCTTCACCGCGCATGACGCCGAAACTACATAGGTAATGAGTTGGAATGAAACCTAGCACGATTTGATTTCATACTACAAGGAAGGACATGGGATACATTTCATCCCGGATTTCAGTAAGGTTCCCCTGGGAGAGACGATGAAAGTCAAATTCCTTCACCGCGCATCACGCCAAAACTACATAGGTAATGAGTTGGAATGAAACTTGGCACGTTTTGAGTTCATACTACAAGGACATGATATACATTTTATTCTGGAATTCAGTAAGGTTCCCCTGGGATCTCTCCCAAATAAAAAATAGAATTTTTAAACCGCGCATCACGACGGGTCTACGCGTCGTCCGATTTCATGCATTCTTTTTGATAGAAACAGTGTTGCAAGATCGAATTTGACTAAATCAGTAGAAAGTCGAGTAGAAAATCAGTAGCTTGATGAAACAATCTGTAGATTGAAGAAAAAAAAATGTAGATAAAGGGTAGGTATGTTCCTATCTATTTATTTTTCCAATACGCACCCATTAGTTAGGTTCCTACCTACTAAGGTGGTGCATCTTGGAAAAATAAGTTAGGTTCCTACCTTACATGATATATGGTGGTTTAGCTGGTCCACTTACTGCAACCAAACATCGGTAGTACAGTTGTACTACCGATGTTTGGTTGCAGTAAGTGGTCCAATTAAACTAACTGGACCACAGAAAAATATCTTTTACTGTGAAACAGTATCTACCCACTAACAAAAAAAAAATTACGGTGGTCCAGTCAAATGGATCAGGAGCCCAATTCTGCAATAGAATTGCTTCAGTATGACAGTGGAATCGTCGCAGAATCATCACGTAGAATTCTTAGATTAATAAAACTCCAGATAGTGCGTGCGAGATAAATTAATAGTTTCAAACTTGACGCGCGTCTCTCCATCTGCATTCATCATAATTTCTTATATCTGAGGAAGAATACCAAAACGTGTCATTCTGTGTCCATACCCCTGTCATAGTGAAGCGGTTAGTATAGCAGAATAGGGCCCCAGCTGAACGGAACCATGAGTAAGACGTGAAACGAGTATGACACTTCTTAACACTGACGCTGGCCGAGTCGTAGCTAAAAGTCGTGTGGATAAAGAATGGGATTGAAGATGACAACATGCTATCCCCCGTAGACCCTACACGATTTTTTGTACGGCGGCGTTTCATATTATGAGAGGCTATGGTTAAATGTGATCTTAATTAGTCGGCAGGTAAGGCAATCGCGAACGAAGTCGCGGGTACAGCTAGTAAGCAATTAAAATCAGATCACTTATGTCAACTAATTAAATAAGAAATACAAGTAAAAATAATAATTGTAAACAAAAAATAAAATACATACCTGTGACTACAAGTCGATTTGACCAGTTGAAATTGGATTGGGATTTTAAATTATGACCTAATTACTCACTTATCAACCCAAATGAGTCGTAGGTATCGCAGTTTTTTTACAAATTCACCAATGCGTTCAATTCAATCTTCACATCCAATAAATCGGTCATGGTCTCAGAAAAACCTAATAGAATAGAATAGAAAATACATTATTATACCACACAAAGACAGGAAACAATACAGAGAAAAAAGCTCAGAATACTGGAAGTATAAAGGGCGGCCTTATCGCTAATGGGATGGACTGGACATGAAAAGAACAGAATAGCCAGTGGCACTGAATAAATCTATTTAGATCACAGAATAGAGAATTCTAATTCCGTGATTTACCTCTAGATACATAAAGAAACCAAATACTTACACTACATACTAACTTAACTAACTTAAAATACTAACTTAACTTTAGTAGTGGTACCGGTATCAGGACACTTGCGCGAAGGACATATTTTGCGCGAGTGGACATTTGCGCGAATGAAAAATTCACTAAACTCCTAATATCTCTTGAAATAGACGTCGCAGAGAGTTGCAGATTTCACCACTGTCGCAGATATTATGATACTATACTAGCCACTGTGTAGTGAATTTTGCTTTCTTTCTTATGATATTCTCACTTTCCCTACCCCTCCGACTTCGTTCCCAATGACGAGACATTTACTTTAACGTAGGCCATCGTAGCTCGTGCTATAATGCTACGAGGGAAAATCATAAAACTCATAATATCTCTCGAAATAGACATTGCAGAAATTTTCGGATTTCACCACTGTGTATGGATTTTTTCTGTTTTGTGATACATCTAGCTTTCCCCTATCTCTCCCATTTCCTTCCCCATAACGAGAAACATGCTTTAACGTAGACTTTCGTAGCACGTTCTACGATGCTACGAGGGATCAGCGTATCATTCAAAAGACTCCGGGTCCGGCGACGGATGAATTTCCCATACAAACGTAGTACCAAAATGATTTGTTATTTGAGAATGTTTTCATCATGGTTTGCTATTATTTGTGTTAGAATAGTATTTATACAGGTTCCTGCCATAAGATTTTTTCAAAATACTTATCTACACAATTACTAAGACAACATTCATTCTTTGATGTAAAATGCGATTAGGTTTAATTTCATTTCAGAAAGGTATTTTGAAAAAAAATTGTGGCAGGAACCTAGATAAATACTATTTTAATACAAATAATAACAGACCATAGTGAAAATATGCTCAAATTAAAAATAATTTTGGTATTACGTTTGTATGGGAAATTCATCCGTCGCCGGACCCTTAACGCGCACGCACCTGCTTATTACACAAAAATGTTATTTCGTAGACCATTGTAGCATCGTAGTTACGTGTGAATTAGCGGCATAGCCGACTAGGCTTCACGTTTAAATTAAAACCCTTATGAGTAAGAACTTTTTTCGTCTTTCACTCGATGCAGAAAGGTTACCTACGTTAATGATTACTATTTAAAGATTCCTGAATCAAATACCCTGTGTGTGGGGTTACGCACTATTATAACAAAAAACCTATTTAAAGATTATTGATTGCACAATCAAAAATAACATGCGGTAGCGCAAGCTTTTGAAAACTTTTTTACTGACGTTCCAATCTCTATTACGAAGTGTCTAAAATCTTCTCAATTAGTCGCTGAGTCATTACTAGGTTCATTTCGAAACTTATTTAGTAAATTCGAAGTTCATAGCCTTTTTTGACCATTTTTCATGTGCGAATTTGGTGGCCACAAATTTGAAGTTTCGATTTTTTTAGTTTTCTTTTACTTGTGCAAATAAGGCGTCTGGCTTGGCTACATATGTAACCGCCTGAGGAGCTCTCTCAGCGGCAAAATGCCCCAACTATTTTATGGGTTTATTTTGAACTAAAGTAAAATGTAATACATTTAAATAAGTAAATAACATGAAATAAATAATGCTAGTTCACACAATATGATCTAGGCCCAAGCTAAGCAAAGCTTGTGTTATGGGTACTGGTACTGAGATAACTGATATTTTAAACTTTGTAGCATGCAACAGTGATTCAAACGTGAACTTTTTAGTCGTTCCGAGAACAGCCACAATTTAACAGGATTCGGACACTTGATCTGCAGGAGCTTCTCCATTTGATTGTCTAACTTCTCGATCTGGCGGAGTTGGCTTCGCGACACTAGCATCCGTCGCTTGCCAACGCTTGCCAATATTGCGATCGTAGACAGCCACGTACTGCTCTTTCTCTGGAGTATTAGACATCGTAGGCACCACACGATCGCCCACCTTGTTTAGGATCGCGCGCAGCTTCTCGATTTCCTCGTTCATGTCGTCAATCTGCATTTTCAACTTAAGTTCACGTTCTGCGGACTCCTTCAAAAGACGCTCGTACCTCTCGCATCTCTTCTATCCGACGCCCCCTTGGTTCCGTTCAGCTTGGACTGCGCCTTATCTGCAATCCCTTTACTAATCTCATGGCCGCTAAACTGACTGCATAAGCTCTGCATTTCGTCGACCAACTCATCCTCAATGGCTTCTGTATTCTTCACTTGATCCTCGTTTAGCATTGGTTCTTGGCGTAGTGATGGTGTCGCACTTCGATAAACGTTATGGTCCGACTCGTTAGTTGCGTCGACATCTGTCGTCGTGGTTGGGTTCGAGATCGGTAAATCTCCGGCATTGCTCTCCATCGCGTTAACGAATTGATATTCGGATATGGGTATTAGTTTGTGGGCAGTGCGTTTTTATGACCGTTCACTGAGGCAATCGTCGCTCGATTAGCAGGGGTGACGAAGTTTCAATTTCAACCCGTTTATCAATCTTTATCGACGTTAGCGCGGTTTGGTTTTCCTGTTTATAGAAGGTTCGAAAAAACGATAACACCGCTCCCGTGACTCATCTGTTTATTAGGTATAATTTAGGTTACCTACATTTTAATTAGGTACAGTGGCGGCCAGAAGTGGAGACCTAGATCTAAATACATTGTCTTGCAGCCATGCGTAGTGCTTACGACCTTTTTAAAATTTATTCTTAGGTATTCGGGTCCTAGAAAGTCATTTACACTTAGGTAATAGGTACCTACTCGTAATCACCACAATTTTGAGGCCTAATTCATAGTATAGTACCTATATCTATTTCATTATGAAATAGAACAGAAAAATAAATATTTTATTTATTATAAAAATAAATATTTTATTTATAACCTATAAATCACATCACACTAATATTATAAATGTGAAAGTTTGGTGGATGGATGGATGTTTGTTAGGTACGCCAAAACTACTGAACGTGAACAGATTGAGCTGAAATATTTTGCATCGGTGTAACTCTAAGCCTGGAATCTAACCTAGGCTACTTTTTATCCAATAAAACAGTTCCCATGGGATAGAAATAACCTTTGAACGTTTCCATAGAAACAACGCGTGCGAAGCCGCGGGCAGAAACTAGTTATATATTAAAACAATCGTCATACGGCGCAGCGCATCAGCATTGCTCAAGCGGGGGCCAGTGTCTTGGGGACACTTCCGACTGGTAGGTATTGATATGGATCAGTTGGGCTACCTATAGATTGTTTGCAACAATCTGCAGTTAATACTAGCTCTAATTTAGTTCTATTATTTAATTGTCAATTTCTTTTTGAATAAAAATAGAAAATCTGTCATAACCATAAGTATTCTACTATAATATTTCGCTTATACCAACAGTGTAGCATAGGTAGGTAGGTACCTACAGTAATAATGTTGAGCTGAAATTTGGAATAAGATGAAATTTACTATTTTAAATCGTAGTAACTTTCAAGCGAGTATGATCTAGTCATTTTTCATAAATGTACATAGTATATTGTTTCAATATGAAATGTAATGTAGGTAAGCTATTTTGGATAATTCTAAAGTACTTAGTAAGGATTGGACGAACTGCGCATGGACTTTATTTATCATTAGGTATATTGATGATACAATTATCATCTGACTCTTCACGACATACTCGAAAAAGTGTACCTATATATGCAGGAAATATACAAGACGAAAATTTCCACAACCGCACATACGAAGAAACTACAAGAAATAGTTCTCCCTCGTGGTCCCATTAATGGGAAAACTAATGGGACCACGAAAACAGCGATCAATAAGGTATGTCTCCAATTATGACCGCAACTGTACGTAATGCATTTAATTATTTTAAATATTGTCTAGATAGAGCGTCGCGCTGCAAAACAAAACAATTGTAACAAACAGGCCAAGTTCGAAGTTCTGGTGGGCGTGACAATCTACGTCTTAGGCCCCGCTCACTTTGGATACGAAATTGTTCGTACGTAGGTAAACGTACGAGTACTGTGCGTAGTGCGTACGAATTGAGTGCTCGCTCACACTGAATACGTTTTTGTCCGTCAAATAGGCAGTGCATCGGTGATATCGCGTACGTGAAATCATCTTTATCTAAATAATCTGTATCTTCAAGATAGTTAGATATCGTTAGATATAACATTTATGTCCGTAAATCAATCGGCCAAGTCTTTACTCACAAGCCCAATCAAACGTATTCTAGAAGCATACACGTTTAAAATTTTAAATACACACACTAACTCCATCCCACAAACACACACATACTATCACACAAACACACTACACATTCTCATAGTAAGCCGCTGGCAATTCTGCGCGTCTGCCTTGACTCGTATGACCACTCTTCCTTTACAGCTGAATTTTAATCGTACACCATTGCTGATTTTGCGTATCTATTATGGATGACATAAATGTGGTAAACAATGATTTAGAGCTCCTCTCTGTCTCCGAATCTCTAATCTGTCGACCTGAAGACATTGCAAAACACTTGATTAACACTGACATTGGTCTTAAGCTTATTCACCTAAACATTCGTAGTATTAGTCGTAATTTCGATAATCTTTGTCTTCTCCTAAATAGAATAACAACTAAACTCGATATCATTGTTTTATCCGAATGCTGGCTATCGAAATGTCCATTTATCCCCTCGTTGCCGGGTTTTGATAGTTATGAGTCTGATTTTAGCAACCAAAACGATGGTGTGGTAGTCTACGTCCGAAACGGAATAAGTTGCAATGTTCAACGCCCAACTTTCTGTGAAGCAAATTGTATACTACTAAAACTATCCAATAATATTGCAATAATAGCACTATATCGTTCTCCCTCGTTCAAGTCTATTGATCCATTCTTAAACAGTCTAGATGTCATCATAAATTCATTAAATAAATTTAACACAACTATTATAATTGGAGACGTAAATATCAATATTTTGCCTCCTTCACCTCACCCAGGAGCTGATGAATACCTTAATTTACTAGCTTCTCATGCTATGCTTCCGGCACATATGCTTCCATCTAGAGAGGACAAGTGCATTGATCATGTTATACTCAAGACATCAAACCCAGCAATAACAATGATTCTTGACTCTTTTATAACCGACCACGCCCCAATTCTACTATGTTGCTACTCCAAATACGATGACAGTAATAAAAAACGCTCTTTTACCAAAACCGACATTCCTTCCGTAGTAAAGAAGATTGAAAGTACTGATTTCACGTTTATTATGGCAGCTAGAGATCCAGATGTTCTTGCAAATGACCTAATCAATAAAATCTCTACCATCATCAAAGATCACAGTCAGTCTGTTCCGATCCCCAGCCGCAAAAGGATAATCAAGCCATGGATTACTTCAGGGCTCCTACGCTGTATTCGGAATAAGGACAAACTGTACCGTAAATTTAAACAGGACCCAAATAATACCACGAATAAAGTCACCTACACTCGTTACAGGAATTTTTGTAATTCTTTACTCAAAAATGTCAAACAGAAATATGAGCAGGATGAAATATTAAAGGCTAAGAAGAATTCTAGAGCAACATGGAACGCAAAAAAAAGGATAGGTAACTTCCAGAAACAAAAATTAAACGCATCCTGTCTTTTAAAATTAAGCGAAACTCCCATAGCCTCAGTCAATACTGTCAACAAATTTTTCGCTAACGTAGGAAGTACATTGGCATCCCAAATCAAAACCCCTTTCTCTTCTTCCCCTCATCAATCTCCCGTCATGCTCTCTTCATCTGCCTGTAACTCTATGGTCCTCTATGAGGTTGAAAATGAGGAGATCGATAGTATCATCCTAAATCTTAAGAGCAAATGCGCGGTGGGCTGGGACGGTATCCCGACATACATTGTGAAAGCTACGAGACACGTACTTACGCCTATTTTGAAAGTTCTTTTTAATTTATCCCTCTCCTCCGGCATCTTCCCAAATGCTTTCAAGAAAGCAGTCGTCCACCCCATTTATAAGAGCGGAGATCGAGACAGTGTCACAAATTATAGACCTATCTCCGTCCTCTCTGTATTTTCCAAGGTTTTTGAAAAGATTCTTAACACCAGACTTTTAAAATTTGTTACTTCCAATAAAATTCTGTCTAACAATCAATTTGGTTTTAGAGCTGGAAAGTCTACTGAGGATGCTGTGTTAGAATTGACCAATACCGTTACAAAAAACTTTGATAAAAAGCTTAAAACTGTCGGCATCTTTTTAGACCTATCAAAGGCTTTTGACACTGTCTCGGTACCTACCTTACTGAAAAAGCTCGAACACATTGGTATCAGAGGTATCGCTCTTGATATGTTCCGTAGCTATCTTACCTCACGTGAACAATACGTAATGATCGATGGTTTTACAAGCAAGAGCGAAAACATTTTGTTTGGCGTGCCACAAGGTAGTGTCCTTGGACCTACATTGTTTTTGCTTTATATTAACGACCTCTGCAACTTAACTCTCCCAAACTGTAAGATTATTGTATATGCCGACGATACTGCTCTTCTTGTACATGGTAAAGGCTGGGAAGATGCCCGCTTTCACGCCGAAAATGCCCTTAGATCTGTTGTGCTATGGCTAAATTCAAATTTACTCACTCTTAATTTATCTAAAACGCAATTGATCACATTTTCTTTGAATTCAACCAGTTTACCTCCCCCTTCCTTTCTAGTCCGTGCTCATTCCTGTAATCTCGATGTTGCCACCACCTGCTGCTGTGCGCAAGTAGTGCACACGTCATGCGCAAAATATTTAGGAGTAATCATTGACAAATCTCTTGCTTGGAAACCTCATATTGATTATATAACCTCCCGTATAAGAAAACTGCTCTATGTTTTTAGAAATTTAAGATCAAGTCTGGACCATTCTACTCTGAAGGTTGTCTATATGTCCTTGGCTCAATCCGTTCTGTCTTATTGCGTCACTTCCTGGGGTGCAGCTGCAAGAACCCATATGCTTAAGATTGAAAGAGCCCAGAGAGCAGTTCTTAAGGTGATGATAAGAAAACCTATTCTATTTCCCACGTCTGAACTCTATTCAATATGCCAGGTTCCAACAGTCCGCCAACTTTTTATAGTACAGACAATTCTTCGTAAGCATTCACAAATACCCTTTCATCCTAATATCATTAATAATAAACGCAGAAATGACAAAGTCTGTAAAACTGAAAGTTGTCGCACAAAATGTGCGCAACGCCACTTTTGTAACATAAGCTCCACCCTTTACAATCGCCTAAATAAAGAATTAAGCATATACCCCCTTACTCAACACAAATGTAAAATGAAATGTACCGAATATTTACGGTCATTGTCATACGATGATACAGAGGAACTGCTGGAATTTGCCAAATGAATAGTCATACAATTCACATACACACCTTAGCTGCTCCTGTTGCCCGGACTCTTTAGAGACCGGTGTCCTCAGGAGCATAGACACACCCACTTTCACACCAACTCACATGCTGATACTTAAAAACGCCCTGCCTGGTAGCTCCTGTTGCCCGAACTCTCAAGAGATCGGTGTCCTCAGGAGTATCATACACACACACACACTCTCACTCGCTCACCCTTTCACACACTCATGCACAGCGCACAATGTAAAATAAACCCCAATTAAGTTTCATCTCAGTATTGGTGGATTGCTCAGCAATCCACAAATGTAGAGTTTCACTATCTAGTCTAGCAGTGCTAGACTAGATAGTCTAGAATAGATAGATAGTAGTAGATAGTCATTCCCTTTCCACCAATTTTAAGAATTGAGACCTGGCGTCTCACGGACGTGTTCATGATGGTGGGCAGAACCTGCAGTTCACATAGTGTCAGTGAAGTACCAATAACCCTGTATAGGACTTATACAGGGTGTATAAGACGCGAGATCATGGAAATAAGAAACTCTTTAATAATAATATTTATTTGTTTATTGAACCAGACAATAACATCAAGTAGGTACTTATTCTATTAAAATTGTAATGAATTAAGATCCGTTTCGGCTCTTATCGAGTTTTAACACCGAATAAATATTTTCAATTCAATATTTTGGAAGAGATATGTTGAGATTTCACTGTAACATTCACTAACTATCCCTCCCGGCTTTGTTCGGGTTTTCTGGGTATAAATTCCTTTAATTGTTTAACATTGTTAAAAGGTAAAATAGACTCTGTTTTAAAATGTAGAATTTAAGGTTGCCTCACACATTATCAACTCTAACAGATAGGCATCGCCGGACAAACGTGTTTTTTTTATTTAGTATCGGAGCAGATTTCCAAAAATAGAATCTAGACCTGGCATCTTCACGAAAGTGTTTTGAGTGTCATTAAATTACCAATAACCCTGTATATTTCATAAATATTTGACCTTGACGGGACTTGAAGTCTGAACCCGCAAGTTTCTGCTCAGTAGGTAACAACATCGCCTATCCTAGCAATGCAGAAAAAAACTAAACAGGAGAAAATTTTAGTAAATTTTTGCGATGCTATTTAATTTCTTAGAAATTTGCCAGAGTGTGAGGCTTACGCACTATAAAAACCAAAACTTTAAACAGACGAGGCGATGATGCTTTTATTTTACAATAGTGTGTGACAACCTTTACACTTCTGAAAATACTTATCCACCTTGGAGAAATATTTCAACAAATAGCAAAAGATCTAAGCCTTAAACCTAGTTTAGAAGTTTTTCCTGGCATCTTCACGAACGTGTTTTGAGTGTCATTGAATTACCCAATAACCCTGTATTTTTCATAAATGTTTGACCTTGACGGGACTTGAACCTGCAACTTTCTGCTTAGTAGGTACATACAACATCGCCTAGCCTAGCAATGCAGAAGAAGTAAACAGACGAGGTCATGATGCTTTTATTTACAATAGTGTGTGACAACCTTTACACTTTTGAAAATACTTATCCACCCTGGGGAAATATTTCAACAAAATAGCAAAAGATCTAAACCTTAAATTAATTGTCCAGCATTATTATTATTATTAAACCTAGTTTAGAAGTTTTCCAATGCATCTTCATGGAGCTTATATTTATTTCTACTTAATATATCTACTCACTTAATTTTTAAGACATATCAGAACCTTTTTAACCCCCGACGCAAAAAGAGGCTGTTATAAGTTTAACGTGTCTGTCTGTGTATCTGTGTATCTGTCTCTGGTATCATAGCTCCCAAACGGTTGAACCGATTTTCGTTTAGTTTTTTTTGTGTCATAGATAATTTCATCCCGAGTGTTCTTAGCCATGTTTCATGAAAATCTGTCGGGGGATTTTTAAAATTTTTAAATACATCATGGTTATTAACACTAAAGTCATTTATAACGGGATATTTACCATGATTTGAGTTTTGAGCTTTCCAATATTTCGGCACAGATTCATGCGCCATGATCACGGAATATTGGAAAGCTCAAAACTCAAATCATGGTAAATATCCGTTATAAATGACTTTAGGGTTTTTAAAATTTTTAATTTTGTCCATGTTTCACTACGCAATTCCAAAATTCTTAGTATGAAATCATAGATATTGTTATGGTGTGTGTACTCCTGTGTCCGCACTTAGACTCGGATTGGTCCATTGTGCGTGAATCATAGATATAATTAACACACAGGTAAAATACCATAGACCTTCGAAATCTTAGAATATCAACCCTTCCACCAGAAAGATATTAAAAGGTACCTAAGTACTATATTGCAACGCTTCCGACTGGTATTGATAAGGATCAGTTGAGCTACCTGTACATTGTTTGGTCACACACAAACACAAACAGTCTGCAGTTAGCTCAATTGTTTCAATTGTAAATACTAGTTCTAATTTATTTCTATTATTTGATTGTTATTTTCTTTGTGAATAAAGATTCTACTATACCTATTGCACTTCTAAAACAAAGATGGGTTGATCGAGCATACGAAATACACTATAACGTAGGTACCTAGGTACTGATTTTTAGAATGGAATTAACACATAGGGCATACATACATACTTATACATATACACTAGCCAAACTCGATGTAGAATGTTTGATAACAAACCACGAGACAAATAACTAAAACTGCTTGGCGTCGAGTTTCAGATATACCTACCTACGCAATATTTATTAAAGGAAGGATCTCAAATCGACAATCAAATACAAATCAAAAGGAAAGGTTATTGTGCATTGCGAATAAAAAGACGCGGCAGCAGAGTTAATTTTAGGGTTAGAACGGGCAGTTTGTTTAAAACATTCTACATCGTTTTTGGCTAATGTAGGTATATAGTAGTTTATAGAGGTACATTAGGTACATACGTGACCTTCTCTTGTTTAAAATTTTGAGAGCTATTCTAGATTTGAATCAAGATTCAAAGAATCGAAGCAACGCGTTAGAAAATACCAACAAAAGCTACTAGATTTAATCTTAGCACGAGCTATATTTTTATTTTTATTTAACAATGACTGACTTACGGTACTTACTCATATCACAATTTAAGGACATTTGAGGCAGTTTGGTTAGCTTAGGGCACTTTTCAAAAAACAAGCAAAAATTTTAAGTGTTGCCATGCATCATAATAATAACATAACTTTGACCGAACGAATCATTATAGTAATTTTGTACATTTAGTTAAATTATAATTGATTCGGAATAAGATTGTTTTAAACAACAGCCGATAGTCGTTACTGCCTTTAAAAGAAGTGGCAAAACGAAACAACGACGTTATTACATTGATATAAAAGGGTATATCATATAAAAGGGTATACCCTTTTATATCAATGCGTTAATAGCTTTAAAAGTCGCCACACACTGAAACCGGACGCGGAGCGGAGCGGTGGCGGAGGACGGATGGTAGCCGAGCCAGGCATGGCGTTCGCGATGCGGATGTCTTCACATTGCAGGCGTGCGAGAGCCGTGGCGTCGCGGAGGCGTTTTGGAGCCTAGTGTGTGTAGATCTCAGCGTCGCATTTTTGTAAAGATGTCCTTTTTTAAATCATTTCTAAAATCTTTAATACGGCAATCGTATAAACAACGATGAGGTTGAACTAGTACTATAATTTTTTCGGTACTTATAGTCCATTTTATTTAGCGCCTTAATCGGGTCACAAGCTAAAAAAATTATAAATAAATACAACTCGTAACTCCGCTAGTAGCCCGCGTCGCTCTGTGTGATGTGAGGACACTCCTTAGACTAGCTGAAGTACAACGCTAACACGCCACGCCTCCGCCTCGCCACCGCGCCGCCACGGCTCCGCGCCGCGTCGCGCACGCCGACTGTAAGTGTCGCTGAGCCGGCCCGCCACGGCCGTGCACCGCGCCGCCACCTTCCGCGGTCTGTGTGTAGTAGGTATTTCATATAAATTCATAAGTATGAGACATACAACTTGCACGCCTTCGCCTCCGGCCCGGCCACGGTTTCTGTGTGTGACGGCTTTTAACCACATTTTGACGCATAATAGGTCACGGATTTGGAACAGGGTGCTTACTCAGAAAACAAAAATAGAAGTGTCTAAGGGTCTTTCTTAATTGTCTGAAATACGCAAACGATTTTTTTTTTATGTATACTCTAATTCAGTGTATTAGAGTACAGCAATTGGCCGCAACAAAACACGAAATTTCGCTTTGAAAAATTAACTAAGGTAGACCCCCATATTCGTTCTCGCGCCAAACCAACTCTTGTGTCACTTACATAAGATAGCGTTTGCACGAAAACGAATCACAATCTTTGATTTTTTTTACGAGTAAGGATCCGGTATCCTCTCAGGCTAAATGCTAATAGTGCTGATCGTGTCGGCGGGTGCGGGAGTTACGACTGGCTGCTGGATCGCCGGGTCTAAGAGAGGGATGCTGTCTGTGGTCCTGAAAAAAAATTACGAGAGGTTTCTTTCACTTTTAACATGGTATCAATAAATTCGTGATAATGGGCAGAACCTTAGGCCTAGCAAGGGGAAGAGTAGAATAGAGAAGAATGACATCGCATTGACATAATTGCGTAAACTATTGAAGTTGAAGGAATGAGTTTCAAACATATTACGCATTCGATGACGATGTGACGTAATTTTTCTCTATTCTACCCTAGACAACAATCCCCGTGCCGTACTGCAGTCCGCGCAGAGTCAGTGAATTACCAATAACCCTGTATACCTGAGGGATTAGGTACTATTGGTCCCACAAAAGTTATATAAAGCAATGTATATAAGTATCATGGAGTTCGAAGTTAATTTTTAGTTTTCCAAAACAATAACTTGTTGAGTTACCTGGTCCGTGTGATAATTGTTTCAGAGGAGATAATAATGCTGTCGCAGCTCGGTGCATTCTTTTCCTTCACTATGGGAAGAGTGCTGCATATTGTAGCGGTTAAGTAAACGTACTGCAACAAACAGACACACAAACTTCTGAGTATTTATTGACCGAGCGAACGAAGTGAGCGAAGCGTCTCTGCATCAAGTCTAGCAAAATTTGCGTATCTGCCAGTCTGTATGTCCGTACTTTACAGGTCGTATTTTACAAACGATCTGATGGAACGTCTTTGGTACGCTTTAATTTATACCATAGTGTTAAGACTTTAAATAACCTATGGTAGTCCGTCTATGATCTATGACTTTCTCTTTCCCAAAAACCTCATCATGACAGTGGTCCAATGCTGGGCAAAGTTTGTAAATAACTCACCATGGCAGTAACAAGCACGAGGTAGATAGCAGGAGTGGTCCAATGCTGGGCAAAATTTGTAAATAACTCACCATGGCAGTGACAAAGCACGAGGTAGATAGCAGGAGTGGTCCAATGCTGGGCAAAGTTTGTAAATAACTCACCATGGCAGTGACAAGCACGAGGTAGATAGCAGGAGTGGTCCAATGCTGGGCAAAGTTTGTAAATAACTCACCATGGCAGTGACAAGCACGAGGTAGATAGCAGGAGTGGTCCAATGCTGGGCATTCTCTATAGCAATGACACCCATCACCCAATTCACAGCAAAGAACGGTTCAAGCACCAAACACAGGTTCAAATATGTCTTCAGCACGTTGCCCTCGCTCATCCAACTGAGTTTCAAAGACATGTTGTCGAGAAAGAGGAGATCTAGTAGGCTTTTGTTCGAGTTGGACTTTGCACGGCGAGTTGACTGAAAGGAAAACCAATTAGTTTAGGTATCCTACTAACATTATAACGGCGAAAGTTTGTACCTTTGTGAAGATGACATCAAAATTCAAAACTACTGCATGATCGACCTGAAATTTCCTGAAGAACCTAGAATAACATAAGTACCTACCTAATCAATTTGCCGACCTCAGTGGCGCAGCGGGCGAAGGTCCGCCTGCGACGCAGGAGGTTGTGGGTTCGATTCCCGCCTCGAGACAAATGTTTGTACGATCTGCAGATATTTGTTTAGGGTGTTCTGGATGTTTTCTATGTATAAGTAATAAAAAAATGTTATATAAATACACACATATAGTGTATTTTATTAAGTATATCGGATAACTAGTACTACCCATAACACAAGCTCTGCTTAGCTTGGGGATAGATAATGCTGTGTGAATCGTCCAGCACTATTTTTTTATGATCGACCTGAAATTTTGCACAGCGAAAGATCTGAACCTAGAATAACATAAGTACCTAGGTACCAGTTCTACTTTTTACTTTTTATTTTAAAAATGACATTCCTAAACTATCTTATTCCATAAATATGAAGTATCAAAGTTGTCAATCTAACATGAGCGAACCCAAAATAATTGTAGCGCCCTGATAGGGTTTTTGTGCATTGTGTACCCACTAAGACTACCTACACTTAAGAACAATACCTGTATGCATAAAATCACAATTAATGATATGAATATGAATATGAATATTCCAAAAAACGCGTGCGAAGCCGCGAACAGAAAAATATAAAACATTAAAACTCAATTGCAACTAAGTTTCCCGCCAAAATGACGTTAATAGCAAAACAACACTGAAATACGTACAGATAATACTAACAGACGAAAAATTTGGAACAAGCAAATAAGGGAATATAACAAATTCACACAAAATTAAAATCAAATGGCACAATAAAAAATCTCAAATCAAGTAAATATACAAAAATAATTAGGTATAGTTAAAACACATAAAATTATATTAACGTTACACAAAACAAAAACAATAAACACAAAAAAAATAGTTTATACAACGTAAACTCAAACAGGTAGGTAGTTAAGTGAAAATGCTTCTAATAGACAGTTAATTATTACAGTCAGGACAAAATAATGTTGTATTTTATGTACAGTACAGTAAACGCAACCAAGAATACCTACAAGTAGATAGACAAATGCTTTTCAAGATTAAATTTACAACATCTTCGACTTACCTGCGTTCCATTTTCGATCTGTCCCAAATTATTCGGATACTGCGAGCATTCGTCCTCACTGAAATCAACATCTCGATCTAGATTTTCCGAACTATCAGTGTTTTTTCTACTGCTCCCTGGGGTATAAATATCTAAAGTTTCTATACTAGCGTTATTATCACCGATATTTTCTTCATTAGGCCAATTTCCGCTATTAGATTGATTGTATTGCTGGTCGACTAACTCCTGTATTTTTGTAGCTAAAATTTCAGCTTGCTTTCTGTTGACGCTTCGTAGGCCGAGGATGACGATTGCGGTGTTGATGAGAATGAGTATCATGGCGGGTATCATGAAACCCATTACCATTCCCTTTTCGATTGACATCCAGCAGTAGTGTTTTGTTTCGTAGTGTTCCATTGATAGGGCGTAGTTGAACTGAAAATAAATACGGTGATAGGTAGAGTTCGTGGCTTAGGCACCCAGTGGTCGACGAACCTGTGGATGACGCCCCTGATTCTAAAATATTGTGCTATTGCATTTAGTACCTACAGTATATACACAGTATTAGTTTTGTGAAACATTTTATGCCTGCTAGTAATTTTTGATTAAAAACTTTTTCGAATGAAATTTACCCGGCCGGGTATTTGACCGGGGGCGTCAGCCATGGGTGCGTAGACCACTGGGAGCCTAAGCCACGAACCCGATAGGTATAGGTAGATTGCTGGAAGCGATTGTCTATTGTCTTTCGTATACTTGAGCTACTTCACTACTCAATTTCGTTTCGTTCGTTCGGTATGTAGATACTGTATTCGAAGGGACACTAATATTTTGTAGTTTTGGTTTTTATCCCATAAATCAGTTCACATAAGATAGAAATAACCCTTAAACGTTTGCACAGAAACAACGCGTGAGTAGCCGCGGGCAGAAACTAGTATTATAATAATACTAACGTACTCAGTTGGATTCATTACGGATGTAAGCGGGTTAACTACGAACCTTATTTGTGTTGGGAGAACACCAACGTTAAGGGATGAAACGTTTGTGTTCTTCTAAGACAAATAAGGTTCGTAGTTAACCCGCTTACATCCGTAATGAATTCGTCAAACTACGATAGTTTTTATAGTAAAGTACTCAGTCAGATGTGTTGTTTGTCTGTCTCTGTCTGTTACCGATATCTATGAATTTTTTATTTCAGGTTTACGTGAGTCCCAGATTGGTTTATAAAAAAAGTTTTGTAGAAACTTAAAAAATTTACCATAACAACAACAGCCGGCACGCCATACGCCAGTAAGTAGTTATACTTGAGCGGTAAGAAAGTGTCGCATACGCAGTACTCGGCTACCGTCGCGGCGAGGGCGACGATCCACATCGCGCAGGAAATGTGCGTGTAGTGGAGCATTAGGGCTATGCTCTCACATTGATCCGGCTGGCTTTGACCCTGGAAAAACAAAAGTATATAGGTAATAATAATGATAATAATACCACCTTACACACGATGGAACGACGAGGTAAAGAAGACGACAGGGCCGCACTGGCTTCAAGTAGCCCAAAACAGAGAAAAACGGACGGCTTTGGAGGAGGCCTTCACCTGCAAGGGGTTCTTGCAAAATTAAAACAAAGAAAAACTGTATATAACTAGTTTTAGGTACAGTTGAAGGTGGAGCTTAAAAAGAAACTAGTTCGAACAATAAATCTGTTTACTTCATAATACTAAATCCTTGATTAGACAACAATGGATTACTTACAGTTCATGTAGACATAAACAAACCAAAATCATCACAAATAAATAACGACTACACACTTTGAAAATTAACACCAACATACAAAAATAAGTGGCTTACGTGACCTTTGATTCGCAACTACAGAGATTCTAATAAACGTCCGTTCGGTACGAGATCCGAGAGGCCAAGACAAGGGCTTTACGAAATGTGCTTGGTCAGCGGAGCCGGCGCTCGGCAGGATGTTTCTCATACTAGTATAAGCTTTACCTACTAAGAAACTTCCCATTTTTTAAAGTTTTTTCTATGCATATTTTTAAGTTAGTCTAGTTTTGTTAACATTATTAATGTGTGCAAGAAATAAAAGGCTTTTTATTTTATTTTATTATTTTATAACGGTAATAATGCTGGAAAATTCACACAGCATCATCTAGCTTCAAACTAATCAGGGCCCTAATTCCACTATATTAATCGCGTCACTAATAGCCGCGTCTCCACTGGAAACATGCTCGGACGAGGCAGCCTCGTGAGCGAAATGCTCGGTGTGGACGTGCCTCGGGGTTGTGCGAGCGCACGGTGCCTCGGCCGAGCATGCCTCGGAGCCGTGCCATGCGGCGTCGGTAAAGCGCGCGTGCTCAAAGGCGTCTCTATATGTCTGTATGCACCCGAAACCGTAACTTAAGAATTATTTAAAAAAATACAAGCTTCTAAACTTTCTTATTTCAACACTGATTTTATGGCGCGATGGGACGAAAATAAACAACATACGGAGAAAGAAAACTCTAAAATAAAGAATTTTGAAAAGATAGTCTCAATAGTTTTTATATAATTAAATAACCCTTGTGCTAAAAGACTTTTCGCATTTATGTACACGGCCGTTTTACGAATAAATTTATTTGCCTTTCATCAAGCCCGCGAGAATATCTATTATGTCAGATGAGATGGCATACATTTAGGCGGAGTCCACTGATGTGTTGGACCGGACGACTCGTGCAGCCTTAAGCAGTTTTGGCGTGAAAATGTAACAAACATCCGTTCAACCATACATACATCCAAACTGTTAAGCTCCCTTACCATAATAGCTTGGATATAGAGCTGCGTAGCGGTGACCAAGCAACAGCACAGGTTAATGTTGATGGGGTACAGCTTGCTGGACTGACGGAACTCGTATGCATAGCTACTCAAGCACAGCCAGAGAATTGTGCCGACTAGGAGGAAGGTCGCTATGCCACTGGATATGTAGATCTGGAAGAAAAAAGAAAATAAAAAATAGAAGTAAAGAAATAATGCTGAACAATCGACACAGCATCATCTAGCCCTAAGCTAAGCAGAGTTAGTGTTATGGGAGGTATTAGATGACTGATAATTCTGATAAAATTGATACATTAGTAGGACACAATTGGAACAAATATTTGCAGATCATACAAACATTTGTCCCAAGGCGGGAATCAAACCCGTAACTTGCTGCGTCGTGGCAGACGCGCCACATTGGTTGTTTAGAATCAGAACTCAATAATGTATATTTTTAAAGCAATAAACCACTTTAAGCCTGAAGCAGTGGTTTTTACGCAATTTACTCTTTAAGCACGTCAATGCACCAACTGGGTCTATTCTAATACTATACTCTCGCTCGGTTTGCACACAGTAGAAATATAATGTCTCGATGCTGTTCGTGAAGACGCCGAATATTATCTAATTTTTTTAGCGAAACATCATCATCATCATCATCATCAGCCTATATTAGTCCACTGTTGGACATAGGCCTCCCCTAATGATCGCCATAGCGCCCTGTCTTCTGCTTGCCGCATCCAGCATCTGCCTGCAGTCTTTCACAGATCGTCATCCCACCTGGCCGGAGCGAAACACCTGATGATTTAAAATGAAAAAACATTTTTGTCCGGAACCCAATTAATTACTAAAGACCGATCTCCCATTCCCACGCCCACTGCTAATTCAGTGCAGAGCAGTTTTTAAGTTAAGTTTCAAATAAAACCTCTCCAAAGAACGATTATTATTGAATGGATAGTACCACTATTTAAACAAAAATTAAACAATAATACATATCAATAATGTTGTTTACTACTAATTTCTGTATTTCAGGTCCGTTTGTGAAGACGCTAGGTCTTCATTCTTAAATTTGAAATTGATAGTGGTAGTACCACTTAATTTTTGTTTAAATCTTGTTATTATTTAAATTAATGCAATTTATATATGAACCTACTTATAAGAAATTTTGCATGCCCATGTGTTTTGGTGAAGTATGTGACACTATTCTAATGTTCAAGGCCCTGTATTATGACCATATTTCCTGCAATAAATGAAATAAATTGAATTGAAAAACGTTGTTTGTGATGATAGGTAGAGCCTGTAGTTCACGCAGTGTCAGTGAATTACCAATAACTCAATAATACCCATACTATTACTACTGTAGATCTTATCTATTGTGGTGAAAAGTGACTTATATACATATGTATTATATATATTATATGTATTTATTAATGGACTCCCAACAGAAAAATCACATTACATAGGTACGGAATAACAAAATAAAGTGGTCACAGCCAGCGTGAGCAAATTATGAATCGACTAAACATTACAAATATTACAATACAAACGTGAAAATATTTTTTTTTTACAGGGCTTTAGGCAGAAGCCTTTATTGTTTCTAAATGGGAGTCAGGACATTGGTTGCAAGCATTTCCTTCATATAACACTGGTACTTTATTGGATCCCGTAACTGTGTGTTGCGCGCCTCATCAATTCCAGTGCGGTACTGCTGTTGAACAGCTTGGTCATCACGGATTATCGTGTACTAGGGCAGCCGGTCGGATATCTCGCCACGCCAGCCTTAACGACATCATCCGGCGGGCCTTTGTCACCGCTAACGTACCAGCTATTCTGGAACTGAATGGTCTGTTACGTGACGATGGTAAAAGGCCCGACGGTATGACACTAGTCACATGGGAGTTGGGGAGGCCCATTGTGTGGGACGCTACATGCGTCGACATACTTGCGCCTTCCCATCTTCCGAGGACATCCGTGAGGACAGGCGCGGCGGCAGATTTGGCCGAAGATCTCAAGAGGCGCAAATATGCAGGTCTCGACAGAGCCTACACATTTGCTCCTCTTGGAGTCGAGACCCTAGGTCCGCGGGGTACCGAGGCTCTTCGGGTTTTTAAAAAATATCTGAGCGTCTGGTCGAAGCGACGCGTGACCCGAGAGCTGGTCAGTATCTGGCACAGCGCATCAGCATTGCCATACAGCGGGGCAATGCAGCCAGCGTCTTGGGGACGCTGCCGACTCGTATTGATATGGATCAGTTGAGCTACCTCTAGATTGTTTGCAACAGTCTGCAGTTAGCTCAATTGTTTCAATTGTAAATACTAATTATATTATAATTATCTTTATGAAAATAATAGGAATGATGTGGTAAAATATTTAAGTTAAACTATAAAAATATATATTTCAATGTATTCAATGTATAATAAAAAAATCAATCTGTATAGTTATTTGTAGTTATTGTTATTAAGTATATCAGTTGTCTAACACAAGCTCTGCTTAGCTTGGAGCTAGATGTAGCTATGTGAATTGTCCAGCATTATTAATATTATACACTCATTTATTCTAAAATCTCGTTTATAAAATACATTTTTACTATAGAAAATAAAATTTTATAAAACTACTAGCGACCCGCCCCGGCTTCGCACGGGTGCAGATGTTGATGCTAAATATACTACAGAATCGGCCCCCCGGCATGCATACGTCATCCATACGTCCTTTACATAACTGTCATTTGCGTTTTGTTAATCCAAGTCTGATTCTTTTTTGTTATACCACGTTTTATAGTGACTGACGTTTTATGTCAAGTCACACGGGAACGCTGTCGAACGGGATAAACAGTATCCTATGTCCGTCTCCTGGCTCTAAGCTACCTACCCACCAATTTTCAGCCATATCGGTACAGCCGTTCTTGAGTTATAAATAGTGTAACTAACACGACTTTCTTTTATATATATAGATTCTAGAGTAAAAAAAAATCAAAACGTCGAATCACCGGCTAGGCTCAAGCGGTCGGTGACTGCAGTGAGAGGAACTACTTGATTATTATTATTGTTATTAATATTATAAGTAACAGCTGACGAAAACTTACAAACTAGATAAAAAACTTAACTTACCAAAACTATCCACTCATTCCTCACACCATGGCAGTTGTTAAAACCGTACAGATAGGTCACGCTGTCTATAATATTATGCTCTTTTAGATCAGCATCGGCCAGCGAGTCGTCCGGAAGCTTAGGGGTGTCTGCATCATCAGGTATCTTCTCCGGATCTGCTTTGTTTACTGCAAGTTATACATCGAAAATTATAATTACAAAATTTTGGAGACTACAATGGTGCAGCGGGTATAGGCAGTGCACCTGCGACGCAGGAAGTTGTGGGTATGATTCCCGCCGCATAATTTATATTTATACTATCTGCAGATATTCGTTCCGAGTCTGGGTATGATCTATTTATGATAAAAATAAATTATATCATATTGTTTATCATCAGTTATGGGGGCCATTCATTTATTACGTAAGACGATTTTCGCTAGTTTTTGACCCCTTCCCCCCAAAAAAAAATAAGGATAGGCAGACCCCCTCCCCCCTGTTTAATATTTATTATTATTACGTATAAGAATCTAAAGGAAAAAATTAATACACGTTTGGTTTGTTTTAATTATTTTTCAAAGTAACAAGTTTTAGAAATGTTTATTGGTAAATGTTTATAATGTACTTATTAAAAAGGCGCAAATAATTTTTATTTTTTGGTAGTAATTAACTTTGGTTTTTTGTGATCTTACGTAAGATCTATCGAGACTCCCCCTTGTAAGAAAAAATAAGACATGGTCGACCCCCCTCCCCCCCTAAATCGTAACACACGTATACTTCGGGACTTAATAATGTCGTGTGGATGTGAATTGCCCAGCGTTGGCAGCATTTTGAAATAAAATAGACATAAACAGTTGAACTATCTGCAGACTGTTGCAAGTGAGGTTGCAAGCAATCAAAATTGGCTCTCCATCTTTTTTTTATAAAAATTAGCCCATGATCAGCGAAAATAGTGATAGGTACCTACATTTATGAATAGGCACATCTGAATTGCTGATTTCAAACAGGATTATAATCCCCAACCCCATCGTAGTGATTATGGGCATTATAAGCTCCGGCTGATATCAAATGCCCCCCCCCCCCCCCATTTGATATCAGCCAGAACTTATCAGGAGGAAGACATCCAGCAGTGGACCAGTAGGTATATAATGCTGTAGAAGTTACAAAATGTATACCAACCTAAATTATTCCTCGCCACAAACTCCGGATTGGGGTAGAGCTGTGGATTGTCATCGTAAATGGACGAGGTGAAGTTAGAAACCACGCCGCCATACTCCGTGTCGTAGGACGCGATCTCATAATCTCTGTTAATCAAAATAATACCTAGTTAGGTAGGTACTTTAAAAAATTACCATAATTATATTAATTATAGGTACCTACTATAAGTTTAGGTCTTAATTACAAAAAATTTAAAATAATTTAAAAAATAAGCGCCTCTACCGACCACATTTGTTATAATTGACATGCAATTTGACAGACTTAGTTTTCCACGGCTGAGCCTAACACATAGGGTTCTTCCCGTAGACCTAGAATTATGAAATTTGCCAAGAAGCAAGGCCTTAGAGCAAAAGTAAAGGGAAAAATCCGAAAACAGCAAGTTTGTAATTTTATCTCAAAAAAAAATACTTTTGATTCTCACCATGGACCAAAACCTATTGGGTACTTCCCGTTGACGTAGAATCATAAAGTTTGGCAAGAAGTAAGGTCTCATAGCACAAGTAAAGGAAAAAATCCTAAAACCGTCAATTTCTAGTTAATTCACTAAAAAAAATACTTTTGATTCTTGCTATAGAACAAAACCTAAAGAGTACGGTTCCCGTTGACCTAGAATCATAACATTTAAGTTTTAGTAAGAAGCGAGGTCTTTTAGCACAAATAAAGGGAAAAATCCAGAACACGTAAATCTGTAGTTAATTCACAAAAAAAAATTTGACTCTCGCCATGGACCAAAACCTACAGGATAAGAGTACCTACTTCCCGTTGATCTAGAATAATGATAATTTGGTAAGACACGAGGTCTTACGGACTCGCACTTGACGTTTTATTTTTTTATTCTGAATTCAGGGGAAAATGTCCTTAATTACTGACACATAAATTCAACCAGTTAAGTTTGACAGTTTCATAAAATAGATTGCCGATTCTTTTATAAGAATTAAATTCCGATTAAATATCACACACATCACATCAAACTAATAACATTATAAATGCGGATGTTTATATAGATGGTGGGATGTTGGACCTCTACACGCCAAAGTTACAGAGCCGATCGAACTGAAATTTTGCGTACAGGTAGCTAGGCCGATAGAATATAGGCTACTATTAAACCTTATGTCATGTTTACTTTACTTTTAATACTTATTACTATAACTTGAACTGTTATATGTTTCCACAGAAACAAAGAGTGTGAAGCCACGAGCAGAAACTAGTTTTTAATAAATATACCTGTCATCATGTCTCGGATAAATCGTCTTGTGCTTTACAACAGGCTGGAAGGAGCGATATGATGATTTCTGATCATTAAAGGCCCCATCTTCGATCACCTTGCGGACGTGGTGAGCGGTCTTGTTTGGAGGTGAAGCTAGAATAAACGAAAACAAGACTTTGTTTTAAAAACTTTATTAGTTTTGTTAGAAAGCCGACAAAGACATCTCTCCAACCAGCAAACTACAAAATATGCGTGTTTATTAAGCCCATCACAGACGAAGCTATAATATATAGCAATATACCGTGCTATACTGTGCTTTTATAATGTATATTATAGCAAGCTGAAACGATGTAATTATATAGTTTGCGTTCATTTCACGATGGTCGGCCTAGTTTTCTTGCATGCTATACCTACTATGTTTCTATCTATTCTATATAATCATAAATAAGTGTCTAGTTTTCTTCCATGCTATATTACGCTATGCAATAATATAAATTACAGTATAACTTGGTGACGTCATAGAAAAAAAATTAGTAAATTATAGCTGCGTGTGTTTGTTCACTCGAAAATTTGTGCAGAAGATATATCGCTCTATGACTTGCTATGATTCATATTGCTATGTTACCTATAGCTAATTCTGTGATGGGCTTTATGATAATATTGATTGATTTTATTAATTTAATTTATAATCACACGAAAATTACAATAAAATAATAGAAATAAATTATAACTAATATTTACCATTGAAACAATCACTAATCAGTAATGTAAACTAATATTGTAAATGCGGAAGTTTGTATGTTTAGATGTATGGATGGATAGATGGATGGATGTTTGTTTACCTCTTCACGCTAAGACTATTGAACGGATCGGACTGAAATTTTGCGTTCCTATTAACGGGTGCAATACTGATACTAGAATATACTACAGAATCGGCCCCCCGGCTGGTACCGCTGCAACCGCATTGTCCCAGCATTTTAAATCTGGGTATACCTACTTCGAATAAATTCGTTTACATTACATGCTGTAAATTGCCATAATCATCTTTATGAAATACAATAATGTATTTAAAGTACTTAATTGGAAAAGGATTAATGATGTATTGCATATAATCGCTTCGTAATTAAGCCAATATTTGACGTAAAAATATTTATAAGGGGTATATTAGACGTCTGAAGTCAGGGGAAAATATCCCAGCACAATATTTTGAATGAATGAACTACACAACATAAGTATTGTATCCAGGCCTTTGTTTGATCAAGCTTATTGTAGATTTATAAAATAGTCAAAGTCAAATTAACTCTCAAAAAATGTGGGCTTACCTAGAGCTGAATGCATTGTTTAGAAACTAATAATTCAAGCTATCCTAATAATGTGGAGAAAACTTACCATTTGTAGAAGTTGTATATAAATATATAAAAACTAAATTAATCAATTTTATAAAAACACTAATTCCCATTTCCTACGCACTACGCTAATCAATTCCATAAATGACTCGCAAAGTCCTAGATAGATCTGAAAGTCCGCATACAATTAAAATTAAGTTTTACGTTTATTTCTACACAATATTGATTCTACCGCGCCGACCTACTGCCCTGACCCGACCGAGTGACGACCCTGAGACGTTGTATTAGCCGCGAAAATCGATATTTCACGTTCCATTCTACTTTAAACGGGAAAACGCCTTGTTTTGTTGCTTATGGCAATAATTTTAGTTTATTGCTTTTTTTACATTGTATGCATTAAATAAATAAGAACATGAAAATATTTTTTAACAAATGCATGTACCTACATAGCTCGCATCAAATCATGAATCTTTAGAGTAAACTTAGAAGGTTCATGCATCAAATAGGCTGAAAAGTGAAAATAGTAGATTTCCAGATTGCGACATGGTAACACTTTTCCATTCTATTCTACTCTACCCTACCATGCAGGCTTGGTATGCTACATGCACTGCCCGTCGAGCGAATCAAATCATTCAATCATTTGTTTTGCTTTCTTTTTTGCTCTTAGGAACTCCTTCATGCATTCATCTCCGTCTTGTGCTCAAAATCTAGATCACAATGTTTTTTTTACGAAACACACTATAGGTACAGCTGACTTTGACGTATAAATAATTGATTTCTTATTTTTGTTTTTCTTCAAAACGCACGCAATAATTTACCATGAAATCTCACAAAAAATAGCAAAAAATGAGTTCTATTCTAAAATTCCTACGTGAAAACCACATCCTAGCTCTCATCGAACAAGCTATCAGCAAAAAGAAGTCTCGTTTATGTTTAAACTCGTTCGAAATCTACGAAATTCCCGACTTGTTGTACTCATGTACGGAGATTGAGCATCTTTACCTTCACAAGAACAAAATATCTGTGATTCCAGTGCAATTAAGCCAGCTGGTGAACCTAACTACCCTTACGCTGGACTACAATAACATAACATCGCTACCCCCTGAGATAGGAAACCTAAAAAACTTGGTCAATCTAAACATCAGTTACAATCCGTTGAATAAATTGATACCAGAGATCGGGAATTTGGAGAACCTTGAAGCGTTCTGGTGCAATAAAATAGGGCTGCAGGAGATACCCAAGGAATTGGGGAAGTTGGAAAAACTGGATACATTTGGTGCACGGGGGAACCAAATTAAAGTTATCCCTGATGATTTCAATAAATTGACAAGACTAAGGTGAGAATTTTAGTGATACAACTAGTTGGTCAGTTTTATAGACGTACAAGATTAGGTACATTGTTTTAAGTCATGAGCTTCAAATTGCCACAAAATTCTGTCTTGGTCGGTGTTATGAATATGATATTATTATAAATTAAAGAGTCTAGCTCTTGTCGATGCAATGATGTTTTGAATTTCCTCCAATTTTCTCCTTCCAAAGCTCCAGTCTCTTTTAAATTAAATTCTAACTTTGGGAATAGCTCTAACTAGACCACATAATCATAGTCCATCTAATTCTTATAATTTTTAAGCGGCTTTAAATTTTTTCACTCCTGAAAAGGCCACATTCATAATTCACCACTAACCCTTGCAGCTGCTAGGAACTGTAGGATTTTCTTCTAGGTGATGCCTCTTAGTTTATCTAGCTAGGCTATGCAGTTGCTTGATCAGATAAATGTTACATGAATAAGTTACATACCTGGGAATAAAATTGATATATTTAATAATGACTACACAGGCATATAAAATAATCATAGGCTACCAGTTTACAAACAGGAAAAAGTATTTAAATAAAATAAATACTTAAATAAAAATAATTTATTTCAGACCCAAGTTGATCCATAGATAATATATATTTTTCTAAAACTATACAGAAAATCACATTGGTACATATTCAGTGGAAAATTAATTGAAAGTTTATGATGACTGTAAATAACAGGAGTTGGTATTTTAATATAAAATTCTGATTTGAAAGTAATAAGACAATTTGATTAAGGGACAAACCTAATGGGTTTGTTTGTAAAACTAGGCCTAGATGGTAATACTCACCGGATCCTCATCGTTAAATCCGAACATAAACATTCTTTGGTTCTTTGAAACTGAAAACGATATTAAACAATATACCGAAAAAAAATTAAAGTGTTGTTGTTTTATCAGATAATTTAGTCGAGATCTCAGGAACCCTGCGGTGTATTGAAATGACTTATGTTTTGATTGGTAGGTTATTTTATTACTTATTATTTGGTTGTGTAGTTTTCTTGTTACTAAGCAAAAACTTTATTTACGTGGGTACGCCACGCCGCCGTTCCAAAAACGTATACTCTGTCCCGCTCATATGAACGCGAAATCTTATGCCTATCCTTTTTACAAAATGGCGCGCATTCCGCCCTCTTAATCTCCATTATTAACCTTTGACAAATGTTAAATACCTATTTAATTTTTCCAGATGGCTGACCCTAGAAAACAATTTAATAGAGGAATTCCCCGATGACCTGGACAAAATAGAGGGTTTAGTGCATTGCAACATGCGTTACAACAACCTCAAGGAGTTCCCTGCCTCGCTGCTCAAATGCTCGGAGATTATGTATATTCAGCTCTCTAATAATCAGGTGAACTCATTTACTAGCTTTAGTAACCTTGCAATGACGTATAACAGTAAAAAAAAAATATTAAGAAAAATAAGTTAAGTACTGTTGCAATGCATTTACCTATGGTATAATAATATACTTCGCCAGGGCCGCGATCACGGTGTGTTAAGGCACGGCATTACGGCTCAAACGTAAGCAGTAGAAATGTTAACTCTAAGAGTTTTCTTATATCAAAACCTATGGATATTAAAAGAATTTATGAAATGAGTGTGGATAGATAATGTGTACATACAAGAAAGAAAAACACTATAACAAACATAATAATTATTTTAGGAATAACATCTTGAATAATCTTTTCAGATATCATCGCTCCCAGAGAACATAGCTCTGTTACTGCCTGTTTCGTTGGAGTCTGTTGATTTGAGGCATAACCCTATCTGTGAGCTTGAACACCCTGTAAGTATCACATTTTACATCGAAATTGGCTGGAGTATACCTATACATCCTCACCTCACCTCAACAGCCTGTATATAATAAATAAATAATTTCACACAGCATCATCTAGCCCCAAGCTAAGCAGAGCTTGTGTTATGGGCACTAGATAACTGATATACTTAATACAATACACTACATAGATATAATTTTTTATTATACATAGAGAACAACCAGAATACCCTGAACAAATATCTGCAGATCGTACAAACATTTGTCCCGAGGCGGGAATCGAACCCGCAACCTCTTGCGTCGCAGGCGGTCCTTCGCCCGCCGCGCCACAGAGGTCGTCTACTGCTGTATTGGTCCACTGCTGGACCGCCACACGTCCTTTTTTGTGTAAATATAATTTATTCAACAGTGCCCAAAGTACCAGGAGAGCAGGAGTTGATTGGAGATACAGACAGTTGATCAGAGATTCACTTAGAGCCCAGTAAAATTTACCTTGTTCCTTCATGTTTATGCGAACCTAGTAGTTAGTAAATTTTATGATGTAAAATGGTACTCTTCACCTCAACAGCCTATATTGGTCCACTGCTGGACGCAGGCGCAGGCCTCCCCTGATTAGCGCCTTATTGACTTTTATCACATGGGGGTAATGCCTATAATCCCAACGCTGGGCATGCGGGTTGGGGATCGCAGTTCGGTGGTAGAATTGTTCTGCAGGGGGCGCTGCTGCCCGCTCCCGGTGGATATACCTTAGGTTAGGTTTAGGTGTAAGTACTCCTATTTCCGCATTCAGACTCGAAGTTGGTGGATATACCTTAGTCGCCTCTTACGACACCCGCTCGAAGAATTGGGGTGATGTAAATTCTAAACCGGCACCTCACAGCAATCCACGCCTATAAATATGGGAAAATAGTCGTCTAGACACACCAAGACTCGCTCATAATCACACTTCACACTACTATTATAAATGCGAAAGTTTGGATGGATGGATGGATGTTTGTTACCTCTTCACGCCAAAACTACCGAACGGATCGGGTTAAAATTTTACATACAGGTAAATCTAATCCAGGAATCAAACATAGGCTACTTTTTATCCCATAGATAACCTATGTTTGATTCCAGGATTAGAATTACTTGTATGTAAAATTTCAGCTCGATCCGTTCAGTAGTTTTGGCGTGAAGAGGTAACAAACATCCAGTCATCCATCCAAACTTTCGCATTTATAATGATGTCCTCCCAGCTGAATTTCGACCACGTCGCCAGTCTCATCGGAGACTAGCCAGATGCGCCGGACATAAAATTGCACAAGTGCGTGCGCAAACACAGGTGCACTCTCATAATCCGATGGGAAGGCAGCCCGACACGACCGGGGAGTCTGCCTGACTCCGGGCTACTACTGTGAATTTTTCTTGCTAGAAAAACTCCAATAACAACTATTGACCGTACCCGGGATTCGAACCCAGGACCTTATAATCAGCGGTTGAACAAGCTGACCGGTAGACCAACGACGCATTTATAACATTAGTGTGATGTGATGTGATAGTATGATGTGATGAAATTGTCAAACATATCCTATGTAAAAAGGCTTACTACAAAATATCAGATTATCTAGAGGATAAAAAAGCTTGGGACGAGTTTTGCTCCAGCTCGAAAAATAACAACTAACAGGCTAAAGGTTTCTTCGTCGCTTCTTTACTTTAGTCTACATACCGAAGTGACAGAAATCAAAAATATCACATTTCCGTGTCAGTGTTTAGTTTTATGATTTGACTTTTTCTAAGTGTACGTTTATTGTATTTATGGAAATAAAGAGTTTTTGATTTGATTTGATGTCTGGATTCTGCCACTTGGGCGTACTACAAATAAACACATCACTTCAAGGTTCATGCGTCTCGTCCGATCATAATAATCAATCATCAATCAATGCCAATCATCATCTGGATAATCAGTAGGTAACCTTCGAGCTTTAATACGGCTGTGCTATTTCCCACATTTATGTGTAACTAGTTTCTGCCCGCGGCTTCGCACGCCTTGTTTCTATAAAGGTGATTTCTATCCCATGGGAACTGATTTATGGGATAAAAAGTAGCCTATGTTTGATTCCAGGATAATAATTAATTGTATGCAAAAGGCTACTTTTTATCCCATAAATCAGTTCCCATGGGATAGAAATCAAATTTAAACGTTTCCATAGAAACAACGCGTGCGAAGCCGCGGGCATAAACTAGTGTAAAATAAAATTGAAATGTCCAATTTCAATGTACTTTACGTGTAGATTGTTTGCCAAAGTCTGCAGTTAGCTCAATTGTTTCGATAGTAAATAGATATTAGTTCTTATTTATTCATTTCATTTGATGGTAATTTTCTTTGCCAATAAAGTAAATAAATAATTAAAATAATGCTGTACAATCCACACAGCACCATCTAGCCCCAAGTAAGCTACTCAAAGCTTGTGTTATGGAAACTAGATAACTGATACATTATATACATCGATAGTTTTTTTATTATACATAGAAAATACACAGACCAACGGAACAAATTTCTGCAGATCGTACATAAATTTGTTCCGAGGCGGGAATCGAAACCGCAACCTCTTGCGTCGCAGGCGGACCTTCGCCCGCCGCGCCACGGAGGTCGTCAAAAGAAATATTGGGTTCTCAAGTTAAATACTACACAAAATATTTATTTTTTGTGTAGGATATGAGTCAAGTAGCATATTGCAAATACATAGCGCATAGTTATAGACCAAAACTGACATCATTTTTTTTTGCATTATTTGCAGGAGCACCCCCTGCTCCGCTACACAGAAGAGCAACCTTGCGCGGCGGCGCGTTCCACCTCGGCCTCCGCCCTCGCCATCAACGCCCTCAACGGGACCGTCATACGGCTGCCGCAGCCGCTGCGCCCAGAACTGCCCAGATTAGGTAATATCATTACTTTTAGTTTAGTTTTACTTGCAACGAAAGTTACACACACAATACAATTCTTTACCTAATTAAATGAAGACATCGAAGAGAGAGGTTAAATCAATTTAAAAAAAAACGTCAAGTGCGAGTCGGGCTCGCGTACCAAGGGTTCTGTATAATTGTAAGACCTTGTTTCTTGCCGAATATTATGGTTCTAGGTCAACGGGAAGTAGCTTTGGTACCCTATAGGTTTTGGTGCATGGCGAGAATCAAAAATAGTTTTTTTTGTGAATAAACTACAAATATTATAACTACAATATTTCGATTGCTAAGAAAGGGATGGCTACATTTTTGGATATTCTTGTGATATATTTTATCAGCTGTGTGGTGCCGGCTTAGAATTTACACCACCCCAATTTTTCCCGCGGGTGTCGTAAGAGGCAACTAACGGATATCCACCGGGAGCGGGCAGCAGCGCCCCCTGCAGAACAATTCTACCACCGAGCTGCGATCCCCAACCCGCATGCCCAGCGTGGGGATGATGGGCATTACCCCCATGAGATAAAAGTCAATAAGGTGCGGGGAGGCCTGCGCCTAGCAGTGGACCATTACAGGCTGTTGGGGTATATGTTATCTTGGCAAATTGTTGTAATTTCATTTAAACTATGGTGAAATAATATTGATGATTTATCAGTGTTTATGACCATATCATTCACATGTCTTCCAGCTGACCTAGAGATGGACAACTCCTCGGTAGAATCCTCTGAAGACTGGGAGAACAGCGTCAACAGTTCGGAACTGGATGTGCATTACCAAAGCGACGAAGAGAGAGTTGACAACGAGGTAGGCATTGATTAATTATTCCAGGTAAATAAGTAAATTAATAATGAAAGAAAGAAAGAAAATTATTTATTAAACACTACAGTACACTACTAATAAAATAAAATAAAAGACTACTTAGTAACACTTACCTACAAAAAAACAAGTGAACAATATTAACACAATACGTAGGTACCTTAGCACAAGGACCTATCTACCTATTGGGTTGGTACTAAGTAGCCAACTCAGCAAGCCGACGAGCGCGTGTGTGTAGGTCTAATAGGGCCTGACTCAGCTTGTTGCTCAATCACAAAAACCTATTTTGTGAAAGAGCGCTGGTTTTCAGTCAGGACCAAGTACGGTTGTACTGTGTGTTGTAATGTTGGACAATTCACACAGCATTATCTAGCCCCAAGCTAAGCAGAGCTTGTGTTATGGGTACTAGGTAACTGATATCATATCACACTAATATTATAAATGCGAAAGTTTGGATGGATGTATGGATAGATGAATGGATGGATGGATGTTTGTTACCTCTTCACGCCAAAACTACTGAACGGAAAGGGCTGGAATTTTATTTTGCGTACAGGTAATTCTAATCCTGGAATCAAACATAGACTACTTTTTATTCCATAAATCAGTTCCGCAGTTGTAGATAGGTAATCCAAGTTGTAATGCACCGCACTATGTATCACTGAGTTCACTGAAAGGGTAATAAGAAGTTAAACTTAGTTATGCCAGTTAAAATGAGTAGGACCACAAGATTCACTGTTTAGTTAAGTTTATTGACGAGTTAAGTTACACGATATCAAGGTGGCAATTTCTCCCTGGATAGTGTCACTTACTTTAGAGTAGGTTACACTGAAAAAAATATAGTCCAACTAAGACGCATTTTATCTTAGTTGACGTCAAAATAGTTGGATTGATTAATATCTCATTCAATACAAACAAGAATGCATGGTAGCTGCAACATATCGAATTTATATAAAACAAAAAATAGGCACATCATTGACATATCAATTCTCTAAGTCAAAATAAATATTCACTTTGTCATATTAAACATTTATTTGCACGGGGTTACCAAACAGCTTTGTTGCATTTAATCTCAGAATTAAATTAAATAACTACACTTTATAAGGCTGATTCATTACTTGGTAGAAGGAGCTATTACGATTTAACTAAGTTCTCATAGTGACAGAAGACGAGATCTTATCAGGCTCATATGGATTCATGCGCGTGATCACACTGATCACATTAGACAAGATCTTAATCAATGTAAACAATTTTTTTGTTAGTGTAGGTACTGAAGTTATGTGTGTAAAAATTATTAATCAAAGTAAAATGACACGTGTGCGCGATTTTGTTTATGTATGGTGAAACCGTACAATATTATTATGGATAGAACAAGTTCCTATACTTTTTTATGTTTTATTAAGATCCGTTCAGCCGTGAAAGGTAGTTATTTTTTAATTTTTAATATTAGCATGGATCTGGACCACGATGGAACGGGTGTGGTAACCCGCTGATCAGATTATTCAATATTTACAGGCGGTTGGCATGGTGTTGCCAGATTTGTCGCGCTACGCTTCTACGGCCAGCTAGAAGCTTCTGAAGGCAGCTGTTTCTAGAAGATAGAAGAATGGGGAAACACCTCGGAAGGTAATGTCGGCAACGAAAGGTGTAGGTACACGAAGTCTAAAGTCATACAAGAGGATATGTACTATGATTTGAGTTTTGGGCTTTCCAATATTTCGGCGCAGTTTCATGCGCCATGATTACGGAATAACTGAAGGCACTGTGAGAGAGTTTTTATTGGCAGATATATCGATCTATCCTCATTTTTTGTCTTTTGCTACTAATGTTACCACTACCACCAAGAGATATATCTGATAGATATATCTGCTATAAAAACTCACTCGCAGTTCCTTCAGTTATTCCGTGATCATGGCGCATGAAACTGTGCCGAAATATTGGAAAGCTCAAAATTCAAATCATGGTAAATATCCCGTTGTAAATGACTTCAGTGTTAATAACCATGATGGATTTATAAGTTTTACACGAACTCTGTACTGTAAAGGCCATTACGTTTTCTGGCCTTACTGTCTGGGCCTGGAAAAAATACATCTTAGATTCTAATTGCAACGTAATAAAGTTGATTTCAGGTTTTACTTCTGTGACGGAGCGTTATTTGTCTGACAGCGGTCCTTCTGCGTTGAAGTAGAGGGCATCTCTTTCTACACTATGCAAACTGAGCGAGACTTCAGACCCAGATAGATAACGCACTGCAACTGTTAAACCACTTTAAGGTCTAAAGGAAATAAAGCACATAGTTCTGGCCTACTCGGAAAAGGAAGATCGACGTTTCTGATTAGTTTTCGTGCAAAACCAACTCTTGTATCGCTTGCACGAAAACGAATCAGAAACTACGATTTCGTTTTACGAGTACGGGCCATCAATTGATTTCCAAAACGAAATGACCGAAGTGTTCAGTAGTTTATGTAACAAGTTGTTAGCGAATTTAGCAACATTAAGATGTTAGGAAATTATTGTTACCTTAAAATCGTCAGTTACTAATGAAAAAAATACTGTTCAGGTATAGATCGCGCAAATCTTTGTGAATTCTGTGAACATAGCCTCGAATGCGAAACTGCGCATGGTACCTAGAGTGCGTTATTAATGTAATCATTCTTCAATTCATCTTATCATTCGTGTAGGAACGTAATAGGTATGAGTGTACGGTGCGGGGGGCGGTACCCTCCCCGTGCATTCTGCGTCCTTCCGACACCTTAAGCTACTGCGCAGCCACTCGCGCGAACATCCGAGAATTCATAAAGATTTGCGCGACTTTGAATAAATTCGCGTTCGCCTTTCGTTGCTGACTGTAGCTACTTCACTCTGGAGTCTATACACCAAAGTCCGCGACACAACCCGGCGGGTTGTTGTGACATTTCAGTGTGAATATTGTAAGCAGCTGACAGTGTATTGACAACTTCTCGGTGGCCCGCCTTTGGTGTGAAGACTCCTTAAGAAAATTGTAAAGATACCTACTAAGATGTCATAATGTTTTAGGTAGGTATGGTCAATTTAAAATTTGAGTTTTGCTTTAAAAAGGGGACAAAAATAAGGTGGATAATGAATGATTTTATTTATCGGATGTCTATCGCGATACCTTTTTGTTATTATTTCCTTTTTGTTAATAACAAAATGAACGCGATAAATACCCGATAAATAATGATTAACTATGTTAACAATTCGTGAAAGTATAAATATAAAGTTATTAAGAGGATGGGAAGACGGTGATAAGAGACGAACGATAAAAAAATAAATACGAGTATTAAGGGTTTCTTTTTTGCCAATTTGCGCCGGAACCTTAAATACGGTACATAAAATACGTCTTAAACTTACGTAAAAGAAAAGAAAGACCATAAAATTGTGAAAAAAAATAATTACCCTAGTAAATAAATAATGGAACTGATGGTTTATTTGATAAGGGGGATCAAAGATTTATGTTAACCGAGACGGGCTTATATTATTTAGTTCAAGTTCGCCGTATTTTTCAGGTAATAAAAAAATAGATTTTTCCGTCTACTCAGGCCTAATATTATCGCGTGTTTGGTTGACAGCTGTTGAAAATTAAATTAGTTAATTTACGTGTATAAATAAAAATAAATAATAACGTAAATTCGCAGCGCTTATTTTTATACTGTATACGATGGTAATTATTTATTTATAAAGACAAAAACCAAAAAAACGACATATTACAACAAGAACCTATTTAAACTTATTTAAATTTCCTAAAAATCTAAGCCGTCACCAGAAGGCAGAGTGTTCAGAATGCTGGCAGCATTGCCATATGAATGACAATGCTGATTCGCTGACCGCAATAGAAGCCAGCATTCCGATCACCTGTGGATTATATGAGAAGTTTGGTAAGATCTTTATAAATTGCGTGTGCCCCCAAGGACCAATTTTCTACTTAAACATACTTTGTTTTTTCTAAAACCACGATTTTCCTGACTTTAATATTCTTAGTTGAAATTACCTTTGCACAATATTGCGATAATGGTTGTTGATATTATATATATATATAAAAATATGACTGTATTGATTATATTAAAAATATATCTCTAAGTTTGACCAATATTTAGGAATATTGTAATAACTACAAGTATACTATTTTTCTTAATAGTAATAATACCTTTTATATCTAAATAAGTAACATGTATACCAAATATTGGCAAGTTAAGAATTAGGAAATATAATAAAGAATTTAATCTTAAATTATGTCATATTTTTGTGCCAAATAACCATCTTACTTAATTGGGTTTCTATGGCGTCTTAAGGTGCGTTCGGATTAAACTAAACATGTTTTATATAACATAAAGTTATATAACATGTTACTTAATCTGCAAACGATGGAAAAAAACAAGATACGCGATTAATAATCTTGAATAGTAGGTAAGGGATTTCACAAAAATAATAAAGGAAAGCCGGTAGATTCGGTGTCGTAATACATCTTTATTGTTATTATTTTTGTAAATAAAATAATTTTGTTGATATTTTTCTTTAAGCATTATTGGTATAAAATTGTTGTTTTTTTTGTTTTGAGGATATATTTAATTATTTATAAGCGGTAATTAATCAAACGGTTGTTAAGTATCGAGTTTTTTTGTGTGAAAAGTATAGTTTTGGTTGATTTATTTCGTAAATTTACAAATGTAGGTAAGTACGTAAAATAACCAACATAGATACTTTACGCACAAATTCTTAAAATAAAATTCTCCATAACTGTCGCACAGGAAAACTTGTTTAATTATTTTGTATCATACACTTCATAAATATACAAAATTACATATCATAAAATCTATAGCTATGTTACCAATTGCAAAAAAGCTGCCAATTCCGGTGGTACAAAAAAATCATTTATGTAACTTTTTATATATAAAAATTTTTGACAAAACATTAAATTCATATAACAAAATATTGTTAATCATGAACGCAAATAAATTATTACAGCAAAATCTTGTTTTATTGTTTTAAGCCCATTTCGGTACCTACCAAATTTTTTGGTACCTAAGCTTTTTTTAAGGTGTATGTATGTAACCAGGGACATCGCTTTGACATACATTATTTCAACAAGTGTAATGGTTTCTAAAATGACGGTTATGTATAAAATAATACAAAAAAAAAATCTTGTGTAAATTTATTTATGTAGCAAGACCGTAAGACAGATAAGATAATGGTACATTTGTAAAGGGGTTTGATTGAAGATTTTGGCCCTAACATCATTCACCATTTTGTATTTTTTTCAAAATCGCCGCGCACAATACAAGTTATATGGGGTTATTGGTAATTCACTGACACTGCGTAAACTGCAGGTTCTGCCCATGATCACGAACACGTTAGTGAAGACGCCAGGTCTTAATTCTTATTTTTTTTTTGTAAATCGCCACCTATACAAAATAATGGCCGAACCTCATTTACTAAATACCGATCTACCTACCTCCTATTTAAATCCACATCATCATCATTGGCTTATTTTACATCTACGCAAGATGATTTAAGTGGCATCAGCCTGGCTGGGAAGTCAGCCGAATACACACACCCACTGATAATTTAGGGCAGAGCCGTTTTTAGTTTCAAAGAAAACCCCTATAATGAACGATTTTTAAATGGAGGGGGTACATACTAATAGGTATCATTCCTTTTCACCAATTTTAAGACTTGAGACCTGGCGTCTTCACGGACGTGTTCATGATGGTGGGTAGAACCTGCAGTTCACATAGTGTCAGTGAATTACCAATAACCCTGTATATTTGGATAGTATACATTTTTTTTGTATTTGGATAAATAATATTAGTGTGATAGTGTCTTAAAGCGTCAGGTTTCTGAAATATTCACATAATGAAGAAACAATAGTTACCTATAATGTTATTGACCCGAGAGCTGGTCAGTATCTGGCACAGCGCATCAGCATTGCCATACAGCGGGGTAATACAGCCAGCATCTTGGGGACGCGACGACTGGTATTGATATGGATCAGTTGAGCTACCTGTAGATTGTTTGCAACAGACTGCTGTTTTCTCAATTGTTTCAATTGTAAATATGAGTTCTAATTTATTTCTATTATTTTATTGTAATTTTCTTTGTGAATAAAGGCTTCTGCCCGTTTTAGTTATTTTCATCTGTAGATGAACATCTCAGAAACCTAACGCTTGGGGTCATTATTTTATTGGACATTTTTTGTTTGTTTTATTATGTTTATATTATTTATCCTCTATCCAAATATATAACTATTATTGTGCTATTGGCTATTTTGTAAAAAAGTCAAATGTTAGGGCCACCCTGGAGGGGGTCCATACAAAAATCTTCAAACCCTTTTGAAGCTATCGCATGTGGAAGGGTAGGTACCTAAGTCATCGCTAAAGAGGCCAAGGATGATAAAATTCTCCCTCGCCAGGCATGCCATTCTCAGATACCACGGTGACGTGGGTGACGCAATCCTACGTCATCGACGCCATCGGCGAATGCGAAGACCTTAGAAGAAGCTATGGTATTATTTATCTATGGAGAAGACGAATCTGTTTTCTGGTGCAGCGTAATGTGGAAGGGTAAGTCATCGCTAAAGAGGCCAAGGAAGTTAAAATACTCCCCTCGCCAGGCAGGGCATTCTGAGACACCACGGTGACGTGGGTGACGCAATCCTACGTCATCGACGCCATCGGCGAATGCGAAGACCTTAGAAGAAGCTATGGTATTATTTATCTATGGAGAAGACGAATCTGTTTTCTGGTGCAGCGTAGTAGGTATCGTAAGTCCCCGAGCTCCATTTTACCTGTATGAAACTGATAAAAAACGTGGTTTTGTACCAGTCACATCACATTATAAATGCGAAAGTTTGGATGGATGGATGTTTGTTACCTCTTGACGCCAAAACTACTGAACGGATCGGGCTGAAATTTTGCACAAAGGTAATTCTAATCCTGAAATCAAACATAGGCTACATCATATAACCCATAAATCAGTTCCCATGGGATGGGATAGAAATCACCTTTAAACGTTTCCATAGAAACAACTCGTGCGAAGCCGTGGGCACAAACTAGTTATTTATAAATGACTAACGCTTGTTTAACTTTAATATCATAACCGTTTTGACTGATCTAACATACAAAATTGACGACTGACATTTTACATTTATTGTTGCCATTGATTATAATTTATTTCTTAACTTTTATAATATATTTTTTGCAATACGTGGCAACTGGACAGTGACGTATGCAAGGTTTCTTTGTCGCTTCTTTACTTTAGTGTATATACCGAAGCGACAGAAATAAAAAATATCACTTTATTTCCGTGTCAGTGTTTAGTTTTATTATTTGACCGTTTCGAAAGGTACTTATGTAAATAAAGAGTTAATGATTTTGATTTTGTCACTTCCTGATTTTTTTTTCCATTTTTTATAATTTTTTCACCTTGTTTCTTCGGATCATAAATACACCTAGAAGACCAAGGTCTTTCTTCAAAATCGGTTCGTTATTGAGACAGCACCGCCATCCCTAAAACTTTTTGACAGGTAAAGCAAATGGCGGGATATTTGAAACACGCTCATAAAGTTGTGTTGTGATTTATTTAAGTGCAAAAACTCGACTTATTACGAAGACACATGTGCCCCTAGCTATAGGTGGTCCCTAAGCTTTTATTTAACTTAAAAACATATCACTGAATTACAGAAGCACCTATGTAATAAAACAATTACCTACTAAATCTATAAACATTCGTTCGGATATGCAAAATAGTTTTTATGTAGTCCAACGCCAAAAATTGCTGCACATTGTCACCTTCAAAATTCGTTTACACCGAAATGGTTTTTGGAATACTGACCCTGTTCAGCTGTTTATGTCGTTGATCATACCTAGACAATTTTCAGTCAAGCTTAGATAAATACAGCATTCAATGCTACATAATTATAATAATAATTTAATACAAGTCTTTCAGCACTGGTACTTTAATGTCTTTACATAATTATATTTTGTCCCACTGCTGGGTTAGTGTGCTTTATCTTTCTACAAGTCTTAATAATTTAAATCTCATTTAAAATAACTACCTACACTATAAAATAAATTTCTTTGCGCATTCAATAATTGTTTAATTAATAAATACCGACATTTACATAAATAAAAGATTTCATATCGAACCATTTGTTCTGGAGATTTACCCATAACTATCTTAGGAACTACACCTTTTGTAATATAAGTGAAGTTCAAAGGAATGTACATTAAGTAGATAAAAAATTCAATAATTTGTTAATTTTTAAAAAACCATTCTGTTAGATGGTCATCAGCACCTCGTGTCTATTTTTTTCACATTCTTATCATCAAATTCAATGACTAAATATATGCAGGTGCGATTATTTCGGAAAACGTGGACTCTTAATTTTTAAACTTTGGTGTTGCTGTGTACCTATTAGATAAGTTTTATATTATTTAAGAAGATATGCAACTGTTAAGTTTTTGCAGTTTTCTTCAGTTCTTCTATTTGCCGGAATTCGTCTAGAAGAGCGTCTCCTTCGAAAAACGAAGAAGAATCTGTAAGAGTTTTTAAAACGTCGGTTTATTTTTATTGGTTCAAACGGAACTACTTTTTTAAATGATACAGTCTACGACAAAAATAGCTGAACAAGACGTTTTAAAGGTTGGCGCTCACATGTCCAACACCACTACCGCAAAACACTATGTGCTCAGGCCTTTTACAACATTAAAAATTTTTTAATGTTCAGCTGTTTTTGGCGTAGACCGTCCCAAACAAATTGAATCTTTCAGTAATACCTTCTCTTTCCAGTTTCACTTTTCCAATATATACTTCCTCTTCTTCTTTTATCTCCGTTTTAAATTTGCTCTGAAACAAATCAACAATTTATTTAGGAAAAATTTAAATCTCTCATCTGATAAGTTTCCTTATATTCATTCAACTATGTAGGTAGGTACGTATTTATCTCTCCCACTGTATTTCATCATCAATGTTCGATTCACATAGATTTAAAATAATAGGTTATAAAGTAGGTAAGGGAACCCATACTTCGTGACCCATTTTTTACAATTTAACCCCCCCCCCCCCCCCCTTTTGCACCACCTTAACTCTTCCCGCGGGTGTCGTAAGAGGCGAATAAGGGATATCCACCGGGGGCGGACAGCGCCCCCTGCAGAACAATTCTACCACTGAACTGCGATCCCCAACCCGCATGCCCAGCGTGGTAATTATAGGCATTACCCCCATAAGCAAGCCAATAGGTAAGGCGCTTATCATGGGGAGGCCTGCGTTCAGCAGTGGACCAATACATGCTGTTGAGGTGAGGTGAGACTAGGTAAGGTAATACCAAACACTTACTTTGACAAAGTCGGGTAAACCATCTTGCAAGTGGTACCAGCTCAGGATGAAGATCAGAGATACGAAGAACAGGTTTGTGCTTATGCCTGGAAAAGAAAATATACATATAATTTGTGTGTCGATAAACTGTGTTATGCCACACTCAAATACAAATACAAAAATGTTTTTTATTTCGTTCACAAAGTACGTAATATTCATTCAATATTGTGTAGTGTATATAACTCCGAATGTTACTACTGTCGCGACGCCTAGCAGAGAACATTTTCAACCCAATCCGTCTCTGCCACGTACGATTCGGCTAAGCAAGCAGTCCACGTGGCGACAGCTCGCGGGCCCACTCGCTCGAAGCTTGCGGAAAGGAAAGCTTCAACCAACGAGTGGCTAGGTTGCGGCAAACTAGTGGCCCACGCGCACCCTGCTATTTTATGCTGTCATTGTAAAATGTATTCAAATATTAAGAATATATAGATATATTCATGTTATAATGCGCATTTTATTACCTGCGTGGCAGCGTTGCGACTTTATTGTGCGCAGAGCTTAACACCGGTCCGTATCGGCTTTAGTGTCCTGTCATAATATCCTTACCAATAACCGCCGACATGTTGGGCCAATGGAACATGACATAGCGCAGTCCGGTGAAGTGCGCTTGTGAGTGCAACTCGCACGCGTACACTTGCGCGTAGTGGGACTGCAGTTCTACGTAGGCGTTATATGCCACAATGTTGAGTTTTATAATATCCTTACCAATAACTGCCGACATGTTGGGCCAGTGGAACATGACGTAGCGCAGTCCGGTGAAGTGCGCTTGTATGTGCAACTCGCACGCGTACACTTGCGCGTAGCGGGACTGCAGTTCTACGTACGCGTCGGTTACGGGTAAGTTCTGGAACCAGTGATGTTAAATTAGAATTGAGATCAAATCAAATAGAAAATTCTTTAAATATTGCTTTAACTCATTCACTGAAAAATCAAAATTACAATGTTCAGCAGTTTTTGGCCCCGCACTTGCTCAACTTATGCTTGCTTGGCTGACATTTAGTTTCTGATGTGAAACTTCGGTGTGTGTTTATTTTGTTTTTTATTCGTGTACGAGTTTACTATATCAAACTACCAACTTACGTAGGAAGATACATGCATCATGTACCTACTATGTATTGTATAGTACCAACTATTTATAATATTAACTTTAATGTACCTTAGAGACTAAGGCTGACGGACAAACCGAATTACGGTTTATGTTAGCTGAAGATAAAATAAGTTAATAATTATGTAACATAAATAAATGAAAAAAAAAAAACTATTAATGATATCTTTTTTTTTTATTTAAACACGTTTATATATTACCTGATCATCTTCAAAATCGCTGAACAGTTCCACCTGTAACTGCTGCTTCTCTTCATTGACGCCCGACAGCAGGAATGGCGTGAAGAATATCGTCCGTATGATATGGTGCAGATCTGACCTGAAAATATAGGAACTGGTAGGTATTTCGCATCAATGCAGCTTAAAGTTGGAGGGTAATTTACTTAGAAATTTTATATTGCGTAAGTCTGTTTTTTATCTTCTCTGAGTGCATGGCATATTATTTGTGGGAGGGCGGGCGGTGCACGCGAATTGCAGTTTGTTGGATCTTATCAGAGAAGGTTTTCCGCGGAATTGTTACCTACTAAATATTTTTATATCATAATATTATGAGTTTACATGACTTTATGCGCTATAATATAACATGACATGCATACATAACCAAATTTTCGAAAAATACAATGCTCAGCAATTTATGCCGTTTACCTGTGCCTCAGCATAGCAGATCTGCAAGACGATGACACCAGAACACCGCCTTTTGCCCTCATCTGTGCGCACACCATGAACATGCCTGGAACAAGATGATAAATCAACTTTGTTAAGGAACCATCGTTAGCGACATTGACATCATTATAAGAGCTGGTCCTAACTGGATAACAAAGGCCAGATATAGAAAAGTTTGGAAGGAGATGGGGGAGGCCTATGCTAAAAAAGGCGACTACTAACTTAATCAAAGTTTGTAAATAGATAGATATGTAGTTACATAAAATGTAGGAAATAAATGCTAACTTTATTTATTTTAAGGCTTGGTAGGCCAGCAGAGGCCGCATTTTTGTGATTTTTAAAATCATCTGATACTTAGAAAATAGTGTTTACAATTCTGAAAAAAAAAATATTACCTACTTATGGATCTAGTCTAGTCAAAGTCGCATTCAGTTACAAGATCTAATGAACTTCGCTCGATAGAAAAAGATCCCAAAGCTACCCCTTTTTCTAACGTTTTTTCAATACTATGATTATAGCGAACTACTATCGATGCGATATCACACTTTTTTTGTAGGTACTCAACTAAGGACACTTAATATTTCTAAACAAATTCGCAGAGTTTGATTTGATAAAATGATTTTCTTATTCACCATGTTTAAATAACTACAAAAAACACGAGCGCGGCGGCTTGGCAGGCGCGCGTTTTCCCTCACGCCTACTGCTGCAGGACTACCTGGCCTTTACAACAAGTCTGTATCTATGCAATTAAATGCATGACTGTAATCTAGCAATACCAGTACCTATGGATGCCGTACCATCGTTCGAGGCATCAAGAACCTCGTCCACTACATGAAGCAGAGTGGTTGTAGTACCTAGGTAGGTACCTAGGTATAATATGATTTTCTAAATCCAGATTGATTGTGCGGAATTAGAGTGACACTCCAGATAGCAAATTGTTTCTGTAGTACTTTTTCCAATACCTTTGACAAAGTTGGCAGCAGCCCTAGTGGACATATACGTGAATAATAATGTGTTCTGATCGCGTAAGTTCAAAAACTTTATCTTAGCTAGGTATGTTAAAAATAGTACCTAATGAAAGTTTAGGTGAAATGATAGATATTCTTGTAAAAGTACCTACCTAAGTCCTTGTTAAGCTGTGTCTCTGGCATGTCCAGCATCAGTTTGACTCGGTACGGCTGAGAGGACATCAGCATGTGACTCCGTCTCGTCAGCTGGACGTGGGCGGATGGGAACGAGCAGATTCCCATCTGTTCATCACATGATCTGGAATAGTGGAATGTTTGAATTTATTTTCTCACTAAAGGTAAAATCAAACCTAAAAGAAAGGAAATTTCGTATGTCTATGATCAAACAAACAAAACATCGAACACCATTGGCGTCGTCTGGCTAAATTTCATCTGTGCCCCACAAGTGCGTCGTACGTCCATTGCATTGGACCCCAAATAGTGTCGGGGAGGGGGGAAGCTCCGTCAGGTGGGGGCGAAGAGTGTCTATTCTATATGTTAGTATTATAAATTCCCTGCTTCTGCTCTGATTTTGAGAATTATGTCAGTAATTGATAGCTACATTATCCTTGAGTGACATTGGCTTTGTTTTATACAGGTACCTATGTGAGCTAGCCGCAAGCCTTTTAATTTTTACCTTATCTTAAATTAAAATCAGAGTATAATCTATGTAAACTTAATTGTATTTTTGATATTAATGAGCTAGAGTGAGAAGCATTAACTGTTTACCATATTTACAGTTTGCATTGCATTTGATTTAAGTTTGAAGATGTATTTATATTGGCTAATATTTAATTTTCCTGTTATTATTGTTTTTGGGATACCATTGATATAACGTTAGGGGCCATCTCTATATCTAGAGTGTTTAATCAGCTGTGATTAACCTTAAATATGTGCCAAATTTTAGCACACATTGCATTTTAAATGTAGTCTGCAACCAATAACATCATTATTACATTCAGAAAACCACATTCAGTGTGCCATAATACCAAAGGTATTCTTTAGCATGACAAGATATCTACTTAACTTTTGCAGATGCACATGTTGATGACATGAACTCAATTGTTCGCAAAAGGATGACATCCTGATGTGCCGCACCTGTGTCAGCACCCACAGCTTACTTACAATTGTAACTAATAGTTTTAGTTTCAATTCTAGGCATCATGAGTTGCTACATTGTAAATCAACATCGACCACTCACCCCACAAGGAACCCCATTCATTACTGTTGACATTTTAAATTTAAATTTGCTCAATAAATTAACATCATCATGACATCATAATTGAAATTATTATTGTTATCTATTGATTGATTTATTTGTTTTGTAATTTTACTAACCATTCTCAAGTTTAATAATATGTGTTACTAACAAAATGGATATTATGTCTGATTATATGAATTTTCAATTTCAATTAAGTAAAGTTAAGTGTAGTGGAAGTTTCCAGTATCAAACTTTCTAAGTTACTTTATAACCAATAGTGTACATCCTTTGTACAGAAGTAATAGTTTCAAACATCCATACTAATATTATAAATTTGAAAGTAAAGCTGGTTGTCTGTTTACCTTTTCAGATTTAAACGGCTGAACGGATCTCAATAAAATTTGGCAGGGAGGTAAATGGTATTTTGGGGATAGATACAGGCTACTTAAAAGTGTGTGTGAAGCGGTGTGCAGCAGCTAGTAATGTATAAGATATAGTAAATCCGTGTTATAATTATAATAGGTACTTACTTGAATTGTAAATGCACTGGCCGTATATGAGTTACGTTCGGCATGTATGTATAGTAGAAAATAACGTACATAAATATAGAAATCCACAAAATTGCTGACAAAAACACTGTCAATATACCAGCCCTGTATAGTAGCTCTTTTACACTGTTAATACCTGCGTCTGTTTTCTTTTTATAGCCTTTATACTGATCGTAAGCGAAAGTTTGGACAGGTCGGTAGAAGAATTCTCTATATAATCTAAAAGGGCTCAAATAACCTAGCAAGGACATTTTTGAAGTTATATCGATACTATCTAAACTATCAAGGAAACGGAATTATTTGTATTAGTTGTGGGTAGATAAAACATTTTGTTTGGGTGATAAATCCGGTGATAAGAAAACCTCCGAGTCAAAGGGCAATCTATTGTCTGTTATCACTTGCCACGATGAGGTAAAGTTTATTTTCGAACACAGATGCGTTGAAGCTGCTCTAAACTTTGTTTCTGTAGTAGTTATAGCACAGAAAACCAGACAAATTTTGTAAAAAATATTATTTCCGAGGTGCCGTTTGTCTGACCCGTGCGGTGCGGTGCGATATTTTTATTTTTGACAACTTATGGTGTCGGTGGAAAGGGAAAATGTCAATGCCAAAAAATTATAATTTTACAGTCCGACCTACGCAGAACTACACGTCATGCATTTCCTAAAATGTTCAGTCATGAATCACAATCACAAGGAATGAAACGTAAAAATGCTTGTCAAAACAGTTGAAAACGCAAGTGTCAAAAACAGCTGATTTTGAAACTAATTAGTTGGTCTCACAATATTTTGGTGGATTTTGGCCAATATTTTTGTAATTTCCCAATTTTAGAGAGAAATTCTGAATTAAAAATGATAGCTATTCGCCAGAACTACTTAGCTTTATACTTACACGTGCCCCGGAGGCTCAGTTCGAGTACAACTACCATTGTTTTGAAGGAAAATTTACCTACGACTGCATACAAGCCAGAAATCGTGGAAAAGGATAAATACAAGAAATGGGAGGATCAAGGCTTGTTTACAGCTGAAAGTGAAACAAACACCACAAAGCAGTCGTTTAGCATGGTGTTGCCTCCGCCGAATGTTACCGGAAAGTTGCATTTAGGTTAGTTTCATACTTCGCCTTTCTATCTTTATGTAGACCACAGACCTGGCGGATCTCTGTAGAACCTTGTCACAATAAGAAAACAAACGCCAAACACATTAACAAACTCCAGAAGTGGCGTTTGTTACTGTGACATGGTTCTACAGCGATCCATCAGTTTAGGTCTACCTATACTCGCCCACTGCTGGATTTAGGCCATCTCTATGAAATATAAAATATGAAAGTGCTTTATTTCCTTTAGACCTTACAGGACTCTTGGAAATGTCACAAAATTCAAATTAAGTAAACGAAATAAAGTGACCACTTTGATTTTGGTCACTTCAATCTTTTTAAGGTAAAGTAAAGAAGTGAACAGGAAACCCTTACCTTGTTAGGGTATTACGCCATTCTGTCTGGTCCTGTACCATCCTCATTCACCCCTTTCCTGCTATTCTAACAATGAACTTATTACAGTTTAGTGTAATATGTAGCAGAAAATACCACCAGTACCAGTCTTTTTTATCCAGGCAATTTTCTACATATCTGTCAAGATGTATTTCTATTCACTTGGTAGACATGAATATAAATGAACACTGATCAATCATAATTTTATCATTTATTTTTATGTTTTCACAAATACTTTAGTTAGTCTAAGGCCCTTATTAAGAAAGCTTGCTCAGTCATAAATCATGCTCTTTTTGGATCTTAAATATTTTATGCATTCTTACTACCCGTTGTCCTATTGTTATTGTGTATTTCTTTTTCAATAAATGTTTTCATTTCATTTCATTTCATATTACCCGTTTTCCCATAGGAATGAGGCATTTTCCCGCGGTATGTTCATCAGGAATAATGTGGTAAATCGGTCCAGTAGTTTCGGACCCTATTCAATACAAACAAATCTTTCCTCTTTATAATATTAGTATAGATAGATAGAAAAATATGGCACGAAATACATACTAAGGGCTATTGGCAGTATTCAATCTATCTATCGTTTTGGCTATACACAGCCGACTTTCGACACACATTTTCTTTTGTAACACTTTTTTATGGCATAAATGTCACTTAAGCATGATTTGAATGGACTAAATAAGGTTACACACTAATTAAAGAGAGGCCAGTCTCCTACTTAAATACCTAAGTTAGTCAAATGGTACATGCACCCTGTAAGGGCACTGCAAATCATTATTCTCTTTATCCAACAAAGAATGAATTTTACTTAGTGTTCTTAAAGTTCTTGAAAAAATAAACAGACTTTTGTAATATTTTTTGTGCAATAAAGAAACTGAATGCCAAAGTTTCTGCTTTCAGGTCATGCCCTAGCATGCACAATCCAAGATGTAATAGTGAGGAGGAAGCGATCAATGGGAGAGAATGTGCTTTGGCTGCCAGGCACTGACCATGCTGGCATAGCTACTCAGGTAAACATGATCATTTTACACCAGCTCTGTGGCCCTTTGGGCGAAGGTCTGCAATACAGGATGTTGCAAATTCGATCCCCACCTCGGGAGAAATACAGGGGGGGCGGAAGTAGGGGGCGTGTCTACTGATTGGCAATCCGGATGACGTCATCCGCATTAAACGATCGAGAACCCTTGCCGGCATTGCCGACAGCCCGATGCGTCTGCTCCGTGCGGTGCTGATCAGTGGACGCACTTCTTTAGCAAACCGTACAAAGAAAACTAATATCCGTTTGATGGGTCAGTGCCGCGCGTCTGTAGTCGGCCTGTCGACGCTAGCCTTAAGGCTACACAAGTCGTCGGCGCCAACTCGTCGGTGGGCGCGGCCTAATTGTATATGCTATCTCACCTGACATAGTAGACCCGCGCGCTAGGTTGAAATGCACAATGATTCATTCGTTAAACGGCACAAGGTAACAATACAAGGTAAGGCACAAGGGTATTAAACAAGAACTATTCATTGTTTTCTTTTCAAAATAAATGTATTTCAACTTTTGATAAACTAAATGATGCGGGTACGGGCTTTCTTTTAGAGTTTTCTTTCTCCGTATATTATTTATTTTCGCCCAAAGTTGGGCTAAAAGTGTTGAAATACGAAAGTTTAGAAGCTTGTTTTTTTCAAATGTATACTTTATTTACAGTTTTGGGTGTATTGTATACTAACAGATAATGACGAGACAAATTGATATTATCCTTAGTAGATATTGGCCAACATCAAACAGCGTAGTAATTACCCTTTGTATGGAAAGATGAACGACCCACGTTTGTATGGAAAGATAACGATTTGTTTAACCTTAAGTCTAATAGGTCAACTTGTGTAAGTTAACTATGCTCAACTTAAGAACACCTACCAAAAAACTAAATTTGTTGACCTGTATGTATGTATGTTTTTTTCATGTTTGTTTGTTTGTAGATTTCTCCATCAATTATGAAGCGACTTGAAAATTCTTTCGCTTTTTTGTAGAGAATGGTCCCGACGTGGTCCCATAAAATGTTTACTTCCGAGGGATAATAATTTAAAATAAATAAATAAATCGAAAATAAAATAATGCTGGATAATTCACACAGCACTATCTAGCCCCAAGCTAAGCAGAGCTTGTGTTATGGGTGCCAGATAACTTACCTATATACTTAATTAATACAATGCATTACTTAGATAGATATTTTTTATAATACATAGAAAACGACCAGAACACCCGGAACAAATATCTGTAGATCGTACAAACATTTATCCCGAGGCAGGAATCAAACCCGGAACCTACGAATAAGTTATATAATTTATGCGCCGCCCGGAACATTCCGCGTCGCACGCAGGCGGAACTTCGCCCACTGCGCAAAACATTAAGGAATTTGAAGCTAGTTTTAAGTTATTTCAAAACAATCAAATTAGGTAGGTACATATTTCATAATACTGAAAAATCTTATCTATTTCAGGGTGTTGTAGAGAAACATCTACAAAGCACGAAGAACCAGACCCGCCATGAAATCGGCAGAGACAAATTCGTTAAGGAAGTATGGAAATGGCGGTTAAAACACGGAGATACGATCTGCCAACAACTGCGCACTTTAGGTAGGTACCTACTTAGATACACAAAGAAAATTAGAATCAAATTAATAAATAAATAATGCTGGACAATCTGCACAGCACCATCTAGCCCCAAAGTAAGCTACTCAAAGCTTGTGTTATGGGTACTAGATAACTGATATATTTAATACATTTTATACATAGATAGATATATTTTTTATGATACATACATAGAAAACAGACCAGACCAACGGAACAAATTTCTGCAGATCCACTGAAATACTAGAAATTAATTAGAACAAATACTTACAATTGAAACAATTGAGCTAACTGCAGACTGTTTCGACGGGGATCCCGTGAGTAGGTACTGACATCTAGCCCTAAGTACTTTGAGAACCAAACCCGTTAGGTTCACCCCTTACGTTCGCCCCTTACGTTATTTTAACTTACCTACGCAACCGAAACTCATTATAATGTTAGTATTTATCGCATTCATTAACCTAGTTTCGGACGTGTCAGCAGGTTTACACGCTACCATCGTCCTTAAAACTAACAGTGTGTAGAGCTACTAATACTGAAACCTCGAAAAAATTGGTAAAGAAATCCGATAAAGACCCGCGAATAATTAAATAATAAGTAAGTAAACTATCACATTAAATTCTAAATATCCTTCCAGGCTGCTCCTTAGACTGGTCCCGGCAACGCTTCACAATGGACCATACCCACTGCCGCGCAGTAGAAACAGCGTTTATCCAACTGTTCCGGCGAGGTCTGCTGACTCGGAAGACTCGGCTGGTCAACTGGTGTTGTGCGCTGAAGTCTACTGTGGCTGATATTGAAGTGGACAGTATCACTGTTGATGGTAAGAGACAATAGGTCACATTACTGGTCACACACCATGTGTGATGTGGTGGAAGCGGACCTGCGTGAGCTGCAAGCGGAGGACTGGCGGGAAACTGTGCAGGACAGGGAAAAATGGCGACTTCTCTTGTCGGAGGCAAAGACACACTTCGAGTCGCTGAGTCATAGAAGTGAAGTGCCTTAACCCACGATAAGATTCAATAGTTCAAAATGGACAGTGCGGGTTTCCTTTATCCAACTATTCCAGCACAGTCTGGTGACTCGGAGGAAGGCGCTAGTCAAGTGGTGTTGTACGATGAATTCTACGCGGTGGCTGATATTGAAGTGGACAGTATCATTCTTGACGTTAAGATACAATAGGTCGTAGTAACACTAATATTATAAATGCGAAAGTTTGGATAGATGGATGTTTGTTACCTCTTCACGCCAAAACGAATGAACGGATCGGGCTGAAATTTTGCATACAGGTATTTCTAATCCTGGAATCAAACATAGACTTTTTATCCCATGAATCAGTTCCTATGGGATGGAAATGACCTTTAAACGTTTCTATAGAAACAAAGCGTGCGAAGCCGCGGGCATAAACTAGTAGGCAATAAACCCACGGTGAGAGACAATAGTTCACAGTGGACAGCGCAGGCTTCCTTCATACAACTGTTCTAAAGAGGTTAAGAGACTCGGAGGAAAGCGCTAGTCAACTGGTGTTGTGCGCTGAAGTCTACGGTGGCTGATATTGAAGTGGACATTATCACTGTCAACGGTAAGAGACAATAGGTCACTATAATGGTCACACACAATAGACACTATTACTTTAACCCATGTTCCAGTACAGTCTGGTGACTGGGAGGAAGACGCTAGTCATCTGGTGTTGTGCGATGCATTCTACGCGGTGGCTGATATTGAAGTGGACAGTAAGAGTTGACTGTTGACGGTAAGAGTCAATAGGTCACTATAATGGTCACACACAATAGACACTATTACTTTAACCCATGTTCCAGTACAGTCTGGTGACTGGGAGGAAGACGCTAGTCATCTGGTGTTGTGCGATGCATTCTACGCGGTGGCTGATATTGAAGTGGACAGTAAGAGTTGACTGTTGACGGTAAGAGTCAATAGGTCACTATAATGGTCACACACAATAGTCAATATTACTATAACCCACGGTAAGACTCAATAGCTGCAAATGGACAGATCAGGCTTCGTTCATACAACTTTCCCAGGGAAGTCTGGTGATCTATTTTGAGAGAAAGAGAGAAATAATTTATTTTAAACAAAAACAAACACATTAGTAGGCAAAGGGCGAACAGGTAAAAACGAACTAAGTTGACGGGATCAGGTCAGATCGCACTTAACGAAGAACGGCCCGTTCTTTCAATGACCTTACTATGAAAATGATTCTGACATTTATTCCTAAGAGATCCGAAACGAAAAGTGGCAGTTATAAATAAATAAATAAATAAATAAATAATGTTGGACAATCCACACAGCACCATCTAGCCCTAGTCTATCTAGTTCGTGACGCACGAAGCCATTTGGAGGTAGTTTTCGTTTCGTGCGATCGACGCGACGTCATCCGTCAATTTCGTTCATTTTTAAAAGTAAACCTTCTGGTGACTAGTAGGAAAGCGCTAGTCTGATGCTATGCCCTCACGCCTACATCATTATCAGCATATATTAGTCCACAGCTGGACATAGACCTCCCCTAATGAGCGCCATAGCGCCCTGTCTTCAGCTTGCCGCATCCAGTTTCTGCCTGCAGTCTTTCGCAGATCGTCATCCCACCTGGCCGGAGGGCGTCCTACACTACGTTTGCCGAGTCGTGGTCTCCACTCAAGAACACGTTTGCCCCAGCGGTTGTCGGTTCTTCGCGAGATATGGCCGGCCCACTGCCACTTCAGCTTGCTAATTCTTTGAGCTATGTCGATAACTTTGGTTCTCTGTCGGATGTATTCGTTACGAATTCTATCCTTCAGAGAGACTCCGCGCATAGCTCTTTCCATAGCTCGCTGAGCGACTTCCTACATACATGTGGTGAAACACTTACTTTTCGCTTTCCAGGCCCAACATACCTCAGAATTCCTTCCTACTCCGCTCCGGTTCGTTTCGGGCAACTGTTCGAATTCGCGTACAAAGTGGTCGACAGTGACCGAGAGGTTGTGGTCGCTACGACAATGCCGGAAACTATGTTGGGTGATACTGCAGTGGCTGTGCATCCTGAAGATGACAGGTTAGTTGTAATTTAGTAGTATTGTATTGTATTATGAATATCAGTTATCTAGTACCAATAACACAAGCTCTGCTTAGGTTGGGGCTAGAAAATGCCGAGTGAATTGTCCAGTAGGGCTAGCACGGGGATTGTTGTCGAGGGTAGAATAGAGAAAGATTATTTATTTATTTATTTAGTCTTCCGGATCGAGGAAGGTTTTTAGCTAGTGATGGTTTTTTGTCTCAAAGGACAGGTTTTTAATTTTGTTTGTGAGTACAGACTGATATAATTTGATTGTTTTGAAAAAACGACTTCAAAGTTCATATATAAAGTACATATATTTACACTGTTTCTTAAGTTTTGCTCGTTAAAATCGTGCACAAACGGAGAAATCGGCGACGTTTCTGGAACGGGGCGTAAGAACAAAAATGATATTTTTGCTTATTTACAAGAAAACTGGGCGTCGGGGGTTAAAAACAGGTGGTGGTGTAAGGTGTTCTAAGCTCACTTTTCATTTCTTTTTCAGATACATAGACTTAATAGGCAAGCGATTACACCATCCCTTCAGAAACGAAATCATTCCAATAATCTGCAACAATTTCGTCGACATGGAATTCGGGACAGGCGCCGTCAAAATAACCCCCGCTCACAGCAGAATAGACTACGAAGTCGCACAAAAACATAACCTACCTTTACTACAAGTTATAAACGAAGATGACGTCATGATTAATTCTGGAACCTTCGATAATATGAGCAGATACGAGTGTAGAAGAGATATAATGCGGGCTTTAGCTAACTTGGATCTTATGAGGAAAGTCAGCCCGCACAAAATGACTATACCGATCTGCAGTCGCTCTGGTGATGTGATAAGTCTATTGCCAAAAGAACAGTGGTTCTTATCCTGTGCTGAATTGAATAAGCTAGCGGAGGAACTTGTAAAGGAAGGGAAGCTTAAGATTTTACCAGAAAAGTTTGTGAAAAACTGGTCGGATTGGACGAAAGAAGACAGAGATTGGTGTATTTCGAGGCAGTTGTGGTGGGGGCATCAGATACCAGCCTACAAATGTACTGGGGGTACCGAAACAGTTTGGATAGCAGCTGCGAATGAAAAAGATGCGAAACACGAAGCTTGTAAGTTTTTATCTTATGATGAAGATATGACGGTAGAAAGAGACACAGATGTTTTAGATACGTGGTTCTCGTCTGGTATTTATCCGTTTGCCGTTTTGGGATGGCCGGAAAATACAAAAGATTACCAAAACTACTATCCATTGAACCTTATGGCAACTGGACACGATATCCTCGGATTTTGGGTCCACAGAATGGTGATGCTAGGCCTAGAATTGACTGGTCGATTGCCGTTTGAAAAGGTTTTATTGCACGGTGTCATCTGTGATGATAAAGGTGCGAAGATGTCAAAAAGCAAAGGGAACGTTATCGACCCGATTGATGTAATAAAGGGAATAAGTTTAAAAGGTTTGAAAGAGAAAAGCGAAGATATGTTTAAATCTGGTATACTGTCACAGGAAGAGTTTGATAAGGCTCTGGCATACCATAACTCGAACTTCCACAGCTCAAATGGGATACCTGAATGTGGAGTCGACGCTTTAAGATTCACTTTACTATCTCAAGATATAAAATCTCACTTTGTTAACTTCGATGTTGCTATTTGTCACTCGAACAAACTATTCTGCAATAAGATCTGGCAAAGTGTTAAATACATGCAACTGTCTTACGCAAAATTGAAACCAGGATATAAGGACTATATCACCAGAAATGATTTAACCTTCTTCGATAAATGGATTTTAAGTCGATTAGCAGATATGGTTGAAAGGGTTAACGCAAACATGGATGCTTATGATTTCCATCTAGCAACGAAAGCGATAAGAACTCTTATTTACAACGAATTCTGTGATGTCTATCTAGAATCGACAAAGCCAGGGTTTGATAATGGTACAAGCAATGTTGGATATGCCCACGCACATACCCTATCAGCGGTTTTGAACACAGCATTAAGATGCTTAGCTCCTTACATGGTTTACATCACAGAAGAAATAATACCAAAGATACCATCCTTTGAAAAGAATATAATCCACAATTTTAATGATGGTAACAGACCTCACTTCGAATTCCCTAAGAAAGAAGACTTTGAATCGTGGAAAGATGATAAAATCGAAAAGAAAGTAGAAAAGGTATTAAGCTCTGTGTATCTTGTCAGAGAATTGAAAGGACTATACAATATATCCAATAAATTGAGACCTAACATACTAATTTCAAGTACAGATGACGATTTCATAAATGACGTTGAAAATAACAAACATATAATACTAAATTTAACTAGATGCAGCGGTTTAAATTTCGGTACTGATGACCGGAAGTATGTAAATTGCGTTTTGGATGGTAAAACTGATATAGGTGTAGAAATTGTTGGCAATGATGCAGATAGCATGATACTGGCTGCTAGAACTAAGTTACAGAAGAGAATTAAGAAATTAGAGGATACCGTAGCAAGAATGGAAGGGAAGTTGTCGAATAATAAACATTTAGAGAGTGCAACAGAGTGGACACAATTGAGAGAGATTGAGAAAATGCTTACGAAGCGAAAGGAGTTGGAGCAGTTACAAAGACTGATATGATTTAGATATTATATATCCCACTATTATTATAAAGCCGAAAGTTTATGAAATCTGAATTTTTGTTACCTAGTATCTCCAAAACTACTGAGCAGATGAAGATGAAATTTGGCGTACGATTAAAGCAAAGCCTAACTTAGATAATAGGCTACTTATTATACCTAAAATACGCGTGCAAAGCCGCGGGCAGAAGCTAGGTTATTATAAATCCATATTTATTTCAAGAGTTTCATTTTATATCTTGGTCAGCTTTTATCACATCTATGATATAGGTGATGGATTTGGTTTGTTTTGTCGTGTCAAAGTCTGCATTTAGACTCAAAATTAGTAATATTTTTAGGGATGAGGCAGAATTTTAACCTGAGAGTATAGTTTCTGTCTTAATTCTTATTTTTAACCCTCGACGCTAACACGCTCAACACAAAGATAAACCTATGTTACATAAAAAAAAAACACAATTATATTATTTAATGCGAAAGTTTGAATGGTTAGACGTATGGATGGATGGATGTTTGTTACCTCTTCACGCCAACTACTGAACGGATTGGGCTGAAATTTTGCATACAGGTAATTATAATCCTTGAATCAAAACGTTTCCATAGAAACAACGCGAGCGAAGCTGCGAGCAGAAAATAGTGTGTTATTAATAGGGTTGGATTGGAACGCTGGTCCCCTGGTAGCTGCTATGTAGCGGAGTTAAAAAAAGGACGGATTATTCCTACATCAAGATTGTTCTTAGCATGTTTGAATAACATCGGTGCACACGTTTTATATTATCAATAAATAATGCTGGACAATTCACACAGCATTATCTAGCCCCAAGCTAAGCAGAGCTTGTGTTATGGCTACTAGATAACTGATATACATAATGTATAATACACGACATAGTTTTTTTTTATTTTAATTGAAAAACATCCAGAACAACCTGTACACGTGTAAGTGTATAAATAATAAATAAATAATAAATAATGCTGGACAATTCACACAGCATTATCTAGCCCCAAGCTAAGCAGAGCTTGTGTTATGGGTACTAGGTAACTGATATACTTAATACAATACACTACATAGATAGATATTTTTTATTATACATAGAAAACACCCAGACCAACGGAACAAATTTCTGCAGATCGTACACAAATTTGTTCCGAGGCGGGAATCGAACCCGCAACCTCCTGCGTCGCAGGCGGACCTTCGCCCGCTGCGCCACGGAAGTCGTCACGGAGGTGTATTGCTTTTAATGTTCAAAGTAGACTGTAAGGGGTTATCCAAAAATTAATTCGAACTTAACTTGATGAGTTTATAAAACTAAAGGAGAGATTAAAAATGTTATGTGGTGTAAAGTAATATTTTATTGTTTTAAAATCAATAAACGTTTTTTATAGTACAACAAACATATCTTTTTCTAATTGACTATTAACAATGGCTCTTTAACGTTTATGGAGCCGTTTATAGCTATAAAGTTGTGTATGACAGTGGCCAGTTATTATAAAATTACCAAGAAATCAAATAATATCGCAAAAATTTTCGACTTTGACGGGACTTGAACCCGCATCCTTCCGTCAGTACCGGAATGTGCTAACCAAATAAACCACGAGGTCAAGTGACGAGGAAGTCGAAAATCTCTGCGACTTCCTACGGACTCTAGCGCCGTTAGCTCCACCTACAGGGGAAACATTGAAGTTTATCCAATCCTGTTCAAAGACTAAAGTTACATTTAGTTCGTTTTGACGAGAGGTGTCGCGTTGCTTAATTCTAAGAAGTCGAAAATTTTTGCGATTTTATTTGAATTCTTAGAAATTACCCGAGTGTGGGGTTAGGCACTATAATAACAAAAACCATTATAAAATTAGACAAAATCAGTTTAAAAATCTACGATAAGTATACATTATTGAAGATGGAGCCAAATCTATGTAGTAGACCAGTGGTTTAAAATGCAATGAAAAATTAATCATGATCTAAAATAGCAGTGCTAACTATACACTACCCAAACGCGATATAGAGTGTTTGTAAACAAACCGCCCATACGTAATCTAAAAATTACAGATGCCGCGTCTTTTTAAACGGAATTTGCTTTATTTGTAATCCTTCCTTCAATAAATATTGATTACAATAATCATATCTGAAACTCTACACCAAGAAAAATAATTTTAGTATTTGTGTCGAGGTTTCTTTACAAACTTTCCACATCAAGTGGCTAGTGTATAATTAAATTATTAACTCTGTGACAAAACATTACTAACGCCATATCGTATTTGATTTTAAAATAGCGTCATAATAAAATATTTATCATTTATGCAGTAGTGTAGGTACTTTTAAATACTTCTATTTGACGTAATGAGAAGATAGCCCAGCTGATTTTATGTGGTACCATCGCCCATAACAGAGCAATAACTCGTAGGCTGTTGACTGTATGCTTAACTGCGCTCTAACATAGACTACCTCTCAATCTGCGTTCGTCAATCTATTGACTGTATGTTTGACTGCGCTCTACAATAGACTGCCTCTCAATCTGCGCTCGTCAACCTGTTGACTGTATGTTTGACTGTGCTCTACAATAGACTGCCTCTCAATCTGCGTTCGTCAACCTGTTGACTGTATGTTTGACTGCGCTCTACAATAGACTGCCTTTCAATCTGCGCTCGTCAACCTGTTGACTGTATGTTTGACTGCGCTCTACAATAGACTGCCTCTCAATCTGCGTTCGTCAATATGAGGCAAAGCTTTTAATGCTCTTGTGCCTGTTAATTTATTTTACTTCTGCTATGGCTTTTGTCCAAATAGGTACAAAATAAACAATGTGTTTTCCTAGCTAGGTCATATTGCAAAAAGGTACCTACATAGGTACTTACTCGAAAATATTTTATACTGATTTGTTACTAAGTATTTCTTATTATTTTTATTGTATTAAAAAATTTAAGTTTATACGATAAGGGGCTAATAATTCTCATCAAATCATTTAAAGTGTTATCTAAACTCTGAACAGGTACACTAGGTACTAAATAAAATTAATAAAATACGTTAAAATATATCCACACAAACTATAACAATTTCATAAAATCAAATGTACATACAACATTTTTCACCTATAATAAGACTTTCTAAATATTTGGTACGAAGTTATGTTTTCACTAACTTTTAATTTATTTAACCCTATCAGGACGAATATCCGATCATTTTAGTATAGCAAATTTTAATATAGCAATTCATGCTTATTTCACAAATTGGTAAAAACAGGTCTTAAAAATAAAAAATCATAAGATAAGATACCATAACGTCCATAACTAAATAATGGGCAGTATAGCTTGCCGAAAAAATATTCCATCCTAAAATGTAGGTATGGTTTTTACATGTGTTATATTAAACTTAAGGCATCTGAGATACCGTAATTTATGCCAAATACACAATAAACTATACACACAAATCACTCATACACACACCACCTAACATATAACTTTCATATAGCATCTTATTTACACAAAATGATAACAATAATAGACAATAAGCTATGAAGCTTATTTATTTTCTACCCTATCCCTTTTTGCGGTTACCAGAACCATTCAGGAACTTTCATAACTTGATAGTTGTGTTCATGACTCAGTTGTCTGGCAGTGAAATTTTAACCAATTAAGGGTCTGTCTGATATTTGGCACTAGCAAAATGCCGTCGCGGCTCCTCTTAACTTGTAGGTATGAGATCGGATGTCTTAAATTGCTGTTTCATTTTTTATTTCGCTGCAGCGAGACCCTTTTTAAAAAATCCTAATGAATAGCCGGCGCCAAGTCGGCGTAACATTTCTGCCCTAAAATAAGATATTGTTTTGTGATTGCAGTTCTAGAGCGCGTATTTCAGGTAATTTTTACATGTTTGTGCCTTTTTTGGGTTTCAATTTCCATCTTGTTGCAAGTTAGATTTGATAGTCTTTTCTTTTGCGATATATTGCTAGTCTTCCCTATACAGGCCTGTTCAGATCTACTAAGCGGTATTCGCTACCGCGAGCGGCAGCGAAATCCAAGTGGGTATGCGGCACCGAGCTCTACAAGAACGCTGGAGGTCACATTATCGATGACAGACATTTTGGCGCTGAGCATTTGCGTGAGCGGCGGCGTGACCGTCCATGGAACTAATATTATAGCTGCCTCGTTAGTCTAGCGGTCGGCTTGTTCAACCGCTGATTATGTGGTCCTGGGTTCAAATCCCGGGTCGGGCCAACAGTTGTTATCGGGGTGTTACAAGCAAGAAAATTCACAGTAGCAGCTTGGAGTCAGGATGTTGGCGGTGTTATTTATTAACGTGCTTTTCGAGGCACGGGGTGTATACACCCCGTGCCTCGAAAAGCACGTTAAGCCGTTGGTCCTGCTCCTGACCTCTTCCCGGTCGTGTCGGTCTGTCGTCCCATCGGATTAAGAGAGTGCACCTGTGTTACCAGACGGTCGAGTTGGGCGCATTGAGTTGGCACAATAAACAACTGTCATTTCGCCTTAATTATTTCCTCCGGCGGCGTACTTATATAAAAGAGTTGAATGGTGTGGTACTGTCACTAAAATTAATACTCGGCGGAATACCGCGCGAAACCGAGCGAAATCGGAGTGAAACTTAACGCTACCGCTCTTTGTAGCTTATGAACCGCGTATGTATATCTTATCAGGCCTTAACCTGTCGGGAATCAAACTGCCAATCTACCTTGTAAACCACATATTTTCTACGATTTACATTTCTTTGCACTTAATTTTTTCTTCGTAGATTTAATAGCTAAAACCGTTTTCCGCTTTGCTGAGCTCTTGGTCCTGGACGATGCATTTGGATTTTTCGTGTGCTTGCATTCTGATTGGCTTGTGCATGTGTCAGCTGAAAAAAATAAATAAATCGTTAAATCAAAGATATTCCCATCATCATTTTATTACCTATTGTCAACAACCCGACTGACATCCACTGCTGGATATAGGCCTCCCCCATAGGACGCGTCCTATCCTCTCAGCTGTCAGGCCCTGCGCGCCGCAACATCCGTAGCGTGCCACGCTACGGATGTTACGGGCTAGCTGCGCGGACGCCGACGCCAAATAGCGGTCCTGCAGGGGTATTTTAATTCATCCGAATCGAATCCGACGGATCTATAAAACGCTGTTTTGATTTCGTCTCGGGTTGATGATCGAAAATTCGAAGCGAATCTATTGACTAATGGCCATGTCAATGTGGAGGAGCTCCTTATTTCGATCATCAACCCGAGGCGAAAGCAAAACAGCGTTTTATAAATCCGTCGGATTCGATTCGGAAACGAATCGAATGAATTAAAATATCTATCGACTCCCTGCGTCCGCTGCATTGTCGCCGGTAAATGGCGTCTACGGAAAATTCCACTAAAACAATTCGACTAAAAAAACAATTCGACTAAAGCAATTCGACCTTGAGTTGACCTGACCTATAGGCGTCCCACCCCCGCGAAGCTCGGATTCGTGGCAACTCTGCCATGTCAGTGACACAATTTTTTTGTTGTTAACACGAATTCTTTTAGTCGTTAGTCGAATTGTTGCTAGACGAAATGTTTTTGGTCGAATTGTCTTTTAGACGAATTGTTTTAGTCGAATTTTTCGCAAAGCGTAAATAGAGTGGATATTCTCCCGACACTCCGTTTCGCGTTGCATCGCGATCGCCGCTCCAGGGCTCGTACCTACCTACTCTCAATAACGTAATCGAAGTTTCTGATTCGTTTTCGTGCAAACTCTAATCTTATGCAAGCGACTTAGGAGTTTTAAGAGTTGGTTTTGCACGAAAACGAAACTCCGATATTCCTTTTCCGAGTGGCCCCCAAAACTTATTCCCAGCGGTTTTCGGTTCTGCGAGCTTTAAGACCTGTCCGCTGACTGCCGTTTCAGATAAGGTGACTTTAGTTCTTCTACAGATTTCGCAGTCAGGAGACAGGCTATCCTATTTTGTAAGAACACAAAAAACTATAGGTACCTATTTCTTATATAATTGTGATCATGGAATTTGCCTCTATGGATGGCCAGTGGGCAGTGGGGTCAAAAAAGGTTATCAATTTCTGAGTCGCTAATTGTCAACAAATCATTTGGGTTACCTACGTATTTTATACTTCAAAAATTAAATATAAAACCATTCTCATTTCAACCCCTAACTGTTATGGTATAAATACACAAAAAACAGGTACTTCAGACATTTACCCAAAACTCACTAAGTAGACGCGGTATAAGGACAAAAAAGGTACCGCTGGATAGGTTTTGAAATAAACTTTAACATTAGATACCAAAAAAAATAAAAACAAACATGTTTTTTTGTATTTTGAAAATTTGATGAAAATTTCATGTGCGAATTTTTTGCACCCAAGTGTATTAGTGTGATAATAAAATAGAAATATATTCAAAGTTTGTTTTAGCACATGGCTTCTAATGGTTGCAAAAGTAGTGACTGCTGGGTTACAGCCTCCAGCATACATTGAATGGATACTGCTAGATAAATTACTTGTATACCAGAAATTAGGACGTTTTTTGTAGCCTAATACGGGGATCATAGGAAATCAATGCTCTCACATAAAATCATACAAATGTAACAACTTTATTAAGTCTTGTTTGTCCTAATGGCAAATAAATTATTAATATTTTTGATTATATTTTTTTTAAACCTTGCACAGCTTGAGTCTTTCTTCACCAAAAAACCAGATTTTTTCTAGTTTTTATTGGTAAATTTTTCACATTATCATGACATTCTGCTTTAGTTGAAATTAAAATGTATAATATGATATAATATACAACCGTTACTAACCTGATGACCTGTTTACACACATGGAGCAAAGAACTTGACAATAAGAATCCTGTTGACGTGGTATACCTAGACTTTGAAAGAGCATTTGAGAAAGTTCCTCACAAACGCCTCATTGAGAAACTGGAACACTTCGGAGTCCGTGGATCCCTGCTCAAGTGGATTGAAAATTACCTGAAGAACAGAACTTTCCAGGTCCGCGTCGGTGACTCTCTCTCTCAACATAAGCTGGTAGCAAGCGGGGTGCCGCAGGGATCAGTCCTTGCTCCCCATCTATTCGGAATTTTCATTACAGACCTGATAGAGCTCCTCGAGTCCCAGTCTGCCTTCTTTGCGGATGATGGAAAGTTTTTTGCAAATCCCATAATTGACTCAGGAAAACTTCAAGATGACCTTAATCGTATACAAAGCTGGACCAAAGACTGGGTAATAAAGCTAAACACAGAAAAATGCAACATTCTTCACCTAGGCAACAACAACCCCAATACACCGTACATTCTGGGTGGAAAAGCTATTGCTACAGTTGACAGTCAAAAGGATCTCGGAGTCACAATAGCTAGCAATTTAAAGTGGGAACAACACATCTGCGCCATAGCCAAGAAAGCAAATTCGTTTATTTATGTGATACGTAGATCCTTTCAATCAATGACAGTGGAAGTCTTCCGGAAGATTTACAAGACATACATCAGACCACTGCTCGAATATGGATTCCAAGCTTGGTGCCCCTACTTTCATAAAGGCATAAATCTGCTTGAAAGTGTTCAGAGAAAGGCTACCAAGATCCCATGGTCTTTACGACGGAAATCCTATGAAGATAGGTTACGCGCACTACGCCTCACTACTCTAGAAGAACGACGTCTTCGAGGTGACCTCATTGAAACCTACAAGATACTCACTCACCAATACAACCTGCCATCCCTACAAGACATCTACATAAAGAAAGAAGGACGTTCAACCCGTGGACACCACCTTAGATTGGCCCGTGACTCTACTCAAGCCCTTGCAGCGCACCATTTTATAAGCAATAGAGTGGTTCACAATTGGAACCTACTACCAGAAGACATTATATCAGCCACATCAACAAACACCTTCAAGAATAAACTTGACAACTGGTTACGAGACGACAAAAACAAACTAAAAAAAGTGACGCAATGACTCAATTCAACACTGTGTGATATAGACACATCAGCCACAGGCTGCTCGTCTATAATAAATAAATAAATAAAATAAATAAAATATTAACTTACTTATTGAAGGAGAGAGTGTCCCATTGCTGGGCCACGGTCTCCCCATGGCCCAGCAATGGGACACTCCGAACTTATTTAATAATAAAAACTTACTAGTTCCACACATCTCTTGAGCCTTTTTGGCTCTCTTTGCCTCATCCTCATGCATCTTCACATGTTTAACCAGACAGTACAAATACTTAAAACTCTGAGGACACTTAGCACATGCGTACATCATCTCTCCTTCATCGTTGAAATCATCGTCAAATGTACATTCAACTGTTTTGGTTTTATCGGGCTTCTTTATCACACCACCAGGGAGGATTTCAAGTGTTGGCCAGCTAGCTTCTGGTAACCTTTGGATATATGATACTTTCTGTAACAAAAAGTTAAATTTTATTTATTTTTTGTAATAAGTTTACAACGCAGTTTACATCTAATAAGTATTGAAAATAATGGTTGTCTAGTAGCTTATACGACAGGACAACAAAAATGATTTAACCACTAGAAGATAATTTGTTCTGCTCTGGGACCAACTTGTTGTCATACCATCAAGGCGAATTCGTTCCGCTCCAGGACCGATGCTACAGGCCACTTGTAACTTTATTTTTAAAACATTAGGGTTTATTATGGCTTGTAACCTATACCTCTTTATGACGTTCCATTGGGAATGAAATGAACTACAATTTGAAATGTCAATGATCATCGTCAATGATGTCAGAAAAACAAAAAAGACATTATTTGTGAGGATTTTCGCAAAGCACCCCTTTGATACCTGAATGTTCGCAACTTGTTTTGAAACTTTTTGTTCTTGGTTCGTGGTTTTTTAGTTTATTCTATTGGCAGTCTAATAAGACTCTTATTGTCATCAACAAGTCCTAGATTAGATTAAAAAGCTACTTACAGAAGGAATATCCTCTACAATTTCAGGCACAATCATCTCCGCCTCTTCATCTTCCACCTCCTCTGATTTGATGGAGACCATACTCCCAATATTGGAGTCATCGTCATTATTTACTATGTACTCAGTATCGTATACTATATCTTCAATCACACAGGATCCCAGGACTTCTTCCACTGATTCCTCATCGCTATCTCTTCCGCTGGTGTCGTAGGAACGTTCTCTGGACGGCAGAACCTCCTCCATACGCACCAGAGGAACATTTTCCAGGTCCTCAGTTTCTAGTGCATGAACTGACATCGCAACAAAACATTACTGTTTGACCTAATTTCCTAATAGTGAACGATTCGAAACTTTTCTTGGGTGCGGTGAATGGCCCATGAATACAATTTCAACAGACTTTAGTTCTTTTTGCTACTGTGTTTGGGTTTATTTGCTAAAGCTAAATTAAGTTCTCAAACAAATTATTACGAATTCCCAATATACACAGCGCAAATGACGGACTGACAGACAGACATTCCTAAACTTTATGACAGTGGCATTGACAAAACAAACGTCACATGACACGTACGTCAGTGTTTTTTTTTGCTTTTGCATTCTACCAGTTTGCTTTAATTTAGAACAATAAAAATAATGATAATGCTGGAGAAACAATTCACACAGCATTATCTAGCCCCAAGCTAAGAGCTTGTGTTATGGGTACTAGATATCTGATAAACTTAATACACTACATGATAGATATTTTTTATTATACATAGAAAACACCCAGACCAACGGAACAAGTTTCTGCAGATCATACACAAATTTGTTCCGAGGCGGGAATCGAAACCGCAACCTCCTGCGTCGCAGGCGGACCTTCGCCCGCTGCGCCCCGGAGGTCGTCAAATCTATGGTGCTCAACTTCGAGGATCCATCCAGAGCACAAATCTCGCAACCCGCGCCGCCGCGCCGCCGATGCTCTTTACGCCGACCGTTTAATAAATTATTTTCTTCGTTCTTACAGCTAAGAAAAACAGACAAGACAATAGTACTCGAAATATGTTTATTTCCTGTGCAACATTCACAAAAAAACATGCCAATTTTCAATAATATACCTAGATTGTTCCATGTTTGTCCTTAAACTTTGTTAACCCTAGCTCACTAACCTTAATTTCGAGTAACGTTATCTTATCACTTATCACTAACCATTCGTAAATTTTACGACGGCTTAAAACATCAATATTTTGTTATTCAGTTTTTATTTATGGGACAAAACAACCATAATTAGCACTTTTAGCCTTCTCTGAGTAAAACTTAAGGGTCTATTTCGGAAATAACTTATAAAAATAGTAATTAGACCCAGAAACAATATGCACCCTGCAAGTCGCTTGTTTGCTGCCTTACAGAAGTTCAAGGTCTTATGATTTTTTTTTGTAGTATATTAGCTGCAAGTTTTAAAAGTTCTGGGAACACCTTGAATGGCTTATTTAAAAACCATAAATATTCATGATTTCACCAATGATTTGGCTTCATATTTGTGTGCAAAGTTACAGTCTGAATTTTTTATAACTCGTTATCTCTCGTTTCAACATATGTGCATCCGCAATAAGTGACTGCAGGTCTCTAATAATACAATTTAGTAAGGTATTAGAAACGGGTGGGGTGGCAGAGGTCGGGAACATACCGAAACACTAAATGCTCCAGGTACGCCTCGTCATTTTTACGAATGGTTAGTGATCTAGGGTTAATGAACTATACTTAAATATTAAAACCAATTTGTGTTTCACACTTCAAAATACATCAGCCTTATTCAGTAACCGAAGCACCATCATTATAATTCCACTTATGTAGAGGAAAGTACATTTGCATCAGAGTTTCATAGATTTCCACATCAATGGGCATGAAGGTGCAGAAAATAACCCGTTCTAGATCTTCATTTGCTTCTAGAGCTTCCCTAGCAGCTTTAAGGGCTATATGAGCAGCTAGACGGTTGGGAAAGCCGAAGATTCCAGTGGAAATGCAAGGGAAGGCAATGCTTTTGATCTTGTGTTCTGCTTGGATGGCGAAGCAGTTTTTGTAGCAGGATTCTAGTTTTTTTGCTGAACCATCTTGAGGGCCTACTGTGTGGATTACATCTGAAAAGAGAATTAATAAATAAATAAATAATAAATAATGCTGGACAATTCACACAGCATTATCTAGCCCCAAGTTAAGCAGAGCTTGTGTTATGGGTACTAGTTATCTGATATAATTAATACAATACACTACATAGATAGAAATTTTTTATTATACATAGAAAACACCCAGACCAACGGAACAAATTTCTGCAGATCGTACACAAATTTGTTCCGCGGCGGGAATCGAACCCGCAACCTCCTGCGTCGCAGGCGGACCTTCGCCCGCTGCGCCACGGAGGTCGTCAATAAAAAAATGAAGTTACAAGTAAATTTTCTAATTGTATTTCTAGCTCAAAGTACATACATACAATATAGGAAAGAGACACAAAAAAACAACTTGATAGTATCACAAAATGGTCTCTATCAAAATGGAAATGATATTGGAATATTGAATCCCAATTTTGTTTCCATTTTAATACATAGGTATTATAAATTGGATTGGAATTGGTGGAAAATGGTTGATTATAATGAACTTAGCACAGGGAAAGGTTCTCCAATAGTGTTATATTATTACTGTAAAGGACCTATTAGTAAAAAAATAGGTAAATAAGATAATAGAATGAAACATACACTTAGCCGGGAGATTGTAGCCTCCAGTTATCTTGGCCTCACCAGTAGGGCAACCACCTATTGAATTGTTTTCCTCCTAAAATCAAAATAAGGAAAATGAGTAGGTAAATAAAATCTATTATTGCAACATGAAACACTAACATACTGACTCAACCTTCCTGCTTACTTTGAAGCTAATAATATTTACTAGCTGCATGTTAAACTATAAATGGTATTAATATTTTTTTATATTTTTGCTATATTGGCAAATCCCTCCTCCTTGTGTGTTTCCCCAATACTGGGGGTTGTGACTCATCTTCCCCCATACAAAGTTGGCAAGCAACAATTGTAAAACTGACATATGCTCATGTAGAATCTATTGGACCCCATGCCAAATTCTATCCATACCTAGTAATAGTAATTCAATGATCCATACATTTATTTATTTGTGATACACCACAGGCAGCTGTTAAGCTGATGCATGTTTATCTGAGTCTTTGTCAATGCACTCTAAATATTTGTCCAGTTATAACATTAATCCATTGACTATTATTTGAATCTTTCTATGGTATAGATACATGTCTAGACCCTCATAGTCCCATCCTTTACATACATATATGAGTGGAAAACTGCGTAAATATGTAAAACTATTAAAACGTAGCTTGTAGGTACCTGTAGATAAGGACCAGCTGCTCGGTGAATGGCACCGTCCACACCACCTCCAGCCCTTAGGGCTGAGTTAGCCGCATTCACAATAGCATCAACCTGTAAAGATTTTTTATTCATAACTTAATTTACAGTCACACCAGAAAAGTTTAACATTAATAAGAATGCTGAAAACAATGACATGATGTCTTCTTTAGACAACAAATTGAGTACAAATCACTCAACCTGTAAATATTTTTTATTCATAACTTCATTTACAGTCACACCAGAAAAGTTTTACATTATTAAGAATGCTGAAAACAATGACATGATGTCTTCTTTAGACAACGAATTGAGTGCAAATCACTCAGTTACTAGTATAGTATTATAATATCTGTGACTCAGTCATCAGAGGCGGATCCAGGATTTTATTTTGGGGGGGGAGGGAATTTTGACAAAGTTTAAAGAAAGGGTTAATAATTATCACAAGTAAACAAAAACATTAAAGGTTATTAGCATTTTTACAAAATAAATCATTGAGTCACGCGCGGGCGGCCTCGGAGGAGGGGCGGCGGCGCGATGCAGCGCCTAAAAAAATTCATTAAGTGTGTAAGGTTTTTATGGTATTCTTTTGTTTTCCGAACATTAAAAGGTAGTACAGAAAAGTTTAATCCGTGGGCCGTGAGCGTTATTAAAGTAAAGTAAAAATGTTCTTTATTTACATAATAACTAGTGCAACAGACATAATGAGTCTATAGGCTCCTGAACTAGTTTAAAACTGTGTTTCAGGAGCCAGTATGCTATGCGCCTCGCAGTTCGAATTACAAAGATTGTGTAGGTACTTAAAATTAATATATGGACTGTCGTATAACTTAATACATATTTGTAAATTGTAAAATGTACAATTTTCTCTACAACCTTGCTTAGGTACTAAACTTATATTTTTTGTTATTATGACCAGTATTGTCGCAGAGCCTCTCTTTGAGAACGGCTGCTCTAAGGGGATTTAAAAAAGTGATTTCTAGTTTAGTTTTCAAGAAAATTCGGCAATTTTTAATTTAACTTCAAGTTAAACCCATCAAATTTTTCACTTAGTAAATAAATAAGGCGTGTTTCAGTATTTTTGTTAATTTATCCCTTGAGGTAGGTGCAGGAATTCCGTTACTTAGTTTTGTAGTTAAAACCATGACAATTTATACATGTAAAATGTAAGCTTACCTCCAACTGTGTAATGTCCCCTTTATAGATAGAAACTCTCTCAATAAGCTCCTTATTTTTTGCAGCATCGAGTTTTATCTTTTTCCACACGGCTAGATCATCCAGAGTATGTTTTCTATCTACAATACCCTTGTTTTTAATAACATAAATGCGCCACGGGTCAACATTGTCCAGAATTAGGTAATCTGGCGATTTGTACAGCTTTCTTTTTTCATCTATCGGCAGGGAAAGAATTCTTGCCTTTTCAGTACTCCATTTGCTTTGAGTGGTCATCTTGGGAAGTGATGGAAAAACGTGATTGAAAAGCTTTCTTCGTGGAATATGTAAGATATTTGCGTAGAAATCCGTAATTTGCCGGTTTCGGTGATAAACACGATGATAGCATTTTGACAGATAGTGATGTGATTCGGCATGTATGTATGTTCGTATATTTTTATTATTTTTATCGAATAGACAAAAATGCTGTTGACCGCAGATGGCCATGACAGCGTTACCGTATGTTCGTCTACTAATTTTCACACGAATTATAACAAGAAACATTACCTGTAGGGCAAGCACGGGGATTGTTGTCTATACTTTATCCAACGAGCTTGTAGATTTTTCGTAAACAAACGTAATCAGCTGATTTTTAGGGTTATCACCATGAAATGACACAGGCCTAACGTAATTCCAATGATTTCACCCATAGATTCCGTTAGATTTGTTACTTTTTTCAATCTTTACTTCATATCTATGCAATATCTAGTTGTAGCAATTTACAAATCGTCATTATTTGGTCAAAAACGAAGATTCAAATGACCAGATATTTTTATCTTTTGTTAAAGTGCCAACCCTAACGAATCTTAGTTTTGACGTCATGGGATGCAAACAATTGGTATCTTTTGAACTATGCTTCCCAATTTAGGATAGCACTATGACCATACTTATTTCCTATACAGAGCAGTATTTTATTTTTAGCCGGATTATTGAAGAACGAATGGAACGTAAACTCAACACTGAGCGAGTGCTGCCAGCTGGTCTTAGCTACCCTATTGAGTGTAGTTTTAGGGCGCTTTAGGGTGTGTTCCCATTTTTTTTAGTGACGATAGATAGTCGTGCAGTTTAGACGTGGGTCGTTACGTCATTTTCAAGAAACGTAACGAAACCAGTGACTTGATCGGCGTCACCTGTTTTAAAACTAGTGATTTTTGTAACCAGTTTCTTTTATTCTGCTACTGTGATTGTTTGTATAAATAACTCAACCACCAATACAGTTACTCGCGAAACGAAAATTATTGAAATCACATAACTGTTTGTTTGTAAACAGTTTAATCAATAACGTAGGACAAACAAATTAACTTTCCTTCATACTTTATTCAGGCTTAGGACTGACTGCATTAAATGTTATTGCTTTTTATAGTAATTATGATTAGTGCTAACTATAAAACTATGATTTTAATAAAATTTTGTTTACTTTAATTATAGATAAAAATTACAGTTTATTTAGGTACATTATTTGGCTATTTACATTTTTTAACATTTTTCAGTTTCATAACTGTCATTTGTTTATTTCACTTATTTTACACTATACAATAGTTTTGTTTGGAAATATACAATTTTTTAATGTTATACAGTTTTTCAGTTTTTTTGCGGTAGCGCGGTGCGAAAGAAATGAAACGCACAGGGCAGAGTACAGTAACGCATTCCAAAAATCACTACTTTGTCATTTGACTCGAAACTAGTTATTCGGTTACATGCTGCGTAGCTAGTTACTGTAACTAGTGACGTGAAATAACGCCCACGTCTAGTGCAGTTTAAAGCATCGTGGCTTGTAAACACGATGTCCCAAAACTCCACGTCAAGACGGAAACAAGTGACAGGCCAAGTCAGGGTATTTATCACAAGAAATTTAAAAAAATCTAAGTGACCTATTTGTAAAGAAAAGGTAAATATAAAAAAAAATCGAGATCGTCTACAACCTGTGATGGTCTTTTAACCTTGTTTACTGCATTTTTTTTTCAATTTTATTTTTAATCTGAATCCTGAGTAAATTGTTGCAATGAGAGAAAAAATATGAAGTACTTTTAGTTTTTTATTATTAAATATAAAATAATATGATATATAAATATAATTGAAATCCTTAAAATGGCTAAACAAAAAAATCTAAATATTATCAAAGACCCAGGAAAAATCTAAGAAATCAATGATGCTTAGAAAATATGGTCAATGTAAAGACATAAAATTAAGAACGTCTATTTACTAATGGGCCTGGGCCTGAAACGCCTTCCTTCCAATGGAACCTCATTGACAAATAATAATCTAGCTAATCTAAATCTTCCACACTATTGATTTATGAATTGAACTCTACCAGTAAAAATCGTTTCATTTTTACATTTACAAGATTATTTCTTGGATTATGTTTTTTTTATTTAACAATGATTTGAACAATGCTTTCTTCAAGACCGAAGGGTGAGACTTGAGAATTTTCAGCAAAACCAGTGTAAAATTACAAAAATATGTAAATCTACGTACGTAAAATTATGTGTGTAAAAGTATGAGGATAAAAATGTAGCCACTGCTGTCACTGCACCCTGCTTGGGCATCATTGTGTCATATACTTTACCTAGATACTAATGCCACAGTATAAATAATAATATACAGTAGGCCTTTGATATCGCGGAACCTGCCGACAAGTGACGCGACCAGGTAATCAGGCCAGGGTTGTCACCATGCTAGCACAATGCTAGTGTTAAATGAAAACTTTTAATTATTTATTATAAGGAAACATCATCATAAATAAAACATTATGATTTTATTTTTGGTGATTTTTCAAATGCCTCGCCCCTTGCCCCCCGCACGATTGCCCTGTCTAAATGCCTTCGTCGAACAACTGTATGCAAAAGTTGGCTGTGCTAATACTTACAAATCTACAGAATTATTACAATAAAATTTGAATGAATGAACGAATGATAACATAACTTTATTTTCCCCGTTTTTCTGACAGAGTGGGTAACACTACCCACGATCGCCATTTTATTTCCTCACTTGACTTTCTTGCTTTGTTGTGGTTAGTTCAAGTAATTCTCTCCTTTTGTGCTCTCTGCTTACGTTACGTTGTTTTCGTTGAGTTTATCGTTGTTTCTTGAGTTTTTGTTATTGTTGAGTGTTACTGTTGAGTTTTTGTTGTTTGTTACGTTTGTTGTTTTGATACAATGAGCAATGAACCTGGCCCGAGTTCGTTGAAGCTCTTTGCTTCGCCCAAGAAGAAGCGTCAAAAGAAAACGCCTCTCAGTTCTGCAGAGAAGCTCACGATTATTAATATTTATAAACTGGTGGAAGAAACTTGGCCTCGAGACCAATTTCCCTATAAGCAGGAGATGGTGAAAAGGACTGCCGATACCGCTGGAGTTGGCGTCAGTACGGTGTGGAAAGTCCTGAAAGGCTATTCTACTGAGCATCGCGTTCAGTCACCAGCACCTCTACCTCCAAGAGTAGCCAAAATTGACAAACTCTTGGACTTTGAACTAAGTGCCATACGAAGAAAAGTGCATGAATTCTTCTTCAGAAATGAAATCCCCACACTAAACAAAGTGTTAAATTCGGTTAACGAAGATGATGACCTACCAAATTTCAAAAGGAGTACATTTGCAAAGCTTTTAGCAAAGCTAAAAATAAAACACCTGAAAAGATCACGTAACAGCAGTCTCATTGAAAAACATTAAATAGTAAGGTGGAGGCGCAATTATTTGCTAAAAATTGCCAAAATGAGAGAAGAAGGGCGCAAGATATATTATACAGATGAAACATGGTTAAACGAAGGTAATTTACTCATTGTTTATTATCCTTTTTAGTAAATAATTATATTAAATATCAAACATGTAGTCGTTAAACTGAACTGAACTGAACTTTTGTATGTTATGTTTACATATGATAACATTGTTTCTTGTTTTTGTAGGTCATACGAAAACGAAGGTGTGGCAAGACATGACAATACAGTCAACAAGGCAGGCACACCTGGAAGGCCTTTCTACAGGACTCAAAGGGCCTTCTGGAAAAGGAAAACGCCTAATAATAGTACATATTGGTATGTTATCTGTTGTATTTTCATGAATCAGGATAATTTATTTAAACAATAGCATCAACATATCAAAGAAGTAGCACCATGGTCAAGTATGAATATGTATAGATTGAGTATTATTATTGCATCTTGTAATATCATTGATATTTTTATGGGTGGTGATGCAATAAGGTCAGTTTTCACCAATAGATAATCGGACAATTAGGCAGCTTTCAGTTAAATGTATCAAAACTTGTGTCAATAACATCAAATCAACTGTTTAAAGTTTAATATTTGTTTTTTTTTTTCTAGGAAACGAAGATGGATTTTTGAATGGTGGAAAATTAATATTCGAAAGCAAAAGTGGTGATGGAGATTATCACAAAGAAATGAACGCAGAAGTATTTGAAAAGTGGTTCAAAAAAATTATAGATTTAATTGAGCCAGAATCAGTTATAGTAATGGACAATGCTCCCTATCACTCTCGTCGCCTGGAACGAGTACCAAACATGCAATGGAAAAAAGCTGACATCCAAGATTGGTTAAATAGCAAGGGTATCTCGTTCCAGGACACTATGATAAAAAGGGAGCTTATCGATTTGATACAATCAATAAAACATAATTACATGGCCTATGCCACTGACACATTCGCAAAAGAAAAAAATATTGAAGTCTTGCGATTGCCCCCCTATCACTGTGAATTAAACCCAATAGAAATGATATGGGGGCAAGTCAAAGGCCATGTTTCAGATAAAAATAAAACATTTAAAATGCATGAATTGAAGATTTTATTAGAAGAATCTATGAATTTGATAACACCTGCAGCATGGCAAAAATGCATAGACCATGTTATACAAGAAGAGAAAAAAATGAGGGAACTGGATGGTATTACAGATAATGTAATTGATCAATTTATCATCCAGGTGTCCGGAGATACATCAAGTAGCTCAGATTCTGACAGTGATGATGATAATTGATTGTTGTCTATCAATAATGTCCCAGAAGAGAGACACATGTATACTAAAGATTGAAAATATAAAATGATGATAATTAAATTAACTAATGATAATGTCCCAGAAGAGAGACACATGTATACTAAAGAGTAAAGACATAAAATGATGATAACTAAATTAACTAATGATGCAACAATAAATTATTCCTATAATTTGCATTTATAGTCTTATTTCATCTCCTTTACCTTGTATTTCCTTTTTAAGGATAGGTAACAATAAAAAGTAGTACTGATTTCACAAGACTACCTTATTTACTTATGCCAACTATTATTCACATTAAATATCACTACCCAGAGACATCTATCAAAGCTCAAAATAGCCGCCATATGAGTATAGCTTGGTAGGTTATGTACTAATTTGTTCAATTTTAGTTAGGTATGTCATAGGTTTTATAATTATTTCTTTCTTTGCGTCAGTTAGAAATCAAATAAGACCTAAATTATGTATATCCTAAATACGCAAACGAAGCCGCAGGCAAGAGCCAACCACATTATTAAAAATGTTTTTCACCCCTGCATCAGCTGATTGAACTGTCAGTGGCTTTGTTATTGAAAATTCTACAAGCTCGATGGATAGAGTATAGGGTAGAATAGAAAAATTCCGTCACTTTGTCATCGAATGATTTGAAATTCATTCCTTCAACTTCAATAATGTACGCAATGTATGACAATGCGTTGTCATTATTGTCTATTCTACCCCAAAGAACAATCCTCATGCTTGGCCTACATGTCCTACTCTGTGTCATTCATTAGTTTAATTAATCTTACGTCACTTAATAAATTCTAGTTTTGTCTGTTACTCTGTGCCAATATTGGATACTTTATCCTGATTTTCATAAATTGTAATTTTCTAAAAATTATGTATGATGTATACGTACAAAGAAATGGTTTCGCCATGTCATAAAAAAACAACGTCACGCACGTTACTATTTTTAATGAATTCGATTCGAACTCAATTTTTGTAATTCCTTAAACTACAACACTACTACTGTCATTTGGCAAAGTCAAACGTGCTGCCATAACAAAAAAAAAACATTTCACAATGCTTGATTAATTGCTTGATGAACACGTAATCATTTGTTACGTCATCATCAATTTGGTAGTTTTTAGTCAAGGTTCAAAAAATCATAATGAGAAGCTTACACATCGAAGATAAAATCACTGGTAAAAATCTTTATTTTGGAACATAACTTGTTCCTGCCTTGTGATATTATGATTGTGTTCAGATATTAATGCGAACGGGATTTTACTAGATTAATTTTTAACAAGGTGTAGGTAGTTACATTCTAAAAATATGTTTTAAAGCAGCTAGTATAGTATATAATATTAAAATAATATCATAATATAGTATTATAATATCTGTGAAGCAGCCTTCTAGTACAGAAATGGGTTAGTTAATAAAAGTACCTACGTAGGCAATTACGGAATTTATGATTGTTTGTCAGGGTGCGTAATATGTGTGTATGTGGTCTCTTTAGAGTTCTTGCAACAGGAGTTGGCATATATATACAAAATAAAACTTTCACAGAGGCATTAAACAAAAGCTTATGATAGGTATCATAAACTAGCCTTAATCGATTTTTGAAAATTCTTTTGTTAAACAGAACAATAAGATAAATTAGGTGGTGGCGCTGATTTGGGTTGGGGTAGCGCTCTAAGAAAGTTGGGTGTTTACGTACGTTTTGCTTGTATCGGTGACATTTAAATTACATGGCATGATAATGTGGCTTGATTGTTTACTATATTTATTCAATATTCTGGCAACCGGAAAATCTGCCATACAATAATTCTCCACGTCGTGAGCGTGCGTTTTATCTAGTTTTTCGGCGTTTTTTATTCGATTGAGTGAATTTATATGCCATGAACTAGAATAAATTAACCCAGTAGAAACCCCTCTTTGTTTTGCAGACTTATAAAATTAAAACGGCCAGGTAATCTGAGTGCTATCGTATCGTTACTTGCAGTCAACCGTTCATGCCGGTCTTTGTTGTAAAATAATTTATATGTTTTAGGTATGAAGACCTTGGGCCTTCTTCTGGTCGCTGCGCTTAGCATTACGCTATGCTCAGCTGTAGATAGAAATAATTTCAAGAGTTGCGATCAGTCTGGTTTCTGCAAAAGACTACGTGCATTGAAGCCCGAGAAATCAGAATATACTCTGAACTTGGACTCTGTTATTGTCCACGGGAACGTTCTATCGGCTGAGGTGGTCACCATCGATGTGGAATCAGAGAAGAAAACTGTCTTGGTGAGTGTCTGCTTCGATATCATAGCTGCTGGGTGTCATCTAAAAACTATTTGGGTGCTAGCCAAGATATTCCTAATTTTTCTCTAATCTATGCAATGCATTTACTCTTGATTTTACTATCAATCGAACATAGGAATCATGGTGATTATTGCCAAGATTTAAATAAGAGTAGGTACCTACTACTAAATCTACTGACAGTAGTTTATAAATTAAATAAATAGACTAGACATATTTGCATTATTCACACACCTTAATCTGGCCAAAACATAGCGCAGCGTAAGCGTGGTATTTAATTATTTATTTGTGTTACACAGGCAGCTGTTAAGGTGACGAGTGTAAATCTGAGTGTTTGTCAATGCACTTTAAATATTAATATTTGTCCAGTCTAGTTTTAAAAGACTTCACTGAGTGAGCACTGATCACTGATTCCTGTTACCGGTTCCAAGTTTTCACTATGTGATTCGGCAGTATGTGCTCTCTGGGTTTCTTGGTACTTGGCCTGTGTTGCCGTTACCTAACACAACACAAATATGGATGATAGATTTAGTATAACCGCTGCCATCAAAATTTAATAAAGTACATCAGTCGCCCTGTGACTATGATTGCTGTAACACACTGGAAACATACACTCAATTAATACCAGATAAATAATTGTAAATTATATTATGTACTTACATTATAAAAGAGTTATTCACTACAAATTCAACTTGATTCTGTAAATGTTCTTAAAGTTAATCTTTGGCTCGTTAAACTAGTTCAGGAGCATAAGGAATCATTTCATGTTGTTGTCAATATGGGTCTCTTGCAGACTAAATAGGTGTGTTCAACACCATCACGATCCATACTTGGACACATCACCATTTATCAACATGTGGGATTATGGTCAAACAAAGGCCTGTCCTTAATTTATATTCTTTTTTTAAATTTAATATTATGTGCATTCATTCATGTGACACTAAAAATTATATAAGTAAATTTAGGTGCATCCATAAATAAATAAATAATGCTGGATAATTCACACAGCATTATCTAGCCCCAAGCTAAGCAGAGCTTGTGTTATAGGTACTAGATAACTGCAATACTTAATACAATACACTACATAGATAGAATTTTTTCAAAATATTTCAAAAGTATGAAACCTACAGAAATTTGATAACTGGTTGGAAATGTCCAAACTGATACCTTTCATTTGATACCCCACTCGGTGAGGTAGTCCCCCCTATTGAAAATTATCCCCCCCCCCTTTTTGATCATTTTTAAAAGTGTTATTTTTACAGACTTCTCTATATTTTTCGTGCAAAACTATAGATCCATATCTATAAACGCTCCATACATTTTACATGGATCGCTCTGCAATCTTCGGAGATAGGGGTCAGAATGGGTATTTTTTCGACTTATTTCGAAATATTTTAAAAAGTATGACGCCTACAAAAATTTTAAAAACTATTTTGAAATGTACAAACTGATACCTTTCATTTGATACCCCACATGACCCTGTAGGTGTCTTTTAAAATTTCGGCATCATAATTTGTATGGAAAATATTCATTTTTATTTTTCATTTATTTTTCTTTAAATCTGTACAGGCGCACGAAATGTATTATTATTTTAAATTTCAAGTTGATAGCTGCATTAGTTGCTGAGTTATTAAGGAGGGAAAAAAGGACAGACAAAGCGAGACCATAAGGTTTTCGAAACCGATCTTCGATCTTCGAAACCCTAAAAACTGGGCTAGACTATCAACTCTTAGTAGCCAGACTCTAAAATATTTTTTTACAAGACTTACCAATTTCATTACCTGACTAATTTCCCTCCTCAGTGGCACTATGCACTACGGCTGTCTGCTCTGGTTGATGGAACGTTCCGGGTGGAGATAGATGAAGCTGATCCCATCTACCCACGGTACAGGACCCAGCTGGCTCTGAAGGGGGAGCCGCAGCCTGATGCGTAAGTCATTATATATTCTATACAAGCTTTTAACTAACTTCGATTAAAGGAGGAGGTTCTATGTTTGTCTGTATGTTTGTGTTGTGTATGTGTGTTTGTTTATTTTCAATTCCTACACTATTGTACAGAGAATTTTCCGAAATGGTTCCCTAAAAAAATATTCCCGAGGGTTTAGTATTTATTTTAACCTGCAAAACTTAAAAACTAAAATTGAGGATTCTAAGTCGGATTTTAGTTTTCTCAACAATAAAAAATTTAAAAATATGTTTATTTTTGTACTAAGTACTATCTTACAGTAACTTTCCTGCGGTCTCCACACTAGGCAAAGCCTGTTACGCAGTTAACAAATAAGTTAAAAATAATATTTATTATAAACAAGTCTTAAGGCTGCACAAGTCGTCCGGGCGAACTCCTCAGTGGGCGCGCGCGGCCTAAATGTAACAAACTTTCTCTCATCTCACCTGACATAATAGACATCTCCGCGTGCTATACTTAAATCTTTAAAACTACGCAACGGATTTTGATGCGGTTTTTTTAATAGATAAGAGTGATTCAAGAGGAAGGTTTATTCAGGGATGTTACGGAGCTCCGACTCCGATTCCGATATGTCGGAACTTCCGATTGATACTACACCTTCGGTTCCGACTTCGGTTTCGAAACTTTCAATCGGAGGTTTTAATCGGAACTGACTCATTTTAATTAGATAACTCTTAGATTCTGATTTGGACAATGAAGCTGAAAACAAGTGCGATTTGGAACTACTTTATTGAAGTTTGTGCAGATATAGTCAAAAGATATTTCACGACAGGCAGTCGACTACTTTGTTTAATGTCATTTTAAGTCTGTGCATGCTACTGAATACGAAGAATTTATCAATTAGAAACTGAAAAGATATGAGTACAGCCTTCGACTACAAGAAACTTTGATGAAGAATCAAAAATGGTGTAGTTCTGATGCTAAATAGGTAGATGGAAATAGACAGATTGATTTCTGAAGTGATAGCTTTGCAAGATCCTCTTCAATTTCGTTGAAGGAATTGGATTTCGGTGACTTATAAAGCTAATTGTGTCGAATTATCAAGGGGAAGACAGTTTTTTACCGAATATATCTGGCGGCACATAAAATAAATGATCTATTGAAACAATAAGAGAAAATCCTGCAAATCAGAAAATCCTGCGCCTACTGGTGCAGCTGCTGCAGGAATATATATGCCATCACCTTCGAATCCGCCTCCGCTTCCGACTCCGGTTCCGGTTCCGATTCCGACTCCGACAAACCAAATTTTAAAACTCCGACTCCGACTTCGGTTCCGTTAAACCACCTCCGTAACATCCCTAGTTTATATGTATAATACATGCATAATATTATAGTAGAGAAACACTGATAATTTTAGAGGTTTCTAATGTGATGTCGTAAATAAACACATTTTTTTGCGCTTACATTGCAAACGCTGGCTAAACCCTACGAGATAGATTAAAATAATGTACTAGGTACAGTATTGTACACCTTAAAAAGGTCTACAAAAAAGTCCGAGAGTCTATTTCTTAGGGATAACCCACAATAACCATTTTTAGGGTTTTGAAGATCGAAGATCGGTTTCAAAACCCTTATGGTCTCGCTTTGTCTGTCCTTTTTTCCCTCCTTAATAACTCAAAAACTACTGCAGCTATCAACTTGAAATTTAAAATAATAATACATTTCGTGCGCCTGTACAGATTTAGAGAAAAATAAATGAAAATAAATGAAAAATGAAAATGAATATTTTCCATACAAATTGTGATGCCGAAATTTTAAAAGATACCTACAGAGTCATATGGGGTATCAAATGAAAGGTATCATTTTGTACATTTCAAAATAGTTTTTGAAATTTTTGTAGGTTTCATACTTTTTAAAATATTTCGAAAAAAGTCGAAAAAATACCCATTCCCCCCCCCTATCTCCGAAGATTGCAGAGCGATCCATGTAAAATGTATGGAGCGTTTATAGACATGAATCTATATTTTACAGGAAAAATATAGAGAAGTTTGAAAAATGAACAGTTTTTGAAAAATGGTCATAAAGGGGGGGAATAATTTTCAAAAGGGGGAGCTACCTCACCGAGTGGGGTATCAAATAAAAGGTATCGGTTTGTACGTTTCAAAACAGTTTTTCAAATTTCTGTAGGTTTCATAGTTTTTGAAATATTTTGAAAAAAGTCGAAAAAAAACCCATTCCCCCCCCCCTATCTCCGAAGTTGGCCGAGCGATCCATTTAAAATGTATGAAGCGTTTGTAGATATGGATTTCTATTTTACAGGAAAAATATAGAGAAGTCTGTAAAAAGAACACTTATTGAAAAATGGTCAAAAAGCAATAATTTTCAAAAGGGGGGCTACCCCACCGAGTGGGGTATCAAATGAAAGGTATCGGTTTGGACATTTCAAACCAGTTTTTCTAATTTCTGTAACTTTCATACTTTTTGAAATATTTCGAAAAAAGTCGAAAAATTTACCATAACCCACCTTAACCGAACCACCCATTTAACCGAAGCATGCAGAGAGATTTATCTGAAATGTAGGTTGGTACCTACTATTCTTAGGTATTCGCTAAATTGCGAAGTCTCTAACCGGTACTTTTGGTACATATTTGTTGACAAACGTTCAAAACCCTCGGCGCGCGAGTTACACTCGCACTTGACGGATCTTGTTTTATTACTGGCCGGGGGGCCGATTCTATAGTATATTTAGTATCAGCATTGCACCCGTGCAGCCGGGGCGGGTGGCTAGTTGTTCATAAAACGGCCGCGTAAAAAAATTTAACAGACTTAAGTTTAGAAGCTTGTATTTTTCAAATGTTCTGTTCCCCCGTAGTCGTAATGCTCCCCCGGGTTCAAGGCGAGGGGGTTCTGGGGGGGCACGGGGGGATTACAGCAAATATACTTTTTTACGGTTTTGGGTGTATAGTATACAAACATAGATAATGACGAAATAAAATGATATTATCCTTAGTTCTGGATGGTCAACATCAAACGTATTATTTACCCTTCCACGTTTTAATGGAATGATGAGCGACTTTTTAGCCTTAAATTATCAATATTACCTTTAAGACGCTACCCAAACAGCGACACCGTAGAAAGTACACTTTTTCGTCGCACCGTTAGCCTTTCTCCGACATATTACAAGCCCAAAAAAAAAACAGTGTATAGTCAAATGTATGGAAAAAAGACTTATACAAAAATATTTTATAAAACGATCTAGGATCTTGAAAAAAAAAAATCACAAGAAAGAACAAGAAAAAAATTTTTCGTCTCGAAATGCTCAATATTTTGAGTGACAACCATTAATTATTTTAATACTATATGAAAGGAAATTTTATCAACAAAAGAAATATGTACAAAGTTTTAAATAAATAAAACCATTAACATAATAAAACCCAAAAAACACATTTTTGTAAGGCGTTTAGCGAAGTAATTGCAAAAATGATAATATTTTGCCAATAGAATTTCAACCTTATTACTCAAACATCCTTTTCAATATATGCTCAAAATAGCTTCCAGTAGCTTCATTCGGAGGCTGGATGCCTCCTCGGACGGACGTGAGGTTATGTAACTTTTTTCGCGATGACAGCTGGGTTCGACGGACGAATTACGATTTTCGACAACTTTTGTTTTGCGGGTTAAATGGTTCATTCGTCATTGAAATAAAGTCTATATTTGATTGAAGCTAAGCCAAAAGAAATTTGCAGGAATTTTATTCATTGACAGACCTACCAATTAAGTAGAATAGGTTTATAGTGGTTTTATCTCTGGTAGCTAGATAGGTAGGTATTACTCAACATGTTTACAGCACGAAAAGTATTGGTCGAGTTAAAATATGTTAAATAGGTAGGGCGATTTTGATGACCTTATATATAAATAAACAATGCTGAAAAATTAAAATAGGAGCCATTTGCATTTTTTTTCTCGTAGTTCTACCAGTAGAACTACAGGCAAATTTAAATTACTCGTAGTTCTATCGGTTTGTTCTCTTAGAGAAGAGAGATTCTCAAAAGGACAGATACTCAAAAATAATAATTTACTTTAAATTTTTAATAACTCATAGAAAAACCTCATCGGAGCGGTTTGTCATAACTTTTTTGTTATTGGCAATATGTGTACATTGACATCAATATAATATTTTTTTTTTTAGCGTAACAAAGAAGTCAAGTAAAGGAGATGTTTAAAGACGCTAAAAACGTAATAAACATGCAAAACAATTGTATTTCCAATGACAGTTGTCAAAATTATTGTTAATCACTCATGTTAATCATAATCACTCATGAGTTCTTGGAAGGCAGCAACATAATAAAGAATACTTTATATCGGTATGAATATCAATTTGGATAGCAAGGCATGGTCTGTTGTGGTTTTTATGATTATTTTGTAGAATTACAATCTAAACTAAAACTATCTTCATGATTGTTGCGTTTTATTTCCGGAAAATAAAATTAATTATGTAAGCGAGTAGTACTGAGATTGTGTACAAAATTATATCCGTGAAATTCATCATTCAGCATTCCAACATTCACGTATTTTATTTTACGAATATTTTTATAGATATATATTTATATATTTTTATAGTATCGATTTATAGATTATCTTTTAAAGGGAAATGTATACGATTCTACAACAAAACTCCTAAAGAGTTAAAAGTTATCAAAAAATAATTTCAAACAATTTGTAAAACATATCCTTTGTTAAAAAGGCTTACTACAAAATATCAGACTATCTCTAGAGGATAAAAAACTTAGGTACCTATTGCTAATAGTATTGCTCCAGCTCGAAAACTAACACCCTAACAAGGTAAAGGTTTCTTGTTCGCTTCTTTACTTTACCTTAAAAAGATTGAAGTGAACAATAAATTAAAGTAATCACTTTATTTCCCAGTTTTACTCTTGAACCTTATTTGAATTTATTGACGTGTCCAAGACTCCTGTAAGGGGTAAAGGAAATAAAGCACTGTTATATTTCATTTTATATCTGATTATTTGATTGACGACCTCTGTGGCGCGGCGGGGAAAGGTCCACCTGCGACACAGGAGGTTACAGTTAGTTTGATTCCCGCCTCAGGACAAATGTTTGTACCATCTGCAGATATTTATTCCAGGTGTTCTGGATGTCATAATCATAATCACTTTATTGCATGTCTTATGTATATAAAAAATATCTAGTGTGTAGTCTATTTAATAAGTTTATCAAAATAAGTATACCATAACACAAGCTCTAATTACTTTGGGGTTAGATGATGTTGTGTGGCTTGTTCAGCATTATTTATGTTTTAATTTTTTTTTGAGAAAGCCCTCCAAAACCAAATCGAAATATCTTCAACGATTGACACTTTTGTAATCCATTTAGACCTCAGTTGTTTTGACTAAATTAGTATATTTTTTTAATGTATAAAGTATTATCATAATGGTCGGTGATATTGTCAGCACTTTAACATGCATGAAGATGATATTATTTTTTTAAGTGTTTCTGATTTCTATGAATAACTATCGATGAATGTAATTTTTATTATAATTGAGAAGCTACAATGAGCGACATAGGTTTTATTAAGGTATTTTACATGCAACGATAGCAAAGCCGCGGGCAAATGTTAGTTAACATTACATTATTACCTTGTGATTGTGCTATCAACCAAAATAAAACAAAAGTTTGCCTCTTCTACAACAGATAAATTTGGCATAAGTCTATGTTAAAAATAAGCGCCTCTGCCTACCACATTTGGTAATATTGACATGCAATCTGACAGTCTTAGTTTTCCACGGCAGCGCCTTAAGTCTCATATTAGATTTCGTTTGTAACAAAAAAAGAAATTTAAAAAAAGACATCATCCTCTTGCAGCATCAAGCTCATCTCCAATGAAAACGGAAAGCTGACCCTCAAGAACACCCAAGGCCACAAATGCATCATCACCGCAGAGCCCCTCAAGTTTGAGTTCCTCGATAAGAATGGAGCAGTCGCTGTGATGTTGAACGACAACGGACAGATGTTTGTGGAGCCTCTGCGGGTGAGACGGGAGAAGATGGATGATGAGGAGTCAGAGATTGATGCTATTGTGAGTGTCCTTTATGTTTGTGTTGTAGCTTTTAATGTTTCTGAACTGGTGAAGGGTTTTCTACAGTTGGTACCAAGCTATAGGCTAGTGTGCTAAACAATTCTAATTAGTCCATCTGTTATATTATCAGAAGATATTGTTTTATTGCACTTTATTTATTGCACTTTATTCTTCATTTTATTGCACTACATTTATTTATTGCACGTATTTTTTCTTTTGTTGATTAAACAAAAAATTATGAAGATATAGCCAGTTAAGTTCCGTGTGACGTCACACCTTGCGACACTTTAGCTATGTGTGACGTCACAACCCCAACTCCCTAACTTTAAGGCTTGGTAGGCCAGCAGAGGCCACATATTTGTGATTGTTAAAACCATCTGCGACTTAGAAAACAGTGTTTAAAATTCAGAAAAAAAGATATATGTTACCTAAGGATCTAGTCTAGTAAAGTCGCATTCAGTTACAAGATCTAATGAACTTCACATGTAGAAAATAATCCCAAAGTTACCCCTTTTTATAACGTATTTTCAATACTATGACTAGCGAACTACTGATGTCACACTTTTTTTTGTACTTAAATAAGGAAACTTAATATTTCTAAACAAATTCGCAGAGTTTGGCTTGATAAAATGATTTTCTTAATCACCATGGTTAAATAACTACAAAAACACGAGCGCGGCGGCGTGGCAGGCGCGCATTTTCCCTTACGCCTACTGCTGCAGGACTACCTGGCCTTGTGATTTTTGAATAATCGCCTGTCTAAACCGGTAATTGAAACCGCTAAATTGTAAAAAAAACACTCGTAATTTTACGATAAGTACCAATCAAATGACTCAATCGCAAGGATTTTTTTTAAATAACATAGGATCTTAAATCATAATCATACATCACCGCCTTAGTAACTCGGGAGCGTCCCGTCCCCCGACCCTTCCCTTGCCCCCCGCACGAGTGCCCTGTCAAAACGCCTTCGTCGAACGACTGTATGCATATAGGTAGTCTGTGATATTAGTGTGGTGCATCTGGGTCAATAGTGCATACAATCCTTTGTATACCTTATCTAACTGGCATTGCCCCATTACTTCAGTATGTCAGTGTCAACGATCTCGTATTATCTCGTACGTGACTGATAAAACTCTTCCTATTTCTGTTATTGACGAGTTAATCTTCGATCTCATCTTATGAGTGTTTTCTTTGTATTATAAGTACCTAGGGATTTGCAAAACAAAGAAAATCTATAAATGTAACTCACCTCAACAGCCTATATTGGTCCACTGCTGGTCTCAAGCCTTCCCCTGATAAGTGCCTTAATGGCTTTTATCTCTTGGGGGCCCATAATCCTTACGCTGGGCATGCGGGTTGGGGATCGTGGTTCGGTAGAATTGTCCTGCAGGGGGCGCTGCTGCCCGCCCCCGGTGTTAGTCGCCTCTTACGACACCCGTGAGAGCAGTTAGGGGGTGGTGCAACTTCTAAGCCAGCATTACACGGATATATAAATAAATGACACGTGTAATAAATGTATGTGTGTGTGTATTTATATGTAACGCTCATACGCAACATCATAATACACGCTCATAATACAAATCCTGCTTGCTAGCTGGAAATTCCTTTAACTAAGATTTTATTTAAGAAGGAAATTTATGAAGGAACTGGTTCAAGAAACCAAATAATTAGTAATTATAATATAACCTACGAATTAAAACAGAACTTTATGGTGAGTTGTTGAATTTAAGCGGGTTAACTACGATCCTATTTTGTGTTGGAAGAACACCAACGTTTTACATTCATAATGAATTCGTCAAACTACGAAAGTTTTTTAGTAAAATAAGTTGTACATAACTGCCTTACATTCAATGCTCAGATAATACTTCAGGCAAAACCCACTTTGTTTGGGGGGATATTCTAATATGCTGATGTGAGTACATACATCATGCATGTCACTTCACATGAAGCCTCGGGCAGAAGCTATTTGAGTACTTCTAAGACGAGCTTATGCCACAAACAAAACAGAAACAAGAAGGTATTATCATTATCAGTCAAGTATGTGATAAGAAGATCAATGAGTTTTATCTTGATAAACAGGATCATAGATTGATGCAATGCATAGCTCTGACAGACCCCACATTAAGATCTCGTCATCATGATCTGCAGATCTTGCGAACACCATGAATGTTTCATCATCAAAGATACGTTTACTACTGAGCATGGTTTTCGCCATAATCACCACGCTTGGCAGATTGCCTCATTGGTCCAGCGGTCAGCTGGTTCAACCGCTGACTATGAGGTTCTGGTTTCAAATCCCGGGTCGGGCCAAGTTGATGTTGGGGTTTTTCTGGCAAGAAAAATTCACAGTAGCAGCCCGGAGTCAGGAAGTTGGCGGTGTTACACCCCCGTGCCTCGGAAAGCACGTTAAGCCGTTGGTCCTGCGCTTGACCTCTCCCGTTGTGTCGGTCTGCCGTCTTATCGGATTATGAGAGAGGGAATAGAGAATGCACCTGTTTGCGCACACACTTGAGCACTATAATCCAATTTTCATGCTTAATTCATTTAGCGAACGTCTCATTTAGATGCGAATGGAGTAAATAAGATGCTAGGATCAGTGGAAAAACTTAATTATCTGGCGACGTGGCTGGTTCTGTGGCTGCTATTGTGGCTGGCTCCATGGCTGGTAACGTGGCTGCCTACGTGGCTACTTTACCGTGGCCAAAAATATAAAAGAAAGATATACCAATTAAGACTTACATTAAGTCTTCTGTAATCGTTCATCCTCATCGGCCGGTATAAGTCCACTGGCTCCACTGCTGGACATAGGCCTCCCCCAAAGGACGCCACGAATTTCAGTCCTGAGCCGCCTCCACCCATCGACTCCCGCGATCGCTAGAATGTCCATCGAGTGGGTCTTCCCGCATTCTGTTTCGTATTGCATCAAAATTGTAATCGATATGGTTACTAAATTATTTTTTATTTGCATATGAATTGCAATCCTAATATCGTGATATAGGGAGCTCTAATGCTGATATATATATATACTGACAAATCTTGTGTTGTTGTTTATAAACCGATAAGATTTATCTACTACGTGAGGTCAGCTATGCATCATAATCTCTCGTAATTACTTGTCTCATATTTATTATAAGAGTTTAATGTGTCGGTCCGCTATCACATCACACTTAAATCTGCTTTTAAAGCCTCTGAAACTTAATGAAGATCTTAATTTTTCATTTCTTATTGTTACTTTTGTAAACATGATTTTAGAAATATTAACGAGTTTAAATTATTTAAAAAAAAAAAAAAAACAGATTTATTGGAAGGAAATCTATGAGCTAGGCGTCTGGCGATGCCCAGCGGTGGGATGAAATAGGTTTAAGAAATTTGCAAGCCGGACGACTTCTGAGCCAAAATCACCACTAGTCACACCATCACTCAGGTCGCAAACGCACAAGGGTTTTTCAACACAAAAGTTAAAATAAAATTTATACACAAAAAAACCAGAACATAAATCTACGATAGTCTGTAATGCATTTAACAATTATCAAGTACGTAATTAATTTTCATTGCCGACGTGTTATTAGATAATTTGTCTGTTACGTACAACTCTTATCAGCTATGATTTGAAATATGTGATTTATACGCAATATAATAAATAACTGTTTATTTGATAAGCCACTGGATAGTGGTTTATCTAACCCAATTGCACGAAGGTCGTGATTTTGAACCCTCTGTTTTTACAAGCTTTTATTTAATTTTTTATTTTACCTCATATACATACTAGTATACATAGTAACATAATAAATTACCAAACTTCCTCTTCTTCTTCTTATAGAGTCCACAGGTGATCGGAATGCTGGCTTCTATTTCGGTCAAAGAATTAGCATTGCCAACGTGGCAATGGAAATGGGCGTGGAATTTTAGACTAGTCGTCCTCAACTGATTAAGCTGAAACTTGGCAAAATTATGTAAATTCAGTGACAATTCAATTATGTCAGGGTAACATCGAGCTGGTCTGATAAAGACAGAAGGTGACCATAGGAATTCCTAAAACAAAAGACGCAACCCCGTCACGTTTGAGTTCGTTGAATTTGTCTTCCCAAGCACTTTGGTCCTAGATAATATAAAAGCTTGATTTTTTTTTCTGAATATTATTTATATTAATAAATAAATAAATAATGCTGGACAATTCACACAGCATTATCTAGCCCCAAGCTAAGCAGAGCTTGTGTTATGGGTACTAGATAACTGATATACTTAATACAATACACTACATAGATAGATATTTTTATTACATAGAAAACACATAATATTATTGTTGAATTGATTGTTGCTTGTGTAGGCTTAGTCTTATAAAGTTCGTTATTACAGGATGAAGATGGCACATGGAGTGAAAACTTCAAGTCTCACCACGACAGCAAGCCTCGAGGCAATGAGGGCATTTCTCTCGATATCGCCTTCCCTGAAGCAGACCAGGTTTATGGTAAGGACTCTTTGTTTATTACTTTTAAGCCTGAATTCCACTGCAAAAGGGTAATGATCAGGAAATTAGCGATAAGTGTGCGGAGTTCATTTCGTTCTTTCTGCCCGCGCCGGATTTCTCTTAGTTGCCTCTGACGACACCCGCGGGAATGGTTTGTTGTATGGTGCAAATACTTAGTAGGCACCACACGGTCTTATAACCATAACACAAGCTCTGCTTAGCTTGGGGCTAGATAATGCTGTGTGAATTGTCCAGCATTATTTATTTATTTATTTCTTATTTCCTGTTACTGACTATAATTTACTTTTAATTTGTGTCAGTTCTTTTCTGAAATCTAGCTACAAGAGACCGCGACACGAGACAGAAAAATACGACACCGTCCTTCGCCTAGACCACCTCAAGTTTTCGATTTCTTTTAAATCCATTCAGGATATTATAAAACCGCCATAAGTTTTCGAATCCCGCCGCGGGACAAATGTAGGATTTGATAAATATTTTTCCGGGGCAGGATGATTTCTGTGTCTTGCTATGATATTTTGTCGAGCTGAGAGAATCAAACACGCAACTTTCTGAGTATCAGACAGACTTGCCATTATATACATACACCTACGGATTTAAGTTAACCGTAGTTATGCTTACTAAACTAATAAAACCTCTTGTAGGTACTAAGTCATAGTGTATAGTTGTTATTATAACTGTTACAAACTATATGCATCCTTAACCTCAACAGCCTGTATTGGTCCACTACTGGACGCAGGCCTCCCCCTGATAAGCGACTTTTTGGCTTTTATCACATGGGGTAATGCACATAATCCCCACGCTGGGCATGCGGGTTGGGGACCGCAGTTCGGTGGTAGAATTGTTCTGCAGGAGGCGCTGCTGCCCGCACCCGGTGGATATCCCTTAGTCGCCTCTTACGACACCCGCGGGAAGAATTGGGGTGGTGTAAATTCTAAGCCGGCACCACACAACTAAATGTATATCTACTTTAAATTACTGTATCTTAGCTACAAATATAGATTTTCTAATTCTGTTCAATCAACAGGCATTCCAGAGCACACTGACAGATTCCACCTGAAAACCACCACGGGCGGTGAACCTTACCGCCTGTACAACTTGGACGTATTCGAGTATGAACTGGACAGTCGGATGGCGATATACGGAGCGGTACCAGTCTTGTACTCTCACGGGTATGTATTTTTGGATAGATATGTACTTATACCTATACTGTTTACCCACGCCCATCTCAAAAAGCTACCCTGTATATAGGTATACAGGGTAGTTTTTGAGGAGGTCATGGATGGCCAACTCAGAGTCATGTCCTCGATTCATAAGAAAACAAAAAAGCATATTTAGTTATTTTTAAGCTGTTACTTTTGCAGGAAATCGATTGATTGATTATTAAAAAAATTGACACCCTGAATTTTTGTACGAACGGATTCGGTTGCTGATCAGATCAGGATAAAAATTTGCAAAAAAATGCATTATTTTAAAATGAAAGTAAATATGGCATTTTTTTTTAATTTTAGTGTGCTATCCTACCAAGTATCAATGGTAACATTTTAAACAATCATTTTGTACAACTGGTGTACTTGCGAGAATAGTTAGCCTGTGTTTTATCAGGGTTTATCATCGATTTATTCGTTATGAATTACTTAAAATTATATACGGCCCGAGTTGTTCGATAAAGTGGTCGAGTACGCTTCATTCGAGCCAGCCGTGACGCCCATGCTCGAAATCATGTTTAAGATGATAGATAAAAGATTTATCTAAACCGCAGCACATAATACAAAAAGATCTCAATAAATACAGATCTTAACATAACACAGAGAATCCTAATTTTTTTTTGATGGAACAAAGCTTGGGAACAATAAGTAATAGTAAAAATGTAAGAAGTTCTTATTTGTATGAATTGTGTGTGTGCTGACAGCCTGTCAAAAGGGCAATAGCTCAGCGTCAAATTTTCCTCGAAGAGCAAAACACTGATTTTCAGTATTACCCATAGAACGCACCTATATGCACTAATGGCATTAAAATATCTTTTAAACAAAGCCAAATATCACGAAAATGAAATTTATTTTTAAACGCACTGTTTGTCGTAAATACAGTTACAGATTGACCAAGTGAATGTAGTGATTTGCATGGGTATAAAACTCGGGGTCTTTTTGAAATACCGACCAATTATGAAAATATTATATCTGTATTAAGCAGTATTTATTATTATTATTTATTAAGTTTAAATCAATTATCTAGCACCCATAACATAATTTATGCTTAGCTTGGGGCTAGATGATGCTGTGTGAATTGTCCAGCATAATATATTTTATTTATTCATTTTATTAAATCATTTTACCTAATAATACTTTCAAATGTAACAACCTTTTTGATTTTAGAGGACATCGTTTGCAATAATTTAGGTAGAATTTTCCTTAGAATTCAAATAAAGCATAAACTGGAATGTAACATAGCAATGTTACATTCCAGTTTATGCTTTATTTGAATTTACGCTTTAATTACTTGCTTCGTTAAAATTCATACAATACAATGAATGTGATAACGATACTACACAAATAAATTGATTGTGTAACAAGTTTCACATTGCAAATTCTATAATGGTGCATAATATTATGGTATATGCATAGAAGTTCTTTTTAAATATATTATCTAGTTTAACACATTACCGAAAAAATATATAATACCCACAAAATTTTAAATTATTAATGTAAAAAACAAAAAGTAAAACTGCACTCAGTTTTGGGTGATGAAAACGCTGCCATATTGGACCTTGTTCTGATGACACACTTCACATTTTCAACTCAAAGCATTTCTTTTTTTTCGTTGACTATTTAACCAAAATAAAATTTAATACCTACCTACAAATAAATGGTAAAAACAAAAATTTTACTTTACAGAAACACCAAAGAACCGCTAAATCAAAAAATATCCCACCAAAGCCTCGTGACAATACAAAATGTGAGGTGTGACGTCACGCCTCTTGCCAATGGCGTTGCTTTTAGAAATTTTGCGATTGAGATTTAAAATATCTGCTTTTCAATCATTAAATTTAACCATTTTTATTGTGAAATTTAATCATTGAAAAGTAGATACCAAATAAACAAAAAATAAAAAAATTACATATATATTTTTATATCAATAGAGAATACGTAAAAAACGTACGCTTTTTTGAAGTCACATACAAATACACTATTAAAAGAGTAATTTAATGCTTGTTTCCAGTAAAGCAACGCTGAATATGTAAAAAGAATATTTTCAAAGTTTCATAGCCTTATCTTACTAAACTATTTATTTCTTTATTTACAGACCAAAACGCAGCGCAGGAGTATTCTGGCACAACTCCGCTGAAACCTGGGTGGATGTCATCAACTATGCAGACTCTACCGTGGTCTCCTCATTAGTGAACCTGGTCACTGGCGGGCAGAAGCGGAGATTGGACGCTAGGTAAGCCATCACAGCCTATGCTAGTCCACTGCTGGACGACGGCCTGGGGAAGCCCGACTCGCGCCATAGCGACATTCAGCATCAGCCAGCAGTCTAGAGCAGGTCGTCATCCCACCAGGGCGTCCTACATTTCGTTTATAGTACATAGTACATCTAGGCAAGAAAGTGCCTAATTCATATCGAGTGTGTCATTTGAGGTCTTCAAACACACGAGGTAGGAATCGCACTTTCTTCCGAGTGATACATAGTACTTTATACTACACCTTCGAGGAAAATCATCGTTTTAGAATCTACAAAATCACTCGAGTAAATTCAAATTGTAAACTCAAATGAAGCAATAAATAGGCACACGTCTGCGATTTTCACATGATTCTTTTTTAACCTCAACCTCAACAGTCTGTATTGGTCCACTACTGGACGCAGGCCTCCCCCTGATAAGCGCCTTATTGGCTTTTATCACATGAGGGGGGGTAATCCCCACGCTGGGCATGGTTCTTTTTTAAATTATTGTTAAAAAAGTCGAATATGGAAGAGGCCAATATCAGAGTAAGGCGGATTCGGAGGCAAAACTTTTTGTCGTTTGATCTGTTCTAAAAATAACCATAGCTAACGGCTGATATTTCAGAAAAAAACACGTTCGTAATGAATTTCAATACACTTTTATCTCCCGCTTAACGCGAAATAAAATTCCAATTTTCCGTCCCGCATTTTAGTACGCCTGCAATGACGTACTTTCTACCTCATCTACCTTATGTTTGAAAAAGGAATAAGCAACTTTCTGAGCAGGTGTAGTATAAATTAACATGTAACATGTATCAACTGTCCCCTTTTGTTGCAGGTTCATGAGTGAGTCCGGTGTCATAGACGTGTTTGTCTTCATGGGCGACCAGCCGAAAGACGTTCTGAGACAGTACACAGCTCTGACCGGCGCCGCGCCGTTGCCTCCTGTAAGTTATACAGGGTTATTTTTAATTCACTGACACTGCATAAACTGCATGTTTTGTCCATTATCACGAACACATTATTGAAGACGCCAGCTCTTCATTCTTCTTTTTTGTAAATCACTTCTGATACAAAGTAGAAAAACACGTTTGCCCGGAACAAACCATGTTAACAATTGAAAACAATTTAATTGTGTAGTTTAAGATTAACTATTTTATTTTTAACTTACTTCTGTCCGCGGCTTCGCTCGCGTATTTTCGGTATAATAAGAAGCCTATTGTTTAAGTTAGGCTATGTTCTAAGTGTATGTCAAATTTCATCTTAAGGAATCAAATAATATCGCAAAATTTTCTACTTCGACGGGACTTGAACCCGCATCCTTCCGTTGGTTCAAGTCCCGTCGAAGTCGAAAATTTTGCGATATTATTTGATTTCTTAGAAATTACCCTGAGTGTGGGGTTACGCACTATAATAACAAAAAACCTTAAATTTCATCTTGATCTGTTTAGTAGTTTTGGAGATCCTAGGTAACAAAAATTTCACATTTCACAAACTTTTTCATTTATAATATTACTAGCTTCTGCCCGCGGCTTTGCACGTATATTTTTAGTAAAATAAGTAGCTCATTATCTAATCTAAGTAGCTATGTTCTAAATGTATGCCAAATTTTATCATGACCTGTTCAGTAGTTTTGGAGATCTTAGGTCAGTAAGAAAAATTCGCATTTCACAAACTTTCGGCTTTATAATATTAAGTAGGATATGTTATGTAAATCGTATGTCTATTAATTCGATCGTTATAAAAGAGACAGCATCATTTTGAGTACTGTCAAATTAGTTAAGTTTTAGTGCCATTTGAATTGACAAATTGTCACCATCATTTACTTTGGTTAACAGTAACCAAAGAGATGACTCTTTGGTTCTTTGACAGTAACTAATTCGTTGTTCACAGAAATTCTCCCTCGCCTACCACCAATCCCGCTGGAACTACGTCGACGAGGCTGACGTGCGTCAGTTAGACGACAACTTTGACGTACACGACATTCCCATGGACACCGTGTGGCTTGACATCGAGTATACAGACAGAAAGAAGTGAGTAAGAACTAAACAAAGAGAACTGAAGTGAGTAAGAACTAAACAAAGAGAACTAAAAAAGAACTAAACAAACGCCTTGTACATGCTAGATGGCAGCACACAGCGCGCCCCATGCGGCTAGCTTGGGATGTTTAGATGTATGTTTGTTACCGCTTCACGCAAAAACTACTGAACGGATCGGGTTGAAATTTTGTATACAGATAGTTCTAGGCCTCGAATAAACACAGGCAGCTTTTCATCCCATAACTCAGTCCCCACGGGATATAAATAACCTTTAAACGTTTCCATAGAAACAACGCGTGCGAAGCCGCGAGCATAAATTGGTATACAATTCAATAATCTCCACGCCACGCAGTTCCCCCTCACTCGGCATAGCACACAGTATAGCGAGTGTACTCGCTACACTGGTACAGTATATCCATCCTATATTACGGCCACTGTGGATCGTTTCGTTCTCCGCCTTGGGATGGCATTATGTTACAAAGAGCAACTCGCTACGCTCGCTAGTCGCCGCACGCTGTGTGAGGGTGTGCCCGCTTCATTCGCTGCGATGTAATGGCATGTCGTTACACATAGCTAATAATAGTTAATAGTTATAATCTAATAGCGGCTCGCTTTGCTCACCATAATGTCATAATCGAGAGCTCGGATCTGTCAAACGCGATCACTCCCGCTCGAATCATTAAATGTTTTTAATTTACTTTGAAGTCTATCTCGTTGCTCAAGCGCCAGCGAACTGAGAAATGACTTCTTAAGCAAGGGGAAGGCTTTACCTCAACCTCAACAGCCTGTATTGGTCCACTGCTGGACGCAGGCCTCCCCCTGAGAAGCGCTTTGTTGGATTTTATCTCATGGGAGGTAATGCCCATTATCGCAGGGATCGCAGTTCGGTGGTAGTATTGTTCTGCAGAGGGCGCTGCTGCCCGCTCGCGGTTGATATCCCTTATTCTACTACTTACATTCTACTCTTACGACACCCGCGGGAAGAGTTGGGGTCGTGCAAATTCTAAGCCGGCACTACACAGCGAGCAAGGGGAGGGCTTTAACTGAGCTGAAATAGCGGGAAACATGTGAACGCAGACAAAAAAATATAGGCGTATCAAAAAGCACAGGTCACTGTCTAAACTGTCTTGCAAGTACTGGTTTAAATATATTATAAGAGATGTCGAGCATTATTTATTTATTTCATAACCTTAAATTTTTCTTTGCAAGTTTTAAGAATTATGTTTCCTTGCAGATACTTCACCTGGGACCCAGAAAAGTTCCCCCACCCCAACGACATGGTGGCCAACCTGACAGCCAAGGGGCGGCACCTGGTGGTCATCATAGATCCTCACATCAAGCGGGAAGCTGGCTACTTCTTGCACGAAGACTGTCTGGAGAAGGACTTCTATGTTAAGGATAAGGACGGGAAGGTTTATGAAGGTGACACAGAAAATGTCCGCTTTAACTGCCTATAATGACCCCCCAATGTAACTAAATTGACCCACCAAATGATCCCGATGCCTATGTAAATTGACCCTCTCAACTAACTTAAATGACCCTGCCAACTATTCAAAGTGACTCTATTCTAACTAACGACCGCAATGACTGACTAAAATGACCCCGATAACTAATCAAAGTGACTACTATTATACTAAAGTGATTTAAGCAGAAAATGCAGAAATGTTCTTAGTGGTCAACAAGAATAATTCTGCATAACTAAACATCTGTAACCAAACGACCCATTGAACCACTGTATCATAATTCCCGTTCGTCCCCCAGGTTGGTGCTGGCCGGGTTCCTCCTCGTACCCCGATTTCTTCGACCCCGCGGTATCCGAGTACTACGCAGAACGGTACCGCTTCGAGAACTTCCCGGGGACCTCCAAAGATGTGCATTTGTGGAATGACATGAATGAGCCTAGCGTAAGTTTATACATTCAATTGCTATTTTTTTGTTTCCCATTAGTCATCAGCCATTAAGTTTTTCTGGAAGGGTATCGCTGTCAGCGATAAGACCGCCGATTGTGCCTCTCTAGATATAGTTAGTATATTCGGTTTATTTAAAACAAGTTTTGGGTGAATCGAACCAAGGATTAATCATTTTCTATAGAAATTTTACCAATCTTTTTAACACCCAAACAGGTTAATTTTTGAAAATTAGATTAGCTTAAACGTTGTTCTAGAACCTGAACTATATACATACCAAACTTCATGTAAATCGGTTAAGTAGTTACGGAGATACGTGGTAACAAACATTCACACAAATTTTGTATTTATAATATTAGATAGATAGAAAATACTATAGTGAATAAGTTTGCTTTTTTATTGCACACTTCAACAATTTACAAATTAAATAATTATAACCTAATTGACAATTGGCGGTCTTATCGGTCAAGAGCGATCTCTATCAGACAACCTGGGCAACTGCAATGTCGATTCTTAATACTAACTTTTTTTTTGACGACAAACGCAACCTCAACTTTTGTTTTTGTAATTATTTCAACATTTCTTTAAAATAGCCATTCTCAGTTATCAGAAATAACAATACAAAATACTTGGAACCAATGTAAGTAAGACTGAAATCCGCTGCAAGTTTTTATCTCTCTTAATTAAATTAATTACTCTCATTAAATAAAGAATTTATTACGTATAAAATGTGAGTACTTGTTGATCCAAGATCTGTTTTTAAATGCGGAAAAACATCTATCAAATTTTCAACAAAAAATACAATTGATGTTCAAAGAAAAAATCAGAAATTTCATAGGTTACCTATTATTAGGGACATATAATTAGTAGGACCCACTAGGGATAGTTGAAGGGGTCGATTCTTACCCCGCCACCGCCACGGGTTCACGGGAACATAATCCCACTCTGTAAATTCGTTAATTGTTTTGAAAAAAAAAACTAACGACATCGAATCCCTTACACTGTTTTTAAGTTTTTGAGAACAAGTGATCGGGAATACATTTGTTATGGGAAAACCTCGGGACCATTCTCTACAATAGCGAAAGAATTTTCAAAATCTGTCTACCTACATAATTGACGGAGAAATCGACGAACATACATAAAAAAAACCACACGGAAGAACCTCCTCCTTGTATCTAAGTCGGTTAAAAATAAACTATCCATTCACCCACAGGTATTCAACGGCCCTGAGATCACGATGCCCAAAGACTGCCGCCACTACAAGCCTCCTCAGGATGGACAGAACGGATTAGCTTCCTACTGGGAACACAGGTAATTTGACAAACCAATAGAATCTTCTAAGAGATCTAGTAATATCGCAATAATTTTCGACATCGACGGGACCTGAACCCGCATCCTTCCCTCATGAGGGAAAAACTAGAAAAAAACGGTTTTCTTAGAAACAACTCTTAGTGCGGGGTTACGCACTATAATAACAAGAAACCTTACAACAGAATCTTGAATCTAAAGGTCATTAATTCAATACCGTTAACGCACAGCATACATTTTTTTTGTCAAATGTGTGCTACAATCTTTAGATACATCTTACAGTGGCAAAAACACTTCTGACTAAATAATTACACCAAGATTTTATCAAGAAATATTAAGAGCCGATTATACCAGGTTAAGAGTCTGTAAACGACCGTCTGGAGCCGAGTATACCCGACCGAATCAGCGTAACCGACGCAAGCATGACGGTAAATTCTTTACTGTTCAGAAAAAGTGCGCATAAAATGTTTTGTTTTTTGTCTAGGGAAGGAATAATATTACATTATATGCTCCTTTTGTCCAGAAAAGTAGGAAACTTGACAATCTTATATATTCTCTACGATGAATCTGTGGCCATTTATTTAAAACTAAGGTTTCTTTTTGTTTGCATGAGGAAAATGGCACTTACAAAAATTCAAATCACATTTATTTCAGACTAATTAGGTACATAGACAGTCCATATTACGAGAATAATTAACATTACAGAAACAAACAAATTACAATAAATTGAATATATTAAATAAATACATATATAAAATTACTATAAATTAAAATAAAATTGAACTAAATTGGACTAAATTGAAAATTGAACTAAATTGAAAAAAAGGGCTTTGTTTAGTTATTGAAATACTGAAAATGTATTATTCCATGTACGAACATTACGTGTAAGTACATGAATAAATTGTATTTCTAATTCATGTTTACATAAATAAATACAAATTTTCTTACAGACATGTCCACAATGAATACGGTCTATGGAACATCAGAGCCACCCACGACGGCATGCAGAGGCGATCCGACCACAAGTACCGACCATTCATACTGACCCGGTCTGCTTTCGCTGGCTCGCAGAGGTACGTAACAATAAAGAAATAGAAACAAATTAGAACTAGTATTTACAATTGAGACAGTTGAGCTAACTGCAGACTGCTGCAGACGACCGACATACAGGTAGCTCAACTGATCCATATCAATACCAGAAGCGTCCCCAAGACGCTGGCTGCATTGCCCCGCTGTATGGCAATGCTGATGCGCTTATGGCGATCCTGAAATTCAGTTAATTACCAACAATAGGCTAGTTGACTCTTTTTTGTATCTTAAATTATTAATCATTTTTCAATTAGAGGAAAAAAATATTGCCATATTTTAAGGACCTAGAAAAACGCAATTCTTTATTTTAAAAGTCTACTCTTCGTAAACAGGCGAAAAGCGCTGTCAGCCATAATAATCTGTGCTGCGACGTCATACGACTCGAAAACTAACAATTGACATTACAAAACTTTCATCATTGTAATAAAACAGAAAACTAAATAGCGAATTTCACTCGTATTTAAATCCTATCATGAAATTTGCTTCGAGCCCTATGACGTCACAACATGGCCGACAGCATTTTCAAAGTTTAATATTAACAATTTAAATTGAAAATAATGTAGTCATCTTTCACTTTTAATATCAGAAATATATAAATATTGGTTTCTTAAGTCAAATACTACAGAAAATATTTATTTATTGCGTAAAATTTGATAATATGAATCAAGTAGCCTATTAACTGTCGACTGGCGCGGCGGCAGATTGGGCCGAAGATCTCAAGAGACGCAAATATGCAGGTCTCGACAGAGCCTACACACCTCCCCTTGGAGTCGAGACCCTAGGTCCGTGGGGTACCGAGGCTCTTCGGGTATTTAAAAAATTATCTGAGCGTCTGGTCGAAGCGACGCATGACTCGAGAGCTGGTCATTATCTAGCACAGCGCATCAGCATTGCCATAAAGCGGGGCAATAATGCAACCAGCGTCTTGGGGACGCTTCCGACTGGTATTGATATGGATCAGTCGAGCTACCTGTAGATTGTTTGCAAGAGTCTCCAGTTAACCCAACTGTTTGAATAGTAAATATATAATATATTATTTTATTGTAATTTTCTTTGTAAATAAAGGCTTCTGCCATATTAACTGTCGTATTTTATTTTGTTCAGATACGCAGCAGTATGGACGGGCGACAACACAGCGGAATGGGGCCACCTCGCGGTAACAGTGCCCATGTGCCTCTCCCTCGCGGCCAGCGGCATCAGCTTCTGCGGTGCGGATGTCGGGGGATTCTTCAAGTACCCGGAGAACGAGCTGATGACGAGGTGGTACCAGGTCTGTACTCGTTGTGGCCAATTATACTTCTATACAGGATGCCACGGAAAGGAAAGGGTGTGCTAAGCCGAAAGGAGGTGGTTCTGGACATCGAAGGTGTCAACATATGTGCTACTATTTTATGTGCGGTTCCAGAAGCTGACCGCTAGACCAACGAGGTAGGCCTGCGCCTGACTTCTCCTCGGCCTGTCGGTCTGTCGTCCCATCGGATTATGAGAGTGAGGGAATAGAGAGTTCAATTGTGTTTACGCACACACTTGGGCACTATAATATGTCCTGCGCACCTGGCTAGTCTTAGTTAGAATGGCCGCCGTGGCCGAAGATTCGGCTAGGAAAATTCGCTTTGTTCGTTACTAGTATGGGTGTATTAATTAGCCGACGCGGCTCGCTGCGCTCGCTAGTCTCCACGCTGTCAGAGGGTCAGGGTCCTTCGATTGCCGCATTGGGATGACATGTCGTTTCACAGTGCGGCTTGCTTCGCTCGTCGCAGTGGAACAGTCGTATGCTCTGTTATAGGCAACCAGACCCGTTCGAATCTATCAAAATGCTTACAGTACCCGGCGATAAATATTACACATCGATCTTTGGAAAGAGACAATCGGCTAATTTCGACTTCGTAGAGCGTTATCTCAGTCGCAACAGTTACTACAACCATGTAATTCGTTACTAAATAAATTACTTTGATATTAGTCCACTGCTGGAAATAGGCCTCCCTTAATGAGCGCCATAGCGCCCTGTCTTCAGCTTGCCGCATCCAGCATCTGCGTGAATATAATATTTTATCGCTCCTCATACATTTTCTACGAGACCGTTCACACTGTGCTATAATATATATTACATCCCAAACTATAAATATTTTTCTACCGACTGAGTGATATTTGGTGGTCATTTGAATATACACCATATTTTACTTCACGTCCCTGGCGCACCGCGCCTCCCCCTGCCTCGCTCTGTCGAAAGCCAGCTTTACCCTGATTACTATTACGTAATGACCCTGCATTAACTTAGAATGTTTATTTCCAGGCGGGCGCTTTCCAACCGTTCTTCCGCGCTCACTCCCACATCGAAACCAAGCGTCGCGAGCCCTGGCTATACGACGCCGGTACCACCGCGTTGCTGCGCGACGCCAACCGACGCAGATACGCACTCATGGACTTCTGGTAGGTAACATCATCAGTATTTTTTTTGATTAGCTTTTTGTGGCTTTCGTATCACTGCGGCCATGATAGGTCTATTGTGATCGCCACTTTGTGTGTTCCGCCTCTAAGCAGCGGCGTTCATAATTCGCCACTAACCCTTGCAGCTGCTAGGAACAGGATTTTCTTAGGGGTGGAGTCTCTTAGCTCGTCTGGGCTAGGCAGGTGCTTGTCCAGGTGGATACTACGTTTTTGCATCAGTGCTCCGCACTCTCCTAGAAGATGGAGAGGCGTTTCCTCTGCCTCCTCACATAATCTGCAGGATTGAGTTTCGTCATCAGTATGTGCTAGTCCACTGTATAAAGTACCCAGGCTTCCTCCTGTGGGCTCAGTCCCACATCACGGTACCACCGCGCTACTGCGCGACGCAGATATGCAATTATGGACTTCTGGTAGGTAACTAACTGGACAGCAAAGAATAAACTCAGTTCCTTGAAAGATATCCAAATTTTTTAGGACCCTGGTGATGTAGAGAAGTCAAGGCTTTAAAGTCTCTCTCAAGACCTGGGTTGGACCTGTATTAACACCATGTGATAAAACCAGCGCAGTAACGCCATCATCGTTACTGTGGATCATACTGAGCGACGAGCTTTTTTGATTTCACGGTTGTAACTTTTATTTGTTTCTACCAACTTTACTTGTCATTTTGTGACACAGAATAAATACTTTTTATACTTATGTTTATAGTATTATAATATCTGTGCTTATGTTTATCTATTAGTCACAGTGTCTGAAAGACTGTGCATTCAAAAGTATGCCTCTACTTTGTTGGAACACTGTGCTTTCTTTAAGCGCGCCCTTTCTATACATTTTATAGGCAAAAATTAAAGCGCTGGTCTGGGGCATTTTTTTCGTGTACTCACACCAATCAATCCCCAACGGGTTGGAGACCGGTTATTTAAAAAAAAAAACACCTTTTGAATTACGTTGTCCTATTTTTCGGGTACATGGAAATGAACGAAACGGCCGACGGGGCTTGGCGCTGAGTGCATCAAGGCACACAATAGGCTATTTGACTTGACGTATCAAATTTGACGGAAAATATCGTTCTTGCTGTGTGGATTATTTATAACAAGCTTCTGACCCGCACGCGTTTTTTGGAATAAAAAGTACCCTATATGTTAATCCAGGTTAAGGTTTTTATGCGTACAAAACTTCAGCCCGATCCATTCAGTAGTTTCTGCGTTTCTTCGGCCAAACATCTTCACACCGTTTCAAACTTTCGCCTTTATAATATTAGTAGGATAATTATTTCTAAATATCCATTTTGTTCTCAGGTACACATTATTCTACGAGCACTCCATCGACGGTCTCCCAGTAATGAGGGCCACCTTCCAGGAATACCCCAAAGAGGAGGACACTTACACTATCGATGACCAATACTTGTTGGGTAAGTACTGTGAAATTCCGCTGGAAATACGTTTTTATATCTCACTAGCGGCCCGTCCCGGGACGCACGGGTGGACATTTATTTTTTAAACATTTTGGGATAAACGTAGAGTAAATGTATCTTTATGCAGGACTTAAATATTTCTATCCACCTCCGACGACTCGGCGGCGTTTATTTTACTATGAGTATTTTGTATAGATCGACATTTTTAAATTCGTAATATCTTTTGAATGGAATGTCCGATTTCAATAATTCAAGCGGCATTTCTATCAACTTTTAAAATGTATAAAAGTAGTTATAGTGATACAACTACAATAGTTGGACATATGGTGTTGCCAAGTTTGTTGTTCTGATATGTTCTTCAATATTGTAGAACATTTTTTGTTCTATCATCAATACTTTCCGCTGCGCATGCGATGAAAGACAATTTATGGCGAATTTTTACACCTTGGGTTACATTATTGAAGTTTTAGTAGGGATCCCTAATTTTTTTGAGTAATAAATATAGCCTATGTTACTCAGGGATAATGTAGCATTCTAAATGTGTGTATAGTAAGATAGAAAAGAACAAATGCTGTGGCGTTCGCGGCGATTGTTTCGTTCCAACTAAGCCCGTGGGTGACATAAGACGCGGCTGACGGAACCTACGAGAAAAACGGCAGCATCTTCCATCTGTGTATTTTAACACCCCTACTGTGATCATCAGATCAGATCATTGACTGCCTCGTTGGTCTAGCGGTCAGCTTGTTCAACCGCTGAATACGAGGTCCTGGGTTCCCGGATTGGGCCAATAGTTGTTATTGGGGTTTTTCTAGCAATAAAATTCATAGTAGCAGCCCGAAGTCAGGAAGGTGGCGCTTTGCCCTTTGAGTCCCAAACTATATAAGATGAAGTAAGGTTTGTTGAGAAGAAGGGCACAACTGCTTTTGTTTTTATGTAGGGAGGAATACATAAAAACAAAAAGCAAACTGCAAAAAAATCTTTTCTCCCCAGGCGACAAACTCCTCATCAAACCTGTGGTAGACCCCGGAGTGACCAACGTCAAGGTGTACCTCCCGGGAGCCGATACTAACACCATCTGGTACGACGTCGACAGCTACCAGGCGCATAAAGCCGTGGGCTATATCACACAGCCCGTCACCATCTCTAAGGTGAGAGTTTCCACGCTGGGTAAGAATGGCATGGCATTTCATTACAAAAGCGAGCAGCTCGCTTCTCTCGCCATCCTGTGTGACGTATGTCGCGTCATCCCGATATTCGGAAACCCCCCCGTCCCCCTTACGGTGGTGAGAGGGCTGCGCTAACAACCGCATAAATGATTAACCGCATAACGACTATTGACCAGCGGCTTGCTCCGCTCGCCGCAAGAGCATGTCTTTCTATCTGTGTCTCTGTTCATTTACCTTTTCCCGACTTGAAGCACAACCCTCTGCTTCTAATGAACATAAGAATTGTTTTTAGTCGAATTTTCCGCAAAGCAGGACTGCACGTACCTAACAAGTATGAATGTATACGCGCGCTGAAGACCTAGGCTACTTGCTATTCCGAGAGCGAGAACTAACCTCCTGACCAAGTTCCCGTTCACACGGGCCTTTCATATTATTCCATCCATCCTTAGAAAGAAAGAAACATTGGTTACGTCTTATCTCGGAAAAACGCGTGCGTAGCCTCGGGTAGTAGTAAAGTAAGTCCCACATATAACTGATACCTTGTTATTCCAGATCCCAGTGTACCAGCGAGGCGGTTCGATCATCCCTCGCAAGGAGAGAATCCGGCGTTCTTCCAAAATGATGGCCAACGATCCTTTCACGCTCGTCGTCGCTTTGGATGAGAAAGTAAGATTTTTATTATTTAAAGCGCCTTTCATATTTACCCCTGACTCAAATTAGTTATGACAAGGCTTCATAAGATATCTCGATTCTGAGCTCTCGCTAGTATCGAGATTGAAAAGGGGCTCCCAGGGGCCCAGTACTCGGTTTCGGAGGCAAAAAGTCAGTCATCTTTCAAGCACAAGCTGAAGCTTGCTTATTGACATAAGCTTTTACAGCTACGAAGAGATAAATAATAGATTTAGGCGTTACTTTGCGGAAATCCATTGCATAATATTAGGATAAAACAATATTTGTAACAATTCTGTGCAAAACCTTCTCTGATAAGATCAAACAAAATGCCATTCGCGTGCACCGCCCGCCCTCCCAGAAATTGATATGCCATGCAATCAGAGAAGGAAGACTCTTGCAATAATAAATTGCCAAGAATATCAAAATCTCAAACTAGTAGAGTTTGATTTTGATTTTCTTGGTGTTGAATAATCTTTATTCACAAAGAAAATTACAATCAAATTTACACTGGAACTAACTGCAGACTGTTGCTAACAATCTACAGGTACCTAAATTGGTAGGTGTTGAATTGCGTTCTATGCTTAAAGCCGGCTTTTGACTATGGGATATAATATAAATTACATCTTGTGCTATATATTACATCCCGCGATTGCTATTCACACTGTAAGATATATATTTTGGAGCACACAATGATCAGTTTACACGTCTGCACACGTACGCCAACATTCAAACGGAGGGCGAAGCGGGGGAGGCGCGGTGTCCGGGGACGTGAGGTAAAATATACACCTTCAAATGACCTTCAAATATCGCTCACTCGGTCGAAAAAATATTTATAGTTTGGGATGTAATATATATTATAGCACAGTGTAAACGGTGCCATACAAAATGTATGGTGAGCGATAAAATATTATATCTCGGGATGTAATATATATCCCATAGTGAAAAGCCGGCTTTACGAATTTTCGTCGGTTACTTTGCGTCATGGCGGAATGGGTAGTACATTCCCGTACTGAGGAAAGTTTACGGGTTCAAGTCCCGTTGAGGTCGTATTTTGGGATGTTATTTAATTTCTTTGTCAAATCAATAACTTTTTTATTATTAAGGTTGTCTGCAAGAGATCCCTCTTAGCGATAAGGCTGCCCATTGTGCAACTCTATTATCTTTCTTTTCCTGTATTTATTTGTATTTTTTTGCTGTGCAATAAAGTGTAATGTATTGTTTTGTATTCATTTCCATATGCTTCCAAAATTAACTTATAGACAAGTCAAATTATCTGTGGATGAAGTCCTTTTTAATTTATTTAATTAATTATTTATTATAATTTTTAATGATACAGGGCACAGCGGAAGGCACGCTGTACATCGACGACGGAGAAACGTACGATTATCAAAGCAACAAGTATATCTACGCTAAAATCAGCTATGACTCCAACGGGATTTCTTACACGTGAGTATGATTTTAATTACCTAAATATCTTACCTACCTTAACCTAAGGTACTAGTTTCTGCTGCTGTTTTCAATATAAAATAGATAAATAATGCTGGACAATTCACACGCATTGTCTAGCCCCAAGCTAAGCAGAGCTTGTGTTATCGGTACTAGATAACTGATATCTACACTAATCACATCACACTAATATTATAAATGCGAAAGTTTGGATGGATGGATGGATAGATGGATGGATGGATGTTTGTTACCTCTTCACGCCAAAACTACTGAACGGATCAGGCTGAAATTTGCATGAAGGTAAGTCTAACTCTGGAATCAAATATAGGCGACATTTTTTTTCCCATAAATCAGTTCCCATGGATAGAAATAACCTTAAAACGTTTCCATAGAAACAACGCGTGCGAAGCCGCGGGCATAAGCTAGTAATATTATAAAGAGGAAAGATTTGCATGTTTGTAACGAATACTCAAAAACTACTGGACCGATTTCATAAATTCTTTCACCATTAGAAAGCTATATTATCCCTGAGTAAAATAAGCTATATTTATATCTATAAAGAATAAATGTCCACCCGAGTGAAGCCGGAACGGGCCGCTAGTAGTTAATATAATACAAATAAAAAGCCTATAGATACATTACGTTATTCTAAGTCAACAAAGATTCTAGAAATGTTTGAAGGTTATTTTTATCACATAGGAACTAACGGGATAAATTTTAATTATAACTAATTTATGGGATGTTATTCCAGGTGTACATTTATGCAAAATTTTAGCCCGATCCGTTATGTAATTATGGCGTAAAGAAGTACAACCATACATTCATCCAAACTTTCGCATTTATTATGTTACTGTGATGTGATAGTGAGATCTACCCTCATTTTCGTGTAAAAAAAATAAAAATGAAAACATCATTTTTATGTTTTTTTTTTTGTACGAAACTACCGACCAATCGTCTGTGTTCATTGCTTTTTGTGTTATAAACAATCATCATCAGCCTATACAGGGTGTAACAAAAAAGAGTAACCAAACTTTCAGGTGGGGTGTAGAATCGAACACTGAATTCAGGAAAAATATTGAAAAAAAATCCCGCCCTTTAGTTTTCGAAAAATTAAATAAATACGGAATTTTCACTACATTACGCAAACGACTGATGCACGTGTTTATTTGGCATTAAAATTTGATTAAAAGGTCTACGTACCTTGTGTACACCTTTTTAGCAGATAAACATCTTTTTACGGGGGGCACCCACGACCGGACACGCGATATCGCAGCAGCGCGCGCGGCGGCGGGCTGCACGTGTTGTAGTTATGTAGGAAGCTAGCCAATGCATTCCAAGTACACTCGCATCATCTCGTGGTATTCAATATCTGAATAACGCATACGAGCCATTTTTACGCACAAATAACCGATAAGCGCCGCCGCGACCTTCACCTTGCGCTTGCAATGATGCAACTAAATGGCCATTGACCCTATGATAACAGACAGTTTGACAAAACTAACAATAAGCCTAGCATTGGGTGAACATTCGGATGAACTAAGTTTGTATACCTATCTCGCTCTCGCGCGCTAAAAGTTTGTGCCTTTTCTTGTCTCAATCTGGTGCTTCGGAAATGCAAATTGTAACAACCTTTCATTGTTAGTTACTCACCGTGTTTTTAAAGTTCAATGTGAAGGTAGGTAGGTACTTAGGTAGTCAACGATATGAAAAAATAAAAGCTAGTAGTGAATATCTTTTAGTAGGAAGGAAGGTGCATGCTTAATGAATGTTCCTACTAACTATGCATTTTCGCGATAGAACGTGTGTAAAGACTTAAAATAATTTATTTATTTTTAATTCCTAGAGGAAAATTGGAATGTATTTGTTGTACGTAGGCTCCATATCTAAGCGCGCCGCGCAGCCTGTTCGCTTCCGCTGCAATGATGTCGCGGGTCGATGACCGCGGTGGCCGCTCATTAGGGTACCGTTTAGGTGTTATGGGCTTATAAAAGATATTTATACAGGTACGCAGGCCATTTTTTTCTAATTCCAAATAGACACATGTATTAGAGTCTATAGCCTACTGTTGTGAAAATTTCGTACCTATTTATTTAATTTTTCGAAAACTAAGGGGCGGAATTTTTTTCCAATATTTTTCCTGAATTCAGTGTTCGATTCTACACCCCACCTGAAAGTTTGGTTACTCTTTTTTGTTACACCCTATTAGTCCAATGCTGGACATAGGCCTCCGTAATGAGCACCATAGCGCCCTGTCTTCAGCTTACCGCATCCAGCATCTGCTTCCAGTCATTCGCAGTTCGTCATCCCACCTGGCCGGAGGGCGTCCTACACTACGTTTGCCGTGTTAATAGCAATGACAGTTTCAACAAATAATTTTTTTCTTCCACAGATTCGTAAACGAGAAAGCCAGCTACCCAACCCGAGCCTGGGTCGAACGTATCGTCATCGCAGGAATCAAATCCGCACCCAAAACAGCCAAGCTCACTCAGAACGACAAAACCACTGCGCTGCAAATGACGCTACATAAGGGCAATGATGTTTTAGTTGTGCGCAAACCTACGGCCAGTATGGCGAAACCATGGACCATTTCGTTCGGGTATTGAGGTCTAGGGAAAAACTAGTAGAAATTACTAGTAAAAGTACTAAAAAACTAGTTTAAATTACATACTACCTGAATAACCATCTAAAAGTGCGTCCAGATTGAGTAACATCTTTCAAGAAGAAAATTACAATCAAGTAATAGTAATAAATTACAACTATAGTCCAATTCAGAATCTTAGATAATTTATGTAAACAAAGAAATGTCATGATATGTCACTGTCATAATGACAAGTCAGGGGTAGAAATCATTTTTTTACCATGGATCACTATTAGTAGTGATGGCGCGCGGTTTTGCTTGTGCGATACGAAAGATACCCTACCTGTGGATGCGGCATTGTCGCGGCCTCGTTTCCCTGTGACCGTAAGGAAATACAAATAAAACAATATAATTAAATATTTTTATTGCTTAGAAAATTAAATATTAATCTGACATCTCAGAATCAGAATTGGATTCAAAATCGGATTCTGAATCCGATTCCCTTAATTTTTTTTCGCACAAGCTCCAAGTGACCAGACCCTGTGGCCAATTTTTATATGTATTTTTGTATACATTCATCACCATAAGTTTTTCTGTAGCACCCATAGATTTCTTCGGTCGTTTTTTTTGTGGCGACAGATAGTCACTTGTTGACGATGTCGATGGACCCGGCATCGGCCGTCGGCGGCGCGAGCGCGGTTTGAGGTTCCATGTTGTGTGAGTGTGACACAACAACAACAACAATACAAGCAAAACAACAACAACAAGGTTTAAAACTTAACAAAAACTGATAACAACGCACAATTGCACACGAGCAGCGAAAAAGGAAAAATTCGACTTCGACGGACGAGAGGCGAATGAAATAAAATTACAATGCAAACACGAAATAAAATGCGTCTGATGTCAAAATGCGAAAATTGTTTCGAACTTCTGTGATTTACGCCCATTTTACTCCGGTAATACCAGTGTGATAAAATATTTTCTGCTAATATTTCTTCATCATTTTATAACTTTGTTAAACAAATGAAATAAAATATAATATGTAGCACAAAACCATTGCTATTTTCCATTCTATGGATATTGATTAGAAAATCAACCCTACCATAAGTATTTAGAAAAATTGAGTAATCTTCTATGAACTTCTAATTCGAAACATTCTTTTTGATATGGTATCACCTTTGTTTACATAAATTATCTAAGATTCTGAATTGGACTATAGTATTTACAATTGAAACAATCGAGCTAACTGCAGACTGTTGCAAAGATTGTTGTTTAGTAAGTATAGAAATTTGATTTGTCCAAGTGCTTATTTTGTAAGCCAGAAATAAAGTAACTGAATTCTAAATCTATTATATTACAAATCATCCATACTGATTTTGTTATATTAATCTTTAAATTATAAAACATGTTTAATAAGTATGTTTTGTTACTTAATCTCTCAGCTCTTGTAAGGCCATTATCCGTAGCCATTTTCGGCGCATGCGCCTGTGAGTGCGACGAGTTTCGCCTATTGGGTATATCTCAGGTGTCAGGGGTAAATCTGGACGCACCTTTACTTATAAAGATCTCACAACTTTAAAGGTCTTTTCTAACACACTATTTTGTCGTGCGTGACGATTCCGACGCATATCGGTTTCATGCAGTTAGTATGGTTAGTAGTGTTGTTCATTTAGTTCATTCATGCCAATATGTACTCGTTTGTTTTGTAGTTTTCGTGTGTTCACCATATTAAATGTATGAAGTATAAGATTTAAGGTAGAACCACACTTTTGCGGTGTGTTTTGACGCGTCAGAAATTCAACTCTCCACAAAACTCATTAACAAAAGATTCTCATGTCCATAACTACACAGATAAACGAATGAACTACCAAAACCTGTAGTCAATTTCTGGCGATGATGGTGAACGACGTGGTGAAGAACGTATTCATAAATTTTTAGGAATTTATCGATTCTATAAATTTAGTATGGTTCTAGACACACCGTTACCGCGACACAATCAACACACAGTAATATCACAGCCTACCTATAAGCATACATTCGTTCGATGAAGGCGTTTTGACAGGGCAATCGTGCGGGGGCAAGAGACGGGTCTGGGGGAGAGGACGCTCCCGAGTTACTAAGGCAGTGATGTATGCAACTCGGGAGTCCCTTGCCCCCCGCACGATTGCCCTGTCAAAACCACGTTAAAATGCCTTCGTCTAACGACTATATAAATATAGGTAGGCTGTGGTAATAATAACTTAACTTAACTTCTAACAAAACATTACACCAAAATAGTGTGGTTCAACCCTTAGTCGGAAAAACAGTTATAGTAATTGCATAGTTGAAAGAGATTTATAAGTAAGGGGGGTATAATAAATTATAACAGGATGTTTACCATTATTTATGGTAACATAGATGCTATATCGCTTTTTGTTAATAGCCATGGTTTCAGAAGTTTACTTATATAAGATTTATGTAGGAAAACGTTGGTTTGTGGTAAAAAACTGTGTAAGTCATATCTTTTTGTGGGATTTTAATCCATAATGAATTGACAATACCTACGCTTCTGTGAAAATACACTACTTGTAAAAAATACACTACTCACTAAGTATCTAAACAGTTTGCTGTTTGAAATTTCTAGTTTGCAGTGAAAAACTAGCTATTTGTTATTTATTATATCTACATGTTGATAATACAGGATGGGTCAAATTAGTGCACTACTCAATACTGAAGGATATCATTCACTTGCTACCACAGATTAATATTCAGTGAACAAGCCAAATTCTTATATAGGCTGATGATGATAATGATGATGAACAAGCCAAGCCGCAAACGACTTTTTGCAGATTTTTAAAATTTCCGTACTAGCAATGCCTTGTTATTGTTTTAAACCATCCCAAACATGGCGACTTCTTGCAGGTGAATGACCTTCAAATTGTGCACTAAGTTGACTAACACCCATATACCGACTTCGTCTTATACTATAAATTCGTCAATGCAAGATAGGTTCTCCAATTAATGTAGTTTTAAAATAGTATCATTAATAAATTGTAGGTTTTAATATCAGCAGCATTAACAGTTTTAACATGAGCAGCGAAAATAATATAAGTGATCACTCACGAATACATCTGAATCGACGGGAAAGACCAGTAGGCCAAGCACAGCGATTTTTGTCTACAGTAGAATGAACTAAAATTTGGATTGTCATCCATTGATTCAATTCTTGGTTAATGGCTTTGCGTCTGGTCAACACAATTCTGCCAATGTCCGTATCCGTACCTGAGTTTATAAAAAAAATCAAAAAGATTACAGAAAAGAAATTGATAAAAAAAATCGTCTTGGGGACGCTTCTGACTGGTATTGATATGGATCAGTTGAGCTACCTGTAGGTTGTTTGCAACAGTCTGCACTTAGCTCAATTGTTTCAATTGAAAATACTAGTTCTAATTTATTTCTGTTATTTGATTGTAATTTTCTTTTTGAATAAAATATTGATAAAATTATTAAATTTCATTCAGTTTTGTCTCTACTAAAGTTTATGACTTTTTTGACATGGACACCGGTAGAGTCGTGGCAGCACAGCATGAAATAAGAAATGAAATAAGAAATGAAATAAGAAATGAAAGTAATTTTATTCAACCTCTATAATTTACGCTATGGAGGTAAGCAATTTTCTATATTAAAGCCTAGATAAAAACATGCCATGCTAGAGGGGGCAGCAGTTACAAAGTTTCTTTGACGCTTCAGTATGAAGTCAATGTAAAAAGCTCTCAATTTTTTTAATACATTATGTTTAGTATGCATAACTTGAATGACCATAGTCTGCAATAAAATCGTCAAAATTAGGATTTTAACGTGTATTGTCGTTTATAAATCATGAAAGTTGAAAAATAATTAGTTTAATTTCTGTAGGTAGGTAAAGTATATTTCTGTCGGTATACACTTCGTTAGTCGTTTTTATGCTAAATCCTTGTATTTTTGTATATATTTTACTTGACCATTGTGTTAAACATCAGTTTTTTTTCTGCTATTTTTGTTGTATTCGAAATATCCACATAATAGAAACATTATTATAAGTAAATGAATTATGTTATGTACCAAACCTTTTATTTTTTGAACGTGAGAGAAATCAATTATTGTATCGGCATTTCTTTAGTATAGTATACACTGTCGACTTGTCGCCAGCGACTATCTCTCGGCGACCAAGTGACCTACACCTGCAGGCCTAGCCAAGTTGCAAATCTATGATCGCTAACGCTATAGAAAACGCAGAAAATGTATGGGAATCACATTTCTAAAACGCAAAGTCACGTGGTCAGAACAAACGAATCGATAAACCGTAGCCAAGTTTACAAGTAAGCGTTTCGTCAACACGAGTAGAATAGAATGTTGTCGATTCTATCGTGTTGATCGCTAAACCCCATACAAATGGTAGACAAGCCGCACTTTTGACAACCGCTAACGAAACGAATTCTAAGTTTGTGATCGCTAGGCGAGCGTTCGCCGAGACCCAGTAGAAAACGCTAACAAAATGGCGGATTTGGCATCAGCTGTTCTAAAATACGAGTGTTTGTGAAGGAGAAGTGTGAATTATAATAGATTTTTGGACTTTTTTGCCCTTTAGCAAATACCTACTACAGGGCAACTACCTATTATGAATTCAAAATGCATTCCTTGTGATGTGCCCTTATTGAAAAAGTGTCGTAAAAATTGCCGAAAAACACGTACATATAACGTGAGTGTGCTAAGACACCATACAAGAAATGTCGTACACTTTATAAATGCAGAGATTTCGTCTAAATAAACTTACTTTCAAGACAAAAAAACTACATTATAAGGAACAAACGAGATTCTACTGGAAGTTAAGGTAAAAAGTGGCAAAGTTTGCGACTAGGTATTCGTGATGTAGGTACAACCATAGGTACAAATAATTCTTACAGTGCAGTGTAGTAGTCCATACAAAGGTTGAAGAAAAAAGAAAGTAAAAAAAATTAGGTGTTATTTTATTAGATATACCTGATATAATTTAATGTATACCTAAGTATAACGTTTTGGATGTAAGTCTGTTAAGTTATATTTAGTTGAATAAATAAATTTGAATAAAAGTATTATACATTTTGTTTGTTTTTATTTGGTCCTAAAAACACTATATTCTAATGTTTACAATATATTTGTTGAAGGTAGCGATGATGATCTTATCTGCAGCAAAATTGCAGAAAGTTCCAACTTAATCACATCTGTGGCTGGTATTTAGGAGTGAAACTCAGGGATGGAATCTTCGATCAGTGGTGGTAGAGAGCTTCTTTGAGATGTTCCTTCCTGAAAAATATGAGATATTATATTACTAACAAAACCAAAATAAGAAAAAAAAAACACTTTACAACTTAGCGATGATCTTATGCAATAAATGAACTAACATTAAATCCTCTCTTCTCTCTTCAATTGTAGGTTGACCGACATCAGCAGTCAATCCCATTATATTATCCGTTGATCTTGTGACATTCCCACCAATGGAGTTAAGCGATTCAGCCAGCTCTTGCCATAGCCTTTAGTTAGTCTGCCTTGTGCCCCTTGTTGGGGCCTCCCTCGCTATATCACCTCGGCTACAACAAAAGTTAAAACTATTTTAGAAACACAAAGGGACTAGGTACTTTATAAACAAAGTGTTAGTAAACACAATCAATACCTATGTTTGTTTCATTCATAAGTATGTGAACGGTTCAAGTTCAAGTTGCATACCGCGTCATTGTTTATGTTTCGTGTTACTGAGTATTAGGAAGATTAAAACAAAGGAAGATTTTGGTTTAATCCTACCAAAATTATAAAGGCGAAAGTCTGTGCCATTGGGAAAATGTTTGGCCGAAGACAACGCCAAAACTACTGAATGGATTGGCGTAAAATTTTGCATAAATAAAGATCTAGACCTAGAATAACATAAAGGCTACTTTTTATTCCATAAATGTGTGTGAAGCCGCGGGCAGAAGCTAAGTAACTTATAATTTACGTACCTCTCCATGGATTCTAATAAAGCCGCGAACTGTAATACCAATCCTGTGTATGCACATAATGTAGTGTCACAAATTGGTAAAAAGAGAGCTTTTACTTAATTTCACTCACTTTATAGCACAAAACAATTCAAAACATCTATTACGAAGTTCACAAATGAATGAGAATTGAGATCAGCAAGTGAAACCTGTGAGTAGAGGTGGTGTCGATGTCAAAGTCGATGTCAAAGTCACAGGTAGAGGCTCTACCTGTGACTTTGACATCGTTTTGACATTTGAGAACGCTAACCATAGACAAAGATTTGATTGTATTCTATCCGTGTTGTAGAATGAGCGATTCATACAGTCGCGTCAACTTGGCTACCAACATTCCACTATCTATAAACGCAACCGCTAATGCGTTAGCAATCGTAGAAAGAGAATAGATATGATTCGTTTGCGATTTGGCTAGGCCTGCTGTATTATACTATACAGGGCGTCCCACGACAATGCCACATGGAGGGAAAGTTTCATTTTGAATTTAAAAACAATTTTAAAGCCTTCAAAGATTTTTTTATAATCCCCTGTCTGTACTGGGAATCGAACCCACAAAATTGTTAAAAAACTCCCGTAATTTTACGATACCGATCAAAAGGCTCTACCGTAAGGATTATTTTTTCCAATAGCATCTTAAATAAACGGAAGACATTATTGTTTTTAAAATCAAAGTGAAGTCTTCTTGCAGTAAAATTTTCTATCCACAATATTTAAGATACTTTCCCTCCATGTGGCATGGCCTCGGGACTCCCTACTAAGTCACCGTCGACCGGGATGCCGGCGACAGTGCGTAACGGCACTTAATAAGCGAAAGTGGTTTTTCACCCAATTTCGACAGTATTTTCTAAAGAAAATTAAAATTCCTCTATACGTAGCAATAACCAACAAAAAATGGGTTTCAACTCGACGCTGATATTTTTCTTTGTTTTGTAAATCATCCATTCATCACGCATTACTTTATAGATAGAGAGTAGCTAATCCTATTTAGATATTCTAACAATTGCGTGTAGGAACCGGTTTCGCGTATATTTATATAACCTACTTGTATTGTAGATTCAATTTTATCTGTTTTATAACCCTTTGTAAATAAATAGTGAAATGAAATAAATACTGGAAAAAGAACAAAAGGATTACGTAGAGGGCTGTACGTCCAGTTTGTAAGTCACAAATCTTACATTTATTAACTTAAATGTCCACGAAATTTAAATTATACAATTATGTAAGAGGTCTTTTTCTATCAAAATGTGGCTAATTTCAATCTAGAAATATAGGCAATTTATTTTGGTTACGCAATAGCTGAACTTAATGTAAAACCCAGCTTCTTATAATTCCCTGTGACTCAGCATAATGTAGCATTTAATAAGTGCCAGATGTTGAATATACATTGGACGGTCAACGCCAAAATTTGGTGAACATTGAGAATTTCCTAAATGTTTTATGCGCAGCATAATGTGTGTTGGAGACAGAAAGCTAAGCTAACTTAGTGCATTTAGCTTAACTTAGCTTGGATTTAGCTTGTTTGCAGTCCGCACATATGTATAAAAACCTGCGAAGTTCGGTCTGGAACCAGCATAAGTCTGCGCAGGCTAAGAAACCTGTATTTCGACTTGTCATACCTAGTTCACCAAATTTTTTAGTTGGCTACTTTTTACCTTCATATTGTTATGTTACCCCAATTTTACTCTGGAATGTGAAAATCACAAGTAGGAAGTCTGTAAATCGGTAAAGGAGAAATGTCTGTTTATCATTTTTGTGATAATAAAATAATTTAAAATTACTTCCTGTTGTTTATCATTACATGACACAATGTGGATTTACTGGACGGGACATTAAGGAGAGGTACCTTAAACGGTGTAGCTGCAGAAAATGGTCTTATGAGACTATCCATAATTGTTTGTCAAAATTTTCATGCCCATTCAACTGGTTGTACAGATAGTTGTAGACGGTGCGAGTTGGTAAAGTAGGTGTAGGTACCTATGTATAATTAAAATACGTAAGTGAATATGTAATAGTCTTTTATTGAAAACATAGCAATGTTTTACTGTAAAGCTACAAATACATCAGGCACTGATCGGCAACTTGCCATGAGCGAGAAAAAACAATAATTCATGAAAATTAAGTACAAAAAGATGAGGTTAATTGCGTATGCTGTATACTTAAAAAAATAATTATCCAAATGAGATTTTTTAAGTATTTTGCACCAAATGTTTCGAAAACATAAAAAAAATCTAAGTATCGTAAAGTTCACACTAGGCGAGGCGAGGCGAGCACGAGTGTGTACCTACATACTTGCTACGCCGCCCGTATTGCCTCGAGGCCCCTCGTAGGCTCTCGTTCTCGTTGTCTCAGCCGCTTATCAGCACATTATGGCCCGAGGCAAAGGGACTCGTTACCCCTCGTGAGGCAAACGAAAGCGATATCTAACGAGTGTTTACAATGTATAGTTGCCGCCAAACATCTTGCCCGGTGACAGGCAGCGAGAATGGGAAGTTTGCGCAAGTACCCTCACGCGTATAATTCAAATGCCACCAACAACGCAGCAGGCGAAAGACAGCTTCGTATAGCTGTCTCGCTCATTCATCGTTTGAAACAAAAATTCGCAGTGAATAATCGTCCAGAGTACGAGTAGTAGAGTAGAGTCCAGAGAACCGTCCACCATTTTGGCCTAAGAAATGCATTCTGCGCAACTTTTTCACGTGGTTCACCAGAGGACAAGAAGTTTGACGATTATTATACCTCTCGTTGAGAGAACAAGCGCCCGAGCCATCATGAGACATTCGAAGAGATGCCTCGGCGAGTGTGTAGTTATGTACTGCCGTCAATAGATAAGTCTTTCATAGTGTAGGTATAATGTGTGAAAAGTGTTTTTTTCTCGCTCGTGCCACACAATTACAAATCCATCAAAGTATAAAGCTACCGGCTTCCAGCGCGTGTTTCCACTGCGAGAAAAATGAGCGAGAAATGTAGAAATGAAAGATATGTGGGGGAGTTAATTTCCCTGCGCTACTATTTGTTGGTTGAAATACAAGTATGCACTTTATTTACTCTGTTTCTTTTCCGCTAGCGGTGGAAACCCGGCTTAAGAAAGAATCGGCAGAAATATTGGCGATGGCGCTTACCTAAGAGAGTTTAGCCTTCTTTCCAGACTGTACCTATTTGTGAGTGTATCACTCATATAATTTTCGCTCGTCGTAGGTATAAGTATTTTCTGGTATTTTCGTTTGTTTTTTATTCTTAATCAAAATGCATTAAGCAGTGAAAATAGAATGAGTGATACACTCACGAATATATATCTGAATAGACTGGGCTAGCACTAATGCCGATAGATAAATCTAGTAACACAGTAACGTGAAAAAAAATTAACAATAGCTACCAATAGGTACCAGTAGGTGCTATGTGAACAAAAAATTAAGTACTTGGAAAAAATAAAATCTTAACAAAATATAACTATAAGAAAATAAATAAAAGCTCTTAACATAAAAGAAAGAAGTAACAAACTCCCTAAGTTATGAAAAATCTTAAGTAACAACTCTGAAGGAAGAAATAACTGGATCTGGTATCACCCCCATTTCACATTAATCAATAGTGTGTGAAAAATTTACAAAAAATTGTTTATGGGAAAAAAATCCACACAATTGCGTTAGTAAAAGTTACAATGGAGTAGTGTAGTATTTCAATCCTATAATTAGCTTAAATACACTTTTCTTATCAACTAAATAAATATTTTAAACAATTTCCATAGAAAACTAACCACATACGCGCCAGCAGCGCGGAGTGAAAAAATAGTTTCACAAAATGCATTGTACTGCTGCATATACGAAATATCTACAAATTGAAGGCAAAGTCTTAGCTATCTAAAGTTATATTGACGTTACTCTAATAATCTGTAAGTGTCTGTACCTGTGTAGGTAGTGACCGGCGTTACGGCGCGTAATGTAACGTGTTACACAGCGAACGTTCGTGCAGTCAGTACGGGGGAAGAAGGCGCTCGCAACGAGACGGATTTTGCTTTGCGGAAAACTCGACTTCAACAATTCGTCTAAAACATTTTGACTAAAAAACATTTCGACTAGTAACAATTCGTTTCAACAACAAAGAAGTTTGGCTCTGGGTGCAATTATACTTATACACACCCTTTCAGTCACAGAGTCGCCACGAACCCCCCCCCCCCCCCCCCCCGGGGTTGGGCGGGCTTCGTTAGGAGTAAGTTAATGTTGCCCCCGCTTCGCAGGAGTGGGTCGGGTTAACTCAAGGTCGCATAGCTTTAGTCGAATTGTGTTTTAGTCGAACTGTTTTAGTAAAATTGTTTTATTCGAATTTTCCGTCATTACGCCGCGTAACATAGGTCAGTGCCCGGCTTAAACTGATGTGATGATGTCTTCCTAGCCGAATTTCGAACAAGTCTCAATGGAGACTAGCGATGTGCGCGTGCGCACGACTTTACAGCGCAAAAGTGACTGTAAACTATGAGTAGTTTACTTATAAGTACATATTTTTCTGTTACTTTTAGAAAAAAACTCTTTCAAGATTAAATATTATCAAAAACAAATAGACCAGAAACAATGTCATTTAAAAAATATCCTGCTAGGTTTATCATCATTAGGAAACTCTATAAAAGGATGAGTTAGTTTATGTTCCTGCATTGCAGATTCACCTTCAAAATTTTCACCACAAATGTCACAAGCAAATGCACTCTCACTCTCTTTTTCCCCTCGTTCCCTCTTTTTCTTCTTTACCCCCTCTTTCTTTCTCATCTTTTCTTTTTTCGTCGGCTCCGGTTCAGGGATTAAAGGTTTCCCCGTCAACAAATACTCTTTCATATTCAAATGCTTGATAGACACTTTATGAGCTTTCAGTCTATTTTCAGAGCTGCATTGATACTCGCAAATAAAACAAACGTATTTCATATCTCCTGTGTGAATTTCCGCGTGCGCTTTTCGCTTCTGCTGTGTTGCAAAACGATAATCACAGAATTTGCAAGGAAACTTTCGATCCATGGAGTGTAACCTCATATGCGAGGTTAAAGCAGTCATATCCTTACACATTTTCCTGCAAGCTAGACACATAACACCTATTTCTTCAGGCTCGCTCGGTTCTGTCGGTTCAACCCTATGATGCATTCGTCTATGGGAATTTAACCCTTGATTACTGACAAATACTCTCTGACAGTCTTCGCATTGGAAATGTTGCTCGTTTTTCATCTCAGGTGTATGTTTTTCCATCTGATGTAACGCGAGTTTGTCTGCTTCATGGAATTGTTGGCCGCACTCTTCGCATTTCCAAGCTTTGACTAGTCTAGAAAATGCTTCTACAACGTCTAAAACAGCTTGGGATCCTACGTCAGGGTGGGATTTTTTCATGTGATCGACGAAATCCATTATTTTCATAAACACGTCGTGGATACAATACTGACAGCTGTATGGAGGTGTGTGATCTTCCATAATATGAGATTTTAGCTCCGGTAATGTTGATCTTGACTTTGAACAAATTAAACATTTTAGTTCTTGATTTCCTTTAGCAACTTCTGCTATCACTTTGTAGTCCATAAGTTGAACTTTCTGGTGTACTTGTAGGTGTTTGAAAAGCTCTTTTTGTGTATGATAGTCAGTGGGACAGAATTTACAAGGAAATTTCTTTCTGTGGAACTTGTTTCGGTGGAAAATAAGTGCTTCTTTAGTCTTGAATTGTTTTTGGCAGATTGGACATGCAAATAGAGAAGTCTCCGCGTATTCTGTATGGGATCGTAGACAAGTTTCCATTCTGCTTCGTCTCTGGAAGATTTTCCCGCAAGTACACTTATAACCATCTCCATTTTCCACCTTAACTTTAACATCATCTTCTTCCAACTCTCTCTTCTTCTTATTAAGATTATCTTTCTTAGTTTTCAGTCCTTTAATGACACCTAACGCGCGCTTTTCAATACTCTCATGAACTCTTAGATGCTTTTTGACATTGTACATAGTTCTGAACCATTTAGTGCACTTTGGACATTTATGGGTGTATCCTGCCATAGAAACTTTTTTCTTACTTTTTAAAAGTCCATAGGCCTCCTGTTCTAAAGAGAGTACATTTCCTGTTATAGAGTTAAGTAAGAAACTGTCTCCATAATCCATTTTATAGTTATTGTCTGAAGTTGGTAATATCTCCTCTGGATTTCTGAAGGCTTGTTCATTTGATACAGGATGTATTTCCATGACAACTGTATTTGTAGTGTTTGATGTTATGATGCCGTCTCCCATGCTTGTGACTGTTGATGTTGTGTTGATCAGTTTTTTTGAGATGAGATGAGTTTCTGTGACTGCCATTTCTGATTCTTCTTTGATGTTATTTAAACCTTTGTGCTGAAATCAATTAAATTCAATTAATAGAATTGCAAGATCTATTTTAACATAAATTTAAACAACAATATTTTATGGGTATAACTTCCCACACCACTTGCAATGTTTAGTTACACTTTTTAAATAGCATTGTGGTGTGTATTTATAAATTAATTAGTAAAATAGAGTTTTTCTAAGAATATGGCACAACTGCTCATAAAATTTACAATGCTAGACAATTCACACAGCATCAACTACCCCCCAACTAAGCAGAGCTTGTGTACCCATAGTAAACAGCTTTGATAGGGTGCATTCTGAAATATGATTACAGCACTGATAGTGATCAAAACAATATTCGGCTTTCCAAATTAGATATCATGATATTGACAGTTAAGTGCTATCATTAATGTGCATCATTCATGAATGCTCACGGTCATGTGTCCCTGTGTCAAATGTCAGTAAGGTACAAGTAAACAAAAAAAAAAGAATATAATACTACAATGAATGACAATTGTTAGTTTTGACAGAGCGCTCAGTGATTTCAGTTCGTAGGTAGTCGGTAATATCAAATGCAAAATAACGCATGTAATGACATCATCCCGTCACATGGGACATGGTTGTCGCGCTCACAGTAATTTGGAACGCTTGTGAGCGCACTGATATCAATTTTAGCCTAATTCGGAAACACCCTTAGTCAGAGAATTGCCTAGACATAAAAAAGTTTAACTTACATAATTTTCAGGTTTAACATGAACATCATCACTCAAGCAAGCCTCAACATGGCTCAAGGCGGCAGCCTCACTGCTGTCCATACTATCATCGAAGTTCGGATAATCATAATCAACCACATTCTCAAATTCTTCCTTCACTGCTGTATCTCCACTCTCTTTCATATGAATCTCCCCTTCATTATTGGGTAAAATAGACTCTGCTGTTTCATTTTTAACATTGATAATAGTTATTTCTTTTCTTAAAACCTCTGTTGATTCTATTTTAATATCTGCATCATTTTCCACAGCATTGGGCTCTTTTTCTAAGTTGGTAGATAATTCATGCTTGATTTCTATTTGTATGTTTTCAAATGGGTTTTCTTCTGTTATATCTTCAGTCTCATGTTTAATTTGTACATAGTTTTCTTCATTTATGTTATTAATTGTATTTTCTTCGTTGAAAGGTGTATCTTCTTCTTTGATGACTATGCTGTCACTTTCTGGGGTTTGGTTGTTGGTGTCCATTTTTACCTGATGAAAAAGATAATAATACATAATAATTCATTTATGTGCTTGCATATGGACAGATCTGGGTACCTCATTTATACACAAAATATGAAGGCATAATGGCAGTTCTTGGGGCTAAAATGATATGGTAAGTAAATTGCTTCACATATCAATATTGGGGAGGATCAACTGCAGAAAATATCAATATACAGGGAGGACTTTTTGGACGGTGTAGCTACAGAAAAATCTATCCATTACTATCCATTTAGAGAAATTTTAATTCCCATCCTCAGATTTTCCAAAAAATACTGCCCTTACTGCCCCATCCAAAAAATCCACCATGTTTAATGAAGAACACAGGAACGTGGAACATTGGGGGCAGTCGGACCTCTTGCTGTTTTATCAGATAACACTGAGAGGATGTTTGGTTTATGTTGTTTCTGTATGTTTTTTCTAAGGATGTGTGGCACCATCACAAGCACATAGAGCAAATGCTTATAAGAGTACTATTAGAATATTTAATGCTTAACAATGGTAATTTCTGTAAATTTATAGTTTTTTTTCAAGCTAGCGTTGTTGAAATCCCTAGAAATATTGTTATTAATTCTGTTGTTGACCGTAATATCAAGGCCAAAAATACAGGTTAATTTGAACAAATTCTATGTTTAGCTAATTTAGATCTAATTTTTTAATATGCCGGAGAGGCACGTATAAAATTATACTTGCATGCAAACGCAACTCATTATCAGCTAGAAATCAGTCTCGAAACAGCTAAAATACCTATCGATCATTAGAATTCACTACACCTACCAAATAATTTGCAAATGGATGGTTACTGCAGTAATTAGCAAACAAGCACCATCTTAAAATGAGTATCACATGCGTAACTACAGAATAACATCACGGTTATTTTAATTTTATGATGAATCTAAAGTTTTACACGAAATAATTAGAACCCAAACAATTCGAGCACCGTCAGTCAATCAAACAAAAGTCAAAATGTCAAATTTTATTGTTTTTTTTTTTCTTTCTTTTGATTTGTTTTTTTCTGCATCCCCCACCCACTTCACATCCACAAATTTTTCACTAGGGATGTGCTTAAACTTTTCGATTGATGTCCGAAAGCTAGGTAAAGTCCGAAATAATCGATTTCTAAACTAGGTACTTTTCTGAGTTTAATATGGTAGTTTCCATTCTATCAAAATAAAAAATTACTTATAACAATTCCATAGCATTGAAATTGAATGTACGTACCTTCATATGCTCCATTCGACGACGCTTTGCGAATGCGGAACGTTCGTGTATGTCTGACTTTGCTCTTTGACAAGCAAATATAAAAAAAAAAGGTAAAACGTTTTTTTTTTTCAAAAACAGTCTACCACCTACAAATCGATGTCTCATGAAATTTTCAGTATCCTCCTCTACCTGAAAATAATATTACAAATATAATCTATGCTTGCTGAAATCAAGGTATTTATCATTCTAAATGAAATTTCTAACCAAATTTAAGTTCAATAGTCGATAAAAAAAACCTCATATATTTATGGTCAAGATGACATGTTATTTTCTTGTCACATTTGATAGGTAGTACAATATTTTCTGTATTTTTAATCATGGAAGTATATTCTATCATGATGAATTGCAACAGCCGTTTAGTCTAAATAACAATACCGAAAATAAATAATGCTGGTGTCGCCATTCCGCAACCCTATATAAACTTCATATACTTTTATGCTTATCGAGTAGTTACCAAGCAAACAACATGTTTTATTTGCTCACAGAATAATACCCTGGGGAAATATACTCAAGTATACGATCATATTATGTAGAGCCCGTCAACGATTTGTTTGGGTGTAGAAGTAAATCATTATCTTCTTACCTTGACTTCAATCCTGAATTAGAATTAAATCATCTTTGTATCAGCAATCTGTTTCAGCGACCTCTTTCAGCGTTAGTATTTATTGTTCTGCTTCGCTTATTATGTACTTCTCCGAAGTTTGGATTAACTGTTCCATCTGTAATTATAGTACCATGATCTCACTTGTTGTGAGACCGCCTTATGATATGTCCGTAGATCACAGAAGTATTACGATTTCATGTTTAGCCGTCCACAAGACCAAGCCTTCAGGGCCCCCCTTGGGACGCTGTTATGTGATGCGCTACCAGAGCTCTGAAGCATATTAATGTCTGTTGATTAGTCCTCCATCCAGGAGCATCTCTGTAAATACCAACATACTGACAACTCAGGCTCTGCCTGAATCATTCTGTTTGTGTTGGATAATAGCTACTGCGATCCACCACATAAAATCTAACTAGGCATAAGTACGTAGCTGATGATAAAGGATGACATTCCATTACGGTCGTAGTCAGTATCCATAACACAAGCTCACCCAGCTTGGGGCCAGACAACGCTGTGTAAGTTGTCCAGCATTATTTATTCCTTATTGTTATTTAGACTAGCGTAAGTTGTCCAGCTGTCGCGACGGCTCACGAAGTGTAGGTAGGTACATACTTATAGATAAAACCTTCTTTTAATATCTTCGAACAAACTCTGTAATGATTTGATTGAAGTTATAAATTTATGGTCAAGATGTCGTGTCCGTTACGACTGAGGGTCCACATTGGAATTTCAGGATTCTGAATAGGCTATTCTTTAGTAAATGTTCTGAAACATTTGTTAGTAGGTACAGTCTCTAATTTGTAAAAGTATCCAGTCAATAGTTACAACCGGTTATATGTGGTCCCTCAGACGTGGCTTGGAGATCGTCATATCTCATGAACTGAGCAAAGCTCATAGATTCCATAAATTACAACATTTAGTAATCATTTGTTAGAGTAAATACTAATAACTCTCAGTACCTATTGCCACGCCCTGCTAGGGTACCATTGTGCCTCATAAACATTACTTTTAAACTAAGACCTAAAAATGTAGGTACACAATGATTGCAATAAATATATATGAATATGAATATAAATTACAAAAAATCAGCCCTTTCCGTTCACTGGAACAAACAAAATCAACTGCAGAAGGTGTTCCCTCAGACGGGCACATACGCCCCTATTATCTTAGGAACTATTAGTAATGTTGAGTTTATCAATGCGTGTAGCTTTAGTAAAAGTTCTTGGACGATTACAAATGAAGTCCCTAATTTCTAAAACAAGTCAGTAAATAGTTAAGACTGTTTAAAGTTGTGATTTTACACAAAATAAAACTTATTTTATAAAGGATCCGGAGGATACATAAACATTCAGAATATACCAACCTGTAGTTAAAATGTTAATTACATATAATAAGGTGGCAGAAGCCTTTATTCACAAAGAAAATTATAATATAATTAGTATTTACAATTGAAACAATTGAGCTAACTGCAGACTGTTGCAAACAATCTACAGGTAGCTCAACTGATCCATATCAATACCAGTATACATAGTACTACATATTACTTCAAGAATTAATTGTTAAAACTTGTGTCGTTTTCGAATAAATCGTAAATTTACTTACTAGGAACTAAGTCAGGTTAGGGTGACCACCTATAATATTTATTATATTTAGTATCGATTAAGAGCACTTAATGAATAGGTTTAGTATTATTAAACTAATATTTTATAAAAGGCATGATAACTGATAACATAATTTCAATAAAGCGTTAGTATATTCAATAAATGATTATGAATAAGTGACCCTATTACCCCATCTCTACTAGTCTATGCACACAACACAAAACACAGCACATTCACAACTTTCATGCGTTAGGTGTGCGTTAGCATCCCTAGTACATCTGTGCAACTTTCACAAGCTTTTTGTCAAGTTGTCCTTATAATGTCAAAGAAAAATTGAACGCATTTTTACGAACTTCTCAAGTTCTCGGTTCGGTCGGTGGTAAACATAGTGAATTTAGAAAAATCTCATGTGAATTTTTTGTGAAAATGGTCTTACACTTTACCTTTTTTCTGCAGATACAGGCGTACGCTGAACTTCTCCTAACATGGCTGAGACCCTGGACTTGAAAACTGTTGTAAAACATCTGGCAAATGGCTCGTTCAACGATAGTTTGTGTATGATTTGTTTACTTCCATACACTGATGAATACGAGAATGTATTCACTGCAATATGCAAGAAAGACGAAGAATATTGCATTGCTGATGTTCTCAAAGAAGTGTGCCATTTGGAGGTAATATTAGAACACTTTTTCACCAACAGAGCTCAATTTCCTTTGTAACACTAATACATTAGATTGGGTCCAGCTGAGGGACTAAAAAGGCTGGATTTTTTTTTCAAATAGTCAAAACATAAGATTATCACATAAATAATTAAAATCCACACAAAACACTAGATTTCTATAAAAAGTCATTTAAACATGATACGTTTAAGTTGCGTAAAGAATGGGACTGAAAAAGTTATACTGTCCTGCGTAAATAATATTTGTCAAATATAATTTAAGCAAATAAGATCTGAGTGGGCAGCGTGACATTTTAAATCTTATTCCTTATGTATATAACTTTAACTTCCTGTTAAAACTGTATTTACTTTCCTTTCAGATTGAAGACTCAGAAAATTACAACATCTGCCTGGACTGCTTCCAATCTGCCTCAATGGCCTATCAGTTCTATTTACAAGCCAAAAGAAGCTACGAGGTACTTAATTTCTACACTGACCAGCTGCTAGCCAACACTGGAGACCTAGATATACCTGAAGAAGACGGTAACCGCTTGCTTTGCATCCCGTTACCCAGCTACATGCCAGTAACTCCTGGCTTTGAGTATGGGTTGGATGGTATTGGTCAACGAAATATGGGAGAAGATGATTCTGATGACATTGAAGATACAAGCCAAGATGAAAAAGTTATACTGATTGTGAAAAATGAAGAAATGATAAAGGAAAATAAAACTGCTGATGAAATGACTTCTGGTTCTGAAGATGATAATGTACTGATGATTGTAAATGAAAAGATGAGGAAGAAGAGAGATCCTATGGCTTATATTTCGTGTATGCATTGCCCTGTTAGATACAGGTTTCTGTCAAAGTTAAAGGATCATGTTAAGAAAATGCATGATGAGGATATTTATTATTGTAAGGTGTGTATGTGTACTATGAACAACTTATCTATTAAGCAATGGGGTTTATGTTTTAAGGAAGAAAATTAGTTACTCTACTCACAAACAAACAAATTTTACCTGCTTAAAAATAATAATTTAATTATCAGACTGGTATTGATGTTGACAGTTGAGCTACCTGTAGATTGTTTGCAACAGTCTGCAGTTAGCTCAATTGTTTCAATTGTAAATACTAAATTGTTTCTTTGTGAATAAACTTAATAAAAAAAAATTGCAGTAATAATTATGCTAAAAATAATAATCTAAGGGTGTATTTTGTGAATAGAATAGGCACAGGATTTCGCATTCATAGGAGTGGGACAGAGCATATGTTATTTGGAAAGGCGTAAGCGCAAAAATTATGTTTTTGCTTATTTACAAGAAAACTTCTCTTCTAATCTTATTTACATTAAAGAAACTGAATTAAGGAACCAAAGAATTAGTAATAACTTACAAATCAAAACGAAAATCTTTTCTATAAACCCCAGGGTTCCTCAAATCTCAACCAAATTAGGTGCAAAACAGACTGTACACTTTCATGATTTTTTTACTATATTTTTTTTCGCAATTGTGTTTTCTATTTTAAGGAACCAAAAAAAAATTTAATTTTATGTGGTTCCAGTTTTTTGCAACGATTATCCCCTGAGTACTGAGATCTAGGCCTAGTTTGACCAAAGAAGCCAAACCGCTAGGTTCGCCCCTTAAGCAAATGTCGATAAGATGCTTGAACAGTTTGAGTTTAAGTTAAAATTTAACTTTCACTAATTATTTCTACACAAATGGGAAAACCATTAAAAATTGGAACAAGTCAAAAACATAAAAACCTTGAAACCAGTAAGTAATATTTAAAATTACAAGAACAATAAAAAGTATTTTGCTTTCCAGATTTGTAAACTAATAACCGACAGTAAAGCCGGCTACTCACAGCACATTCAGACACACATCGGGGAGCACCAGTGCAGCCAGTGCCCCTCGGTGTTCAGGAGGCAGGAGTCTCTCCTCGCGCATCTGAAGGGGCACGACCAGGAGAGGACACAGTTGGAGAACTTGGTAAGATTTTTGACAAAGGCTTGTTTCAGCGCAGAATGTTGTCAGTGGATTTAATTATGTTATCTAGACGGATTTGGGTCTTTTGGACTGCGAATATTTGTTCCTTTTGGGTGTCAGAATGTAACACAAATTATTGAAATAAAAACCGGCCTAGTAAGAGTCGGACTCGCGCTCCGCGGGTCCTATTTGCTTAATCCAGTTTCGTACCCCGATTTCTAAGACGTAACTGCGATTTTTTTATAGAATTAGTAGGCATTAATGACCACCGTTCAGCACTATAGTTTAGAGCATTAGAAATAAAAACTTCCTGTTAGGTACCTCCACTCTGGGTACCTAGTTCCAGTACGCCGTCCACTCATGCGTCATATTAGTACACGGTTGTGAGTGGTAGTTGTCAAATGTTACTTAATTTATTCTTCTACCATAATAATAATAATAATAAATAGCTAGCTTCGCGGCCGGTGATTCACCGTTTTGATATATTTTTTACTGTAGAATAGTTTTATAACATTTTATTTTCTATAGTAAAAAATGTATTTTATAAACGAGATTAAAGAATAAATGAGTGTATAATAATAATAATGTTTTATTCATTAATAAAAGATACATAGTCTTATTAATAGATGAAAACACCTTTTAAGTAATATTAAAATACTTGTGATAGGTGCTTTCGCTCTTCCACGTTTTAATTTATGTATACGTTTTGAAGGCGTTACACTTAAAAAAAAAAAATTACAAAACAATATAATTAAGTATAATGATTCTAAGTAAATTAAAGTAAGATATTATAGTGCAAATCAGTTGGGGGTAGGACACAAAAATTAACTGATGTCTCTAACAATACATTTCAACTTTTGGTGTATGGTCAAGGTAAAAAAATTTGGCGTATCGAATTAAATTTTTTATTTTTTTTTGTAATTTGCAGTAATTGTGTAAATTGTTAACATATGTATGGTATAAATATTATCATGAAATGTTGCAAATAAAATTAATTCTAAAATATATATGTGTTTAAGATAATGTTCGAAATAAATTAAAATTAAAATCAATTCAATCATTAGGAGCCTATATAACTGCTCATACCATGCGGTGTGTGTGTGTTTGTGATGCGTGTGTGTATGTGTTTTGCTCTCCTGAGGCACCAGTCTCTTAAAAGAGTCTGGGCAACCAGGAGACCATTTTGTGTATAATGTGAGTGTGTGGTGTGTATGTGTGAGAGAGTGTGTGTGAGAGAGAGTGTGTGTGTGTGCGTGTGTTTTTGTGTGTGTGTGTATGTGTGAGAGAGTGTGTGTGTTTGTAGTTTGCTCTCCTGAGGCACCAGTCTCATGAGAGTCTGGGCAACAGGAGAACAGTGTGTGTGTGTGTGCGAATGAGATTTGCCATAGATTGTTATTTCAATCTTTCCAGAAGGGCTTCAGTCTCGTCATAACTTAATTGTTGTAGCCAAGTGGATAGGGATGCTTTACATTTGTAGCTGTTAAGGGGGTACATGCATAATATTTGATTAATTTTGTTATACAAGTGTACGGATTGGCTTATGTACTGCCGCTTTGCGAACTCTGAGTTAAATTGGGCTTTATTCGTTACAATTTTGTATCTACGTTTTGTTAGTTTGGTGGGATCAAATTCCAGGGTTTTATGTAGTTTTAGTATAGTATATAGTACATATAGTTTCCTAACTGTCAGAACTTCTGAACTGGAGTAAAGCATCTCGGTAGGATACCTATAAGGTTTAAACAACAATAATTTAAGTAAAGACCTTTGAGTTCGTGAGTACCATACCATTAACCTTCTACCATCCACCCCCAGACTGTCGGCAACATGTGTGAAATCTGCGGAGTAGTATTCCCCGACGCAGACTCTCTGGCTGCGCACGCGACACGACACGAGCGGGCGCACACTTGCTACTACTGCGGACGGATGTACAAGGCGCAGACGTCGTTTGAGGCGCATATTAGGAAGCATGAGACACTTCTTAAGAACAAGTAAGTTGTTACATCTATGGTTTTGAGTACTAAGTCTAAGGTCGCATGAGTGGATCTATTAGTTGGCGTGAAAATTAAAATGTACTCTTCTATCAAAAGGTTCAAATTTATATTATTAGTGTGATCCGATTCTTTCCAGAAAAAAGCAGAAAGTAAAAGAGCCAGAGCCAGAATCAACAACCCCCAATACCGAGGAAGAATCTAACTCTAAACCTATCTGCGGTGAATGTGGGAAGAGCTTCGTGGACGAGCGGTCTTTACTATGGCACCAGAGACTGCATGACAATGACAGGCCGTTTTTATGTGATGTAAGTATTGTTTACTACCCGGGCACACCCCGGACACTACCATTTCTCTATACAAATCGATACCATTCATTTGATACCCTCGGTTGGGTAGCCAAAGTAGTTGAAAATTATTCCCCCCATTTTGACTTTTTTTCAAAAAGCGTTCTTTTCTTCTCTTTATTTTTCCTGTAAAATATAGATCCATCTCTACAAACGATCCGTACATTTCAAATGAATTGCTCTGCAAACTTCGGAGATAGGGGGAATGGGTTTTTTTCGACGTTTTTCAAAAATTTTCGAAAAGTATGAAACTTACAGAAATATAAAAAACTGTTTTGAAATGTACAAACTGATATCTTACATTTGATACCCCACTTGACTTAGTAGATCTCGTATAAAATTACGGCATCACAATTTGTATGGAAAATTTTCATTTTTTATTTTTTTTTCTTTTAGTCTGTACAGGCGCACGAAATGTATTTTATTATTTGAAATTTCAAGTTAATAGCTGCCGTAGTTGCTCAGGTATTAAAAAGGCAAAAAAGGACAGACAAAGCGAGACCATAACTACCTAACGGTTCCGAAACCGATCTCCGATCTCGAAACCCTAAAAAGTGGCTTGTCAAATCAATATGTATATGTCGAGTAAGCCTTCTACACAGTGGAGGAGTTTTTGTGTCTAATGTTGAGGGTAGTTCTATGTATGTAGCACCTACCTACCCTCTAGACGTGAATAAAGCAGTTGTTATCCAAGCTCGGTCGTTTCAATACACAACATGGTGACAGCGGTGGTTTTCGAATAAAAATATAAGTATATGAAACAATAAATCGGCAGAATTTCGCGAAAACGTGTTAACAATCGACTTGTTATTGTTTTGTGATAATGGAGCACGCTCGACCACCGCCCGAATTGAGTTTGGATGGCAGCCCCGTCAGCCGGGCTGACGCATGGAAACGGTGGAAGACGCAGTTTAGCCTGTTTTTGAAAGCATCCGGGGTGCATAAAGAAGAAGGCGGTGTACAGGCTAGTCTGCTTATCAACTTGATTGGACCGGAGGGTTTCGATGTCTTTGAGACATTTTCTTTTGCCGACGAGAAAGAGAAAGACGATGTCGCTGTGTTACTAAAAAAGTTTGACGAGTACTTTGGTGTAAAAACAAACATAACACTCGCTAGATACAACTTTTTTATGAGAAGTCAAGAAACCGGCGAGTCAATCAATCAGTACGTCACCGCTTTGAAACTGCTGAGTAAAAGTTGTGACTTTAAAAATTTAGAAGAGGAACTTATTCGTGACCGCATTGTTTGTGGCATCAGTAATACGGTCGTGCGAGATCGCCTGCTGAGAACAGAAGAGTTGACCTTGAGTAAAGCCATAAAAATTGTCCAAGTGGATGAAATATCGTGTGACAGCAACCGTATGTTGGAGACGCGCAACGCTGGCCCGGGGTCAGCGGCGGCGCACGTGGACGCGGTCGGAGTGCGAGGCGGAGCCGCCGCCGGGGTCCGGGGCCGCCGGCGTGGATGGCGCGGAGGCCGAGGGGGCCTACGCGGCCGCGGCCAGCCCGCTGCCGCCGCCGGGTACAGCGGCGAGGCTGGCGCCAGCGGGGCTGGCGGCCGCCCGCCGCCGCCGTCTGCAGCGCAGGGTCACTGTCTCCGCTGTGGAGGACAGTGTGCTGTACCAGCACAGTGTCCGGCTAATTCGGTGAAGTGCTATGTGTGTGAAAATTATGGTCATTTTGCTAGGATGTGTAAAGTGAAGAAAAATGTGATGAAGTTATATGATATTGGATTATGTGAGGACAAATCGGAAGAAGAAGATGATCGTGAGTCGTTCTTTATTTCCATGTTGCATGATGTCTCAGAAATAAATACAAAATCGGAGGACTGGTCTCAAGTACTTTGTGGGGAGTGCGGACCTGAAAAGTTTAAATTGGATACCGGGGCTGATATAAATGTACTGTCCTATGCACGCTTTCTAGCTATGGGTTACAGCCCTGACACTATTAATACTGGTCATAATATTAAAATACAGTCATACAGCGGTGAATTTATTCCTATAAAAGGAATTTGTAACCTAACGTGGCAATTCAAAAATGTTCAGCATAAATTAAAATTTGCAATTGCTGCAATAAATTGTCAAAGTGTGCTGGGACTTCAGGCTTGTGTAGCGCTAGGCTTAGTTAAAAGAATCCACAACATTAATTTGTCTGAGAATGAAGATTTATTCAACGGATTAGGCTGCTTACCTGGCGAATACCACATTGTTATTGATAAAAATGTTGCACCGGTGGTTTGCGCCTCACGCAAGGTACCCTTGGGGTTACGCGATAAACTTCAGGAAGAACTGAATAGGATGACACAATTAGGAGTCATTAGAAAGGTGACCTATCCTACACCGTGGGTTAACTCGTTGGTCATTGTTGCTAAGAAAAATGGCCAGTTACGTCTATGTTTAGATCCTAGGCCTTTGAATGTAGCTATACAACGGGCGCATTTTCAATTGCCAACTATTAATGAGATAGCAACCAAACTACATGGCGCTCGATTCTTCTCCGTGTTAGATGCTAACTCAGGTTTTTGGTCCGTGCGGTTAGATAACGAAAGCGCTGATCTATGTACTTTTAATACGCCCTTCGGCAGGTACCAGTGCTTGAGATTACCTTTTGGCCTTAATTGCGGACCCGAAGTGTTCCATGCTAAAATTAAACAGCTTTTAGAAGGCTTGGAAGGAGTTGAATCTTTCATTGATGACATAATATGTTGGGGTAGTACCAGGCGGGAACACGATAAGCGGCTAAATGAATTGTTTAAGAGAGCGCGGGAAATCAATTTAAAATTTAATAAAGAAAAATGTAAAATAGGATTAGAAGAGGTAAAATACTTGGGTCATGTATTTAATAAAGACGGAATGAAAATTGATTCGGAAAAGGTTCGAGCAGTACAAAATATGCCGGAACCAACCGATATTAAAAGCTTAGAACGATTTCTAGGTATGGTTAATTACCTATCTAGATATATACCTAATTATTCGGATCATATTTTTCCGCTTACAAGGTTGTTGAAAAAAGATGTCGAATGGAGCTGGGAACTGGGTCATAAAAGCGCGTTCGAGAATTTAAAAAACCTATTAACCAATGCACCTGTTTTGGGATTGTATGACGTCAGCAGCCCGGTGGTACTGTCTGTAGACGCAAGCAGCGTGGCGCTCGGCGCCGTCCTCATGCAGAGCGGTCGTCCGGTGGAATACGCTTCTCGTACGCTCACCGACACACAAGTTAGATATGCTCAAATTGAAAAGGAGCTACTGGCGATCGTTTTTGCATGTGAAAAGTTTCATCAATTTATTTATGGAAAAAACAGTGTGATTGTTGAATCGGACCACAAACCGCTCGAAAGCATTTTTAGGAAGCCTTTAGACTCTATCCCAGCACGCTTGCAGCGTATGATGTTAAAACTACAAGGTTATGATTTAACTGTTGTTTATAAGCCTGGTAAGTTAATGTACATACCTGATACACTATCACGCGCGCCTCTTCCTGACTTGTATGATGTTGATGATAGAGTGAGTAATGCCATTTTATGTCAATTGAAAATGGTCATTGGTAGTTTGCCGATGTCACAAAATAAATTAACTCACGTTAAGCATGAGACACAAAAGAATGAAACGCTGAAAAAGTTACTATGTTATATCATGCAAGGTTGGCCCAATCATAAATATGATGTACAGGGTGACTTAGGATACTATTGGTCTATTCGTGATGAACTGTATTGCGTGGATAGTGTTATTTTTAAGAATAAACAGGTTTTAATTCCAGATTCACTAAGAAATGAAATGCTTAAATTAATTCATGATGGGCACTTAGGAATCGATCGCTGTAAAAGACGCGCGCGTGAAGTATTATTCTGGCCAGGAATAACAAATGATATAGAAAATTATATAAAAAAATGTAAAGTCTGTCAGGAGAATGCAAATAAACCGAGTAGGGAACCAATGATTCCAGTTCCCATGCCAGACTTGCCCTGGAATAAAATTGGAACGGACCTATTTGAATATGGCAAAAAATCATATTTAATTTTGGTTGATTACTTTTCCGGATTTGTTGAAGTGACTTACCTGAGGGATACTACGGCTAATTCTGTGGTTTTCGCAATGAAAGAAAATTTTGCACGGTATGGGATTCCTGATAAGGTCATCAGCGATAACGGTCCACAGTTTTCATGTCAAAAATTTAAAAAATTTGCCTATGAATGGGGTTTCATTCACATAACATCATCGCCATATTATGCTCAATCTAACGGTAAAAGCGAAAGAGCTGTGCAAACAGTAAAGAAAATGTTGAAAAAATCTATAGACAGTAAAACGGATTTTCACTTAAACTTATTGAGCTATAGAAATACACCACGCGAAAATTTGGATTCTCCTGCGCGACTCTTGATGGGACGACGATTAAATTGTAGACTTCCGGTTCACCCAGATTTGTTAAAACAAAATAATGATTGTAATAAACAATATAAAATTTTACAAGATAAACAGAAAAAGAGCAAGATCTATTATGATCAACATAGCAAAGCATTGCCTGAATTAAATGTCGGCGACGACGTAATAATGTGCGAAAATAATAACAAAAGAATTCGTGGTACAATAGTGGGCAAAGCGCCTACTCCGCGGTCTTATATTGTAAAAAATAGATTAGGAATATATCGTCGCAACCGACGACATTTGATTAAGAACATGCCTGTTAGTGAACCAGTAGAACGTAAGGAAGTTAGTAGTCCTATTGTTGTATCTGATGATTACGAGTCGGGTGAGGATGATGATGATGATGAATACGAACCGAGCAGAACATTAGGTGACAGTTTCGATTATTCACCTCCAACCCTACGCAGTAATTGTAAGAAATAATTAAATAGATACTAGGTAAATAAGTCTTCTTGTGTTATCAAATAGTTTTAGATTTAAGTAAGTTTATTTTTAAGTTTCTTTTTATTTAAGTACCTACCTAACTGTTTTGTTATATTTTATGGGGTTGGTTTATTTTTAAAGGGGAAGATGTTGAGGGTAGTTCTATGTATGTAGCACCTACCTACCCTCTAGACGTGAATAAAGCAGTTGTTATCCAAGCTCGGTCGTTTCAATACACAACAGTATACTCTACCACGATTGAAATTTACTCTATGTATGTCTTTTTACATTATTAACTTTTTATTTGACTGTAATTTTTTCTTTGACTGTTTATTTAATTTCATTTGTTAACTTGTGTTGTGTACCCACCTGACTATGTTCAGTCAGCGTCAAATTGATATGAGCGTCTAGAGTAGTAAAAATGATCTGAAAAACATAAAAGCAATTTGGTATACGTCGTTCGAATCACCATAATGTTACATTTATATTATGAGCAGTCAGGGTGTCTGACTGCTCATATAAATATGAAATAATGAGTAGTAAGATATTTTGAACACCTTGGGTGCTTACAACAATATGATGATTCGAACGGCGTATACCAAACTGCTTTTATGTTTTTCAGATCATTTTGACTACTCTAGACGCTCATATCAATTTGACGCTGACTGTACCCACCTACATCTTTTTGACATTTAATTATCTTATAACAATAAGTGAATCTGATTCTAATCTAAAGCTGTTGGCCTTTCTCTAGTAGTTTTCTCTTAGGACAATATTAGGATAAAACAATATTTAGTAACATTTTCGCGCAAAACCTCCTCCGACAAGATCCAACAAAATGTGATTTGCGTGTAGGTACCGCCCGTCCTCCCACAAATTGCTCCCACTTGCCATCTGAGAAAGTAAACAACAGACTTAACAATACAAAATTGCCCAGTAAATTACCCTCCAACTCTAAGAACGAACACAATTTAATTTGCAAAAGAAAAGACCACACCAACCACACAATGAAAAAACTCATCAAAAGTAAGTCGTCAACTAGTTTCGTCTCTCCACGAGACATCATCAGGACACCACAACAATACTCGACTTTGACACTGAGACCGCCAAGCAACAACGACAGACTCCTGCCAGAGATGTTGCCTCTCTGGAGCTCCCTGCGTAAAGTGCGCGCGCGTAGGTGCGTCCACACGCAACATGCAGCGTGGTGCGTGGCAATGTGTTAACCGCCTAAACATCCGTACATTCAAACTTTAGCATTTATAATATTAGTGTGATTTGATATTTGTGTCCTTACCGGAATATTTTGTTACAGATATGTGGCCGCGGCTTCGTGTCCCTCAACCGTCGCAACCAACACGCGATGTGTGCGCACTCGAAGCCCTCGCGCCGCTGCCCGCTCTGTCCAGCGCTCTTCCATCTCACGTCTATGGTCAACACGCATCTTAAAAAGGTACCTTAAGCCTGCCTTTCGCTTTTTTTCGCTCCATTATCATTTATCGCGTCATTGGTAGCTATGAAAATTACGCGATAATGGAGCGATCCTATTGGTTGAAAATGGCCGCGTAAAACAGTAGGAACAGATTTTTAGCTCAAGGTCAATCTCAATTGCAGAAAATCTATTGAGAGTATCTTTTCAAAATAAATTTATTTCAACTTTTTAGAGTTTTCTTTCTCTGTATATCTCTTTTTCGCCTAAATTTGGGGGGGGGGGACGGGTTTTCGATGCTATTATACATATACACACCCTTTCAGTGATTAAGTCGCCACAATTTCGATTTTTATTGATTTAGACTACATTTTTCGGAAAATAAAGCACTCTTTTGACCTAAGAAAGACGGGTGTGTGTATTTCTACCCAATATGACTGATCGAATCCGTCAGTGGGAACGCATCTTAACGCTGGAGTTAATAAAACACCATTTATCCACAGGTTCACCTCAACAAGCAGCAGAAACGTCGCAGCCGTACGGTGAAGCACGCCAACGTGTTTTGGAAAACAGAGACGGTGCCTATACAAGAACTCAGCGTGTCGATACAGAACGAACTCTTGGAAATGCAGACGGAGCTGGATATTGACTGGGCAAGTCTTTATTTTAACTCAAGCCTGTTACTTTTATACTAAAACGGGTATTGAAATTGGGAAAGGAAGTATACACGCGCGTTTACGGCGCAACAGTCCGTAGAAACTCGCAAAGATTTTCGACTCCTACGTCACTTGACCTCGTGGTGTAGTTGGTAAGCACATTCCGGTACTGACGGAAGGATGCGGGTTCAAGTCTCGTCGGAGCCAAAAATTTTTGCGATATTATTTGATTTCTTAGAAATAAGCCAGAGTTAGAGGCATACGCACTATAAACAAAACCTTTAAAGGAAGTATATTCTATCTAGGGAAGGTCAAAATACTCCATTACTTTAGTTAATAATATTACTTTTAATTACTTATCGTTTAAATTACTTAACTTAATAATACAGCATACAAGACAAATGTTTGTAAGATCTGCAGATATATTTTGTTCCAGGTGTTCTGGATGTTTCTATGTATAATAAAACATATCTATCTATGGAGTGTACTGTATTAAGTATATCAGTTAACTAGTGCCCATAACACAAGCTCTGCTTAGCTTGGGGCTAGATAACGCTGTTTGGATTGTCCAGCATTATTTATTTTATATCTATGGAAGGTAAACAAAACTATCAAGAAAATTATCCAGGAAAAACGTATACGAAGCCGCGGACACAAGCTATTTAGTAAAATCTATTCCTTTTATTCACAGAACAACCTCAAAAAGCAGTCAGTGGAAACCAAACCACCGAAACTCACCAAGAAACCACGAAAACCAGCTCCAACAGAGACAAAACATTTGTACACACCCCTCGCCAAAAAACCAGAAGAGCTAACCGATGAAGATATGGTGCAGGAACAGTTTGAATTGGATCACGAATTCGTTGATGAAGAAATGATTTGAATGAGTAAAACATCGACTTATCAAGTGTTCAGGCAAGATGTTGACAGCTGGGTCTGGCCCAGCGGTTTCATAGATCTTTATTGTTGCCGATTCTATTCTGAGCAGGGTTCGAAATGATCAGATAATAGGCTACTTTACTCATATGAAATTTGGCGCAATGAATAAATATTTTCTGTAGTATTTGCCTTAGAAACCAATATTAATAGATTTCTGATATTAAGTGTAAGATGACTACATATTTACAATATAAAAATAGATTTTTTAATTTTTGATTTTGAACTCTGAAAACGTTGTCGGCCATATTGTGACGTCATAGGCCTCTAAGCTCATGTCGGATCATAAACGAGTGAAATTCGCTATGTAGACTAAATAGCGAATTTCACTCGTATAGGAAGTCTATATTTTTACAATGAAGAATGAATGAAACGTTTGTCAATTAATTATTTTCGAGGCGCAGTATTACGTCTGTGGTTTTCTGCCCGTATGACGTCACGCCACAGATAAATATGGCTGATAGGGTTTACGTCTGTTTACGAAAAAATTAAGTTTTACGGTTTTCTAGGACCTAAGAAAATTTGAAAATATTTTTTTTCCCTCTAATCGGACAATAGTTAATAATTTTTGACCTACTTTAAAAATAGTCAACTAGCCTATTATCGAGGTTGGGTCAAACTGAGTCTGGAAAAAAAACCTGGTGACCTGTAACTCAAGGTTTTTTACGAACCTAACGCACGCGTCAAGCCGGCTTTTCACTATGGGATATAATATAAATTACATCTTGAGCTGTATATTACATCCCGCGATTGCTATTCACACTGTAAGATATATATTTTGGAACACACATGATCAGTTTACACGTCTGCACACGAACGCCAACATTCAAACTGAGGGCGATGCGGGGGAGGCGCGGTGTCCGGGGACGTGAGGTAAAATATACACCTTCAAATGACCTTCAAATATCGCTCACTCGGTCGAAAAAATATTTATAGTTTGGGATGTAATATATATTATAGCACAGTGTAAACGGTCCCATACCAAATGTATGGCGAGCGATAAAATATTAGATCTCTGGATGTAATATATATTATATTATATCCCATAGTGAAAAGCCGGCTTCAGTCTCGCGCAATTGCGCGCAATGTTTTAATAAACTTATACTTACTATTCTATTTTAAAATGAAAGCTCATTGTGAAGAGAACAATAAATTATTATTTATAATTATACACGCATTTATTCTTAAATCTCGTTATAAAATATTTTTTTTTCAAACTAAGTCAGAAAATACCTAAATATTATAAAACTATTCTATTTCAGTAAAAAATATATCGGCACGGTGAATCACCGGCCGCGAAGCTAGGCTCAAGCGGCCGGTGACTAGGGCTGCAGAGAGGAACTTCCTGACGATGCGCGCCATTATTATTCATGTTAACACTTTCAATGCCCAAGACTAACATTGTTCATGTACCTACAGCTCCTCGTGCGCCGGCTCGCGTTAGCTAAAAGGCTAGATCAGTTTTGACTGTTGCCACCAAAGTAGGTACTAGATATTATAGATTTATTGGGAAAAAAGTTCTCAATAGAACTTTGATCACTAGATCTACAGAGAGTAAAGGAAAAATTATAATTTATGTACCTATAGACTAGCCAAAATAGGTGAAGAATGTTAGAAACATTCTCGACAAACCACGACACAAAAAAACTAAAACTCTTGCTTAGCGATATAATGTGAGCAATATTTATTAGGTAGCTATAGGAAGGATCTCAAATTGACAATTAATGAAATTGTGTAAGACGCGACAACAGGGTGAATTTAAACCAAATAAAACATAAATATTTATCATTTAATAGCAACTTAAATTAATTTATTAATTATACTTCAATTTATTCTCTTTCTTATGTGATGTGCGTATTTTGTTATATTTATTCATCTTGTGTATTCCATTTTATAATTAATTTTATTACATAGTAATTGATTGTTTCTTTCTTTTGCCCATTATTAACGTTGGACGCCCGGTAGCAAGGTGGGTCGACGACATAGTACGCGTCGGAGGGCGTCAATGGAGGCGGTTAGCACAGGATCGTGGTGGATGGCACAAACTTCGGGAGGCCTATACTCAGCAGTGGGTAAAATCCGGCTGTGGATGATGATGATGATGAATTGATTGTTAAAAGCATATTTAATCAGCCAAATAAAGCCGCGAAAAAAGCGTAATCGTCGCGGAGGGAGTCGCCTTCACAAGAATCGTCGCTAAGGGAATCGACGTGGGAAGAATCGTCGTGAAGGAAACAATTAAGTTTAGGTTAAGTTTGGGCGGTTTGTTTACTAACATGTACCTCGAATCACTAATGTTAAGTATCATGCTGATTCTCGTAAAATCTAAATGTATCAAGACCCATCTAGACCATGTGAGACTTTGTAGTACTTAAATATTGTTATTTTTTACATTTGAAGGTTTTGTAGCATCTTAACCATCAATTTCATCAATCATCAACGTTATCAGTTGATTTCATCATTATCATCACCAATTTTCCACTACTGGACATAGGCCTCCCTTAGTAAGCGCCATAGCGCCCTGTCTTCAGCTTGCCGCATCCAGCATCTGCCTGCAGTCTTTCGCAGATCGTCATCCCACCTGGCCGGAGGGCGTCCTACACTACGTTTCCTAGACGCGGTCTCCACTCAAGAACATGGTTACCCCCGCGGTTGTCGGTTCTTCACGAGATATGGCCGGCCGCCCCACTGCCACTTCATCTTGCTAATTCATTGAGCTACGTCGATAACTTTGGTTCTCTGTCGGATGTATTCATTACGAATCCTATCCTTCAGAGAAACTTCGAGCATAGCTCTTTCCATAGCTCGCTGAGCTACTTTGACCCTTGAATGTTCCACATCTCAGCTCAGTCAGTATTAATTGATAGGTATATCAATCTGTAGGTATCATCCTTTTCCAACCCTTATTCTGTCAGCTACGTACCGTGTGCCCGAATCGTGTGTTAGCTTAGTTTAGATATCAATAGATTAAACCTCTATATATCAATGAGACAAGGAAGCGGTTTTGCTCCGTGGATGATGGAGATGAATTTACTTTTGTGTCCAATTAAATCATATTGAGCTGGAATCCAGACAAAGCAAACCTTTTAGATTTTCTCTAGTCAACAAAGTATTGTTTGTATTAAACAAAACTAGCTAACAATGTATAAACTAATTTATTAATTACCTACAAAACACATTATAAAAGTAACTAAACTAAGCGACGCAAGAGGTTGCGGGTTCGATTCCCGCCTCGGAACAAATTTGTGAGAAAAGAAATTTGTTCCGGGTCTGGGTGTTTTCTATGTCTAATAAAGTTCAGTTGTCCAGTTCAGTTGACTGAACTAGTGAGATTTATTTTCTCGTTTGTTCAGTCGACTGGACTAGTGAGATTTCTTTTCTCGTTTGTTAAGTTCAGAAATAGATAAAAATATTAGGTAGATACCTAGGTTATCTACATATTTTCAAACCAACATTTTTACAATTTGTTATACATATACTGGTAGTGACATTCTTATGTTTGTAAACTCTTTACTTCTCACCACTAGAGTGCTGGCCACTAAAAATCGATATGTAAACTCCTTGTCTAATCTGCTCTTCAAAAAACAATTGACTAACACTTATGACAATTCAGCTAGTCTTTTACATGTATGTATTACAGTTTGTTCAATGTGCTAAAATGAATGAAAACGAGTTTAAAATTATTAAACGTGGCAGAGGCCGTGTTCTAATATGTGCTGGACATGAATATTATCGCATATGTGGGTATGAAAACAAAAATACTTTGTGGCGGTGTGCGAGCTACAAAAAATTTAATTGCCATGGCACAATAACCATTTCATCGGTATGTTTATAATTTAATTCAATGTTACCATTTTTAGGGTTCCGTTGCCAAAACACGGCACATCTGCTATTTTGATTTGCTACTACGTTTACCTAACCTTTGTTTTTTATTTTATTTTATTTTTTGTTTATTTTAAAGGATGAAGATACAGTAGTTAAAAGAACGGAACACATTGACTTATGTGTGCCTGATATAAATAAAGCGACGATGTCGATCATTATTAATAATAGCATACAATAAATTGTATCTGGCAGTGACACAGCACCTGCGGTGTACAAAAAAACAGTGGCTGGCTTAAAAGATTCTGGGATTGATCTAATTAATAAAATACCGTCGTTTGAAACAATAAAGTCTTCTATTTATCGACAAAGGAACAAACACAACCAAGTAAAGAAAACATGTTACATTGGAGACAGTGCTATGGCAGTGGAAGTGCCATCAAAGTTTTCTGATTTTTTATTGCCAGATTATAATGACGACGTACGCGTCTTAGTATTTTGTTCGAAAGAGGCGAGGGAAAAGTTGCGTAAATTAAAAATTTTTCTTGGCAATGGCACCTTTAAAATATGCCCACAGCCATTTAAGGGAGGAGTGTACACCATACACGCAGACTTAAATAGTTCAGAAAATACTACGGCGATAATGCCTTTAATTTACGTTCTCTTGAGTGATCGTACTAAAGAAACGTACCTTAAAATGTTTAGCATTATAAAATCTCAAGTTCCTGAATGGGAACCAACTTTGCTCATCACCGATTTTGAAGAAGCCGTTATTCAGGCATTCAAAAAGTCATTTCCTAATGCAGAACACCAAGGCTGTTATTACCACTTTACAAATACATTATGGAGAAAAGCCAAGAGTTTGAAGTTGACACGTAAACGTAAAAATAGAATAGTGGGACTATGTTGTGTTTTACCTTTGTTGCCTAAAGAATGTATTACGGACGGGTTTACTTACATTGTTTCACAAATTGATGATTTCGAGGATAAATCTGATTTGGAAAAGTTTATACAGTACATGGGGTTTTGGATGAAACGCCAAGATTCGTGGAATGTATTCGGGAGGCGCCACAGAACTACAAATTATGCTGAAGGTTGGCATCGTGCGATCAACGGCATGTTTAAAACAAGACCAGCAACAATTGTTCAATTTCTTAATAATATAAAACAAGACGCAGCGTTTTTTGCAGTACTTACAAAAAAAAAAATTGACAAAGAAGAGGACAGAAATTCAAATCGAAAACGACGAATTCATTCGTCATGTACAAATGCAGTTACTTAATGGCGAAATTAATGTGGCTACCTTTTTGGAAAAACTTCGTGTAAATTAATAGTAATAAATGTAACAAGGTGCAAAAGCTAGTCTTATTTTCAATTGAACAAACGAGAAAATAAATCTCACTAGTTCAGTCAACTGAACTGGACAACTGAACTAGTGAGAATAGACGGCTAAATGACGAATAGATAATACTTAGCGTAATCTAACAGGTAGGTACAGGGAAATAGGATTTTTAAAGAAAACAACCAATACTTTGTATACCTTTATTAATTTTTTTGACCATTTTCATTATTTTGTGATATTGTCATATCTTTTTTTATCATTTTTATTTACATCTTACAATAATTGAAGGTGAGTCTTATGAGCTAGGTGGAATCATTTTATTCATTTATAAACTAGATGAAAATATACCTCCGTGGACATTATTCACCGCGGCAAAGTCATAAATTGGCAAATAAATAGAATACGCTATTTTACCCTGAACTTGTTTCAAAAAGCAGAAAACTCTGAACACAAAAATAAATTGTTCGAAAATTTTTGCGAAATAACAATTGGTTATATGTTTATGTTCAAAAGAATTAATTGCATTTTTTAATAAGAATAATATGCAATTACCTTCCAATAGTGGCAATACAACATAATATTTATGGATTTCTTATATTTTGTACTATTACAACCATTTGCAAGGAAACTATGGGCTACCTTGAGTTAATCATTTACATTCAAATGATGAACACATAAATTTTTTACGCAGAGCAGATTCTGATGTAGGGGTTAAAAGGTTAGCCATTGCAGACAAAAATTAAAATATACTAGCGTAGAAAAATGGTGCGTATTTTCGATTTGTAGAGCAACATTTTGGAGCACGAATTCATTCAGATATTGAATAAAGGCGACCCCTCACCGTGAGCATCCGTATGTAAAAGAACAGTTCGAGCATTACATCAGCGAGTGAAGACAACCGAGAATTGACTCGTCAGGAAATGAGGCAGTTGTAAAATGTAAAGTATTTCTCAAATTTTATATCGGATTGTTACATTAAAGACGAATGCTCTCGTTTAAAGGGCTGCCTTAACGCATTCACTCCCCAGCCTCGGTGCAGTCCCAAAGGGCGCGCATCTGGTAAAATGCAGCGCGCCCGTGGATGTGCCTTGTGCGTCAAGGGCCATGAAAGTGTTAACAAGACGCAGATGATCTACTCCGGCCCCGTGTAGCGGCTGGGCAGTGAATGCGATATAATATAATAAATAAGCCACTGGCCCACCGTGGCGCACGCTTTGCACGGTCACGCGGCGCATTATAGCTGCGTGGGTTCGTTTGTTTGACAACGTGAGTCTACGTTTCCACTGCAGCACACACTATACATGGAAATTAACCCACGACTTTGTTCAACTGTAGCACAGCACGGTTTTGATGTCCCACTTCACAGTAAAGCTACGCATGCTTGTACCGCGTGCATAGCGTTGAGCTGCGTGGGTACCATATTCGAGCAACCACGCATGTAGCAACGCCGACATTAATCTCGTATTCGTGCGAAGCGTGTTCATGGGTTGCAGTGTACGATATTACAAACATTTTCTTGCAAAGCGAAGCTAGACACACGTGCGTAGCCTCTCCGTGCGCAGCGGTGGGGCAGCTGCTTTGTTATTATGGATGCTGGATGTAATTATGTTGCAAAACTGTGCTAATCAAAAGTAATTTTCGTGAATGTACCATGACGAACATCGACTTTTATTTTTTACCTACAGCATCTTTACACGGAGTAAAAGGAATTGGAAAGAAAATGTATTGCCATGCGATTATCTTCGCATGGACCCTACTTCCACCAATATTTGTTACATAGTCAAAGCGGAGCCAAATAAAACGCAAGCCAAAACATTAACATCTTCAAATATAAAGAGGACGATGAACTACCGACAACCGCTGGCTAAAGCTTTGCCGCACAACCCTGACACTTGAGAATAAACGAAGTATACCTATTATTAAACCATGAGAATCAATAGACGAAACTCCTTCCACTCGCAGGCACATGCGCGGAAAATAGCGACGGAAAATACCTGTACGCCTAGCACGGGGATTGTTGTCTAGGGTAGAATAGAGAAAAATTACGTCACATCGTCATCGAATGTTTGAAACTCATTCCTTCAACTTCAATAATTTACGCAATGTATGACAATGCGATGTCATTCTTCTCTATTCTACCCTAGACTACTATCCCCATGCTAGGCCTACTGATCAGGCCTTACAAGAGTAGAAGTGTTAATCCAGTATCGCTACTACAGAGTACAAAAATGTGTGCATTCAAATATAGGATCTAAACTCGTTATCTTTAGACACATTTTACAGTAATAAAATGGCTTCCCACAAGCTTCAAACGAATGGCTCGCGAGCTGTCTGTCATCTGATAGCGTCAATATGAAATGCATCTAAATGTTAAGAGTCCATATTTAAATGCGCATTTTTGTGTTGTGCAGCGGTGCGCCTTTGATCTGCGACAACCTTAACCTCTGACATCTGAGAATAAATAGACATAACTCCACCCACTCGCGGAAAATGGCGACGGCAAATGGGCCTGATCAGGCTTTACAAGAGTATACGGGTTAAACGTGTCCGCGTCGAGTGGAGACCGCGACTCGGCAAACGGCCAGATGGGAAACCACCTGTTCTAGACTGCTGGATGCGGCAAGCTATAGACAAGGCGCTATAGCGGACAGTAGGGCATATGTCCAGCAGTGGAGTATAGGGTGATGTAGATGAATATGTTTAGGCGAGTTTTAGCATTGGTTTGGCTTTGAATATGTGCATTATATTTGTGTAACCAAGGTCCTGAACCCCTCGTACTTACTCGATAGTACCTGGGTATTTAAAGAACGGGACAGGATTGAGAATGACGTCATCTTTCATGCTGTCCTGCTCAGTTCGATTCCAATCTGAAAGGATGACGTCATTCTACAGTCTAGTACACAGGTTTTATCGTCTCGACGAGACACATTCTTACATGGGCTTTGTGTAGTTCTATATCCGCACAGTAGAGGCGCTGTACCAAATCCCATACAAAAATGGAATGTCTCATCGTCGATGCGATCGCCAATCTCGGGGTTCTGTTTCTTACTATTTTCCTGTTTTTCCTATAAGGAAATGTACCTACTTATGGCTACGAAACACTAAACGTCAGATTGACTCTTTGGCTTCACTGTTAACGCATTCACTGCCCAGCCTCGGCGGTGCGACCCGCGGACGGATACTATCATCTGCGTCTTGGGCTATGAATGTGTTAATAGGAACTCGGAAGACATCAGAAAAGATAAACTTATAGAATAAGGAGATGCCATATTCTAATAAAAGAACAAAGCATTGCATGGTCAGTCTAACCATACGTCTTGCCCTGAGATTTCTTTTGTCATTGCTATACCTGCTGTCAGTTGGTTGCTGTAATTAAGTTGGTTGCTATCAGTACGATTAACAATGCCGCCATTTTGTGCCATAAATACATAGACAAATATACTAGTAAATTTTGAAGAGAGACCATATGAGTGTAGTCTCAATAATAGGAAGATTCCTTGCAAATGATGGTTCGTCTAACACAACTTACATAGACGGGGGCGCGGGGCGCGGCCAGTCGATGGCAACCTGCAAAAAACAGCGCACTCTTACACTACCGGACCTTCTAAATCACTACTTTTTATTGTGGTCGCTTCCGTTATGATATGATGTCTTTTCTAGTTTTATTTATAACCTGGTGCCATACTCGGAAAAGGACAATCGAAGTTTCTAATTTGTTTTCGGGCAAAACTTACTCTTATTTCGCTTGCGTAAGATTTAGCGTTTGCACGAAACCGTCGTGTGGGGTCATTAAATATCACTAGAATTTGCGCCACCGGAATTCTTCCCGTGGAAGTCGTCAGAGGCGACTAAGGGATATCCACCGAGATGCGGGTAGCCTCCTGCAGAAAAATTCTACCACCGAACTGCAATTGCCAACTAGGATTATGTGCATTACCCATCCCCATAAGATAAAAGCCAGTAAGGCGCTTTTTTATTATCGTTCGGTTGACGTCGGTACATCGTCACTTTCCATCTGGTGAGATAGTGTCACCAGATGGAAAGTGACGATGTACCGACGATGTCACACGAAGGTCTGATCGAGTACCTATTTACTCTGTGTGTTGTTGTTCTTATCAGGGGGAGGCCGACTGGCTCCTTGGTCTAGCGGTCAGGTTGTTCAACCGCTGAGTATGAGGTCTTGGGTTCGAATCCCGGGTCGGGCCAATAGTTGTTATTGCGGTTTTTCTAGTAAGGAAAATTTACTTAACAGCCCGGAGTCAGGAAGTTGGCGGTGTTACACCCCCATGCCTCGGAAAGCACGTTAAGCCGTTGGTCCTGCGCCTGAGTTCTCCCCGGTCGAGTCGATCTGTCGTCACATTTAATTATTAGAGTGAGGGAATAGAGCGTGCATCTGTGTTTGCGCAAACACTTGCTCTATAATATGTCCTGTGCATCTGGCTAGTCTCCGATGAGACTGGCCGACCTGGTCGAAATTCGGCTAGGACATTATTATTTATAAGGGAGGGCAGCTGCGGACCAATATCAGAAACTTCGATTTATTTTTACGAGTGCGGGCCTTGCGTACTTACGGATTAAGAATGACGTCATTCATTATACATGCTTTTTCGCTAGTCACGAATTTGATAAGTGCGGGTCAGCATGAGAGATGAAATGAAATAGTTAGGAAAAACTAAACTAGATACGAATTTGTCTGTATGACGTCATTCTTAATCTCATTCTTTAAGTACGCAGGTTATACTGAAAACCTAGTCTGTAATGATAATATATTAAATTTTCTTCCAATTTGAATTTACTTTGGTGGGTGTTTTTGGCTGGTTAGGATAGGTTTACTTTGATTTCACATTAAAAGCCTGTCAAATCATGTTTGTTTGACATGATGATCCAATGAGTATTTGAAGTTTACAGTAACTAAACATCTTTATAGCATCTAGATATGGCAGTGTTTCATTACTAGTAAGGTTATTTCCGTTAACTTTTTTAAGTACCCGTATAAAGTGGTTCTAAAGGTTCTTTCACACTACCGTCGGGGCTTACCGACATTGCCGGTCATGTAGAAAAAGCCGGCGTCGTAGTGTCTTCATAGTTTAGTATGATTTTAAAAATTTGATCGTTTTGAAAAAACTGAAATCCTCCAAATTAATTAATATTTACAATTTTTTTAAGTTTTGCGGAACAAATACTTACTAATCCCTCGGAAATAAAAATTTATGGAACCACCTCGGGGTGATTCTCCATATAATTGAAGAAAAAAGAAGAAATAAAAAAAAAGAATCATTAAAATGTATAGAGTAATCAGCGAACATACATAAAAAAACCTACATTCAACCGCGCGCACGCGTGTTTCAACACAGAGCTGAGTTTGACCCTTTTTGGCAAACAGGGGCAGCACTGTCGCCGTTTGAATACCCTGTAGGTATGTATGTTATGGTTCAAATAAATTCATTTTCTTTCTTTCTTTCTTTCTACAGCCGAACATAGACCCTCCTACTTTTTTAAAGTCGGTTAAAAGATCAGACAGGCATAAGCACCAAATCATAACGAAAAGCGACCAATTTTCTTTTTTTATAATAATTACATATATTCGCTAGACGTCTACCAACTTACTCAGCCAAGAGCAGCGAAGTCTCGGCGCGTCCACTTATCTAAAGAGAATAAAATAAAAAAATATAGTTTTAATATAAAACCTACTTTCGCTTGGGTTTGCTCACTTTTATTTATAATTTAAGTTACACTACAGTTATTTTGAAGAGCCTTGATATTTGCGGATTCGGCTTTTCAATAAATAAAAGCGAGGAAAACCAACACTTGCCAATATTTTATTAATTAATCCTTGATATAAAATTTCTATGCAAAAATTAAATCAAATGGCGTCATAACACCTAAAAAATTTATTTACACCAAAAAATCAACGTAAACCTACATACTTATAGAAATGGTATTGAGAATGACGCCACTACTGCAGCTGTCTTGCTCGATCCGATCGAGACTACATGAGCAATGACGTCACTGTTAATCCCATTCTTTAAACTCGTGGGTTATAGCTGAGATAAATTAACCGGGATGCAGCCAGCGCCTTAGGGACGCTTCCGACTGGTATTGATATGGATCAGTCGAGCTACCCGTAGATTATTTGCAACTGCAGTTAGCTCAATTGTTTTAATTTGCATCTATTTGGTTGTAATTTTCTGTGTTAATACCAGGATTAATTATTAAAATATTAATCAATCAACTTACCAAATCCTCAATCGAACATGAACATTGATTATATAAGTTACACCAACAAACTAATGCTGTGTCGTATCACACAAGGCTTATTCTAAAAGTGTCCATTTCACAATATCTGCACATTTAGTCATCATTTAACTAAGTACAATTTTTTTGTTGTATTTTTAGTACTACTTTTTGTAGTCAGGTTTTTGTTGTAGTTTCTTGGACTACGTTTTTTAGTTGATTTTTCGTCTTGCCGATGTCTTGAATCATGTTACTTATTAAGAACTTTGTTCACGTTGATTCATTTCGCTTGTAATAGCTGAAAGTTTGTATATCCGAGTTTTCGATTTGGCATTTCATTGGGGTATTTCTCCCTTTGCCATTTACTCAATCATTAAAAATCTTTCTTTGATTAAATGTCCTTCTTCCTATCACATAACCCTTAGGTCTAACAACCATTAAAATAATTGGGACGTCACAGAAATTAACACAATCATCAGTCAGCCCTGGCTCGCTTTCGCTAAGGTCAAAATCCATTTGACCTCAAGGTCATCCATTCGACCTCTAGTAGATTCATTCGCTTACGAGGTCAACTTTCGAGGTATCGTTTCTGTACTATTTCACTGATATTGGTCGCGATTTAATTATTTCCACAGCAACAGTTGACATCTATGTTGAGGATAATTCCACTGGAGGGCCTTGTAGATCTCATTCAATAAATCGCTAAGATATCTGTAGATCCATATCCTTGCAATTCAAATGACCATTCACCCTCAACAAGTTGACCTCTCGCAAAGGTCAAATTTTCTCTTGACCTCCAAGTTGACCTATCGCAAAGGTTGTTGACCTCTCGCCAAGGTCGTCGACCTCTCACAAAGGTCGTAACACTTCACTAAACTACTAGAAGTCTAAGCCCGTCTGAAGCGGTTAAACCTGGCGTTCCCGCGGTACATGGACCGGTTGCGCCACACAGCATAACGCTACGACACCACTATGCTAGACGCGGAGGTAGTCGGCCGTTCCTCCGTGGGCAGCGGCGCGCCGTTGGTTCCGTTGGGAACGCTGACCTCGAAGACGTTTGAAGAGTTGGAGTCGTCGTTGTATGAGAGAAGGTTGACGTCCTCCGTCTGGAAGAAAAGAGGAAATTCACAAGACATACAATAATTTTATGAGCTTATTTTAGTAGGTCATTGTGATTAGTAGGGCTATTTTTATCCACGAGGAAATTTGTTAACAAATTTTACTAGCCTGGGGGGGACCAGAATTATGTGGGACTCGACGCCCTGAGAAGGACGTAATACCCACTAAAAACCTCTCCGGCGTCCCTCTCGCTATTTTCAGCGAACCAAAAAAAAAACACCGAAAATAGCCAAAGATCACCTGTCGTGTGTAGGGGTTAACTGAAAAACAGCGCCGAACATGCAATCTAAGCTTGTCGGCATTATGCTGAGCTTGCTCCAATTGCCTGCAAATGTACTAAGTTATTTGTTAATTTATATTTTTAATTTCCTCGGAACAAATTTGTGTATGATCTGCAGAAATTTGTTCCGTTGGTCTGTAGTGTTGTGTAGTGTTTTCAATGAATAATAAAAAATATCTATCCATGTAGTGTATTGTATTAAGTATATCAGTTATCTAGTACCCATAACACAAGCTCCGCTTAGTTTGGGGCTAGATAATGCTGTGCGAATTGTCCAGCATTATTTATTATTTGTTTATTATTATTAATTTCTAATTAGTAATGTACCTACTTATTAATTTGTATGTTCATTTCATGATATTAGTGATGTTTTGTTATACTATCACCCGTATACTCAAACGCATCTCAGATTTAAGCGCGTCTCAAATCGCGATTTTTTGACAGTTTTCAATGAAAATCTGTCAGAAATTCGTCACTTGAGACGGGCTTAAATCTGAGTTGCGTTTGATTATTCGGGGGTTTGTTGTAATCTACAGTTATAAGTTCAGGCAATAAATATTTTTTCTTTCTTTCTTTCATTTAGTGCGGACTACAATCAGGTGTACTCACGCTGCTCTCTGACAGACGTTTGTTCTTCTTCGGAATAGCGACGGGCTGTGGCGTGTCCTGTTTCCGTTTGGTTCCCGACACGGTGCGTTCCCGTTTTATCATCGAAGCGGATAGGAATTGGTGCAGTTGCTTCCGCCGGACATGCCGCGCCTAGAACAAAGTATAACTCATTGGGGTGTTCTGGGTTTTTTCTATGTGTTGTAGAAATATATCTTTGTATCGAGACGCGCGATAGAGCGTAAGCCTAGTTCGGAAAGAAATGACGCAATAGCAGTATTTTTACATGAACCATTGGGTACGCATTTCCCCTATAAGAAGATAGCTTAGTAGATAGCTTTATAGTTGACACAAACGAGGTACAGAAAAAAGGAAAATAGACGAAACTGTCTATTGTAGTGTTCGTGTTTCAATACTAGCAGTCGCATGCTGTGTGGTGCCGGCTTAGAATTTGCACCAACCCAATTCCCGCGGGTGTCTTAAGAGGCGACTAAGGCATTATCCAACGGGGGCGGGCAGCAGCGCCCCCTGCAGAACAATTCGTCCACCGAATTGCGATCCTCAACCCGTAAGATCAGCGATTATGGGCACTACCCCATGGGATAAAAGTCATTAAGACGCTTATCAGGGAGAGGCCTGCGTCCAGCAGTGGACAAATATAGGCTGTTGAGGTAAGGTAAGTCACATATGAGTATCCTGTTTACAGTATCCTGCAAAAAACTGATGATCCGTCCGAATTTAACATTCGGTTTTGCCAGAACAAACAGCCGCCAATTTCTGCCTAAATGTGTATGGTACTCACATAGAAATTGACCTGTCAGTAGAAATTACTTATGTTTAGTTCAGCGTCTCATTTTAAGTTCTTGTAATGTGTGTAGAAACGTCCTTGTAAACGAAAATACATAGATTATGGTAAACTAGTTTATGCCAGCGGCTTCGGACGCGTTGTTTCTATGGAAGCGTGTTCTATCCCATGGGCACTGATTTTTTTTTAATTAATTTTTGCCAACCTTTTACAATGTTTATGTCGGTTGACTATCGTGAACTTGACGTGTCGACTGCGCGTTTTCTATACAAGCGGAGCTCCGCTTGTATAGAAAACGCACAGTAGACACGCAAGACGCAGCGTGATGCGTGGCAGTGTGTTAACCGCCTAAGTTACAATAAACTTAAAAGTAAACAAAAATATCACTTCTGGAATGAAAAAAACAAAAATAACCTATGAGAAAATTAACTTATATTACATAAATAGGTACACATTTAATAACTACTTTAAAAAAATCGATGGGTGAACGAGTAATGTTGGCTTATTGCTTTTTTTATGATCCATAAAAAATAAATAATGCTGGACAATCCACAGAGCATCATCGAGCCCCAAGCCAAGCAGAGCTTTTGTTGGTACTAGACGAGTCAGAGATGACAGATATACTTAATACAACACATTACAAAGAAAATTATAATAGTATTTACAATTGAAACAATTGAGCTTTAAAAACACATTACATAGATATTTTGATCAATTAAATTAGTAAGCAAAGAAAGTATGGAAATGACATAAAAGGACACACAATAGATATTTCTACACAATTAATAATACCGAGGAATTTAAATTTCTAAAAATTAACGCCCATTGACCCACTGATCGTGGGCCGTTTTTGTTGCCATAAATCTAGTTTTTCAATACTTTGTATAGTGAAATTTAGCTACGAAATAAACGATTATCTATATATATAAAAGAAAGTCGTGTTAGTTACACTATTTATAGCTCAAGAACGGCTGAACCGATTTGGCTGAAAATTGGTGGGGAGGCAGCTTAGAACCAGGAGACGGACATAGGCTATGTTTTATCCCGGAATTACCACGGGAACGGGAACTACGCAAGCGAAGCCGCGGGCAGCAGCTAGTTAACCATAAATTTCTACTTTAAAATCTTTGGGACTTTATACGGCTCGGAAAAGCTACGCGAAACCTCTCGTCAATGTACAAAATAACAATCAACATAATAAGAAAATATACATACAGGGTGGTTTCTTGAGACGGGCGGTGATGGCCAAGTCCGAAACCACGCGAGTTAAAGAAAAGTCGTGAAAGGAATCATGCCCTCGATTTATAAGAAAACAATAACCACATTTTTTTTTATATTTACTTTTGATGGAAATCGACCCGAAATCGAATGGTTTATAAAAAAAAGACAGCCTATATTATTGAAAAAACGCATTTTGTTGCTGATAAGGATCGATCTTTGCAAAGAAATGTATTACTAAAAATGAAAGGAAAAAGCAAATTTTTCAAATTACTTCTAATACTTATCTCAATTTTACCTAACTAATAAGTTCCTCGAAATGGTTTCCATTAACCCTTTTAATTGACCCCATTTAGGACCATTTCCAATAATAAAATATTTTTGAAATCGGACTACTGTAAAAAGTTATGCTTGGTCATACATAAAAAAAAAATTACGCGTCGACTTGAGTATCTCCTCTGTTTTTCGTCGGTTGAAAAATAAATCTTCCAGGGCTTTCAGTCTTCAATTTTCTTGTGTATGATGATTGCGTGCCCAAGTAGTTTCAAGGTGTACTAGAAAAATCCTTCCTAATACATATCGAAACCAGGCGGGTAGCTTATTCTTCGTCTCGTTCGCCGTTCTATTTCTGTGTCACTAGGTAGACAGAAACAATAAAATATAGATATTACAGCTTATAGTATTGATCAATTTGATAATATCACAAATAATTCCACTTCGAGGGGATACGGGATGAGCTGCCGAGGGCAAGTGACGTAGAAGTCGAAAATCTTTGGGACTTCCCTTGGACTCTAGCACTGTTACCCGCCGCCGTCGAAGGCGATTTTTATTGGGATATCATTAAATTTCTTAGAAAATACCTTGAGTGTAGTGGTTTACGCACTATATTATGAAACAAACCTTTGATATGGATCAGTTGACCTACAATACAATACAATACAACAACACTTTATTGCACACCAAGAACATACAAAAATAAAACTACAGGAAAAGAGAGATACAGAGACCTACTTTGTTTGCAACGGTCTGCAGTTAGCTCGATTGTTTCAATTGTAAATACTAGTTCTAATTTTTTTCTGTACTTTGATTGTAATTTTCTTTGTTAATAAAAGAGCTTGTACAAAAATTCGAGAATATTCGTCATGATCATAAATAACATTATAACGGATACACAGATTTTCACATCTATACTCATTTCTAGAGATATTTGATATCAACACAGGCTCGAAAAAGCAACGCGAACTCTCACGTAAATAAATAACAAACAAGAATATTAAAAAATCTAATTTGTTTAGTTAAGGCGCTACCCCGACCCAAATCAGCGCCCCCACCTATTTTATCCTATTTTTCTGTTCAACGAAGGAATTTTTAAAAATCGATTGGCCAGTTTGTTATACCTATCATAAGCTTATTTTTAGTGCCTTTTTAAGTTATATTTTGTATACTTTAAGCAGAGATGAGAATTATCTCTTTTTGGCCACCATGGTGGCAAAAAAGAGCAACTTCGCTTTATAACGTACTATACAAATTAAGACTTTTAAAAAGGCACTAAAAATAAGCTAATATAAATAGGTATCACAAACAGGCCAATCCATTTTTAAAAATTCCTTCGTTGAACAGAATAATAGGATAAAATAGGTGGGGGCGCTGATTTGCGTCTGATTGTGGTTGATTTGGTTGGTTGGGGGTTGGTATACTTGATACATTAGCCAAGCTCTATGTAGAATGTTTGAAAACAAACCACCCATGCTTAAACTATAATACACTCTGTTGCCGCGTCTTTTCATACGCAATTTACATTACTTGTCGATTTGAGATCATTTGTTCAATAAATATTATTTACACTTATATCTGTAACTCGACGCCAATCATTCAATAAAATTATGTTGTAGGCGACCTCTAGGCGACAACGGCCGAACTACAAGGCTAACTTGTCAATAGAGGCGCAAACAGCGAAAAAACGACGAAGCATGTAAAAACCCTAAGTGCTTCAATAAAGATCCGTTAGATGTCGTGTCATTATAAACAATCTAAAAACAATCGGAAGAAGCAAAAAGAGACAAGTATCCTGGATCGCGCAAACACTTGATTCAGTAACAACTGGCTATATACAACTATCCGACATCAACTGTCGGTCGAAAGACCACCGGGCTCAGTGGACCAGATGGGTCGGGCCCGGTTCAGAGGAGATCTCCTTCTGTACCTATTTGGGGGAAATTCACCCTTTACCCCCAAACTGGTGACCTCCGTCGTGCCAGCCGTCGACTACCTCGGACGACTCCTGCCGAAACCCGACGACTGGATTCCTGAACACGATTCCTTCATCAAGCAGCGCAGCACTCCAGCCATCAATGACAATCATCATCATCATCATCAGCAGCAGCAGACATCTACCTTCGTCTCTTCTCTCTCCCTCAAGCTACCTTCCGGACCAGCAACTTCGCACCGCACCAGCATCATCCCTCAGCCTCCGCAGTTCCATCGCAGCCGCCCTGACTTCCTGGTTCTGCAGGCTTCTCCCCTCCTCGATAACGCTTCGTGGAGTTCCCTAGCGGCATCATCTGGGCATACAGTCTCGACCCACCGTAGACTCACCTGGAGCACCGCACCGCGCTTCGTCCCGACTCACCGTGGACCGTCTCGACTCACCGCAGACTACAAGCGCCGCGCTTCGTCCCGACTCACTGGGACACATCTCGACTCACCGCAGATGACAAGCGCTCTCCCGTCCTCAACCTGCTCATCGCACCAGTCTCGACTCACTGAAGACTACGATGAGCTAAGCTGGACACTGGACATGCTGGTATCAAGAACTATATCGACCTTCGGTCTGGAAAGGGAGTGATGTAGGCGACCTCTAGGCGACAACGGCCGAACTACAAGGCTAACTTGTCAATAGAGGCGCAAACAGCGAAAAAACGACGAAGCATGTAAAAACCCTAAGTGCTTCAATAAAGATCCGTTAGATGTCGTGTCATTATAAACAATCTAAAAACAATCGGAAGAAGCAAAAAGAGACAAGTATCCTGGATCGCGCAAACACTTGATTCAGTAACAACTGGCTATATACAACTATCCGACATCAACTGTCGGTCGAAAGACCACCGGGCTCAGTGGACCAGATGGGTCGGGCCCGGTACAGAGGAGATCTCCTTCTGTTCCTCTTTGGGGGAAATCCACCTTCACCCCCAAAATGTTTATTTCGCAAGAAATACCATACATTTCCAATGTGCTCCTCCGCACCGCAGCGGCGACCTTCGATTACCGCTCCAATCGGAGGGGCGCTCAGCCGCAGTCGTTATCAAAACCGGAAGCTCGCGGTGGAGAGCATCCATCACCACCACTCAAGCTGACCTCTGGTCGCTCTAGCCCAATCACAACGCGTAACAAAACCAAAAATCAACCATCGCAGACACCACCTGCAGTACTTTACACCTCATAAACAGAGCTCTAAACACACTAAAACACGATCACACAACATAAAAACAACCTTAACGCATACGACATAAGGCACATTTTTATACACAACAAAAGTGAGCCAGAACCCGCAATATACAGGATGTGCGTGGTTCTCGAAGAGTTAAGTTTCCCGTTTCTCGAAGTCGCCGAAAGGTATTAGAAAATGTGCTATGGTGTGGCACATGTCTATTGGGATGCAACTCTCTGTACAGTCTCTGTGCTGCGCGTGTATTTCCATCGCATCGACCGTACGCATAAATAATATCAGCGTATTCTTCAATGCTGAATTCCGCCATTGTGACAAAAACAACGATAACAAAACAACACAACAAACAGTTTATCAAAACATAACAACCAACCAAAATAAGAACGAAATTTAACGATTACAAATATTGATTCAAATTCGAAATTCTGATTTCGAATTTCGAATTTTCGAATTAGTCGGATACCTAGGTATGATAAAAAAGGTTTTTTTTTTAATTAATTTAGCTTTCCTACCTTTGTATTAGAAATAGGGAAGTGATATTTGAACCAAAATTGTTTTAATACAATGTTTTATTCTTAGCGTTTTTACTCCATTTTCCATATAAGTGCTAATTTTTGACAAGTTTATAGACTTTTCGGCTACATGTGGTATACCGTTGTAATAAGCGATGTTTAGAGAAATTTTTAAAAGCATTTGAACTTCTCGAACCCCAACAATTTTTTTTTTAAAACGATGCAAAGTTGTCCTTCTTGATTATTTTCTTTTACTTTTTTTAACTTTGAGAGCTTATAACTAATTATTTACAATACAATACAATACAATACAATACAAAATACTTTATTGTACACCAACAAAAATACAATAAAAGAGACATTAAATAAGACACAAGTACAATGGGCGGCCTTATCGCTTAGAAGCGATCTCTTCCAGGCAACCTTTGGATGGAAAGAATTATGTGAATTTAAGAAAGGCAGGGGTACACGTTCTTTCAAATAAATAATGCCTTCAAAAGATGAAGGATACATCTGAGACCAAAAGCAAGTAAAAAGTTCACTAGAAAACACGTTCCAAACAAAAGTTCTATGGGTAGAGAGGTACAATTTCGAAAAAAAAAATTGAAAACAGTTAGGGTCTTTTCCTTCAAACTGTTTTTCACAAATAGGTCCACCTACACACCCACCGAGTTTGTCTAACCCTCCACCAAACACCCTGTATATCTACTCTCCTAAATGTCTATCCATCTTCAGTCTTCAGGTTGTTTGAAGGTTTCTTTTGTATGGTGATTTTGCGTGCCTAAGTGGTCGCTTTGATGGTTGGGGCTAAGACCCAGCCACCCCAATGACCATGCAAGTAGCTGAGTCTTCGTCAAGGAGACATGTTGCATGGTTGGTGGTCTGAGCAGGCTTTCGGTTGCTCTTGATGCCATGTGGTAATAGTAAAATGAATGCTTCATTGTAAATGAGTAATTCATGACTCTTAGTAAACTATTTTGTATTGTATGTTGTAGGGTTGTAGACTGATTCTGTAAGCAACCCTACAACATAATTATCTAAAACTAAAATGTCTTTATTAACAAGGAAAATTACAATCAATGAAAAGAAGCTTCTTTTACACAAGTTTATTTTTTTATTCTTTTTTTATAAAGCCCTACTGATCCATATCATAACATCATCATCCTTCATTAAAAAGAAAATATATAGTTATAAATTATACAATACTACCGGTATATGTGGAAGCAATAAAATGTCCATGACATTTTCTTATCTTAAACAATCTAAGAATTAATTGTTGTTTTGTCGTGACAAAGGATTGACAATTAGAGATATTTTTACTAATATTAACATTATTATATAGTCTACACAAGAATAAAATTAAAAATTTTAACCCGTCAGATTTTCATGAAACATGGCTAAGAACACTCGGGATGAAATTATCTATGACACAAAAAAAACTAAACGAAAATCGATTCATCCGTTTGGGAGCTACGATACCACAGACAGATACACAGATAGACACGTTATACTTGTAACACCCCTCTCTTTTCGCGTCGGGGGTTAAAAACTACAATTGAATGATCATATTAAAAAACCGAATGACAAATTCGAACGGATCGGTTTTTTGCAGGATACCGAAAACAGGATGCTCATGTATTTACATGTATTGAAACACGTGTACTACTAAACGGGATCTTGCATAAAACCTACTGTAAAATGAAATGAAAATATTTATTGAAAAAGAAATACACAATAACAATGATTAACTCAATGTTAAGCTAAGGTTAGGTGTTATCAGTTTCTCGTCAAGTAAGCATGCATGTAGATTGCAGAGATCAGGATTGGTTCGTATTAGAGGAATTACAAATTGTTTATGGACTTTATGGTCATTGTATGTAAGTATCTATCTATGTATTGTATTCTGTATATCAGTTATCTATACCAATTACACAAGCTCTGATTAGCTTGGGGCTAGATGATGCTGTGTGGATTGTCCAGCATTATTTATTAATTTTTTATTCATTGTCAAGGAATTAACTTACAGAGTACCTATATGGTTTTATCTAGCAGAAGTTTCACATGATTTAAAAATTAATGTTCACAACTTATGAGTCGAATACAAAAGGTGCGTCCGGTTGGTTTTGATAATGAAGATGTATGAATATATTTAGTACTAAGCATTGGCTCATGGAGATAAGCTTTCTCAAAAGTTATGTTACTCAAAAGGCACCCTATATTCATCGGATTGTCTTAGTTTTTATTGTAATTATTCTAAAAATAGCTTGAAAGATTGTAACCTAAGTATTTCAATTAACGTACCTACCTAATAATACCTCTTATTGAACCAGGTGAGAACTCTGTGTCTAGTTAAGCCTAACATAGGCTTTAAGGCACTTCTAACCAAAATGTAATGTAATTTTTACCTGAATAAATAATTATACGCTATTGTAAGGGAAGCTTGTTAAAAACTTTAGGTGGCCCTAAAGTTTTTAACAAATAACTTCCGTGGGAAAGGACTGTAAGTTGGAGGGTTCGATTCTTACGCCACTACCGCCACGGCCAATGATAGTGTAATTAATTCGTACCTCAATAGTCATGCCCTCTCGCAGCATACTAGTGGTCTCAGCCTGGTAGTGCACAGCCTCTGTGAACGATGATATGTCACTCGTCAGGTCTACGTTCAGGATGTTCTTCTCGAAGACCAGACCGATGAACCACATTGAGCAGTAGTTTGGTACCACCTCACCCTGGAATATCAGTATTATATTATCAGTTAATTCTTTATTCAAAAACTATTGAGAGTATCTTTTCAAAATAAATTTATTTCAACTTTTGAATAACTAAACTGTGTCTGTATTTTAGAGTTTTTTAGGCTTTATTTTAGAGTTTTCTTTCTCCGTATGTTATTTATTTTCGCCCAAAAATGGGCTAAAATCGGTGTTGACGTTTTCGGGTGCATACAGACATAGTTATTGACGAGATAAATAGATATTATCCTTAGTTTTAGATGGTCAACATCAAACAGCGTTGTAGTTACCTTTCCACGTTTGTATGGAGAGATGAGCGACTCGTTTAGCCTTAATAGGTGTACAGATATGTTAATAATCTGTGTAAATGTGGAGTGCGAACGATAAAAAAGGGACTTAGCGCTTTATCAGTATCAAGTCTCAGTAGCCAGAATCTATCACACTAATATTATAAATGTGAAAGTTTGGATTTTTAGATGGATGGATGGATGTTTGTACTTCGTCACTAAAAACTACTGAACGGATCGGGCTGAAATTTTGCATAGATGTAGTTTTAGCCCTGGAATAAAACTTGGGCTACGTTTTATCCCATAAATCAGTTCCCATGAGATAGAAATAACGTTTAAACGTTTCCATATAAATAACGTATGCGAAGCCGCGGGCAGAAACTAGTTTCTACATAAATCTTTTAAAGCCATCATGGTTATTAATACTGTCATTTACAAAGGCATATTTACCATGATTTGAATTATGAGCTTCCTTCAGTGCTTTCAGTTATTCCGTGATCATGGCGCATGAAACTGTGCCGAAATGTTGAAAGCTCAAAACTCAAATCATGGTTAATATACCTTTGGAAATTTTACTGACTTAGCTCTATTATAATATAATCTTATTACTAACAACCTCATATAGGTGCATTTCGGTTAATATGATAAGGGGAATTATAAAACGATCGAAAAAAAAAACTTAGTGACTGATGACGAGATATTGTTTTAATAACTTGAGCAACTAAATAACTAAGTAAGCGACTATAAATAAAGCAATTCCTTGATTTGACCCGACCTGTATGCGTCCCACCCCTGAAAAGCGGCGCGGGTTCGTGGCGACTCTGTGACTGAAAGGGTGTGTATATGTATAATTGCACCCAAAGCCATATGAAGACACAATTTTTTTTTGTTGTTGAAACGAATTGTATTAGTCGTTATTTTTGTGTGTTAAGTAAATAAAATTAATGTTTGTAAGTTGCTGTTCAGTTGAATTCTCGTCACTCCCCTTTAGTCCACGTTCGTAACTGATCTTTGATAACCAGATACGAACATGTTTTTTTTTTCTTGCTTGATAACCAGTTACGAGAACGGAATGTACTTTCCGTTTTCGTAGCCATGTTTCTTAGCCAGCTACGAAAATTCCCAGTCAGTCGCTCACTTAGTAATACTATAACGTATTTTTTTTCACTTAAAACTTTAATTTACATTCACTAGTTTAAATACTACCCAAATGAAAATAGCTTCACTTAAAACTCACATTTTCATTCTTTTGGATTTCTGGGGGCGCTGGATCCGTTGGAACTGGTGCATCTGTGGACAGAAAACAAACGTTTATTAATTTATCTCTCAAAGGGGTCGTCATTAATCACGTGAGGCTCGAAAGGGGTTCAGAAAAATTCACGAAATATCACAAGGGAGGGTGGTGCAGTGAGATACCATGTGTATTTATTTATCACATTTAGACCTATCTTTTATTATTTTTATGTCAGTCAGAAACAACCTGCAACACATTTTAATCACGGTGCTCCCCCAAATATTAATAATAATATAGCCATTTATTCCCATAATAGTTATTATATATTAATAATGATATAAATTAATAGAACGAATAGTTTATTTGACACGACACGTTACAAAAACCTTAACATTTATGGAAGGAAACTTAACTAGATATGAATTTAACGGTAAGATAGGTGAAGTGTAAAATGGTAAGCTACTTAGTGCAAACAAAAATCACCAATTTGTTGAAAACCTTATAATTAAAATAGTAAGTAACTTCCGCAACCTGTTTGGCAAACCACGGAGTGTCGAGTCAAAAAGGTAATCAACTCAGCGTGTTGCTGAGTAGGTAAGTCAAAATTATCTACTCAGCGCTGGTGTTATGTTGACCTTTGTGAGGTAAGGTAGTCGACTCTTATAGCTGGTTAACACTTTGTTTAGTGCAAGTGCGAGTGATAAGTTAACGTATTTTATTGGTGTTAAGTGTATTCAGAACGTTCACACAGCGTTTAGTTGATTTTGCAGGTCCAAAGTGGCTCTGTCGGTTCGTTATGGAGGACGAACAGCGGTCAGAAATAAGATTTTTTTAAATAGATTTAGTTATCGTTAGCGCATCGTAAATTGAACATGAATTGTCAGTTGAAATCGAAAGACCTAAGATGTTGTTGTGGCAAAGAAAATGGATAAGCAGAAGACCTGAGTGTGGAGCTATTGTTAAACTTGATGAACTGATTAAAGAGTTTCCCATTGAGTCCCATTGATTCCCATTGACGCTGCAAGTGCGGGGAGAGCGCGGGTGTGCGGGGGAAGCTACTTAACAGTAAAAATAGACACGGCTTCTAATCACCTCACTTCGCACTTGCATTTGTTACGTTTACACGCTGATTTTACTAATCACTTAACACTTGCACTTGTCACTCACACTTGGTACTTAACAAAGTGTAAACAAGCTATTACGTTACGACATCCTCATTGAGTCGCAGGGGTCGATTCTTCGGGCACGTCACGGCACGGTGGTTTGTTTACTTACCGGGAGGCAGCGCCAGCGGGTGTCCGTTGTTGGTGTACAGCGGAACTGAGTTGTAGCATTCTGGATTCACGTGCGCTATCGTGATCTGTTGGTTCCTCTCTAGGTGTGCTGCGGAAGGAAATAATCATGAATGAATGAATGAATGAATGAATGAACAGTATTGTCGACGACCTCAGTGGCGCAGCGAGCGAAGGTCCGCCTGCGACGCAGGAGGTTGCAGGTTTGATTCCCGCCTCGGGACAAATGTTTGTACGATATTCAGATATTTGTTCAGGGTGTTCTGGATGTTTTCTTTGTATAAAAAAAATATCTATCTATAGTGTATTGTATTAAGTATATCAGTTATCTAGTACCCATAACACAAGCTCTGCTTAGCTTGGGGCTAGATAATTTTGTGTGAATTTTCCAGCATTAATTTATTTATTTATTGTACTAGTAATTAACGAAAGTCTCTTAACTAAATGAAAAATAAACATAGTACAAAAGGCGGTCTTATCGCTGAGAGCGCTCTGCCAGGCAACCTTGACCAATATTAATATAATGATAACCATGATTATCATTATGTTGCATTGGTGTGAGGGTAAATACATAAGAACTTAGAAATCAGATTATCTATACTCCGTCCACGCGTTTATTTTCTTTTCGACATGCACGCTTATAAAGTTTACTAATTGTTGACATAAAATATGACTGAGTGAAAGAATATATTATTTTACAGACTGACTATTTTTTAGGGTTCCGTACCTCAAAAGGAAAAAAGGAACCCTTATAAAGATGTAGATAATTTATTTGCAAAAACACGTGTTAACAAGTAATTTATTTTAGATGGTAAGTTATTTATGGCACAACATGTTTGACCGATTTATATCTGTATGCAAAAAAAAATCTCATATTTTTTGCATAAAGATGCAGATATAAATCGGTATGGCATGCAGATCTAAATTTAACAACTAATGATTCAGGTAAAAATTCATGCAGATTTAATACATAATCATCACAGACAGAGTAGAAATTATGAGAGTATTGATTATTATGATAATTTGGGAAGACACAAGGTCTTACGGAACCCTTAGTGCGCAAGTCCGACTAGCACTTGACGTTTTATTTTTAATAGTTTAGCGAATCTGTCGACTCGCAAAATATCGGGACTTGCGGTGTCGGCGGTAGTGTAGCCCCGAAGAATTTATCGCAAAACAAATCCGGCGGCCTATCCCGCCGGGCCAGCGGCTTTGGCTTTAAGCCTTAGATCAAAGCTCATAGAGAAACAGGAAGTGTAATTATTTACTTACTGATAAGATGCCTGATCCGGCTCTCCACCAATCCACACCATTGAAGCTGATCGTCCGTGGTCGCTGATGACGCCAGCAGCACTATGAAGTGTTTGTATCTTGAGAAGAAGTTGGGGGCTTCGAAGAGACGCTCCCAGCCGCATTTGTTGAGCATTATCTGATCTGTTATGGAGAGACCTGTAGGAGAAATGGATGTTGTAAATAATTGAGAACCGAAGTCAAAGCTTTTTTGATATTAGATAGGTATGTAATAGGGTAGTGTCCTGGGTAAAAAAAAAACTATTTAGTCCGTCAGTTATCTATCATGCACCTACGTCCTAAAGCGTTACATAGATGTGGCCAAGGTTTTAACGAGTTCATTTATTAACGGCATTACTTACTAGTAATGCCGTAAATAAACGAACACGCCTTGGGGCTACTGCCAAGGCGCATATTTAACGCCATAATTAACGCGTTAATGGACATTAACACTAACACGTCAACGCTAACGCAGGTGGAGCCGTAGCATCAGCAAATATTGGACAAATATTTTTTTAGGCCAGCAAATAAATAATGACAGAAATTAAGCGCGTCCACGTTTGGGAGTGGGGGCTAGTGACGTCGTCATACCTTGCTAAAAAGTGACGCAAGGTGTGGCGTCACACGGAACTTTAACTGGGTATATCTTAATCATTTTTGTTTCATCGACAAAAGAAAAAATACGTGTCCAATATCTTTTAATAATCTACCTGACGGACTAATTCGATTTTGTTTATGACACACGCATTTTACAGTCAAGACTTTACACTTGGATACAAACAATGATGCGCTAAAGTCGAGGAAATCTACGGGTTAAGGAGGCGATGCTGCCCACCCCCGGTGGCAATCCCTTAGTCGCCTCTTACGACACCCGCGGGAAGATTTGGAGTGGTGCAAATTCTAAGCCGACACCACATAGCTAAAAGGAGCGAGACAAAACAGTCGACATATTACAGCACGCATCATAGGCTTGCTGGGTCGCACCCAAGAGCGCCCTGCGACTGACTTGAGTGACTCACCAACTCTAAACTCCTCCATGATGACAGTTCTGGTGGAAAGCGACACATTGAAGGTCGAGTTCTGTTGCGGGTAGGCTGGGGTGATGATGGGCATCAGGTGGAAGCGGTCTGATATGTTCACCTGTAATAGATTTAACTATGAGTGTGACGCAAGATGTCTTCAGCTTGCCGCATCCAGCATCTGCCTGCAGCCTTTCGCAGATCGTCATCCCACCTGGCCAGAGGGCGTCCTACACTACGTTTGCCGAGTCGCGGTCGCCATTCAAGAACACTTTTCGTTCAACACGTTTACCCGCTAAAGGCTCACTGAACTTCAATCTGTAGTTGGCAGGTGCGTAAAGCCCGTCCAGTTAAAGTGGCGTCATCGTTTTTATGCTAGATTTATGTAGTAAAATTGCTGCATATACGAGTGACCTGCTTAGCCCACTACGTGCTAGCAGCTATAACGGGGGAACACCCGTTGCTGTGTCTTACCCTGGCAACCCAGATGAATGCACTAGCTTCTTTCTGCCTGCACCACAGGAATCTTACCATCAGGCAGGTGATTTGCCCGTTGTGTACTCTCGGGCCACCAATAAATAAATAAATAATGCTGGACAATTCACACAGCATTATCTAGCCCCAAGCTAAGCAGAGCTTGTGTTATGGGTACTAGATAACTAATATACTTAATACAATACACTACATAGATAGATATTTTTATTATACATAGAAAACACCCAGACCAACGGAACAAATTTCTGCAGATCGTACACAAATTTGTTCCGAGGCAGGAATCGAACCCAAAACAAATGGCTTAGCTATAACATAAAAGCTACAATATCTCACCCTCGGATCCCAAACAGGGAAGTTCAAGTTGACAGAGTCCGGCTGCTTCAGAAGCACAGGCTGCGGCCACTTCCACTGGCTGAAGACTAAGAAGAACTTGTGCACGAGCGTGGCTGGCATCGCGTTAGGGTACAGCTGGCAGGTTCGCGCGACGAGCATGGCCCAGGAGACGCCGCCCAGGTAGCCGAGGGTGTTGGAGTATATGCCGTGACCTGGAATGGGCATTGGGAGTTTAGTTTTACAATATTATCTGGCGTAATTTCGTATGCTGGTCAATTTCTTGCTTGTGTGCAGGCCTCGATAAAACCTTGTGTATTACCATTACCAGGTCATACACAAGGTTTTATCTAGGCCTGAATAGAGCCCACAGATCATTTATAGCATTCGGTGAGACACCCCAAGACCAACCACGAGTGCGTACATGGGGCATAGGCTCTCATCTTGTCACGGCCAAGTTTTAGTGAGACAACGAGTGTGTTCATAGATTGCTGACCCCCAAGTCTTCAAGGGTTCCAAGTCTCGGAATTGCATTAGTTTTGTTATATTAATTATGTAATTTTCTTTGTCAATAAAGATTTATAAATTCACACTGTTAATTTTGTTGTTTATATTAATATCAGCTTGCTATCTTTATATTATTGAAAGAAACTGGTTGTTTAGGATTGAGCCTAAATTCATCTCTTTTTTGGGTCGCTCTCTTCTCACACTTGTTTGCACCAGTTCAGGCTCTCGGTAATTTATTCTTTATCAAATCAATTTAATGTCTAACTGGCCCTAATTAGTGTTTAAACTAATGTGAAACAGTCTGTGACTCAATACAAGTGAAATCCCATACCAAACGACTTTAAATCATCCACAAACTCCATACACTGGTCTCTAAATATTTGTGTTTTGATAGAAATTGACTTCAAACTTCACAGGGGGGATTTGTTAAGTTATCACATCAATCTCATCAATACACAATTATTTAGAAACCAGTATGCCAAGCATGGGGATTGTTCTCTAGGGTAGAATAGACAATAATGACATTGCATCGTCATACACTGCGTACTTTATTGAAGTTGAAAGAATGAATCACACTAATATTATAAATGATGACCTCCGTGGCGCAGCGGGCGAAGGTCTGCCTGCGACGCAGGAGGTTGCGGGTTCGATTCCCGCCTCGGAACAAATTTGTGTACGATCTGCAGAAATTTGTTCCGTTGGTCTGGTTGTTTTCTATGTATAATAAAAATATCTATCTATGTAGTATATTGTATTAAGTATATCAGTTATCTAGTACCCATAACACAAGCTCTGCTTAGCTTGGGGCTAGATAATGCTGTGTGAATTGTCCAGCATTATTTATTTATTTTATTTATTTATTTAATATTATAAATGCTAAAGTTTGGTTGGATGGATGGATAGATGTTTGTTACCTGTTCACGCCAAAACTACTGAACGGATCGGGCTGAAATTTTGCATACAGGTAATTCTAATCCTGGAATCAAACATACTTTTTATCCCATAAATCAGTTCCCATGGGATAGAAATAACCTTTAAACGTTTCCATAGAAACAACGCGTGCGAAGCCGCGGGCAGAAACTAGTTTCAAATAATTAACGCAGTCGATGACAAGGTAACGCAATTTTTCTCTATTCTACCCTGGACAACAATCCCTGTGCTTGGCCTAGCTAGAGTATATTTCAATAACATAAAAATAACAAGCTGATCCTTTTCGGTAATATATAGAGCTATCGATGAACAGCACTGTATATGGTACCTCTCGTTGAGAGGACGTGACATTCGACGAAACGTCTTGACTAGTGTGAACTAGTGAGTGACTAGGCTGTTGAGGTGAAAAAAACCCGCACTATTATGCAGATCTGCACTCCCGCAAGTACACGCGTAGGTGCGTCGACAAGCAAGATGCAGCGTGGTGCGTGGTAGTGTGTTAACCGCCTAAAGGCGCGCAGAGTCAATCTAAAGTTATTGATATTAGGCACGAGGCGCAGTATCTCGTCCGTGACGCGACAACCGTTCAACGAACAAACTCTTCTCATCTTAGTTCTTGTATACTAGATCCACAGGTCCTTATTCCGTCATAGCGGCAGTACACGCTCGGCGAGACACCCCGAGTCCGACCACGAGTGTGTACATTACATACTGTACTCGACTCAGCTCGGGGTCCCTTGCAGGCAGGGCTTGGAATACCGGTATTTCTAAATACCGGTTCGACTGACCTTGACGTGATACCGGTACTTCTTTGGTATCGATACAAATTATACCGGTACTTTTTGAGAACCGGTATAATTGGACTTAGTGTGGTACCGGTACTTTCATTAGTACCGGTACTAAAGTATCGGTATTTTGTATAAGTATCGGTAAAATTACCGATATTATGCACGAAAAGTACCGGTACTTTTGAAAAATTTTATTTTGTGCAAGCGAGAGAGAAAACTGATTAGAAAAGACACAGCCGAGCCGGCTGACTGCGAAGCGGTTTTTGTGTTTGTTCGTTGTTTTAGTTTGGTAATGTAATAGCTTCCGCCCGCATGCACGCGAGTTTCAACATTGGTCACTGTCGAAATTCTCTATAAGGCGCTTGTCCGAGCGAATGACGTTGAGCGATTCGTTCCTCTTCACCCCACCGCCCGCTCATGCCCTTGAACAGTGTTTCATAAGACCTAAAAAAAATCCCTATGCTTTTTACAGCATTAATCGATTAACGAATGCATTTTAAATGCAAGAGTAGAACACCCACATCTCTATAGCAAATACATTTTATACTAAAAATTAATGAACTTTAGGTGACCTTGACCAAGAATAAAGTTAAAAAAATTCTGTAAAAGTAACTGGTCAAGATATTTTTCTTAAATAATATAATCTGACAAAAGATTCTTAGGCGCATTTTTTTCAGTTTTTAGTTTTGGATTATCACCTCTGGATACCGAGTAATTAATATTTTTCAGATTTTCGTTTTTTATTTTTTTCTTCATAAAAACTCAAAAGTGCTGTTTGTGACTAGCACAGAAAGATTGCTCTTAACAAGGCCTATCAGTGGTAAAAATGCCAAGTTGCACTTCCGCGGTCTTGGGGAAAAATAGATTTTCAAAATATAGTGTTAGGGTTGTCACTCAAGATGACCTTTCATTGTATTCAGTTTTGAAATAAATTAATCCCTAAATTTCAATAATTTATCTTATTAAGATACTATCTGACCTGCCGCTATTTCATTTACGTGGACTTGAGTAATACTAATACCCCAAGTAATGTTGGTTTCCATGTAAACTATCAACGCCAAAGTTTAACAACCAATCCTTTACAATTTTAAAGTTATTATGAGAAAACCTATAAATCCCATTTCATCTTTCTAAGAATGCTTGTATAAAAAATTACTTATTCGATTACGACCCCATTTTAACTACCTTAGAATACGAATTTCCATAATCCGTTCTTAGCGAGTGCCTTCTTTCTAAATGAGAGTTATTATAAAAATGACCTTTGAACCCGTTAAATACAAATTTCTAAAAATCCGTTTTTAACGGGTGTCTACGTCTTAGTAGAAACCTCCTTGCAAAATTTAAGCTTCATAGCTCTTCTAGTTCCTGAGATTTCGTGATATCGATACCTCTGGGCTCAAAGAGCGTAAAGGACAAAAGGCGACTTTACAGGAGAGGCAAAAAACAAAACAATAAAGTTTATTTTTTCTGTAGTTTTTTTTTGTTTTTGGTGCTATTTGGACAAAACCTAAAAGAACATAAGGAAGAAAATACTTAGAATTTGTCGTACTTTCTAAATCTGTGTTGATAAACTGTCAAGTGTTATATTTACTGAAATAAATTTCCTATAAAACCATAAAATAAAAAAAAATACCTTTACTCCTCAAAAAAATCAGTCTATGCGAGCACCTTAGGGCGTATAGCTACTTATTTTGTTCAAAACTACAAATAAAAAACGTAATTGACAAATTTAATATTTTTAAGGTCGTAAAGGATTGATTAGGAAAGCTTTGTAATAAATCCTTTACGACCTTAATAAAGAAATTGAATGAATTGAATGAAATATTAATAAAGAATGTTATTTTCTATGTACAGTGCTCTTATTATTGCATTTTTCCTTAAATTTGAATGAAAGGACATTGCTATACATAAAACATGGCTTAAAAAATTATTTATTAAACTCACAAAGCCACTTAAATATGACATGATTTCAGTTTTTCATAAAAATTACCAACACCGACAATGAAACAAAAAAGAAGAATAGACCTTCCCACTTAAAAACCACTCTCAACCAGGGCTTCAATAACCGGAAAATACCAGTATGAAAAGGTCAAGGGTATGACGTCATACCTTTATATTACGATATCCTTATAATAACGGTACCGTTATGTTTCGATACCGAAAAATAGCGATACCTTTATTTTTAGTAGTAGCGTAATTTTAAAATAAAAGTACCGAAATTAGTAAACTATAAATAGCTCTCGGCTCAGCTGCAGATTCTTTCTAGACGTTCGGACAGTCTTGTGACTCGTGCGTTTCGAAGTTTTATTTCGTATTACAGTTTGCTTAGCTGAGCCAAGTTGCAATTATATTTAATAACTAGCGGCCCGTCCCGGCTTTGCACGGATGGACATTTATTTTTAAACATTTTGGGATAAACGTAGGGTAAATGTAGGTATCTAATATTTCTGTGGCAGGACATTTACTTTTATCCGACTGCCTCGTTGGTCTAGTGGTCGCTTGTTATATCTATATACATACCGGTACCGGTATAAATACCGGTATTTATACGCGTATATTTTCCAGTAATAATACCGGTATTTATACCGGTATGATTTATAAATACCGGTATGTATTGCGGTAGTAATTCCGGTATGTATACTGGTATTTATATCGGTACCGGTATGTATAACGATATACCGGTAGCAGTATTTATACCGGTACCGGTATTTATACCGGTATGTTTTCCAGTAATAATACCCGTAGTTATACTGGTATGTATTGCGGTAGTAATACCGGTATGTATACCGGTATGTATTGCGGTAATAATACCGGTATGTATACCGGTATGTTTTACAGTAATAATACCGGTATGTATATAGGTATGTATACCGGTAGAGATACCATTACGGTAAATGTTGATCAGGCGCGACTCACGGCGAGTACTTTGTTGATCCAAAAACACATGTTGATCCGAGCCTCTTTTGTTGATCTAATATGCATTTCCAGGAACAAGTGTGGCTCCGACCAGATCAACATTTGACCTCCCGTAGCCTTAGGCATTATGATACCATTTGTTGATCCAATATACAAATCCATTTTGCACAAGTTGATCCGATTCAAATGAACCAATCAGAACGCAGCATTGGTCGAAAATGGCTGCGACGTTGCCGCTCCGTCTGGGGGAGGGGTCGACTCGTGTAGAATCGTACTGACTAGGTAACGCCATGTTCCATGACATTTATTATTTATTGTGACATCGCGTTCCCTAGTCATTATTTAATTATTAAAAATCCATTGCGTACAATTTTCTACGGTCAAATGTTGATCCGTCAATACTTTTTAGCGATGATTATGTAACTATTTTGTTATTTTAGGGTTTCGAGATCGGTTTCGAAACCCTCATGGTCTCGTTTTGTCTATCTTTTTCTCCCTTTAATACATCAGCAACTACCGCAGCTATTAACTAATAGGTAAAAGGGGGGAATAATTTTTTAAAGGGGGATTACCTCACCGAGTGGGGTATCAAATGAAAGGTATCGGTTTGTACATTTTAGAACCGTTCTGGAAATTTCTGTAGGTAACATTTTTTTTTATATTTTGAGAAAAGTCTATAAATTGAACATAGCCCCCTAATCTCCGAAGTATGCACAGCAATCCATCTTAAATGTAGGTCGGTCGGTAGCTACTACTTTTAGGTAGAATCGGTACCTTAAGTACCCACATATTTGTATAATTAACAAACGTTCAAAACCCTGGGCGCGCAAATTACGCTGGCACTTGACGAATCTTGTTTGTTTGTGTTACTAACTGAAACCTATAACCAAATAAACAGTTTTTTTTTGTGATTTATTTCTTGGTATTTCGTACCTTGTTTAGTTTTTAGGGTTCCGTACCTCAAAAGGTAAAAATTAACCCCTATAGGATCACTTTGTTGTCCATCTGTCTGTCTGTCTGTCTGTCGGTCTGTCCGTCTGTCAACCCTCTTTTCTCAGGAACGCGTGGACGTATCGAGTTGAAGTTTTCGTCAAATACTCAAGTCCAGTTATGGACTTGAGTATTTGACGCTTGAGCTTGATTTGGCGCTTGAGGAAATGAGAAAATATTCAGAGTTACCTTATAAGAAGTTATTCTTGAAGCAGTGATATAAATAAAACTCTTAAGTCAATGCATTCAAAAGTTGCAGCCGTTTATGTGCGAATATTTTGAGATTTCCAAGGGAATCACAAGCACACAAAACCTATAACCTGCGGGAAGTACCCACTTCCAGCAGACCTGGAATCTTGAAATTTGGTGAGGAGCACGGTCTTATAGCACGAATAATGAAAAAAATGCGAAAACCATAAATTTGTAATTTATTCACTTTAAAAAATTACTTTTAATGCTCGCCATGGACCAAAACCTATAGTGTACTTCCCGTAGACCTAGAATTATGAAATTTGGCAAGATGTAGCCCAAATAAAGGAAAAAATCCGAAAAAAGGAAATTTGTAATTAATTCACAAAAAAAACTTTTGATTCTAGCTATAGCCCCAACCTATAGGGTACTTCCTGCTTATCTAGAATCATAATATTTGGTAAGATGCAAGGTCATATAGCACAAATAACGAGAAAAATCTGAAAACCGTAAGTTTGTAGTTTATTATTAAAAAAATATAATTTTTGATTCTCTCCCTCGGCCAAAAAATACAGGGTAGGTACCTGCTTCATGTTGACCTAGAATCATGATATTTGGCAAGAAACAAGGTCTTACAATTAAACGGAACCCTTAGTGCGCGAGTTCGACTCGCACGTATCGTTTTAGTTCTTTATAGCTTTTGAAATTGTTATGTATCAAATAAATTATTTAATTTCATTTTATTTTCGCCTAAATATCTACGTTACACCTATCAGGGCCCACAGTAGTGGACCGTGTGGAGAACACAACGTCCACCAGGAACCCTTTTCTCGAACCACCTCGAGGCACTTTTAGCTAGGCATTGGATATCATTGTTACAAATTAAACCTAGGACTTTGAATTATTTAAGGTAGGTACAAGTAGCGGCACGAAACTCTAGCGCTGACCGTTATTGCGCAGAAGTAAAAAATTTGGTATCACAGGGTGCGCAGTATCCCCTCCACCATTTGCTCAGCGCTAAGCTTACGTGCCGCTACTTATAGTAACTACTCTACCAAACGTGGTTAACCGACTCTGAATATTACTAGTGTCAATCATTTTACTTTCCTAAATGACCCTAAAGTTATCTTCATCATTCATTGACTGTCATAAAATGTTTAGGTTACCTATGTATGCATGTCATCAGAACCCCCCCTCCCCCTTAAGTTTTTTTATTTACCTACTTTTCATACCAAAGGCCTTAAAATACGAAATAGGTAACTTACCTATTTCGTAAGTCGTAAGAGGCGACTAAGGGACATACACCGGAGGACGGGCAGCAGCGCCCCCTGCATATCCAACTCCACCATCGAACTGCAATCCCCAATCCGCTTGCCCAGCGTGGGGTTATGGACACTGACCATCAAATAAATAAAGCCAAAAGGTAATGGCCCCCGTTCCCGCCTCGCTATTCCTGGCCATGGTAGCGGCCACGGTAACGGCGGGGCAGGGGGTGCTAGGAATAAAGCAGCGTACTGGCAAAAATTCCAAATTCTTTGATGGCACTCTCGGGCTGATGACGAAAACGCACGACGGGAGGACGGTATTGTCGAAGTCGGAGATCTACCGCTGAGGTAGAGGATTTGTATGGCCGTTTGTACGCTGCACATGCCACCCATTCCTGATGAGACCATGATTCCAGAGCCACCCTGACACGCCAGTATACCAACGAACTGCCAGATATCAGTCAAGACGAAATCGTGTTAGCTCAGAGGCAGCTTAAAAACGGAAAAGCCCCCGGTGAGGACGGAATAACTTCAGACCTTTTGAAAACCGGAGGAGCCCCTTTTATACACGAGCTACAGAACCTCGTCAACGCCGTCCTTCACAGTGGGAGAACTCAAAGGCGTGGAGCGGGTGTTTGGTGGTGCTCTTTTTAGGGTTTCAATGATAGAAGATCGGTTTCGAAACCCTTATGGTCTCGCTTTGTCTGTCCTTTTTTCCTTGCTTAATAACTCAGCAACTACTGCAGCTATCAACTTGAAATTTAAAATAAAAATACATTTTGTGCGCCTGTACAGATTTAAACAAAAATAAATGATAATAAATGAAAACTGAAAATGAATATTTTCCATACAAATTGTGATGCCGAAATTTTAAAAGATACATTTTAAAAGAGTCATGTGGGGTATCAAATGAAAGGTATCAGTTTGTACATTTCAAAATAGTTTTTGAAACTTTTGTAGGTGCCATACTTTTTAAAATATTTGGAAATAAGTCGAAAAAATACCCCCCCCCCCCCCATCTCCGAAGATTGCAGAGCGATCCATGTAAAATGTATGGAGCGTTTATAGATATGGATCTATATTTTAAAGGAAGGTTAAAGGAAGGTTCTCAGGAAAAATATAGAGAAGTTTGAAAAAAGAACACTTTTTGAGAAATGGTCAAAAAGGGGGGGAATAATTTTCAAAAGGGGAGGCTACCTCACCAAGTGGGGTATCAAATGAAAGGTATCGGTTTGTACTTTTCAAAACAGTTTCTCAAATTTCTGAAGGTTTCATACTTTTTAAAATATTTTGAAAAAAGTCGAAAAAATACCCAATCCCCCCCTATCTCCGAAGTTTGCAGAGCGATCCGTTTAAAATGTATGGAGCGTTTGTAGATATAGATCTATATTTTGCACGAAAAATATAAAGAAGTCTGTAAAAAGAACACTTCTTGAAAAATGGTCAAAATGGGGGGGAATAATTTTCAAAAGGGGGGGGCTACCTCACCGAGTAAGATATCAAAAGAAAGGTATTGGTTTGGACATTTTAAAAAAGTTTTTTAAATTTCTGTAGGTTTCATACTTTTTGAAATATTTGAAAACAGTCGAAAAATTCCCATCCCTCTTGTATAAGAAGGGAGAGATACCCATCTTAATGAACAGACTGAGAAAACTCTCCTGAATAACTACAGACCATCACCTTATCGAAATTGTTTCTGAGTGCACTTATCTTGGGCAAATTCTGCAATCAGGGGAAATTCAGGCCTCCAGTCATGTAAAAATAGTTTTGAGAAGGAGGCCAAGGAGATGATCCAGCTAGGGTGGGCAGTGTATGGAAAACTATGTCGAAACTTCTCGTCATCCATACCGCAATGTTTGAATGATAAAGCTTTCAATCAGTGCCTCCTATAACCGTCATGACCTACGGAGCTGAGCCGTGGACACTCACGGTAGGGCTGGTCCACCAGTTCAAAGCCGCTCAGCGAGCTATGGAAAGATCTATGCTCGGAGTCTTTCTGAAGGATAGGATTCGTAACGAAAACATCTGAGGGAGAACCAAAGGTAACTACCATATCTCGCGAAGAACCGACAACCACTGGGGTAAACGTGTCCTTGAGTGGAGACTGTGACTCGGCAAACGTAGTGTAGGATGCTCTCCAGCCAGGTGGGATGACGATCTGCGAAAGACTGCAAGTAGATGCTGGATGCGGCAAGCTGAAGACAGGCGCTATGGCGCTCACTAGGGGTGGCCTATGTGCAGCAGTGGACTGTAGATGATGATGATGATGATGAACTTACCTTAAGTTGGGGTATGATCAGTGAAGATCGTATGTAATTTATTTTAGCCGAATTATTACCAAATATGGCCGAAGTTAATTTCATACGGTTCATTCACCTCACGTCCGCTCTCATAACCAATAACTATAGGTACCTACATGTTCTACTCAAAAGTGGTCGGAACTACTTAAACATGTAATTTGTCAGTTTCACAGTCGCGGCGTTGCGGCGTTGCCGCTTTGAAAACAGACGAAGTAGTCATTTGTGGCTCCAAAGTCTGCGGATCAACATTGTCTAAGCTAATGTTACGCGTAGTTAAATATGTAACGGATGTGAAAAATACGTTTTAGTGTAAAATTTGTGACCGTTAGTGGATCAACAAAATTTTGATATTTTGGGATATTTTGAATGCGAGTATCTCGATAACCAGTTAATGTAGATCTAGCGTTGCCATGTGCTCTTCAAATGTGGATCAAAGTATATCTGTTTACTAGGTTTAGAGTCGAATGTACACTTGAAATAGGTGGATCAACATTTCTTAAGAAATCGTACTGGATCAACAATTACCGTGAAAGGTTCATCATATATTTATACCGGTACCGTATGGGACCTATTGGTACTTGCTGCTATTATTATTATATTATTAACTAGGTAATTTTTTTATTATATTTTTTTAGAAGTATAATTGTGATAGTTTCAAGTTGTACTAGTGAACTTATAAATTTATTTTCTTTCTTTCTTTCTACCGGTATATATATCGGTATTTATACCGGTACCGGTATGTATTTATACCGGTACAGGTATGTATACCGGTATGTTTACTGGTAATTATAAATACCGGTATTATTACTGGTAAACAAACCGGTATAAATATATAGCGATACGTTTTTATAAAAAAAAAAAAAAGACAGAATTTAATGGAATGAATACGCACACGTCAGCAAAGTTATTCCAATCGACTAGAGAAAATAAAAAATAAATTAAAAATAAATGAAACCTTGAAACAAAAAGACTATCGAATCCATTATTTTTTCAAATTAATTATGTATAAGTGGCCTGATTATACTGAGAACTTTTTGTACATGTATATCGTCTTTTGTTTCGATTGATGAAGCGTTCTTCTAAATAAGTCCAAGAGTGTATTATTTTATTCGGTAGTAATGGACAATTTATGTTTTGTTTTGACATCTCGCTAGGTTGTATGGAACAAAATTACTTGCTAATGAAAGTATATACTGTTATTTAGTCATGTCGTAAGAACAATTTATTTTTAAATTTAACTTTGCAAGGTCGTAAAGGATGTCGGATTCTCTCTGAGCAAGCGGCTGAGTCGCGCAACAAATTCTGGGGCTCAGATAGGGAACGTCACTGCCGCAAAATAAACAGGAAAAAAACTATGATCGATCTCTTTCACCGTGCACTAGAATCATCAGATCCATTCATTTCTATGGCACACCACAATGAATGTCGTAGATCCAAGCGGCTCTCTCTGCCAGACGCTGTACGAGAACTTTTAAGACCAATCCAAGAAGAAAACTTGCAGTTGACAGATGTAGACGATGAAGATCTATCATTGGATGATAATGAAGATCCATCCAACGAAGATGACACGTTAATACTTAGTAACGAAAGCGATTTGATTGAATAGGTAAACTAAAGTCTCTTCCTGAGTCTTCGTTGCCGATTTTACGATTTCATGATTTCACTTGTATAGGAGGTGGTACCAAAATTATTATTTTTCTACCTAGATTACGTGAAAGTACCACTTTTGTAAATTGTAATAAAATTTTCCCAAAAACAATTTTTACCTAGCATGTTTCTGTATTACATCATTCACATAATCTCCAGTTTGCGGGGTGTTCGCAAATTACCAGTCGCCCTATAGTAACGGGTGTGCGATATAAAAACATGCTTGTTGTTTATAAGCAACAAGAGTGAGTAATAACTCACAACAAACATTTGACCTTTTAGTGGCAACCCTATTTTGTAAAATTTGACCTTAGAATGAAATTCCCTATTTTTACCAAAGACCGCGGAAGTGCAACTTGGCATTTTTACCACTGATAGGCCTTGTTATGAGCAATCTTTCTGTGCTAGCAAATGCAACCGCACTTTTGAGTTTTATGGAGGAAAAAAAATAAAAACGAAAATCTGAAAAATATTAATTACTCGGTATCCAGAGGTGATAATCCTAAAACAAAAACTGAAAAAAATGCACCTAAGAATCTTTTGTCAGATTATATTTATTTTAAAAAAATATCTTGACCAGTTATTTTACAGAATTTTTTAACTTTATTCTTGGTCAAGGTCACCTAAAGTTCAATAATTTTTATTAAAAAAAGTATTTGATATAGAGATGTGGGTGTTCTACTCTTGCATTTAAATTGCATTCGTTAATCGATTAATGCTGTAAACAGCATAGGGATTTTTTAGGTCCCATGAAACAGCCTTGCCCACATTTACTTAACTACCTACTATTTATTTTTGTGAACAGGAACTTGGCGCTACGTCGCGTCGCGTTGCGTACGAATCGATACGCAATACAATAATCGACTTCGGTATTTGTTTGAGATAGCTTCTTTCGACGACGTCGTCTTCCGTTACTTGGTTTGTGTATAGGTAGGTAGGTAATTAGGTATATTTATTTCTCTAAAAATTAAATAGGAAATAATCCCATTTTGATTTCTAGAGAAGTAAATAAAATAGTTAGGTTAAATCCTATCTCATATTTGATTTCTTCATTCAACATCTACTTTAGAGAGATTATGACGACCTCCGTGGCGCAGCGGGCGAAGGTCCGCCTGCGACGCAGGAGGTTGCGGGTTCGATTCCCGTCTCGGAACAAATTTGTGTACGATCTGCAGAAATTTGTTCTGTTGGTCTGGGTGTTTTCTATGTATAAAAAAAAATCTATATATGTAGTCTTAAGTATATCAGTTATCTAGTACCCATAACACAAGCTCTGCTTAGCTTGGGGCTAGATAATGCTGTGTGAATTGTCCAGCATTATTATTATTATTATTATTTAGGGAGATAAAGATTTATTTAAATTTCAGTGGGTATTTGTTGATTTTTTATCGCCTAAATAAGAAATTTAATAAAAATTTTCAGTGAGGAATTTGAAGATAAAATGTAAAAGATATGATGAGGTTGCTTTTTTAGTTATTTTCTACATACTTTATTTATCGAGGAGATATATAGGGAAAAACAGCTTTCCACTGACGTTGGGTCAGGGCTGCGCCTTAAAACACTGTGCTCTGTAAATGTTCCGTCCGAGAGCGAAATATGCACAAGTTGGCAAGCACGCGCGCCCGCCCCCTGGTCGGTACCTACGCTATGACCGGAGAGCTGGCAACGTCGCGAGAACCGCTTAGAATACCGGTACTTTTAGGCAAAGTACCGGTACTTCAAAAGTATCGATACTCGAATTTAACGAAATGAAAGTACCGTTACTACCGTAAAAGTACCGGTATTTTTGGTACCGGTATCAAGCCCTGCTTGCAGGCTCTCGTCTTGTCTTCAAAATTTAAGTGAGACAACGAGTGTGCACGTACAAGGTGCCTCTCGTTGAGAGAATGATATATTTGACGAGATGTCTCGGCTAGTGTGTACAGCCGGCGTACAAGGTGCCTCTCGTTGAGAGAATGATATATTTGACGAGATGTCTCGGCTAGTGTGTACAGACGGCGTCAATGTGGTATTAAAAATTAACTTACATTTATAATATTAGGATAAATCAATATTTAGTAACTACTAGTATACGCAGGGAGCTGAGAGGCATCATCACTGGTAGGACTCTGTCGTTGTTGCTTGGCGGTCTCAGTGTCAAAGTCGAGCATTGTTGTGGTGTCCTGATGATGTCTCGTTAAGAGACGAAACTAGTTGACGACTTACTTTTGATGAGTTTTTTCATTGTGTGGTTGGTGTGGTCTTTTCTTTTGCAAATTAAGTTGTGTTCGTTCTTGGAGTTGGAGGGTAATTTACTGGGCAATTTTGTATTGCGTCTGTTGTTTACTTTCTCTGATTGCAAGTGGGAGCAATTTGTGGGAGGGCGGGCGATACATGCGAATCACATTTTGTTGGATCTTGTTGGAGGAGGTTTTGCGCGGAATTGTTACTAAATATTGTGTTATCCTAATGTTATACTATGGATTTCCGCAAAGTAACGCCTGAATCTATTATTTAACTTACGTTTAGCCCAAAGCTTGATGGCGCGCAGAGTCAATCTGAAGTTATTAATATTGGGGACCAGGCGCAGTATCTCGTCCGTGACGCGACAACCGTTCAACGAACGGACACTCTTCTCATCCAAGTTCTTGAGAAGCATATCGTCGCGCAGATCGAAGGAATCTGGGGAGACACATAAATCTACAGGGAGATACATCACTTGAATAATCTAAAATTAAAGTTTTAGAAACTAATAACCGACTTCAAACTCCTATGAACAGGGTTAATGTTTGAGATGAGAGTGGATCGTCAAATCAGAAACCATGAGTAAGAGAAAAGTCGTGAAAGGACTGCAGTTTTTGGTTTATCAAAAATTAAGGCAATGAAGGCTTAATCTATATATATAAAAGAAAGTCGTGTTAGTTACACTATTTATAACTCAAGAACGGCTGAACCGATTTGGCTGAAAATTGGTGGGGAGGCAGCTTAGAACCAGGAGACGGACATAGGCTATGTTTTATCCCGGAATTACCACGGGAACGGGAACTACGCAGGCGAAGCCGCGGGCAGCAGCTAGTTTTTGATAAACCATAAACTTAAAACCACAAACTCTTTATTTCCAAAAATACAATAAATGTACACTTAGAAAAGGTCAAATTATAAGACTAAACACTGACACGGAAATAAAGTGATATTTTTGATTTCTGTTGCTTCGGTATATAGAATAAAGTAAAGGAGCGACGAAGTAACCTGTCTACTGACTGACTGTTAGTTGTTATTTTTCAAGTTGCATCAAAACCCGTCTCAAGCTTTTTTATCGATAGATATAGATATTTTATAGTTAACCTTTTTGCACAGCAAGATTTTCGACAATTTGTTTTTTTAATTTGGTTGGTTTTTTAGTATAAGAAAATGCATAACGAATAGTTGTTTTAGCGTGGAAAAACCCTATTAAAATACAGACTAAGTATCCTCACTTGCGATAAGTACACCAGTTGTTCGAAATGATTATTTAAAATTTTCACATTGATCCTTGGTAGGGGAGATTCAAATAAAAATTGTAAAAATTTGCCATTTCCTTTCATTTCAATAATGCATTTCTTTGCTTTATTGTTCCTTAATAGCAACCTAAACCGTTGGTGCAAAGACAGTAAGTATGTCTTAATATTACAAAAATCAAGTGGTTCTATTTCCTGCACTAATAAATGATAAAAAAATATGCAGTTTTGCGGGTGGCGAAGCCCTGGGAGTTAACTTTAGCCCAAACCAGGGAAAAAAATTTGAATCCCCGCCACGTCTCTAAGGTTTGAGTTATCGTCTTATTTCCAACGCTGATTGAAAGGTGGCACTACGGTCGTTTGCTTACAGTGCAATTTTTTTCGACGTGCGCTAACTTCATACTAGTCATGACCGGTAAACTACTTGTCAAGAAAGTTTGAGTTTTTTTTCCTTCGTTAACTTTGTCCTGGAACTCTAGTAGGTATGTAATATTAGTAAGTTCACGTTCTGTACTATTTATGTTCTTGTTATGTATTAGCAATGTAGCATACCGAAAATTCGGATGTTTTAATAAATGGCTAAACTGACCCCGCATTTACGTATTTAGTTTTTTGAAATCCTTATCCTAAGATTTTATAGGCTGATGATGCTAAGTCTAACTGGTACTTAACGCGAGTTACAAGCCTTACTAATGCTTGACAGAATGTACAAAGCCTTACAGGTTCTTTACATAATTGTAATAAACGACGAAAGTTTTAATGGTAAAATTGTTCAGATCACGTTTTTGCGTATTCGACGGATTCGTTGTGGAGAATCAAGTAATTTATTCATAGACAAGACAGTTCATATAAAACAGGAACCAGAGACAAACAACAGATAGTTCATAAATATTTCTAACAGTTATCTATCACTTACTTTGACCATATCCTGAGTCCGCAGCATCTAAATCTAAAATAGCCTGTCTTCAGTGTTCTTCAGAAAACGTTTTTAAGGTGTGTGTCTTAAGGGTCCAGCGACGGATGAATTTCCCATACAAACGTAGTACCATAATGATTTGTTATTTGAGAATATTTTCACCATGGTTTGCTATCATTAGAATAGTGTTAATTTAGGTTCCTACCACAAGCTTTTTTACAATATACTTATCTGCACAAATAATAAGAAAACATTCATTATTTAATGTAAAAATGCGATTCGGTTTAATTTCATTTCAGAAAGTATTTTGTAAAAAAATTGTGGCAGGAACCTAGATAAATACTATTTTAATACAAATAATAGCAGACCATGGTGAAAATACGCTCAAATAACAAATCATTTTGGTATTACGTTTGTATAGGAAATTCATCCGTCGCCGGACCCTTTAGACACGAGAGGAAAAGAGATGTGAACGGCGTGCAGTGAGCGGCGCCGCTAGTGCATTCATCTCAACAAATATCCGACGCTCGCCGCACGCAGCTCAGTTCCGCTCTAGCCAGCACACATCTCCGCTCCAGTCTAGCCAGTACGCATCTCCACACAGCTTCGGTGGAGTCACCCTAGCTGAAAGACGTCTATTCTCCTTACCGCTTTGGTGGAGTCCGAGCCTTACGCCGCTACGGTTCGTTGCTCAAGGTTGAAGTGAGTCCCAAAACCCACGTTTTGACGGCACGGAAAAACAATTTTAAGGCAAAATAGCACTGAATTTTTTATAATTTTTTGATAAGCATCAAAAGTTTAGAATTCTAGTTAGTAAGTTATGGCAGTCGAAACACGATTGACAAAACTTGACTCGATACAAAAAAATCGCTAAGTTTCCTCTAAATCTTCATTTTTGCACAAATACTTCTACGGAAAAAGCAGTTTCATTTGCCGGTTCATGATCATATTTCAATTAAATTTTGTCTACGTGTTCCCTAATAAATACTTTAGACGATCATGGTTTTATTTTATTGCGAAAGAGTATTATTTTAGAGCAAAAAACAAATTTATAAAAAACGACCAGTGAAATTGCGCGCGAGCTGGCCATTCCGCGGCTCTTGCCTTCCTCGCGCGACGTTCGCTCCTCCTCGTCTCGCAAAACCGATCCCACTTCGTCTTCAGTTAACTTTAGTAACTTACCAGGTATTTCCTTCAGTGCAAGTCTAGCGAACAGCAAATCTATTTCGATGCCGTCGAAGTTCATCTTGATTACGGGAACGAAGGCGTTCTCTACAGACCTGAGGTCTTTTACCTGCAAGATTAAGATAATTTTTGTTTACATATATTGGAATTTCATAGAAAAGTATATAAACCTAAAACTTTTTTATGAATCCTTTGATGGTTTCTAAAACAAATCCTCGAAAGCTGAAAAACGCCCAGCGTACAGTCAAATGTTGGTTCCAAAACTGTTGTACCTAGGTAAATATGTGTGTAGGGGTTCCTAAAGTTATAAGTTACAAGCTTGTGCCCGCGGCTTCGCACGCGTATGTTCGGCATAATAAGTAGTCTATTATCTAAATTAGGCTATGCTCTAAACGTACGCCAAATTTCATCTTGATTTGTTCAGTACCGTTGTTTGGAGATCCTAGGTAACAAATAATCAGATTTCATAAACTTTCGGCTTTATAATATCAGTAGGAAGTTAATAGTTAGAGGGAAGGATAATGTACGAATCAAACCCCCGAATTCTAGTTTGATACTGATTTAAAGTAATTGTACAATAATAAGTAGGCAAGCAAATTGGTGCAAGTTACTCACTCAAACACATGTTGTGTTTGAGTTGGTATATGCTTAGCTATACATAACTTAGTTTATTGACTCTACCTATCGTGCGGTACTCCGTACAGTGTGTATGAATTCATTACGGATGTAAGCGGAGCTGTGTGGTGTCGGCTTAGAATTTGCACCACCCCAACTCTTCCCGCGGGTGTCGTAAGAGGCAACTAAGGGATATCCACAGGGAGCGGGCAGCAACGCCCCCTGCAGAATAATTCTACCACCGAACTGCGATCCCCAACACGCATTCCCAGCGTGGGGATTTAAGCATTACCCCCTATGAGATAAAAGCCATTAAGGCGCTTATCAGGGGGAGGCCTGCGTCCAGCAGTGGACCAATACAGGCTGCTGAGGTAAGCGGATTTACTAGAACCTTATTTGTGTTGTCGGAGGGATGCGAAACGCGCGCGTCTAGAACCGCACTTCCTCTGAAGATGTCCCTCGTTAAGGGATGAAAAGTTATTGTTCTTCCAACACAAATAAGGTTCGTAGCTAACCCGCTTACATCCGTAATGAATTCGTCAATCTACGATAGTTTTTATAGTAAAATGTGTGTGAATTTGACAAATTTTCCTTTGCAAATGGTCAAATATCGTGTGTGAGCATGAACCAACTTTTAAACTAAGTAAACAAAAAATAAAACGTCAAGTGCGAGTCGCACACGCGCACTAAGGGTTTCACATAATTGTAAGCGTGGAGGTAGCTAGTTGAAATTAACATCAGATACTCAAGTCCGTAACCTCTTAGAGCCTCGATAAATAAAACTTCCAAGTCAACGCAATCAAAAGTTACAGCCGTTTATGTCCAAATATTTTGGAATTTCCAAGGGAATCACATACACACAAAACCTATAGGGTAGACCTAGAATCATCAAATTTGGCGAGCAGCAAGGTCTTATAGCACAAATAAAGGAAAAAATCTGAGAAACATCAATTTGTAGTTTATTCACTAAAATAACTACTTCTTATTCTCGCCATGGACCAAAACCTATTGGGTACTTCCCGTTGACCTAGCATCGTAAAATTTGGCAAGAAACAATTTCTTTTAGTGCAAGTAAGCGGAAAAATCCCAAAATTGTGAATTTCTAGTGTATAAAACAAAAAAAAAAATATTATGTCGCCATGGACCAAAACCTACAGGGTACCTACTTTCAGTTGACCTAGAATCATGATATTTTGCAAGAAACAATTATACGGAACCCTTAGTGCGCGAGTCGTTTATTTTATTTTAGTGTATGGTTTACGTTAGTGTGTATTCTGGCGGACTTGATAGACACACTAACATTAAAAATAATGTCAAAACGTGCGATTTGAACTGTTATTCTCACCTCAGGCTGATGTTTCAGCAGCTCATAGAAGCTGGTGAAATAGTCACTTCTGTCGATATGGCGCGGCGCGACGCACAGCGCGTCTATGTCGGCGCCTCTGTGGTGTACCTGTTAGTCAAATAAAGATATATAAACAGTAATAAACTAGTAGTTAGCCTGTAACATTCTCTTTAAAAAAATATCTGATCGAAGCGACGCGTGACCCGAGAGCTGGTGAGTATCTGGCGCAGCGCATCAGCATTGCCATACAGCAGAGCCATGCCGCCAGACAGTACAATTTTTAGATCAAGTAGTGAAACCGACGGATACAAATAGCCTTTTTCTTACGAGACCACACTCAATTTATTTGCTTGATTTTTTTTTTCCAACTTCCTATTTAAAACTCCTCAACCGCATGGGTATTTCACAAGTCCAAACTGTACACCTATCAAATTTCACGCATATCAGGTGGATCTGATTTGAGAATCGTGTCGATTCTAAGGTTATGCTCAGAGTGACTATTGAGCCTTACAGCCAAATCGCCCTAACTGCCACTGAGATGAATCTTTTACCTTCGCTCACTCTGGTCAATAATGCTGGACAACTCACACAGCATCATCTAGTCCCAAACTAAGCAAGCTTATTGGTACTAGATAACTACATACTTACATAATAAATATACATAGAAAACATGCAGAACATTCAGAACAAATATCTGCAGATTGTACAAACATTTATTATCGATGTGGGAATCGAACCAGCAACCTGCGTCGTAGGTGGACCTTCGCCCACTGATCACTTACCCCAAGTCGATAAGATCCAAACGTATATATATTGCCACCAACAGTTTCAGCAACACTAGGAGGCATATTCTTCCTCATGGACTCATCACGGATCCACTGCCGGACCAAGCGATGCAATGAACCAAGCACCTCCATACGATGGTGCATCTCAGCCTCAGATTCAAACACAGCGAATGGTGTGAGGGAGTCTTTTAGCTCGTTGGACTTTTCTATGTCTAAGGGCTTCGGACCTAGAAGATTTGTGGAAGTTGTAGGCAGGTAATTTTGCTTTTAAACCAGAAGCTGGTCTGATATTATTATTATTGGTTATACACATCTTAAAACTTGTCAGTCCATTGTCTAGCCTATTTTTGAAAGTGTTCGCTGACAGGAGATGGACGAGGATTTTTTGTTTGCTAGCCATTAAGATAGCACTATAAGAAACCAATATATAAACAATGCTGGACAATCAACACAGCATCATCTAGCCTTGGGGCTAGATGACCGAAGCAGAGTTAGTGTTACAGGTACTAAAGGTAGACCACACAACTGGCGGATTGCTGTCCATGTCACAGTAACAAACGCCAAAAGTGGTGTTTGATACTGTGTTTGGTATTTGTTTTCTTATTGTGACAAGGTTCTGAGTTCCGCCAGTTGTTTGGTCTGCCTATAGATGACTGTTATACATAACATAATAAGTTACATGGATAGATATTTTTTTAAATAAAAAAGACCCAGAACACAGGGAACAAACATTTGCAGATCATACAAACATTTGTCCCAACAAGACAGGAATCAAAATGGCAACCTCCTGCATTGCAGGCATTTGCCACTTCAATCTTCAATTAACTTTATCTATGACCTACTTATAAAATCTAGAAGGTCTAATAAATTTGAAGGCTCAATCACAATATTCTGAATAAATAAATAGGCATAACTTTTTTATTAAATGAGGATGTTTTTATTAAATTCAAAGTATGACTTCCTGTATCAAACATACCTGCTAAAGAGATAGCTGATGTCATGCCCAGCGTCTTCAAATTCCCTGAATTCTGATGATCGTTCCCCTTCCCACCATTGCTCTGAATAGGCTGAGTATTGGTATGGGAGTACTGAGCCGCAGGCCACATCTTGAAATCTATTCTTAACGCGTACGGTTACAAGCTGCTTAATTCTACGCTTATTTTCTAAGGTGGGTTGTTATGCTCATCTAAATGCTTTCCTATAGGCTACTGTTGGGTTTCTTGATGTGATTGATCTGAAAATATATAAATAATACTGGATGTTTTTAAACAGCTTCGTCTGGCCATAAATTAAGTGTGCGTTATCAAGCTACCTGATGTTACCAGATGACAGAAACACCTATTAAATACTTATAAACTCAGATGTGGAACAAATATCTGCAGACCATACACACATTTGATTTGTCCGCATGTATCCGCAATGGCACACAAATAGGTATTTATAGTAATATACTACTGCCTCATCACTGAGTTCTATCTTATTTTATTGCTGCACAATATGAGTGAAAGATAATTATAAAGTAGAAAATGGGAATTTACCAAAAACTAGGTACCTACCTACTAATGGGGTTTATCTTCACCCATTTGTTTGTAGGTAAGTCTATTGTCATTTAGCATGAGTTGGAATGAATGAGTTTTGAATGAAAATAGCTTGTAAACATTATGAGTTCATCCAGGGATAACTAAGCGGTATCACGAGCTTTGCAAAAATCTTTCTCAAAAATGAGTCCAATGTTGGTGACAAAACAAATAATGTGGCCTCTCCCAAAGGTCATTCACCTAGTTTTCACCGACTTCGGAAGCAAAAATAGCGCAAAACCCCAAATTCACACGGCCTTAACTATCTAGATTAGTATGCGCACTAAAATCAAGATAATTGCGACATTAAACTTCTCGAAATCTCTTTTGTTGCGAATTGAATGGCGATTTTAGTCTAACGTACCACAATGAGTAAGGTCATGGTCCATGTAAATACGTTCGAAAACTACTTGTTAACGTTCACTAGGACTAAATCGCAGTAGAAAACTGATGAAATTGGAAGGTAATCTTCGAAAACACTATAAATCTAGAACACAAGTAAAAGCTCACGTTGTGCTGATGATACGGAAAATTGCGTTGTAAAGTTTTCAAGCATTTATCATACCAGCAAGTATAATCCTACCTTCTTCATATGTAGCTACTCCAATTCCACAATATTTTACACAAATTAGAAGAAGAAACCATAATTTAAGAGAGAAACAAACATTTAGAACCCAAACAAGCACCCAACAGTCCCCAACAACAAGGCAACCATTTTGATAAAGATGGCGCTAGAAGCGGCGAAAATAACAAAATGTTGCAAGAGTGCAATCAAAAATGTTGCTAAGAGTAATATTGTTTCATTTATTTTTAGTTTTTTCACGGTAAACGATAAAAGCATATTGTGCAAAAATATACCAAAACTTCGTAAAACTGTTTGTTTAGCATTAATTTACTTGGGAAAATATAATTGAAAATGTGGTATTTTTGCTATGCAAAAATTGTTAGGGATGCGTTCTAAAAATTATAATTTTGCGCATGCTCCAAAAGTACGTTTTTCTGACGTTTCAAAACTGAACTGTTTCGTTCATTGAAAAATCTTCGTGTCTCGTTCTTGTTGGTGTGCTATGAAAGAGAGCGAAAGAGAGCCGGTTGATGTTTTCGTGTCAGCCTTGTGCCCATTTACGAGGAGTAGGTAAAATCCGCCATCTTGAGAGTGAATTCAAGAATGTGAGGACTTTTAGCGGAGAAAAGTGATTGACTTTTGTTATTTTATTACTAAATGGACGGCTTTTCGTCCACCATTAATTGTTATACGATTCGCCCGAATCGGAACCATCATCATACCGAGTTTGCACGCTGTCCTATAGCATAAACCGTGAATTCCTTCCTAGTGTTTATGTGACAGGAGAAGACACCGTAAGCTTTCTAATAGTTTTTTGCGTGTCTATTTCCGTTTTCAATCTCAACGATCGTTAGCATAAACGTGAAAGTGAATCAGGTACGCGTTACGTCTATCGACCGTCTTGTTAGGGCTTCGCGATGTTTTTTTCTGGTGAAAAATGCGGTTAGATGGGCGTTGTTGGTCGGCGTTCGGTGGAGTCTCTAGTGTTGCGTTCTGGTGAGGGTCTGAGCCGGTCGGGCGGTCTGATCGCGCGGCCGCAGAGGATGCGAACGGTGCAGGCTGGATAGCCAGGTGTTAAAGTGTTCGGACAAGTGATTTAGTGAGAATGTCGACGACTATGAGGCCGACTCTTCAGACTGTCCCGGAGTCATTACCGGCTGACCATGTAACGTCACCGGCGCCCGTGCCCGCCACTACGACGGCGGCGGCGCCAGCGCCCGCCTCGGCGCCGAGGCATCCCAGGCCCATCTTCAAGGTAAGTCAGCTTCTGCTATTTATGGTTCCCTGGTCAGTCTTTAGTCACCCTTCCAAAGCTGTTCAAAATACTACAGTCTATTTCAAGATCAAATAAACATGCATATCAACCTAACAGCCAGATAATAATACATGAAGAAATAACCTATCAGCAAATCTTTAAATTGGCTGTGTGCAAGATAATGTTAATTGTGCAAACGGTAGCCTAGATTGTCTAGAAAGTGTGGTCAGCATTGCATGACCACTAAATCCGTTAAAGTATAAATTTTGTCTAGACACATTCTGTTTTTTCACTACACATACTAGTCTATAAAATATTATTATTGTAAAGGAACATAGGAAGTTCTACACAACTTTAAACATTCATAATCATTACAATATATGTTATAATGTTTGACTGTAGATTTTAGACCAACCTAGTTTTAGATAGACCTTTTTATAGATTTCCGCATTTGAACTTATTATTGTAAGCCTATACTGTCCCACTGCTAGGCAAAGGTGTCCATTCCTTTTTGGGAGGGTTAATAGTACATAATGAAATAATACAACGTTTTACAATTATGTTTCTGTACATGCAGCAATACAATTACTCATAATCCTATCAAAGCTGGTTATTATCATAAAAATACAATGCCTTTACTTACCTACACTCTGTGAGTCATTTTTGCTGTTAGCTGATTTGTATATTATTGATTAGGATTTTTTAAATTAAATGCATGAGACTGGTAGTATGTATTGTACTCCAATATCTGCATTTAGAGTCGTTGAAAGATGCATGGTTGTGCCGCCAACCTCCATTCATGAAAAAGATCTCTGGAGAAAATTGTTTTTTTACAAACAAATTTTATTAGTAAGTTACTCCAGTAATCCGTCCAATTAATAAAAATATAGGTGAGCTTAGTACTTTACCTTACCTATAAAATGAATTATACAAAACACAACCTAAAGTTGAGTTAACATTGGAATTATGTCATCAAACAAATCCCAACGGGAAGTAAATATAAACTTATGCAAATAAATAACTAATTAATTGATTATGTCACTTTGTTTCTACAAAGCCTAGTTGCCTGGTCACTGTGTAATAATGGTAGAATTAGACACACCTTAATGTTTATGTATGATTCATTCAATTTTGTTTCAAAACATAAGGATTGACCTCATCCACTCAATTCTATAAATATTATTCTAGACACTGCAAAAAATATATTTTTTAGGTACTTTATCCAGAGACTGATTAGATATGAATACAGATAGATTATATCAGGTACATCTATAATGTATGTATTTTTTAAGAAAGGTATTCCTTTTGGGTACAAATATGTCCAGGATATCAAAACAAACACATTGTGGTCATATAGATGCGTATTGCAGCTATGGAGCTGAATAGCCTAAGAGAGGGTACTTGTACATAAAATCATATGACAACCTTTTATCAACCTTCCTACATAAATCCACTTTATACGAACAACGAAGAATAGATTGCATAGATGATAGTTACATACATTGTATCTAGTCTTTTATTTTGAAACTTTTTGACTATGCTTTGTTTCTACCATCAATCTAAGCCTTTAATGGAGTAGGTGATTTATTTGTCTCACTTGTGGGCATATTGGGTAATGTCAGTTGAAAATAGGGCTCTGAAACACAGACCTAGGTGGACCGAGGGCTAGGTGACACATGGTTTCTGTGACTTCAATGTCTTTCAGCTAACTGAAATTTCTTCTGCTAATTCTACTTGTCTATTGAAATTTAGGTAGAATAGCTTACAGAGTACTTTAAATATAATATCCGCACAGCCACTATCCATACCATAACTCCAAATATACCTTCACTTATTATGCTTTAGGTACTTTACCATTACCACCAATTACTTGAAGATCAATATAATTATATTCTCCATGACCTGACCAGGGAAACCTTCTGCTATGTTAGCTTGAAGCTATAATGCTTCTGTGATTGTATTATGTATGTTTATTATGCAATTGTGACGTTAAAATGTACTGTGAAGAAATAATCATGTATGTAATATGAATGTGTAGACCTATATGTCTACTATGCCTATTCTACAATTACATATTATCTATATCTATTTGATATCATCATAAAAAAATTTAAACAATATTTTTAATAAATTCCAAAACTCTGACCCAGCTACTTAAATGTGTAATCATGAAGAGAATTCAACCTGAAAATGTTCGCGAAATTTTCATCAGCCTGTCATAAAAACCTGTTATAAAGGTTGCTGTATTTTAACAATAACCCAGCAGCAAAATTGCACATCAGGGTGAGAGATCATGCATAAAGTATTGTTCGCAACGCCGTAAAAAACTTTCAGGCGTAAACGTAGTCCCAAATTTAACACCGTTTTATTACGAAAAATTTACGTTGAGAATTGAAAGTTTGACACTTGTTGAACTAAAATTTTCTCACGTGAAAATAGTCTGAGAACGCGTCCTATTTTTAAATCACGTTTATTTCTAGTAGGTATTTTGAATATTATGATACATTTCATTGAAAATCAATGAATTATTTTACATAAAATAATGAATTGGATTTGAATAAACTTTTTGTTATTATGAAAAGTTTATGCCGAAGATAAGTTATGACCATTTCTACTCACTCGTGTTTTACAACATATTATCTTAACGAACCAATCAGATCTAAGGTCACTATGATATCATCAATGACGCTAAATCATATGACGTATTATATAATATTTTCATTTATCTTATTTTATTTATACTAATGTAAGTAATTATCCGTTATCTGAAAGTATAAACCTATTAACACATACGTGTTCATCCCTTTCTCTCCATCTATGAGCAAAGGTTCCATAACCCAAAAATAACTCGATCAATATATTTTTTCGGCTCAGAACACCCCGGACACTACCGAATACCGAATCACCGACGGAACATTTACATTTTATTGACAACGGATTTGGCAAGAGCTACCTACACGTCATTGTACTGCTGGCGAGCCCTCGATGGTTCTGTCGAATTAAAAAAATCAATACTGAACATACGTACTAAGCTCAGTTGCGTAACTCGCATACGTAAGCGTATAAGGATATTAATATTCATCATCCGCAACCGGACTTCACCCACTGCTGGGTATATGCCTCCAAACTTTTGTGCTACTCCACAAGGTCCTGCGCCAATCTCATCCAGGTTGCCACGGCCATAGAAAAGAGACTAGGAGTGGTCGAGTCTTTGGCGACTGCCACGGCCATAAAAAAGAGACTTGGAGTGGTAGAGTCCATAGAAAAGAAGTAGGAAGACATCGTAACTAAACGGTTAGAAATTTCACTGCGCCGGTACCAGTAGCTATCTGAAACTTATAGCTGGAAGGATGGACACGGACTGCTTTCATGAAACACTGCGCACACATAGTGCCATGTGCTTATGAAGATTGTGTGTTCCATTAATTTCAGATATTTTATTTAACTAATTAATCTTAATCTATGGCTGAAAAATGTATCTGTATCTAAGCTGAGATAAACGTTATGAATTAAATTGAAATTTAGCTTTATAAATATGTTATCTATCTATACACTTAGCGACGTCGAAACTTTCTTATTGGTTGTTTACTCGAGTTTTATTATTTTTACGGACTTCCTCAAGGAGGGTCGTGGCCACTTTCAATATTAGATAGATAGATAGATAGAAAACACTTTATTATACCACACAAATACAGGAAACAATACACAGAAGATATTAGTATTATCTTCTATATTGGTGTGGGGTCGGATATTGTTTTCTCCTCGTTCGGGCTTATTAATTAAATTACACAGGTTTTCTAGCAAAGTTTTGTAACATTTTAAGTTTCAAGAATTAGAATCAGAGCCCGTCCTCGTAAAAACGAAGTCTAAGTTTCAGATTCGTTTTCGTGCAAACGCAAGTCTTATACAAGCAACATAAGAGTTTGTTTTGCACGAAAACGAATCCGAAACTTCGATTTTCGTTTTCCGAGTAGGCCCCCGGACTATCGCTCCGAGCTCACAATATTAAGAAATAAGGTTCTATTAGACTGCATTCAGTTAAATAATTTAAAGCTAGAGTAAAATAAGGAAAAGGAACATCTAGCTTGTTACTTGATTATAAAACAAATATGACTTTAAATGCTGTGGTGTAATAACTATGGGCTCATTGAATTCTAAATTATCTAACACTAGCTAAAGCATATAGTTATGTCACCAGAATGCATGCGTCTTAAAATAACACGATCCGGGAAAGACTACACTTTCTGTTCTAAATTTGTTTGTTGGAAAAAATTAGAACTAGTAGGGATTTACAATTAAAATAGTCGAGCTAACTGCAGACCGTTGCAAACAATGTAGAGGTAGCTCACCTGATCCATATCAATACCAGTCGTCGCGTCCCCAAGACGCTGCATTGCCCCGCTGTATGGCAATGCTGATGCGCTGCGACAGATACTCACCAGCTCTCGACGTCATGCGTCGCTTCGATGAGACTGATAGTATTTTGAAAACCCGATGAAATTGATTATTTTATATTTGTCCACATAATTTACATGCTAGGCCGCAGGCAAATATTGTCGAAACAAAAATAGACCTCGGACGAAAATAAATTGCCTTGCAGAGTTTATTCTCTAGAACTAAGCTCCGAAAATATAAGTTTCGTCGCGTGTTTTTGTTTCCGATTAGTCTAATAGGGGATAGGTGGAGGTCGTTGACCTCTTATGTGTGTAAACAAAACAACGTAGTGTAAAGGTGGGGTGGGGGTAGATACGGCTTGCATTTTATGGGGAAATCGTAAATGCAGTACTTGTTTCTATTTTATGATAACTTTAGTAACTTGAGATGGCAGTATTTCCGCAATAAGTGGGTTTAACAAAGACAAATATAAATAAAATAAATATTTTACTACACAATACTGACGCACATATAATGTTAGTACCAATAACTGCACTAGCAACTAGCGTAATATGTATATGTATGTACATCAAAATGCCTTAGTCAAAAAAGAGGTAGAGAACTTCAGCAAAAAATACCAACTAAGGGCGCCTTCAAATTAGCCGCAAGTTGTCGCGCGGAGGCAGCGCGGCTGCAGCGCTGCGGCCGCGCTGCTGTCTAAATCCATACTAATTAAGTACGCGCGACTGCAGCGCTGCAGCCGCGCTGCGGCCGCGCATCAGTTCATCGATCGACTAGTGACGGTGCGCAGCGTTGCCAGAAGGTGACTTTTGTTAGGTACCTTTTAAGTAGGTGATTTTTAACTACGTCGGCCACGAGAGTTGTCACGCGTGAGATGAGATGACAATTTATGTCGTCGTCAGTTGCATAGTCATAATTTTGTCATAATTTTTACTCATCTGAGGATTATAAATAGTCTTTCTTCAGCACAAATAGTATTTTTGAAGGTTGTATTTTGTTTTCCAATATAACGTTCCAAACGGGGAAGTAATTCGTAGAATTGTTTTCTTGATAATCTTAAGTAATTCTGAAATTTTTTGTCACTGTAATCTTTCACTTTATAAAATTCAGTTTATTGAGTTATACAAAATAATCGGTAACGTTTTCTTGGGCTTCTTTTTTGTTTTTTGTCCAAAATCCTTTTTCTTTTTAATAGTAACACTAATAGCAGTGTTTCTTAGTCAGAGTCCATCGTGAAACTAAATATACAACACTATGATTCTCGAACCAAGCTGCAGCCGCGCTGCCTCCGCGCGACAACTTGCGGCTAATTTGAAGGCGCCCTAAGACTCGATGAACATAGAAACCTACTTGCTGCCATCTTCCAAGGATCTGGCAGCATCAAATTTTCCAGGCTGAAAAGACATACTATCCCTCAACTGGCGACTAGATACCCAGACAAAAATCGAGAGTTAACTCACTGGACTTCACTCTCTCTAAATGACGCAGAACAGATAGAATCGGACAGCAGACTGGATTGATATAAAAATCAGATAGGTAGCCAAGCAGCAGCATACAAAAGAAAAAGTAAAAGTACCCTATACCCAAGAAAATTTAAATAAAATATATAATATGTATAACCAGGTAGAATACACAGAGAATACTAATGTTCGACCTACTAGCTAATACAATAAAATATGACATCGAATCGTCATCCAATACGTAAAAATTTGTAATTCATTCCTTCAAGTTCTTATTTTAACCATTGTACGTAATGTAGTTTTTCTCTTTTCTAGCCTAGAAAGGCCGTGTCTAGGTTTTTTATTCTACCGGTACAGGACTAATAAGATTTTCATCACTCTATAGGGGGTACTTTTCAAAAGATAACTGGAAAATTAGCAGGGTCATCGGTTAAATTTGACGTTATAATGTATGAAATAGTTATTACGTCAGTTACATCTAATTGTCCGATTATGTAAGTGCCACGAAACATGTGTACTAAGCAGAAAGGGGGTGATTCTGGAACCTGAAAGGATCAACTTATTGTTCTACGATTTTTTGAAATCCGTAGTTTTTTTATTAAAAAAAAAATAAAGCTGAGATTGACTTCATTTTCGTGTTCTTTTAGGTGTGAAGAACACATGCCTAAAAGTATAATTCAAAGCATTGTAAAAACTTACATAATGACACTGAAGCATCTACGTAATAGAAGGGCATGGTAGCATAACAGTAGATAGATAATTGCTTTAAATACAATTTGCTCGGCTATTTAATAACTAGCTAACTAGCGGTTACAACTCCGCTATAAGTTTCTCTATAAAACCTTCAACTTGGTTGAGCTCAAAGAAAAAGCCACTGCATAAAGTTTTTATTTCTTTTGAGTACCTACAATATTCTCAATTTGGTTGATTTTCTTCTAAAAGATATGTACATACATACGTACGGTTATGCATATTAATTGGCGTTTTTGACAGAACTTTTCATACATTAAACGTTAGTTTATCGAAGAAACAGAAACACTTAATGGTCCGATTTTCTTTTGTAGATCGCTAGCTTTAGGGTGGTGTTCTTTGAAAGATAAATAGGTCAATCAGCATCTTCGTCGGTGAACTTTGACTAAAATGTATGGAAACTTCTGTCAAAAACTTCAGTCAATGTAATCGTTTAGTTGGTGTAGCGCTGTTTCGCACCACAGGTTCTCACCACAAATTCATTTTTGCCGTTTCATACCAAAAAATGTCAGCGTCTAAACCCACATTTATCTTCCCGAAGAACACATGTCATAATTTTCTTTTCATACTCATTACGAGTACGAATAACAAGAACAAAATTAAAAATTTTAAAACCCCCCGACAGATTTTCATGAAACATGGCCAAGAACGCTCGGGATAAAATTATATATGACACAAAATGAACTAAACGAAAATCGGTTCATCCGTTTGGGAGCTACGATACCACAGACAGATACACAGACAGACACGTTAAACTTATAACACCCCTCTCTTTTTGCGTCGGGGGTTAAAAATACCGATGAAACTACTGTTCCTACGATTCTCATTCAGAGAACGCCACCTGACTCTTAGAACTTAATGGTGAGAAATATCAGTTTGGCGCAAAAATACGTGACCGAGATGGCTAATATTTCTTCTAATTCTAACTTACAGCAAATTCATCTTAATTTGTGTGATGCTCGAATATTAATCTGATTAATCTTACTTTGGAATCCGAGTAAAATAATCAGAGCGTACCAAACGGTCAGCACACAGGTTTTTGCATTTAGATTTTAGCTTGGAAACTGAAGACCTCGTTTTTATAGGCGAAACGAGCAAGCTTACCCTATTACAAGCCCGCAAGGTTGCTGGTAACATAATCCAGATAATGTCTTTCTAAACCTTGCTAGGCCACCTGGTATTTTACCTAGTTTGTTTTACATCATAATTTACCCTTAAGGCTTTAAGAGGCCATGTTGCGCGCCATTTTGTGAATAGGTAGGAATAGGATTTCGGTAGGTACGAAACAGAACACCTTTTAGGAAAGGCTTAATTAAAAGAAAACCACAGAACTAATTAAGAAACTGGCTTAGAGGAACCAAATAATTCATACCTGCGAATCAAAATATAAGTCATTTCTATAGACCGCAGGGTTCCTGAGATCTCTACTAAATTTTGTGTGAAACAGTGCATTTTAAGATATTTTTTCCTTAGTCGTGTTTTCACAACCCGACCCAAATCAGCGCCACTACCTATCTATTTTATCTTATTATTTTGTTAAACGAAGGAATTTTCAAAAATTGATTGGCCAGTTTGTTAATCCTATAATAAGCTTTTTTTTAACGCCTCTGTAATAGTTTTATTTTGTATACCTTAAGCAGAGATGATGAGAGATTACATCGCATCTCTGCCTAGATTAAACAAACTAAAACATTTATAGAGGCATTAAAAAAAAGCTTCTGATAGGATTCATAAACTGGCCGATCAATTTATGAATATTCCTTCGATTAACGTAATGATTAGATAAAATAGGTGGTGGCGCTGATTTGTGTCGGGGTAGCGCCTTAAGGGAGTCAAAGAAATAATATTGAATTTTAAGTAAATCGAGTTTTTTTACCACGGGGATCCCGTGAGTACTGAGATGTAGCCCTAGCTTGACAACCAAACCCGGTAGGTTCGCCTCTTAAGGCTTTAAGAAGAGGCCTTAATTATAATGCTTTTCAAGTTTTATTACCAGTAAATGGAGTTAAAGGTTGCATCGGAGATGAGAAAAGTTTTAAACTTATTTAAACTCCGTAGTAGAATTTTATCTGATAAGCGCCTAGGAAATCTGAGTTTATCAGGACGCAAAGCGGCGTTGGTAATTTGATCAGGACTTACGAGGAAAAGCTTTTAAGTACGATTTATAAGTTCTTTCACACATCAGCCTGGCCTAGTTCTACTACTATAGCATTCGTTGGCTAACTTAATTCAAAATATATAATAGGTATATATTTTTATAAATTGCGTCACAAGTTTGAAAGTTACCTAAATCTCTACCTTCATAATTCATACGAGGAGTTTTGGATTCCTCTGCTGGCCTCTTTTTGTCCAGATAATTACAACCTTCAGTCTCTCCAAGAAAAGAGTTTTCTACATCGTCGGTTACTCTGATGAGTTTGTAGTCACACGAAGGTCTATCCATGATAATGATAACGCTGCCTGCGTAGCTTTATACCTAAAGACAAAAAGGATTTATTGATAAATCCATCCTTTTTGTCGTAGTTCTCGACATAAACCTCATCCAAAGCTCACAATATAAACAAGTCTATTTATTATATTATACTCAAGTTAACGTTAAAAAAATCAGATCCTGCAATTACCAACTATTATGCTATCGATTTCATACCGACATGCCGTAAATATCTGAGAAATTCCAACATTTCCAACTGAAATCTCGAAATCGGCATACCTTGTACACGGCATGGTATACTAATAATTGGCTTCCGGAGCAATTTGTGTCGTTTATTTAGCTTGCAATCATCATTAGTAATTTAGTACACTGAAATGCCTGTCCTAATAAGCGCCGGTCTTCAAAATCTTCGCGTCTACTACTGTCGTCTTCCGCATGTCATCGTATGTAGATTGTTGATACAAATAGTATAGTAGTTTTTTTTCATAGTTGTTAACTGAGGTTCTCCTCGTTTATCTGAGCGTCTGGTCAAAGCGACGCGTGACCCGAGA